>CM069242.1:3589477-5021977 GCA_035582765.1 Acer negundo
TCGGCAGCCTTTTGATGCAAGCCTTAGAATGCAAGAGAAGGAGCTAATGTGTTCTTATACAATGGCTCTTCAGGCGGAGGAGGATTTTTTAAGACAAAAATCTAGAGTTCAATGGCTCAAGGCTGGTGACCATAACTCCTTCTATTTTTTCAAAGCCATCAATAGGAGACGCAATAGAAGTAACATATTCTCTATTATTGGTGAAGATGGTTCTTTAATTGAAGGACATACCCATGTCGAATCCGAAGCAGTTTGTCAATTCCAAAATATCCTTGGAAGCTCTTTGCCTTCTTGACATGGTTCTTGTTCTTTGATAAATGTTATTGTTAAACACATCTCCAATGATCAAGATGATTTCATGAGTAAAGAAGTTACAAATGATGAGATTCGTAAGGTTTGCTTCTCTCTTCACCCTAATAAGGCACCTGGTCCCGATGGCTATAATGCTCATTTCTTTAAAAAGATGGGCACATAGTTGGTGATGATGTTATTAATGCAATTCAAGAGTTCTTTCACTCAGGTCTTCTTCTTAAAGAGCTTAATGCTACGATTTTGCTTTGGTCCCTAAGGTCCCTAATCCCTCTAAGATAACGAACTTTATACTAATCTCTTGCTGCAACACTCTCTACAAGATCATTGCTAAGATCATAGCCAATAGAATCAAACCTTGTCTTCCAGATATTATTAGTCCCTCCCAATCAGCTTTTGTGGCAGGTAGGAGAATTGGGGACAACATCCTTCTTGTTCAAGAGCTTATGAGGAATTATCACAAGGATGCTAGTACACCAAAGGTGGCTCTTAAGGTGGATTTGATGAAAGCTTTTAATATGGTGGATTGGGGATTCCTTCTTGACACTCTAGCTGCATTTCACTTTCCTTTGAAAGTCATTCATTGGATTAAAGATTGCCTTACTACTCCCAAGTTCTCTATCTCTATTAATGGTAAGCTTGCTGGTTTCTTCTCCGGAAATAGGGGCCTTCGGTAAGGGGACCCTATGTCTCCATATCTTTTTGTTATTGCTATGGAGGTTCTCTCTAAGCTTCTGGCCAAGCAAATTACGTACACTCCTAACTTCAAATATGTTATTGCTATGGAGGTGTGACAAAATAAAGCTTTCCCACCTCTCCTTTGCGGATGACCTAATTATGCTTTGCCATGGTTCCTATCATTCAGCTATTGTTCTCAAATCAGCCCTTGATGAGTTCTTTTCGCTTTCGGATCTTTGTGCAAATCATTCTAAGAGCAACATTTTCATTTCAGGAGTGCCCTATGCTATTAGTCAGCAACTCATCAACCTTTTTGGTTACCCAGTTGGCTCCTCTTTCTATTCGTTATTTGGAATTCCTATCATCTCTTCAAAGTTGAATTTTCATGATCGCTCTCCCCTTATGGAAAAGGTTTCGAATAGGCTTTCTTCTTGGCTCAATCGGTGTCTTTCTTTTGCTAGTCATCTTCAACTTATTATCTCAATCTTAACAAGTATTCAAGTCTTTTGGGCTAGTCACCTTTGTCTTCCAAAGAAAATCTTGAAGAGCATTGAGCAGAAATTCCGAAGTTTTTTATGGAATGGGGTTGAGGTTAACAGCAAATGCTCTAAAATTGCTTGGTCTGATATTTGTATTCCAAAGAAAGAGGGTGGTCTTGGAATCAAGGACCTCTCTTCATGGAATAAGGCGTTTATGATTAGACACATATGGATTCTGGTTTATGGAACTAATAATCTTTGGACATCATGGATCAAAGCTTATCACCTCAAAGGTACTAATTTGTGGGAGGTGAAAGCTTCTTCATCTTAGGCCTTTTGTTCGTCCTTTAATTCAGCACATCATTGGTAGTGACTTGAAAACTTCTTTATGGTTTGATAATTGGCACCCGAATGGCCTTATTCATTCGAAATGGAGCTCTCGTGTAATTTATGATTCTGGCATCTCTATCAATGCTAAGGTTAATGCCATTGTTGTAGGTGATAATTGGAGATGGCCTGCTGCTATTTCCAATGATCTTGCTGAAATAAGGAGTCTTATGACTTCTTACAACCCAAACTCTAATTTGGATGATAGTATTCGATGGATTCCTTCTTCAAATGGCATTTCTTCAGCTGCTTCTGCTATGGAGTCTCTAGAACCCCTCATCCACTTGTTTCTTGGTATGAAATTGTGTGGTTCCCTCAGAATATTCTGAGGATGGGTTTTGTCCTTTGGTTGGCTATTAAAGGTAGGCTTTCTACCTTGGATCGAGTTCAGCGATACGACCCTCATGTTGTTGCTACATGTGTCCTTTGCAACACTCAAGCCGAGACTCATGCTTACCTTTTCTTTGAGTGTTCGTATAGCAAAGCCATATGGACACAACTTTTGAATAAATGTGGTTGTCCTTGGATTGGCCTCAGCTGGTATGATTTTATTGAATGGGTGTCCATTCATTGGAAGGGGAACTCTCCCTCCAAAGTGACTAAAAAGTTTTGTCTTGAGGTGGCTGTTTATTTTATTTGGAGAGAACGAAATTGTCGCATTTTTAAAAGCTCGCAAAAGCTTAATGCTGAGGTTGCCCAGTCCATTATTGACACTATCCATTGCCGGATCTCCTTTATCAACTTGAAGGATTGGCCTCTTGTTGCATTGAATTGGAACATCAACTCTAGATAATCCATTGTGTTGTTGGCTTGCTTGTTTGCTTTTGGATTTTGTGTTTGGTTGTGCTTTGTTGTAGCCTTTGTCTAGCTCTTGTGTGATCTTTGTTGTGCTTGTTTTTTGGGCCTATCGGCCCTTGTTTCTCTGTTTCCTGGGGAATGCCCCTTGTATTTATATATTCTTCCTTCTATCAACTTAAAGGATTGGCCTCTTCTTGCATTGAATTGGAACATCAACTCTAGATAATCCATTGTGTTGTAGGCTTGCTTGTTTGCTTTTGGATTTTGTGTTTGGTTGTGCTTTGTTGTAGCCTTTGTCTAGCTCTTGTGTGAGCTTTGTTGTGCTTGTTTTTTGGGCCTATCGGCTCTTGTTT
Organism: Acer negundo; assembly: GCA_035582765.1. Lineage (NCBI taxonomy): Eukaryota > Viridiplantae > Streptophyta > Magnoliopsida > Sapindales > Sapindaceae > Acer > Acer negundo. The sequence continues at coordinate 3,592,482 of CM069242.1, forward strand.
CTCTGTTTCCTGGGGAATGCCCCTTGTATTTGTATATTCTTCCTTCTTATCTATGATACTATTTATTTACCTAAAAAAAAGAACTCTCGAAAGCCAAAAAGAAAGTTTACATGCCAAAAAGAATGCCCAAAAGCCAAAAAGAAAGTTTGTATGCCAAAAAGAACGCCTAAAAGCCAAAAAGAATGCCAAGAATGCCCAGAACGCCTCGAATCTTCATCATTCCCCACTCTTCAAAAGGATTCGTCCTCGAAACCAGGCTCTGAAACCAACTGATATGAACCTCACCAAGAGTAGTGAGACCTAGAACCAATATATGGCAACGAAGAATCATTTTCTAAATTCAAGTTTATAAACAAAGAAAATAAAAAGGACCGCGACCCGTTATCTATAAAAAGATAATGATGAGAATTAAGAAGCAACATAAAATGATCCATTGCTTGTTCCTGTTGAGCCAATTAAAGGGGCCAAGAGGATCAAAGAAGCATTTAATGAGGGCTGATTCTGAGTTGCTGAAGTCCAAATTCGGCCCACATGAATACCAAATTTGGACTGAACTTCATGGGCCTCTACAGAGAGAATCTGAAATCGGAAAGCATAAGACGATCTCTACAGATGTTATAAAGATTCCATCCTCCAAAACAGATCACAACAGGCCCAAATTTGGCCATCTATTTTGTTGTGCATTAGGAGCAAGCTAGAGTTTGGATGAGTCCGAATTTTATGATATTTCCTGTTTTATTTATTTTCCAAATAAATAGTCGATTTGTTTCCCTATTGAAGGGCTGATTTTGTTTCCCAAATGAAGCTTTCCAAATAAGGAGCAAATCAACTAGTTGTTAGTTTTAGTCTTTATTTATTTCCTAAATTTGTTTTTTTTTTTTTTGGTAAATAAATAGTATCAAAGAAAAAGGAAAGAATATACAAATACAAGGGGCATACCCCAGGAAACAAAGAAACCAGAGCACAAAGGCCCAAAACAAGCTCAAAAACAAGAGCTAAACAAAAGCTTTAACAAAGCAGAAACCCAAAAGAAAGAGCAAACAAACAGCAAACAGCATAATGATCATTCAGAGGTGATATTCCAATTCATAGTAATCAAAGGACAATCCTTCAAATTGATAGAACAGAGCCGGCTACGAATAGTGTCAATAATTGTCCGGGCAACCTCAGCATTAGGCCTTCTAGAGCTCTTAAAAATATGACAATTTCGTTCTCTCCAAATAAAATAGACAGCCATCGAAAGACAAAGCTTTTAGTCACAGTGGAAGGAGAGTTCCCTTTCCAATGAATGGAAATCCAATCAATTAAATCATTCCAGCTTAGACCAATCCAAGTGCAACCACACTTGTTCAAGGGTTGAGTCCAAATGGCTTTGCTATACAAACACTCAAAGAAAAGGTAGGCATGAGTTTCGTTTTGAGAACTGCAAAGGACACAAGTAGCAATAACATGAGGATCGTAGCGCTGAACACGGTTCAAGGTAGAAAGCCTACCTTTAATAGCCAACCATAGGATAAAGCCCATCCTCGGAATATTCTGAGGGAACCACACAACATTAAACCAGGGAACAAGAGAGTAATGGGTTCTAAGAGACTCTATAGCCGAAGCAGCAGAATAAATACCATTTGGAGAGGGGGGCCATCGAATAATATCATCCAAAATGGAGCTTGGATTGTAAGAAGGCATATGACTCTTAATTTCAGCAAGATCAATTGACATAGCAACATGCCATCTCCAAATATCACCAAGGACAATGAAATTAACCTTAGCATAGATAGAGAGACCGGAATCGTAGACAACTCGGGAACTCCATTTCGAACAATTAGGGCCATCAGGGTGCCAATTATCAAACCACAAGGAAGTGTTCAAGCCACTACCAATAATGTGCTGAATTAAAGGACGGACTAAAGGCCTAAGATGAAGTAGCTTTCTCCAATTCCAAGAATAGGTATGAGGAGCTTTCACCTCCCACAAACTTGAACCTTTGAGGTGGTAGGCATGGATCCAAGAAGTCCAAAGATTATTAGTGCCATAAACCAGATTCCAAATGTGCCTAATCATTAGCGCCTTAGTCCACAAAGAGAGGTCCTTGATTCCAAGACCACCCTCTTTCTTTGGAATACAAATATCGGACCAAGCAATTTTAAAACCTTTGCTGCTACCTTCAACCCCATTCCATAAAAAACTACGAAATTTCTGCTCTATAACCTTTAAGATCTTCTTAGGAAGACAAAGATGATTAGCCCAAAACTCTTGAATACTCGTTAATACCGAGATAATAAGTTGAAGACGACCAGCATAAGAATGGCACCGATTCAACCAAGAAGAAAGACTACTCGAAACTTTATCCACAAGGGGAGAGCAATCACGTAAATTCAATTTAGAAGAGATAATAGGAATCCCCAAATAACGAATAGGAAGAGAGCCAACCGTGTAACCAAAAAGGTTGATAAGCTGCTTACTAATTGCGTTGGGCACTCCCGACAAGAAAGTGTTGGTTTTAGCATGATTAGCACCAAGACTTGACAAAATTGCATATTGCCATAAAATTTCAAATTTTCCTAAATTTGTTTGCATTTATTTTCCTGATTGTAAGGCATTAATTGCCGAATATTTTATTTCCTTTATCTTTCATTCTAGGGTTTATATATTTTTTGTATTTAAGGGACTCATTGATGTATTATTGAAAAGACTTTTGGAATGAAATAATTATTTGAGAGAACGTTTTCTCTTTGTTCTTCATTGAACTACGAACTTATCAAGGTTCTACCTTGTGGAGTTCAAACCTTGACTTATCACTCACCTTCTTCTCTTCTTGAGTGTGGCGTCTACAACCTTCTTGATACCGTTGGTTCTTATCTGATGAGAATCAAGAAGCATCATCAAATGATCCATTGCTTGTTACAAGGGCCAATTACAAGGGCCAAGAGGATCAAAGAAGTATTTAATGGGGGCTGATTCTGAGTTGCTGAAGTCCAAGTTCGGCCCACATGAAGACCAAATCCGGACTGAACTTCTTGGGCCTCTACAGAGAGCATCTGAAGTCAGATAGTCTATGGTAAAATATTTTCGAAAAATCCATGATGATCTCTACAGATGTTATGAAGACTGCATCCTCCAAAACAGATCACAACAGGCCCAAATTCGGCCATCTATTTTGTTGCGCGTGAGGAACAAGCTAGGGTTTGGATGAGTCCGAATTTTAGGATATTTCCTGTTTTATTTATTTTCCAAATAAATAGTCGATTTGTTTCCCTATTGAAGGGCTGACTTTGTTACCTAAATGAAGCTTTCCAAATAAGGAGCAAATCAACTAGTTGTTAGTTTTAGTCTTTATTTATTTCCTAAATTAGTTTTCATTTATTTTCCTGATTGTAAGGTATTAATTGCCAAATATTTTATTTCCTTTATCTTTCATTCTAGGGTTTAGATATTTTTAATATTTAAGGGACTCATTGATGTATTATTAAAAAAGACTTTTGAATGAAATAATTATTTGAGAGAACGTTTTCTCTTTTGTTCTTTATTGAACTATGAACTTATCAAGGTTCTACCTTGTGGCGTTCAAACCTTGACTTATCACTCACTTTCTTCTCTTCTTGAGTGTTACTTCTACAACCTTCTTGATACCGTTGGTTCTTATCTCTTTATAGATAACGGGTCACGGTCCTTTATTTTCTTTGTTTTTTATAAACTTGAATTTAGAATACTATCGTCCATTACCATATATTGGTTCTGGGTCTCACTACTCTTGGTGAGGTTCATACCACATTCCTTTTTAGCTAGAACTCTATCCAACTTCTTAGAAATGCAACCATTGCTTCTTTTATTACACCAAGTATGGAGAAAACTCGAGAAACGAAGGTCATCAAGCTCCGCAGCCTGAAGACAATTATCAAAATCCTCCATAGCTACCGAAATTCTAGAAGGACCCCTAGCCGATTCTTGCACCTTTCTAGAGACATTGAAGTCCCCAACAACAATCCAAGGAATACCACCATGTTGGGTGAAACTCATGTTGGGAAAAATACCAAAGAAGTACACGCAGCGGAAGCGATACTAAAAATTAGATTTAGTGACTTTTAAAAAAATTTCCTTTATGAACCTTAACCCCTTTAATTAATTAAACATATATATACAATAACAAAAAGTAGAATACCTTTTGTCGCGTGATCCGATTGACTTACGTCGATGGTAATCCGCAAGATCTTCAATCCTATCACGAACGTGGATCACCTAGGAGCGTGGTCTCCCTTTTCTTTGAATTGCAAACCTGTGAATGGACAAAACAAACTTTTCTTTTCTTTGTTAGTCACAAAAACAATCAAAAGAATGACTAAGATTATTCCGGTCACTTTTGAGTTCTCAATTTAATGATCGAAACTCGCCTGAACCTAGATCGATATCGTATACATAAGCTTATTGATGAATAAGCAAATAGTATACTATCAAAGAATAATCTAACACTCCTTTTTGTTTTAGTAGAATAAAAAGCTTTCTATGAATTGAGAAAAAGAAGAAATTTGTATATATTGAACCCATATCATATTTTTTTGTGGCCGATTTCTATACTTGTCAATATATAGGTGGCCTAAGTTTGCTTCTTCTTTTCTATTATTATTAGGGTTACCGAAATCTTAACCTAGAAATAACTAGGGTTACTGAAATCACATGCCCACCATAGGCTTATGTTGCACCCTCATTTCCATCTAGTTTTTAAGACATCAAACCCTAATCCAACTCATAGATCTTTTATTCTTTTATTTTGACTAAATAAAAAAAAAAAAAGACTTCTTATTTGATTAAATAAATAAAACTAATTATTTATTTCCTTATCAAACAAGTCTTTTAATTTTACTTTTAGGAAATATATTTCCTGATTAGAAAAGATTTGTTTCTTTAATTAAACAATTAATTAATAAATTAATTAATTCTTATTTAATTAAAACAATGAAACAAAATAATATATTAGGTTAAACTAACCCTTGCCGCCCCACTTAGAGTAAATGGGCCAAAATATTATTTTCTATTTCATTTAATCCATTGGACTTTAAATAAAAAGCCCACATGTGAACCAGACCCATTCTTACTAAAAGAAACAAGCCCACATGTCTTTCATTAATATATTAATATAATTGAGCAGCCCATTACTAAAATAATGTGCAAATTATATTCTTAATATATTAAATGCAATTCTAGATGGACCCTTAAATTGGTCCGGTAGAATATATCAAGTGATCCATGCAAGTCCGTGTGGATTGGGGATCTTGGCGGGCCATCTAAATTTAAGTTTCAATAGACATAACCTAATCACAATCAACAAATGATTCACTTAGGTCCGATCCATTAATTTTAACTCATTCCACTAAAGAGCTAAAACTGAACTCTTAAATAAATATAGAAAAGGAAGATGCTCTTCATTCATACCCTAGACAATCATATTGGAGATAGTGTATCCTCGTGATTAATATCAGTAATCGCCAAGAGTTCATAGACCGCCTATAACTCTCCAAGTTACCATATTTACTCATATGACCACATTTTGAACTTGGATATTTTGACTTGTCTAGAAGCTATGTTTTCAATAGACATTATCGAAAACTCAACGTTGAGATTTAATATCCATTTACCTCAAAACATCCATATGATGATATTATACTCTCATTTAATTAAATGGAGCCACGATGTCCATATCTATAAATGAAGTCCTCTATCGATTAACAAATGAATATCACCAAACTATCGAAGATAGACTATGCGATATAATCGTACTCATTGATAACTCAAATGATATCACTTGCAACCATAAGTCCATCATTTATCTCAGGATTAAGATAGACTCTTCGATTGTCCTGATAATGAAAAGACTTTTATCTACTGACGGTTATAAATAAAGTATTTCATTGTGATCCAGTTCAATGCACCCACTGCACTAGATCCTTTTGCTCGAAGACACTCCGATGATTTTAGACTCATCATATCTCATTTGATCCCACTCAAATGCTAGCAAAAGAATTCTACAACTTTAACAAGATAAAGGTGCCCAACCTTTAACTTAAGTTGTGAACATTATTCAAGACTAACTAAAGAATTGTGTCTACCACATACATATCAAGATGTATGAACAATTCTTCTTTTCCCATAGTCTTTAAACCTTATGATTATTTACTTTGACAATTATAATATTAAACTATAAATGCTATACGATTTGTTAAACCAGAAATCACTTTATTAATATGAAAAAGATTGTCAATTACAACATTACACTCTTGCTATTGAGCATAAACCTAACAACTCATACTATCCCAAAGAGCTCTTCTAGCTCTATCATCATTAGAACCATAAACAGAGGAAGTTTTAAATCGATCATTACTTTCAAAATACAAGCTTGGCAATGAATTATCTGACCCGTTTCACTAATTTTGCTGATATTGAGAATCCTAGGATCTCATCCAACACAAATTCTACCAAGACCATGACTATTGTAATTGTCTAACACATCCTACTCTTTAAAAACTGAATTGACAACAAGAGGTTTATTGATGCATCTCACTCTTGCTTCAACTAAACAAACTAGACTAAGTTGGTGATCAAACAACATCCTTTTAACTTCTAATTGTTTAGGGGCGGAATTCAGACCCCTAATATTCCAACAAGCAAAATTAATCATTGAGAGATAGAGAATAGCTTGAGAGCTAATATCCATGCCTTCCTTAAAAGCCTTTGACAACCGTTTCTTATTCTTCTTCTTCTTACTAGAAATTTCAGAGGGGCTGGAGAGCCCAATAATAGGGACCCCATCGATATTCTTGATCTTTGTACACCAAAGGGAGTGATCCCGAGAGGCTATGGTTGGAGAGTTATCTTCACCACACAATTTACCATCATCATCAACAAGAGCTAAGAAATTGTTAGAGGTATCAATAACATTTTCCTTAGAAGGATCAACGCTAATAATTAAAGTCGGCACATTGGCAACCTGAAGGTAATGATCAGGAGAGTCATCTTCACCAGACCAATTACTATCATCGTCAACAAGAGCTGAGAAATTGTTAGAGGTATCAATAGCATTTTCCTTAGAAGGATCAATGCTATTAATCGGAGTAGTGACATTGACAACATGGGTTGGAGGCTCAATTTTGGGATTACACCTAGAAATAGCTTCATCCTTTTTTGTAGGTTCTTTGGAAAGCGGCAAAATCATGAAGGCCTTTAGAGGTGTATAAACAGAGGATACATCTCCTCTATTAACCTTCTTCCATTCTTGCTTTGGTTTGGACGGAAGTTCAATACCAGAAGATGATTGCATAGGCTTGAGGCAAGGGCAAGTCACTACGGAATGGCCGAAGGATTTGCATTCATTGCAGATTTTAGGCTTCCATTGGTATTCAACCAAAATTTCAACGCTTTCACCATGAGTTGGATCAGCATTGTCTCCCATAAAAAGGTCAAAAGAATCAACCAAGTCACAGGTAGCATCTACTTCAATACAAACTCTAGCAAACGAGATTCTCTTCATGGATTCTATTAGACTATCAGCATAAAGTGGCTTGCCAACTGCACTAGCAATATGGCTCAAGCCCTCTTCATTCCAATATTCATGAGGAATATTGAAGAGCTTTACCCATACCAGGATTTTAGAATATGCTTCATTTGTTAAAATGAGCCTAGGATGCCATTTCTTGAGAATCAACATCCTTCTAGTAAATAACCAAGGGCCTGCTTCCAAAACATTAGAGCAAGCTTCATCATTTGAGAATTTAAAAAACTAGAACTCTTTCTCATTAGCTATTACTTCCAGCAGACCACGGTTGCCCTATATACGCTTGGCAATATTGTTGACTAGAGAGAAAGGGAGCTTCTTCTCAATAAAGTGACACACCAAGCAATTCTTCCGTGCCTTAGAGCCATCATCAGCAACTTCCAAGGGAGGGGAGACACAAGTCCTATTTCCACTCTGAAATGGTTGGTAATATTTTAGGTTCATAGGCCAATGAGACCTTCCATATTATAACCATAGCTATCACCTTTAAGCACATTACAATAGGTAGTAGGAGCTATTTCAGGAATTATAGGAGAGGGGCATTTAGCTTGACCTTCAGCTTTTTTTGAATCATTAATCAGCAAAAGAGAAGTGGTAGGGATGTCTTTACATTGCTGTACCTTAGAATACCCGAATGAGGCAACACCACCAAGCTGGTCATGCTGGCCTTCAACATTTGTGGAGGAACATGCTTTTTCTTTTAAGGCTAGCTTTTGGGCATTACCTAAAGAGGAAAAAGGCACATGTTGCTGTAGCATAGTAGGTCTTAAAGTTTCTGATATGAACCTCACCAAGAATAGTGAGACCCGGAACTAATATATGGTAATGGAGGATCGTTTTCTAAATTTAAGTTTATAAAAAAAACAAAGAAAATAAAGGACCGCGACCGGTTATCGATAAAGAGATAAGAACCAACTGTATCAAAAAGGTTGTAGATGCCACACTCAAGAAGAGAAGAAGGTGAGTGATAAGTTAAGGATTGAACGCCGCAAGGTAGAGCCTTGATAAGTTCATAGTTCAATGAAGAACAAAGAGAAAACGTTCTCTTAAATAATTATTTCATTCCAAAGTCTTTTCAATAATAATTCCATGAGACCCTTAAATGTTAAAAATATCTAAGCACTAGAAAGAACGATAAAGGAAATAAAATATTCGGCAATTAATGCCTTACAATCAGGAATATAAATGAAAACTAATTTAGGAAATAAATAAAGACTAAAACTAACAACTAGTTGATTTGCTCCTTATTTGGAAAGCTTCATTTCGGAAACAAAATCAGCCATTCAATTGGGAAACAAATTTACTCTTTATTTGGAAAATAAATAAAACAGGAAATATCCTAAAATTCAGACTCATCCAAACCCTAGCTTGTTCCTCACGCGCAACAAAATAGATGGCCGAATTTGGGGCTGTTGTTATCTGTTTTGGAGGATAGAGTCTTCATAACATCTGTAGATATCGACTTGGGCTTTCCGTAAATATATTATAATAGACGATCTGAATTCAGATGCTCTCTGTAGAGGCCCATGAAGTTCAGCCCGGATTTGGTCTTCATATGGGCCGAACTTGGAATTCAGCTGCTGAGAATCAAACCCCATTAAATGTTTCTTCGATCCTCTTGCTCCTTGTAATTGGCCCAACTGGAACAAGTAATGGATCATTTGTTGATGCTTCTTGATTCTCATCATTCCCCACTCTTCAAAAGGATTCGTCCTCGAATCTTCACCATAATGTTATTGATAGCCCGTGACACTTCATCAATGTCCTGAAAAAGTAAAAGAAGAACACTAGGCCAAGAAGTTGACTGATTTGAAAACAAGGCCTTTTTTATCTCATTTGTTTTTGCATGGAAGTTCACTTGCTTTATCTCTCTTTTTTTTTCAACAGCCGTGATTTCTTTTTTTTTTTTCTCTTTCAATATCTCTGTCTTTTGTCTTTTTTTTTTATTTTTTATTTTTTATCATCAGCCATGATTTCTTTTTTTGCTATTTCAATCTCTCTTTCTTTTGAACTCTCACTCTCCTTTTTTACATCTCTCTTTTCTTTTAACCTCACTTGATCTTCATATACTTGTTTTGGGGTTAAGGGTACAAGAATGATTCGTTTTTTATTGAGTAAAAATGAGTATCTATTTGTATAACCGTCATAAGTTACACGCCTATCAAATTGCCATAGTCGCCCCAAAAGGATATGGCTCGCATGCATCGGTACCACATCACACAAGACTTCATATTTGTACTTCCCAATGGAAAAAGACACCAACACCCTTTTAGTCACCTTGATTTCTTCACTATCAATCAACCATTGTAGCTTATATGGTTTTGGGTGGTTCAAAGTGGTCAAATTCAATATTTCTACCATAGTTGATATGAACCTCGCCGGCTCAGGTTTTTGGATGGAAAACTGCGACCCAACACCTATAAAGAGATGTGAACCTTGGTATAAGGAGGACGCCACAATCAAGAATGGAATACTTGATTGATAAGTCAAGGATGAACGCCACAGAGAAAATCTGATAAGTTCAAATAGTTCTCAAAGAACAAAAGAGAAAAAGAATCCTCTCAATTTTTAATTCAATGAAAGTCTACTGAAATAATACATTAAAGGGTTCCTTATAAACTAAATCACTAATGGACATGAAAGGAAAAAAGAGAAATCAGCCAAAGGCCTTACAAACGGGAAAGACAATAAAACTAAAGCTAAAACAAGCAACTATTGACTTGCTCCCTTATTTGGAAAACTAAAACTAAAAAGGAAAAAAAACTGAAATTAAATCTCCTCCACACACCCCAGCTTGTGCTTCACGCCTAAGCTTCTCTTATTCGGCACAATTAATTGCATTGATGACATTAATTAAACCTTGGTCTTCATGTGGGCTCATCTTGGACATTAAAACTTCAGAATCAGCCCAAGTGTCTTGAATTAGGCCGTTGAGTGCCTCTTTGAATCTCTTGGCCCTTACTCTTGTTATTGAACATGCAATGGATCCCTTAGTGCAGCTCCCTTATTCTCATCATTCCCTCCCTCTTGAAAAGGATTTGTCCTCAAATCGTCACCTACATCAAACGGAGACAAATCAGAAACATTGAAGTTTGCACTAATATTATACTCACCTGGAAGATCTAACTTGTAGGCGTTGTCATTGATTCTTTCAATCACTTGAAATGGACCATCTCCCCTTGGAAGTAGTTTAGAACGCCGCTGGACTGGAAACCGTTCCTTCCTCATATGTAACCACACCCAATCACCGGGCTCAAACACATCTTTCTTGCGCCCTTTATTAGCTTGGTTGGCATATTGCTCAATTCTCCTCTCAATGTTTTGTCTAGTCTTTTCATGGATTTGCTTAACAAATTCTGCCTTTTTCTTCCCATCCAAGTTAACATGCACATTCACAGGTAAAGGAATTAAATCCAAAGGACTCAATGGGTTAAAACCATATACAATTTCAAAAGGAGAAAAATGAGTTGCAGAATGCACACTCCTATTATAAGCAAACTCCACATGCGGCAAAAAATCCTCCCATGTTTTCAAATTCTTTTGTATTATAGCACGCAACAAGGCAGATAAAGTCCTATTAACTACTTCAGTTTGACCATCAGTTTGTGGATGACAAGTAGTAGAAAATAAAAGTTTAGGTCCTAACTTACCCCTCAAAGTTTTCCAAAAGTAGTTTAATAACTTAGCGTCTCTATCCAAAACAATGGTTTTAGGTATGCCATGCAATCTAACAATTTCTTTGAAAAGCAAATCAGAAATATGTGATGCATCATTAGTTTTATGACAAGGAATGAAATGTGTCATTTTTTAAAACCTATCAACAACCACATATATAGAATCCCTACCCCTCTTTGATCTAGGCAAACCAAACACAAAATCCATAGAAATGTCAATCCAATGTCCACTAGGTATTGGCAAAGGAGTATACAAACCATGAGGCTTAACCCTATACTTAGCTTGTCTACATGTAATGCATTTATCACAAACTCTTTCTACATCACGTTTCATATGAGGCCAAAAGAAGTGTTCATGCAAAACATCTAGTGTCTTGGCTATCCCAAAATGTCCCATCAAACCACCCCCATGAGCTTCTCTAACAAGCAATTCACGCAAAGAACTCTTAGGCACACATAATTTAGTTTCTCTAAACAAAAATCCATCATGTCTATAAAACTTGCCAAATGCAACCTTTTCACATGCATTGAATACATTGCCAAAATCAGAATCTTCCACATACAATTCTTTAATGTAATCAAAACCAAGCATTCTAGCATCCAAAGTAGAAAGTAAAACATACCTTCTAGACAACGCATCAGTGACCACGTTTTCCTTACCTTTTTTGTACTTGATAACATAAGGAAATGTTTCTATGAACTCCACCCATTTGGCATGCCGCTTATTTAGCTTGTGCTGCCCCTTTAAATGCTTCAAGGACTCATGATCCATATGAATCACGAATTCTTTCGGCCAAAGGTAGTGTTGCCAAGTTTCCAATGCCCTAACCAAAGCATACATCTCCTTGTCGTAGGTAGGATAATTCAAGGCTGCTCCACTTATCTTCTCACTAAAAAATGCAATGGGACGTCCTTTTTGCATTAGAACAGCTCCAATACCTATTTCTGAAGCATCACACTCAATCTCAAAAGCTTTAACAATGTCAGGCAAAGCAAGCAAAGGTGTGTTAGTTAATTTCTCCTTAATCAAGTTAAATGCCTTTTCTTGTTCGTTACCCCACTTAAAACCCACATTCTTTTTGATAACTTCAGTTAAAGGTGCGGCTAGACTACTAAAATCCCTCACAAACCTCCTATAAAAACTAGCCAACCCATGGAAACTCCTCACTTGTCCCACATTTGTAGGTTTCGGCCACTCCTTAATTGCTTCAACCTTTTCTTCAACAACCCCAAACCCTTTAGCACTAACAACAAAACCAAGAAATACAAGCTTATCCGTGCAAAAGGTACACTTTTTGAGATTAGCAAACAACTTTTCAGCTCCTAAAACACCTAAAACAAGTTTTAAATGTTCAACATGCTCATCAAGGTTTTTGCTATAAATCAAAATGTCATCAAAGTAAACAACCACAAATTTTCCAATAAAAGCACGCAAAACATGGTTCATTAATCTCATGAAAGTACTTGGTGCATTAGTTAATCCAAAAGGCATAACTAACCACTCATATAAACCATATTTTGTTTTAAAAGCAGTTTTCCACTCATCACCTTCTTTCATCCTAATTTGATGATATCCACTCTTAAGATCAATTTTAGTAAAAACAATAGAACCATGCAATTCATCAAGCATATCATCTAATCTAGGAATAGGATGTCGATACTTTACAGTGATATTGTTGATGGCACGACAATCAACACACATCCTCGATGTTCCATCCTTCTTAGGCACAAGTAATACAGGAACCGCACAAGGACTCATACTCTCACGCACGTAACCCCTTTCCATGAGCTCATTAACTTGCCTATGAAGTTCTTTCGTCTCCTCCGGATTACTTCTGTATGCGGGTCTATTTGGGATAGGTGCTCCGGGTACAAAATCAATTTGGTGCTTAATCCCCCTTGTTGGTGGTAAACCAATAGGCATCTCTTCGGGAAACACTTCATCAAAGTCCTACAAAAGTGAAACAACAACACTAGGCAAAGAAGAGTCAAGTTCGTTAGTACTAAAACAAGCCTCTTTGTACAAAAGTTCAATCATCAGCTGATTTAAAAACAAAGCTTTTTTTATCTCACTCTCTCCTGCATAAAAGCTCACTTGTTTTCTCTCTCTTTTTCTCTCATCAGCCTCTTTTTCTTTTTGAATTTTTGTTTCTATTTTTGTTGATTCCAACTCTTTTTCTTTTGAGCTCTCACTCTCTTGTCTTACATCTCTATCTTTTTTTAACCACATTTGATCTTCATATACTTGTCTTGGGGTTAAAGGTACAAGAGTGATTTGCCTTTTGTCGAGTACAAATGAGTATCTATTAGTATATCCATCATGAATCACATGCCTATCAAACTGCCATGGTCTTCCGAAAAGGATATGACTCGCATTCATTGGCACCATGTCACAAGTAACTTCATCTTTGTATCTTCCAATTGAAAGAGACACCAACACCGGCTTATTTACCCTAACCTCCCCACTATCATTCAACCAATGTAGCTTATAAGGTTTTGGGTGCTTAAAAGTGGACAAATTCATTTTTTCCACCAAAATAGTGCTAGCCACATTAGTACAACTCCCCCCATCAATAATCATGCTACATACCTTATCATTAACATGACAATGGGTGTGAAAGATGTTGTCACGTTGTACCTCATCATCTTCCTTGGCTTGAGCACTAAGAGCTCTTCTAGCAACCAAAAGCTCTCCACCCACCGGATATGCATTGTCAATTGCATCCTCCAAAGGTGGCATGTACTCATTATCAGATTCACCCTCGGATTCGATACCATAATCCTTCAAATCCATTACTCTCTTGTTTGGACATTGTGATGCAATATGACCTGCTCCCAAACATTTAAAGCACTTAATGTCACGGTTTCTAGAAGGTTGAGAATCTGATTTACCTTGATTTAATGTGCCCCCAGCCTTAAGATCTTTGGAAGGTTCGGTATTGGTCCTGAAACTAGGCTGGTCATCCTTCTTGCTCCAATTCGGTTTCCATGATAATGAAGAACCCAAATTTTGCCCAACCCGTGTGGAACCCTTCCTCTTTAACTGTTGTTCTATTTTAATGGCCACATGCACCATGTCATTCAGCTCAACATAATGTTGCAACTCCACCACATTTGCAATGTCTCTATTTAGCCCATTTAGAAACCTAGCCATAGTAGCCTCTCGGTCCTCCTCTATATCGGCCCTAATCATGGCTATCTCCATCTCCTTGTAGTAGTCTTCAACACACTTAGACCCTTGAGTAAGAGTTTGCAATTTCTGAAACAAACCCCTATAATAGTGACTCGGAATGAATCGCCTCCTCATAACAGTTTTCATCTCCTCCCACGTCTCAACAGGTCTCTCTCCATTTCGTCTCTTACTCACAATCAATTGATCCCACCAAAACAATAGCATAATCAGTAAACTCAATGGCAGCCAACTTCAACTTCTTCAACTCGAAATAGTCATGGCAATCAAACACCAATTCTATTCTTTTCTCCCACTCCAAATAACCTTCAGGTTCAGTTTTACCTTGGAAGGTTGGAATTTTCACCTTAATACTACCCAAATTATTATCAACCCTCTCTCCATACCTATCTCCTCTATTCCCATTCCTATCTTCTCTATTCCCAAACTTAGCGCGTCTACCTCTAATTCCACGCCTAAATCTGCCTGCACCCACATTGGACATGCGATCATCCTCCTCTATGTCATTATCATCCCCATAATAATCATTGACTTCTTTTCTAACCGGAACTCTCTCTCTCTCCTACGTGCTTGTGGAACGGGTTGTGGTTGTTCCGTGCGTGAGTTCTCCACTTGATCTAAGCGCTCATGTAATTGTTCCAATTCACCCCTCATCATCCGTCTCATCTCCCCTACTAATGCCTCCTTCCAAAGTTTTAGGTCCGCCGGTATGGAAGAATCATCAGTAACGTCTTTATCTTTGTTTTCAGACATGTTTTCCCTGCAAAATAAAGATTAGAAAAAAATAAAAAATAAAAAGACCTCACAACACTCCCTCACGTGTTTCACTCAAAAAAAATATATATATTCAGATCACTCAACACTCTTGTTTCACACAATAAAAATCAGCTTTTACCCTCAATATGTACTCACCACTCTTGCCTTATTCCACTCGTTATTTTCTCAAAAGTTCTTATCAAACTAATCAAACAATAACCACGATTTCTTAGCCACGTTCACACGAAACAAGTTACAAAGAGTCTGGAATAAAAAAGTTAGAGAACAAAAATAACAAAGAGTTATTTTTTATTTTTTATTTTTTATTTTTATTTTTATTTTTTTTTGATATCAATGCATTAAATCAAGAAGTATAATAACACTAGTTGATATAAGTTCAACTATATGACCTTTCAAAGAAACTTTTTTTTTTTTTGTACTATTTTTTTTTTTTTGACCTTGATCAATCGGAATCAAGTTTTTTTTTTTTATTGTTTTTTTTTTTTTTTATGGTACGACATCAAAGAAGAAAGAAGAAGAGGGATAGATTAAACCTGATTTTCGAAGCTTAAGCTCTGATACCAAATAATATGAACCTCGCCAGTTTGATGCCTAAGATCGTTCTAAGCTCAGGTTTTTGGATGGAAAACCGTGACCCAACACCTATAAAGTGATGTGAACCTTGGTATAAGGAGGACGCCACAATCAAGGATGGAATACTTGATTGATAAGTCAAGGATGAACGCCACAGAGAAAATCTGATAAGTTCAAATAGTTCTCAAAGAACAAAAGAGAAAAAAAATCCTCTCAATTTTTAATTCAATCAAAGTCTGCCAAAATAATACATTAACGGGTTCCTTATAAACTAAAACCCTAATGGACAAGAAAGGAAAAAAGAGAAATCAGCAAAAGGCCTTACAAACGAGAAAGACAATAAAACTAAAACTAAAACCAGCAACTATTGACTTGCTCTCTATTTGGAAAGCTAAAACTAGAAACAAATCAGCCTCTTAATTTGGGAAACAAATCAACTCTTTATTCTCTAAAAACTAAAAAGGAAAAAACTGAAATTAAATCTCCTCCACACACCCCAGCTTGTGCTTCATGCCTAAGCTTCTCTTATTTAGCCCAATTAATTGCATCGATGACGTTAATTAAGCCTTGGTGTTCATGTGGGTTCATCTTGGACTTTAAAACTTCAGAATCAGCCCAAGTGTCTTGAATCAGGCCGTTGAGTGCCTCTTTGAATCTTTTGGCCCGTGCTCTTGTTATTGGACCAGCCGGAACATGCAATGGATCCCTTAGTGCAACTCCCTTATTCTCATCAATAGTAGCGCTAGCCATATTAGTACAACCCCCCTCATCAATAATCAAGCTACAAACCTTATCATTAACTTGGCACCGAGTTTGAAAGACATTGACACGGTTGTTCTTATCTCTTTATAGTTAACGGGTCGCGGTCCTTTATTTTCTTTGTTTTTTTATAAACTTGAATTTAGAAAACGATCCTCCATTACCATATATTGGTTCCGTGTCTCACTATTCTTGGTGAGGTTCATATCAGTTTCAGTATGCTTTTTAGAGCTATCTCGTTGATCCTTGGTCCCCTTCTTCTTCCCTATCACGTTCTTGGAGGGAGTCACCATTTTTGAACCTTCAAGAAATCCATTGTTGCCATATATGACAATAGCAGATGAAGACTCTATAAAGTTCTTGGTGGAAGCCACCATTTTTGAACCTTCAAGACCTCCATTTTTGCCTCCATGAGCTTTTTCTCTTCTTCACTATGTCCATTTTTGGGCTTTGAAGAATATCCATAGCTGGTAAACCTTCATTCTCAAACGAACCAACTCCTTTGCTAATAGCTTTATGACCAGCTACAAATTCCTCATTTTGACGACCTAATCCAGCTCCAATGCTGAGAGCTTTGTTTGAAACCTCACTAGCTTCCAATAGAGAAGGAAAACCAGAAAAAGAAGATACATTTGAAAGAGAAGGATGCCCTCCTTTGCGGGACTTAATGTTACTCTTAATAGTAACACTAGACTTTAAAATGGAAATAACATGTTACTCTTGTAGGGTTTCGAAGATGGCTCGTTCCCATGGAGATGAAGTGAGTACTGAAAATATTCCAGCTGATAACGATACTTTTTGCAACAGAGCTGGGTTGCCTCTTGAGATTGAAGGTTTATTAGCTAAGGAGCATCAACATTTGGACTCTTCCCCTATGGCCCAACTTGAGGAGGTGTCTCATAATAAAGGTATCTCTATCACTCCTTCTTTTGTGAATAAAGATGCTAACACTTATAGTAATGTGCTGAAAGGTGCTCACAATGGTCCAATTATGGATATCCCCACAAGTAAGCCTATGAACCTAAAATTCTACCAGCCCTTACAAAGTGGTAATAGGAAGTGTGTCTCCCCACCCATGGAAGTTGCAAAGGATGGCTCTAAAGCTTGGAAGAACTGCTTGGTGGGTTATTTTATTGAGAAAAAGCTCCCATTTTCTCTAGTTAACAACATTGCCATGCGTATTTGGGGCAATAGTGGTCTACTGGAAATTTGGCTAATGATAAGGGGTTTTACTTCTTCAAGTTCTCGAATGATGAAGCTTGTTCTTAGGTGTTAAAGGCCGGCCCTTGTTTATTTGCTGGAAGGATGGTGATCCTCAAAAAATGGCATCCTAAGCTCATTCTTTCTAAAGATTCCTACTCCAAAATTCCGGTTTGGGTCAAGCTCTTCAACATTCCCCATGAATACTGGAATGAAGAGGGATTGAGCCATATTGCTAGTGCGGTTGGGAAGCCACTTTCTGCCGATAGCCTAACCGAATCCATGAAGAGAATTTCCTTTTCTAGGGTTTGTATTGAAATTGATGCCTCTTGTGACCTAGTGGATTACTTCGACCTATTTATGGGTGACAATTCGGATCCAAAACCTAGTGAAAATGTGGAAATCTTGGTTGAATACCAATGGAAACTGAAAATCTGTACAGAATGCAAGTCTTTTGGCCACTCTATTGCAACTTGCCCTCGGCTCAAGCCCTTACACCCTCCCTCTGATGTTAATTATGCTCCCAAGCTCAAACAAGAATGGAGGATAGTTACCAGTGAGAATGTGCCCCTGGTTTCCTCACCTTATGCGGATATGGAACCTCTTCCCATTGGTTCATTGAATGTTGATGAAGTTATTTCCACTTGAAATGTGGAAAATGTGACTTCTTTGCGTCCTACCAACTTGCCTATTCATGACCAATGCAATGATCTCTCCAAGAAAAAGGGTGTTGATACCTCTAACAAGTTTGCTGCTCTTGATGCGGATGGTGATTCTTGTATTGACCAATGCAATAACCAATTTAATGATGTTGATTCTCTTACTACAGCTCTTCGGACCATTCCTTTTAGCACTCAAAGATCAAAAATATTGATGGGGTCAATATTACAGGGCTCTCCAGACCCATGGACTCCTCTAGTAAGAAGAAGAAGAAGAAAAGGGCTGCTAAGATAGGCAAGGATAACAGCTCGCAAGCTAAGGTGATGTCTTCTCAACCTCTCAATGATTAATATCGCTTGTTGGAACATTAGGGGTTTGAATGCTACCCCTAAACAATTAGAAGTAAGGAAAATGTTGCTAGATCAAAAGCTTAGTCTTATTTGTTTAATTGAGACAAGAGTGAAAATTAACAAAAAGCCTCTTGTTGTCAATTCAGTTTTTAAGGATTGGGATATGTTAGACAATTACAATAGTCATGGTCTTGGTAGAATTTGGGTTAGTTGGGATCCGAGAATTCTCACAATCACTAAAATTATTGAAACGGATCAGATTATTCATTATAATGCTTGTATCATGGATACTAATGATCGGTTTTGTATCTCCTTTGTTTATGGTTCTAATGACGACAGATGAAGAAGACCTCTTTGGCAAAGTTTGTGCGCAAACTAGCAAGGTTCCACTTAGATTGTACTTGGAGATTTTAGTGTCTCTAGGAGGATTGATAAGTCAATTGGGGGCTGCTCCAGAATTATCGTTGCTATGGAGGAATTTATGATTGTCTTCAAACTTCGGAGCTTGATGATCTTCGTTTCTCGGGCTTTCTTCACACTTGGTGCAACAAGAGAGGTGATGGTTGCATCTCAAAGAAATTGGATAGAGTTCTTGTCAATAATGAATGGCTTGTCAAGTTTGAGCATTCAGATGCAATGTTCCTTCCTCCTAGCATTTCTGACCATTGCCCTTCCGTGGTCAAGCTCGGGTTGCTAGGTAATAAGAAAAACTACCCTTTCAAGTTTTTCAATTTTCTAACGGATAGAGAGGACTTTCTCCCCTTGGTTGAGACCGTTTGGCAGGAGCAAGTTCATGGCACTATGCAATACAAACTTTGCTCTAAGCTCCGTATTTTGAAGAAGGCTCTTAAGACCTTTAACAATGATAAGGTGAGAGATGTGTCAATTAAATCGATTGAAGCTAAGGCTGCCCTAGATGCTTGTCAACTCCTTCTTGATCTGCATCCCCTTGATACTAACCTTAGAATTCAGGAAAATGAGCTTATAAACAGCTACACTTTGACTCTTCAGGCTGAAGAGGACCTCCTCAAGAAAAAATCTAGAATCCAATGGCTCAAGGCTGGTGACCGTAAACCTTCCTACTTCTTGTTTCGTTTTGTTTAGCTCTTGTTTTTGAGCTTGTTTTGGGCCTTTGTGCTCTGGGTTCTTTGTTTCCTGGGGTATGCCCTTTGTATTTGTATATTCTTTCCTTTTTCTACCCTTTTTCATTAGCTTCTATTACTCTTCCTACTTCTTCAAAGCTATCAATGGTATGCAGAATAGAAGCAAGATCCACTCTATTTCTGGAGATGATGGCTCCTTGATTGAAGGTGACATTCTAGTTAAGAATGAAGCTATTCGTCATTTTCAGAATATTCTTGGTTTCACCATGCCCACTAGACATGGTATTGGTATTTTGAGAAATTTTATTGATAATGTCATCTCCAATGTTCAAGCTGATTTAATGGATAGAGATATCACTAATGATGGCGAGAGTCCAGTAGCCAAAAGCATCACTAGCTTACGCTCTGACCTGAGTAGCATGGGGAACATGGAATCCCATGTGAATCAGCAAGGACCACATTGCAAGGCTAAATACTCTTGGGTGACCGATAGTGAAGTAGTACCGTGAGGGAAGGGTGGAAAGAACCCCCATCGGGGAGTGAATTAGAACATGAAACTGTAAGCTCCCAAGCAGTGGGAGGAGACCAGGGCTCTAACCGCGTGCTTGTTGAAGAATGAGCCGGCGACTCATAGGTAGTGGCTTGGTTAAGGGAACACACCGGAGTCATAGCGAAAACGAGTCTTCATAGGGCATTTGTCACTACTTATGGACCCAAACCTGGGTGATCTATCCATGACCAGGATGAAGCTTGGGTGAAACTAAGTGGAGGTCCGAACCGACTGATATTGAAGAATCAGCGGATGAGTTGTGGTTAGGGGTGAAATGCCACTCGAACCCAGAGCTAGCTGGTTCTAGTACCTCCTTATGGTTTGACAATTGGCATCCGGATGGTCCTCTTCTTTTGAAATGGAGCCCCCGTGTGGTCTATGATTCCGGCCTCCCTATCAACGCAGCGGTTAATACCATTGTTCTTGGTGATTCTTGGAGTTGGCCAGTTGCTATGTCCATTGATCTTGTTGAAATTAGAAGTCGAATGCCTACTTACAATCCTAACTCCAATCTAGAGGATAGTATTCAGTGGCTCCTTTCTTCCAATGGTATTTACTCGGCCTCTTCTGCTTTGGCTTCTCTTAAAGCCCCTCACCCTCTTGTTCCTTGGTTCAAGCTGGTTTGGTTCCCTCAAAACATTCCGAGAATGAGTTTCATCCTTTTGACGGCTGTTAGAGGTAGGCTCTCCACCCGTGACTGCATTCATAGATATAACCCTAGGGCTGTTACTACTTGTGTTCTTTGTAACTCCCATCTTGAATCTCATGTTCACCTTTTCTTTGAGTGCTCTTTCAGTAGAGCCATTTGGACTCAACTTCTGAATTATTGTGGGTCTCCTTAGAATGTCCTTGGTTGGAATGCTTTTATTGCTTGGGCTTCTGCCTATTGGAGAGGGGACACCCCTATTATTGTCACAAAGAAGCTTTGTCTTGTTGTGGCTGTTTATCATATTTGGAGAGAGCGTAATTGTAGAATTTTTGAAGGCACCAAAAAGTCTAGTTCGGTTGTTGTTCGCACAATTATTGACACCATTCGCTGTCGGCTCTCCTCTATCAATCTAAAGGATCAACCGCTTATTACTTTGAATCGGATTGTTGACGCTAATTAATTTTAGTGCTTTGCTCGTGTTTGTTGCTTGTTCTTTTCTTTGAGCTTGTTTTGAGCCCTTTAGGAGCTCTTGTTTCTTGTTTGCTCGTGCGTTTGTGCCTGTTTTGAGCCTTTGTTTAGCTCTTGCTTTGCCTCCTGAGGTATGCCCCTTGTATTTGTACATTCTTTCTCTCTTTCTATGATACTATTTACTTACCCAAAAAAAAACCTTGGTATTGATTCTTATGGAAACTGTTAACCACCAAAATTGACAAAGGACCGAAGAAAAATTTTCCACCCGGATACAAGGAAGAAGCACAGGCCGAGATTGATGAGAATCAAGAAGCATCATCAAATGATCCATTGCTTGTTCCAGTTGGTCCAATTACAAGGGCCAAGAGGATCAAATAAGTATTTAATGAGGGCTGATTCTGAGTTGCTGAAGTCCAAGTTCGGCCCACATGAAGATCAAATCCGGACTGAACTTCGTGGGCCTTTACTAAGAGAATCTGAGGTTGGATTGTCTATTATTATATGTTTTCAAAAAGCCCATGACGATCTCTACAGATGTTATGAAGACTCCATCCTCCAAAACCGATCACAACAGGCCCAAATTCGGCTATCTGTTTTGTTGCACGTGAGGAACAAGCTAGGGTTTGGATGAGTCTGAATTTTAGGATATTTCCTGTTTTATTTAATTTCCAAATAAAGAGTCGATTTGTTTCCCAATTGAAGGGCTGATTTTGTTTCCCAAATGAAGCTTTCCAAATAAGGAGCAAATCAACTAGTTGTTAGTTTTAGTCTTTATTTATTTCTTAAATTTGTTTGCATTTATTTTCCTGTTTGTAAGGCATTAATTGCCAAATATTTTATTTCATTTATCTTTCTTTTTAGGGTTTAGATATTTTTAGTATTTAAGGGACTCATTGATATTATTTAAAAGACTTTGGAATGAAATAATTATTTGAGAGAATGTTTTCTCTTTGATTCTTCATTGAACTATGAACTTATCAAGGGTTATACCTTGTGGTGTTCAAAACACTGACTTATCACTCACCTTCTTCTCTTCTTGAGTGTGGTGTCTACAACCTTTCTTGATACCGTTGATTCTTATATCTTTATAGATAACGGGTCGCGGTCCCTTATTTTCTTTGTTTTTTATAAACTTGAATTTGGAAAACGATCCTTTGAATCCATATGTTGGTTCCGGGTCTCACTACTCTTGGGGAGGTTCTTATCAGTTGATATCAGAGCTTAGGCTTCTAAAATCAAGTTTGATCTATCCCTTTTTTGTTTATTTATTTTATTTCCGTGTTATCGAAAAGAAAAAAAAAAATTGATCAGATTTTGTTTCAAAAAAAAAAAAAAAGTGTTTGATCAAGTTTCGTTTAAAAATAACTTGATCAGATCTGTTATCAAAAAAAAAATTAATAATAATTTTGTGTGAGCTCATCAGAGGATAAAAGCCAAAAATCGAGAGAACACGAGTTTGAGTGTCATCTTTATTGAGAATAAACACGTGAGGGAGTGTTTGTGTGGCTTACTAATTTGTTTTTGCAGGTTAAAAAAAAATGTCTGACTATGCACTAGAAAAGATTGATTTCACGCTTTAAGTTGCAAGAGAAGATGATGAGCTACAACGTGACAATGTCTTTCACACCCGATGTCATGTTAATGATAAGGTTTGTAGCTTGATTATTGATGGGGGGAGTTGTACAATATGGCTAGCACTACCATGGTGGAAAAATTGAATTTGGTCACTTTGAAGCACCCAAAACCTTATAAGCTACAATGGTTGATTGATAGTGAAGAAATCAAGGTGACTAAACAGGTGTTGGTGTCATTTTCCATTGGGAAGTACAAAGATGAAGTCTTGTGTGATGTGGTACCGATGCATGCGAGTCATATCCTTTTGGGGCGACCATGGCAATTTGATAGGCGTGCACCTTATGATGGTTATACAAATAGATACTCCTTTTTACTCAATAAAAAACGAATCACTCATGTACCCTTAACCCCAAAACAAGTATTTGAAGATTAAGTGAGGTTAAAAGAAAAGAGAGATGTAAAAAAGGTGAGTGTGAGTTCAAAAGAAAGAGAGACAAAAGAAAGAGAGATTGAAATAGCAAAAAAAGAAATCACGGCTGATGATGAAAAAAAAGAGACAAAAGAAAGAGATATTGAAATAGAAAAAAAGAAATCACTGCTGTTGAGAAAAAAAGAGAGAGAAAGCAAGTGAACTTCTATGCAAAAAAAAGTTAGTTAAAAAAGGCCTTGTTTTCAAATCAGTCAACTTCTTAGCATAGTGTTCTTTTTTCACTTTTTCAGGACATTGATGAAGTGTCATAGGCTATCAACAACATTATGGTAAAGATTCGAGGACGAATCCTTTTGAAGAGTGGGGGAATGATGAGAATCAAGAAGCATCATCAAATGATTCATTGCTTGTTCCAGTTGGGCTAATTACAAGGGCCACGAGGATCAAAGAAGTATTTAATGAGGGCTGATTCTGAGTTGCTGAAGTCCAAGTTTGGCCCACATGAAGACCAAATCCGGACTGAACTTTGTGGGCCTCTAGCGAGAGAATCTGAGGTCGGATTGTCTATTATAATATATTTTCAGAAAACCCATGACGATCTCTACAGATGTTATGAAGACTACATCCTCCAAAACAAATAACAACATGCCCAAATTCGGCTATCTATTTTGTTATGCGTGAGGAACAATTAGGGTTTGGATTAGTCTGAATTTTAGGATATTTCTTGTTTTATTTATTTTCCAAATAAAGAGTCGATTTGTTTCCCAATTGAAGGGCTGATTTTGTTTCCCAAATGAAGCTTTCCAAATAAGGAGCAAATCAACTAGTTGTTAGTTTCCAAATAAGGTTTTAATGAACAAGAAAGGCAACACGCCAATCTCTATAAGCAACCATTTCATGTATTTTTTCAGGAGACTTGAATTGAATCAAAATTTGAGAGAATTTTCTCTTTTGTTCTTTGAGAACTACTTGAACTTATCAGATTTTTTCTGTGGCGTTCATCCTTGACTTATCAATCAAGTATTCCACCCTTGATTGTGGTGTCCTCTTTATACTAAGGTTCACATCTCTTTATAGGTGTTGGGTCGCGGTTTCCATCCAAAAACCTGAGCGTAGAACAGTCTTAGGCATTAAACAGACAAGGATCGAATCAAGTTTTCATTCCAAAAAGAACGCCCGAAGGCCAAAAAGAACGTTTGGAAACTAAACAGCACTCTCACGTTCTAAAATGCATGCCCGCATGCAAAGCTCGTATGCCAAAAAGAAAGTTTGCATGCCAAAAAGAAAGTTTACATGCCAAAAAGAATGTCTGAAAGCCAAAAAGAATGTTTGGAAACTAAAAAGCAGGCTCGAAAACTAAAAAACACTCTCGCGTTCCAAAAAGCATGCATGCAACTGCATGCTAAAAAGAATGCCCAAAAGCCAAAAAGAATGTTTGGAAACTAAAAAGAACTCTCGCGTTTTTAAAAGCATGCCCGCATGCCAAAAAGAACGGTAGGAAACTACATAGCACGCTCGAGAACTAAAATGCACTCCCGTGTTCTAAAAAACATGCATGCATGCCAAAGAAGAAAAGCCCGAAAGTCAAAAAAATTGTTTGAAACTAAAAAGCACTCTCACATTCTAAAAAGCATGCCCGCATTGCAAAAAGCAAGTTGGATGACAAAAAGAACATTTGGAAACTAAAAAAGCACATGCATGAACTAAAAAGCACTCCCGCGCCCTAAAAAGAACGCCTGAAAGCTGAAAAGAATGTTTGGAAACTAAAAAGCACTCTCGCGTTCTAAAAAGCATGCTCGCATGCTAAAAAGAAAATTAGCATGACAAAAAGAACTCTCGAAAGCCAAAAAAATGTATTGAAACTAAAAAGCAGGCTCGATAACTAAAAAGCACTCTCGCTTTCCAAAAGCACTCCCGTCTGCTAGAAAAAAAAGTTTGCATGCCAAAAAGAACGCCTGAAAGACAAAAAGAACGTTTGGAAACAAAAAAACACGCTCGAGAACTAAAAAGTACTCTTGCATTCAAAAAGCATGCCCTCGTGCCAAAAAGAAAGTTTGCATGCCAAAAAGAACTCCCGAAAGCCAAAAAGAACGTTTAGAAACAAAAAAGCGCACTCGAGAACTGAAAAAGAACTCCCACGTTCCAAAAAGCATGCCCGCATGCCAAAGAAGAAAGTTTTCATGCCAAAAAGAATGCCCGAAAGATAAAAAGAACATTTGGAAAATAAAAAGCACTATCGTGTTTTTAAAAGAATGCCCGCAAACCATAAAGAAAGTTTGCCTACCAAAAAGAACCACTGAAAGCCAAAAAGAACGTTTGCAAACTAAAAAGCACGCTCAAGAGTAAAAAATACTCTCATGTTTAAAACAGCATGACCGTATGCAAAAAGGATGTTTGCATGCCAAAAAGAACGCTCGAAAGCCAAAAAGAACAATAAGAAAATAAAAAGCACTCTCGCGTTCTTAAAAGTATTCCCATATGACAAAAAAAAAAAAAGTTTGCATGACAAAAAGAACACCCGAAAGCTAAAAAGAACTTCTGAAAACTAAAAAGCACACTTGAGAACTAAAAAACACTCCCGAGATCTAAAAACTTTTCATGCCAAAAAGAATTCGAAAAAGCCAAAAAGAATGTTAGGAAATTAAAAAGCACCCTCGCATTCTAATAAGCTGCCGGCATGCCAAAAAGAAAGTTTGCGTGACAAAAAGAACGTCTGAAAGCTAAAAAGAATGTCTAGAAACTAAAAAGCACTCCTGCGTTCTAAAAAGCACTCTTGTGTTCTAAAAAGCATACCTGCATGTAAGAAAAAAAATTTGCATCCCAAAAAGAGCACCTGAAAGTGTAAAAGTCCGTTTGGAAATTAAAAGGACCCTTGAGTTATAAAAATAATGACCACATTGATATGAACCTCATCGGTTTGATGCCTAAGATCGTTCTAAGCTCAGGTTTTTGGATGGAAAACCGTGACCCAACACCTATGAACAGATGTGAACCTTGGTGTATGGAGGACGCCACAATCAAGGATGGAATACTTGATTGATAAGTCAAGGATGAACGCCACAGAGAAAATCTGATAAGTTCAAATAGTTCTCAAAGAACAAAAGAGAGAAAAAAAAAAAAAAAAAGAATCCAAAGGCCAAAGGCAATACAAATAATTAAAGGGTTCCTTATAAACTAAAACCCTAATGGACAAGAAAAGAAAAAAGAGAAAATAGCCAAAGGCCTTACAAACGGGAAAGACAATAAAACTAAAACTAAAACGAGCAACTATTGACTTGCTCTCTATTTGGAAAGCTAAAACTGGAAACAAATCAGCCTCTTAATTTGGGAAACAAATCAACTCTTTATTCTCTAAAAACTAAAAAAGGAAAAAACTGAAATTAAATCTCCTCCACACACCCTAGCCTGTGCTTCACGCCTAAGCTTCTCTTATTCGGCCCAATTAATTGCATTGATGACGTTAATTAAGCATTGGTCTTCATGTGGGCTCATCTTGGACTTTAAAACTTCAGAATCAGCCGAAGTGTCTTGAATCAGGCCGTTGAGTGCCTCTTTGAATCTCTTGGCCCATGCTTTTGTTATTGGACCAGCCGGAACATGCAATGGATCCCTTAGTGCAGCTCCCTTATTCTCATCATTCACTCCTTCTTGAAAAGAATTTGTCCTCAAATCGTCACCGACATCAAACGGAGACAAATCAGAAACATTGAAGCTTGCACTAATATTATTTTCACCTAGAGATCTAACTTGTAGGCATTGTCATTGATTCTTTCAATCACTTGAAATGAGCCATCTCCCCTTGGAAGTAGTTTAGAACGCCGCTGGACTGGAACCGTTCCTTTCTCATATGCAACCACACCCAATCACTGGGCTCAAACACAACTTTCTTGCGCCCTTTATTAGCTTGGTTGGCATATTGCTCAGTTCTTCTCTCGATGTTTTGTCTAGTCTTTTCATGGATTTGCTTAACAAATTCTGCCTTTTTCTTCTCATCCAAGTTAACATGCTCATTCACAGGTAAAGGAATTAAATCCAAAGGAGTCAATGGGTTAAAACCATACACAATTTCAAAAGGAAAAAAATGAGTTGTAGAATGCACACTCCTATTATAAGCAAACTCCACATGTGGCAAACAATCCTCCCATGTTTTCAAATTATAGCACGCAACAAGGTAGATAAAGTCCTATTACCTACTTCAGTTTGACCATCAGTTTGTGGATAGCAAGTAGTAGAAAATAAAAGTTTAGTTCCTAACTTACCCCACAAAGTTTTCCAAAAGTAGCTTGATCAAAAAGAAAGTTTGAATGCCAAAGAGAACGCCTAAAAGTGAAAAAGAAAGTTTGCATGCCAAAAAGAATACCCTTATGAGGAATTATCATACGGATATTGGCTGCCCTAGGTTGGCTCTCAAAGTGGATTTGATGAAGGCCTTTGACATGGTGGACTAGGGCCTCTTTCTTGAAACTTTGCTTTTCACTTTCCTCCAAGGGTTATTAAGTGGATCAAAGCTTGCCTTACTACCCCCAAGTTCTCTATCTCTTTAAACGGTGAGTTAGCTAGTTTCTTCTCCGGAAAAAGGGGTCTTCTGCAAGGGGATCCTATGTCTCCCTACCTCTTTGTTATTGCTATGGATTTCTATCGAAAATTCTGGCAAAGGGCATTGCGCACTCTCCTAGCTTCAAATTTCATTGGAAGTGTGATAAGATAAAGATTTCCCACCTTTGTTTAGCTGATGACCTAATTATGCTTTGCCATGGCTCCCCTTCTTCAACTCATGTCCTTAAGGCTGCCCTTGATGAGTTCTCCTTACTTTCTGGCCTCCTTGCTAATCATGCCAAGAGCAACATCTTCACTTCTGGTTTATCCTCTACTACAAATCAGCAACTTATTAATCTCTTTGGTTATACGGTGGGTTCTCATCCCATTCATTATCTTGGTACTCCGTTTATCTCTACTAAGCTTTGTCTTCGTGATTGCTCATCCCTTGTGGATAAAGTCTCGGGAAAACTTTCTTCTTGGCTGAACCGTGGTCTCTCTTATGCCGGGCGCTTATAGCTAACTGTCTTGGTCTTGTCAAGTTAAGAATGTTTGCATGCAAAAAAGAACACCCGGATGGAAAAAAGAAAGTTTACATGAAAAAAAGAATGCTCAAAAGCCAAAAAGAAAGTTTGCATGCCAAAAAGAATGCCTGGAAGCAAAAAAGAAATTTTACATGCCAAAAAGAACGCCCGATAGTCAAAAATAAAGTTTGAATGCCAAAAAGTAAGCCCGAAAATCAAAAAGAAAGTTTGCATGCCAAAAAGAATGCCTGAAAGAAAAAATGAAAGTTTGCATGCCAAAAAGAGCACCCGAAGCCAAAAGAAAGTTTGGATACCAAAAAGAACACTCGGAAAGCTAAAAAGAATGCTCGAAAGCCAAAAAGAAAGTTTGTATTCCAAAAAGAGTGCCTGAAAGTCAAAAAGAAAGTTTGCATGCCTAATAGAATGCCTAAAAAGCCAAAAAGAAAGTTTGCATGGCAAAAAGTATGCCCGAATGGCAAAAAGAAAGTTTGCTTGCGCAAAAGAACGCTCGAAAGATGCATTCCAAAAAGAACGCATGAAAACCAAAAAGAAAGTTTGCATGCCAAAAAGAGCGCCTGAAAGCCAAAAAGAATATTTGCATGCAAAAAAGAATACCCGAATGCCAAAAAGAAAGTTTATATGCCAAAAAGAGTGCCCAAAAGCCGAAAAGAAAGTTTGCATGCCAAAAGGAATTTCCGAAAGCCAAAAAGAAAGTTTTCTTTACAAAAAGAACGACAGAAAGCCAAAAAGAACGACTGGAAACAAAAAACCATGCTTGAGAACGAAAAAGCACTCTCATGTCCAAGAAACATGCCCACATGCAAAAAAGAAATTCTAAATGCCACAAAGAAAGTTTGCTTGCCATAAAGAACGCTCAAAAGCCAAAAAGAATGTTTGGAAGCTGAAACACAAGCTCAATATCTAAAAAGCACTCTCCCGTTGAAAAAAGCATGCCCGCATGCAAAAATAAATGTACGAATGCCAATAAGAAAGTTTTCTTGACAAAAAGAACGTCCGAAAGCCAAAAAGAATGATTGAAAACAAAAAACCATGCTCGATAACTAAAAAGCACTCTCGCATCAAAAAAACATGCTCGCATGCAAAAAACAACTTCTGAATGCCATAAACAAAGTTTGCTTGCCAAAAAGAATGCTCGAAAGCCAAAAAGAACATTGGAAACTGAAACGCAAGCTCAAGAATTGAAAAGCACTCTCTCGTTAAAAAAAGCATGCCCGCAAGCAAAAATAAACGCATGGATGCCAGAAAGAAAGTTTTCTTGCCAAAAAGAACGTTCGGAAGCCAAAAAAAATGACAGGAAACAAAAAACCATGCTCGATAACTAAAAAGCATTCTCACGTCCAAAAAACATGCCCGCATGCAAAAAAGAAAATCTAAATGCCACAAAGAAAGTTTGCTTGCCAAAAAGAAAGTTTGCTGGCCAAAAAGAACGCTCGAAAGCCAAAAAGAACATTTGGAAGCTGAAACGCAAACTCAATATCTAAAAAGCACTCTCCCATAAAAAAAAAAAAAGTGTTCCCGCATGTGAAAATAAACGTACGAATGCAAAAAAGAAAGTTTTCTTGCTAAAAAGAACGTCCGAAAGCCAAAAAAAAAAAAATTTGGAAAAAAAAGCCTTGCTTGATAATTAAAAGGCACTCTCGCTTTCAAAAAACATGCCCTCATGCAAACAAGAACGTTTGAATGTCGTAAAAAATGTTTGCTTGCCAAAAAGAACACTCGAAAGCCAAAAAGAATGTTTGAAAACTGAAATGCAAGCTCAAGAACCGAAAAGCACTCTCCCGTTCAAAAAAGCATGTCCGCATGCAAAAATAAACCCATGAATGCCAAAAAGAAAGTTTTCTTGCCAAAAAAAAAGGTCTGAAAGCCAAAAAGAACGACAGGAAACCAAAATCCATGCTCGATAACTAAAAAGCATTCTCACGTCCAAAAAACAAGCCCGCATGCAAAAAACAACTTCTGAATGCCACAAAGAAAGTTTGATTACCAAAAAGAACGCTCGAAAGCCAAAAAGAACGTTGGAAACTGAAACGCAAGCTCAAGAACTGAAAAGCACTCTTTTGTTAAAAAAAGCATGCTCGCATGCAAAAATAATCGCATGAATGCCATAAAGAAAGTTTTCTTGCCAAAAAGAATGTCCAAAAGCCAAAAAGAATGACTGGAAACCAAAAACCATGCTCGATAACTAAAAAGCACTCTCGCATCCAAAAAACAAGCCCGCATGCAAAAAACGTTTGAATGCCACAAAGAAAGTTTGCTTGCCAAAAAGAACGCTCGAAAGCCAAAAAGAACGTTTGGAAACTAA
The DNA here is from genome assembly GCA_035582765.1 of Acer negundo. Classification (NCBI taxonomy): domain Eukaryota; kingdom Viridiplantae; phylum Streptophyta; class Magnoliopsida; order Sapindales; family Sapindaceae; genus Acer; species Acer negundo. Next base: position 3,623,369 of record CM069242.1, read on the forward strand.
AAAGCAGGCGCAAGAACTGAAAAGAACTCTTGCATTTAAAACAGCTTGCCCATATGCCAAATAGAATATTTGCATGCAAAAAGAACGCCCGAAAGCCACAAAGAACGATTGGCAACCAAAAACCATGCTCGATAATTAAAAAGCACTCTCGCATCCAAAAAACATGCCGCATGCAAAAAAGAACGTCCGAATGCCACAAAGAAAGTTTGCTTGCCAAAAAAAAATGTTTGAAAGCCAAAAAGATTGTTTGGAAACTAAAACGCACGCTCAAGAACTGAAAATGATGAGAATCAAGAAGCATCATCAAATGATCCATTGCTTGTTCCAGTTGGGCCAATTACAAGGGCCAAGAGGATCAAAGAAATATTTAATGAGGGCTGATTCTGAGTTGCTGAAGTCCAAGTTCGGCCCACATGAAGACCAAATCCGGATTGGACTTCGTGGGCCTCAACAAAGAGCATCTGAAGTCGGATTGTCTAATATAATATGTTTTCGGAAAGCCAATGACGATCTCTGTAGATGTTATGAAGACTCCATCCTCCAAAATAGATCACAACGGGCCCAAATTCGGCTATCTGTTTTGTTGCGTGTGATGAACAAGCTAGGGTTTGGATGAGTCCGAATTTTAGGATATTTCCTGTTTTATTTATTTTCCAAATAAAGAGTCGATTTGTTTCCCAATTGAAGGGTTGATTTTGTTTCCCAAATGAAGCTTTCCAAATAAGAAGCAAATCAACTAGTTGTTAGTTTTAGTCTTTATTTATTTCCTAAATTTGTTTGCATTTATTTTCTCGATTGTAAGGCATTAATTGCCAAATTTTTTATTTCATTTATCTTTCTTTTTAGGGTTTAGATATTTTTAGTATTTAAGGGACTCATTGATGTATTATTAAGAGGACTTTGGAATGAAATAATTATTTGAGAGAACGTTTTCTCTTTGGTTCTTCATTGAACTATGAACTTATCAAGGGTTATACCTTGTGGCGTTCAAAAACCTAACTTATCACTCACCTTCTTCTCTTCTTGAGTGTGGCATCTACAACCTTCTTGATACCGTTGGTTCTTATCTCTTTATTAATAACGGGTTGCGGTCCTTTATTTTCTTTGTTTTTTATAAACTTGAATTTAGAAAATGATCCTTTGAATCCATATGTTGGTTCCGGGTCTTACTATTCTTGGTGAGGTTCATATCAGAAAGTTTGCTTGCCAAAAAGAACACTCGAAAGCCAAAAAGAACGTTTTGGAAACTAAAACACACGTCAAGAATTGGAAAGAATTCTCGCATTCAAAACAACAAGCTCACAAGCCAAAAAGAATATATGCATGCAAAGAGAACGTCCGAAAACCAAAAAGAACGACTGGAAAGCAAAAACCATTCTCAATAACTAAAAAGTACTCTCGTGTCCAAAAAACATGTCCGCTTTCAAAAAAGAGCGTCTGAATGCCACAAAGAAAGTTTGCTTGCCAGAAAGAACGCTCGAAAGCCAAAAAGAACGTTTGGAAACTAAAACGCACACTCAAGAACTGAAAAGAACTCTCGCATTCAAAACAGCATGCCCTCATGCCAAAAAGAATATTTTCATTCCAAAAGAATGCCCGAAAATTTAAAAAAAAAAATGACTGGAAACTAAAAATCATGCTCTACAACTAAAAAGGACTCTCGCATTCAAAAACATTTGTCCACATGCAAAAAAGAATGCTTGAATGCCAAAAAGAAAGTTTACTCGCCAAAACAATGTCTGGAAACAAAAGCGCACGCTCAAGAACTAAACACTCTCACGTTCAAAAAATCATGCCCGCATGCTAAAAAGAATATTTGTATGCCAAAATAATGCCCGAAAGCCAAAAAGAAAGTTTTCTTTCCAAAAAGAATGTCCGAAAGCCAAAAAGAACGACTGGAAACTAAAAACCATGCTTGAGATCTAAAAATCACTCTCGCGTCCAAAAAATGCCCGCATGCAAAAAAGAAAGTCTAAATGCCAGAAAGAAAGTTTGCTTGCAAAAAAGAACGCTCGAAAGACAAAAAGAACTTTTGGAAACTTAAACGCAAGCTCAAGAACTGAAAAGCACTCTCTCGTTAAAAAAAAACATACCGCATGCAAAAATAAATGCATGATTACCAAAAAGTAAGTTTTCTTGCCAAAAAGAACATTCGAAAGCCAAAACGAACGACTGGAAACCAAAAACCATACTCGATAACTAAAACGCACTCACGCGTCCAAAAAACATGCCTGCATGCAATAAAGAACGTCTGAATGCCATAAAAAAAAGTTTGCTTGCCAAAATGAACACTCGAAAGCCAAAAAGAACGTTTGGAAACTGAAACGCACGCTAAAGAACTGAAAAAAAAACTCTCGCATTCAAAACAGCATGCCAGCAAGTTAACAAGAATAATTGCATGCCAAAAGAACGCCCAAATGCCCATAAGAACGACTGGAAACTAAAAACAATGCTCGAGAACTAAAAAGCACTCTCGCGTTCAAAAAAACATGTCTGCAAGCAAAAACGTACGCTCGAATGCCGCAAAGAAAGTTTGCTTGCCAAAAAGAACGCTCGAAAGCCAAAAAGAACGTTTGAAAACTGAAACGCAAGCTCCAGAAGAAAAAGTACTCTCCCATTCAAAAAAGCATGCCCGCATGCAAAAATAAATGCAAGAATGCAAAAAACAAAGTGGATTTGATGAAGGCCTTTGACATGGTGGACTGGGGCTTCTTACTTGAAACTCTCGCTGCTTTTCACTTTCCTCATAGGGTTATTAAGTAGATCAAAGCTTGCCTTACTACCCCCAAGTTCTCTATCTCCTTAAATGGTGAGCTAGCTGGTTTGTTCTCCGGAAAAAAGGGGTCTTCGGCAAGGGGATCCTATATCTCCCTACCTCTTCGTTATTGCTATGGAAGTTCTATCTAAAATTCTGGCCAAGCGCATTGCGGACTCTCCTAGCTTCAAGTTTCATTAGAAGTGTGATAAGATAAAGCTTTCTCACCTTTATTTTGCTGATGACCTAATTATGCTTTGCCATGGCTCCCCTTCTTCAGCTCATGTCCTTAAGGCTGCCCTTGATGAGTTCTCCTTACTTTCGGGCCTCCTTGCTAATCATGCCAAGAGCAACATCTTCACTTCGGGTTTATCCTCTACTACAAATCAGCAACATATTAATCTCTTTGGTTATACGGTGGGTTCTCTTCCCATTCGTTATCTTGGTATTCCAACTATCTCTACTAAGCTTTGTCTTCGTGATTGCTCCTCCCTTGTTGATAAAGTCTGGGGTAGACTTTCTTCTTGGCTGAACTGTGGTCTCTCTTATGCCGGGCGCTTACAGCTAATTGTCTCAGTCTTGTCAAGTTTACAAGTCTTTTGGGCTAGTTATCTTTGTCTCCCTATCAAGATTTTGAAGATTATTGAATGAAAATTCAGAAGTTTCTTGTGGAAAGGGGTTGATGGTGACAACAAGGGTGCTAAGATTTCTTGGTCTGATATTTGTCTCCCTAAGAAAAAGGGTGGTCTTGGAATCATGGACCTCTCTTCTTGGAACAAGGCCTTGATCATTAGGCATCTTTGGATTCTTATTTATGGAACGAATAATCTCTGGTCTTCTTGGATTAAAGCCTATCACCTGAAAGGTTGTAACATATGGGAGGCTAAAACTCCTAATATCTGGTCTTGGAATTGGAGGAACCTCCTCCATCTTCGGCCAATTATTCGTCATTTAATTCAGCACCTCATTGGCAATGGTTCTAGTACCTCCTTATGGTTTGACAATTGGCATCCGGATGGTCCTCTCCTTTCAAAATGGAGCCCTCGTGTGGTCTATGATTCCGGCCTCCCTATCAACGCAGCGGTTAATACCATTGTTCTTGGTGATTCTTGGAGATGGCCAGTTGCTATGTCCATTGATCTTGTTGAAATTAGAAGTCGAATGCCTACTTACAATCCTAACTCAAATCTAGAGGATAGTATTAGGTGGCTCCCTTCTTCCAATTGTATTTACTCGGCCGCTTCTGCTTTGGCTTCTCTTAAAGCCCCTCACCCTCTTGTTCCTTGGTTCAAACTGGTTTGGTTCCCTCAAAACATTCCGAGAATGAGTTTCATCCTTTGGATGACTGTTAAAGGTAGGCTCTCCACCCGTGACCACATTCATAAATATGACCCTAGGGCTATTAGTACTTGTGTTCTTTGTGACTCCCATCTTGAATCTCATGCACACCTTTTCTTTGAGTGCTCTTTCAGTAGAGCCTTTTGGACTCAACTTCTGAATTATTGTGGGTCTCCTTGGAATGGCCTTTGTTGGAATGCTTTTATTGCTTGGGCTTCTGCCATTGGAGAGGGGACACCCATATTATTGTCACAAAGAAGCTTTGTCTTGTTGTGGCTGTTTATCATATTTGGAGAGAGCGTAATTGTAGAATTTTTGAAGGTACCAAAAAGTCTAGTTCGGTTGTTGTTTGCACAATTATTGACACCATTTGTTATCGGCTCTCCTCGATCAATCTAAAGGATCACCCGCTTATTACTTTGCATTGGATTGTTAACGCTAATTAATTTTAGTGTTTTGCTCTTGTTTGTTGCATGCTCTTTTCTTTGAGCTTGTTTTAAGCCCTTTACAAACTCTTGTTTCTTGTTTGCCGTGCGTTTGTGCTTGTTTTGAGACTTTGTTTAGCTATTGCTTTGCTTCCTGGGGTATGCCCCTTGTGTTTGTGCATTCTTTCTCTCTTTCTATGATACTATTTACTTACCCAAAAAAAAAAACGCATGAATGCCAAAAGAAAAGTTTTCTTTCCAAAAAGAACGTCCGAAAGCCAAAAAGAAAAGCTGGAAACCAAAAACCATGCTCGATAACTAAAAAGTACTCTCACTTTCAAAAAGTATTCCCACATGCAAAAAAGAACGTCTAAATGCCACAAAGAAAGTTTTCTTGACAAAAAGAACGCTCAAAAGCCAAAAACATTGTTTTAAAAATGAAACGCAAGCACAAGAACTGAAAATCACTCTCTCGTTCAAAAAAGCATGCTCGCATGCAAATATAAATGCATGAATGCCAAAAAGAAAGTATGCTTGCGAAAATGAATGCTTGAAAACCAAAAAGAACGTTTGGAAATTGAAACGCTTACTCAAGAACTGAAATGAACTCTCGCATTCATTTACCCAAAAAAAAAAAAAAAAGAACTCTCGCATTCAAAACATCATGCCCGCATGCCAAAAAGAATATTTGCATGCCAAAAGATTGCCCAAAAGCCAAAAAGAACGACTAGAAACTAAAAAACCATTCTCCAGAGTTAAAAGTACTCTCACGTCAGCTTGCAAAAAAGAATGCCCGAATGTCAAAAAGAAATTTTCCTTGCAAAAAAAAGTCTAAAAACAAAATGGCACGCTCGATAACTAAAAATCACTCTCACGTTCAAAAAAGTATGCCCGCATGCTAAAAAGAATATTTGCATGCCAAAAGAATGTTTGAAAGCTAAAAAGAAAGTTTTCTTTCCAAAAAGAACGACTGGAAGCCAAAAATTGTGGTCGAAAACTAAAAAGCACTCTAGTGTCCAAAAAACATGCCCCATGCAAAAAAGAAAGTTGTGATTGCCACAAAGAACATTTGCTTGCCAAAAAGAACGCTCGAAAGTCAAAAAGAGCGTTTGGAAACTGAAACACATGCTCAAGAATTGAAAATAATTCTCGCATTCAAAACATAATGCCTATATGCCAAAAAGAATATTTTCTTACCAAAAGAACACTTGAAAGCTAAAAAGATTGACTGGGAACTAAAAACCATGCTCGAGAACTAAAAAACACTATCGCATTCAAAAAGCATGTTCGCATGCAAAAAAAGAATGCATGCATGCCAAAAAGAAAGTTCGCTTACCAAAAAGAATGCTTGAAAGCCAAAAAGAACGTTTAGAAACTGAAACGCACGCTTAAGAACTGAAAAGAACTCTCGCATTCAAAACTGCATGCCCGCATGCCAAAAAAAAATATATTTTCATGCCAAAAGAACGCCCGAAAGCTAAAAAGAACAACTAAAAACTAAAAACCTTGCTCAAGAACTAAAAAACACTCTCGCATTTAAAAAAGCATGTCCACATGCAAAATAGAATGCCCGAATGCCAAAAAGAAAGTTTCCTTGCCAAAAAAAATCTGGAAACAAAAGCGCACACTCAAGAACTAAAAAGCACTCTCGCGTTAGTCCCTCTCTCTGGCCGGTCGTGCTACTCTGATCAAGTCCGTCATCACTGGTTCATTTGTGAAATCTTTCATGATTTACAAGTGGCCTTCTTCTTTACTGTCACTGATTAACCGCAAGTTGAGGAACTTTTTGTCGACTGGTTCCTGTGAGGAGACTAAGTTGGTTCGGGTCGCTTGGGATCGTTGTTGTAGGCCTTACTCACAGGGTGGTTTTGGTTTGAAAGATCTTTGGTTACTGAATGACTCGTTGTTACGGAAATTCACTTGGAAGTTTATAACCTCTGATGGTTTTGCTTTCTCATTTCTACGGGAGAGGTATCTCTGGCATTTGCAGAGAAGCCTCATGGAGGGTATGTCACCTCATCGATTTAGTCTTCTCTTCAGACAAATTATAGTTCCCTACTTAAGGAAGGTATCTGGCTGATTGGCGAGAACTCTCAACGGGACTTTTGGCGGGATAATTGGTTAGAGGTCCCCGTTTTGGAGCTTTTAGGGATTCCAGATTATTTAGCTAATCCACTCCGGGCAAGGGTCTCAGGTTTTATTCATGAGGGCAGATAGGTGCTAGACGATTATTTCTGAGCGCGCTTCCTAGATATGTGTTTTCAGATTGATTGGATTGGGATTTCTCCTGTTGTAGATTCTCTGGTTTGGGCTAATTCTAGGGATGGTCGTGTTTCTTGCAAGACTGCTTATTCTCAGTTTCTTCGTGATATTCCTTAGGTTCTTTGGTGGAGAGATGTTTGGTCCTGTTTTATCCCCCCCCCCCTTTCGCTCAGCTTTGACCTGGCGTCTTATGTTGAACAGGCTTCCTACTGAGGATCGTCTTTGCAGGTCTGGGTTCTAGTTGGCTTCTCGTTACAGTATTTGTGGGGTTAGTAGTGAATCTGCGGATCACCTTTTTCTTCATTGTCCCTTGGCGGTTGCTCTTTGGGAGGCGGTTTTCTCAGCTTTCCAGCGACGTGTCTCTACCGAAACTTGGCAATCCTTCTACTTACAGGCCATGTCAGTTTCCTTTAGTGAGCAGGTTAAGATTTTATAGAAAGCGGTTATCCATACAGTGATATGGGGGTGTGGACTGCCCGTAATCGGTGGATGTTTGAAGGGAAGTCGGTGGACTTTCGATCCATCCTTTCTTTGGTTTGGCGTGCAGTTTTAGAGGCTAATCGCCTGGATATTGGTTGTATGCATAATTATATGGACAACTTTTTGATCTTTTATCGTTTCAGTCTTCAGGGTCGCCCTTCTAAAGCCCTAGTGATCAAGAGTATGATTTGGTCGCCTTCGGCTCCTGGTTGGATCAAAGTGAATACAAATGGCGCTGCTATGGGCTCTCCAGGGGTTGGTGGTTGTGGTGGTATCTTTCGGAACTATAGAGCCTTTATGAAGGGTTGCTTTGCTATTCCTCTTGGTCAGGTTTTTGCGTTTGAAGTTGAGTGTCTAGCAGCCTCTTTGGCCATTAATTTTGCATGGAAGTATGGGTGGAATCGTCTCTGGCTTGAGAGCGATTCTTCTTAAGTGGTTCAGCTTCTTTCTTCTCGTTCTGAGATGGTTCCTTGGAGGGTTCGTTAAGCGTGGCAGTGCTGCATCTTCCAGATCTCGCAGATGGATTTTCAGGTTTCCCATATTTTCAGGGAGGGGAATCAAGTTGCAGATAAATTTTCTAAGCATGCTTTGGAACTTCATGGTGATCAAGTTGCAGCACTGCCCCACCGTTCTATTCTAGTTTAGTTGGCAACGACTGCATAGGTCAGGAATCTTTTCGTTTTTCTTGATTTTTTTTTTTTTTTTTTTTTTTTTTTTTTTTTTGCCTGCGTGCCTTTTTTTGTTTGGGGTTGTTTTCCGCTTGGTTCAAAAAAAAATTTATTTATTTATTTATTTATTAGAAAAAAAGAAAAAGAATATTTACATACTAAAAAAATGCTCGAAAGTTTAAAAGAAAGTTTTCCTGCCAAAGACAACGTCCGAAAGCCAAAAAGAACGAATGGAAACCAAAAACCATGCTTGAGAAATAAAAAACACTCTCGTGTCCAAAAAACATGCCCGCTTGTAAAAAAGAACGTTTGAATGCCACAAAAAAATTTTGCTTGCCAAAAAAAAGGCTCAAAAGTCAAAAAGATAGTTTGGAAACTGAAACACAAGCTCAAGCACTGAAAAGTACTCTCCCGTTCAAAAAAGCATTCCCGCATGAAAAAATAAACACACAAATGCTAAAAAGAAAGTTTTCTTGCCAAAAAAAAAAACGTCTGCAAGGCAAAAAGAATGACTAGAAACCAAAAACCATGCTCGGTAACTAAAAAGCACTCTCGCATCTAAAAAACATGCCCGCATGCAAAAAAAAACGTCCGAATACCACAAAAAATGTTTGCTTGCCAAAAAGGACGCTCGAAAGCCAAAAGGAACCTTTGGAAACTAAAACGCACGCTCAAGAACTAAAAAGAACTCTCGCATTCAAAACAGCATGCCTGCATGCCAAAAAAATATATATTTTCATGCCAAAAGAATGCCCGAAAGCCAAAAAGAACAACTGGAAACTAAAAACCATACTCGAGAACTTAAAAGAACTATCCCGTTCAAAAAGCATGTCCACATGCAAAAAAGAACGCTCGAATGCTAAAAAGAAAGTTTCCTTGCCAAAAAGAGTCTAGAAAAAAAAGTGCACACTCGAAAACTAAAAAGCACTCTCGCGTTTAAAAAAGCATGCCCGCATGCTAAAATGAATATTTGCATGCCAAAAATAATGTCCAAAAGCTAAAAAGAATGTATGAAAACCAAAAACCATGCTCAAGAACTAAAAAGCACTCTCGCATCCAAAAAACATGCCCGCATGCAAAAAAGAAAGTTTACTTACCAAAAAGAACGCTCGAAAGCTAAAAAGAATGTTTGGATACTGAAATGCAAGCTTACGAACTGAAAAGCGCTATCGCATTCAAAAAACCATTTCCGCATGCAAAAATAAACACACAAATGCCAAAAAGAAAGTTTTCTTGCAAAAAAGAACATCCGAAAGCCAAAAAGAACAACTAGAAACCAAAAACCATGCTCGATAACTAAAAAGCACTCTCGCGTCTAAAGAACATGCCCGCTTACAAAAAAGAACGTCTAAATGCCACAAAGAAAGTTTGCTTGCCAAAAAGAACGCTCGAAAGCCAAAAAGAACATTTGGAAACTGAAACGCACACTCTAGAACTGAAAATAACTCTTGCATTCAAAACAGCATGCCTGCATGCCAAAAATAATGTTTGCATGCCAAAAGAACGCCCGAAAGCCAAAAAGAACGACTGGAAACTAAAAACCATTCTCAACAACTGAAAAGCACTGTTGCGTACAAAAAAGCATGCCCATATGCTAAAAAGAACGCTCGAAAGCCAAAAAGAATGACTACAAACTAAAACGCACGCTCGAAAACTAAAAAGCACTCTTGCGTTCAAAAAACATGCCCGCATGCAAAAAACAATGTCTGCATGCCAATAAGTATGCCTGAAAGCACAAAAGAAAGTTTTTTTACCAAAAAGAACGCCCGCAAGCCAAAAGGAATGACTGGAAACTAAAATCTATGCTCGAGAACTAAAAACCAATCTCGCATTCAAAAAAGCATGCCCGCATGCAAAAAAGAACACCCGAATGCCAAAAAGAACATTTGAAAGCCAAAAAGAACGACTATAAACTAAAATGCACACTCGAAAACTAAAAACTACTCTTGCATTCAAAAAAGCATGCTAGCATGCAAAAAAGAATGTCTGCATGCCGAAAAGTATGCCCGAAAGCACAAAAGAAAGTTTTTTTTACTAAAAAGAATGTCCGAAAGCAAAAAGGAACTACTGGAAGCTATAAAACCATGTTCGAAAACTAAAAAGCACTGTCGCGTTAAAAAAAACATGCACGTATGCCAAAAAGAGTGCTTGCATGCCAAAAAGTATCAAATGATCCATTGTTTGTTCCAATTGGGCTAATTAAAAGGGCCAAGAGGATCAAATAAGCATTTAATGGGGGCTGATTTTGAGTTGCTAAAGTCCAAGTTCGGCCCTCATGAAGACCAAATCCAGACTGAACTTAGTTGGCCTCTACAGAGAGCATCTGAAGTCGGATCGTCTATTATAATATGTTTTCGGAAAGCCCATGACGATCTCTAAAGATGCCATGAAGACTCCATCCTCCAAAAACATATAGCAATTGGCCCAAATTCAGTCATCTATTTTGTTGCGCGTGAGGAAAAAGCTAGGGTTTGGATGAGTCCGAATTTTTGGATATTTCCTTTTTTATTTATCTTCTAAATAAATAATCGATTTGTTTCCCAATTGAAGGGCTGATTTTGTTTTCCAAATGAAGTTTTCTAAATAAGGAGCAAATCAACTAGTTGTTTGTTTTAGTCTTTATTTAATTCCTAAATTTGTTTGCATTTATTTTCCTGATTGTAATGCATTAATTGCCTAATTTTTTATTTCCTTTATCTTTGTTTTTAGGGTTTATATATTTTTAGTATTTAAGAGACTCATTGATGTATTATTGAAAAGACTTTGGAATGAAATAATATTTTAGAGAACGTTTTTCACTTTGGTTCTTCATAAACTGCAAACTTATCAAGGTTCTACATGTGGAGTTCAAACATGACTTATCACTCACCTTCTTTCTTGTTCTTGAGTGTGGCTTCTACAACCTTCTTGATACCGTTGGTTCTTATCTCTTTATAGATAATGGGTTGCGGTTCTTTTTATTTTCTTTGTTTATAAACCTGAATTAAGAAACGATCCTTCATTGCCATATATTGGTTCTAGGTCTCACTACTCTTGGTGAGGTTCATATCAAAGAAAGGTTGCATTCCAAAAAGAGCGCCAGAAAGCCAAAAAGAAAGTTTTCATGCAGAAAAGAATGCCCAAATGCCAAAAAGAAAGTTTGCTTGCCAAAAAGAACCCCCGAAAGCCAAAAAAAAAAAAAGTTTGCATGCCGAAAAGAATGCCCGAAAGCCAAAAAGAAGGTTTCAATGCCAAAAAGAATAGCCGAATGCAAAAAAGATAGCCCGAATGCCATAAAGAAAGTTTTCTTGCCAAAAAGAACAGTCGAAAACTAAAAAGAACGTTTGTAAACTAAAAATCACGCTCTAGAACTAAAAAGCACTATCTCGTTCAAAATAGCTTGCCTACATGCCAAAAAGAAAGTTTGTATGCCAAAAAAAATGCTCGAAAGCTAAAAAGAAAGTTTGCATGCCAAAAAGAATGCCCAGAAGCCAAAAAGAAAGTTTGCATTCAAAAAAGAGCGGTCGAAAACTAAAAAGAACGTTTGAAGCTAAAAAGCACGCCCAAGAACTAAAAAGCGCTCTCTCTTCAAAAAAGCTTGCCCACATGCCAAAAAGAAAGTTTAAATGCCAAAATGAGCACCCGAAAGCTAAAAAGAAAGTTTGCATGTCAAAAAGAACACCCGAAAACCTAAAAGAAAGTTTGCATAGCAAAAAGAATGGCGGAAAACTTAAAAGAAAGTTAGCATGCTAAAAATAATGCGCGAATGCTAAAAATAAAGTTTGCGTGCCAAAAAGAACACCCGAAATCTAAAAAAATTTTGAATGCAAAAAAAAAAACAAAGCTAAAAAGAAATTTGCAAGGCAAGAAGAATTCCCATAAGCCAAAAAGAAAGTTTCCATGACAAAAAAAATGCCCGAATGATAAAAAGAAAGTTTGTGATGAGAATCAAGAAGCATCATCAAATGATCCATTGCTTGTTACAGTTGGGTCAATTACAAGAGCCAAGAGGATCAAAGAAGTATTTAATGAGGGCTGATTCTGAGTTGCTGAAGTCCAAGTTTGGCCCACATGAAGACCAAATCCGGATTGAACTTCGTGGGCCTCTATAGAGAGCATTTAAAGTCGAATTGCCTATTATAATAAGTTTTCGGAAAGCCCATGACGATCTCTACAGATGTTATCAAGACTCCATCCTCCAAAACAGATCACAACGGGCCTAAATTCAGCTATCTATTTTGTTGCGCATGAGGAACAAGCTAGGGTTTGGATGAGTCCAAATTTTAGGATATTTCCTGTTTTATTTATTTTCCAAATAAAGATTCGATTTGTTTCCCAATTGAAGGGTTGATTTTGTTTCCCAAATGAAGCTTTCCAAATAAGAAGCAAATCAACTAGTTGTTAGTTTTAGTCTTTATTTATTTCCTAAATTTGTTTGCATTTATTTTCCTGATTGTAAGGCATTAATTGCCGAATATTTTGTTTCATTTATCTTTCTTTTTAGGGTTTAGATATTTTTAGTATTTAAGGGACTCATTGATATATTATTAAAAAGACTTTGGAATGAAATAATTATTTGAGAGAACGTTTTCTCTTTGGTTCTTCATTGAACTTTGTACTTATCAAGGGTTATACCTTGTGGCATTCAAAACCCTGACTTATCACTCACCTTCTTCTCTTCTTGAGTGTGGGGTCTACAACCTTCTTAATACCGTTGGTTCTTATTTCTTTATAGATAATGGGTCACGGTCCTTTATTTTCTTTGTTTTTTATAAACTTGAATTTAGAACACGATCCTTTGTATCCATATGTTGGTTCCGGGTCTCACTATTGTTGGTGAGGTTCATATCAATTTGCTTGCCAAAAAGAAAGTTTGTATGTCAAAAAGAAAGTTTGCATGCCAAAAAGAGCGCCCAAAAGCTAAAAAGAAATTTTTCATTCCTAAAAGAACGCCTGAAAGCCAAAATGAAAGTTTGCATGCAAAATATATTGCCATAATGTAGAAAATAAAGTTTGCTTGACAAAAAGAACGCTTAAAAGCTGAAAAGAAAGTTTACTTTCAGAAAGAACGCCCAAAAGCCAAAAAGAAAGTTTGCATGCCAAAAAAAAATGCCTGAGAAAGTTTGCATGAATCAACTTTCTTTTCAGCATGATGATTTTTGAACCCTAAAAAATGCTCTGCATGGATGGAAGTTTAGGTTTTAGGGTTTCGGCGCCTTTTTTTTTTTCGAGCCTTTTCTGGTTCGATTTTGATTTTATGTTCTTCACCAAAGTTGTATATCATTAAATTTTATACAATCTGGAATCAAGAATCTCATGATTTGAAGTTGTTATCACATAGTTACGTTTGTTTCAAGATTTTTTTTCTGGTGTGTTTTTTAAACTAGAGTTTCAGCGCCGTTTTGATTTTATTTGGTCCTTTTCCGGTCCGATTATGTTATTTTTTCCTTCATAAAGTTTGAAGATCATGATTTTTTATGCAACAAGGAATCAAGAAGTTTGTGATTTGCTGGTTTTCCTTCTCCCTTGGAAGCTAGTAAGGTTTCGAAGATGGCTCGTTCCAATGGAGATGAAGTGAGTACTGGAAATATTTCGGCTAGTAACGATACTTTTTGCAACGGAGCTGGGTTGCCTCTTGAGATTGAAGGTTTATTAGTTAAGGAGTAGCAACATTCTGACTCCTCCCCTATGGCCCAACTTGAGGAAGTGTCTCATAATAAAGGTATCTCTATCGCTCTTTCTCTTGTGAATAAAGATCTAACCCTTATAGTAATGTGCTGAAAGGTGCTCACAATGGTCCAATTATGGATATCCCCACAAGTAAGCCTATGAACCTAAAATTCTACCAGCCCTTACAAAGTGGAAATAGGAAGTGTGTCTCCCACCCATGGAAGTTGCAAAGGATGGCTCTAAAGCTTGGAAGAACTGCTTGGTGGGTTATTTTATTGAGAAAAAGCTCCCATTTTCTCTAGTTAACAACATTGCCATGCGTATTTGGGGCAATCGTGGTCTGCTGAAAGTTTTGGCTAATGATAAGGGGTTTTACTTTCCTTTTGTCTTCCAGACATTCTTTTTGGCATTCAAACTTTTATTTTAGATTTCGGCTATTCTTTTTGGCATTCGAACATAATTTTTGGCTTTCGGGCGTTCTTTTTGGAATGCAAACTTTCTTTTTGGCTTTCGAGCATTCTTTTTGGTAAGCAAACTTTCTTTTTGGCATTCGGGCATTCTTTTTGGCATGCAAACTTTATTGGTTGTAGAGCCTTTGTGAAGGGTTGTTTTGCTATTCCTTTTGGTCAGGTTTTTGCATTTGAGGCTGAGCTTCTGGCGGCCTCTTTGGCCATTAATTTTGGATGGAAGTATGGGTGGCATCGTCACTATCTTGAAAGCGATTCTTCTTATATGGTTCAGCTTCTTTCTTCTCGTTCTAAGATGGTTCCTTGGAGGGTTCGTCAAACGTGGCAGCGCTGAATCTTCCAGATCTCGCAGATGGATTTTCAGGTTTCCCATATTTTCAGGGAGGGGAATCAGGTTACAGATACACTTTCTAAGCATGATTTGGAGCTTCAAGGTGATTCTTGGTGGTTCTTTGCCCCGCCGTTCTGTTCTACTTTAGTTGGGAACGATTGCAGGTTTCCCATATTTTGATGTTTTCTTTTTCTTTTTTGTGTGGCCTGCGTGCCTCTTTTTGTTTAGGGTTCTTTTCCCCTTAGTTCTTTGTGCTTTGTTGCTTTTTGTCTCTTTTTACTTATTTTATTTTATTTTATTTATTTATTTATTTATTTTATATATGGATTCTGTCTAAGGGTTTTTCAGCATATGATCGTTTGTGATGGTTTTTCCCCTTAGATCAGTCCAATTTTATTTAAAAAAATATCATATATCTGTATATATATATATTTAAACTGAAAAAAAAAAACTTACCCAGAAAAAAAAACAAAAATAAATAAATAAATAAAATAAGAATGCTTGAAAGCCAAAAAGAAAGTTTATATGCAAAAAAGAATGCCCGAAAGCTAACAAGAAAGTTAGCATGCCAAAAAGAATGCCCGAAACCAAAAAGAATGCCCGAATGTCAAAAAGAAACTGCGTGTGTCAAATAAAACGTTCGAAAGCCAATAATAAAGTTTGCATGCCAAAAAAAATGCTCGAATGCCAAAAAGAAAGTTTGCATACCAAAATGAATGCCCGAATCCAAAAAGAAAGTTTGCATTCCAAAAAGAATGCCTGAAAGCCAAAAACAAAGTTTGCATGCCAAAAATAATGCCCGTAAGCCAAAGAGAAAGTTTGAATGCCAAAAAGAAATCCCAAAAGCCAAAAAGAAATTTTACATGCAAAAAAGAATGCCCGAAAGCTAAAAAGAAAGTTAGCATGCCAAAAAGAATGCCCGAATGCCAAAAAGAAACTTTGCATGCCAAATAGAACGTCTGAAAACCAAAAATAAATTTTGCATGCAAAAAAGAATGCTCGAATGCCAAAAAGAAAGTTTGCATGCCAAAAAGAATGCTCGAATGCCAAAAAGAAAGTTTGCATGCCAAAAAGAATGCCCAAATCCAAAAAGAAAGTTTGCATGCCAAAAAGAAAGCCCGAAAGCCAAAAATAAAGTTTGCATGCCAAAAATAACGCTCGTAAGCCAAAAAGAAAGTTTCCATGTGAAAAAGAATGTCAAAGAAAGTTTGCTTGCCAAAAATAAAGTTTGTAAGCCAAAAAAAAAGTTTGCATACCAAAAAGAGCGCCTGAAAGCTAAAAAGAAAGTTTGCATGCCAAAAAGAATGCCCGATAGCCAAAAAGAAAGTTTGCATACAAAAAATAATGCTCCGAGTGCAGAAAATAAAATTTTCTTACCAAAAAAGAATGCTCGAAAGCCAAAAAGAAAGTTTGCATTCTAGAAAGAACTCCCGAAAGCCAAAAAGAAAGTTTGTATGAAAAAAAGAATGCTCGAATGCCAAAATGAAAGTTTGCATGCCAAAAAGAATGCCCGGAAGCCAAAAAGAAAGTTTGCATGCCTAAAAGAACTCCTGAAAGCTAAAAAGGATGTTTGCATGCTGAAAAGGACGCCCGAAAGCCAAAAAGAAAATGCCCCGAATGTAGAAAATAAAGTTTGCTTGCCAAAAAAGAATGCTCGAAAGCCAAAAAGAAAGTTTGCATTCTAGAAAGAACTCCCGAAAGCCAAAAAAAAAGTTTGCATGAAAAAAAGAATGCTCGAATGCCAAAAAGAAAGTTTGCATGCCAAAAAAATGCCCGGAAGACAAAAAAAAGTTTGCATGCCTAAAAGAACTCCCGAAAGCTAAAAAGAAAGTTTGCATGCCGAAAAGGACGCCCGAAAGCCAAAAAGAAAGTTTACATGCAAAAAATAAAGTGTGCTCGCAAAAAAGAACGCTCAAAAGCTAAAAAGAAAGTTTGCATTCTAGAAATAATGCCCGAAAGCCAAAGGGAAAGATTGCATGCCAAAAAAAAGCCTGATAGCCAAAAAGAAAGTTTGCATGCCAAAAAGAACGCCTGAAAGCCAAAAATAAAGTTTGAATGCCAAGAAGATCGTCCGAAAGGCAAAACGAAAGTTTGCATGCCAAAAAAGAATGCTCGAATGCCAAAAAGAAAGTTTGCATGCCAAAAAGAACGTCCAAATGCCAAAAAGAAACTTTGCATGCAAAAAATAATACCCGAATACAAAAAACAAAGTTTGCTTGCCAAAAAGAATGCTCGAAAACCAAAAAAAAGGTTTGCATTCCAGAAAAAATGCCCGAAAGCCAAAAAGAATGCTCGAATGCCCGAATGCCAAAAAGAAAGTTTGCTTGCCAAAAAGAATGCCCGAAAGCCAAAAAAAAAAAGTTTACATGTCAAAAAGAATGCCCGAAAGACAAAAAGAAAGTTTCCATACCAAAAAGAATGCCCGAATGCAAAAAAGAACGTTTGCTTGCCAAAAAGAACATCCGAATGCCAAAAAGAAAGTTTTCTTGCCAAAAACAACGGTCGAAAGCTAAAAAGAACGTCTGTAAACTAAAAATCACACTGTAGAATTAAAAAGTACTATCTCGTTCAAAAAAGCTATCCCACATGCCAAAAAGAAAGTTTGTATGCCAAAAAGAATAGCCGAACGCCAAAAAGAAAGTTTGCATGGCAAAAGGAATGCCCAAAAGCCAAAATTAAAGTTTGCATTAAATAAAGAACGGTTGAAAGCTAAAAAGAACGTCTGAAAACTAAAAATAACGTCCGAGAATTAAAAAGCACTCTCTCGTTGAAAAAAGCTTGCCCACATGCCAAAAAGAAAGTTTAAATGTCAACAAGAAAGTTTACATGCCAAAAAAAGCGCCCGAAAACTAAAATGAAAGTTTGCATGCAAAAAAGAACGCCCGAAAGCCTAAAAAAAAGTTTGCATGGCAAAAAGAACGCCCGAATACTAAAAAGAAAGTTAGCATGCCAAAAAAAATGCCTGAAACCAAAATGAATGGCCAAATGCCAAAAAGAACGCCCGAAAGCTAAAAAAAAATTTGAATGCCCAAAACATCACCCGAAAGTCAAAAAGAAAGTTTGCTTGCCAAAAAGAATTTTCGAAAGCCAAAAAGAAAGTTTCCATGCAAAAAAGATTGCTCGAATGTTAAAAAGAAAGTTTGCTTGCCAAACAGAAAGTTTGTATGCCAAAAAGAAAGTTTGCATGCCAAAAAGAGAGCCTGAAAGCTAAAATGAAAGTTTGCATGCCAAAATGAAAGCCCGAAAGCCAAAAAGAAAGTTTGCATACAAATAATAACACCCGAATACAGAAAATAAAGTTTTCTTGCCAAAAAGAATGTTCGAAAGCCAAAAAGAAAGTTGCATTCCAGAAAGAACGCCTGAAAGCCAAAAAGAAAGTTTACCTGCCAAAAAGAAAGTTTGCATGCCAAAAATAATGCCCGAATGCTAAAATTAAAGTTTGCATGCAAAAAAGAAGGCCCGAAAGCCATAAAGAAAATTTGAATGCCAAAAAGAACGCTCGATAGCCAATGCGAATGTTTGCATGCAAAAACAAATGCTAGAATGCCAAAAAAATGTTTGCATGCCAAAAAGAAAGCCTAAATGCCAAAAAGAAACTTTGCATTCAATAAAAAATGCCCGGATGCAAAAAAGAAAGTTTACTTGCCAAAAAGAACGCTTGAAAGCCAAAAAGAATGATGAGAATCAAGAAGCATCATCAAATGAACCGTTGCTTGCTCCAGTTGGGCCAATTACACGGGCCAAGAGGATTGTAGAAGCATTTAATGGAGGCTGATTCTAAGTTGCTGAAGTCCAAGTTCGGCCCACATGAAGACCAAATCCGGACTGAACTTAGTTGGCCTCTACAGAGAGCATCTGAAGTCGGTTCATCTATTATAATATGTTTTTGGAAAGCCCATGGCGATCTCTACAGATGCTATAAAAACTCCATCCTCCAAACACAGATCACAACAGGCCTAAATTAAGCCATCTATTTTGTTGCATGTGAAGAACAAGCTAGGGTTTGGATGAGTCCGAATTTTTGGATATTTCCTGTTTTATTTATTTTCTAAATAAATAATTGATTTGTTTCCCAATTGAAGGCTGATTTTGTTTCCCAAATGAAACTTTCCAAATAAGGAGCAAATCAACTAGTTGTTAGTTTTAGTCTTTATTTATTTCCTAAATTTATTGCATTTATTTTCCTAATTGTAAGGCATTAATTGCCTAATTTTTTTATTTCCTTTATCTTTCTTTCTAGGGTTTAGATATTTTTAGTATTTAAGGGACTCATTGATGTTTTATTGAAAAGACTTTGGAATGAAATAATATTTTAGAGAACGTTTTTCCCTTTGGTTCTTCATGAACTACGAACTTATCAAGGTTCTACCTTGTGACGTTCAAACATGACTTATCACTCACCATCTTTCTTGTTCTTTAGTGTGGCTTCTAAAACCTTCTTGATACCATTGGTTCTTATCTCTTTATAGATAACGGGTCTCAGTCCTTTTTATTTTCTTTGTTTATAAACTTGAATTTAAAAACGATCCTTCGTTTCCATATATTGGTTCTGGGTCTCACTACTCTTGGTGAGGTTCATATCAGTTGGTATCAGTGCTTAGGCTTCTAAAATTAGGTTTGATATATCCCTTTTTTTTATTTCTTTTTTTTCCGTGTTTCCAAAAAACAAAAAATTTTGATCAGATTTTGTTGTAAAACAAAAGGTTTGATCAAGTTTAGTTGAAAAAAATCGATTTGATTTCATTTCAAAAAAAAAAAAATGGTCAGATCCGTTGTCAAAAAAAAAAAAAAAGTTCGATTTGATCCGTTATCAAAAAAAAAAAAAAAGTTGATTAGATCTGGTATCAAAAAATAATAATAATAATTGTGCGAGATCATCAGAAGATAAAAGCCAAAAATCGAGTGAAACACGAGTGTGAGTGCCATCATTTTTGAGAATAAACACGTGAGAGAGTGTTTGTGAGGCTTACTAATTTGTTTTTGCAGGTTAAACAAAAAAATGTCTGACTATGCATCTGAAAAGATTGATTTTACGCTTATGGTCACAAGAAAAGGTCTTAGTGCTCAAGCAAAAGAAGATGATGACGTACAATGTGACAATGTCTTTCACATTCGATGCCATGTTAATGATAAGGTTTGTAGCTTGATTATTGATGGGGAAAGTTGTACTAATATGGCTAGCACAACTATGGTGGAAAAATTGAATTTGGCCACTTTAATGCAACCAAAACTGTATAAGCTACAATGGTTGATAGATAGTGAAGAAATCAAGGTGACTAAACAGGTGTTGGTGTCATTTTTCATTAGGAAGTACAAAGATGAAGTCTTGTGTGATGTGGTACCAATGCATGCGAGCCATATTCTTTTGGGGCGACTAATACAAACCTCACCGGTTTGATGCCTAAGATCGTTCTAAGTTCAGGTTTTTGGATGGAAACCACGACCCAACACCTATAAAGAGATATGAACATTGGTATAATGAAGACGCCACAATCAAGGATGGAATACTTGATTGATAAGTCAAGGATGAACGCCACAAAGAAAATCTGATAAGTTCAAATAGTTCTCAAAGAACAAAAGAGAAAAAAAATCCTCTCAATTTTTAATTCAATCAAAGTCTACCGAAATAATACATTAGAGGGTTCCTTATAAACTAAAACCCTAATGGACAAGAAAGGAAAAAAAAGAGAAATCCGCCAAAGGCCTTACAAACGGGAAAGAAAATAAAACTAAAACTAAAACAAGCAACTATTAACTTGCTCCCTATTTGGAAAGCTAAAACTGGAAACAAATCAGACCCTTAATTTGGGAAACAAATCAACTCTTTATTCTCTAAACACTAAAAAGGAAAAAACTGAAATTAAATCTCCTCCACACACCCCAGCTTGTGCTTCACGCCTAAGCTTCTCTTATTCGACCCAATTAATTACATTGATGACGTTAATTAAGCATTGGTCTTCATGTGGGTTCATCTTTGACTTTAAAACTTTAGAATCAGCCCAAGTGTCGTGAATCAGGCCGTTGAGTGCCTCTTTGAATCTCTTGGCCCTTGCTCTTGTTATTGGACCAGCCGGAACAAGCAATGGACCCCTTAGTGCAGCTCTCTTATTCTCATCATTCCCTCCCTCTTGAAAAGGATTTGTCTTCAAATTGTCACCTACATCAAATGGGGACAAATCAGAAACATTGAAGCTTGCAATAATATTATACTCACCTGGAAGATCTAACTTGTAGATGTTGTCATTGATTCTTTCAATCACTTGAAATGGGCCATCTCCCCTTGGAAGTAGTTTAGAACGTCGCTGGACTGGAAACCGTTCCTTCCTCATATGCAACCACAACCAATCACTGGGCTCAAACACAACTTTCTTACACCCTTTATTAGCTTGGTTGGCATATTGCTCAGTTCTCCTCTCGATGTTTTGTCTAGTCTTTTTATGTATTTTCTTAACAAATTCTGCCTTTTTCTTCCCATCCAAGTTGACATGCTCATTCACAGGTAAAAGAATTAAATCCAAAGGAGTCAATGGGTTAAAACCATACACAATTTCAAAAGACGAAAAATGAGTTGCAGAATGCACACTCTTATTATAAGCAAACTCTACATACGGCAAACAATCCTCCCATGTTTGCAAATTCTTTTGTATTATAGCACGCAACAAGGCAGATAAAGTCCTATTAACTACTTCAGTTTGACCATCAGTTTGTTGATGACAAGTAGTAGAAAATAAAAGTTTAGTTCCTAACTTACCCCACAAAGTTTTCCAAAAGTAGCTTAAGAACTTAGCATCTCTATTCGAAACAATGGTTTTAGGCATGCCATGCAATCTAACAATTTCCTTGAAAAACAAATAAGCAATATGTGATGCATCATCTGTTTTATGACAAGGAATGAAATGTGCCATTTTTGAAAACCTATCAACAACCACATATGATATGAACCTCACCAAGAGCAATAAGACCCAGAACCAATATATGGTAATGGATGATCGTTTTCTAAATTCAAGTTTATAAAAAACAAAGAAAATAAAGGACTGCGAATCGTTATCTATAAAGAGATAAGAACCAATGGTATTAAGAAGGTTGTAGACGCCACACTCAAGAAGAGAAGAAGGTGAGTGATAAGTCAAGGTTTGAACACCACAAAGTAGAACCTTGATAAGTTCATAGTTCAATGAAGAACAAAGAGAAAACGTTCTCTCAAATAATTATTTCATTCAAAAGTCTCCTTAATAATACATCAATGAGTCCCTTAAGTACTAAAAATATCTAAACCCTAAAAAAAAAGATAAAGGAAATAAAATATTCGGCAGTTAATGCCTTACAATGAGGAAAATAAATGCAAACAAATTTAGGAAATAAATAAAGACTAAAACTAACAACTAGTTTATTTGCTCCTTATTTGGAAATCTTCATTTAGGAAACAACATTAGCCCTTCAATTGGGAAGCAAATCGACTCTTTATTTGGAAAATAAATAAAACAAGAAATATCCTAAAATTCGGACTCATCCAAACCCTAGCTTGTTCCTCACGCGCAACAAAATAGATAGCCAAATTTGGGCTCGTTGTGATCTGTTTTAAAGGATGGAGTCTTCATAGCATCTGTAGAGATCGTCATGGGCTTTCTGAAAACATATTAGAATAGACGATCTAAATTCAGATGCTCTCTGTAGAGGCCCACGAAGTTCAGCCCGGATTTGGTCTTCATGTGGGCCGAACTTGTACTTCAGGTGCTCAGAATCAAACCCCATTAAATACTTCTTTAATCCTCTTGGTCCTTGTAATTGGCTCAACTGGAACAAGCAATGGATCATTTGATGATGCTTCTTTATTCTCATCAACATATTTTCTAATAAAAGCACGCAAAACATGGTTTATTAATCTCATTAAAGTACTTGGTGCATTAGTTAATCCAAAGGGCTTAACTAACCACTCAGATAAACCATATTTTGTTTTTAAAAGCAGTTTTCCACTCATCACCTTCTTTCATCCTAATTTGATGATATCCACTCTTAAGATCAATTTTAGTAAAAACAATAGAACCATGCAATTCATCAAGCATATCATCTAATCTAGGAATAGGATGTCGATACTTTACAGTGATATTGTTGATGGCATGACAATCAACGCACATCTTCCATGTTCCATCCTTCTTAGGCACAAGTAATACGGGAACCGAACAAGGACTCATACTCTCACGCACGTACCCCCTTTCCATGAACTCATTAACTTGCCTTTGAAGTTCCTTTGTCTCCTCCAGATTACTTCTGTATGCGGGTCTATTTGGGATAGATGCTCCGGGTACAAAATCAATTTGGTGCTCAATCCCCCTTATTGGTGGTAAACCAATAAGCATCTCTTCGGGAAACACTTCATCAAAGTCCTAAAAAAGTGAAACAACAACACTAGGCAAAGAAGATTCAAGTTCGTTAGTACTAAAACAAGCCTCTTTGTACAAAAGCACAATCATTGGCTGATTTGAAAACAATGTTTTTTTTATCTCACTCTCTCTTGCATAAGCTCACTTGTTTTCTCTCTCTTTTTCTCTCATCAGCCTCTTTTTCTTTTTGAACTTTTGTTTCTTTTTTTGCTGATTCGGACTCTCTTTCTTTTGATCTCTCACTTTTTTTTTTTTACATCTCTATCTTTTTTTAATCACATTTGATCTTCATATACTTGTCTTGGGGTTAAGGGTACAAGAGTGATTGCCCTTTTGTTGAGTACAAATGAGTATCTATTAGTATATCCATCATGAGTCACATGCCTATCAAACTACCATGGTCTTCCTAAAAGGATGTGACTTGCATTCATTGGCACCATGTCACAAGTAGCTTCATGTTTGTATCTTCCAATTGAAAAAGACACCAACACCGGCTTATTTACCCTAACTTCCCCACTATCATTCAACCATTGTAGCTTATAAGGTTTTAGGTGCTTAAAAGTGGTCAAATTCAGTTTTTCCACCAAAATAGTGCTAGCCACATTAGTACAACTCCCCCCATCAATAATCATGCTACATACCTTATCATTAACATGGAAACGGGGTGTGAAAGATGTTGTCACGTTGTACCTCATCATCTTCCTCTGCTTGAGCACTAAGAGCTCTTCTTACAACAAAAGCTCTCCACCCACCAGATATTCATTGTCACTTGCATCCTCCAAAGGTGGCATGTACTCATTATCAAATTCACCCTCGGATTCGATACCACCATCCTTCAAAACCATTACTCTCTTGTTTGGACATTGTGATGCAATATGACCCGCTCCCAAACACTTAAAGCACTTAATGTTACGATTTCTAGAAGGTTGAGAATCTGATCTACCTTGATTGAATGTGCCCCCGGCCTTAAGATCTTTGGAAGGTTCGGTATTGGCCTGAGTTACGTCCGTTTCAAATTTTCTGTTCAGTGTTGTTTTTTCTCTTTCGTTTCTCCAGTTCTGTCATGGAAAATCCACCCTTCTCTATATCTTCATCTGCTGGTTTTCCTTCTCCCTTGGAAGCTAGTAGGGTTTCGAAGATGGCTCATTCCCATGGAGATTAAGTGATTACTGGAAATATTTCGGCTGGTAACGATACTTTTTGCAATGGAGCTGGATTGCCTCTTGAGATTGAAGATTTATTAGCTAAGGAGTAGCAACATTCTGACTCCTCCCCTATGGCCCAACTTGAGGAAGTGTCTCATAATAAAGGTATCTCTATCACTCCTTCTCATGTGAATAAAGATGCTAACACTTTTAGTAATGAGCTGAAAGGTGCTCACAATGGTCCAATTATGGATATCCCCACAAGTAAGCCTATGAACCTAAAGTTCTACCAGCCCTTACAAAGTGGAAATAGGAAGTGTGTCTCCCCACCCATGGAAGTTGCAAAGGATGGCTCTAAAGCTTGGAAGAACTGCTTGGTGGGTTATTTTATTGAGAAAAAGCTCCCATTATCTCTAGTTAACAACATTGCCATGCGTATTTGTGGCAATCGTGGGCTGCTGGAAGTTTTGGCTAATGATAAGGGGTTTTAATTCTTCAAGTTCTCGAATGATGAAGCTTGTTCTAATGTGTTAGAGGCCAAGGGCAAGTCGCAATAGAGTGGCCAAAAGACTTGCATTATGTACAGATTTTCAGTTTCCATTGGTATTCAACCAAGATTTCCACATTTTCACTAGGGTTTAGATCCGAATTGTCACCCATAAATAGGTCGAAGGAATCCACTAGGTCACAAGAGGCATCAATTTCAATACAAACCTTAGCAAAGGAAATTCGCTTCATGGATTCGGTTAGGCTATCGGCATAAAGTGGCTTCCCAACCGCACTAGCAATATTGCTCAATCCCTCTTCATTCCAGTATTCATGGGGAATTTTGAAGAGCTTGAACCAAACCGGAACTTTGGAGTAGGAATCTTTAGAAATAATGAGCTTAGGATGCCATTTTTTGAGGATCACCTTCCTTACAGCAAATAACCAAGGGCTGGCCTCTAACACATTAGAACAAGCTTCATCATTCGAGAACTTGAAGAAGTAAAACCCCTTATCATTAGCCAAAACTTCTAGCAGACCACGATTGCCCCAAATATGCATGGCAATGTTTTTAACTAGAGAAAATGGGAGCTTTTTCTGAATAAAATAACCCACCAAGTAGTTCTTCCAAGCTTTAAAGCCATCCTTTGCAACTTCCATGGGTGAGGAGACACACTTCCTATTACCACTTTGTAAGGGTTGGTAGAATTTTAGGTTCATAGGCTTACTTGTGGGGATATCCATAATTGGACCATTGTGAGCACCTTTCAGCATATTACTATAAGTGTCAGCATCTTTATTCACAAGAGAAGGAGTGATAGAGATACCTTTATTATGAGAAACCTCCTCAAGTTGGGCCATAGGGGAGGAGTCAGAATGTTGCTGCTCCTTATTTTTAGCTTTCGGACATTCTTTTTGGCATGCAAATGTGTTTACTCTTTGTTCACTAAAGGAACTGGTGCGTCTTTTATTGCTCTCCTTATATATGTTGATGATATCATCATCACAAGTCCAAATGCAGAGGTTATAAAGTCTATCAAAGTGTTTCTTCATTCCTAATTCAAGCTTAAGGATCTCGGGCCTTTAAAATACTTTATTGGTCTTGAGATAGCTCGTTCATCTACAGGCATTGTTTTGTCTCAGAGACATTACACTTTGCAACTTCTTGAAAACACAGGTTATCTTGCTTGCAAACCTGTTGCTATTCCCATGAATTATAAGGTTCACCTTAGTGCTCTTGAAGGTGATTTTTTGCCTAATCCTTTTGCTTATAGAAGACTCATAGGCCGACTTATTTACCTCGCTCTCTCTAGGCCAGACATAACTTTTGCTATGCACAAATTAAGTCAATTTTTGTCTCAGCCTCAAGAACCTCATCTCAAAGCAGTTCATCACTTGCAATTTCTGAAACAAACCCCTATAATAGTGACTCGGAATGAATCGCCTCCTCATAACAGTTTTCATCTCCTCCCACGTCTCAATAAGTCTCTCTCCATTTCGTCTCCTACTCACAATCAATTGATCCCACCAAACAATAGCATAATCAGTAAACTCTATAGCAGCTAACTTCACCTTCTTCAACTCGGAATAGTCATGGCAATCAAACACCAATTCTATTCTTTTCTCCCACTCCAAATAAGCTTCAGGATCAGTTTTACCTTGGAAGGTTTGAATTTTCACCTTAATACTACCCAAATTATTATCAACCCTCTCTCCATACCTATCTCCTCTATTCCCATACCTATCTTCTCTATTCCCAAACCTAGCGCCTCTACCTCCAATTCCACGCCTATCATCCGTCTCATCTCTCCACTTGATCTAAGCGCTCATGTAATTGCTCCAATTCACCCCTCATCATCCGTCTCATCTCTCCTACTAATGCCTCCTTCCAAAGTTTTAGGTCCGCCGGTATGGAAGAATTATCAGTAACGCCTTTATCTTTGTTTTCAGACATGTTTTCCCTGCAAAATAAAGATTAGGAAAAAATAAAAAAAAGACCTCACAACACTCCCTCACGTGTTTCACTCCAAAAAAAAAAAAAAAAAATTCAGATCACTCAACACTCTTGTTTCACACAATAAAAATCGGTTTTTACCCTCAATATGTACTCACCACTCTTGCCTTTTTCCACTCGTTATTTTCTCAAAAGTTCTTATCAAACTAATCAAACAATAACCAGGATTTCTTAGCCACGTTCACACTAAACAAATCACAAAGAGTCTGGAATGAAAAAGTTAGAGAACAAGAATAACAAAGATGAGATTCTATGGCTTTTTTTTTTTTGAATATCAATGCACGAAATCAAGAAGTAGAATAACACTAGTTGATATAAGTTCAACTATATGACCTTTCAAAGGAACTTTTTTTTTTTTGTACTTTTTTTTTTTTTGACCTTGATCAATCGGAATCAAGTTTTTTTTTTTTTTTTTTTTGATGGTACGAAATCAAAGAAGAAAGAAGAACAGGGATAGATTAAACCTGATTTTTGAAGCCTAAGCTCTGATACCAAATGATATGAACCTCGCCGGTTTGATGCCTAAGATCGTTCTAAGCTCAGGTTTTTGGATGGAAAACCGCGACCCAACACCTATAAAGAGATGTGAACCTTGGTATAAGGAGGACGCCACAATCAAGGATGGAATACTTGATTGATAAGTCAAGGATGAACGCCACAGAGAAAATCTGATAAGTTCAAATAGTTCTCAAAGAACAAAAGAGAAAAAAGAATCCTCTCAATTTTTAATTCAATCAAAGTCTGCCGAAATAATACATTAAAGGGTTCCTTATAAAATAAAACCCTAATGGACAAGAAAGGAAAAAAGAGAAATCAGCCAAAGGCCTTACAAACGGGAAAGACAATAAAACTAAAATTAAAACAAGCAACTATTGACTTGCTCCCTTATTTGGAAAGCTAAAACTGGAAACAATTTAACCTCTTAATTTGGGAAACAAATCAAATCTTTATTCTCTAAAAACTAAAAAGGAAAAAACTGAAATTAAATCTCCTCCACACACCCCAACTTGTGCTTCACACCTAAGCTTCTCTTATTCGTCCCAATTAATTGCATTGATGACGTTAATTAAGCCTTGGTCTTCATGTGTGCTCATCTTGGACTTTAAAACTTCAGAATCATCCCAAGTGTCTTGAATCAGGCCGTTGGGTGCCTCTTTGAATCTCTTTGCCCTTGCTCTTGTTATTGGACCAGCCGAAACATGCAATGGATCCCTTAGTGCAGCTTCCTTATTCTCATCACAAACCAGCATGAACCAAGGAACAAGAGGGGGAGAGGCTTTAAGAGAAGCTGAAGCAGAAGAGGCCGAGTAAATACCATTGGAAGACGGGAGCCACCGAATACTATCCTCTAGATTGGAGTTAGGATTGTAAGTAGGCATTCGACTTCTAATTTCAACAAGATCAATGGACATAGCAACTGGCCATCTCCAAGAATCACCAAGAACAATGGTATTAATCGCTACGTTGATAGGGAGGCCGGAATCATAGACCACATGGGGGATCCATTTCGAAAGGAGAGGACCATCCGGATGCCAATTGTCAAACCATAAGGATGGACTAGAACCATTGGCCAATGAAGCGTTGAATTAAAGGTCGAACAATCGGCCGAAGATGGAGGAGTTTCCTCCAATTCCAGGAGCAGATATTAGGAGCTTTACCCTCCCATATGTTACAACCTTTTAGGTGATAGGCTTTGATCCAAGAAGACCAGAGATTATCCGTTCCATGAATAAGAATCCAAAGATGCCTAATCATCAAGGCCTTGTTCCAAGAAGAGAGGTTCATGATTCCAAGACCAACCTCTATCTTAGGGAGACAAATATCAGACCAAGAAATCTTAGCACCCTTGCTGTCACCATCAACCCCTTTCCAAAAGAAACTTCTGAATTTCCGTTCAATAATCTTCAAAATCTTGATAGGGAGAAAAACCAAAAGACTTGTAAACTTGACAAGACTGAGACAATTAGCCGTAAGCGCCCGTCATAAGAGAGACCACGGTTCAGCCAAGAAGAAAGTCTGCCCGAGACTTTATCCACAAGGGAGGAGCAATCACGAAGACAAAGTTTAGTATAGATAATTGGAATACCAAGATAATGAATGGGAAGAGAACCCACTGTATAACCAAATAGATTAATAAGTACCTGATTTGTAGTAGAGGATAAACCCGAAGTGAGGATAAACAAAGCTTTCGGGCATTATTTTTGGCATGCAAACTTTCTTTTTATCTTTTGGGCGTTCTTTTTGGCATTCAAACTTTCTTATTAGCTTATGGGCGTTCTTTTTGGCATGCAAACTTTCTTTTTTTCTATCGAGGACTTTTTTTTTTACATGCAAATTTTCTTTTTGGCATTCAGGCATTCTTTTTGGGATGGAAACTTTCTTTTTGGTTTACGGGCATTCTTTTTGCCATGCAAACTTTCTTTTTGGCTTTCGGGCATTCTTTTTGGTAGTCAAACTTTCTTTTTGGCTTTCCGGCATTCTTTTTGGCTTGCAAACTTTCTTTTTGCTTTCAAGCATTCTTTTGGGCATGGAAACTTTCTTTTTGCCTTTTGGGCGTTCTTTTTGGTATTCAAACTTTTTTATTGGCTTTCGGGCATTTTTTTCGGCATACAAAGTTTCTTTTTGGCTTCCGGGTGTTCGTTTTAGCATGCAAACTTTCATTTTGGCTATCGAGCATTTTTTTGGCATGTAAACTTTCTTTCTGGCATTCGGGTATTCTTTTTGGGATGGAAACTTTTTTTTTGGTTTTCAGGCATTCTTTTTTTTTTTTTTTTTTTTTGGGTTAATAAATAGTATCATAGAAAAAGGAAAGAATATACAAATACTAGGGGCATACCCCAGGAAACAAAGAAACCAGAGCACAAAGGCCCAAAACAAGCTCAAAAACTAGAGCTAAACAAAAGCTTTAACAAAGCAAAAACCTAGCTTGTGATCTTCTTTGAAGGATGGAGTCTTCATAACATCTGTAGAGATCGTCTTAGGCTTTCCGAAAACATATTATATTAGATGATCTGAATTCAGATGCTCTCTCTAGAGGCCCACGAAGTTCAGCCCGGATTTGGTCTTCATGTGGGCCGAACATAGACTTCAGCTACTCAGAATCATACCCCATTAAATGCTTCTTCGATCCTCTTGGCCCTTATAATTGGCCCAACTGGAACAAGCAATGGATCATTTGATGATGCTTCTTGATTCTCATCATGCAGCCGCTTGATGAAGGCCTTAGAATGCAAGAGAAAGAGCTTATGAGCTCTTACACTCTGGCTCTTCAAACAGAGGAGGATTTTTCGAGGCAAAAATCTAGAGTTCAATGGCTTAAGGATGGTCACTGTAACACCTCCTATTTTTTCAAAGTCATCAATGGAAGACGGAATAGAAGTAAGATCCTCTCTATTACTGGAGTAGATGGTTCCTTGATTGAAGGAGATACTCAAATCAAATCTGAGGCTGATCGTCACTTCCAAAATATTCTTGGTTGCTCTTTGCCTTTTAGACATGGTTCTCGTCCTTTGAAAAATTGATATGAACCTCACCAAGAGTAGTGAAACCTGGAACCAATAGATGGTAATGGAGGATCGTTTTCTAAATTCAAGTTTATAAAAAAAAAATAAAGGACCGCGACCCATTATCTATAAAGAGATAAGAACCAACGGTATCAAGATGGTTGTAGACGCCACACTCAAGAAGAGAAGAAGGCGAGTGATAAGTCAAGGTTTGAACGCCACAAGGTAGAACCTTGATAAGTTCATAGTTCATTGAAAAACAAAAGAGAAAACGTTTTCTTAAATAATTAATTCATTCCAAAATCTATTGAATAATACATCAATGAGTCCCTTAAATGCTAAAAATATCTAAACCCTAGAAAGAAAGATAAAGGAAATAAAAATTAGGCAATTAATGCTTTACAATCAGGAAAGTAAATGCAAACAAATTTAGGAAATAAATAAAGACTAAAACTAACAATTAGTTGATTTGCTCCTTATTTGGAAAGCTTCATTCGGGAAACAAAATCAGCCCTTCAATCGGGAAACAAATTGATTATTTATTTGGAAAATAAATAAAACAGGAAATATCTAAAAATTCAGACTCATCCGAACCCTAGCTTGTTCCTCACGCGCAACAAAATAGATGGCCGAATTTGGGCATGTTGTGATCTTTTTTTGGAGGATGGAGTCTTCATAGTATATGTAGAGATCGTCATAGGCTTTCCGAAAACATATTGTAATAGACGATCCGACTTCAGATGCTCTCCGTAGAGGCCCACGAACTTCAGTCCGGATTTGGTCTTCATGCAGGCTGACCTTGGACTTCAGCAACTCAGAATCAGCTCCCATTAAATGCTTCATTGATCCTGTTGGCCCTTGTAATTGGGCCAACTGGAACAAGCAACGTATCATTTGATGATGCTTTTTGATTCTCATCAGAAATGTTATTGATAAACACATATCCACTGATCAAGCTGATTTCATGAGTAAAGAGGTCACAAATGATGAAATTCATGAGGTTTTCTTTTCTCTCCACCCTAATAAGGCTCCTGGTCTTTATGGTTTTAATGCTCATTTCTTCAAGAATACTTGGCACATCGTTGGTGATGCTGTTGTTAATGCTGATCAAGAAGTCTTCCGTACTGGCTTTCTTCTTAAAAGAGCTCAATGTTATGATTGTTACTTTGGTCCCTAAGGTCCCTAATCCCTCTAAGATGACGGATTTTAGACCAATCTCTTGCTGCAACACTCTCTACAAGATCATTGCTAATAGAATCAAGCCTTGTCTTTCTGGCATTATTAGCCCCTCCCAATAAGCTTTTGTGGCAGGTGATGAGAATCAAGAAGCATCACCAAATGATCCATTGCTTGTTCCAGATGGGCCAATTACAAGGGCAAAGTGGATCTAAGAAGTATTTAATGAGAGCTGATTCTGAGTTGCTGAAGTCCAAGTTCGGCCCACATGAAGACCAAATCCAGACTGAACTTCGTGGGCTTCCACAGAGAGCATCTAAAGTCGGATTGCCTATTATAATATGTTTTCGGAAAGCCAATGACGATCTCTACAGATGTTATGAAGACTCCATCCTCCAATACAGATCACAACGGGTCCAAATTTGGCTATTTATTTTGTTGCGCGTGAGGAACAAGCTAGGGTTTGGATGAGTCCGAATTTTAGGATATTTTCTGTTTTATTTATTTTCCAAATAAAGAGTCAATTTGTTTCCCAATTGAAGGGCTGATTTTGTTTCCCAAATGAAGCTTTCCAAATAAGGAGCAAATCAATTAGTTGTTAGTTTTAGTTTTTATTTATTTCCTAAATTTGTTTGCATTTATTTTCCTAATTGTAAGGCATTAATTGCCGAATATTTTATTTCCTTTATCTTTCTTTCTAGGGTTTAGATATTTTTAGTATTTAAGGGACTCATTGATGTATTATTAAAAAAAAGACTTTGGAATGAAATAATTATTTGAGAGAACGTTTTCTCTTTGGTTCTTCATTGAACTATGAACTTATCAATGGTTATACCTTGTGGCATTCAAAACCCTGACTTATCACTCACATTCTTCTCTTCTTGAGTGTGGCGTCTACAACCTTCTTGATACCGTTGGTTCTTATCTCTTTATAGATAATGGGTCACGGTCATTTTTTATTTTATTTTTTTATAAACATGAATTTAGAAAACGATCCTCCATTACAATATATTGGTTCTGGGTCTCACTACTCTTGGTGAGGTTCATGTCAGTTGGTATCAGAGCTTAGGATTCTAAAATCAGGTTTGATCTATCCTTTTTTTTTTTTTTATTATTATTATTTCTTTTATTTCCGTGTTATCAAAAAGAATAAAAAAATTGATCAGATTTCGTTTCGAAAAAAAAAAAATTGTGTGTTCAAGTTTCATTAAAAAAAAAAAATTGATCAGATTTTGTTTCAAAAAAAAAAAAAAGGTTTGATCAAGTTTCGTTAAAAAAAATTGATCAGATTTCGTTTCAAAAATAAAAAAATAAAAAAAATTGATGATATCCGTTATCAAAAAAAAAAAAGTTTGATCTGATCCATTATCAAAAAAAAAAAAGTTTGATCTGATTCGGTATCAAAAAAAAAAAAATTTTGTGCGAGCTCATCAGAGGGTAAAAGCCAAAAATCGAGTGAAACACGGTGTGAGTGCCATCATTATTGAGAATAAACACGTTAGGGAGTGTTTGTGAGGCTTACTAATTTGTTTTTGCAGGTTTAAAAAAAAATGTCTGACGATGCACCAGAAAAGATTGATTTAACGCTTTTAGTTGCAAGAGGTGATCTTAGTGCTCAAGCAAAAGAAAATGATGAGCTACAACGTGACAATGTCTTTTACACCCAATGCCATGTTAATGATAAGGTTTGTAGCTTGATTATTGATGAGGGGAGTTGTACTAATATGACTAGCACTACAATGGTGGAAAAATTGAATTTGGCCACTTTGAAGCACCCAAAACCGTATAAGCTACAATGGTTGATTGATAGTGAAGAAATCAAGGTGAATAAACAGGTGTTGGTGTCTTTTTCCATTGGGAAGTACAAAGTTGAAGTCTTATGTGATGTGGTACCGTTGCATGCGAGTCATATCCTTTTGAGGCGACCATGGCATTTGATAGGCGTGTAACTTATGATGGTTATACAAATAAATACTCTTTTTTACTCAATAAAAAACGAATCACTCTTGTACCCTTAACCCCAAAACAAGTATATGAAGATCAAGTGAGGTTAAAAGAAAAGAGAGATGTAAAAAAGGAGAGGGAGAGTTCAAAAGAAAGAGAGACAAAAGAAAGAGAGATTGAAATAGCAAAAAAAGAAATCACGGTTGTTGAAAAAAAAAAAAAGAGAGAAAGCAAGTGAACTTCCATGCAAAAACAAGTGAGTTAAAAAAGGCATTGTTTACAAATCAGTCAACTTCTAGGCCTAGTGTTCTTGTTTTACTTTTTCAGGACATTGATGAAGTGTCACAGGCTATCAACAACATTATGCTGAAGATTCGAGGACGAATCCTTTTGAAGAGTGGGGGAATGATGAGAATCAAGAAGCATCATCAAATGATCCATTGTTTTGTTCCAGTTGGGCCAATTAAAAGGCCCAAGAGGATCGAAGAAGCATTTAATGGGGTATGATTCTGAGCAGCTGAAGTCCAAGTTCGGCCCACATGATGACCAAATCCGGGCTGAACTTCATAGGCCTCTAGAGAGTGCATCTGAATTCAGATCATCTATTATAATATGTTTTCGGAAAGCCTAAGATGATTTCTACAGATATTATGAAGACTCCATCCTTCAAAGAAGATTACAACAGGCCCAAATTCGGCCATCTATTTTGTTGCGCGTGAAGAACAATCTAGGGTTTG
Organism: Acer negundo; assembly: GCA_035582765.1. Taxonomy (NCBI): domain Eukaryota; kingdom Viridiplantae; phylum Streptophyta; class Magnoliopsida; order Sapindales; family Sapindaceae; genus Acer; species Acer negundo. Next base: position 3,657,130 of record CM069242.1, read on the forward strand.
GATGAGTCCGAATTTTAGGATATTTCTTGTTTTATTTATTTTTCAAATAAAGAGTCGATTTGTTTCCCAATTGAAGGGCTGATTTTGTTTCCCAAATGAAGCTTTCCAAATATGGAGCAAATCAACTAGTTGTTAGTTTTAGTTTTTATTTATTTCCTAAATTTGTTTGCATTTATTTTCCTGATTGTAAGGCATTAATTGCCGAATATTTTATTTCTTTTATCTTTCTTTCTAGCGTTTAGATATTTTTAGTATTTAAGGGACTCATTGATGTATTATTGAAGAAGACTTTGGAATGAAATAATTATTTGAGAGAATGTTTTCTCTTTGGTTCTTTATTGAACTATGAACTTATCAAGGGTTATACCTTGGGGCGTTCAAAACCCTGACTTATCACTCACCTTCTTCTTTTCTTGAGTGTGGCGTCTACAACCTTCTTGATACCATTGGTTCTTATCTTTTTATAGATAATGTGTCACGGTCCTTTATTTTCTTTGTTTTTTATAAACTTGAATTTAGAAAACGATCCTCCATTACCATATATTGGTTCCGGGTCTCACTACTCTTGGTGAGGTTCATATCAGCAGGTAGGAGAATTGGAGACAACATTCTTCTTGTCCAATAGCTAATGAGGAATTACCACAAAGATGACGGTACGCCTAAGTTGGCCCTTAAGGTGGATTTGATGAAAGCATTTGATATTGTTGATTGGGGCTTCTTACTTGAAACTCTTCCTGCGTTTCAGTTTCCTTTGAAAGTCATAAATTGGATTAGAGTTTGCCTTACTACCCCTAAGTTCTCTATCTCTATTAATGGTGAGCTTGCTGGTTTCTTCTCTGGAAAGAGGGGTCTTCGACAAGGGGACCCTATGTCTCCATATCTCTTTGTTATGGCTATGGAGGTCCTCTCGAAACTTTTAGCCAATCATATTTCAGACTCTCCTAACTTCAAATATCATTGGAAGTGCGACAAGATTAAGCTTTCTCACATTTGCTATTAAAGGTAGGCTTTCTACCTTGGACCGTGTTCAGCACTATGATCCACAAGTTATTGCTACATGTGTCCTTTGCAATTCCCAAAACGAAACTCATGCCCACCTTTTCTTTGAGTGAGTGTTTGTATAGCAAAGTTAGTTGGACTCATCTCTTGAACAAGTGTGGTTGTACTTGGATTGGTCTCAGCTGGAATGATTTAATTAATTGGATTTCCATTCATTGGAAAGGGAACTCTCCTTCCACTATGACTAAAAAGCTTTGTCTTGCGATGACTATCTATTATATTTGGAGAGAACGAAATTGGCGTATTTTTAAAAGCTCTAGAAAATGCTGAGGTTGCCTGGACTATTATTAACACTATTCGTAGCCGGCTCTATTCTATCAATTTGAAAGATTGTCCTCTGATTGCTATGAATTGGAATGTCACCTCTTGAAGATCATTGTGTTGTTGGCTGTTTTTTGGCTCTTTCTTTTGGGTTTTTGCTTTGTTAAAACTTTTGTTTAGCTCTTGTTTTTTAGCTTGTTTTGGGCCTTTGTGCTCTGGTTTCTTTGTTTCCTGGGGTATGCCCCTTGTATTTGTACATTCTTTCCTTTTCTTTGATACTATTTATTTACCCAAAAAGAAAGTCTTGAAATGAAAATGCAAGCTCGAGAATTAAAAAGCGCTCTCGTGTTCCAAAAAGCATGCCCACAAGCAAAGAAGAACATCCGAAAGCCAAAAATAAAGTTTGCTTACTAAAAAGCACGCTCGAGAACTAAAAAGCATGCTCGCATGCAAAAAAGAAAGTTTGCAAGCATAAAAAAGTGATCGAAGGTCAAAAAGAAAGTTTTCTTATAAATAATAACGCCCGAAAGCCAAAAAGAATGACTGAAAACTAAAAACCATGCTTGAGAGAAGTAAAAGCACCATCGCGTACAAAAAAGCATGCACGCAAGCAAAAAAGCACGCCAAAATGCAAAAAAGAAAGTTTGCTTGCTAAAAATAATGTTTGAAAGACAAAAAGAACGTCCGGAAACTAAAATGCATGATAGAGAATTAAAAAGCACTCTCGTGTTCCAAAAAGCATGCCCGCGCATGCTAAGAAGAATGTTTGCATGCCAAAAAGAATGCACGAAAGCCAAAATGAAAGTTTTGTTGCCAAAAAGAATGCCTGAAAGCCAAATAGAAAGACAAGAAACTAAAAATCATGCTAGAAAACTAAAAAGCACTCCTGCATTTAAAATAGCATGCATGTGTGCAAAAAAGAATGCCAGTATACCAAAAAAAAAAAGTTTGCTTGCCAAAAAAAACGTCTGGAAACTAAAAACAATGCTTGAGAAAAAAAAAAGCACTGTCACGTTTAAAAAGTATGCCCACATGTAGAAAAGAACGCCCAAATGCTAAAAAGAAACATGTAGTTATTGCTACATGTGTCCTTTGCAATTCTCTAAACGAAACTCATGCCTACCTTTTCTTTGAGTGTTTGTATAGCAAAGCCATTTGGACTCAACTCTTGAACAAGAGTGGTTGCACTTGGATTGGTCTCAGCTGGAATGATTTAATTGATTGGATTTCCATTCATTGGAAAGGGAACTCTCCTTCCACTGTGACTAAAAAGCTTTGTCTTGCGATGGCTGTCTATTTTATTTGGAGAGAACGAAATTGTTGTATTTTTAAGAGCTCTAGAAGGCCTAATGCTGAGGTTGCCCGGACAATTATTGACATTATTCGTAGCCGGCACTGTTCTATGAATTTGAAGGATTGTCCTTTGATTACTATGTATTGGAATATCACCTCTAGATGATCATTGTGCTGTTGGCTGTTTGTTTGCTCTTTCTTTTGGGTTTTTGCTTTGTTAAAGCTTTTGTTTAGCTCTTGTTTTTGAGCTTGTTTTGGGCCTTTGTGCTATGGTTTCTTTGTTTCCTGGGGTATGCTCCTTGTATTTGTATATTCTTTCCTTTTTCTATGATACTATTTATTTACCCAAAAAAAAAAGAACGCTCGAAAGCCAAAAAGAATATCTAAAAAGTAAAAAGCATGCTCGAGAACAAAAAAGCACTCTCACGTTCAAAAAATCATGCCCACGTGCCAAAAACAAAGTTTTCAAGCCAAAAACAATGCCTGAAAGCCAAAAAGAACGACTGAAAACTAAAAACCATACGCGAGAACAGAATAAAACCCTCGCATTCAAAAAAGCATGCATGCAAGCAAAAAAGCATGCCCAAATAACAAAAAGAAAGTTTGCTTGCCAAAAACAATGTTTGAAAGCCAAAAGGAACGTCTGGAAAATAAAAACCATGCTCGAGAACAAAAAAGTACTATCACATTCAAAAAAGAATGCACACAAGCAAAAAAGGATGCTCGAATGCCAAAATGAAAGTTTGCTTACCAAAAAGTACACTTGACTGCCAAAATGAATGTCGGGAAACAAAAAAGCACACTTGAGAACAAAAAAGCACTCCCGCGTTCACAAAAGCATGTCCGCATGCCAAAGAGAATGTTTACATGCCAAAAAAAATGACCGAAAGTAAAAAACAACGACTGCCAAAAAGAACGTCTGAAAGCCAAAAAGAACGTTTGGTAACTAAAAACCGTGAGTGAGAACTAAAAAGAACTCTCACATTCAAAAAAGCATGCCCGCATGCAGAAAAAGAATGCCCGAATGCGAAAAAGTAAGTTTTCTTGCCAAAAACCGCTCGAAAGCCAAAAAGAACGTCTAGAAACTAAAACAGTATGCTCGAGAACTAAAAAGCATGCCCACATGTCAAGAAGAATGCTTGAAAGCTAAAAAAAGTTTTATGGCAAAAAAGAACACCTGAAAGCCAAAAAGAAGGACTGAAAATTGAAAACCATGCTCGAGAACTAAAAAGCACTCTCGCGTTCAAAAAAGCATGCACGCATGCAATAAATAACGCTCGATTACCAAGAAGAAATTTTTCTTTACAAAAAGAACGCTTTAATGCTAAAAAGAATGTTTGCTTGTCAAAAAGAATGCTCGAGAGTGCTTTCTTGCCAAAAAGAATGCTCGAGAGTGCTTTCTTGCCAAAAAGAATGACTGGAAACAAAAAAAAAAATTCTTAAGAACTAAAAAACACTCTTGCATTCTAAAAAACATGCCCACAAGCAAAAAAGAATGCCCGAATGACAAAAAGAAAGTGTTCTTGTAAAAAAAAAAACGTTCGAAAGGCGAAAAGAACGTCTAGAAAAAAAAAAGCATACTTGAGAACAAAAAAGCAGTCCCGCGTTCACAAAAGCATGTCCGCATGCCAAAGAGAATGTTTACATGCCAAAAAAAATGACCAAAAGAGAAAAGGAAATTTTTTTTGCCAAAAAGAACGTCTGAAAGCCAAAAAGAACATTTGGTAACTAAAAACCGTGCTCGAGAACTAAAAAGAACTCTTGCATTCAAAAAGGGTTGCCTGCATGCAGAAAAGAATGCCCGAATGCGAAAAAGAATGTTTTGTTGCCAAAAAAATGGCTCGAAAGCCAAAAAGAACATCTAGAAACTAAAAAAGAATCATCGAGAACTACAAAGCATGCCCACATGTCGAAAAGAAAGCTTGCATGTCAAAAGAATGCTCGAAAGCCAAAAAGAATGTTTTTAAGCCAAAAAGAAAGTTTTCTTGCCAAAAAGAACCACTGAAAACTAAATACCATGCTCGAGAATTAAAAAGTACTCTCGCCTTCAAAAAAGCTTGCCTGCACATAAAAAAGAACCCTTGACTGCAAAAAGAAAGTGTTCTTGCCAAAAGAAAGACTGAATGCCAAAAAGAATGACCAGAAACAAAAAACTAATCTTGAGAACTAAAAAACACTCTAGCATTTCAAAACTGTTGACCGCATGCCAAAAAGAACACCGGATTACTTAAAAGAGTGTTTGCTTGTCAAAAAGAACACTCAAGAGTGCTTTCTTGCCATAAAGAATGACCGAAAGCCAAAAACAATGACTGGAAACTAAAAACCATACTCAAGAACTAAAAAACAGTCTTACATTCTAAATGCATGCCCAGAAGCAAAAAAGAACGCTCGAATGCCAAAAAGAAAGTTTTCTTTTCAAAATAAACATCTGAAAGCCAAAAAGAACGTCTGAAAACAAAAAAAACACGCTCGAGAACTAAAAAGCACTCCCGCGTTCACAAAAGCATATCCTCATGCCACAGAGAATGTTTACATGCCAAAAAAAATGACCGAAAGCCAAAAAGAAAGTTTTCTTGCCAAAATGAATGTTTGAGAGCCAAAAAGAACTCTCGCGTTAAAACAACGCTAGGGTTTGTATTGAAATTGATGCCTCTTGTGACCTAGTGGATTCCTTCTACCTATTTATGGGTGACAATTCGGATCCTAAACCTAGTGAAAACGTGGAAATCTTGGTTGAATACTAATGGAAACCGAAAATCTATATAGAATGCAAGACTTTTGGCCACCCTATTGCGACTTGCCCTCGGCTCAAGCCCTTACACCCTCCCTCTGATGTTAATTCTACTCCCAAGCTCAAACAAGAATGGAGGATAGTTACTAGAGGGGATGCGCCCCTGGTTTCCTCACCTAATGCAAATATGGAACCTCCTCCCATTGGTTCTTTCAATGTTGATGAAGTTGTTTCCACTTGTAATGTGGAAAATGTGCCTTCTTTGCATCCTACAACCTTGCCTATTTATGACCAACGCAATGATCCTCTCCAAGGAAAAGGGTGTTGATACCTCTAACAAGTTTGCTGCTCTTGATGCGAATGTTGATTCTCCTACTATAGCCTTTCCGTACCATTCCCTTTGGCACTCAAAGATCAAAAATATTGATGGGGTCAAAATTATAGCGCTCTCCAGCCCCATGGATTCCTCTTGTAAGAAGAAGAAGAAGAAAAGGGCTGCTAAGATAGGCAAGGATTATAGCTCGCAAGCTAAGATGATACCTTCTCAACCTCTCAATGATTAATATCGCTTGTTGGAACATTAGGGGCCTGAATGCTACCCCTAAACAATTAGAAGTAAGGAAAATGGTTCTAGATCAAAAGCTTAGTCTTATTTATTTAATTGAGGAAAGAGTGAAAATTAACAAAAAGCCTCTTGTTGTCAATTCAGTTTTTAAGGATTGGGATATGTTAGACAAATACAATAGTCATGGTCTTGGTAGAATTTTTGTTGTTGGTATCCGAGAATTCTCACAATCACTAAAATTAGTGAAACAGATCAGATTATTCATTGTAATGCTTGTATCATGGATACTAATGATCAGTTTTGTATCTCCTTTTTTTATGGTTCTAATGAGGATAGATCAAGAAGAGCTCTTTGGCAAAGTTTGTGCTCAAACCAGCAAGGTACCCCTTGGATTGTACTTGGAGATTTTAATGTCTCTAGGAGGATTGATGAGTCAATCGGGGGCTGCTCCAGAATTACCGTTGCTATGGAGGAATTTGTTGATTGTCTTCAAACTTCGGAGCTTGATAATCTTCGTTTCTCGGGCTTTCTTCACACTTAGTGCAACAAGAGAGGTGATGGTTGTATCTCTAATAAATTGGATAGAGTTCTTGTCAATATTGAATGGCTTGTCAAATTTGAGCATTCATAAGAAATGTTCCTTCCTCCTAGCATTTCGGACCATTGCCCATCCTTGGTCAAGCTCGGGTTGCCTCTCTAAGAAATTGGATAGAGTTCTTGTCAATATTGAATGGCTTGTCAAGTTTGAGCATTCATAAGCAATGTTCCTTCCTCCTAGCATTTCGGACCATTGCCCATCCATGGTCAAGCTCGAGTTGCCAGGTGATAATAAAAACTACCCTTTCAAGTTTTTCAATTTTCTAACGGATAGAGAGGACTTTCTCCCTTTGGTTGAGACCATTTGGCAGGAGCAAGTTCATAACACTATGCAATACAAGCTTTGCTCTAAGCTCAATATTTTGAAGAAGGCTCTAAGGACCTTTAACAATACCAAGGTGGGAGATGTGTCAATTAAATTGATTGAAGCTAAGGCAGCCCTAGATGCTTGTCAACTTCTTCTTGATCTGCATCCCCTTGATACTAACCTTAGAATTCGGGAAAAGGAGCTTATAAACAGCTACACTTTGACTCTTCATGTTGAAGAGGACCTCCTCAGGCAAAAATATAGAATCCAATGGCTCAAGGCTGGTGACCGTAACTCTTCCTACTTCTTCAAAGCTATCAATGGTAGGCAGAATAAAAGCAAGATCCACTCTATTTCTGGAGATGATGGCTCTTTGATTGTAGGTGACATTCCGGTTAAGAATGAAGCTATTCGTCATTTTCATAATATTCTTGGTTGCACTATGCTCACTAGATATGGTATTGGTACTTTGAGCAATATTATTGATAATGTCATCTCCAACGATCAAGCTGATTTAATGGACAGAGATGTCACTAATGATGAAATTCGTGAGGTTTGCTTCTCTCTCCACCCTAACAATGCCCCTGGTCCCGATGGCTTCAACACTCATTTTTTCAAGAAAACTTGGGACATTGTTGGTGAAGATGTGATTCATTCTATCCAAGAGTTCTTTAGATCTAGTCATCTTCTAAAGGAACTCAATGCTACAATTATTTCTTTGGTCCCTAAAGTCTCTAATCCTTCTATAATGAAAGACTTTAGACCTATCTCTTGTTGCAAGACTCTCTATAAGATCATTGCCAAGATCATTGCCAATAGGATTAAGCCTTGTCTGCCGGATATTATCAGCCCTTCTCAATCGGCTTTTGTGGCTGTTAAGAGCATTGGGGACAACATCCTTCTTGCACAAGAACTTATGAGGAATTATCATACGGATATTTGCTGCCATAGGTTATCTCTCAAAGTGGATTTGATGAAGGCCTTTGACATGGTGGACTGGGGCTTCTTACTTGAAACTCTCGCTGCTTTTCACTTTCCTCCTAGGGTTATTAAGTGGATCAAAGCTTGCCTTACTACCCCCAAGTTCTCTATCTCTTTAAATGGTGAGCTAGCTGGTTTCTTCTCCGGAAAAAGGGGTCTTCGGCAAGAGGATCCTATTTCTCCCTACCTCTTTGTTATTGCTATAGAAGTTCTATCTAAAATTCTGACCAAGCGCATTGCGGACTCTCCTAGCTTCAAGTTTCATTGGAAGTGTAATGAGATAAAGCTTTCCCACCTTTGTTTTGCTGATGACCTAATTATGCTTAGCCATGGCTCCTCTTCATCAGCTCATGTCCTTAAGGCTGCCCTTGATGAGCTCTCCTTACTTTCGGGCCTCCTTGCTAATCATGCCAAGAGCAACATCTTCACTTCGGGTTTATCCTCTACTACAAATCAGCAACTTATTAATCTCTTTGGTTATACGGTGGGTTCTCTTCCCATTGGTTATCTTGGTATTTCGATTATCTCTACTAAGCTTTGTCTTCGTGATTACTCCTCCCTTGTTCATAAATTCTCGGGTAGACTTTCTTCTTGGCTGAACCGTGGTCTCTCTTATGATTAGCATTTACATCTAATTGTCTCGGTCTTGTCAAGTTTACAAGTCTTTTAGGCTAGTTATCTTTGTCTCCCTATCAAGATTTTGAAGATTATTGAACGGAAATTCAGAAGTTTATTATGGAAAGGGGTTGATGGTGACAGCAAGGGTGCTAAGATTTCTTGGTCAGATATTTGTCTCCCTAAGAAAGAGGGTGGTCTTGGAATCATGGACCTATCTTCTTGGAATGAGGCCTTGATGATTAGGCATCTTTGGATTCTTATTTATGGAACCAATAATCTCTGGTTTTTTTGGATCAAAGCCTATCACCTAAAAGGTTGTAACATATGGGAGGCTAAAGCTCCTAATATCTGCTCTTGGAATTGGAGGAAACACCTCCATCTTCGGCCTATTGTTCGTCCTTTAATTCAGAACTTCATTGGCAATGGTTCTGGATGGTCCTCCTTATGGTTTGACAATTGGCATCCGGATGGTCCTCTCCTTTCGAAATGGAGCCCCCGTGTGGTCTATGATTCTAGCCTCCCTATCAATGCAGCAGTTAATACCATTGTTCTTGGTGATTCTTGGAGATGACCATTGATCTTGTTGAAATTAGAAGTCAAATGCCTACTTACAATCCTAACTCCAATCTAGAGGATAGTATTCGGTGGCTCCCTTTTTCTGATGGTATTTACTCGGCCTCTTCTGCTTTGGCTTCTCCTTAAGCCCCTCACCCTCTTGTTCCTTGGTTCAAGCTGGTTTGGTTCCCTCAAAACATTCCGAGAATGAGTTGCATCCCTTGGATGGCTGTTAGAGGTAGGCTCTCCACCCGTGAACGCATTCATAAATATAACCCTACGGCTATTACTACTTGTGTTCTTTGTAACTCCCATCTTAAATCTCATGCACACCTTTTCTTTGAGTGCTCTTTCAGTAGAGCCAATTGGACTCAACTTCTGAATTATTGTGGGTCTTCTTGGAATGGCCTTTGTTGGAATACTTTTATTGCTTGGGCTTCTGCCCATTGGAGAGGGAACTAAAAAGCACTCTAGCATTCAAAAACTGTTTACCACATCCAAAAAAGAACGGCTGAATGCTAAAAAGAATGTTTTCTTTTCCAAAAGAATGCTCGAGAGTGCTTTCTTGCCAAAAAGATTGACCGAAAGCCAAAAACAACGACTGAAACCTAAAAATCATACTCAAGAACTAAAAAGCACTCTTGCATTCTAAAAAGCACTCTTTTGTTCTAAAAAGCTTGCCCATAAGCAAAAAAGAACCCTCGAATGCAAAAAAGAAAGTTGCAAAAAAGAACGTTTGGAAATAAAAAACCGTGCTCGAGAACTAAAAAGAACTCTTGCATTCAAAAAAGCATGTCTGCATGCTAAAATGAATGCCTGAATGCAAAAAAGAAAGTTTTCTTTCCAAACAAACTGCTCGAAAGCCAAAAAAACCTGTGGAAAATAAAAAAGAATACTCGAGAACTGAAAAACATGCCCATATGTCAAAAAGAAAGTTTGCATGTCAAAAAAAATGCTCAAAAGCGAAAAAGAAAAATTTCTTGCCTGAAAGAACACCTGAAGGCCAAAAAGAATGACTAAAAACTAAAAACCATGCTCGAGAATTGAAAAGCACTCTAGCATTCAAAAATTGTTGACTGCATGCAAAAAAGAACGCCCGAATGCTAAAAAGAACGGTTGCTTGTCAAAAAGAACACTTGAGAGTGCTTTCTTTCTAAAAAGAATGACCAAAAGCTAAAAATAATGACTAGAAACTAAAAACCATACTCAAGAACTAAAAAGCACTTTAGCGTTCTAAAAAGCATGCCCACAAGCAATAAAGAACGCCCGTATGCCAAAAAGAAAATCTTTTTGCCAAAAAAATACAATCAAAAGCCAAAAAGAACGTCTGGAAACAAAAAAGCATGCTCGAGAAATGAAAAACACTCCCGCCTTCACAAAAGCATGTCCACATGCCAAAGAGAATGTTTACATGCTAAAAAAAATGACCAAAAGCCAAAAAAAAAAAAAAATGCCCCTTGTATTTGTATATTCTTCCTTCTTTTCAAAAAGAAAGTTTTCTTGCAAGAAAGAACGTTAGAAAGCCAAAAAGAACGTTTGGAAACTAAAAACCGTGCTCCAGACCTAAAAAGAACTTTCATGTTCAAAAAAACATGTAGCATGCAAAAAAGAACACCTGGAAGCCAAAAAGATCGACTGAAAACTAAAAACCATGCTCGAAAACTAAAAAGCACTCTCGCGTTCAAAAAAAACCACGCCCGAATGCCAAAAAGAACAACCAGAAAAAAAAAAAAAAAACTATTCTCAAGAACTAAAAAGCACTCTAGCATTCTAAAACTGTTGACCGCAAGCAAAAAAGAACGCCCCAATGCTAAAAGAATGTTTGCTTGTCAAAAAGAATGCTCGAGAGTACATTCTTGCCAAAAAGAATGACCGAAAGCCAAAAACAAGGACTGGAAACTAAAAACCATACTCAGGAACTAAAAAACACTCTTGCATTCTAAAAAGCATACCCACATGCAATAAAGAATGCCAGAATGCCAAAAAGAAAGTTTTCTTGTAAAAAAAAACCGTTAAAAAGAATGCACAAAAGCCAAAGAGAATGTTTGCATGCCAAAAAGAATGACTGAAAGCCAAGAAGAACATTTTCTTGCAAAAAAGAATTACTGGAAACTAAAAACCATGCTCGATAACTAAAAAGCATGCCTACATGGGAAAAAGAAATCCTAAATGCCAAAAAGGAAGTTTGTTTGACGAACAGAACGCTTGAAAACTAAAAAGAACATATGGAAACTAAAAAGAATGCTCGAGAACTAAAAAACATGCCCACATATCAAAAAGAAAGTTTGCATGACAAAAAGAATACTCGAAAACCAAAAAATAAGTTTTCTTGCCAAAAAAAACGCCCGAATGCCAAAAAGAACGACTTAAAACTAAAAACCATGCTCAATAACTAAAAAGCACTCTCACATTCAAAAAAGCATGCCTGCATACAAAAAAGAACGCTCAATTGCCAAAAAGAAAGTTTTCTTGCCAAAAAGAACGCCCAAATGCCAAAAAGAATGATCGAAAATAAAAAACTATTCTCGAGAACTAAAAAGCACTCTAGCATTCAAAAACTCCTGACCGCATTCAAAAAAGAATGTCTGAATGCTAAAAAGAAAGTTTGCTTGTCAAAAAGAACACTCGAGAGTGCTTTCTTGCCAAAAAGTATGACGGAAAGCCAAAATCAACGACTGGAAACTAAAAACCATACTCAAGAACTAAAAATCACTCTTACATTCTAAAAAGTATGCCCACATGCAAAAAAGAAAGCCCGAATGCCAAAAAGAAAGTTTTCTTGCCAAAAAAAATGTTTGAAACCCAAAAAGAACTTCTGGAAATAAAATAGCATGTTCGAGAACTAACAAGCACTCCCACGTTCACAAAATCATGTCCGCATGCCAAAGAGAATGTTTGAGAATGTTTTATTGCCAAAAAGAACGTCAGAAAGCCAAAAAGAACATTTAGAAACTAAAAACCATGTTCGAGAACTAAAATGAACTCTCACGCTCAAAAATGCATGCCCGCATGTAAAAAAGAATGCCCGAATGCGAAAAAGAAAGTTTTCTTGCCAAAAAATGATCAAAGGCCAAAAAAAAGGTCTGGAAACTTAAAAGCACTAAAAAGCACTCTCACATTTAAAAAATCTTGCCCTCATGCCTAAATGAAAATTTGCATGCCAAAAAGAACATCCAAAAGCCAAAAAGAATGACTGGAAACCAAAAATTATTCTCGATAACTAAAAAGCACTATAGCGTTCAAAAATCTTGCCCGTATGCAAAAACGAATGCCCGAATGCTAAAATGAAAGTGTGTTTGTCAAAAAGAACGCTCGAAGGCCAAAATGAACTTTGAGAAACTAAAAAGCATTATATCATTCAAAAAATCATACCCATATGCTAAAACGAAAATTTGCATGACAAAATGAACCCTCGAAAGTAAAAAAGAAAGTTTTCTTACAAAAAAGAAAGCCCGAAAGCCAAAAAGAACTACTGGAAACTAAAAACCATGCTCGAGAACTAAAAAGTAGTCTAGCTTTTAAAAAAGCTTGCCTGCATGCCAAAAAGAATGCTCGAAAGTCCAAAAGAAAATTTTCTTGCCAAAAATAATGCCCGAAAGCATAAAACAACGTCTGAAAACTAAAAACCATACTCATGAACTAAAAAGCACTCTCGTGTTCAAAAAAACATGCCCACATGCAAAAAAAATGCCCAAATACCAAAATGAAAGTTCCAAAAAAAAAACGTTCGAAAGCCAAAAAGGACATCTGGAAACTAAAAAGAATGATCGAAAACTAAAAAGCACTCTCGCATTCAAAAAAGAATGCCTGCAAGCCAAAAAGAAAGTTTTCATGCCAAAAAGAATGACCGGAAGGCAAAAAGAAAGTTTTCTTGCCAAAAAGAATGATAGGAAAATAAAAAATATGCTCGAGAACTAAAAAGCACTCTCGTGTTCAAAAAAGCATGCCCGCATGCAAAAATAAATGCCTGAATGCCATAAAGAAAGTTTCCTTGCCAAAAAGAACGCTCCAAAGTGAAAAAGAACGTCTAGAAACTAAAAAGTAATCTCGCGTTCAAAAAAGCATGCTCGCATGCCAAAGAGAATGTTTGCATGCCATAAAGAATGAGCAAAAGCCAAGAAGAACGTTTTCTTGACAAAAAGAATAACTAGAAACTAAAAACAATGCTCAAGAAATAAAAAGAACTCTCGTGTTCAAAAAAAACATGCTCGCAAGTAAAAATGAACGCCCGAATACAAAAAAGAAAGTTTGCTTGCTGAAAAGAACGCTCGAAAACCAAAAGGAATGTCTGAAAGTAAGAATGCTCCAGAACTAAAAAGCACTCCCTCATTCAAAAAAGCATGCCGACATTCCAAAAAGAAAGTTTGTATGTTAAAAAGAATGGCCAAAAGCCAAAAAGAAAATTTGCTAGCCAAAAAGAAAATTTGCTTGCCAAAAAGAATAGCCGAAAGCCAAAAAGAATGTCTGGAAACTAAAAAACATGCTCTATAACCAAAAATCACTCTCGCTTTCAAAAAAGCCTGCCCGCATGTAGAAATGCCTGAATGAGAAAAAGAAAGTTTATTTGTCAAAAAGAATGCTCGAAAGCCAACAAGAATGTTTGGAAACTAAAAAGAATACTTGAGAACTAAAAGGCACTCACGCATTCAAAAAAGCATGCCCGTATGGCAAAAAGAAAGTTTGCATGTCAAATTGGATGCTCGTAAGCTAAAAAAAAAAAAAAAAAAAAACAGTTTTCTTACCAAAAAAGAATGCTTGAAAGCTAAAATGAACGACCGAAAACGAAAAACCATGCTTGAGAACTAAAAAGCCCTTTGCCTTCAAAAAAGCATGTCCGTATGCAAAAAGGAACACTAGAATGCCAAAAAGAAAGTTTCCTTGCTAAAATGAACGCTTGTAAGCCAAAAAGAACGTCTAGAAACTTAAAAGCACACTCGGGAACTAAAAAACACTCCTGCATTCAAAAAAGCATGAAGAGAATGTTTGCTTGCCATTAAGAATGCCTGAAAGCTCTTGTGTGTTAATGCTAATTAATTTTAGTGCTTTGCTCTTGTTTGTTGCTTGATCTTTTCTTTGAGCTTGTTTTGAGCCCTTTACGAGCTCTTGTTTCTTGTTTGCCGTGCGTTTGTGCTTGTTTTGAGCCTTTGTTTAGCTCTTGCTTTGCTTCCTGGGGTTTGCCCCTTGTATTTGTACATTCTTTCTCTCTTTCTATGATACTATTTACTTACCCAAAAAAAAAAAAAGAATTCCTGAAAGCTAAAAGGAAAGTTTTCATGCCAAAATGAACTTTAGAAAGTTAAATAGAACCACTAGAAACTTAAAAACATGCTTAAGAATTAAAAAGAACTCTCGCGTTCAAAAAAGCATGCCTGTATGATAAAAAGAATGCCCGAATGCAAAAAAGAAAGTTTGTCTGCCAAAACGAACGCTTGAAAGCCAAAAAGAATGTCTAGTAACTAAAAAGCACGATAGAGAACTAAGCATCACACTCGCGTTCAAAAAAGTATTCCCGCATGCAAAAAAGAACGCCCGAATGCAAAAAAGGAAGTTTGTTTGCCGAAAAGAACGCCCAAATGCAAAAAAGGAAGTTTGTTTGCCGAAAAGAATGCTCAAAAGCCAAAAAGAACTTATGGAAACTAAAAAGAATGCTCGATAACTAAAAAGCATGCCTACATGTCAAAAATAAAGTTTGCATGTCAAAAAAAAAGGCTTGAAAGCCAAAAAGAAAGTTTTCTTGCCAAAAAAAATGCCAGAAAGCTAAAAAGAACGACTGAAAAACTAAAAAGCACTCTCGCGTTCAAAAAAGCATGCTCACATACAAATGAGAGAGAAAATAAAACTAAAACTAAAACAAGCAATTATTGACTTGCTCCCTATTTGGAAAGCTAAAACTGGAAACAAATCAGACCCTTTGTTTGGGAAACAAATCAACTCTTTATTCTCTAAAAACTAAAAAGGAAAAAACTAAAATTAAATCTCCTCCACACACCCCAGCTTGTGCTTTACGCCTAAGCTTCTCTTATTCGGCCCAATTAATTGCATTGATGACGTTAATTAAGCATTGGTCTTTATGTGGGTTCATCTTGGACTTTAAAACTTCAGAATCAGCCCAAGTGTCTTGAATAAGGGCGTTGAGTACCTCTTTGAATCTCTTGGCCCTTGCTCTTGTTATTGGACTAGCCGGAACAAGCAATGGACCCCTTAGTGCAGCTCCCTTATTCTCATCAGAAGACAATCAACAAATTCTGGCAATTTACTCATCAATCCTCCTAGAGACATTAAAATCTTCAAGTACAATCCAAGGGGAACCTTGTTGGTTTGAGCACAAACTTTGCCAAAGAGCTCTTCTTGATCTGTCCTCATTAGAACCATAAACAAAGGAGATACAAAACTGATCATTAGTATCCATGATACAAGTATTACAATGAATAATCTGATCCCTTTCACTAATATTAGTGATTGTGAGAATTCTCGGATCCCAACCAGCCCAAATTCTACCAAGACCATGACTATTGTAATTGTCTAACATATCCCAATCCTTAAAAACTGAATTGACAACAAAAGGCTTTTTGTTAATTTTCACTCTTGTCTCAATTAAACAAATAAGATTAAGCTTTTGATCTAGCAACATTTTCCTTACTTCTAATTGTTTAGGGGTAGCAATTAGGCCCCTAATGGTCCAACAAGCGATATTAATCTTTATTTTTGGGTAAATAAATAGTATCATAGAAAAAGAAAAAAATATACAAATACAAGGGGCATACCCCAGGAAACAAAGAAACCAGAGCACAAAGGCCCAAAACAAGCTCAAAAACAAGAGCTAAACAAAAGCTTTAACAAAGAAAAAACCCAAAAGAAAGAGCAAACAAACAGCCAACAGCACAATGATCATCTAGAGGTGATATTCCAATTCATAGTAATCAAAGGACAATCTTTCAAATTGATAGAACAGAGCCGGCTACGAATAGTGTCAATAATTGTCCAAGCAACCTCAACATTAGGCCTTCTAGAGCTCTTAAAAATACAACAATTTCATTCTCTCCAAATAAAATAGACATCCACCGCAAGACAAAGCTTTTTAGTCACAGTGGAAGGATAATTCCCTTTCCAATGAATGGAAATCCAATCAATTAAATCATTCCAACTGAGCCCAATCCAAGTGCAACCACACTTGCTCAAGAGTTGAGTCCAAATGGCTTTGTTATACAAACACTCAAAGAAAAGGTGGACATGAGTTTCGTTTTGAGAATTGCAAAGGACACACGTAGCAATAACTTGAGGATCGTAGCACTGAACACGGTCCAAGGTGGAAAGCCTACCTTTAATAGCCAACCATAGGGTGAAGCCCATCCTCGGAATATTCTGAGGGAACCACACAATATTAAACCAGGGAACAAGAGAGTGATGGGTTCTAAGAGACTCCATAGCCGAAACAGCATAATAAATACCATTTGGATAGGGGAGCCACCGAATAATATCATCCAAAATGGAGTTTGGATTATAAGAAGGCATATGACTCTTAATTTCATCAAGATCAATTGACATAGCAACAGGCCATCTCCAAAATATCACCAAGGACAATGGAATTAACCTTAGCATTGATAGAGAGACTGGAATCGTAGATAATTCGGAAACTCCATTTCGAAAAAATAGGGCCATCAGGCTGCCAATTATCAAACCATAAGGAAGTGTTCATGCCACTAACAATAATGTGCTGAATTAAAGGACGGACTAAAGGCCTAAGATGAAGTAGCTTTCTCCAATTCCAAGAACAGGTATGATATTAATCATTGAGCGGTTGAGAAGGCATCACCTTAGCTTGCGAGCTATTATCCTTGCCTATCTTAGTTGCCCTTTTCTTCTTCTTCTTCTTACTAGAGGAATCCATGGGGCTGGAGAGCTCTATAATTTTTACCCCATCAATATTTTTAATCTTTGAGTGCCAAAAGGAATGGTCCGGAGAGGCTGTAGTAGGAGAATCAACATCATTACATTGGTTATTGCATTGGTCAGTACAAGAATCACCATCCGCATCAAAAGCAGCAAACTTGTTAGAGGTATCAACACCCTTTTCTTTGGAGAGATCATTGCATTGGTCATGAATAGGCAAGTTGCTAGGATGCAAAGAAGGCACATTTTCCACATTACAAATGGAAATAACTTCGTCAACATTCAATGAACCAATGGGAGGCAGTTTCATATCTGTATAAGGTGAGGAAACCAGGGGCGCATCCCCACTAGTAACTATCCTCCATTCTTGTTTGTGCTTGGGAGCAGAATTAACATCAGAGGGAGGGTGTAAGGGCTTGAGTCGAGGGCAAGTCACAATAGAGTGGCCAAAAGACATGCATTCTGTACAGATTTTCGGTTTCCATTGGTATTCAACCAAGATTTCCACATTTTCACTAGGTTTTGGATCCTAATTGTCACCCATAAATAGGTCAAAGGAATCCACTATGTCACAAAAGGCATCAATTTCAATACAAACCCTAGCAAAGGAAATTCGCTTCATGGATTCGGTTAGGCTATCGGCATAAAGTGGATTCCCAACCACACTAGCAATATGGCTCAATCCCTCTTCATTCCAGTATTCATGGGGAATGTTGAAGAGCTTGTCCCAAACCGGAATTTTGGATTAGGAATCTTTAGAAAGAATGAGCTTAGGATGCCATTTTTTGAGGATCACCATCCTTCTAGCAAATAACTAAGAGCCGGCCTCTAACACATTAGAACAAGCTTCATCATTCGAGAACTTGAATAAGTAAAACCTCATATCATTAGCCAAAACTTCCAGCAGACCACGATTGCCCCAAATACGCATGGCAATATTGTTAACTAGAGAAAATAGGAGCTTTTTCTCAATAAAATAACCCACCAGCAGTTCTTCCAAGCTTTAGAGCCATCCTTTGCAACTTCCATGGGTGGGGAGACATACTTCCTATTACCACTTCGTAAGGGCCGGTAGAATTTTAGGTTCATAGGCTTACTTGTGGGGATATCCATAATTGGACCATTGTGAGCACCTTTCAGCACATTACTCTAAGTGTTAGCATCTTTATTCACAAATGAAGGAGTGATAGAGATACCTTCATTATGAGACACCTCCTCTTGTTGGGCCATAGGGGAGGAGTCAGAATGTTGCTACTCCATAGCTAATAAACCTTCAATCTCAAGAGGCAACCCAGTTCCGTTGTAAAAAGTATCGTTACCAGCAGAAATATTTTCAGAACTCACTTCATCTCCATGGGAACGAGCCATATTCGAAACCTTACTATCTTCCAAGAGAGAAGGAAAACCAACAGATGAAGATACAGAGAAGGGGTGGATTTTCCATGACAATACCGGAGAAACGAAAGAGAAAAAACAACCCAGGACAAAAAATTTGAAACGGATGTAACTTAGTGTCGAAAACCCCAAATAACGAACTTCTTGATTCCTTGTTGCATAAACAATCACGATCTTCAAACTTTATGAAGCAACAAATAACAGAATCTGACCGAAATAGGACCAAATAATCAAAACAGTGCTGAAACCGTAGTTTAAAAAACATACCAGAATAAAAATATTGAAACAGACGTAACTATGTGATAACAACTTCAAATCATGGGATTCCTGATTCCAGATCGCATAAAATGTCATGATCTACAACTTTGGTGAAGAACATAAAATCGAAATCGAACCAGAAAAGGCTCAAAAAAGCAAAACGGCACCGAAACCCTAAAACCTAATCTTCCATTCAAGCAGAGAATAAAAAAAAATTGCGTGTAAAAAAAAAAAAAAACTAAAAAGAATGACAAGAAACTAAAAACCATGCTCAAGAACTAAAAGGTACTTTGTCGTTCAAAAAAGTATGCCTACAGGCAAAATAGAACGCCCGAATGCCAATAAAAAAAGTTTGCTTGCCAAAAAGAACTCTCGAAAGCCAAAAAGAACGTCGGAAACTAAAAAGAACGATTGAGAAAAAAAAAAGCACTCCAGCTTGCCAAAAAGAATGTTGGCAAGCTAAAAAGAATGCTCGAAAGCCAAAAAGAACGACTGGAAACTAAAAACCATGCTCGAGAACTAAAAGGCACTCTCATGTTCCAAAAAGCATGTCAAAATGCCAAAAAGAAAGTTTGCTGGCTAAAAAGAACTCTCGAAATCCAAAAAGAGTGTCTCGAAACTGAAAAGAATGCTCGAGAACCGAAAATCACTCTTGCAATCAAAAAAGCCTGCCCATATGCCAAAAAGAATACCCAAAAAAAGGGGTCTTCGACAAGGGGTCTTCGACAAGAGAACTACTCCTAAGTTCTCTATCTCTATTATTGGTGAGCTTGCTGGTTTCTTCTCTGGAAAGAGGGGTCTTCGACAAAGGGACCCTATGTCTCCATATCTCTTTGTTATGGCTATGGAGGTCCTCTCGAAACTTTTAGCCAATCATATTGCAGACTCTCCTAACTTCAAATATCATTGGAAGTGCGACAAGATTAAGCTTTCTCACCTTTGCTTTGCTGATGATCTTATTATTCTTTGCCATGGTTCCTATTATTCAGCTCTTGTTCTCAAATCAGCCATCGATAAGTTCTCCTTGTAGTCAGGTCTTGGTGCTAATCATGCTAAGAGCAACACTTTCATGTCGGGAGTGCCCAACGCAATTAGTCAGCAGCTTGTCAACCTTTTTGGTTACACGGTTGGCTCTCTTCCTGTTCGTTATTTGGGGATTCCTATTATCTCTTCTAAATTGAATTTGCATGATTGCTCTCCCCTTGTGGATAAAATTTCGAGTAGACTTTCTTCTTGGTTGAATCGGTGCCTTTCTTATGCTGGTCGTCTTCAACTTATTATCTCGGTCTTAACCAGTATTCAAGTGTTTTAGGCTAGTTACCTTTGTCTTCCTAAGAAGATCTTAAAGGTTATAGAGCAGAAATTTTGTAGTTTTTTATGGAATGGGGTTGAAGGTAGCAGTAAAGGTTCTAAAATTGCTTGGTCCGATATTTGTATTCCCAAGAAAGAGGGTGATCTTGGAATCAAGGACCTCTCTTTGTGGAATAAGGCGCTAATGATTAGGCACATTTGGAATCTGGTTTATGGCACTAATAATCTTTGGACTTCTTGGTCCATGCCTACCATCTCAAAGGTTCAAGTTTGTGAGAGGTGAAAGCTCCTCATACCTGTTCTTGGAATTGGAGAAAGCTACTTCATCTTAGGCCTTTAGTCCGTCCTTTAATTCAGCACATTATTGCTCGAGAACTAAAAAGCACTTTTACGTTCATAAAAGCATGCCCGAATGCAAAAATGATCACCTGCCAAAAGGAATGTTTGCTTGCCAAAAAGAACTCTCGAAAGCCAAAAAGAACGTCTGGAAAATAAAAAGAACTCTCGAGAATTAAAAAGTACTCACGCATTCAAAAAAGCATGCCTGCTTGCCCAGTAGAATGTTTGCATGCCAAAAACAATGCCCGAAAGCTAAAAAGAAAGTTTTCTTGCCGAAAAGAACGCCCGAAAGCTAAAAAACTACAACTGAAAACTAAAAACCATGCTCGAGAACTAAAAAGCACTCTCGCGTTCCAAAAAGAATGCCAGACTACCAAAAAGAAAGTTTTCTTGCTAAAAAGAATAGTCGAAAGCCAAAAAGAACATCTTGAAAATGAAAAGAACGCTTGAGAACTAAAAATCACTCATGCATTCAAAAAAGCATGACAGGATGCAAAAAAGAATATTTGCATGCAAAAAAGAATCTCCGAAAGCCAAAAAGAAAGTTTTCTTACCGAAAAGGACTCCCAAAAGCCAAAAAGAACGATTGAAAACTAAAAACCATGCTCAAGACATAAATAAGCACTTTCAGGTTCCAAAAAGCATGCCAGAATGCCAAAAAGAAAGTTTGGTTGCTAAAAAGAACGCTCGAAAACCAAAAAGAACGACTTGAAATCAAAACTCATGCTTGAGTATGAAAAAGAACTCTCGCGTTAAAAACGCATGCTCGCATGCTAAAAAAAAATGTTTGTATGCCAAAAAGAAATCCCAAGAGCAAAAATTAAGTTTTCTTGAGAAAAGAACCCCCGAAAGCCAAAGGGAATGACTGGAAACTAAAAAGAACGCTTGAGAACTATAAAGCACTCCCACATTTAAAAGAGCATGCCCGTATGCCAAAAAGAATGTTGGCTTGGCAAAAATAATGTTTGCATGACAAAAATAATGCTCGAAAGCCAAAAAGAAAGTTTTCTAGCCGAAAAGAACACCCGAAAAGCAAAATAAAACAACTGGAAACTAAAACCATTGCTCGAGAACTAAAAAGCACACTCGCGTTTCAAAAAGCATGTCAGAATGCCAAAAAGAAAGTTTTCTTGCTAAAAAGAACGCTCGAAAGCCAAAAAGAACGCTCAAGAAATAAAAATCCCCCCGCACTCAAAAAAGCAAGCCAACATCAAAAAAGAAAGTTTTATTGAAAAAAAGAATGTCCAAAAGCCAGAAAGACGCCTGGAAACTAAAATGAATGCTCGAGAACTAAAACGACTCCCACATTATGAATGCGGTCACGGGTGGAGAGCCTACCTCTAACAGCCATCCAAAGGATGAAACTCATTCTCGGAATGTTTTGAGGGAACCAAACCAGCTTGAACCAAGGAACAAGAGGGTGAGGGGCTTTAAGAGAAGCCAAAGCAGAAGAGGCAGAGTAAATACCATTAGAAGAAGGGAGCCACCGAATACTATCCTCAAGATCGGAGTTAGGATTGTAAGTAGGCATTCGACTTCTAATTTCAGCAAGATCAAAGGACATAGCAACTGGCCATCTCCAAGAATCACCAAGAACAATGGTATTAATCGCTGCGTTGATAGGGAGACTGGAATCATAGACCACACGGGGGCTCCATTTCAAAAGGTGAGGACCATCCGGATGCCAATTGTCAAACCATAAGGAGGTACTAGAACCATTGCCAATGAAGTGTTGAATTAAAGGACGAACAATAGGCCGAAGATGGAGGAGTTTTCTCCAATTCTAAGAGTAGATATTAGGAGCTTTAGCCTCCCATATGTTACAACCTTTTAGGTGATAGGCTTTGATCCAAGAAGAACAGAGATTATTCGTTCCATAAATAAGAATCCAAAGATGCCTAATCATCAAGGCCTTGTTCCAAGAAGAGAGGTCCATGATTCCAAGACCACCCTCTTTCTTAGGGAGACAAATATCAGACCAAGAAATCTTAGCACCCTTACTGTCACCATCAACCCCTCCTTGGGCTGTTACTACTTGTGTTCTTTGTAACTCCCATCTTGAATCTCATGCTCACCTTTTCTTTGAGTGCTCTTTCAGTAGAGCCTTTTGGACTCAACTTCTGAATTATTGTGGGTCTCCTTGGAATGGCCTTGGTTGGAATGCTTTTATTGCTTGGGCTTATGATCATTGGAGAGGGGACACCCCTATTATTGTCACAAAGAAGCTTTGTCTTGTTGTGTCTGTTTATCATATTTGGAGAGATCGTAATTGTAGAAATTTTGAAGGCACCAAAAAGTCTAGTTTGGTTGTTGTTCGCACAATTATTGAACCAATTCGCTGTCGGCTCTCCTCTATCAATCTAAAGAATCACCCGCTTATTACTTTGAATTGGATTGTTAACGCTAATTAATTTTTTTTTTGCTTTGCTCTTGTTTGTTGCTTGCTCTTTTCGTTGAGTTTGTTTCGAGCCCTTTACGAGCTCTTGTTTCTTGTTTGCTTGTCCGTTTGTGTTTGTTTTGAGCCTTTGTTTAGCTCTTGCTTTGCTTCCTGGGGTATGCCCCTTGTATTTGTACATTCTTTCTCTCTTTCTATGATACTATTTACTTACCCAAAAAAAATATAAAAAATCATGCCTGCATGTCAAAAAGAATGTTTGCATGCCAAAAACAATTCCCAAAAGCAAAAAAGAACGTTTTCTTGCCAAAAAAACAATGCTCGAAAGCCAAAGAGAAAAACTGGAAACTTAAAACCATGCTCGAGAACTAAAAAGCACTTTCGCGTTCATAAAAGCATGCCCGCATGCAAAAAAGAACGTACAAATGCCAAAAAGAAAGTTTGCTTGCCAAAAAGAACGCTCAAGAATTAAAAAGTACTCCTGCATTCAAAAAAGCATGCCCACCTGCCAAAAAGAATTTTTGCATGCCAAAAAGAATGCCCGAAAGCCAAAAAGAAAGTTTTCTTGCCGAAAACAATGCCCGGAAGCTAAAAAGAATGATTAGAAACTAAAAATCATGCTTGAGAACTAAACAGCACTCTCGCGTTCAATAAAGCATGCCCGCATGTAAAAAAGAATGCCAGAATACCGAAAAGAAAGTTTGCTAGCCAGAAAGAACTCTCGAAAGCCAAAAAGAATGTATGGAAACTAAAAAGAAAGCTCGAGAAATAAAAAGCACTCCTGCATGACAAAAAGAATGTTGGCACGCTAAAAAGACTTCCCAAAAGCCAAAATGAAAGTTTTCATACCGAAAAAAACACCTGAAAGCCAAAATAAGACAACTGGAAACTAACAACTATGCTTGAGAACTAAAAGCACTCTTGAGTTCCAAAAAGCATGCCAAAATGCCAAAAAGAAAGTTTACTTGCTAAAAAGAACGTTCAAAATCCAAAATGAATATTTTGAAACCAAAAACAATGCTTGAGAACTAAAAAGCACTCCCGCACTCAAAAAAGCATGCCCAAATGCCAAAAAGAATAGAAAGTCCGAAAGCCAAAAAGAAAATTTTCTTGAAAAAAAGAACTTCCAAAAGCCAGAAAAACGACTGTAAAACTAAAAAGAACGCTCAAGAAAATAATGCCTGCATGACAAAATAAATGTTTGCATGCCAAAGAGAATTCCTGAAAGCCAAAAAGAATGTTTTCTTGCCGAAAACAACGCCCGAAAGCCAAAGAGAATGACTGGAAACAAAAAACCATGATCGAGAACTAAAAAGCACTTTCGTGTTCATAAAAGCATGCTCACATGCAAAAAAGAACGCCTGAATGCCAATAAGAAAGTTTGCTTGTCAAAAAGAACTCTCGAAAGCCAAAAAGAACGTTTGGCAACTAAAAAGAATGCTCGAGAAGTAAAAAGCACTCCCGCATTCAAAAAAGCATGCCAGTATACCAAAAAGAATGTTTGCATGCCAAAAAGAATGCCCGAAAGCCAAAAAGAAAGTTTTCTTACCGAAAACAATGCCTAAAAGTCAAAGAGAATGACTGGATACTAAAAACCATGATCGAGAACTAAAAGCACTTTCGTGTTCATAAAAGCATGCCTGCATGCAAGAAAAAACGCCCGAATGCTAAAAAGAAAGATTGCTTACTAAAAAGAATTCTCAGAAGCCAAAAAGAACGTCTGGAAAGTAAAAAGAACGCTTGAGATTTAAAAAGCACTCCTGCATTAAAAAAAAGAATTCCCGCATGCCAAAAAAATGTGTGCATGCCAAAAAGAATGACCAAAAGCCAAAAGGAAAGTTTTCTTGCCGAAAAGAACGTTTGCATGCAAAAAAGAAAGCCCAAAAGCCAAACAAAACGACTGGAAAGCCAAAAACCATACTCAAGAACTAAAAAACACTCTCGCATTCAAAAAAGCATGCACGCATGCAAAAAAGAACACCCGAATGCCAAAAAGAAAATTTACTTGCCAAAAACAACGTCTAGAAAATATAAAGAACACTCGAGAACTAAAAATCACTTCCGCATTCAAAAAAGCTTGCCTGGTTGCCAAAAAGAATATTTGCATGCCAAAAAGAATACCTGAAAGCCTAAAAGAAAGTTTTTTTGCCCAAAAAAAGGCCCGAAAGCAAAAAATAATGATGATAAACTAAAAACCATTCACGAGAACTAAAAAGCACTCTAGCATTCAGAAAAGCATGCTTGTATGCAAAAAAGAACGCCCGAATGCCAAAAAAAAAAATTTGTTTGCAAAAAAGAACTCTCGAAAGCCAAAAAGAATGTCTGAATTTATTGTATGCGTCACTTTTTGAGGATATTGATGAAGTGTCACAGGCTATCAACAACATTATGGTGAAGATTTGAAGAAGAATCATTTTGAAGAGTGGGGGAATGATGAGAATCAAGAAGAATCATCAAATGATCCATTGCTTGTTCCAGTTGGGCCAATTACAAGGGCCAAGAGGATCGAATAAGCATTTAATGGGGGTTGATTCTGAGTTGCTGAAGTCCAAGTTCGGCCCACATGAAGACCACATCCGGGCTGAACTTCGTTGGTCTCTACAGAGAGCATTTGAATTCAGATCAACTATTATAATATGTTTTCGGAAAGCCCAAGATGATATCTACAGATTTTATGGAGACTCCATCCTCCAAAACAGATCACAACAAAGAATGCTTAAAAGCCAAAAAGAATGTCTTGAAACTGAAAACAACGCTTGAGAACTAAAAATCACTCCCGCATTTAAAAAAGCAAGCCCGCATGCCAAAAAGAATGCCCATAAGCCAAAAAGAATGACTAGAAAATAAAAACCATTCTCGAGAACTAAAAAGCACTCTCGTGTTCCAAAAAGCATGCTATAATGCCAAAAAGAAAGTTTGCTTGCTAAAAAGAATGTCTTGAAACTGAAAAGAATGCTCGAGAACTAAAAATCTCTCCTGCATTAAAAAAAAGCATGCCCGCATGCCAAAAAGAATAGAATGCCTGAATGCCAAAACGAAAGTTTTCTTGAAAAAAAGAACGCCCGAAAGCTAAAAAGAATGCTCGAGAACTCCCACATTCAAAAAAGCATGCCCGCATGCCAAATAGAATGCCCAAAAGCCAAAAAAAAAAAAAGTTTTCTTGCCAAAAAGAAAGTTTTCTTGCCGAAAAGAATGCCGAAAGCCAAAGAGAACAACTAGAAACTAAAAACCATGCTCGAGAACTAAAAAGCACTCTCACATTCAAAAAAGCATGCCCGCATGCAAAAAAGAACGCTCGAATGCCTAAAAGAAAGTTTGTTTGCCTTAAAGAGCTCTCTGATGAGAATAAGGGAGCTGCACCAAGGGATCCATTGCATGTTCCGGCTAGACCAATAACAAGGGTAAGGGCCAAGAGATTCAAAGCACTTAATGGCCTGATTCAAGATACTTGGGCTTATTCTGAAATGTTAAAGTCCAAGATGAGCCCACATGAAGACCAAGGCTTAATTAACGTCATCAAGACAATTGATTGGGCTGAATAAGAGAAGCTTTGGGCATATGGCAGAAGCTTGGGCGTGAAGCACAAGCTAGGGCGTGTGGAGGAGATTCAATTTCGGCTTTTCCTTTTTACTTTTCAGAGAATAAAGAGTTGATTTGTTTCTAATTTTTAGCCTTCCAAATAGGGAGCAAGTCAATAGTTACTTGTTTCAGTTTTATTTTCTTTCTCGTTTGTATGGCAATTATTGCCCTTTTAGTTTTCTGGTTGTAAGGCCTTAATGGCCGAATATTTTGTTTCCTTTCTAGAGATAGGTGTGTAGCCTTTCTTGTCTATTAAGGTTTTATTTTATAAGAAAGCAACTGATGTATTTTTCAGTAGACTTGAATTGAATTAAAAATTAAGAGAATCTTCTCTTTAGTTCTTTGAGAACAACTTGAACTTATCAGATTTCTCTGTGGTGTTCATCTTTGACTTATCAATCGAGTATTCCATCGTTGATTGTGGCATCCTCCTTTATACCAAGGCTCGCATCTCTTTATAGGTGTTGGGTCACGAATTTCATCCAAACCTGAGCATAGAACGGTCTTAGGCATCAAAACTAACGAGGATCGAGTCACTCTCGAAAGCCAAAAAGAACGTCTAGAAACTAAAAAAAATGCTAAAGAACTAAAAAGCACTACCGCATTCAAAAAAACCATGCCCGCATGCCAAAAAGAATGTCTGAAAGTCAAAAAGAAAGTTTTCTTGCTGAAAAGAACACCCAAAAGCCAAAGAGAATGACTGGGAACTAAAAACCATGCTCGATAACTAAAAAGCACTCTTGCAATCCAAAAAGCATGCCCCAATGACAAAAAGAAAGTTTCTTTGCTAAAAAGAATGCTCAAATGCAAAAAAGAATGTCTTGAAACTGAAAATAAAGCTCGAGAACTTAAAAACACTCCCGCATTCAAAAAAGCATGCCCACATGCCAAAAAGAATTCTTGCATGCCAAGAAGAATGCCCGAAAGCTACAAGAAAGTTTTCTTGAAAAAAGAACGCTTGAAAAACAAAAAGAATGACTGGAAACTAAAAAGAATGCTCTAGAACTAAAAAGCACTCCCTCAATCAAAAAAGCATGCCCGCATGCCAACAAGAATGTTTGCATGCCAAAAAGAATGCCTGAAAACCGAAAAGAAAGTTTTCTTGCCGAAAAGAATGCCCGAAAGCCAAAGAGAACGACTGAAAACTAAAAACCTTGCTCGATAACTAAAAAGTACTATCGCGTTCAAAAAAGCATGCCCGTAAGCAAAAAAGAATGCTCAAATGCCAAAAAGAAAGTTTACTTGCCAATAAGAACTCTTGAAAGCCAAAAAGAACGTCTGGAAGCTAAAAAGAACACTTGAGAACTAAAAAGCACTCTTGCATTCAAAAAAGCATGCCCGGATGCCAAAAAGAATGCCCAAAAGCGAAAAAGAAGGTTTTCATGTTGTAAACAATGCCTAAAAGCCAAAAAAAGACAACAGGAAACTTAAAAACCATGCTCGAGAACTAAAAAGCACACTCACTTTCCAAAAGCTAGGCCAGAACGACAAAAAAAAAAGTTTGCTTACTAAAAAGAACGCTTGAAAGCCAAAATGAACGTCTTGAAACTGAAAACAACGCTCGATTACTAAAAATCACTCCCGTATTCAAAAAAGCATGCCTGAATGCCAAAAAGAATAGAATACCTGAAAGCCAAAAACAAAGTTTTCTTGAAAAAAAGAACGTCCGAAAGCCAAAAAGAACGACTCGAAACAAAAACTAATGCTCGAGAACTGAAAAGCACTCCTGCATTCAAAAAAGCATGCCCGCATACCAAAAAGAATGTTTGCATGCCAAAAACAATGACCTAAAGACAAAAAAAAAAAAAGTTTTCTTGAAAAAAAGAATGCTTGAAAGCCAAAAGAACAACTAGAAAGAAAAAAGAATGCTTGAGAACTAAAAAGCACTCCTGCAATTAAAAAAAGCATGCCCCAAAGCCAATGAGAATGACTGGAAACTAAAAAGCACTCTCGTGTAATAAAGCATGCACACATGCAAAAAAGAACGTCTAAATGCCAAAAAGTAAGTTTGCTCGCCAAAAACATTGTTTGAAAGCCAAAAAGAATGTCTAGAAACTAAAAAGCATGCTCGAGAACTAAAAAGCTCTCTCGCGTTCCAAAAAGCATGCAAGAATACCGAAAAGAAAGTTTGTTGCTAAAAAGAACGCTCGAAAGTAAAAAAAAAAAAAACATCTGGAACTGAAAAGAATGCTTGAGAACTAAAAATCACTCCCACATTCAAAAAAGCATGCCCGCATACCAAAAAGAATATTTGCATGCCAAAAAGAATGCTCGAAAGCCAAAAAGAAATTTTTCTTGCAAAAAAGTATGCCCAAAAACCAAAAAGAAAGATTGGAAACTAAAAACCAAGCTCGAGAACTAAAAGCACTCTCGCATTCCAAAAAGCATGCCAGAATGCCAAAAGGAATGTGATGAGAATCAAGAAGCATCATTAAATGATCCATTGCTTGTTCCAGTTGGGCTAATTACAAGGGCCAAGAGTATCAAAGAAGCATTTAATGGGGGCTGATTTTGAGTTGCTGAAGTCCAAGTTCGGTCCACATGAAGACCAAATCCGGACTGAACTTCGTGGGCTTCTACAGAGAGCATCTGAAGTCGGATCGTCTAAAAAGCATGCCCGCATTCCAAAAAGAATGTTTGCATGGCACAAAGAATGTCTAAAATCCAAAAAGATCGGCTTGAAACTAAAAAGCAAGTTTGAGAAGTAAAAAGCACTCTCGCGTTCAAAAAAACATGACCGCATGCCAAAAAGAATGCCCGAAAGCCAAAAAGAAAATTTTCTTGCCCAAATAAATGCCCGAAAGCCAAAAAGAACGGCTAGAAACTAAAAAGCATGCTTGAGAACTAAAAAGCACTCTCGTGTTGAAAAAAGCATGCCTGAATGCAAAAAAGAACGCCCGAATGCCAAAATGAAAGTTTCCTTGCCAAAACGATTGCTCGAAAGCCAAAAAGAACGCCAGGACACTATAAACCATACTGGAGAACTAAAAAGTACTCTTGCATAACAAAGCATGCCCCCATGCAAAAAAGAATGTCCAAATGCCAAAAAGAATGTATACTTGCTAAAAAAACGATCGAAAGCCAAATAAAATGTCTAGAAACTAAAAAGCACGCTCGAGAACTAAAAAGCACTCTCGTGTTAAAAAAATCATGCCCGCATGCAAAAAAGAACCCCTGAATGCCAATAAAAAAGTTTGCTTGCCAAAAAGAACGTCTAGAAACTAAAAAAACACGCTCGAGAACTAAAACAAATGCCTGCATGCAAAAAACAACGCCTAAATTCCAAAAAGAAAATTTCCTTACAAAAAAGAATGCCCGCATGCCAAAAAGAATGACCGAAACCCAAAAAAGAAAGTTTTCTTGCCGAGAGAACGTCCGAAAGCCAAAAAGAACGATGTGAAACTAAACACCATGCTCGAGAACTAAAAGGCACTCTCGCATTCAAAAAAGCATGCCTGCATGCAAAAAAGAACACCGAATGCAAAAAAGAATGTTTGCTTGCCAAAAATAACGTTTAAAAGCCTAAAAGAATGTTTGGAATCTAAAAAGCTCGCAAGAGAGCTAATAGCACCCATGCTTTCAAAAAACATGCCCGCATGCCGAAATGAAAGTTTGCATGCCAAAAAAAATGCCCGAAAGCCAAAAAGAATGACTAGAAACAAAACACTATTCTCGAGAACTAAAAAACACTCTAGCGTTCAAAAAATCATGCCACATGTAAAAAAGAACGCCCGAATGCTTAAAAGAAAGTTTGCTTGTCAAAAAGAATGCAAGAAAGCAAAAAAGAACTTCTAGAAACTAAAAAGCACGCTCAAGAAAAAAACACTCTCTCGTTCCAAAAATCATGCCCACATGCCAAAAAGAACGCCCGAAAGTCAAAAAGAAAGTTTCCTTGCCAAAAAGAACGTTCAAAAGCCAAAGAGAATGCCCGAATACCTCAAAGAAAGTTTGCTTGCCGAATAGAATATTCGAAAGCCAAAAAGAATGTCTGGAAACTAAAAAGCACAATTGAGAACTAAAAATCACTCTTGCGTTCAAAAAAGCATCTCCGCATGCAAAAAAGAACACCCGAATGCCAAAAAGAATTTTTTCTTGCCTAAAAGAACGTTCGAAAGCCAAAAAGAATGACTGGAAACAAAAAACTATTCTCGAGAACAAAAGAGCACTCTAGCGTTCAAAAAATCATGGGGCATGCAAAAAAGAACGCCTGAATGCTAAAAAGAAAGTTTGCTTGTCAAAAAGAATGCTAGAAAGCCAAAATGAACTTTTAGAAACTAAAAAGCACGCTCGAGAAATAAAAAACACTCTCTCATTCAAAAAACCATGTCTGCATGCCAAAAAGAAAATTTCTTCACTATCAATCAACCATTGTAGCTTATACGGTTTTGGTTGCTTCATAGTGGCCAAATTCAATTTTTTTCACCATAGTAATGCTAGCCATATTAGTACAACTCCCCCCATCAATAATCAAGCTACAAACCTTATCATTAACATGGCATCGGGTTTGGAAGACATTGTCACGTTGTAGCTCATCATCTTCTTTTGCTTGAGCACTAAGAGCTCCTCTTGCAACTAAAATCGTGAAATCAATCTTTTCTGGTGCATCGTCACACATTTTTTTTTAACCTACAAAAACAAATTAGTAAGCCTCACAAACACTCCCTCACGTGTTTATTCTCAATAATGATGGCACTCACACTCGTGTTTCACTCGATTTTTGGCTTTTACCCTTTGATGAGCGCACACAATTTTTTTATTTTTTTTTTATAACGGATCTGATCAAGTTTTTTTTTTTTGAAACAAAATCTGATCAAAATATTTTTTATTTTATTTTTGATAACACGGAAATAAAAGAAATAAAAAAAAAGGATCGATCAAACCTAATTTTAAGAAGATGATGAGCTAAAACGTGACCCGTTATCTATAAAGAGATAAGAACCAACGGTATCAAGAAGGTTGTAGACACCACACTCAAGAAAAGAAGAAGGTGAGTGATAAGTCAGGGTTTTGAACGCCACAAAGTATAACCCTTGATAAGTTCATAGTTCAATGAAGAACCAAAGAGAAAACGTTCTCTCAAATAATTATTTCATTCCAAAGTCTTCTTAATAATACATCAATGAGACCCTTAAATACTAAAAATATCTAAACCCTAAAAAGAAAGATAAATGAAATAAAATATTCAGCAATTAATGCCTGACAATTAGGAAAATAAATGCAAACAAATTTAGGAAATAAATAAAAACTAAAACTAACAACTAGTTGATTTGATCCTTATTTGGAAAGCTTCATTTGGGAAATAAAATCATCCCTTCAATTGGGAAACAAATCGACTCTTTATTTGGAAAATAAATAAAATAGGAAATATCCTAAAATTCGGACTCATCCAAACCCTAGCTTGTTCCTCACGCCCAATAAAATAGATAGCCGAATTTGGGCCCGTTGTGATCTGTTTTGTAGGATGGAGTCTTCATAACATCTGTAGAGATCGTCATGGACTTTCCGAAAAATTATTATAATAGGCAATCCGACTTCAGATGCTCTCTATAGAGGCCCACGAAATTCAGTCTGGATTTGATCTTCATGTGGGCCGAACTTGGACTTTAGCAACTCAGAATCAGCCCTCATTAAATACTTCGTTGATCCTCTTGGCTCTTGTAATTGGCCCAACTGGAACAAGGAATGAATCATTTGATGATGCTTCTTGATTCTCATCACAAATTCTGCCTTTTTCTTCCCATCCAAGTTAACATGCTCATCAAGGTTTTTGATTTAAATCAAAATGTCATTAAAGTAAACAACCACAAATTTTCCAATAAAAGCACGCAAAACATGGTTCATTAATCTCATGAAAGTACTTGGTACATTAGTTAATCCAAAAGGCATAACTAACCACTCATATAAACCATATTTTCTTTTAAAAGCAGTTTTCCACTCATCACCTTCTTTCATCCTAATTTGATGATATCCACTCTTAAGATCAATTTTAGTAAAAACAATAGAACCATGCAATTCATCAAGCATATCATCTAATCTAGGAATAGGATGTCGATACTTTACGGTGATATTGTTGATGGCACAACAATCAACGCACATCCTCCATGTTCCATCCTTCTTAGGCACAAGCAATACGAGAACCGCACAAGGACTCATACTCTCACGCATGTACCCTCTTTCCATGAGCTCATTAACCTGCCTTTGAAGTTCCTTTGTCTCCTCCTGATTACTTATGTATGCGAGTCTATTTGGGATAGGTGCTCTAGGTATAAAATCAATTTGGGGCTCAATCCCCCTTATTGGTGGCAAACCAATCGACATCTCTTTGGGAAACACTTCATCAAAGTCTTGCAAAAGTGAAACAACAACACTAGGCAAAGAAGAGTCAATTTCGTTAATACTAAAACAAGCATCTTTGTACAAAAGTACAATCATCGGCTGATTTAAAAACAAAGTTTTTTTTTATATCACTCTCTCTTGCATAAAAGCTCATTTGTTTTCTCTTTCTTTTTCTCTCATCAGCCTCTTTTTATCTTTGGACTTTTCTTTCTTTTTTTGCTTATTCGGTCTCTCTTTCTTTTGAGCTCTCACTCTATTTTTTTTTTACAACTCTATCTTTTTTTAACATCATTTGATCTTCATATACTTGTCTTGGGGTTAAAGGTACAAGAGTGATTGGTCTTTTGTTGAGTACAAATGAGTATCTATTAGTATATCCATCATGAGTCATATGCCTATCAAACTGCCATGGTCTTCCCAAAACGATATAACCCGCATTCATTGGCTCCACATCACAAGTAACTTCATCTTTGTATCTTCCAATTGAAAAAGACACCAACACCAGCTTATTCACCCTAACTTCCCCACCTGCTAAGGTTTTGGGTGCTTAAAAGTGGTCATATTCATTTTTTCCATCAAAATAGTGCTAGCCACATTAGTACAACTTCCCCCATCAATAATCCTGCTACAAACCTTATCCTTAACATGGCAGCGGGTGTGAAAGATGTTGTCACATTGTACCTCATCATCTTCCTTGGCTTGAGCACTAAGAGCTCTTCTTGCAACCAAAAGCTCTCCACCCACTGGATATGCATTGTCACTTGCATCCTCCAAAGGTAGCATGGACTCATTATCAGATTCACCCTCGGATTCGATACCACCATCCTTCAAAACCATTACTCTCTTGTTTGGACATTGTGATGCAATATGACCTGCTCCTAAACACTTAAAGCACTTAACGTCACGGTTTCTAGAAGGTTGAGAATTTGATTTACCTTGATTTAATGTGCCCCCGGCCATAAGATCTTTGGAAGGTTCGGTCTTGGCCTTGAAACTAGGCTGGTCATCCTTCTTGCTCCAATTCGGTTTCCATAATGATGAAGAACCTGAATTTTGCCGAACCTATGTGGAACCTTTCCTCTTCAACTATTGTTCCACTTTAATGGCCACATGCACCATGTCATTCAACTCAACATAATGTTGCAACTCCACCACATTTGCAATGTCTCGGTTTAGCCCATTTAAAAACCTAGCCTTAGTAGCCTCTCGGTCCTCATTTATATCAGCCCAAATCATGGCTATCTCCATCTCCTTGTAGTAGTATTCAACACACTTAGACCCTTGAGTAAGAGTTTGCAATTTCTGAAACTAACCCCTATAATTGTGACTCGGAAAGAATCGCCTCCTCATAACAGTTTTCACCTCCTCCCACGTCTCAATAGGTTTCTTTCCATTTCGTCTCCTACTCAAAATCAATTGATCCTACCAAACAATAGCATAATCAGTAAACTCTATGGCAGCCAACTTCACCTTCTTTAACTCAGAATAGTCATGGCAATCAAACACCAATTCTATTCTTTTCTCCCACTCCAAATAAGCTTCAGGATCAGTTTTACGTTGGAAGGTTGGAATTTTCACCTTAATACTACCCAAATTATTATCAACCCTCTCTCCATACCTATCTCCTTTATTCCCATACCTATCTTCTCTCTTCCCAAACCTAGTGCCTCTACCTCCAATTCCACGCCTAAATCTGCCCGCACCCACATTGGACATGCGATCATCCTCCTCTATGTCATTATCATCCCCATAATAATCATTGACTTCTTCTCTAACCGGAACTCTCTCTCTCCTACGTGCTTGTGGAACGGGTTATGGCTGTTCTGTGAGTGAGTTCTCCACTTGATCTAAGCGCTCATGTAATTGTTCCAATTCACCCCTCGTCATCTGTCTCATCTCCCCTACTAATGCCTCCTTTCAAAGTTTTAGGTCCGCCGGTATGAAAGAATCATCAGTAACGCTTTTATCTTTGTTTTCAGACAAGTTTTCCCACTCTTGCCTTTTTCCACTCGTTATTTTCTCAAAAGTTCTTATCAAACTAATCAAACAATAACCAGGATTTCTTAGCCACGTTCACACGAAACAAATCACAAAGAGTCTGGAATGAAAAAGTTAGAGAACAAGAATAACAAAGATGAGATTCTACGGCTTTTTTTTTTTTTTTTTTTAATTTTTTTATTTTTTTTGAATATCAATGCACGAAATCAAGAAGTAGAATAACACTAGTTGATATAAGTTCAACTATATGACCTTTCAAAGGAACTTTTTTTTTTGTACTTTTTTTTTTGACCTTGATCAATCGGAATCAAGTTTTTTTAATTATTTTAATTTTTTTTTTTTTTTTGATGGTACGAAATCAAAGAAGAAAGAAGAACAGGATAGATTAAACCTGATTTTCGAAGCCTAAGCTCTGATACCAAATGATACGAACCTCGCCGGTTTGATTCCTAAGATCGTTCTAAGCTCAGGTTTTTGGATGGAAACCGCGACCCAACACCTATAAAGAGATGTGAACCTTGGTATAAGGAGGACACCACAATCAAGGATGGAATACTTGATTGATAAGTCAAGGATGAACGCCACAGAGAAAATCTGATAAGTTCAAATAGTTCTCAAAGAACAAAAGAGAAAAAGAATCCTCTCAATTTTTAATTCAATCAAAGTCTGCCGAAATAATACATTAGAGGGTTCTTTATAAACTAAAACCCTAATGGACAAGAAAGGAAAAAAGAGAAATCGGCCAAAGGCCTTACAAACGGGAAAGAAAATAAAACTAAAACTAAAACAAGCAACTATTGACTTGCTCCCTATTTGGAAAGCTAAAACTGGAAACAAATCAGCCCCTTAATTTGGGAAACAAATCAACTCTTTATTCTCTAAAAACTAAAAAGGAAAAAAACTGAAATTAAATCTCCTCCACACACCCCAGCTTGTGCTTCATGCCCAAGCTTCTCTTATTCGGCTCAATAAATTGCATTGATGTCGTTAATTAAGCCTTGGTCTTCATGAGGGCTCATCTTGGACTTTAACTCTTCAGAATCAGCCCAAGTGTCTTGAATCAGGCCATTGAGTGCCTCTTTGAATCTCTTGGCCTTGCTCTTGTTATTGGACCAGCCGGAACATGCAATGGATCCCTTAGTGTAGCTCCCTTATTCTCATCATTATGCTTGCACGCCAAAAAGAAAATTGCATGCTAAAAAAATACCTGATGAGAATAAGGGAGCTGCACCAAGGGATCCATTACATGTTCCAGTTGGACCAAAACAAGGGCGAGGGCCAAGAGATTAAAAGAAGCACTCAACGACCTGATTCAAGACACTTGGGCTGATTTTGAAGTATTAAAGTCCAAAATGAGACCACATGAAGACCAAGGCTTAATTAACGTCATCAAAGCAATTGATTGGGCCGAATAAGAGAAGCTTGGGCATGAAGCATAAGCTAGGCGTGTTGAATAGATTCAATTTCAGCCGTTTCCTTTTTAGTTTCCATAGAATAAGAGTTGATTTGTTTCCCAAATTAAGGGCTGATTTGTTTCCAGATTTAGCCTTCCAAATAGGAAGCAAGTCAATAGTTGCTTGTTTGAGTTTTTTATTTTCTTTCCCGTTTGTAAGGCAATTATTGCCCCCTTAATTTTCGGCCAAATATTTTTATTTCCTTTCTAGAGTTGGTGTGTTGCCTTTTTTGTCCAGTAGGGTTTGAGTTTATAAGCAACCATTTGATATATTTTTAGGCAGACTTGAATTTAATCAAAATTTGAGAGAACTTTCTCTTCTGTTCTTTGAGAACTACTTGAACTTATCATACCTTCTATGTTGCGTTCATCCGTGACATATCAATCAAGTATCCCATCCTTGATTGTGGCGTCCTCCTTATACCAAGGTTCACATCTCTCTATAGGTGTTGGGTCACGGTTTCCATCCAAAAACCTGAGTGTAGAACAAACTTAGGCATTAAACCAACGAGGATCGTATCAACGCCCGAAAGCCGAAAAGAAAAATTGGAAACTAAAAACAATGCTAGAGAACAAAAAAGAACACTCATGTTTAAAAAAGCAAGCCCGCATGCAAAAAAGAACGCCTGAATGCCAAAAAGAAAGTTTGCTTGCCAAAAAGAACGTCTGTAAATTAAAAATCACGCTCGAGAACTAAAGAACACTATCTTGTTCAAAAAATCTTGCCGACATGCCAAAAAGAAAGTTTGTATGCAGAAAAGAACGCTCAAAAACCAAAAGGAAAGTTTACATGCCAAAAAGAGCACCTGAAAGCCTAATAGAAACTTTCATTCCAATAAGAGCGCTCGAAAGACAAAAACAAAGTTTGCATGCTAAAAAGAATGCCCGAATACCAAAAAGAAAGTTTGCTTGCCAAAAATAACGATTGAAAGCCAAAAAAAAAAACGTTGGGAAACTAAAAAGAATGCACGCGGACAAAAAAGCACTCTCGCATTTGAAATAGCTTCCTGCATGCCAAAAAGAATGCCTGAAAGCCAAAAAGAAAGTTTTCTTGCAAAAAAGAATGGTCAAAAGCCAAAAAGAACGTCTCAAAACTAAAAATCACACTCAATAACTAAAAAGCACTATCTCATTCAAAAAAGCTTCCCCACATGGCAAAAAGAAAGTTTGTTTTCCTTTTTCTATGATACTATTTATTTAAATTTATTCTCTGAATTAACGTCACATGGCAAAAAGAAAGTTTGTTTTCCTCCACACACCCCAGCTTCTCTTATTCGGCCCAATCAATTGCCTTGATGACGTTAATTAAGCTTTGGTCTTGATGTGGGCTCATCTTGGACTTTAACACTTCAGAAACAGCCCAAGTGTCTTGAATCAGGTCATTGAGTGGCCCTAGCTCTTGTAATTGGACCAGCCGGAACATGCAATGGATCCCTTAGTGCAGCTCCCTTATTCCCATCATTCTCTCCCTCTTGAAAAGAATTTGTCCTCAAATCGTCACCTACAACAAACAGAGAGAAATCAGAAACATTGAAGCTTGCACTAACATTATACTCACCTAAAAGATCTAACTTGTAGGCGTAGTCATTGATTCTTTCAATCACTTGAAATGGGCCATCTCCCTTTAGAAGTAGTTTAGGACGTCGTTGGACTATAAACCATTCCTTCCGTATATGTAACCACACCCAATCACCGGGCTCAAACACAACTTTCTTGCGCCCTTTATTAGCTTGGCTAGCGTACTGCTCAGTTCTCCTCTTGATGTTTTGCCTAGTCTTTTCTTGGATTTGCTTAACAAAGTCTACCATTTTCTTCCCATCCAAGTTAACATGCTCATTCACAAGTAAAGGAATTAAATCCAAAGGATTCAATGGGTTAAAACCATACACAAATTCAAAAGGTGAAAAATGAGTTGCAGAATGCACACTCCTATTATAAGCAAACTCTACATGTGGCAAAAAATCCTCCAATGTTTTCAAGTTCTTTTGTATTATAGAACACAACAAGGCAGATAAATTCTTATTAACTACTTCAGTTTGACCATCAGTTTGTGAATGACAAGTAGTAGAAAATAAAAGTTTAGTTCCTAACTTACCTCACCAAGTTTTCCAAAAGTAGCTTAAGAACTTAGCATCTCTATCTGAAACAATGGTTTTAGGCATGCCATGCAATCTAACAATTTCTTTGAAAAACAAATCAGCAATATGTTTTAAAACCTATCAACAACCACATATATAGAATCCCTACCCCTCTTTGACCTAGGCAAACCCAACAAAAAATCCATAGAAATATCAGCCCAAGGTCCATTAGGTATAGGCAAGGGAGTATACAAACCATGAGGCTTAACCCTAGACTTAGCTTGTCTACATGTAACACATTTATCACAAACTCTTTCTACATCATGTTTCATATGAAGCCAAAAGAAGTGTTAATGCAAAACATCTAGTGTCTTGGCTATAACAAAATGCCCCATCATACCACCCCCATGAGCTTCTCTAACAAGCAATTCATGCAAAGAACTCTTAGGCACACATAATTTAGTTTCTTTTTTTTGGGTATATAAATAGTCTCATAGAAAAAGGAAAGAAAATACAAATACAAGGGGCATACACCAAGAAACAAAGCTTTGCTCTAAGCTCCGTAATTTGAAGAAGGCGCTAAAGACCTTTAACAATGACAAGGTGGGAGATGTGTCAATTAAATCGATTGAAGCTAAGGCTGCCCTAGATGCCTGTCAACTCCTTCTTGATCTCTATCCCCTTGATACTAACCTCAGAATTTGGGAAAAGGAGCTTATAAACATATACACTTTGACTCTTCAGGCTGAAGAGGACCTCCTCAGGCAAAAATCTAGAATCCAATGGCTCAAGTATGGTGACCGTAACTCTTCCTACATCTTCAAAGCTATCAATGGTAAGCGGAATAGAAGCAAGATCCACTCTATTTCTGGAGATGATGGCTCCTTGATTGAAGGTGACATTCCGGTTAAGAATGAAGCTATTCGTCATTTTCAGAATATTCTTGGTTGCACTATGCCCACTAGACATGGTATTGGTACTTTGAGCAATATTATTGATAATGTCATCTCCAATGATCAAGCTGATTTAATGGATAGAGATGTCACTAATGATGAGATTCATGAGATTTGCTTCTCTCTCCACCCTAACAAGGCCCCTGGTCCCGATGGCTTCAATGCTTATTTTTTCAAGAAAACTTGGGACATTGTTGGTGAAGATGTGATTAATGCTATCCAAGAGTTCTTTAGATCTGGTCACCTTCTTAAGGAACTCAATGCTACGATTATTTCTTTGGTCCCTAAAGTCCCTAATCCTTCTATGATGAAAGACTTTAGACCTATCTCTTGTTGCAACACTCTCTATAAGACATTGCCAAGATCATTGCCAATAGGATTAAGCCTTGTCTACCGGATATTATCAGCCCTTCTCAATCGGCTTTTGTGGCCGGTAGGAGCATCAGGGACAACATCCTTCTTGCACAAGAACTTATGAGGAAATATCATACAGATATTCGCTGCCCTAGGTTGGCTCTCAAAGTGGATTTGATGAAGGCCTTTGACATGGTGGACTGGGGCTTCTAACTTGAAACTCTTGCTGCTTTTCACTTTCCTCCTAGGGTTATTAAGTGGATCAAAGCTTGCCTTACTACCCCCAAGTTCTCTATCTCCTTAAACGATGAGCTAGCTGGTTTCTTCTCCGAAAAAAGGGGTCTTTGGCAAGGGGATCTTATGTCTCCCTACCTCTTTGTTATTGCTATGGAAGTTCTATCTAAAATTCTGGCCAAGCGCATTGCGGACTCTCATAGTTTCAAGTTTCATTGGAAGTGTGATAAGATAAAGCTTTCCCACCTTTGTTTGGCTGATGACCTAATTATGCTTTGCCATGGCACCCCTTCTTCATCTCATGTCCTTAAGGCTGCCCTTGATGAGTTCTCCTTACTTTCGGGCCTCCTTGCTAATCATGCCAAGAGCAACATCTTCACTTCGGGTTTATCCTCTACTACAAATCAGCAACTTATTAATCTCTTTGGTTATATAGTGGATTCTCTTCCCATTCGTTATCTTGGTATTCCGATTATCTCTACTAAGCTTTGTCTTCGTGATTGCTCCTCCCTTTTGGATAAATTCTCGGGTAGACTTTCTTCTTGGCTGAACCATGGTCTCTCTTATGCCTGGCGTTTACAGCTTATTGTCTCGGTCTTGTCAAATTTCTTTTTTTTTGGTAAATAAATAGTATCATAGAAAAAGGAAAGAATATACAAATACAAGGGGAATACCCCAGGAAACAAAGAAACCAGAGAACAAAGGCCCAAAACAAGCTCAAAAACAAGAGCTAAACAAAAGCTTTAACAAAGCAAAAACCCAAAAGAAAGAGCAAACAAACAGCCAACAGCACAATGATCATCTAGAGGTGATATTCCAATTCATAATAATCAAAGGACAATCCTTCAAATTGATAGAAAAGAGCCGGCTACGAATAGTGTCAATAATTGTCCGGGCAACCTCAGCATTAGGCCTTCTAGACCTCTTAAAAATACGACAATTTCGTTCTCTCCAAATAAAATAGACAGCCACCGCAAGACAAAGCTTTTTAGTCACAGTGGAAGGAGAGTTCCCTTTCCAATGAATGGAAATCCAATCAATTAAATCATTCCAGCTGAGACCAATCCAAGTGCAACCAAACTTGTTCAAGAGTTGAGTCGAAATGGCTTTGCTATACAAACACTCAAAGAAAAGGTGGGCATGAGTTTCGTTTAGAAAATTGCAAAGGACACATGTAGCAATAACTTGAGGATCGTAGCGCTGAACAGGTCTAAGGTAGAAAGCCTACCTTTAATAGCCAACCATAGGATGAAGCCCATCCTCGAAATATTCTGAGGGAACCACACAATATTAAACCAGGGAACAAGAGAGTGATGGGTTCTAAGAGACTCCATAGCCGAAGCAGCAGAATAAATACCATTTGGAGAGGGGAGCCACCAAATAATATCATCCAAAATGGAGTTTGGATTGTAAGAAGGCATATGACTCTTAATTTCAGCAATATCAATTGACATAGCAACAAGCCATCTCTAAATATCACCAAGGACAATGGAATTAACCTTAGCATTGATAGAGAGACCGGAATCGTAGATAACTCGGGAACTCCATTTCGAACAAATAGGGCCATCAAGGTGCCAATTATCAAACCATAAGGAAGTGTTCAAGCCACTACCAATAATGTACTGAATTAAAGGACGGACTAAAGGCCTAAGATGAAGTAGCTTTCTCCAATTCCAAGAACAGGTATGAGGAGTTTTCACCTCCCACAAACTTGAACCTTTGAGGTGGTAGGCATGGATCTAAGAAGTCCAAAGATTATTAGTGCCATAAACCAGATTCCAAATGTGCCTAATTATTAACGCCTTATTCCATAAAGAGAGGTCCTTGATTCCAAGACCACCCTCTTTCTTGGGAATACAAATATCAGACCAAGCAATTTTAGAAACTTTGCTGCTACCTTTAACCCCATTCCATAAAAAACTACGAAATTTCTGCTCTATGACCTTTAAGATCTCCTTAGGAAGACAAAGATGACTAGCCCAAAACACTTGAATACTGGTTAAGACCGAGATAATAAGTTGAAGACGACCAGCATAAGAAAGGCACCGATTCAACCAAGAAGAAAGTTTACTCGAAACTTTATCCACAAGGGGAGAGCAATCACGCAAATTCAATTTAGAAGAGATAATAGGAATCCCCCAATAACGAACAGGTAGAGAGCCAACCGTGTAACCAAAAAGGTTGATAAGCTGCTGACTAATTGCGTTGGGCACTCCCGACATGAAAGTGTTACTCTTAGCATGATTAGCACCAAGACCTGACAACAAGGAGAACTCATCGAGGGCTGATTTGAGAACAAGAGCTGAATGATAGGAGCCATGGCAAAGCATAATAAGATCATCAGCAAAGCAAAGGTGAGAAAGCTTAATCTTGTCGCACTTCCAATGATATTTGAAGTTAGGAGAGTCCAAAATATGATTGGCTAAAAGTTTCGAGAGGACCTCCATAGCCATAATAAAGAGATATGGAGACATAGGGTCCCCTTGTCGAAGACCCCTCTTTCCGGAGAAGAAACCAGCAAGCTCACCATTAATAGAGATAAAGAACTTAGGAGTAGTAAGGCAAATTCTAATCCAATTTATGACTTTCAAAGGAAACTTCAATGCAGCAAGAGTGTCAAGTAAGATGCCCCAATCAACCATATCAAAAGCTTTCATCAAATCCACCTTAAGGGCCAACTTAGGTGTACCGTCATCTTTGTGGTAATTCCTAATTAGCTCTTGGACAAGAAGAATGTTGTCACCAATTCTCCTACCTACCACAAAAGATGATTGGGAGGGGCTAATAACGCCAGGAAGACAAGGCTTGATTCTATTAGCAGTGATCTTAGCAATGATCTTGTAGAGAGTGTTGCAGCAAGAGATTTGTCTAAAATCCATCATCTTAGAGGGATTAGGGACCTTAGGGACCAAAGTAAGAATCATAGCATTGAGCTCTTTAAGAAGAAGGCCAGTACGGAAGAATTCTTGAAAAACATTAATAACATCATCACCAACGATGTGCCAAGTATTCTTGAAGAAATGAGTATTAAAACCATCAGGACCAGGAGCCTTATTAGGGTGGAGAGAAAAGCAAACCTCACGAATTTCATCATTTGTCACCTCTCTACTCATGAAATCAGCTTGATCAGTGGAGATGTGTTTATCAATAACATTTCTCAAAGGACGAGAACCATGTCTAGAAGGCAAAGAGCAACCAAGAATATTTTGGAAGAGACGAACATCCTCATATTTTATTTGAGTATCTCCTTCAATCAAGGAACCATCTTCTTCAGTAATAGAGAGGATCTTACTTCTATTCCGTCTTCCATTGATGACTTTGAAAAAATAGGAGGTGTTACGGTCACCAGCCTTAAGCTATTGAACTCTAGATTTTTGCCTCAAAAAATCCTCCTCCGTTTGAAGAGCCAGAGTGTAAGAACTCATTAGCTCCTTCTCTTGAATTCTAAGGCCTTCATCAAGAGGCTGCAGATCAAGAAGACTTTGGCAATCAACAAGAGCAGCCTTGACTTCAATAGATTTAACCGTCAAATCCCCCACCGTATGCTTGTTACGGGACTTTAAAACCTTCTTTAAATTTCGGAGCTTAGAGCAAAGCTGAAATTGCATATTTCCATGAAAATTCTCCTGCCAACAACTCTCAACCAAAGGAAGAAAGTCTTCCCTTTCCGTTAGAAAATTGAAAATTTTAAAAGGGCAATTCTTTTTATTACCTTGCCAGCCGAGCTTAACCATAGAGGGGCTGTCATCCGATATGCTAGGAGGAAGAAAAATGGCTTCAGAGTGCTCAAACTTGGCCATCCATTCCTTATTAACAAGAACTCTA
This sequence comes from Acer negundo, assembly GCA_035582765.1. Classification (NCBI taxonomy): domain Eukaryota; kingdom Viridiplantae; phylum Streptophyta; class Magnoliopsida; order Sapindales; family Sapindaceae; genus Acer; species Acer negundo. The sequence goes on from CM069242.1 coordinate 3,700,495, forward strand.
TCCAACTTCTTAGAGATGCAGCCAATGCTTCTCTTATTACACCAAGTGTGGAGAAAACCCGAGAAACGAAGGTCATCAAGTTCAGAAACATAAAGACAGTTATTAAACTCTTCCATAGCTGAGGAAATACGAGATGAACCCCCAATTGTCTCATTCACCCTCCTAGAGACATTGAAATTGCCAAGAACCATCCAAGGAGTATCTTGCTGAATAGAGCATATACTATGCCAAAGAGCTCTTCTAGAACTATCAACATTAGAACCATAAACAAATGAGATATGGAACCTATCATTACCATCAAAAATACGAGTTTGGCAATGAATAATCTGATCAGTTTCAAAAATTTTAGTGATTTTAATGATCCTAAGATCCCAACCAATCCAAATTCTACCAAGATCATGACTATTGTAATTGTCAAGCATTTCCCAATCAATGAAAATAGAATTGACTACAAGAGGCTGATGGATCATACTCACTCTTGTCTCAATTAAACAAACTAGACTAAGCTTGTGGTCAAGTATCATCTTCTTAACTTCTAATTGTTTAGGAGTAGCATTCAAACCCCTAACGTTCCAACAAGCTAAATTAATCATTAAGAGGTTGAAGAGATTTCACCTTAGCTTGCGAGCTATTATCCATTCATTTCTTTGCAGACCGTTTCTTCTTCTTCTTCTTCTTGTTACTAGAGGACTTTGGAGTGCTAGAAAGCCCTATGATAGGAAACCCATCATTGTTCTTAATCTTTGAGAGCCATAAGGAATGATCCGGAGAGGCTGTGGTAGGAGAGTCATCATCACTACATTCAACAACACTTTCCTTAGAGAGGACACTATTACCATTCTCATCAAGAGTAGAGAACTTGTTAGAGGTATCAATAGCACTCTCCTTAGACAGGGCATTGCATTGATTCTTGATAGGCATGTTGGTAGGACACAAAGGAGGCTCAACTTCAGAATGACCAGCAGCAATGACTTCATCAACATTCAATAAAGACATGGAAAGAGGAATAGGCTCAATATTCTCACTAGGTGAGGGAACAAGGGTTGCATCTCCTCTAGAAAGGATCCCTGAAGATTTGGATACAAGAGCTGCAGCACCACGATTAACCTTCACCCATTCTTGCTTCACTTTAGAACCATGGTTCTCATTGAATCTACCTTCCACATGCTTTAGACTTGGGCAAGTTGCAGCAGAATAAACGATTTGCACTACGGACAAATCTTTGGTCTCCATTGGTATTCAACCAGAATTTCAACACTCTCCCCATTATTGTGATCATCACTATCGCCCATAAGTAAATCAAAAGAATCAACTAACTTGCTAGTAGCATCAATTTCGACACAAATTCTGGCGTATGAAATTCTTTTCATTGATTCAGTTAGGCTATCAGCATAAAGAGGCTTCCCAACAACACTAGCAATATAGCTTAGCCCCTCTTCAGTCCAATATTCATGAGGAATATTAAAAAACTTGACCCATACTGGAACCTTATAATAAGATTCTTTCATTAAAACAAGCCGAGAGTGCCATTTCTTTAGAATAATCATTCTTCCAGCAAAAAGCCAAGGACCAGCCTCAAGAACTTGAAAAAATAGAACCCTTTTTCATTAGCTAGCACCTCCAAAAGACCATAATTACCCCAAATCCTCTTAGCAATATTGTTAACAAGAGAGAAAAGGAGCTTCTTCTCAATAAAATAACCCACTAAGTAGATCTTCCAAGCCATACATCCATCTTCAGCAACTTTCACAAGGGGTGCAACACACTTCCTATTACCATTGTTAATAGGCTGATAGAATTTGAGATTCATGAGCATTCGACTAGGACCACCAGTGCTTTGAGAAGAATTATTAAGCACATTGATGTAGCTAACAGGCTTGTTATCGGATATTTTCCATGTTGAACAATCTCGGAGGAGTCATAAGTTCCCTTCCATTGCTGATCCCTAGCTAATAAACCATCATGCTCAAGAGACAAATCAGTTCCATTACCAATAGAGTTGTTACCATCTGAAACATCTTCAGTTTGCAGACTCAATCCAACTCCATGGGAAAGTGCCTTATTTGAAACCCTACTATTGCTCTTGTTAACAACACAAGCTTCCAAAAGAGAGGGGAAATCAGAACAGGGCGGATTCTCCGTGATAGAGCTGGAGAAACCCTAGAGAAAACAAACCAGAGCCAAAAATTGAAACGGACGTAACTAAGTGCCACGAACCCCAAATCACAACGTTCTTGATTCCTTGTTGCATGAAAAATCACGATCTTCAAACTTTATGAAGGAAAGAAAAGCAGAATCGTACCAAAAGAGGACGAAAATAGAGAAACGGGGCTGAAACCCTAATTTAAAAACAAACCAAAACAAAGAAATTGAAACAGGCGTAACTCTGTGCTAACAACACTGAATCATAATATTCTTGAGTCCAGATCGTATAAAATTCCTTGATCTACAACTTTTATGAAGAAAGAAAGATCAAAATCGAATCATAAGAGGCCCAAAAAAACAAAACGGCGCCGAAACCCTAAAACCTAAGCTTCCATCCATGCAGGCACGCAAAAATAAGGTTTCAAAATTATCTGGAACAGCGAATAATTAGGCATTCTTTTTGGCATGCAAAATTTTTATTTGGCATGCGGGCATGCTTTTTAGTTCTCGAGCGTGCTTATTAGTTTCCAGATGTTGTTTTTGGCTTTCGAACCTTCTTTTTGGCATTCAGGCGTTCTTTTCTTTATGCGGGCATGCTTTTTTGAACGCGATGATATGAACCTCACCAAGAGTAGTGAGACCTGGAACCAGTATATGGCAACGAAGGATCGTGTTCTAGTTCAAGTTTATGAAAACAAAGATAATAAAGGACCGCAACCCGTTATCTATAAAGAGAAAAGAATCAACGGTATTAAGAAGATTGAAGACGCCACACTCAAGAAGAGAAGAAGGTGAGTGATAAGTCAGGGTTTTGAACGCCACTAGGTATAACCCTTGATAAGTTCATAGTTCAATGAAGAACCAAAGAGAAAAACGTTCTCTAAAAATATTATTTCATTCAAAGTCTTTTCAACAATACATCAATGAGTCCCTTAAATACTGAAAATATCTAAACCCTAGAAAGAAAGAGAAAGGAAATAAAATATTCGGCAATTAATGCCTTAAAATCAGGAAAATACATGCAAACAAATTTAGAAAATATATAAAGACTAAAACTAACAACTAGTTGATTTGCTCCATATTTGGAAGCTTCATTTGGGAAACAAATCGACTCTTTTTTTGGAAAATAAATAAAACAGGAAATATATTAAAATTCAGACTCATCCAAACCCTAGCTTGTTCCTCACGCGCAACAAAATACATGGCTGAATTTTGGCCTATTCTGATCTGTTTTGAAGGATGGAGTCTTCATCACATCTGTAGAAATCGTCTTGGGCTTTTTGAAAACATATTATAATAGAGAATCCAACTTCAGATGCTCTTTGTAGAGACCCATGAAGTTCAGCCTGAATTTGGTCTTTATATGGGATGAACTTGGACTTCAACAACTCAGAATCAGCCCTCATTAAATGCTTCTTTGATACTTTGACCCTTGTAATTGGCCTAACTGGAACAAGCAATGGATCATTTGATGATGCTTCTTGATTCTCATCAGTTCTTGATCCAATCGGTATCAATGAATCCTTAGTGAACCTATATAATGACGTGGTACAACTGTTGTAGAAAGGGTTCTTCAGGTTGAACTTCTCTATGGCTATTTTGAATAGGATATCTACACTACTCCCGGTGTTGATCAGGACACGGTGGACCTTGCATTCAACTATTTGCACCTTGATCACCATTGGATCATCATGTGGCTGAAATGTATTGTAGACATCCTCCTTTGTGAAAATAATTTGGGCAAAGCTAGGATACTCCTGGGATCCCTTAGAGATTCGGAGTACATCTTGGATGGTATTAAACCTCGTGATCTTTCTAGCATGGTTCTTCCTTGAGTTGTCAAAAGTTCCTGCTAGTGTGGGGCCTCTACTGATGGTGTGGATAGTCTGGATCTGTTACATCTGATCTTTCCCATCATCCTTTCATATTTCCTCTGCTTCCCGCATCTTACCCTGTACCTTTTTCCTACCTTGATACTATCTTGTACCTATTACAAGAATTCAATTAAGAGTCCTCCTACCAATCCTTCGATTTGGTTACGGAGGTTGTAGCATTCCGATGTGTTGTGCCCCCTATCCTTATGGAAGTCACAGTACTTGTAACGATTCCTATGGTCAACCGAGATCTTGATAGGAGCAGGATTCCTAAGCAAACCCTTGTTGCTAATGGCGAGGTATATTGTCTCTCTAGATACATTGAGATGGGTATAATGGTTATACCAGTCTTCTTCTCTCTCTATCCGTGCTACCTCTCTTGGTGGCGACATTGCTCTAGGAGGGGTTCTTCTTATGGGATACCTATTTCAATGCTCGGAAGAAGGTAGTGGCCTATAGATTGACCAGTTTGGAGGATGATTAGGATACTCTTATCCATTGCAGCATCTCTAGACCTAGAGATTTTGCAAATGGATGTCAAGACAGATTTCCTTAACGGAAGTCTTAACGAAAGTCTTAACAAAAGCATCTATATGATGCAACCAGAAGGATTAATTGAAAAAGGCCAAGAGGAAAGGGTATCCAAGTTGCAAAAGTCCATATATGGACTAAAGCAAGCATCCAGATCCTGGAACATGAGGTTCGGTCAAGGTGTAAAAGGTTTTGGATTTATTCAAAACCTTGAGAAACCTTGTGTATACAAAAGGATTAAAGGCGACAAGTTGGTTTTCCTAATTCCTTATGTTGATGAGTGTTAATTGAAATTTACCAGTGAGTTGGATTTACAATTAACGACTTTAAAGGACCACAATCAAAATTGATCACGATCGGAGAGGTATCAAGTATTTCGATACCTATGATTTCCAATAAACACAATTCAATATAAGTGATGGTAAAAAACAATAGAACGATCGATTGTATTATATTATGACTGAGAGGGAAACAATAAATTGCTTTTCATGACATAAACATAATCTTCAACAATATTCTCCACCAGTCACTATAGGTGAAATTTGACACAATCGACGATGTAGGTCTCGTGCATGTTGATAAGTAGAAAAGAGCTACGCATTTAGGATTTCGAAAGAATCCATTCCTTCGTAGTTAAGTATAATGTTTTATATATAGCTCCCATTACTTGCCATGCACTTCTATAACTTCGGTTTAGGGTTTCAGCAATTATAGAACTTTCCTTGGCGATAAGCGAAGATATCATTGTGGAATCCAATCCCTAAAATCAAGTGATTCTTTCTTGGACGGATTCTGGTAGAAACTGCTTTAAAATAGGACTCTTAATTGGCGGGACTGAGTCCTAACAAAAACGATGGCGTTTTATTGTTCTTCTTTGTAGCTTTAAACCTTGGCGACTCTATATAACTTTAAACCTTGGTGACATACTTACCTGATACTTGGACTGTTCGGCAAGCTAGTTCTTAGCAGTGTTAGGGTGTTTAGGTGTCAGGGTACTCCATCGCCCTTCTTCCTGTTGTATCATGGTTTCCACTGATCCTCTGGTTCCCCTGGTTTTAGGACACCAGTTAATGCTGTGGCGAGGTATTGGGGTGACGTGATGGCGGGGTTCCTGGTCTTTGTAGAAGTGGGATACTCGGTCCATGCAGAGGCGGGATACCCAGCCCACACGGGAGCGGGATACCAGGATGGTGTAGTGTGGTTTGTAGGATTTTCATGCTTCTAATCTTGCTTCGGCCATTTCTGGGTATATATCCCGATATGTCATTCCAGATTTTCTTCAAGAGGAAAACACTTCCTCATTGATTTTTGGGTGGAAAATTCTTCTTTGGTTCTTGGTCAATTTTAGCGGTTAACAATAGTCCCACTTGACTTGAACAGCGGTATCTATATCGGTCATGTACCCTATCTGGTTTGATTTCTACTAACAAAGAGGCAATCTTTCTTGGATACGTAAAAATTTAATGTTTTTACTAGGTGTGGACTGCAAATTGCCCAATAAGTTTAAACGAGTCGTTTTTGGCGCTTTTTTCTCGAAACCGTCTCCTACACGTTCCCGGTTATTGATGATGGTTTTCCTTTTCTGTTCCGGTAACCACCCACTAAATGCCTATAATTACCCTAATTTTATTCTTCATTCATTCATGCCCCCTTTGAATTTCAAAATCGAGAAATCAAGAATCAGCATTCTTTTCTTTCCGGTCTTCACTCTTCCCAAACTACCTTATTTTCTTCTTCTCTGTAATGGCATCCTTGCAAAACCCTAACCCCACTTTGCCTCAAACTTCTGATAGTATCGAAGCTCTTTTTGATTTTTTCAGAGTTCAATCGGGTGACAACCCTTTGTAGCTCAAAAGGAAGAGGGAGCTCATCTGAGAAGCTTTGGAGAGCACTGCCATTTCTCTGTGTCGTAGTTCAAGTCGGAACCCCCGCATCGGGTTGGGTTTTCAAAACAACCCTTCCAATCCTATTCATGTCATTGAGGGGGTGGAGGACGCAAGTCTGGTGGGGAACCCAAGTATAGGAAATGAGATTCTTGACCCTTCCTTCGACTACCGGCTCGTTCCCGATTCTATCTGTTCTGACTAGGATTTAACGTGCTTAAGGCTAATCTATCAGATTCTGGATAGCATTTCCCTCTACCTACCTCACCGGGACCAAGAAGTGTACAACCCTCCTGCTAGTACCCTGCTTAATCATACTGCCGCGTTTGAGTGCAGGGTCCAACTACCCTTCCACCCTACTCTTCGCAGGGCGCTGATGGCTCTCGGGCTAGCTCCTCTACAAATGTCGCCGAGTTTCTAGAAACATTTGACTGGTTTCTAGAAACTCGGCGACATTTGACTGGAGAGCACTGCCATTTCTCTGTGTCGTAGTTCAAGTCGGAACCCCCGCATCGGGTTGGGTTTTCAAAACAACCCTTCCAATCCTGTTCATGTCATTGAGGGGGTGGAGGACGCAAGTCTGGTGGGGAACCCAAGTATAGGAAATGAGATTCTTGACCCTTCCTTCGACTACCGGCTCGTTCCCGATTCTATCTGTTCTGACTAGGATTTAACGTGCTTAAGGCTAATCTATCAGATTCTGGATAGCATTTCCCTCTACCTACCTCACCGGGACCAAGAAGTGTACAACCCTCCTGCTAGTACCCTGCTTAATCATACTGCCGCGTTTGAGTGCAGGGTCCAACTACCCTTCCACCCTACTCTTCGCAGGGCGCTGATGGCTCTCGGGCTAGCTCCTCTACAAATGTCGCCGAGTTTCTAGAAACATTTGACTGGTTTCCTGGTGCTTTGGAAGGAATAGTGTCAGAGGGATAGCCTGGAGAGGGAGCTGGGCTTTGATGAGCTAAGGTATGTCTTCCAAGTAACTAACATGGCGCCTGGTCCCAATGGACAATTTTATTTGAGTCTGTCTAAATCTACCAAGTTGGTAATTCTTGGGGCCAACATCAAGTTCAACAGGAGCTGGAAAGATGAGTGGATCGTGGTAGGAGGGGACTGGGGTCATTCTATGCATATCTGCAAGACCAAATACCCAGTCCCAATTCAGTTCACAAGGTAGGATAAATGGGAGAAATGAAATATATATGCTGAGTCCCTATGTATCATCCAAACGATCGTGGACAATAAGTCACTGAATCTAGAGTATCCCGACTATGACCCTTTTGAGGGTGTTAGGCTGAAGCGATTTAGTATCTCTATTGTAAGTCCTGGTATGTGTGTTTTTCTTCTTTCCTGCTCTCCTTTCTTGTTTCCCTTCTCCCTTGTCTGACTCTTATTTTTGGCTCTGATAGTATCTGCCACTCCTCTTCCGCCTTCCCCTCCTGTTCACCCAGGGCCCGGGCTTCAAGCTTCCTCTCTTGTAGATTCTCCTGTCAATTCTCCTAGTACCGGTGTTGATGCTGGTATTGAGCCTGATTTGCCTATGGCAGTCCCTCTTTCAACTTCAAAAGGGTCGCCTCTGCCTCTTCCTATCCCGTTGTCCGATCTGGTTCCTGCACACCTTTCCATGAATGCCATGTTATCAAAGAGTGCCCAGGCTCACGGGTCTCCTACTCAGACCAAGAAGCGGGCTTCAACTACTCCTATTACTAAGTCCCTCACAACGGCTTCTACATCCACTCCATGTTCCTACTCCGCAGCAATCTAGGGTAGAAAAGGAAAAGGAGAAAGAGAAGGATTCTGCGGCCGTGGTGACTCCTACTAGCCAGCCATCTGGGTCGAGGTTGATTGATAGCAGCTGGCAAGAGCTGATATCCCGCTTTGCTACGGCTTGTTCCGGGGTTATCCACGAAGCTATGGTCACCTTGCCTAAGGATCTTCTGGTCACAACAGAGGCTTCTTTGCTTACTGAGGTATGTTTTTGGATCTCTTTTTTTACTTGGATGAATTCTAGTGATGTTTCACATTTCTTTTTTCTTATTGCAGGCTTTTAAATTCAATCTGGCCATAAGGTAGCAGCTGAAGACTTTGAAAGAGGCCTAATCGTGCCAAATATGTCATATATTTAGGCCCTCAATCCCGTATCATTTGTTCCGTTTTCATGCATTTTGTGTCTTTGATGGGCTATTTGTTTATAATTGTAGGCCTTCGTACATTTCTGGTGTAGGAAACAGTATTCGGGACGTTTTATTTTTATTTTGGGTAAATAAATAGTATCACAGAAAAAGGAAAAGGTGAGGGCAAGAAAAGAAAAAGTGCTGTTTAGCTCACTCGTATTGGACTCGCAGTCCACCTGCACTGTTAGATAAAGTGTTGTTCAGCTCACCAACACTACACCCGCATTCCACCCGCATTCCACTCGCACTGTGATAAAAACCCGGGAGCTGCTCAGTTGAAGAGTTGATAAAGTGCGGGTACAGTGCTGGTCAGTCACCCGCACTAGACCCGTACTATGCAAAGACAGCACCGTGAATGACTGGTTTTTGGGGGCATTTTTAGGGGTAAAATTGTCATTTCATGCCTAATTCATGCCAAAACCTCCCAAGCATATAAATATACCATTTTCTTCATAAGAACAACCAACTCTTGACCCTAATAACCTAGACACAAACCCTCTCTTCATTTCATCTTCTTCACATCAAAAGAGAGAGAGAGAGAGAGAGAGAGAGAGAGAGAGAGACCTTCAAAGGCATCCATGGAGGTTTTCCTCTATGGATGCCTCACCCTTATCACCTTCCACATACAACCACCCATCTTTGGAGGAGATTCATGAGGAAAGAGCCACCATCTCTTGTCTATGAGGAGGAGGAGCTTCAATGGAGATTAGGGACCTAGATTGACACCTTGGGTTTTCTCTTGACTATTCTCTTGTATTTTCTTTATTGGATGTGTATCCCCATTAGGGAAATATGTAAACCTAACATTAGTTCCATTTATGTGATTAACTTGTATTTGATATTTTCAAGTATTGTCTTATTCAATTGCTTGTATGGATTTTTGACTTGTGTTGAATAGGATTGACTACCCTCCTAGATGCATGTTTAGGGATATCTCGTCTTTTCAGTCATGGCATGTAGAGTAGAAATTGATATGTGTTCATGATTGGGATGAGGAGTAGTTTAATGTAATTTAGGAGTAGATTAATCAAACAATCCCTTGATTGTATGTATGTTGATGGATAATTCGAAATGCATGTTTTGGGTTGATTTGAGTATTTGAGAATTAGGGCTAAGTAGGTACATCAACTCTTGGCCTTGATTATGCTCTTAATTGTTTGTGTGAAATTCATGATGAGCACATATCATGCCATTGTGGATTTCGGTTCTTTAGACCTTCATGCTTATTACGACCCTTGGTCATTGCTCGCGCGATATTCCCTTGGTGAGTAGTGATCTAGGGTCCGAATTTATACTTAATGCTTCCATTATATGGTTGTTGCTTACATGTGACAGGTGAGTAGGGATCGATGGTCGATCCTTTAATATTCGCTTAGGATACCCTTGGTCGTTGCTCGCACGATACACCCTCGATAAGTAGTGATTGAGGGTCGGCCTTTATGCTTAATGTAGTCCTTTTATGGTCGTTGCTCACGCGATGCACCCTCGATGAGTAGCAACCGAGGACTAGACGACTCTTCCCACTTCCATATTTAGAGGTCGTATCAAAGGCTAGGTTGAACCCAATCCTATAGTGTTTTATGCGGTTGGTTTTTATGAGTGGGGCAAATGCCATGGTGGTCATGAGTACCTTGTGTGTCCATCTGTTTCCCTCTCCAAGTCATCTTTATTTTCGTAACTTAGGGTGTTTGCCTTTAGGAGTAGATTAATGTAGTTAGGAGTAGATTAACTTAGAAAGGCAAGCACCCGGTTACATTTCTATCCCTAGTTATCTTTTTGTTTTTTGTATCTCATTTTCTCACACACACACATATGAACATGCTTACACTTCACACACACCACTCTTACCCTTGCCATGTTCCCATTTATATTGCTTTCAATAATCACTAAAACATGAAACGATCGACGGATGACACCTCCCTATGGACGATATCCTCGCTTACTGCTTTACTAATTTTCAAAACTTTAGAACACATTGCGTAGGAGAACTTTGTAAATTCTTTTGAATTCACAATTTCCTAACGACATAAAAAGCACGTTTAAGGTCTGCATTGCAGCCCGAGCTGAGTTGGAGGAGGCTAGGAGGGACCTAGATCAATCTAAAGAGGTCGTTGATACCTTGATCCGTTCTACTGTTGAGTCTGAATGGGGTAGGCAGGAGGCCATAGTTGATTTGGAGAAGATGAAGCGCACCCTTGATACAAGACTATGAAGTCCACCTGCAGACCGGCTCAACGAGAGGAGTTGGCAAGGAAGAAGGCTATGCTTATTAAGGAGAATAGCCTCTTGCGGGATGCAGTGCTGGCTCTGAAAGCCAGGCGGATGAGTCCATTATGTAGGGATACTTTACTGCTTCATATGAGGTGGTCCACGGCCTTCTCGATGATTTTGATTTTCAAGGTATACTTGGATGGGATCAAGCCAAATATCCAGATAAGGATCCAACCCCGACAAGCAATGCCCCGACCGTGGAGCCCTCATTGCAACCAGAGAATGCCATGCCAGCTACTAACCTCGTAGAAGAGGTTGTGGAGACTTAAGATCATCCCACTATTCAAGATGATCAGATGCAGGAGACAACTTTGCCTAGTGAGGTTATTCCTATGGAGAAGGTAGATGTTTCAGCTGAAGTTAATGTGCCAGGAATGAGGGAGGTTTTGAATGGAACTGAAGCTGCAGCTGCAGCTGCAGGAGAAGCAGGTGCTATTAATCCGGAGAATAAAGTAGGGGAGGAGCAATATGATGCATGATCTTTTTGTTAATTCAAACAAGAATTCTTTGTATCCCAGAAACGGGGGTTGGGCACCCTGTTTGATCAATGAAAAAGAAAGATTTCCTTTGTTTGTGAACTATGTATTATCCTGCTTGTACTTACTGTTACTTGGTTGACATGTTCGCTTGCTGGCTTGCTTGTAACCTAGATAAAAATTATTGGTGATAATTAATATCCGAGTACTTATTCATTTTAGACCAAGCAATGCCTGATCCTCCTCACTCTTGGTAGTGGTCTGGGCGTCATTTAACTTGTGAAACCTGATAGGAACTCCTTTATAAGGGACCTTGAGTGGTCTCGGCTAGGTATCGGGATCTGGCTTCACTTTCACGTAGTTGGGGCATTCAAGTGTTACGGATTATGGACCCTGTAACCAATCCCCTATGATCAGCACACTGAGATACTTGGTGCCCTTTGTCCCATAAATCTGTGCTTAGGTGGTTCCACCTTTCTATAAGGACATTCCTCTTAGTATATCTGTCTTTAATGCATCGATTCGCGTGTTGAGTTAAGACCGGTCAGCTCATGCGAATGGGTCATTTTTTGTGTGTCTCCTCGAAACATCCACCGATCATTATTGCTTTATACCGATACCCGCTTGATTTTCTCTATACATTGCCTGTCTTTCTTCTTTATCTTTCACTCTAAAAAATTAATGAAAAATGCAGAGCCATCCCGAGTGTTTTCCTTCGATGGCGGATCAATCCGCTCCGGCTATCAATCATGATGCTTCTTTTGATATGGAAAAGGTTGGCGATTCTTAGTCGAATGTAAGAAGGAAAGAAAACGTCTACCGTGATTCCAGGTTAAGCTCTATCTCGACCCGATCATGTCGTTCTAGCAAGGAACTTTGTATTGAGCGGGGCTTCCGTGATAGAATTGGGGGCCTCATCCTGGGGTGCCAGATGGAGCCAGTATGCTTCCCTCTCCTCAACTATTTGAAGGTTTTCTAGGTCGGTGAATCCGCGGTCATCATGGTTAATAATGCCATTTATAAGGGCACCCAAAGACACAACAGCTGTGTTTGGGCCGTCACAAAATGCAATATCGGTGTCGACATCAACAAACAGGTTGGCGACCAGATGATTAGGACCAAGACCTAGAAATGGGCAGAGCAGGTTCAGTCTTCAAGATGCACTGAGAGCTTGATGCTGAAGAAGAAAGGTGATGAACTCAAGGCTGAAGCAAAGACAAGAGTCCCACATGCGAGATCTTCATTGATATCATTCCAACGTTATTAGATAATTTGATGCAATCAGTCCGAATCTAGGAGGCTGAAAAAAAGAAGGGTGTAAAATTTCTCTTGTTCTTTCTTTTATTGTTGGTTTTTTCGTTTATTCACATCTTATAGCCTGATTGCGGGGTTTAGGTACCCGGATTCATTAATTGGATGCTTCTTTCTTGCAAATGTATTGTCTTCTTATTTTGCTGGATCGAGGCAGGATCTTTCATAATAACAATCCAGATAAGAACTTACTTGGAATACTGGTGATTATTTGTATGTGCTTGCTTCTGGTGTACCTGGTAGTGTCTGAATGTTGACAAACTCATTTTCTTTATCAGGCTATGTAGTAAAATAGACCCCCATTTTCTCTGAAGATAACTTGGTCGGTAGTCCCCTTGAAAGACTTGGTGAAATTTTTGTAAAGGACTTCAAATCAGTGGTACTTAGGACCCAGTCTTAAGATATCACAAATTTTTTGGGTACTGTTATTCGAAAATTGTCATCGGGGTGAAAACTCCAATTAACAACTTTGAAGGACCAAGATCTCGACGGATCTCGATCGGAGAGGTATCAAGTAGCTCAATACCTTAGGAGGTTTATTCAAAGAAATCTATCTGGTATGATGGTTACAATAGATAGAAAGAAGACAATACTCTCAATAATTAAAGTGTTCATCCATCTCTTTTATTGAAAATCGTTCAGAGAACAAATCTCCATATAAGCCCTCTCAGACTATGGACAGAAGAAATGTCTATGTTGAGGCTCTCGTGCATGTTGATAAGTAGAAAAAATAAAAAGTCCTCTCTTTGGCGTAAAACGATCTGTTATATATATATATGGTGCTCCACCCTTGCTATGTACTCTTCTTGATTCCGTTTCTTAACCTAGAGATTTTTAGAGTATTAACTGGTCATCTCCAAGAATATCTCTGCCTTCCTCTTATGTTCCGAATCATCCCTCTTTTTTTGGTGGAGCTCCGAGAACGTTGACATTATTTTCAAATAGGTTTCTCAATGGCGGAAAGGAATCTAACTCTGCATTGATTGAATGACGGCGTTTCAACGTATCTTTAAACCTGTCTTCTGGATGCCTTGGTAATTTATTTTTCCTAGAGCTTTAGCCGCTTAGCCGGCGGATTCTGGAAAGTATCCAGAAGGTTTAGACTTACTAGATCGTGGTAACAGTATGCCTAGGTACCAGGATTCAGACAAGTGTTGTAGTGGGGTATTAAGACGGAGTAGTACCGGGATGCTCTGTGTTGCTTGAGTCTTTGGAGATACGGTCCTAGCACGTCTGTGTATCGAGGTACTAGCTATCGTCGTAGCGAGATACCTGGAGAGCATGATATCGAGATACTGGATACTAGCTCAGACTCGGGATGGAAAATTCTTCCTTGATCCCTCTGCCATTTTTTACGGTTAACAGGTACCTCCTATATAGAGAACCCATGTATCCTGCGCTAGGATCCCAATTCCTTAGTATTCCATTTTGGCGGACCATTAAGGCCTTTTCAACAATAGGTCTTCATATGGTGAAAGAAGATGTCAGTCGTCCAACTGAGGGACCTTGGCTCTTTGATTGAATCTATCATGGTGGAGGGTATTCCCCGACTTGGTTCTTCATATGGCGAATCAAGATGCCAGATATCCCGCTAAGGGATTCTGATCCTTTGATAAATATATCCCAGTGGAGGGTATTCCCCAACCTAGTTCTTCACATGGCGAATCAAGGTATTAAATATTCTGCTAAGGTATTCTGGTCCTTTGATAAATATATCTCGGTGGAGGGTATTCCCAGACTTGGTTCTTCACATGGTGAATCAAGGTGTCAGATATCCTACTCAAGGGTCTGTGGCGGATCAGATCCAATGGATTTTCCATAATCCAAGATCCAATCCGATCCAATTAGATTGAAGAAATTGCAATCCGATCCGATCCAATTTTATAGCGAGATCCGATCTGATCCGATTATAAAATACTTCAATCTGATCCGATATGATCTGATGGGTCGAATTAATATAAAGTCATTTTTAATATATAAAAGTTTTAATATGAAATAAATAAAATCAAAAAAAATTATTCAAACATTACTAATTAATTCAAATAAAATTAACATTAAAAAAATACATGACATAACTTGTAAAATTTATATAATTCAAAAAGTTTATAAACATTATACATTAGCTCAAAATGTATACTTAATAAGTCGTGATGTTGACGAAAAAGAATAGAAGAAAAGAAGATGGTGGATTTTTGGCTGTAGAGAAATTGAGAAAGAAAACCTAAAATAGCAACATTAGAAATTGTATTTTGGTTAGGCCTTTACATTAAAAAGTAGTTGATAAAATAAATTGCCCAATCTAAAAATAAGGCCTAATATTTTAGGTGGATTGGCGGATTCGTCAGATTTTCAAACGGAAATCCAAGATCCAATCCGATCTAATTCAATTGATTTTAGAATTTATAATCCAATCCGATCCAATCACATCTCTGAATCCAGTCCAATCCAATGGATCGTATTGGATTGGATTGGATTGGATCCTGTACACCTCTAATCCTGCTAAGGGATTTTGGTCATTTGATAAATATATCCCGATGGAGGGTATTCACCGACCTGGTTCTTCACATGGTGAATCAAGGTGCTAGATATCCCGCTAAGGGATTCTAGTTCTTTGATAAATATATCCCGGTGGAGGGTATTCCCCGACTTGGTTCTTCACATGGCAAATCAAGGTGCCAGATATCCGGCTAAGGGATTCTGGTGCTTTGATAAATATATCCCGGTGGAGGGTATTCCCCGACTTGGTTCTTTACATGGTGAATCAAGGTGCCAGATATCTTGCTAAGGGATTCTAGTCGTTTGATAAATATATCCCGGTGGAGGGTATTCCCTGACCTGGTTCTTTACATGGTGAATCAAGGTGCCAGATATCCTACTAAGGGATTCTAATCCTTTGATTAATATATCCCAGTGGAGGGTATTCCCCGACCTGGTTCTTCACATGACGAATCAAGGTGTCAGGTATCCTGCTAAGGGATTCTGGTCCTTTGATAAATATATCCCGGTGGAGGGTATTCCTCGACCTGGGCTTCAAGAATGTCGTATAGACTTTCTTGGCCTTGAGGTGATTTGGTTATGGCGATCGTCCTGGAGGGGTTGACCCTGTCCAGGGCATCAAGAGTGATGTATTGCTCTCCTGGTCTTGATGCGATTTATTTGTGGCGAAATGTTTAATATGAAAGTCGGAGAATCGGGTAGGAGAAGAAAGTGACTTCTTTTAATGAACTTTCAAATTCATACAAAGTAACGATCGGGGTATACATTTGATTTCATACTAGCCGAAAAAAGAAAAAACTCTTTATTCCTGCTAACCATTAAGGATAAAACCTCTTGAGGTGATCAAAGTTTCAGGTGTGATCAACCGGGTAACCATCCATGTCTTTCAACTTGTAAGCTCCATCTCGGACTATCATTATGATCAAGTAAGAACCCTCACAGTTGGGAGCCAATACCCTGTCTGACCTTTTTCGGGTGTTTTGGGTTACTTTTCTGAGAACTAGGTCTTCTTCTTTGAAATTTCAAGCCCTTACATTTTTGTTAAAGTATCGGGCTATCTTACTTTGGTACGCCGCTACCCTCTGTGCCACTCTATCTTGCTTCTCTTCAAGGAGGTCCAAGTTAGCCCTTAACTTCATCTAATTATCTTCAAGTTCATAGTGGTGGACCCTAAAAGATGTCAGTTTGTGCTCAATAGGTAAGACTGCTTTTGTATCGAAAGCTAGCGAGTAAGGTGTTTCCCCAATTGCAATCCTTTTGGTTGTTTGATACACCAATAACGTTGGGAAGTTCCTCAGCCCACTTCCATTTCTTCTATTGGAGCTTTTTCTTTAGGAGTTTCTTGATGGTCTTGTTGGTGGCCTCCACTAGTCCATTAGTCTGAGGATGGGCTATAGATGCAAAAAAGAGGTTGATTTTCCTTTCCTCGCAAAACTGTCGAAATTTGGCATTGTCTAACTATTTGCCCAGATAAGTTATTATGGCCATTAGGGTACCGAACTGGTAAACAATGTTTTCTTTGATGAAGCTAGTGGTGTTTGCCTTTGTTTTCCGGGTAAGTGATTCTGCCTCCACCCACCGGATAAAGTAGTCTATTGCTACGACGACATGTTTGGCTTGACAAGGAGCAGTCGGGAGTGGCTTGATTAAGTCAAGTCCCCAAATGGTGAATGGGTATGGTCTACTGATCGAGGATATCCTCTCCGGAGGAAGGTGGTGGAGGTTTGCGGTCCTTTGGCACGGTTCATAAGATTGTGCGAACTACTTCGCATCTTGGTGGAGAGTAGGCCAGAAATAACCCATTCTGAGTACCTGGTAAGCAAGAGTCTCGCCTGATACATGGTTGCCACATTCTCTTGAGTGTACCTCGATGAGTGCTCAATGTGCATCATCTAGATGTAGGCATCTTAACAATGAAGTGACTTTCCTTTGTGGTAGAGAAAACCATCTACCAAATAGTATCGGGTGGCGGTCCTCTTAAGTTTGCATGCTTGGTCAGGATCAGCAGGTAGGGTATCATTTTGAAGATATTCTGTTATAGGGCCTATCTAGTAAGGGAGTCGTTCAACTAGGTTGACTTCTGCTCCAATAATTATGCTTGATCGAGGTATCAATTGAATTGGTACTCCTTTTGGCAATGCTTGCCCTCCACTTGCAGTAATTTTGGCTAAGATATATGTTCAGTGGTTCTTCACTAGTGGAATCTGCTCCATCTTCACTCCTTTAAACCTTGTCATAGCTTCCCGGACCCTGGCTAGATATGCCACCATGTTATCACCTTTAGCTTGATATGATCCCGATACTTAGTTGGTTACCAACTGAGAATCATTCTTAACCAGGAGAAAATATGCTCCTAGCTTTTTTGCTGTTTTCATCCCTGCTAGTAAGGCTTCATACTGTGCTTCATTATTGGTGGCTCTAAACTCAAATCAGAAACAATGGCTGTACTCGACCCCCTCGAGTCAGATAGGATAATCCCTGCCCCGTAGCCTGATTGGTTTATAGCCCCATCTGTGTACAGTACCCAGGTCTTGCAGTTATCGGGCTATTCTGGGTTCTCAGGAACAGGGTCCAGGGTTGCATTTGTATCCGGATTTATAGTCATGCTGAATTCTACTATGAAATCTGCTAAAACATGAGCTTTAATTGTAGTCTTTGGTTTGTACTTAATGTCGTACTGGGTGAGCTCCAAAGCTCACAAGACCAGTCTACTGGATACATTAGGCCTCTGGAGGAATTGTCTTAGTGATTGATCAGTGACCACCACAATGGTATGAGCTAAAAATATGGCCGGAGTTTTCTGGCTAAAGTCACCGATGCATAAGCGAATTTCTCCATGAGAGAATAATTCTTCTCTGACTTGGTCAGAGCATGGCTCACATAATAGATTGGTCTCTGGACCCCATCATTACACTCTTTAACCAAATCCCCACTTGTAGTGGTCTTTGATACTGCTAAGTAAAGTTGCAACTCTTCTCATGGGACATGCTTTACTAGCAAGGGCGGGCTGGCCAGATTCTTTCAAAGAATGGAAGGCCCTTTCACTTTCTTGATCTCACTTCATCTTCTTACCATGTTTGGAATTTTAAAGAAAGGAAGGCATTTATCTATAGATCGAGACATGAAACGGTTCAATGCTGCTATCCTGCCAGTCAGTCATTACGCATATTTGAGGGTATTGGGGGATTCAAGGTCCAAAATGGCCTAAATATTCTCCGGGTTGGCTTCGACCCCCCTCTCATAAACCATGAACCCTAGGAACTTTCCTACAACTACTCCGAAGGCACACTTGGCGGGGTTCAACCTCATTTAGTGTTTCCTTATCACTTGAAAAGTCTATCGTAAATCCTCTGAATGCTTCTTTGTTTGCCGAGATTTGGTGATAATGTCATTTATATACACCTTCATAGATCTTTCTATTTGCTCTTTGAATAGTTTGTTCACTAGACACTGATAAGTGGCGACAACATTTTTACGCTTAAGGGGCATTACCTTGTAGCAATAGAAGCCTTGCCCAGTGATAAAACTGGTCTTGTCTTGATCGGCGTGGTGCATCATGATCTAGTTGTACCCCAAGAAAGCATCCATGAAGCTGAGAAACTTGTTTCCTGCAGTGGAGTCAATGTCGCCCTTCTAGAGCCTCGATGATCAAGAGTGTGATTTGGTCACTTCCGGCTCCTGGTTAGATCAAAGTGAATACAGATGGCGCTGTTATGCGCTCTTCGGTGTTTGGTAGTTGTGGTGGTATCTTTCAGAACTGTAGAGCCTTTGTGAAGGGTTGCTTTGCTATTCCTCTTGGTCAAGTTTTTGCGTTTAAAGCTGAGCTTTTGGCGGCCTCTTTGGCCATTAATTTGCATTGAAGTATTGGTGGCATCGTCTCTGGCTTGAGAGCGATTCTTCTTATGTGGTTCAGCTTCTTTCTTCTCATTCTGAGATGGTTCCTTAGAGGGTTCGTCAAGCGTGGCAGTGCTGCATCTTCCAGATCTCGCAGATGGATTTTCAGGTTTCCCATATTTTTAGGCAGGGGAATCAAGTTGTAGATACACTTTCTAAGCATGCTTTGGAGCTTCAGGGTGATTCTTGGTGGTTCTCTGCCCCGCCGTTCCGTTCTACTTTAGTTGGCAATGGCTACATGGGTCGGGAATCTTTTCGTTTTTCTTGATGTTTTCTTTTTCTTTTTTGTGTGGCCTGCGTGCCTCTTTTTTGTTTGGGGTTGTTTTCCCCTTGGTTCTTTGTGCTTTGTTACTTTTTGTCTCTTTTTACTTTTCTTTTCTTTTTTTATATATATGGATACTGTCTAAGGGTTTTTTAGCATATGATTGTTTGTGATGCTTTTTCCCCTTAGATCAGTCCAATTTTATTTAAAAAAAAGCTGACCGATCTTGGGCAGATGGAAGTTGTCATTTGGGCAAGCTCGGTTAAGGTCGGTGTAATCCACACACATATGCCATTTCCCGTTGGATTTGGTAACCATGACTACGTTAGCGATCCACTTAGGGTACCGGGATTCCCTGATGAATTTGGCTTTCAAGAGCTTGTCAACCTCTTCTTGGACTGTGACATTTCGTTCAATGTTGAAATGCCTCCATTTCTGTTTGACTGGTTTGAAGGTTGCATCTACTGCAAACCTGTGGGTAGCCAGGGTGAGAGGGATACTTGGAATTTTGTCGTGGCTCCAAGAAAAGATGTCGTTGTATTGTCTGAAGAGTCCCACCAAGCTCTCCTTAACTTCCTATCTTCACCACTTTGGAAAGATCATTTTCTCATATCGGTATCTCCATCAACTGTTCTACGGGGTAGACACTGGTCCATCCCATTTCTTCTTCTTCTTCCACCGGATCTTTTATGAATATGTCTGGTACTTCTTCTTCCATGATGCATTGACCCAATCCCGGGCCTTTTATGAATACGTTTGGTTCATAGGTCGCATGCGGGCACTGCTTGGCCAACGCGGTAGGATTGTTAGACACATCATAGCAGCTACGAGTCGCTTGTTGATCTCCTTGAACTTCTCTTACCTTGTTCCTAATGGGAAACTTTAAGACATTGTGGTAGATAGAAAACACTCCCCTAATTCCTAATAGGAAGGGTCTTCTAAGGATGGCATTATAGGTGGAAGGGGTATCTACCAGGAAGAATTCTGAGATTATATTTTGCTGGAGAGAGACTTCTCCGATTATTACCGGTAGCTTGACTCAACTGGCATCAATGAGTCCCCTACAAATCCATACAGAGGTGTGGTACAACTGTTGTAACAATGGTTCTTCAAGTTGTGCTTAAAATGAGCCTTTTTAAAAAGGATGTCCACACTGCTCTCGGTATCAATCAGAACGCTATGGACCTTGCAATTAGTTATCTGCACCGTGATCACCATGGGATCGTCATGTGGCTGAACTGTATTGTAGACGATCTCCTCTGTGCAATTGATCTGGGCAGAGCGAGGGTATACTTGGGATCCCTAGGTGACCCTGAATACGTCTTGATTGGCGGTAATCCTCGGGATCTTCCTGACATGGTTCTTCCTTGAATTATTAGAAGTTCCCGCTAAAGTAAGACCTCCACTGATAGTATGGATGATCTGGACTTATTGCATTAGATCTTTCCCGTTATTCTTTCGTCTTTCCTCTGCTTCCTGTATCTCTCCCTGTACCTCCTACCCCATCTTCATTATATCTCGAACTTGTTGCAAAAATTCAATTAAAAGTCCTCCCCTAACCAATCCTTCGATCTGGTTACGGAGGCTGTAGCATTCTAATGTATTGTGCCCCACGTCTTCATGGAAGACAAAGTACTTGTAACGATTTCTATGGTAAGTCGGGATCTTGATAGAACCCGGCTTCCTAAGCAGACCCTTGTTGTGTATGGCGAGGTATATGGTCTCTCGGGATGTATTGAGGGGGTGTAATGGTTGTATCGGTCTTCTTCTCTTTCCACCCGTGCTACCTCCCTTGGTGTTGGCGTTACTCTAGGTAAGGCTCTTCTTACGGGATACCTATCCAGATGCAGGGTAAGTGGCGGTGGCTGGTAGGTAGACCGGTTTGGGGGATGACTGAGGTATTTCTTTGCTGGCGCAGGTTTCCAAACTTCTTTTTTCTAACACCTAACTGATCGGGCTTCATCGTGTTCGACCTTGACTCGAAGTTGTTCATCTATGTCCATATGTTCTAGTGCCTTATCATAGGCTTCCTAGTAAGTTTGAAGTGGATGTTTGGCGAAAGTTCGGAATAGTCTGCCAGCCCACATATTTCACTTAAAGTTGGCCAAAGTTTCCTTCTCAGCAAACACTTCCATATGGACCACTTCTTTGGGGAACTTTTCTACATAAGACCTCAGCGTCTCACCCCGCTCTGGGATCACATACTGAAGTAGGATGGGGTCCTTAGGTTGAGGCTTGATCCCCTGAAACTGAGCACAAAAATCTGTGGCGAGTTTTACACCAAGTTTTGTAAAAGAATCCACACCACATAGAGGAAGTTTTCTAAAACAAGTCTTGGCACAGTCGCTCAAAGTGGAAGGGAACATCCTGCACATTGCTGACCTGGTTGCATTTTGAACTTCCATCTAGATGACAAAACGCTCCACGTGGCTCACGGGATCTTCCGAACTAGAGTACTTCTCAGTAGGCATCTTGAACTTAGGGGACAATTCTGCTTCCCGGATTCTCTTTGAAAAGAGTACATTCATTTCCCCCAGGGGTTCTTCCGGGTACCCCGATGCTTTCCCTTTCTTAGCAGCTGAAGTTCTTTTGCCATCTTTTCCATTCGGTCCTCAAGGCGTCGGGGTGCTTCGTATCTGGATCGGGCTACGATTCCTTCATTGTCAGAGGTTACGGACCCTGCAGTCACCTCTCTGCACTCTTCTTTTCTGGATCGTCTACCTCGTAGGTTCCTTTTGGATCTGGTACTGCCACCTGTATTGGGTTGTGGAGTCCTCCCCCATGTTGTTGGCCTGATTTTTGGTTGATTACTCCTATGAGGGATGTCAAATTCTGATATCACCTATCAGGGCCTGAGACCTACAGGGCGATCCGAGATTAGAGATGGAGGTCCGAGCTTGTCAAAAACTGGTACCCGGGTACACGGTCCAGATTCTCCTACGACCTTAGCAGCTTCGAAATGCACTTTCTACATAGGTAGCAGCCTATGTAGAAAGTGTCCTTCGAAGCTGGGCTATCATCCAGAGACGGACATTTTCTACATAGGCAACAGCCTGCTGTACCAGGATATACCGATTAATTCCCTGGATAGCCAGATCTTGAGGAATACGGCTTGTCTCTAGTGGAGGAACCGATGCCGGGTTGTTATTTCTGGCTCCTCTCCTCTGTTTCTGGACTCTTTAAGTTGAAGCAAGAGAGTGAGGTCCCGAGTGGTCAGGCTGTCCTTAGGAGGATCTGAGTCTCATCTTTCTGCTAGCGGGATAGGGATAGTGTTAAATTGCTTTTTGATAACGGGGTGGAAATAAGTTTCCCATAGACGGCGCCAAAACATGTTAACCGAAATTTACCAGCGAGGTGGATTTACAATTAATGACTTTAAAGGACCACGATCAAAATTGCCCACGGTCGGAGGTATATCAAGTAGTTCGATACTTATGATTTATAGTAAACACAATTCAATATAAGAGATGGTAAAAAACAGTAGAACAATCAATTGTATTATATTATGACTGAGAGGGATACAATAAATTGCTTTTCATGACATAAACATAATCTTCAACAATATTCTCCACCAGTCACTGTAGGCCAAGTCTGACACAATCGGCGGTGGAGGTCTCGTGCATGTCGATAAGTAGAAAAGAGCTATGCCTTTAGGGTTTCGAAAGAATCCATTCCTTCGTAATTGAGTATAATGTTGTATATATAGGTCCCATCACTTGCCATGCACTCCTATAACTTCAGTTTAGGGTTTCAGCAATTATGGGACTTTCCTTGGCAGTAAGCGAAGATATCGTAGTGGAATCCAATCCCTAAAATCAAGTGATTCTTTCTTGGGTAGATTCTGGCAGAAACTGCTTTAAAATAAGACTCTTAAATGGCAAGACTGAGTCTTGACAAAAACGATTTCGTTTTATTGTTCTTATTTGTAGCTTTAAACTTTGGCGACTCTATGTAGCTTTAAACCTTGGTGACATTCTTACCTGATACTTGGACTATTTGGCAAGCTAGTTCTTGGCGGTGTCAGGGTGTTTAGGTGTCGGGATACTCCGTCGCCCTTTTTCCTGTTGTATCATGGTTTCCACTGATCCCCTGGTTCCCCCAATTTTAGGACACCGGTTAATGCTGTGATGAGGTATCAGGGTGACGGGGTGGTGGGGTTCCTTATCTATATAGAAGCGGGATACTCGGTCCATACAGAAGCGGGATACCCGGTCCATGCAGAGGCTGGATACCAGGATGGTGTAGTGTGGTTTGTAGGATTTTCATACGTCTGATCTTGATTCGGCTTTTTCTGGGTATATATCCCGATATGTCAATCCAGATTTTCTTCAAGAGGTAGCCGAATGCTACCAGCTAAAACACTTCCTCCTTGATTTCTGGGTGAAAAATTCTTCTTTGGTCTTTGGCCAATTTTAGCTGTTAACAATGATATACTACTCATCGGAAACGATATAGGTGTATTGACATCAGTAAAAGAATTGTTAGCAAAACAATTTGATATAAAGGACTTAGGAGAAGCAAGTTATATTCTTGGTATCCAAGTAATTAAGAATAGAAAGAATAGAATGATTGCATTATCCCAAGTTTCATATATAGATAGAATCTTGTCTAGGTTCTCCATGCAAGATTCCAAGAAAGGTATGTTACCTTTCAGACATGGAATCAAACTTTCTAAGAAATAAGTTCCTAAGAATGAGCATGAAGAGCAATTCATAAGTAGGGTTCCATATGCCTCGGTAGTTTGAAGTCTCATGTATGCAATGCTCTGCACTAGACCAGATAATTGTTTTGTTGTTAGCATAGTTAGCGGGTTTCAAACGAAACCTGATCCTGATCACCGGTCGACGGTCAAGCATATTCTCAAGTATCTTAAGAGAACTAGAGATTATATTCTTGTATACTCTAGAGGGGATTCAATTCCCGTTAGGTATACATATTCTGAGAAAAAAAATTTGATGGGCACCTAGAGAACATGGGAATGAGAGATATGACACACTTGCTATAGTGCAAGTGGGAGATTGTTAGGATTATGCTCAATAGCAAGAGTGTAATCATGTTATTGACAATCTTTTCATATTAATAAAGTGATTTCTTGTTTAACAAATCTTATAGCATTTGTTAATGGAAAATTATCACTGGGGTGAATCTTCAAATAACAACTTTAAAGACCAAGATCGGGATGGATTCCAGTCGGAGGGGTATCACGTAGTTCGATACCAACAAGAATTCTATCAAACCAAACTAAAAAATCATACAAGAAAAGATTAACATGTACGATTTTATTGATAAAAACTTGGATACAACTGATGAAATTAAGGCTATGGTGATATATGGCGGTATTCAATGTTTCTATTAGGTGATGGAGATGGCGTATTCGTGTCCGTCGATAAATAGAAAAAAATGTGAGTGTAGGGTTTGGGGAGGCGAATTTTCAATCCTCATTCTGATGAATGTAGTGTTGTATATATAGGTCTTGTTGCCTGCCATACACTCCTATAATTTCAGTCTAGGGTTTTGACGATCACATGACTTTCTCTCCCTCTAGGAGTCAATCTCGTAAGAGCTTTAATTATCTGAATCTAGTGATTCCGTTTGGAGAGGATTCTAATACAAGTGGACTCCTTATTCGAATAGAATTCTAAAGTGGCGGGAAGGTGTCTACCTTTTTATCAGGAGATGAACGACCATGTTTCATTCCCCTAGCTTTGGAGTTTCAAGACCTGTCTGTCTTGCCTCTTTCTAGTTTGATGCTTTCTTGGTTAGGTGCTTGGTCAACGGGGTATCCTGATATCGGTTGTTCTTGCAGCGAGGTACCCGGTTGGATGTAGAAGCGAGGTACTTAGTTGGATGCATAAGCGAGATACTTTAGCTGATGTTTTATCTAGATGTCTGTCTGATGTGGCAGCAGGGTACCCGGCTGAAATGGTAGCGGGGTATCTTATCGATATCTGTCTGATGAAGTAGCAGGGTACCCCATTGAGCTCCGTGATAGGATTCTAAGTAGAACTCCGCATTGGAGCATTTAAAGGGTTATCGGGATCGTTGGGCTTCGTTGGTGTTACTCCGAGGGAGGAGGTATGTATCCAGATTTGATCCAGTATTCTTCTTTCTAGGAGTACGTAAATGGTATCTCGGCATGTGTTTCTTCCCTGTATCCTGGTGAAAAATTCTTCTTTCGTCCTTTGCCAATTTTGGTGGTTAACAGAAGTCCCCTATTACTTGAACATTGTTGTCTTGTTGGGGTTGGAGTCAGGATTCTATTTTTACTTGAAGGATTTTCCACCTCGTTTGTCAGCTGTCTGGTTAGGTATAATAGCTGGGAAGGAAATCCCTCCTAGATACGTTGGTAATCATTTGTTTTAGCCACCTGTCAGAAGGTGATAGGCTTGAGGATTTCAAAAACGAGCGGTTTTGGCGCGTTTAATGCAAAACCGCCATTGGCACGTTTTCCAAGCACGTTGTTGGTCATCAACTCCTCATCAATTCTGGTTTCCTAGCACGTTACCAGTTATGAACTCCTTATCAATTCCGGTTTCCTTGTGCGTAACCGACTGTCTCTGTCTATAAGTAACCCAAAATCCCTACTATCTTTTCTCATTACTTTAAAAATTCAAAAGCAAAGTAAACCCTAGCCTTTCCTTTCTTTCCTCTCTTTATCAGCGATCTTTCAAGCTTTCTTTTTCCTTTTTCAATGGCGTCTCCTTCAAAACTTCCAACTCCTATCTAGGTCTTCTTCCCACTTCCTCTGAACTTCGTCCAGATTTGCCTCTTTCACTCGATAGTCTAGATGATCTTCTTGAGAGGGGACCAGAGGTGGGTTCTTTGATACTGAGGGGGAAAAAGAGAGGTCGAGGCGAGGTGGATGATTTCGGCGATGAACAAACGCCGTTGCGCCGTCGTTCTACAGGGAACTTAAGAATCGGGTTGGGTTTCCATAATAGGTCAGAAGACCCGGTCCTACTCACCGAGGAAAAAGATACCGGGATCATTGGCGAGGTAGTAGAGGTTAGTGATGCGCTAGTCGTTACCTTGACCGGGGTGCATACCAGTTCTTTCGCCTCTTTTCATGATGGGCGTATCATTCCCGATTCTGTGTGTACGGTGGAAACCTTGGCTAAGCTACGGGAGGAGTATCGAATCCCGGATGACATTAATCACTCTCTTCCTCATTAGGGATATGACGTCTACACCCCACCGCGACATGTCCTTCTCATCCAAAAAACGGCTTTTGAATGCGGAGTCCGACTCCCTCTCCATCCGACCCTTCGTCTTGCTTTGGTCTCCCTAGAACTGGCACACCTCTAGATCTTGCTGGGTTTTTGGAAGCATTTAACAGGCTTCTTAGTGCTCTGAAAGGAGCAGTGTGTGAGAGACAACATAAATAGGGAGTCGGGCTTTGAGGAGCTCTGTTACTTATTCCAGATAGCGAACTTAGTACCACGGGGTCAGTTCTATTTGAGGGCCTCCAATGAGATGAAGTTCATCGTTCCTGGTGCGAATGTGAAATATGCTCCACCATGGAAGGAAGAGTGGTTCATTGTAAAGGGATAATGTGGGAATACGGCCTATATTGCGGGATTTGAGTACCCTGTCCCAACCTAGTTCACAGCTAAAGACAAATGGGCGAAGGGGGTGCTTTCTCCATAATCCCGGGATATCCTAGGAAATATTTTAAAAAGGAGGTACATCAATGCGCAATATCCTACTCTGGATCCCTTCGAAGGAGCCCAGCTGGAGAAGTTTTTGAGGATCTCCTTCGCGCTTCCTGGTATAAAAATTTCATCTGTCTTCTTTGTTTATGTATGTGCATTTTTTACTCTCCTTTTCTTACTATGTTATCTTCTTCTTAACAGTCTCTGCTACCACGTTGGTGACTGGTTCTCCTACTTCCTCTGGGACATGGGCATGAGGTATGGATTTGCCTCCTTCTACTTCTCTTGTTCCATCTCTTCCTCCTTCTCCCTCCAATACT
This sequence comes from Acer negundo, assembly GCA_035582765.1. Classification (NCBI taxonomy): domain Eukaryota; kingdom Viridiplantae; phylum Streptophyta; class Magnoliopsida; order Sapindales; family Sapindaceae; genus Acer; species Acer negundo. Next base: position 3,727,787 of record CM069242.1, read on the forward strand.
ACCCAGGTCACAATTACTCAGCCTAACGTGGTCCTTATCCCTCCTTCTACATTGGCTAAACCTCTTGCCAAGATCTTTTCACCTCTTGCTGCTTCTACGGGATTGCTTGTCAGGACTCCTACTTATCCCTCTACTCGTGCCCCGGGACGTCAATCCATAAGGTCAATGCTAGCTCGAGTTGCCAAAGCCCGGGGCTCGTCAGAACAATCTCCAAGGAATACCAGAAAGGTTGCTGCTCCTCCTGCTGTGGGCACTCCACCTAATCCTCCTTCAGTAGTATTGTCTTCCAAGGAGCTTCTTGGAATTTCAAAGAAGGAAGTTGCTCCTGTCTTTTATCCCGCCGCTGATGTTCCTTCGGGAACGGGGTCAAGAGGTGCTACCCACGACGAGGTTGTATCCCGATTAAGAACATCCTGCCCTAAAGGGAGCTTAATGAGCATGGTGAAGCTTCCTACTGAAATTTTGGCGTCCAAAGGGGCTTCTGTATTGGCTGAGGTAGCATTCTACTTTTCCTCTTATTACTCTCCTCTATTTTCTACAGGTATTGACTCTTCTTTCTCTCGCAAAGTTTTAAATTTGCTTTGGCCATGGAGAAACAACTGCTGACTCTGAAGGAAGCCTACATAGGGATTCAGGCCAAGTTGGAGGATACCCAGTAGGAGTTGGCTCAAGCCCAACAGAGCATTGCCCATCTACTCCAGGCTGCTAAAGCATTTGAAGATGGCAGGCAAGCTGCCATGGTGGAGACCCAGTGCTATCTATACCGCCTGGACATCGAGACAGCCCTATCCCTACGTCGCGTTAGGAGAGGTAATGCCTGAAGAGGGAGAAAAGGCTACTGCAGGATGTAAACCATCTTTTAAGGGACATAGTGTAGAACTTGGAGGCCCAGAAAGGTCCTTCCTTTGAAAATGGTTATTTCACTGCCAGCTATGAGGTGGCCACGACTTTGCCTCCTCTGTTTGATCTTCAGGCGGCCTTGAACTGGGACCGAGAACAAATCATGGCGAAGGCTACCCAGCTTGCGGGTGATCAAACTGTCCCACTCTCTACTCAGGAAGGACAAACACAGGACCCCGTTTCTTCTTTAGAGGTTATTCTAGTGGATGAAGAAGAAGAAGATGCAACTAGAACAGAGGTTCTAGAAGTTGAGATGGACAAGAGTTGTTTGGCAGCCGAGGGAGAGAAAAATGCTTCAGCTGGATCTATGGTTCCAGTAGTCGAGGAGACCCAGCCTGATACTACAGCTGAGGTGTCCAAGGAAGGAGCAGCCAGTCAGGGTGGAGGAGGAAAAGAACGCCTGACTTCTCTTTCATGTATTTTATTTTTGTAGCCTTAAAAAGGGAGTTAGACACCTCGTCAGTCCAATAAAAGATTTTTATTTGTTGAAACAAATTATATCTTGCTTACTCTTCTGATTTAGAAAGAAATTCAATTAGAAAAATCTTGACTTAGGAAAAATCTTAACTTAGGAGAAATCCTGACTTTGAGGAAATCCTGCTACTTTCGTACTTGTAAACGAATGGAACTAAATTTGGAGACCTGTTCCTTGATCGGGATACTTGATAGCCATATAACAATATTGTACCTTGTCGTTGTAAATACCAGCGGGATCTAGCAAGTGAACACGTCCCTTTCTTTAATTGGTTTTTAATGAGTATGTAGCAGTTTGAGGTTCTGGATATCCCGATTGATAATCAAACCTGCTTCATCTATAAGTGTCTTTGGAAGAAGCAAGCCATCGGCTATCTTAGTAAGGTATCTTGTTTCTTCTGAGATTCTGTCATGATAGGCAATTTAGATTGCTTTAGCATTAGGCTTCTCGGAGGTGGGTATACCCAGACCGAGGTAGCTTGAATGCCCTAATGTTATTTCTTCTTGGAGAGATGGGGAAGTAAGGAATCGGGTATCCCGAAAAGGTATCCTGATCCTTCTGATGGTCTGTCCTGGTAGGCAACTTAGGCTTCCTGGTCTTGAGGATGCAGCGGGCAATTAAGGTCGGAAGTCCTGATCCTTAGTCTGGTGTATCAGATCCTTCTTAGAGGAGGGTATACCCCGACCAAGGCAGCAGGAGCGCCCTAAGGCTATTTCCTGGTCTTGAGGATGTGGCGGGCAACTAAGGCCACGAGTCCGGGTCCTTAGTTTGATATATCAGAATCTTCTTGGAGGAGGTTATTTCCCGACCAAGGCAACAAAAGTTTCATAAGGCTATTTCCTGGTCTTGAGGCGATTCAGTAACGGCAAAAATTATGTGTCCTGGTAGGCAACTTATGCCACTTTAGCACCAGGCTTCTCGGAGGAGGGTATACCTCGACCAAGGAGGCAAGATGAGCTATAGAAGAATTATGTAGGGGAGCTTGCAGAGTGATTATTGGAGAATCATGTAGGAGAGATAACTGACTTTATTGAATTTTTAAAATAGTACAATATAAAACCGGGGTGTGTATTCTAACCGATATAGATTGGATTCCTAAGGGTAGAATTTCCTAAGGTGATCAGCATTCCATGTGTGATGCACCGAGTATCCATCCAGGTCTTCCAGCTTGTAGGCTCATCCTAGAGCATTACTTTAATCAGGTAGAGGCCTTCCCACTTAGCTGGACGTAGAAGCGGGATACTTTAGCTGATGTTGTATTTGGATGTCTGTCTGATGCAGCAGCGGGGTACCCTGTTGAAATAGTAGCAGGGTATCCTGTCGATCTAGTAACGGGATATCTGTCTGATGCAGTAGCAGTGTACCCCATTAAGCTCAGTGATAGGATTCTGAGTAGAACTCCGAGTTGGAGCATTTTAAGGGTTATCGAGATCGTTGGGCTTTGCTGGTGTTCCTCTGAGGGAGGAGGTAGGTATCCAGATTTGATCCAGTATTCTTCTTTCTAGGAGTACTTAGATGGTATCTCGGCATGTGTTTCTTCCCTGTATCCGAGTGGAAAATTCGTCTTTGGTCCTTTGCCAATTTTGATGGTTAACAGCATATATTGTTTAAATATTATAATCGTCAAAAGAAATAATCATAAGGTCAAAAGACTATGAGATATAAAGAATTGTTCGTACATCTGGACATGTATGAGTTAGACATAATTCTTTAGTTAGTCTTGAAAAATGTCACAACTTCAGATAAAGGTTGGGCACCTTTACCTTATTAAAGTTGTAGATTCTTTTACTAGCATTTAAGTGGGATCAAATGTGATATGATGAGTCTAAATAAAAAAATCTAGTGTACTAGGTGCATTGAATAGGATCACAATGAAATGCTTTATTTAGAATTGTCAGTGTATAAAAGTTTTCATTATGAGGACAATCGGAGATTCTATCTTAATCTTGAGATAAATGATGGACTTATGGTTATGAGTGTTATCATTTGAGGCTTTGAGCTATCAATGAGTACGATTATATAGCATAGTCTATCCTCGATAGATTGGTGGTATTCATTTGCTAATCAATAGAGGATTTCATTTATAGATATGGACATCGTGGCTCCATTTATTAAATGAGAGTATAATATTATCATATGAATATTTTGAGGTATTGGATATTAAATCTTAATGTTGAGTTTTCAATAGCATCTATTGAAATATGGATTCTAGACAAGTTAGAATATATAAGTTCAAAATGTGGTAACACTACTACAAAAAACACAAAAGAAATCGATTTTTAAATTTTTTAAAGCTGATGTCTTTTTGAGTGTTTTAGAAATACACGCAAAAGACATCGGTTTTTAACTGATGTAAAAACAAGGAAAAGAAATTGGTTTTAGTTAAAACCGATTTTAAAACCCAAGATAAAAGACATCGGTTTTAGTTAAAACCGATTTAAAAACCCTGATGTAAATTTATATAATACAATCGTCTCCTGTCCGCTCCAGCGTCTGGCCAACCCCACCTCTGATACTATTGAGGATTGATTGTCATTATGGAGTGTTGAACTTGCAACCTCATAGTCAAGGTGGTAAGCCATTACCGCCTGACTACAAGATTGGATGTGTTAACAATTGCACAATATTTATATACAACCTATATGAGTTGTTAAAAAAAATAAATAAATAAAAAATAAAAACTTGTTTGATAAATTTAAATTTACTCAACTAATCAAAATTCTAATTTCTACTACAAATATATATATATATATTAAATAAATTTTATTGGTGGCTTTAGTTTTCATTAAATTTTTTATTGTGTGGTTTTGTGTTCTGTTGGAGATATTTTTGTACAAACGTTTTTCTTAAAATTGCATCTTTTGGAAAAGAAATAATTTTTTTTGGGTCCACACTGGATTCTTCGATATTTCGATATGAATCCAACAGTATAAAGAACATAAAATTCCGGGTGGTATTTCGAATGTTATGATCAATTATTCAGTAAAAGGTTAGAAACTATTGGAGATATTTTTGTATCACCATTTTCCTTAAAACTGTATCTTTTGACAACGAAATAAATTTTTTTGTCCATGTTGGATTCTTTGATTTTTCTATACAAATCCAATGGTATAAAGAACGTAAAATTCTGGGCGGTATTTTGAAAGTTATAATCAATTATTCAGTCAAATGTCAGAAGTGATTGGAGATATTTTTGTGTAAACGTTTTCCTTAAAACATTATCTTTTGGCAATGAAATAAAATTTTTTGTCCATGTTAGATTCTTCAATTTTTCGATATGAATCCAACGGTATAAAAAACGTAAAATTCCAGTGGTATTTTGAAAGTTATGATCAATTATTCAGTCAAAGGTCAGAAGCAATTGAAGATATTTTTGTGCAAACTTTTTCCAAAAACTGTATCTTTTGGCAAGGAAATAAATTTTTTTGTCCATATTGAATTCTTTGATTTTTCAATACGAATCCAACGGTATAAAGAAAATAAAATTCTGGACAGTATTTTGAAAGTTATGATCAATTATTCAATCAAAGGTCATAAGCGATTGAAGATATTTTTGTACAAATGTTTTCCTTAAAACTGTATCTTTTAGAAAAGAAACAAATGTTTTTGTCCTTGTTGGATTCTTTGATTTTTCGATACAAATCCACGGGTATAAAGAACGTAAAATTCCGAGCTGTATTTTGAAAGTTATGATCAATTATTCAGTCAAATGTTAGAAGCAATTCGTGAATCCGTGAGTGAGCTATTTTCATCACTCATTTTCACACTTTTCCAAATCGATTTTTGGAATATTTTCTGATTGAAAAGTGTTTGTTTGCATTTCTACTTTCTTGTGTAAACATTTGAGCAAATAATGTTGAGTATTTTTAGAGATGCGTACTTGAATGTGGACATAGGTCAGATTTGCATTTTAGAATTTTGCATTTGAATCTACATCAGTTTTTATAAAAAACCGATGTCTAAAAGCTTTTTTAAAAATCATTTTTTATATAAACCATTGTCTTTTGGATGTAAAATTTAAGACATCGGTTTTTATAAAAACCTATGCCTAATTTTTTTTTTTTTTTAATATCGGTTTTCTTAAAATCCGATGTCTTTTGAAAATTATATATTTAAGATATCAGTTTTTATAAAAACCGATTTCTAAATTTTTTTTCTAAATCGGGTACATACAAACCGATGTAAATAAATGATTTTTTTTAACAATTTTGTAGTAGTGATATAAGTAAATATGGTAACTAGGAGAGCTATGATCGCGCTCCAAATGTTCACATTCAGCCAAATGATCGCGCTCCCTTTTTCTACTTTTTTGTGCTTGTTTCTTGGGTAAAATCGGGTATTTAATGATTTAAATAAGTGTTTTAGGTAAATAGAGGAATTCAGGGGCAGTTTGGTAATTTTGTAGAAATCAGGGGCAAAAGTGCACTCTTAGAATAGCTTAGAACCTCTCCAAGAACACTCATCTCACCTTAGCTAGTAAGTAAGCTTTGGTTGCATGTGGATTTCGAGCTTGGGAAAGCAAGAGGAGCTTGTTTGTTGTGAAGACCACCAAGATATTGGATTGTCTCTCTTTCTCTCTTATTTCCTTTAGTTTGTTAAGATATGTGTAACTAAACTATTGATGTAGGGATATGGTGTACTTGTAATATTTTCCATAATATATGTTGACTATCTATGTTGAGCTTCAAGTTATGTACGTGTTGATTTAATTAACCAATTGATTAGCATGTAATACAATTTAGATAATACATAAAAAACCATTTGTATTGGTCTTTATTTATGGTTTAAGACCGTCTATGTGCTTAATTGAAATCAACTTAGTAATTAGGTGATTGAACTTGTACACAAACATCCTAACATCTTATTTCCCATACTACCCTTTCTCATTATCATTCTTGCATGCTCATTGCATTAGTGATAATTAGTTTTGTAAGTGCCTCTTTTTGATTGGCTTAATTTTGTTGATAAAACCACAATGGGGTTCAAATATGTAAGGGTAGCTTAGGATTGAAGAAATTCTCATCAAATGTCAAAGGACCTCATTGTGGGTATCAAGAGCTTCAAGGAAGGTAGATTACTTGTCTTGACTCATAATTGAAGAGATCTAGTTGCACACACACACTCTTTAGCATTCTTGTGTGATTATTGCATTTTGAGTGTGTATTGTCACATTTCACACTTGTACAAAATTTTCTATGCTTGATTGTGTTTAAGTTCAGTGTGCACTTTGCGCCTGTCGTCATGTGCCAGACCAGCACACACACCAGCACAATCTTGGCAGAGGTTATGCGCTGGTCGTGCGCTGGACATCATGCGCAGCTCACTAGCGCAAGTGTTTCCAGAGGTTATGCGCTGTTCGTGCGCCTGACGACCATCGTAGGACCAGCGCAACTGACGGGAAGTTGAACTGTTTTTTTTTTCAAAATGACCTCACTTTACTTGGATCTTATATATATATATATATATATATACTTTGACAGCCTTGGGTCATTTTTTAGAGCAAAAATTACACCTTTCAAGAACCAAAAGAGTGTCTTCATATACAAATCACTAAGACTTGATTTTTAATCATCCAAAACACCAATACCCTTCATCTTTCATTATTCATACATCATCTAGCATGGTTTTGGTATGATTTCTTTTGGTTTCTTTTCTTTGCTCACATGACTTGTAGCTAGAACATCATTTGCATCTTCTTGTATGTTCTTACTTTACATGATAGCCTTTTTATTACTTGACTAGGTTCAAGATTACACCTTTGTGACTTGAATAGTTTCAAGATAAATTCTTAATGTTGTTTGTGTGTTGATTGTGGTAGATATTGCATATAGGACTTTGTTTGCTTATTTAGCTATGTTCTATGCATGTCATCTAGCCAAATGATATCTAGGAATGTCTAACATGTTCATCTATGCCTAGATAAGCTTATATGTCTAATCTTGCATTTTAGCATCTTGAATATTGCATATATTCACCTTAGGTTGTTTTATCTCTTCTCTTTAGAGTCAAGTCTTGTATTTACCTTTTGGTAGTTTGCAAGCAAGGGACTAGAGTCACTATTAAAGACCCGCGGGTAGCAAAGATGGATTAGTAATCCTAGGTGTGGCGCATATAACAGCCCGTGGTTTTTCCTGTGTGGGTTTCCACTTAAAAATTCGTGTTATTTATTTTTCGCATCTTTCTATTGATAGTTGTTTTGACTAGTAGGGTTTGTTTTTTTTTAATATTATCAAAATCGTGAATATTTGGTTATTAATTTGTGTTTAATCTATTCACCCCCCCTAAATTAATTAGGCTCATTATAGTTATATTTTCAAGTTTAGTTAGTTAGTTAATTTAGTTAATTGTAGTGGTAGCTTAGTTGATAAGTTAGTTAATTGCCTAAGGGGATGATAACCCTTGGTTGTAAATAATTTAGTTAATTTAGTTAATTTAGTTGTATTTCAATTCTTGCCATCCTAGTGTAATCATTAGCCATTAGCTAGTTAACTTGCTCTCAACCATCCTCTTTTACTTTCATGCATGTAATTAGTTTCAACTTGCAAGTGATTATTGAGTTTGAAACCTCGGACAATGATGGCCTAGAGGTCCGATCCAAGCATGACGGATCCAAGCACCTAGAAGACCAGATGGCTAATATGGCGAGGGAACTCGAAGAATTGAGGAGGGGTAAGCATCAAGGTACCTAAAAGAACCCCCTTGGGGAAATGAATGCATCTTTCTCAAGAAGGATCCGGGAGGCAGAACTACCCCCTAAGTTCAAGATGCCATCCGAGAAATATTCTGGATCGGAAGACCCGGTGAGCCACCTAAAAAGTTTTATGCACCAGATGGAGATTCATAATGCTACACGGTCTGCTATGTGCGGGATGTTTCCTTCAACCCTAACGGATCACGCCAAAACTTGGTTCAGGAAACTACCCTCAGGTAGCATAGATTCCTTCACTAAACTTACTGACGATTTCTGTGCGCAATTTCAAGGAATCAAACCCCGTCCCAAAGATCCCATTCTACTACAATATGTAATCCATGAGTCAGGCGAAACACTAAGATCTTATGTGGAGAAGTTCCATAAGGAGGTGATCCAGATGAGGGTGTTTGCCGAGAAGGAGACCTTAGCCAATTTTTGAAGAAATCTATAGGCCAGGAGGCTATTTCGGTCATTCACCAAGCATCTGCCTGAAACCTACCAGGAAGCCTATGATAGGGCTTTAGAACAGGTAGAGATAGAGAAGCAACTTAGGATCAAGATCGAACATGACGAAGCTCGATCCGCCAAGCGTCCCAAAAAGAAAGTTCTCAAGCCCGCTCCGACTAAGGGAGTGCAGAATCTTTCACCCAACCAGTCTATATATGGACCACCGCATTTTTCTCAACATCAGGGATAGATACCTTGCACGAAGGAATCCTCCCCAAATGACCCCTCCTTTAAGGGAAGTAGCACGAATAATAGGGGAGTAAGATAGGTAAAAACACTACACCCCTCTTAACGTTTCTTGGGAAACCATATACCTCGCAATCTGCGATAAAGAATTGCTCAAGAAGCTGGACCCCATGAAAGCCCCGGTAGACAAAAGAAATCGTTATAAATACTGTGATTTCCATGAGGACGTAGAACATAATACATAGTAATGCTACAGTCTGCGTAACCAAATTGAAGAATTGGTAAGAGGAGGGTTTTTGGTTGAATTCTTGCAACAAGTACAGGATATCATCAAGATGGGGAATGAGGTACAAGGAAGAATGCATGAAGTAGAGGAAATACGGAAGGATGAAGGAAAGGACTTGATGCTATAGATCCAAGTCATCCACACTATCAGTGGGGGCCCTAACCTAGCAGGAATTTCCAACAATTCCAAGAAAAATCATGCTAGAAAGATTCCTAGACTTTCTACCAGTAGCAACATACTCAAGGTCACCAGAGGACTCCAAAGCCTTCCTCGTGCGAGCTAGATTATTTTCACAGAGGATGATGTGTACAACACAGTTTAGCCCCATGATGACCCAATGGTGATTACGATTCAGATAGCCAACAGCCAAGTCCATCGTGTCCTGATCGATACGGGGAGCAGTGTAGACATCTTGTTCCAAAAGGCTCATGATAAACTCAATCTAAGGAACCCCTGTTATAACAGCTGTAACACACCTCTATATGGATTTACAAGGATCTCGTTCATGCCAATTGGATCCCATAGGTTACCGGTAATAATCGGACAAGCGCCATTTCAGCAGAACATGATGACTGAGTTCATTGTAGTCGACACCCCGTCTGCCTACAACGCCATTCAGGGAAGACCCTTCCTTTCCGGCATAAGGGGGTGTTGTCTGTTTATCACAATGTATTGAAATTTCCAATCGGGACCGAGGTAGGAGAGGTCTACGGAGATTAACAAGCTGCACGCAATTGCTACACGGTATCCATAAACCCAACCATGCTAGCCATACAGTACATACACGTAGCTGGCGAGCTACCCCGAGGTAAGCTAGAACAAAATCCTTATGAAGGCGAGGTATCGGATATGGTCGTAGAAAAATCATAGAAGGAAGAACGTGGTTGGACCAGTGGGTATCCCACTGAACAAATGGAGGAAATACCCATAAGGGAGGACGATCCAACCAAGATAGTAAAAATCAGTGACGCACTAGATCATGAAGTCAAGAAGAAACTGATAAAGCTTCTTAAAGAACACAACGATATTTTTGCTTAGAGTCACGACGAGATACCGGGTATTCCTCTCAGATTGGCCGCTCACAGGCTAGCTGTGGATGCGACTTTTAAGCCAGTCAAACAGAAGCGGAGACACTTCAACACCGAATGAAATACCGTGGTACAAGAAGAAGTAGACAAGCTCCTAAAAGCTAGATTCATCAGAGAATCTCTCTACCCTGAGTGGATCGCTAACGTGATCATGGTTACTAAGACTAACGGGAAGTGGCCCATGTGCGTAGATTATACTGACCTGAATCGGGCTTTCCTCAAGGATAACTTCCCCCTACCAAAACCAGTTGATTGACTCTACCGTAGGAAACAAGCTCCTTAGCTTCATAAACGCCTTCTCGGGGTACAATCAGATCATGATGCACCCGGCCGACTAATACAAGACCAGCTTCATCACTAGACTAGGTCTCTATTGCTATAAGGTAATGCCATTTGGTCTTAAGAATACAGGTGCTACGTACCAACGTTTGGTTAACAAGTTGTTCAAACCATTAATCGGGAGGTCCATGGAGGTGTACATAGATGACATGATCACCAAGTCTTTGGCAAAAGATCAGCATCTGGAAGACTTGCGCCAGACTTTCCAGATAATAAGAGAAAATTAGATGAGGCTGAATACCACTAAGTGTGCTTTCAGGGCAACGACGGGAAAATTCTTAGGATTCATGGTACATGAGAGGGGGATTAAGGCCAATCCTGAGAAGATCAAAGCCATCCTAGATCTCGAGTCTCCTACCACTCTCAAGCAAGCTAAGGGGATGACTGGAAGGGTAGCAGCTTTGAACCGCTTCATATCTCGATCTACCGGTAAATGCCTTCCTTTCCTCAAAATTATAAAGCAGGGTAAGAAGATGAAGTGGGATCAAGAAAGCGAGGAAGCCTTCCAATCTTTGAAGAGGTATCTAGCTAGCCCGCCATTTCCAATAAATCCTACATCAGTAGAAGAATTGCAGCTTTATTTAGCAGTCTCGGAGACCGCTACTAGCAGAGCCTTAGTAAAATAATATGACGACAGGTACAGAGTCCAGTTTACTACATGAACCACGCCCTGACTAAGTCCGAGAAAAATTACATCCTCCTAGAGAAGCTTGCTTATGCACTTGTAACCACAGCCAGGAAGTTTCGACCGTATTTCCAAGCTCATACCATTACACTGGTCACAAATCACCAGCTGAGGTAGTTCTTCCAAAGACCAGACGTATCAGGAAGGTTAATATTATGGGCTCTAGAGCCTACCCGATATGATATCAACTACAAACCTAGAACGACAAACAAGGCTCAGGCTTTAGCTGACTTCGTGGCGAAATTTAGCATGGTCTCCAACCAAGAAACTAATTCAAATACAGTCCCAGTATTGGAATCTCGTGAGTGGCTAGTCAATAGCAAGGCTTGGACACTGTATGCGGATGGAGGATCAAATTAATCGGGCTGTGGAGCAGGGATCATTTTGATTGATCCGGAAGGAGCCGAGATCAGCCATTGCTTCAAGTTTGAGTTTAGAGCTACCAATAATGAGGTGGAGTACAAGGCATTGCTAGCAGGAATGAAGGTGGCGGAAGAATTGGGGGCGAACATCCTCCTGGTTAAGAGCGACTCGCAGCTAGTTGTCAACCAAGTATCCATGTTGTACCATGCGAAAGGTGACAACACGATAGCATACCTCAAACAGGTCCAGGAGGCGATAACAAGATTCAAAGGGATGAAGATGGAACAAATTCCTAGAGAAAACAATCACCGAGCGGATGTCTTGGCTAAGATTACTGCGACCAGAGGACAAGCATTACCAAGAAGAGTGCCACTCCAATTGATACCTCGCCCCAGTATAGCTAGTGGGGTAGAAGTGAACCCGGTAGACCGACTTCCTTACTGGATGGACCGTATAGTAGGCAACCTTCATAACGGAGCCCTCCCAACAGATCCAGAACAAACACGTAAGCTAAAAAGGGTCTCCACCCGGTACTACTTAGTAGACAGGTACCTATACTAGAAGGGAAACTCTCTTCCACTACTAAGATGCTTATATCCGGATGATGCATAGTGGGCACTCAACGAGGTTCATTCGGGGGGTTGTGGCAACCACGTATCAGGTGAGACCCTCGCATACCAGATACTCCAAATGGGTTATTATTGACCTACTGTGCTTCGGGATTTGAAGCAGTTTGCACGATCTTGTGAACCTTGACAGAAGATAGCAAACCTACACTACCTACCTCCTAAAAGACTATCTTCAATCAGTATGCCCTACCCTTTCACTATCTGGAGGATAGATCTCATTGGACCACTTCCTACCGCTCCTGGTTAAGCGAAGCACACCATAATAGTAATAGATTATTTTACCCTATGGTGGAAGCTAAGGCCCTCACCTGGATAACTGAAGCAAATATGACTAGCTTTATCAAGGAAAGAATAGTATGTCGTTTTGGTACCCCGATAGTCATAATCACTGACCTTGGAAAGTAGTTTGACAATACCAAGTTCAAGGAATTTTGTGAAAGACGAGGTATCGACCTTCGTTTCGCGTCAGTGACTCATTTGCAAACTAATGGATTGGTGGAAGCCACTAACAAAACCATCAAGAAACTCCTGAAGAAGTAGCTTCAGTAGAAAAAGGGGAAGTGGGTTGAAGAGCTTCCGAATGTGTTGTGGGCGTATCGGACTACTAGGAGGACTGCAACCGGGGTAACCCCCTACTCATTGGCTTTTAGGAAGGAAATAGTGTCACCCATCAAGCATATGCTGACATCTTTCAGGGTCCAACATTTCAAGCTAGAAGAGAATGAAACCAAGTTGAGGGCTAGCCTAGACCTCTTTGAAGAGAAGCAATATAGAGCAGTGGAACGGGTTGTGACTTATCAAAGCAAGATAGCCCGCTGTTTCAATAGGAGGGTAAAGATTCGAAACTTTAAGGAAGGGGACTTAGTCCTTAGGAAAGTAACCCAGAATACTTGGAAGAGGTCAGACGGGGTACTAACTACAATTGGGAAGGTCCCTACTTAATAAAAATGGTAGTCAGAGGAGGAGCTTACAAGCTGGAAGATATGGATGGCTACCTGGTCGATCACATCTGGAATGCTGATCACCTCAAGAGGTTTTACCCTTGAAGAAATAGTTTATATCAGTGAATACATCTCTAAATATGTACACCGATCTTGCTTTGTATTGATTTGAATTCAATAAAGAAGATTTACCCCTTTTTCTACTTAGTTCTCCTACTTTCGCCTTGAAAATTTCACCATATGATTCACCTCAAGACCAGGAAAAAATGTCATATGACGCTCCTACTGCCTTGGTCAGGGTATACCCTCCTCTATGAAGGATTTGGTGCATTAATGCTTAAATGGCATAGTTGCCAGCCAAACTAAGGATCCGGACTCGAGGACTGAGTTGACCGCCGTATCCTCCATACCAGGGGAGCCTACATGGCACCTCTGGAGCCTACATGGCATCTATGAAGCCTCGGACAGGGTATACTCTCCTCCGAAGAAGCCTGGTACTAAAATGGCCAAAGTTGCCTACCAGGTACTTATCTTATAAAGGATCAGGATACCTAGTTAGGATACCTGATACCTTGACTTACCATACAAAGAAACCTGGTGCTAAAATGGCCAAAGTTGTCTACCGGGTACTTATTTTATAAAAGATTAGGATACCTAGTTATGATACCTGATACCTTGACTTACAATACAAAGAATCCTGGTGCTAAAATGGCCTTAGTTTCCTACCAGTTATAGACCACACAAAGATTAGGATACCTAATTAGGATACCTGATACCTTAAGAAAGAAGCCTAATGCTGAGAATGGCCAAAATGGCCTACTAGGAGCAGGTCGACGAAGAGTCAGAGTACCCTGTTAAAGTACCTGATCCCTTGCTTCGTCATACAAGAAAGCCTGGTAGTCGTAACTACCTACTAGGATTAATTCGCCTAAGGACCAAGGTTCCTTGACAGGAATGTATGGTACTTTGATTTACACTGTCCAAGTTTGGATGTTAAGACAGCCTCGATCAGCTACAAGGATAATTCTTTTTATCGGGATCAGACTAGCCTTGATGCAGAGCACTTGTAGAATTCCTAGCAGTCTTACAAGGGGACTACTTACCAGACTATTTCTGAAGATGGTAAAGGAATGAAATCATCCCGGATGAAATGAAAACTTGATCAACATCAATATTACAAGTATGTTTTATAATGATTATAAGTATCTAGATACCAAGTAATACTAAAATCTAGCTTGAACAAATAAAATAGTATGCTTGCAAAAAGAAAGAAGAAATTTTCATTGACCAAACAGGGAGCCCAATCCCCAATTACGGACTACATAAAAGAAAATGACAAAGTAAATCATGCATCATCACCGCGCTACTCCTCCACTGCTTCCAGGCTCCATTCTACCTCGCCAGTATCATCAGTTATCTTGGCGTTTGCTTCATTTTGAACCTCCCCAGGTCCCTGTACCATGGAAATAGCAGGAACCCACTCATTCTACTAACTCAATCATGGCCTCTGCAAGATCCTCTACCTCTTGCTTCTTATCATCCTTCTGGATTGGAAGCTCGGCCGTTGATGTTACGACTCCACTTGCCTGGCCAATGGTTGGAGGGGTAGGTTCCTAAAGAATAGAAGGATCTGAAGCTGCAACAGATGTAGAAGGATCCGTTTGGATCGGGGTAGGTTCCTAAAGAATAGAAGGATCTGAAGATGCAACAGATGTAGAAGGATCCGTTTGGATCGGGGTAAGTCCTTGGAGAGCAACGAGATAGGAGATCGCAGCAGACGTAGGAGGATCTACTTGGATCGGGGTAGACCCTGAAAGCTGGGCGACCCTTGCTTCAATTTGCTCTCGATCCCATCCTAGGGAGGCATTCAAATCAAACGGGGGAGGAAAAGGTTCAACAACTTCATAGGAGATGTAAAAATAGCCATCCCCAAATGCTTCATCCACCTTTGCCTCCAAGTTCTTTATTGAATCCCATAGAAGTTGGTTTTCATCACTAAGAAAAATCTTCTCACTCCTCAGGCTATCTCTCTCCTCTCGGCAGCGTAGAGACCTTAGGGTTTCTGTATCAAGGGCCCGTTCCAGCTGTGCTGCGTCCGCCAAGGCCTTGTCTCTTGCCTTCTCCACCTCAGTCAATGATCTGCTCAGGAAATCGATGTTTGTCTCAGACCGAGCCAATTCCCGCTTGGTATCCTCCAATTTGGCCCTAGTAGAGATAGCTGCTTCTTTGAAAGCATTTACTTGTTTTTCCATGGCTACCGTGAATCTAAATGCCTGCAAGAAAATAAAGGAGGGTGAGTACCATACCCAGACTACGCAAAGAAGAAAGAAAGATAGAGAGTTATTCCTCGGTAAGAAGAGAAGCCCCCTTAGAGACTATGATGTCCCAAGGCATCAAAGTCTCAGCTTGCATACTGCCACCAGGGCATACCTTCAAGAAGTGGGCTACAACCTCCTCCAAATTCTTATCCCGCATTTAAGAGCTAGAAGGCTGTTCAATGGGCGAAGTCACCGAGGTACCAGCTTCCTTCGCCCTGTCCACCCAGAGTTAGCTTCTGGTAGGTACAATAGGAGGAGAATGATGACTTACAAGAGAAAGATCAAACGGGTTTCATAGAAGAAGTGGCTAGGGCCTGCCTCTTGATTTGTCTCGGGGTACTTCGAACCCTAAAAGCTCTAGCAGCCATCTTACTCCAAGGAGAGCATGCCGTAGGCAGAGTGGAAAGCTTAACTGGAAGACTTGCTTGAGACCTGTAAGCCAGCTAGACCCAAGTGAGATGCCAACGTTGATAGTATGAGAAACAGAAGAAGAAGATGAATAAACAAGGAGTGCATCTGGGAGGATTGTTGCTGGAAGCATGATAGAAGGAGAGGCTGTAAAAACTTCTAAGTCAATCAGTATACAAGTCTAAATCGATCAAGTAAAGAGAAGTAAAACTTAGGAAGCTACTTGCGCGGGACGACTAAGGAAATCTTGAGGTATCAATCTACCCTGCCGGAATCCAAGGGGTCGGAGACGGGGTACTTCATATTGACATATAGTCGGCCTAGAATTTTCTCTAGGATACTCTGTGATTCCTTAGAGATCTCTCATTTACCCCACTTCTCCTGCCCACTAAATTGAACAGGGACTGGGTGCTCGACCCCGTCAACGTCAATCGAGCTGCCCCACTCTAATTCTGCTACAACCCATTCCTCACGCCAAGATCGAGGGTATTTTACGTTGGCTCCCAGGACAATGAATTTCAGAGGATTTTTTGCCCTCATGTAGAATTGGCCTTATGAATATACGAATATAGATGTTGGCTTCTCCTTGTTTATAATCATCATTGTTTTTAGTTTGTTTCATTGAGATTTTACAGATATCAAGCTACGTGATACCCCTCTGAACCGTGGTCCATCGTGATTGTGGTCCCTTTAAAAGTTGTTATTCGAAAACTCACCCTAGTGACGATTTTCCGGTAAAACAAGTTGAGAGTGCCATTTCTTAAGAATTATCATTCTTCCAGGAAAAAGCCATGGGACAGCCTCAAGAACTTTAGAGCAAGAGTTGTCATCTGAGAACTTGAAAAAATAGAACCCTTTTTTCATTAGCTAGCACCTCTAGAAGACCACAATTACCCCAAATCTTCTTTGCAATATTGTTAATAAGAGAGAATGAGAGCTTCTTTTCAATAAAATAGCCCACTAAGCAGTACCTCCAAGCCTTACATCCATCATCAACAACTTTCATAGGTGGGGCGACACATCTCCTATTTCCATTGTTAATAGGCTGATGAAATTTTACCTTCATGGGCATTCAGTTAGAACCACCTGTTTTTTGAGAAGTGAGAAAATTTTGAAGCACATTACTGTAGGGAAAAACAATTTATATGCGCAGCGGAATGCGAAAATTAGATTTAGTTTATTACAAAAAAATTTCCTTTTGAAAGATAAACCTTAACCCTCAATTAAATTAATGAATAAACAAAAGTACTGTACCTTTTGTCGTGTGATCCGATTGACTTTGCATTGATGGTAATCCGCAAGATCTTCCAATCCAATCACGAACGTGGATCACCTAGGAGCGTGGTCTCTCTTTCTTTGAATTGAGTACCTGAGGATAGAAAACAAAAACTTTTTCTTTTTCGTTAGTCACAAAACTTCCAAGAGATAACAAAAAACGTTCCGGTAACTTTTGAATTATCGATCTTTTGATCGAAACTCGCGTGAACCTTATTCGAAGTTGTGCACAAAGCCTTTTGATGCAAAAGCTACTAGTGCACTATCGAAATAAAAACGTTCTCCTCACTTTCTCTCTTTGGCTTCTCACACTAGTCTAAGAGATGGATTCTATTTTTCAAGCTAAAGAAAAATAATTCTCAAGCAAGCCTTAGGGTTTTTCAAAAAATCTCCTTGCACCAATATATATATATATATCTAAATACTTTGTAAGTTCCTCAAGTTTGATTGTCTTATTTCGGTGACAAACCACAAGTGGGGTTTGATGTAAGGGTAACTTAGGCTTTTGATGGTTGGTGCTTTGCACAACCAAGGCCCTCTCAAGTCCTCAAGAGATCAAGCACTTCAAAGGTAAATTTCTAAGTGCTTACTTGCTTTGAAGCGATGTAGTTGCACACACTCACAGCAATTGCATAATTCTTATTTTTGTATGTTGTGGTTCTTTATTATGTGTGCATTAATGTTCATTAATCTCTCTTCTTGCATGTTTAATTTGATTGAATCTTGTGTGTTAATTGCCATGAAATGATTAGGCTTAGGATGTATCAAGTTGTAGGGGGTGCTGTACAAACCGCCCTACGTACAGCGCCTGTAAGGCGGTTATAGCAAAGTTGCTCTTGACCGCTCTACGTCCACTCTACGTCCACCCTACGTAGAGCGGTGCCACTGGTTGATTTTTTTAATCGCCTATAAACCACCCTACAACCGCCCTACGTAAAACGGGTGTAGGGTGGCTCTCAAAATCCTAAGAGCAACCGCCCTTGGTTCGCCTGATTTCCGCCCTACGTAGAGCGATCGTGAAGAACATATTCTTCATTTCCCAGGTGGACCGTTGTTTAACCGCCCTACATAGAGTGGGTGAATAGTGGTCGAGGCAAAATTTATGAAAACTTTGCAAAATGACATAGCATCAATTTGTCACCCTATATATATGCTACTTTGACTTTAGATAAGTTTTAAGAGAGTCCAAATCATATTTTGACTTAGCAATTTTTCCAAGAGAAAAAATCATTAAAGAACTCTCCTTTGTTTACTCAAACACATATACAAATGCATCTAATCATCATCTAGCATCGTCCATGATCATCTAGGTGTCATCTGTGCTTGGTTTTTATTCAACACTTTTAGCTTGGTAAGGTGGTCATTAATATCTTACAAATTTTGTGTCTTTCTTAACAAGCAATCTCATTTATCACTTGCATGCTTATAGAACATATTCTATTGTCAAGATTGAGATTATTGTGTTGATTGTTTGAGAGTTGTATTGTGATAGCTATTATTAGGATTGCGTAATCATTGATAGCTAAGCTTTATGACATGTCATATAGCAAAGATTGATATCTAGGATTGTGATTATTGTCATTTTTCATCCTAGATAGGCATTTAGTGTAACCTAGCATTACTTGCTCTTTGAATATCATATTATTCACATTAGGTTGTTTATTCTCTTCATTGAGAAGTAAGTCTTGTGACTACCGGTGAGTGGTGCAAGCAAATTAGACCAGGTCCACTTTTATAGGCCTGCGGGTAGTAGTGACGGGTTATAGACCATGAGAGGTTGAGGTCAACCTAGGTTATAAACGTCATTGCAATTAGTGGATTCGAGATTCGAGTGTGGCGCACTATACAGCCCGTGGTTTTTCCTTGTTGAAGGTTTCCACATAAATATCAAGTGTCTTTTATATTTCCGCATATATTACACTTGATATATAAATTGACTAGTTAGGGGCCTTTTTGTAAACTTGACTAATCACAAAAATTAGGTAAAATTGATTAAAATCTATTAACGCCTCCTCTAGATTAATATTGAACACACCATAATTTGTTTCATACTGTTTGCACACCAGTATGTATTTGTGCGCAACATTCTCATTTCCTATATAATATATATATATATATATATATCAGCCACCAATTCTTTTTACCATATAAATAATATATTTATCAATATCTAGGTTACGAATTATGCATGCCACATATAATATATATTAGTGGCTGAAATTTATTTTCCACTTATATTTTTTATATGTTAGCCGAATTCTTTTCTCAATATAATATATATCTTAGTGGACCGAGGTTTAGAATTCAAAACCCTAATCCAACTCTTTAGTGCATTTTTGACTATATCAAAGACTTCCTAATTTGATTAGATAAATCATTCCTTTTATTTATCTACTTACCAAATAAAGTCTTTAATATTTATTATACTACCAACAATAGTTTAATACTAAGAAACATATTTCCTAGTCAGAAAAAAAAAATTTGATTCTTAATTAAAAAATTAATTAATTCTCATTTAATTAAATAATAAAATAAAATAATATATTTGACTAATAAAATAGCCTTGCCGCTGAAGTACAATACATGGGCCATATATTATTTTTCATTTTATTTAATCCATTAGACTTTAAATAAAAAAAACCCACATATGAACCAGACCCATTTTTACTAAAAGAAACAAGCCCATATGCCTTTCATTAATATATTAATATAATTTAACATCTCATTAAATAAATAATGTGCAAATTATATTCTTAATATATTGAATACAATTCTAGATGGAACCATAATTAGTCCAGTATAATATATTAAGTGATACATGCAAATCCATGTGGATTGGGGATCTTGGCGGGCTATCTAAATTTAAGTTTCAATAGACATAACCCAATCACAATCAACAAATGATTCACTTAGGTCCGATCTATTAATTTTAGCTCATTTCACTAAAGAGCTAAAACTGTACTCTTAAATAAAGATAGAACAAGTAAATGTTTCTCATTCTAACCCTAGACAATTTTATTGGAGATAGTGTATCCTTGTAAATAATATCAGTAATCGCCAAGAGTTCGTAGACCGCCTATAGCTCTCCTAGTTACCATATTTACTCATATGACCCCATTTTGAACTTGGATATTTTGACTTGTCCAGATGCCATTTTTCAATAGTCACTATCAAAAACTTAACGTTAAGATTTTATATCCAATACCTAAAAACATCCATATGATAGTATTATACTCTCATTTAATAAATGGAGCCACGATGTCCGTATCTACAAATAAAGTCCTCTATCTATTAACAAATGAATACCACCAAACTATCAAGGATAGACTATGCTATATAATCGTACTTATTGATAATTGAAATGATAACACTTATAACAATAAGTTCATCATTTATCTCAAGATTAAGATAGACTCTCTGATTGCCTTCATAATAAAAAACTTTTATCTATTGACGGTTCTAGATAAAGTATTTTATTAGGATCCTATTCAATACACCTAGTGCACTAGATTCTTTTTGACCCAAAGTCACTGCACTTTAATGATTTTAGACTCATCATATCGCATTTGATCCCACTCAAATGCTAGCAAAAGAATCTACAACTTTAAAAAGGTAAAGGTGCCCAACCTTTATCTTAAGTTGTGAACATTATTCAAGATTAACTAAAGAATTGTGTATACCTCATACATATCCAGATATACGAACAAATCCTTATATCTCATAGTCTTTTGACCTTATGATTATTTACTTTGACAATTATAATAATAAACTATAAATGATATAAGATTTGTTAAATCAGAAATCACTTTATTAATATGAAAAGATTGTCAATTACATTATTAATCTTTTGCTATTAAGCATAATCCTAACAATTACTATAGCTAATAGGCTTATTTTCAGGCTAAACTATTTCGGAGGGATCTGAAGTTCCTTTCTTTTGCTGCTCCTTTGCTGATAAACCTTATTTCTCAAGAGACAAACCAATAGTATTGTTACCAGCTGAAACATCTTCAGTTTGAGGACTCAATCCAACTCCATGGGAGAGAGCCTTATTTGAAACCCTACTATTACTCTTGTTAACAACATAAGCTTCCAAGAGAGAGGGAAAACCAGAACATAGTGGCTTCTCTATGACAGAACTGGAGAAATTCTAGAGAAAACAAACCAGAATAGAAAACTTGAAACTGACATAACTCAGTGATGTAAACCCCAAATCACAAAGTTCTTGATTCTAGGTTACAAAACAAATCATGATCTACAAACATGAAGGACAAATAAACAGAATCTTACCAGAAGAGGGCCAAAAAAGCGAAACGGCGGTGTAACCCTAAAATAAAAGACAAACCAGTGCAAAAACTTGAAATTGATGTAACTCTATTAAAAAAACTCCAAATCACGAGATTCTTGATTCCATGTTGCATACAATTTCACCATCTAGAACATTTATGAAGAACATAAGATCAGAATCTGAGCGAAAGAGTCTCAAAATGTCAAAATGGCGCTGAAACCCTAAAACCTAAGCACCCAGCCATGTAGAGCATTTTTGTTTTGCTATCTCATTGCTACGAATTGGAATGTCACCTCTAGTTGATCCTTTGTGTTGTTGGCTTGTTTGTTTTCTATTTCTTTGTGTTTGTTTTTTGCTTTGTTAAAGCATTTGTTTTATTCTTATTTATGAGCTAGTTGTTTTAACTTTGTTGAGCTTATTTTTTGTGACAAAAAAAACGCTCTGCATCGATGGAAGCTTAGGTTTTAGGGTTTCGGTGCCGTTTTATTTTTTTGAGCCTCTTATGATTCGATTTTGATCTTCCTTTCTTCATCAAAGTTGTAGATAATGGAATATTATGCGATCTGGACTCAAGAATATTGTGATTTGGTGTTTTTAGCACAGAGTTACGCCTGTTTCAATTTCTTTGTTCTGGTTTGTTTTTAAATTAGGGTTTCAGCGTCGTTTCTCTATTTTTGTCCTCTTCTGGTACGATTCTGCTATTCTTTCCTTCATAAAGTTTGAAGATCGTGATTTTTTATGCAACAAGGATCGAAGAACGTTGTGATTTGGGGTTCGTGGCACTTAGTTACGTCCGTTTCAAGTTTTTGGCTCTGGTTTGTTTTCTCTAGGGTTTCTCTAGCTCTATCATGGAGAATCCGCCCTGTTTTGATTTCCCCTCTCTTTTGGAAGCTTGTGTTGTTAACAAGAGCAATAGTAGGGTTTCAAATAAGGCTCTTTCCCTTGGAGTTGGATTGAGTCTGCAAACTGAAGATGTTTTAACTGGTAACAACTCTATTGGTAATGGAACCGATTTGTCTCTTGAGTATGAAGGTTTATTAGCTAAGGATCAGCAATGGAAGGGAACTTATGACTCCTCTAAGATTGTTCAACCTGAAAAATATCCTCCAATCTCCGATAACAAGCCTGTTAACCACATCAATGTGCTTAAAATTTTTTCTCAAAGCACAGGTGGTCCTACTCGAATGCTTTTGAATCTCAAATTCTATCAGCCTATTAACAATGGCAACAGGAAGTGTGTTACACCTCCTGTGAAAGTTGCTGAAGATGGATGTAAGGCTTGGAAGATCTGCTCAGTGGGTTATTTTATTGAGAAGAAGCTCCCTTTCTCTCTTGTTAACAATATTGCTAAGAGGATTTGGGGTAATTATGGTCTTCTGGAGGTGCTGGCTAATGAAAAAAGTGTTCTATTTTTTCAAGTTCTCAGACGATGACTCTTGCTCTAAAGTTCTTGAGGCTGGTCTACGGCTTTTTCTGGAAGAATGATTATTCTAAAGAAATGGCATTCTCGGCTTGTTTTAACGAAAGAATCTTATTTTAAGGTTCCAGTATGAGTCAAGTTTTTTAATATTCCTCATGAATATTGGACTGAAGAGGGGCTAAGCTATATTGCTAGTGTTGTTGGGAAGCCTCTTTATGCTGATAGCCTAACTGAATCAATGAAAAGAATTTTGTAGGCCAGAATTTGTGTCGAAATTGATGCAACTAGCAAGTTAGTTGATTCTTTTGATTTACTTATGGGCGATTGTGATGATCACAATAATGGGGAGAGTGTTGAAATTTTGGTTGAATACCAATGGAGATAAAAAATTTGTCCGGAGGGCAAATCGTTTGGTCATTCTGCTGCAACTTGCCCAAGTCTAAAGCATGTGGAAGGCAGATTCGATGAGAACCATGGTTCTAAAGTGAAGCAAGAATGGGTGAAGGTTAATCTTGGTGCTACAGCTCATGTATCCAAATCTTCAGGGATCCTTTCTAGAGGAGATGCAACCCTTGTTCCCTCACCTAGTGAGAATATTGAGCCTATTCCTCTTTCCATGTCTTATTTGAATGTTGATGAAGTGATGAGAATAAGGGAGCTGCACTAAGGGATCCATTGCATGTTCCGGCTGGTCCAATAACAAGAGCAAGGGCCAAGAGATTCAAAGAGGCACTCAACGGCCTGATTCAAGACACTTGGGCTGATTCTGAAGTTTTAAAGTCCAAGATGAGCCTATATGAAGACCAAGGCTTAATTAACGTCATCAATGCAATTAATTGGACCGAATAAGAGAAGCTTAGGCGTGAAGCACAAGCTGGGGTGTGTGGAGGAGATTTAATTTCAGTTTTTTCCTTTTTTAGTTTTTAGAGAATAAAGAGTTGATTTGTTTCCCATATTAAGAGGCTAATTTGTTTCCAGTTTTAGCTTTCTAAATAGAGAGCAAGTCAATAGTTGCTTGTTTCAGTTTTAGTTTTATTGTCTTTCCCGTTTGTGAGGCCTTTGGCTGATTTCTCTTTTTTCCTTTCTTGTCCATTAGGGTTTTAGTTTATAAGGAACCCTTTAATGTATTATTTCGGTAGACTTTGATTGAATTAAAAATTGAGAGGATTCTTTTTTCTCTTTTGTTCTTTGAGAACTATTTGAATTTATCAGATTTTCTCTGTGGCGTTCATCCTTGACTCATCAATCAAGTATTTCAACCTTGATTGTGGCGTCCTCCTTATACCAAGGTTCACATCTCTTTATAGGTGTTGGGTCGCGGTTTTCCATCCAAAAACCTGAGCTTAGAACGATCTTAGGCATCAAACCAGCGAGGTTCATATCATTTGGTATCAGAGTTTAGGCTTCGAATTTTCAAATTGAAAACTCTATAGGCTCTACTATTCAAGACATAGCCAATGAATATACCCTCATCACTCTTAGCATTGAACTTGCCAAGTTGATCATGGTTATTCAAAATGTAGCATTTGCTTCCAAAAGTGTAGAAGTAGCTAACATTTTGTCTCTTACTTTTCCATAACTCATAGGAGGTGTTTCTTATTCCGGGCCTTTGGAAAACTCTATTCCCTATATAGCAAGCCGTATTGATGGCTTCGGCCGATAGGTTCCTAGGAACATTGTTGCTTAGCAACATAACACGGGCCATCTCTTGAAGGACCCTGATGAGAATCAAGAATCATCATCAAATGATCCATTGCTTGTTCCAGTTGGGCCAATTATAAGGGCCAAGAGGATCGAAGAAGCATTTAATGGGGTTTGATTCTGAGCAGCTGAATTCCAAGTTCGGCCCACATAAAGACCAAATCCGGGCTGAACTTCGTGGGCCTCTACAGAGAGCATCTGAATTTAGATTGTCTATTATAATATGTTTTCGGAAAGCCCAAGACAATATCTACGGATGTTATGAAGACTCCATCCTACAAAACAGATCACAACAGCCCTAAATTCAGCTATCTATTTTGTTGCGCGTGAGGAACAAGCTAGGGTTTGGATGAGTCTGAATTTTAGGATATTTCTTGTTTTATTTATTTTCCAAATAAATAGTCAATTTGTTTCCCAATTGAAGAGCTGATTTTGTTTCCCAAATGAAGCTTTCCAAATAAGGAGCAAATCAACTAGTTGTTAGTTTTAGTCTTTCTTTATTTCCTAAATTTGTTTGCATTTATTTTCCTTATTGTAAGGCATTAATTGCCGAATATTTTATTTCCTTTATCGTTCTTTCTACGGCTTAGATACTTTTAATATTTAAGGGACTCATGGATGTATTATTGAAAAGACTTGGGAATGAAATAATTATTTGAGAGAACGTTTTCTCTTTGGTTCTTCATTGAACTATGAACTTATCAAGGGTTATACCTTGTGGCGTTCAAAACCCTGACTTATCACTCACCTTCTTCTCTTCTTGAGTGTGGCGTCTACAACCTTCTTGATACCGTTGGTTCTTATCTCTTTATAGATAACGGGTCGCGGTCCTTTTTTATTTTCTTTTTTTATAAACTTGAATTTAGAAAACGATCCTCCATTACCATATATTGGTTCTCGATCTCACTACTCTTGGTGAGGTTCATATCAGTTGGTATCAAAGCTTAGGCTTCTAAAATCAGGTTTGATCTATCCTTTTTTTTTATTTCTTTTATTTCCGTGTTATCAAAAAAAAAAAAAAAAATTTTGATCAGATTTTGTTTCAAAAAAAAAAAGGGTTTAATAAATTAAAAAAAAAAAAAAATTGATCAGATCCGTTATAAAAAAAAAAAAAAATTGTGTGAGCTCATCAGAGGTTAAAAGCCAAAAATCGAGTGAAACACGAGTGGGAGTGCCATCATTATTGAGAATAAACACGTGAGGGAGTGTTTGTGAGGCTTACTAATTTGTTTTTGCAGGTTAAAAAAAAACTGTCTGACGATGCACCAGAAAAGATTGATTTCACGCTTTTAGTTGAAAGAGGAGCTCTTAGTGCTCAAGCAAAAGAAGATGATGAGCTACAACGTGACAATGTCTTTCAAACCCGATGCCATGTTAATGATAAGGTTTATAGCTTGATTATTGATGGAGGGAGTTGTACTAATATGGATAGCACTACTATGGTGGAAAAATAGAATTTGACCACTTCGAAGGAGTAGAGCTAGGAGCCTTCCTAGACTCATAGGCAAGGAGTCTTCCAATTACCTCACTCGGCTTCATGTCCTTATATCCACTATTTTCTTCTAAAGCCGTCACCATTGATTCAAACCTATCAGGGAGAGATCTCATAATTTTTTGCTTGATTCTCCTATCCGAATACAGGTCACCAAGTTGATGGCTTTGATTGACAATATCCATCAACTTGATTTCGAAGTCATTGAAGTGTTCGTCCTCCTCCATCCTAAGCATCTCAAATTGAGTTTGGAGGACTTGAAGCTTGGAGTCCTTAACAACTTCGGTCCCTCATGTGCAACCTCTTGGATATCCCATGCCTCCTTAGCAATCCTAGTGTTTTGAATCAATTTGTATTGATTTTCATCCATTGCACATAGGATGGGATGCATCCCCTTCCTATTCCATTTCGATGCCTCAAACTCTTGCATGTTCCATTGTGCCATAGGCTTGAGTATATATTCTCCTCCACCAGTGGGAGTCATCATAGGTAGATCATATCCATCTTCAACCGCCATCCATGCATGATCATGAATTTGAAAAATGTAGGATTCCATCTTCCCTTTCCATTGGGAATAGTTCAAACCGATGAGAGAGGAGGTCTCGTGCTAGAAGCTCCTTCATTGTTGCCATTGTTTCCACTCATTATGTATAATGAATGAAATGAAATGTATGCAAAATGTATGAATGAACAAAAGCAAAACACACCAAAATGAGCAAGGATCACCTAAGTATACCTACGAACCCGCTTTGATACCAATTGAAACAAATTAAGGTGTGCCTAATATTAATCTAGGGGGGGGGGGGGTGAATAGATTTTATCCAATTTTACCCAATTTTTGTTATAAGTCAAATTGATGAAAATACCCCTAGCTAGTCACAATAATATATCAAGTGTATAAAGTGAGGAATTATAATTGACACAAGATATTTACGTGGAAACCCTCACGGTAAAAACCATGGGCTAGTAAGTGCGTCACACTCGAACCTCGAATCCACTAAATATGATAACGATTACAACATAATCTCGGTAAATAATCACACACCTACCTAATCCCGGTATGAGTGAACATAGTCCAATTGCTTGTGATTTACACCTACATAATCCCAGTAGAAACAAAAGACTTACTTCTTAATGAAGAGATAATAAAACCTATGTGAATATATGATGATATCCAAAGAGCAAATAAAGCTAGGTAACCTTAAATGCTTATCTAGGATGATGAATAGCAATTAATGCAAACCTAGATATCAATAGCTAGATAACATGTCAAAAAGCATAGCTAAACATAGATTATGAAAACATAGATAGCTATCACAATACAACACTCAATCAATTCATCATAAACAATCTCTATCTTGTATTTAGCATATGATCTAAAAACATACAAGTTAATAAAGAGATGACTTGTTAAGAAAGACAGTAAAATTATATGAAGTTAGTGAGATTCTTACCAAGCAAGATGTGATGATACAAAACCATGCATGGATGCACTCTATATGAGCATAGATGATGCAATATGATGTTTGATGCAAGAAGGAAATGCTTTGAGTGATTAAAGGTGAGTTATTGAGGATTTTTGGCTCTTAATAAGTGTTATAAGAGAATAATATGCTTTTGGAACTCTTGGGGCCCACCTAAAATGAAAGTGGGATATTTATAGGCTCCCAACAAAGCTGCAGCATTTTGGATTTTCACGCAATTCGGACTGCCGCGGTTGACCCAACCGTGGCACTTCAACCGCGCACAGAGAATGTATCTCTATCGCCTGTGTGCCGCGGTTGATCCAATCTCGGCACTTCAACCGCAGTAGAGAAGGGACATCTCTGTCACTAACATGCCGCGGTTATCCAACCATGGCAGAGAAGGTCAATGCCTTCTCATGCAGCTTCTCACACATAGATCATGCAATAGGTGCAAGTGTGTGAGTGAAGTGAATGTATCCTAATGCCTAACATGTTATGACATTTAACTAGCAAAATGCAAACAATTAAACATGCAAGAAGAGAGATTAATGAACATTAATGCTGATATGAACCTCACCGAGAGTAGTGAGACCTGGAACTAATATATGGACTCAAAGGATCGTTTTCTAATTTCAAGTTTATAAACAAAGAAAATAAAAAAGGACCGTGACCCATTATCTGTAAAGAAATAATAACCAATGGTATCAAGAAGGTTGTATACACCACACTCAAGAACAAGAAAGAAGGTGAGTGATAAGTCATGTTTGAACGCCACAAGGTACAACATTTATATGTTCACAGTTCATTGAAGAACCAAAGAGAAAAACGTTCTCTAAAATATTATTTCATTCCAAGTCCTCTTAATAATACACCAATGAGTCCCTTAAATACTAGAAATATCTACACCCTAGAAAGAAAGATAAAGGAAATAAAATATACGGCAATTAATGCCTTACAATCAGGATAATAAATTCAAACAAATTTAAGAAATAAATAAACACTAAAACTAACAACTAGTTGAATTGCTTCTTATTTGGAAAGCTTCATTTAGGAAACAAAATCAGCCATTCAATTAGGAAAAAATCGACCCTTTATTTGGATAATAAATAAAACAGGAAATATCATAAAATTCGGACTCATCCAAACCCTAGCTTGTTCCTCACGCGCAGGAAAATAGATGGCCAAATTTGGGCCTGTTGTGATTTGTTTTGAAGGATGGAGTCTGTATAACATCTGTAGAGATCGTCTTGGGCTTTCCGAAAACATATTATAATAGACGATCCAACTTCAGATGCTCTCTGTAGAGACCCATGAAGTTTAGTCCAGATTTGGTCTTCATGTGGGCCGAATTTGGATTCAGCAATTCAGAATCAGCCCCCATTAAATGCTTCTTTGATCCTCTTAGCCCTTCTAATTGGCCCAACTGGAACAAGCAATGGATCATTTGATGATGCTTCTTAATTCTCATCATTCCCCCACTCTTCAAAAGGATTCATCCTCGAATCTTCACCATAATGTTGTTGATAGCCTGTGACACTTTATCAAAGTCCTAAAAAAGTGAAACAAGAACACTAGGCCAAGAAGTTGACTGATTTGAAAACAAGGCCTTTTTTAACTCACTTTTTTTTGTATAGAAGTTCACTTGCTTTCTCTTTTTTTTTTTTTTTTTTCTCAACAGCCATGATTTCTTTTTTTGCTATTTAAATATCTCTTTCTTTTGTCTTTATTTTTTTATCATCAGCCGTGATTTCTTTTTTTGCTATTTCAATCTCTCTTTCTTTTGAACTCTCACTCTCCTTTTTTACATCTCTCTTTTCTTTTAACCTCACTTGATCTTCATATACTTGTTTTGGGGCTAAGGGTACAAGAGTGATTCGTTTTTTATTGAGTAAAAAGGAGTATCTATTTGTATAACCATCATAAGTTACATGCCTATCAAATTGTCATGGTCGCCCCAAAAGGATATGGCTCGCATGCATTGGTACCACATCACACAAGACTTCATCTTTATACTTCCCAATGGAAAAAGACACCAATACCTGTTTAGTATCCTTGATTTCTTCACTATCAATCAACCATTGTAGCTTATACGGTTTTGGCTGCTTCAAAGTGGCTAAATTCAATTTTCCACCATAGTAGTGCTAGCCATATTAGTACAACTCCCCCCATCAATAATCAAGCTACAAACTTTATCATTAACATGGCATCGGGTGTGAAAGACATTGTCACGTTGTAGCTCATCGTCTTCTTTTGCCTGAGTACTAAGAGCTCCTCTTGCAACTAAAAGCGTGAAATCAATCTTTTCGGGTGCATCGTCAGACATTATTTTTTTTAACCTGCAAAAACAAATTAGTAATCCTCACAAACACTGTCTCACGTGTTTATTTAATGATGGCACTCACACTCATGTTTCACTTGATTTTTGGCTTTTACCCTCTAATGATCTCGCACAATATTTTTTTTTTTTTTTTTTTTTTTGATAATGAATCAGATCAAACTTTTTTCTTTTTTTTTTGGTAACGGATATGATCAATGTTTTTTTTTTTTTGAAACAAAATCTGATCAATTTATTTTTAACAAAACTTGGTCAAACTTTTTTTTTTTGCAACAAAATCTGATCAAACTTTTTTTTTTTTTTTTGATAACACGGAAAAAAAAAAAGAAATAAAAAAAAGGGGATAGATCAAACCTAATTTTAGAAGCCTAAGCTCTGATACCAACTGATATGAACCTCCCCAAGAGTAGTGAGACCCGGAACCAATATATGGAC
This sequence comes from Acer negundo, assembly GCA_035582765.1. Lineage (NCBI taxonomy): Eukaryota > Viridiplantae > Streptophyta > Magnoliopsida > Sapindales > Sapindaceae > Acer > Acer negundo. The sequence continues at coordinate 3,758,015 of CM069242.1, forward strand.
TCAAATGATCGTTTCCTAAATTCAAGTTTATAAACAAAGAAAATAAAATAGGACCCTGACCCATTATCTATAAAGAGATAAGAACCAACGGTATCTAGAAGGTTGTAGACGCCACACTCAAGAACAAGAAAGAAGGTGAGTGATAAGTCATGTTTGAACGCCATAAGGTAGAACCTTGATAAGTTCGCAGTTCTTTGAAGAACCAAAGAGAAAAACGTTCTCTGAAATATTATTTCATTCCAAGTCCTCTTAATAATACATCAATGAGTCCCTTAAATACTAGAAATATCTAAACCCTAGAAAGAAAGATAAAGGAAATAAAATATTCGGCAATTAATACCTTACAATCAGAAAAATAAATGCAAACAAATTTAAGAAATAAATAAAGACTAAAACTAACAACTAGTTGATTTGCTCCTTATTTGGAAAGCTTTATTTGGGAAACAAAATCAGCCCTTCAATTGGGAAACAAATCGACTCTTTATTTGCTAAATAAATAAAACATGAAATATCCTAAAACTCGGACTCATCCAAACCCTAGTTTGTTCCTCACGCGCAATAAAATAGATGGCCGAATTTGGGCCTGTTGTGATCTGTTTTGGAGGATGGAGTCTTAATAACATCTATAGAGATTGTCTTGGGCTTTCCAAAAACATATTATAATAGACGATCCGACTACAAATACTCTATGTAGAGGCCCACGAAGTTCAGTCCAGATTTGGTCTTCATGTGGGTCGAATTTGGATTTCAGCAACTCAGAATCAGCCTCCATTAAATGCTTCTTTGATACTCTTAGCCCTTGTAAATGCTTCATTTGATGATGCTTCTTAATTCTCATCAAATGCACACAAAATAAACACACACAACATATAAGAATAAGACTTATGCATGAGTTGTGGGTATGTGCAACTATCTCTTCAGAGCAAGTAAGCACATAGAAATTTACCTTTGAAGTGCTTGATCTCTTGACTTCTTGAAAGGGACTTTGATCTTGAATCTCAAACACCTAAACTACCCTTACATTTAAACCCCAACATGTGGTTTGTCCATGAAATAAGCCAATCAAATAATTGAAACCTTACAAATCCTAAACATTTAGTGGCTCTTGTGCCTTTGGTCGTGAACGACCTTTTGGTCATCTTACCTTCCAAACAAGATTCACAAGTTGGTAGATCATCAACCTTTAAGTCACTTAAACCACTAACCAATCTTTTAATTCTATTAAGGTTAATATGTCCTAAACGCAAATGCCATAGATAGGTTTCATCCTTTGATAATTTTATTCTTTTATGACTATGTTTCGTTAATTCTATGTCTAACAAGTGAGAGATAATTCTATGTAAATAGAATAAACCGTTTTCCAATGTACCTTTGCAAAAAAATTTGTCATTCTTACAAGTAATAAAAACTTTATTATAAGTAACCGAATATCCAAATTTATTTAAACAAGAAACTAAAATTAAATATCTCTTAAATTGAGATACATAATAAACTTCTATTAGATCTAAATGCCTAATAGAATCTAGATTAACTCTAATATCTCCCACTACACTTGGATCAGCAAAGGAAGGGAACTTATGACTCCTCCGAGATTCTTCAACCTGAAAAATATCCTCCAATCTCTGATAACAAGCCTGTTAGCTACATCAATGTGCTTAAAAATTCTTCTCAAAGAATAGGTGATCCTAGTCGAATGCTCATGAATCTCAAATTCTATCAGCCTATTAACAATGGTAATAGGAAGTGTGTTGCACCCCCTGTGAAAGTTGCTGAAGATGGATGTAAGGCTTGGAAGATATGCTTAGTGGGTTATTTTATTAAGAAGAAGCTCCCTTTCTCTCTTGTTAACAATATTGCTAAGAGGATTTGGGGTAATTATGGTCTTCTGGAGGTGCTAGCTAATAAAAAAGGGATCTATTTTTTCAAGTTCTCAAACGATGACTCTTGCTCTAAAGTTCTTTTTTTTTTTTTGGGTAAATAAATAGTAACATAGAAAAAGGAAAGAATATACAAATACAAGGGGCATACCCCAGGAAACAAAGAAACCAGAGCACAAAGGCCCAAAACAAGCTCAAAAATAAGAGCTAAACAAAAGCTTTAACAAAGCAAAAACCCAAAAGAAAGAGCAAACAAACAGCCAACAGCACAATGATCATCTAGAGGTGATATTCTAATTCATAGTAATCAAAGGACAATCCTTCAAATTGATAGAACAGAGCCGGCTAATCCATGGCTTTTTGCTGGAAGAATGATTATTCTAAAGAAATGGCACTCTCGGCTTGTTTTAACGAAAGAATCTTATTCTAAGGTTTCAGTATGGGTCATGTTTTTTAATATTCCTCATGAATATTGGACTGAAGAGGGGCTAAGCTATATTGCTAGTGTTGTTGGGAAGCCTCTTTATTCTGATAGCCTAACTGAATCAATGAAAAGAATTTCATACGCCAGAATTTGTGTCGAAATTGATGCTACTAGCAAGTTAGTTGATTCTTTTGATTTACTTATGGGCGATTGTGATGATCAAAATAATGGGGAGAGTGTTGAAATTCTGGTTGAATACCAATGGAGACCAAAGATTTGTCCGGAGTGCAAATCGTTTGGTCATTCTGCTGCAACTTGCCCAAGTCTAAAGCATGTGGAAGGCAAATTCGATGAGAAGCATGGTTTCAAAGTGAAGCAAGAATGGGTGAAGGTTAATCGTGGTGCTGCAGCTCATGTATCCAAATATTCAGGGATCCTTTCTAGAGGAGATGCAACCCTTGTTCCCTCACCTAGTGAGAATATTGAGCCTATTCCTCTTTCCATGTCTTCTTTGAATGTTGATGAAGTCATTGCCGCTGGTCATTCTGAAGTTGAGCCTCCTTTGTGTCCTACCAACATGCCTATCAAGAATCAATACAATGTCCTCTCTAAGGAGAGTGCTATTGATACCTCTAACAAGTTTTCTACTCTTAATGAGAATGGTTATAGTGCCCTCTCTAAGGAAAGTGTTGTTGAATGTAGTGATGATGACTCTCCTACCACAGCCTCTCCGGATCATTCCCTATGGCTCTCAAAGATTAAGAACAATGATGGGGTTCCTATCATAGGGCTTTCTAACACTCCGGAGTCCTCTAGTAACAAGAAGAAGAAGAAAAAGAAGAAACGGTATGCAAAGAAAGGAATGGATAATATCTCGCAAGCTAAGGTGAAATCTCTTCAACCTCTTAACGATTAATTTAGCTTGTTGGAACATTAGGGGTTTGAATGCTACCCCTAAACAATTAGAAGTTAAGAAGATGATACTTGACCACAAGCTTAGTCTAGTTTGTTTAATGGAGACAGAAGTGAGTATGATCCATCAGCCTCTTGTAGTCAATTCTGTTTTCATGGAATGGGAAATGCTTGACAGTTACAATAGTCATGATCTTGGTAGAATTTGGATTGGTTAGGATCCTAGGATCATCAAAATCACTAAAATTTTTGAAACTGATCAGATTATACATTGCTAAGCTCATATTTTTGATGGTAATGATAGGATCCATATCTCATTTGTTTATGGTTCTAATGTTGATAATTCTAGAAGAGCTCTTAGGCATAGTGTATGATGCTCTAATCAGCAAGATACTCCTTGGATGGTTCTTGGCAATTTCAATGTCTCTAGGAGGGTGAATGAGTCAATTGGGGGTTCATCACATATTTCCTCAGCTATGGAAGAGTTTAATGACTGTCTTTATGTTTATGAACTTGATGACCTGTGTTTCTCGGGTTTTCTCCACATTTGGTTTAATAAGAGAAGCATTGGCTGCATCTCTAAGAAGTTGGATAGAGTTCTTGTTAATAAGGAATGGATGGCCAAGTTTGAATACTCTTAAGCCATTTTTCTTCCTCCTAGCATCTCTGATCACAGCCCCTCTTTGGTTAAGCTCGGATTGCAAGGTAATAAAAAGAATTGCCCTTTTAAAATTTTCAATTTTCTAACGAAACGGGAAGACTTTCTTCCTTTGGTTGAGAGTTGTTGGCAGGAGAATTTTCATGGCAATATGCAATTTCAGCTTTGCTCCAAAACTTAAAGAAGGTTTTAAAGTCCCTTAACAAGCATACGGTGGGGGATTTGACGGTTAAATCTATTGAAGCCAAGGCTGCTCTTGTTCATTGCCAAAGTCTTTTTGATCTGCAGCCTCTTGATGAAGGCCTTAGAATTCAAGAGAAGGAGCTTATGAGCTCTTACACTCTGGCTCTTCAAACGGAGGAGGATTTTTTGAGGCAAAAATCTAAAGTTCAATGGTTTAAGGCTGGTGACCGTAACACCTATTTTTCCAAAGTCATCAATGGAAGACGATATAGAAGTAAGATCCTCTCTATTACTGGAGAAGATGGTTCCTTGATTGAAGAAGATACTCAAATAAAATATGAGCATGTTCGTCACTTCCAAAATATTCTTGGTTGCTCTTTCCCTTCGAGACATTTTTGTCATCCTTTGAGAAATGTTATTGATAAACACATCTCCACTGATCAAGATGATTTCATGAGTAGAGAGGTCACAAATGATGAAATTCATGAGGTTTGCTTTTCTCTCCACCCTAATAAGGCTCCCAGTCCTAATGGTTTTAATGCTCATTTCTTCAAGTATACTTGGCACATCGTTGGTGATGATGTTATTAATGCTGTTCAAGAATTCTTTCGTACTGGCCTTCTTCTTAAAGAGCTCAGTGCTATGATTCTTACTTTGGTCCCTAAGGTCCCTAATCCCTCTAAGATGACGGATTTTAGACCAATCTCTTGCTGCAACACTCTTTACAAAATCATTGCTAATAGAATCAAGCCTTGTCTTCCTGGCATTATTAGCCCCTCCCAATCAGCTTTTATGGCAGGTAGCAGAATTGGAGACAACATTTTTCTTGTCCAAGAGCTAATGAGGAATTACCACAAAAATGATGGTGCGCCTAAGTTGGCCCTTAAGGTGGATTTGATGAAAGCTTTTGATATGGTTGATTGGGACTTCTTACTTGACACTCCTGCTGTGTTTCAGTTTCCTTTGAAAGTCATAAATTGGATTAGAGTTTGCCTTACTACTCCTAAGTTCTCTATCTCTATTAATGGTGAGCTTGCTGTTTCATCTCAGGAAAAAGGGGTCGTCGACAAGGGGACCCTATGTTCCATATCTCTTTGTTATGGCTGTGGAGATCCTCTCAAAACTTTTAGGCAATCATATTGCGGACTCTCCTAACTTCAAATATCATTGGAAGTGCGACAAGATTAAGCTTTCTCACCTTTGCTTTGCTAATGATCTTATTATGCTTTGCCATGGATCCTATCATTCAGCTCTTGTTCTCAAATCAGCCCTCGATGAGTTCTCCTTGTTGTCGGGTCTTGGTGCTAATCATGCTAAGAGCAACACTTTCATGTCGGGAGTGCTCAACACAATTATTCAGCAGCTTATCCACCTTTTTGGTTACACGGTTGTCTCTCTTCCTGTTCATTATTTAGGGATTCCTATTATCTCTTCTAAATTGAATTTGCGTGACTGCTCTCCCCTTGTGGATAAAGTTTCGAGTAGACCTTCTTCTTGGTTAAATCGATGCCTTTCTTATGCTGGTCATCTTCAACTTATTATCTCGGTCTTAACCAATATTCAAGTGTTTTGGGCTAGTCATCTTTGACTTCCTAAGAAGATCTTAAAGGTTATTGAGCAGAAATTTTGTAGTTTTTTATGGAATGGGGTTGAAGTTAGCAACAAAGGTTCTAAAATTGCTTGGTCTGATATTTGTATTCCCAAGAAAGAGGGTGGTCTTGGAATCAAGGACCTCTCTTTATGGAATATGGTGCTTATGATTAGGCACATTTGGAATCTGGTTTATGGCACTAATAATCTTTGGACTTCTTGGATTCATGCTTACCACCTCAAAGGTTCAAGTTTGTGGGAGGTGAAAGCGCCTCATACCTATTCTTGGAATTGGAGAAAGCTACTTCATCTTAGGCCTTTAGTCCGTCCTTTATTTCAGCACATTATTAGTAGTGGCTTGAACACTTCCATATGGTTTGATAATTGGCACCCTGATGGCCCTATTTGTTCGAAATGGAGTTCCCGAATTATTTACGATTCTGGTCTCTCTATCAATGCTAAGGTTAATACCATTGTCCTTGGTGATATTTGGAGATAGCCTGTTGCTATGTCAATTGATCTTGCTGAAATTAAGAGTCATATGCCTTATTACAATCCAAACTCCATTTTGGATGATATTATTTGGTGGCTCCCCTCTCCAAAAGGTATTTATTCTGCTGCTTCGGCTATGGAGTCTCTTAGAACCCATCACTCTCTTGTTCCCTGGTTTAACATTGTATGGTTCCCTCAGAATATTCCGAGGATGGGCTTCATCTTATGGTTGGCTATTAAAGGTAGGCTTTCTACCTTGGACCGTGTTCAGCGCTACGATCCTCAAGTTATTGCTACGTGTGTCCTTTGCAATTGATATGAATCTCATCAAGAATAGTGAGACCCGGAACCAATATATGGTAATGGAGAATCGTTTCCCAAATTCAAGTTTATAAAGAAAGAAAATAAAAAAGGACCCATTATATTTAAAGAGATGAGAACCAACGGTATCAAGAAGGTTGTAGACGCCACACTCAAGAAGAGACGAAGGTGAGTGATAAGTCAGGGTTTTGAACGCCACAAGGTATAACCCTTAATAAGTTCATAGTTCAATGAAGAACAAAGATAAAACGTTCTCTCAAATAATTATTTCATTCCAATGACTTCTTAATAATACATTAATGAGTCCCTTAAATACTAAAAATATCTAAACCCTGAAAAGAAAGATAAAGGAAATAAAATATTTGGCAATTAATGCCTTACAATCAAGGAAATAAATGCAAACAAATTTAGGAAATAAATAAAGACTAAAACTAACTACTAGTTGATTTGCTCCTTATTTGGAAAGCTTCATTTGGGAAACAAAATCAGCCTTTCAATTAGGAAACAAATCGACTCTTTATTTGGAAAATAAATAAAACAGGAAATATCCTAAAATTCGGACTCATCCAAACCCTAGCTTGTTCCTCACGCGCAACAACATAGATAGCCGAATTTGGGCCCGTTGTGATCTGTTTTGGAGGATGGAGTGTTCATAACATCTGTAGACATCGTCATGGGCTTTCCGAAAACATTTTATAGTAGACAATCCGACTTCAGATGCTCTATATAGAGGCCCACGAAGTTCAGTCCGGATTTGGTCTTCATGTGGGCTGAACATGGACTTCAGTAACTCAGAATCAGCCCTCATTAAATACTTCTTTGATCCTCTTGGCCCTTGTAATTGACCCAACTGGAATGAGTAATGGATCATTTGATTATGCTTCTTAATTCTCATCAGCAATTCTCAAAACGAAACCCATGCCCACCTTTTCTTTGAGTGTTTGTATAGCAAAGCCATTTGGACTCAAATCTTAAACAAGTGTGGTTGCACTTGGATTGGTCTCAGCTGGAATGATTTAATTGATTGGATTTCCATTCATTGGAAAGGGAACTCTCCTTCCACTGTGACTAAAAAGCTTTGTCTTGCGATGGCTGTCTATTTTATTTGGAGAGAATGAAATTGTCGTATTTTTAAGAGCTCTAGAAGGCCTAATGCTGAGGTTGCCCGGACAATTATTGACACTATTTGTAGCCGGCTCTGTTCTATCAATTTGAAGGATTGTCCTTTGATTACTATGAATTGGAATATCACCTCTAGATGATCATTGTGCTGTTGGCTGTTTGTTTGCTCTTTCTTTTGGGTTTTTTCTTTGTTAAAGCTTTTGTTTAGCTCTTGTTTAGCTCTTGTTTTTGAGCTTGTTTTGGGCCTTTGTGCTCTGGTTTCTTTGTTTCCTAGTGTATGCCCCTTGTATTTGTACATTCTTTCCTTTTTCTATGATACTATTTATTTTCCCAAAAATAAAAAATACACTGGCAGACACTAATGCTCTATTGCCTAAGGGCAAGTTGATTTCATTCTTATTCATCCTTTTCCTTTCCTGGAACCCCTTTAAGGAATAACAAACATGATTAGTGGCTCCAGAGTCTATGATCCAAGGATCTATAGAATCTGCCAAAAAACATGTTTCAAGATAATTAACATTTCCTTCTTCCTTCTTGTTCTAGGACTTTTGGCAAATTTTTTTTCCATTGTCCCTTTTCACCATAAAGGAAGCATTTCCATTTGATCTTGGTTACTTTATTGGTCTCGTTCTTGGTAGGCCCTAGTTGCTTTTTCTTCTATTATTTCTTGACCTTCTTATGGGTCTTAACAGTAGCAACTTTACCAACAATATGAATCTCTTGACCTTTGCTTTTCACAAGGATCTTTTCAGCTCTTTGAACATCTTGCATCAGGCCCTGCAATGTGTATTCCTTTTTCTTCAAGGTGTAGTCCAACTTGAACTGATCAAAGGAATTTGACAGTAAGTTGACAACCATGTCAATTTTCGTCTCACCATCTATCTCAGCACCATTGAGTTTAGCAACGTTGAGATGTGTTATGACTTTCCTTATGTGATCTTTCATAGCCTGTCTAGGTTTCATCCTAAGATTCATGAAAGCAGTCACTGCCTCTCTCTTAGTCGTCCTAAACCTCATAGTAAAAAACATCTCCTCTAGAGACATCATTATATTAGTAGCAGACCCCATTCCTTCATGCTGCTGTTGTACCACGTCAGAGATGGTAGCCATAATGTAATATTTGGCCATCTCATCTGAGGTCTTCCACTGCTCATACTCGTCTCTTTGCATCACAGTGGATTCATAAGTAGGAGTAGGTGGTTTAGGAGTAGTAAGAACAAACTTATGTTTTTCAGCTTGCAGCAACAACCTAGTTTTCCTTTTCAATGTGACATAATTATCACTAGTTAAAGTATTATCTTTTAAGATGTTGATTAGGGATGGGGTCATGATTTCTGAATAAAACAAAAATTATATATAAGTAAATAATCATGATAAAGCATTTTTGAATATTTATATTGAATTAGATAAATAATTCAATCGTAAAATTCAACAGTGATCCAACATCCATAAATATCATGCCTCCTTTAGGAGTTCACACCATTTACTAGTTGGACTAGGTCCCACCTAATTGTTAACATAACAACCAGACTTTTCAATTTTAGCCTTGTGATTTTATTGACAAGAACTCTTGGGAGGATATCAATAAAACCACATTGAGTGTGTTACCAAGATATCGACCATTAATAATTTCCCTCCTTTGAGAGTAGATATCGTTTGAATCAATTGTCTAGTCTGTCTTTGTAAGGAAGTATCTTGTTAAATTCCATTCATGGATACCCCTTGGGGGGTTATCACAACAAATATAAAACTCAACTAACCTCGGAGGCCATAGGTGTTTCAGAACACCTTCTCCCACTCAATTGTTTAAGGCGTGTGATTAAATTCCATAGAATGATTTACCAAGTTATCTAGATGCCAATTAGATACCTAAATCATTCAATACATGTTCATACCAAAAGAGGTATATGAGTGGCACTCCTATTCTATATGACATGTTATCAAGTAATAACAAATATTGTAATATTTATGAAAAATAAATAGCCACAATTTTGATCTATCCTGGAAAAGCAATTAAATTACATTTGTTGGAAACACAAAAAACCCTAACTTAACGAACAAGTCATCAAGGCCGTTTTGTGCGTCTACCATGGCTGCCCCACCCATGGGCATGCGCATGCACCCAACCCCCATAGGCAGCTGTGCGCCACCATACCACAACAATCGCAGCTGCACGCTCACTTGTTGCTTTGGTGCACACGGTGTAGGATTGGTACCGGTTGCTTTCTTTTTCTGCTTCCAATTCTTCAACTCTTCGATTCTTCAATATTTGAATATATTATTACAGCAGAATTTTTTTTTTAATACATTACAATGATAAAATAAAACAATAAAAAAAATGAAAACTTAGCAACTACCAAGAAGGAAATTATGGCGATAAAAGGTCACCCTTCTTGTTACACATCCAAACAAAAAATACATTTAAATTCTAGGACAAAAATTGAGCAATAACAAATCATATTATAATAACATAAATATCCATACATTCCACATGTAATTATATATGAGAATACCTAGAGTGTCATCTCTTTCTAAAACATACATATTTACAATAAAAAGAAATAAATCCACGTATACGTATCAATTAATCAAGGGTACAACCAAGGCTTTGATACCAATTGGAGGGAAAATACACGCGACAGAAGCGAAAAATAGATCTGTATATTTTAAAAATTTTCTTTTAAAAGAGAACCTTAACCCTTGATTAATTTACATATAATAAAAGATATCGTACATTTTTCAACATGACGATTGATGTTGCGTCGATTGTAATCCGCAAGATCTTCCAATCCAATCACAAACATGAATCACCTAGGAGTGTGTGCTCCCTTTCTTTGAATTGTGTACTTGAGGATAGATAACAAAAAACATTTTCTTTTGTTAGTCACAATAATCTTCCTAGAGAAAACGAAGAACGTTCGGTCACTTGTGAATTCTCAATCTTTTGATCGAAACTCGCGTGAACCTTATTCGAAGTTGTGTGCAAAGCCTTTAGGTGTAAAAGCTAGTAGTGCACTATCAAAAATAAAACGTTTCTTCTCTCTTTTTCCTCTTGGCCGATTCTACACACTATGTCTTAGAGTTGGATTTATTTTTAAGTAAAAAAAAAAAAAAAAAAAAAAAAAAAACTCTCTTCCAAAAACTAGGGTTGGCCAAATTATATATCATGGTATATATAGGGTGGCCGAAATCCTGGCTCAAAAAATATTATGGTTGGCCAAATCCTCTCATAAGGTAGATTTATGCCTTGTGGCTGAAGTCCTAACTCTAGGTAGATTCCTTGTCTTTGGCCGAAATCCTCTCCCAAGTAGAGTTTGTGTTTTCACCAAAGACTTCTATCAATCTTTAGAATTCAACCCTAATCCAACTCTTTAGTATATTATTAAATTGTGACTATATCAAAGACTTCCTAATTTGAATAGATAAATAAATTCATTTTATTTATTTACTTACTAAACAAAGTTTTTAATACTTATTATAATACCAACAGTAGTATAATACTAAGAAACCTATTTTCTAGTTAGAAAATTTTTTTGATTTTTTTTAATTAATAAATTAATTAACTTCCATTTAATTAATTTTTTTTTAATAAAATTGGACTGATCTAAAGGAAAAAAGCATCATAAGTGAATATATGCTGAAAAACCCTTAGACAGTATCCATATATATAAAAGATAAAAGAAAAGTAAATAGTGATAAAAAGAAACAAAGCACAAAGAACCAGGGGAAAAACAACCCCAAACAAAAAGAGGCACGCAGACCGCACAAAAGAGAAAAAGAAAACATCATAAAAAAAAATGAAAAGACTCCCCGACCTATTCAGTCGTTGGCAACTGAAGAAGAACAAAACAGCGGGGCAGAGAACCACCAAGAATCAGCCTGAAGCTTCAAAGCATGCTTAGAAAGCATATCTGCAACTTGATACCTCTCCCTGAAAATATGGGAAATATAAAAATCCATCTACGAGATCTGGAAGATGAAGCGCTGTCACACTTGACGAACCCTCTAAGGAACCATATAAAAACGAGAAGAAAAAAGCTGAACCACTTAAGAAGAACACTCTCAAACAAGATTCGATGCCACCTATACTTCCATGCAAAATTAATGGCCAAAGAGGCCACCAAAAGCTCGGCCTCAAACGCAAAAACCTGACCAAGAGGAATATCAAAGCAACCCTTCACAAAAGCTCTACAGTTCCTAAAGATACCACCAACCCCTGGAAAGCCCATAGTAGCACCATCTGTATTCACTTTGATCCAACCATTAGCCGGAGGCGACCAAATCACACTCTTGATCACCGAGGCTTTAGAAGGGCGACCCTGAAGACCGAATCGACAAAGAATCAAAAGGTCGTCCATACAATTACGCATACAACCAATATCCAGGCGATTAGCCTTTGAAATTGCACGCCAAACCAAAGAAATGATGGATCTAAAGTCCATCGACCTCCCTTCAAAGATCCACTGATTACGGCCAGTCCGTACCCCCCCATATCACTGCATGGATAACCACTTTCCATAAAATCTTTACCTGCTCACTAAAGGAAACTAACATGGTCTGCAAGAAGATGGATTGCCAAGTTTCGGTAGAGACACGTCGCTGGAAAGCTAAGAAAACCGCCTCCCAAAGAGCAACAGCCAGGGGACAATTAAGAAAAAAACAATCTGCCGATTCACTACTGACCCCACAAATACTGCAATGTGAAGCAAACTGGAACCCAGACCTGCAAAAGAGATCCTCAGTAGGAAGCATGTTTAACATAAGACATCAAGTTAAAGTTGAGCGAGAGGGAGGGGGGGGATAAAACGGGACCAAACATCTCTCCACCAAACAACCTAAGGAATGTCACGGAGAAATTGGGAATAAGCAGCTTGCAAGAAACACGACCATCCTTAGAATTAGCCCAAACCAAAGAATCCACAACAGGAGAAATTACAATCCGATCGATCCGAAAACACAAATCCGGGAAGCACGCTGGGAAACAATGGTCCAGTGCCCATCTACCCTCATGGGTAAAATCTGGGACCCTTGATATGAACCTCACCAAGAATAGTGAGACCCGGAACCAACATATGGATTCAAAGGATCGTTTTGTAAATTCAAGTTTATAAAAAACAAAGAAAATAAAGGACCACGACCCGTTATCTATAAAGAGATAAGAACCAACGGTATCAAGAAGATTGTAGACGCCGCACTCAAGAAGAGAAGAAGGTGAGTGATAAGTCAAGGTTTTGAACGCCACAAGGTATAACCCTTGATAAGTTCATAGTTCAATGAAGAACCAACAAGAAAACGTTCTCTCAAATAATTATTTCATTCCAAAGTCTTCTTAATAATACATAAATGAGTCCCTTAAATACTAAAAATATCTAAACCCTAAAAAGAAAGATAAATGAAATAAAATATTCGGCAATTAATACCTTACAATCAAGAAAATAAATACAAACAAATTTAGGAAATAAATAAAGACTAAAACTAATTGAGAAACAAATCGACTCTTTATTTGGAAAATAAATAAAATAGGAAATATCCTAAAATTCGGACTAATCCAAACCCTAGCTTGTTCCTCACGCGCAACAAAATAGATAGCCGAATTTGGGCCCGTTGTGATCTATTTTGGAGGATGGAGTCTTCATAACATCTGTAGAGATCGTCATGGGCTTTCTGAAAACATATTATAATTCGCAATCCGACTTTAGATGCTCTCTGTAGAGGCCCACGAAGTTCAGTCCGATTTGGTCTTCATGTGGGCCGAACTTGGACTTCAGCTGCTCAGAATCAAACCCCATTAAATGCTTCTTCAATCCTCTTGGCCCTTGTAGTTGACCCAACTGGAACAAGCAATGGATCATTTGATGATGCTTCTTGATTCTCATCACTCCCCCAATCTTCAAAAGGATTCGTCCTCGAATCTTCACCATAATGTTGTTGATAGCCTATGACACTTCATCAATGTCCTAAAAAATGAAAAAAGAACACTAGGACAAGAAGTTTACTAATTTGAAAACAAGGCCTTTTTTAACTCAATATTTTTTGCATAGAAGTTCACTTGCTTTCTCTCTTTTTTTTTCTCAATAGCCGTGATTTCTTTTTTGCTATTTCAATATCTCTTTCTTTTGTCTCTCTATTTTTATCATCAGCCGTGATTTCTTTTTTTGCTATTTCAATCTCTGTTTCTTTTGTCTCTCTTTCTTTTGAACTCTCACTCTCATATTTTACATCTCTCTTTTCTTTTAACCTCACTTGATCTTCATATACTTGTTTTGGGGTTAAGGGTACAAGAGTGATTTGTTTTTTTATTGAGTAAAAAGGATTATATATTTTTGGCTTTTACCCTCCGATGAGCTCGCACAAAAAAAATTTATTTTTTTCTTTTTGATAACATATATGCTCAATGGTTTTTTTTTGAAACGAAATATGTTCAATTTTTTTTTAAACGAACTTGATCAAACTTTTTTTTTTTTTTGAAACAAAATCTGATCAAATTTTATTTTCTTTTTGATAACACGGAAATAAAAGGGAAAAAAAAAAAAGGGATAGATCAAACCTGATTTTAGAAGCCTAAGCTCTAATACCAATTGATATGAACCTCACCAAGAATAGTGAGACCCGGAACCAACATATGGATTCAAAGGATCGTTTTCTAAATTCAAGTTTATAAAAAACAAAAAAAATAAAGGACCGCAACCCGTTATCTATAAAGAGATAAGAACCAACGGTTTCAAGAAGGTTGTAGATGCCACACTCAAGAAGAGAAGAAGGTGAGTCATAAGTCAGGGTTTTGAATGCCACAATGTATAACCCTTGATATGTTCATAGTTCAATGAAGAACCAAAGATAAAACGTTCTCTCATATAATTATTTCATTCCAAAGTCTTTTTTAATAATACATCAATGAGTCCCTTAAATACTAAAAATATCTAAACCCTAGAAAGAAAGATAAAATATTCGGCAATTAATGCCTTACAATCAGGAAAATAAATGCAAACAAATTTAGGAAATAAATAAAAACTAAAACTAACAACTAGTTGATTTGCTCCTTATTTGGAAAGCTTCATTTGGGAAACAAAATCAGCCCTTCAATTGGGAAACAAATCGACTATTTATTTGGAAAATAAATAAAATAGGAAATATCCTAAAATTCGGACTCATCCAAACCCTAGCTTGTTCCTCACGCGCAACAAAATAGATGGCCGAATTTGGGCCTGTTGTGATCTGTTTTGGAGGATGGAGTCTTCATAACATCTGTAGAGATCGTCTTAGGCTTTCCGAAAACATATTATAACAGACGATCTGAATTCAGATGCTCTTTGTAAAGGCCCACGAAGTTCAGCCCATATTTGGTCTTCATGTGGGCCGAACTTGGACTTCAGCTGCTCAGAATCAAACCCCATTCAATGCTTCTTCGATCCTCTTGGCCCTTGTAGTTGGCCCAACTGGAACAAGCAATGGATTATTTGATGATGCTTCTTGATTCTCATCATTTCCCCACTCTTCAAAAGGATTCGTCCTCGAATCTTCACCATACTGCTATTGATAGCCTATAATACTTCATCAATGTCTTGAAAAAGTGAAAAAAGAACACTAGGACAAGAAGTTGACTGATTTGAAAATAAGGCCTTTTTGAACTCAATTTTTTTTGCATAGAAGTTCACTTGCTTTCTCTCTCTTTTTTTCTCAACAGCCGTGATTTCTTTTTTGCTATTTCAATATCTCTTTCTTTTGTCTCTCTTTTTTTATCATCAACCGTGATTTCTTTTTTTGCTATTTCAATCTCTCTTTCTTTTGTCTCTCTTTCTTTTGAACTCTCACTCTCATCTTTTACATCTCTCTTTTCTTTTAACCTCACTTGATCTTCATATACTTGTTTTGGGGTTAAGGGTACAAGAGTGATTTGCTTTTTATTGAGTAAAAAGGAGTATATATTTTTGGCTTTTACCCTCCGATGAGCTCGCACAAAAAAAAAATATTTTTTTTTTTGATAACAGATATGATCAATGGTTTTATTTTTATTTTTTTTATTATTTTTTTTTTGAAACGAAATATGTTCTATTTTTTTTTAAATGATCTTGATCAAACTTTTTTTTTTTGAAACAAAATCTGATCAAATTTTTTTTTTCTTTTTGCTAACACAGAAAAAAAAAAAAAAGGGATAAATCAAACCTGATTTTAGAAGCCTAAGCTCTGATACCAACTGATATGAACCTCACTAAGAATAGTGAGACTCGGAACCAACATATGGATTCAAAGGACCGTTTTCTAAATTCAAGTTTATAAAAAACAAAGGAAATAAAGGACCGCGACCCGTTATCTATAAAGAGATAAGAACCAACGGTTTCAAGAAGGTTGTAGACGCCACACTCAAGAAGAGAAGAAGGTGAGTCATAAGTCAGGGTTTTGAACGCCACAAGGTATAACCCTTGATAAGTTCATAGTTCAATGAAGAACCAAAGATAAAACGTTTTTTCATATAATTATTTCATTCCAAAGTTTTTTTTAATAATACATCAATGAGTCCCTTAAATACTAAAAATATCTAAACCCTAGAAAGAAAGATAAAGGAAATAAAATATTCGGCAATTAATGTCTTACAATCAGGAAAATAAATGCAAACAATTTAGGAAATAAATAAAAACTAAAACTAACAACTAGTTGATTTGCTCCTTATTTGGAAAGCTTCATTTGGAAAACAAAATCAATTGGGAAACAAATCGACTCTTTATTTAGAAAATAAATAAAACAAGAAATATCCTAAAATTCGGACTCATCCAAACCCTATTTTGTTCCTCATGCGCAATAAAATAGATAGCCGAATTTGAGACCATTGTGATTTGTTTTGGAGGATCGAGTCTTCATAACATCTATAGAAATCATCTTAGGCTTTCCAAAAACATATTATAACAGATGATCTGAATTCAGATGCTCTTTGTAGAGGCCCACGAAGTTCAGCCCGATTTGGTCTTCATGTGGGTCGAACTTGGACTTCAGCAACTCAGAATCAGCCCTCGTTAAATACTTCTTTAATCCTCTTGGCCCTTGTAATTAGCCCAACTGGAACAAGCAATGGATCATTTGATGATGCTTCTTGATTCTCATCATTCCCCCACTCTTTAAAAGGATTCGTCCTCGAATCTTCACCATAATGTTGTTGATAGCCTATGACACTTCATAAATGTCCTGAAAAAGTGAAAAAAGAACACTAGGACAAGAAGTTGACTGATTTGAAAACAAGGCCTTTTTTAACTCACTTTTTTTTCATAGAAGTTCACTTGCTTTCTCTCTTTTTTTTTCTCAACAGCCGTGATTTCTTTTTTTGCTATTTCAATATCTCTTTCTTTTGTCTCTCTTTTTTTATCATCAGCCGTGATTTCGTTTTTTGCTATTTCAATCTCTCTTTCTTTTGTCTCTCTTTCTTTTGAACTCTCACTCTCTTTTTTTACATCTCTTTTTTTTTTTTAACCTCACTTGATTTTCATATACTTGTTTTGGGGTTAAGGGTACAAGAGTGATTCATTTTTTATTGAGTAAAAAAGAGTATCTATATGTATAACCATCATAAGTTACACACCTATCAAATTGCCATGGTCGCCCTAAAAGGATATGGCTCGCATGCATCGGTACCACATCACACAAGACTTCATCTTTGTATTTCCCAATGGAAAAAGACACCAACGCCTGTTTAGTGACCTTGATTTCTTCACTATCAATCAACCATTGTAGCTTATACGGTTTTGGGTGCTTCAAAGTGGCCAAATTCAATTTTTCAACCATAGTAGTGCTAGCCATATTAGGACAACTCCCCCCATCAATAATCAAGCTACAAACCTTATCATTAACATGACATCGGGTTTGAAAGACATTGTCACATTGTAGCTCATCATCTTCTCTTGCAACTAAAAGTGTGAAATCAATCTTTTCTGGTGTATCGGCAAACATTTTTTTTTTAACACTCGTGTTCACTCGATTTTTGGCTTTTACCCTCTGATGAGCTCGCACAATTATTATTATTTTTTTTTGGTTTGATAACAGATATGATCAAGTTATTTTATTTTATTTTATTTTTATTTTTTTTTATTTTTTTTTGTTTAGAAACGAAATATGTTCAATTTTTTTTAAAACGAAATTGATCAAACTTTTTTTTTTTGAAACAAAATTTGATCAAATTTTTTTTTTCTTTTTGATAACACGGAAATAAAAGAAATAAAAAAAAAGGGGATAGATGAAACTTGATTTTAGAAGCCTAAGCTCTGATACCAATTGATATGAACCTCACAAAGAATAGTGAGACCTGGAACCAACATAAGGATTCAGAGGATCGTTTTCTAAATTCAAGTTTATAAAAAACAAAAAAAATAAAGAACTGTGATCCGTTATCTATAAAGAGATAAGAACCAATGGTATCAAGAAGGTTGTAGACGCCATACTCAAGAAGAGAAGAAGGTGAGTGATAAGTAAGGGTTTTGAACGCCACAAGGTATAACCCTTGATAAGTTCATAGTTCAATGAAACGTTCTCTCAAATAATTATTTCATTCCAAAGTCTTCTTAATAATACATCAATGAGTCCCTTAAATACTAAAAATATCTAAACCCTAAAAAGAAAGATAAATGAAATAAAATATTCGGTAATTAATGCCTTACAATCAGGAAAATTAATGCAAACAAATTTAGGAAATAAATAAAGACTAAAACTAACAACTGGTTGATTTGCTCCTTATTTGGAAAGCTTCATTTGGGAAAAAAAATCAGCCATTCAATTGAGAAACAAATCGACTCTTTATTTTGAAAATAAATAAAACAGGAAATATCCTAAAATTCGGACTCATCCAAACCCTAGCTTGTTCCTCACGCACAACAAAATAGATAGCCGAATTTGTGCCCGTTGTGATCTGTTTTGGAGGATCGAGTCTTCATAACATCTATAGAGATCGTCATGGGCTTTCCGAAAACATATTATAATAGGCAATCCAACTTCAGATGCTCTCTATAGAGGCCCACGAATTTCAGTCCAATTTGTTCTTCATGTGGGCCGAACTTGGACTTCAGCATCTCAGAATCAGCCCTCATTAAATACTTCTTTGATCCTCTTGGCCCTTGTAATTGGCCCAACTGGAACAAGCAATGGATCATTTGATGATGCTTCTTGATTCTCATCAACCCTCACCCGGAGTTGATTATCTAAATAATATGGAATCCCTAAAAGTTCCAAAATGGGGACCCCTAACCAATTATCCCACCAAAAGTCCCGCTGAGAGTTCTCGCCAATCAGCTAGATACCTTCCTTAAGAAGGGAACTATAATTTATCTGAAGAGAAGACCAAATCGATGAGGTGAAATACCCTCCGTGAGGCTTCTGTAAATGCCTGAGATACCTCTCCCGAAGAAATGAGAAAGCAAAACCATCAGAGGTTATAAACTTCCGAGTGAATTTCCACAACAATAAGTCATTCAGGAACCTAAGATCTTTCAGACCAAGACCACCATGTGAGTAAGGCCTACAACAACAATCCCAAGCAACCTGAACCAACTTAGTCTCCTCACAGGAACCAGTCCACAAAAAGTTCCTCAAGTTGCGGTTAATCAGTGACAATAAAGAAGAAGGCCACTTGTAAATCATGAAAGAGTGCACAAATGTACTAGTGATGACCAACATGATTAGATTAGCATGACCAGCTAGAGAGAGGGACTTGCCCTTCCATTTAGAGAATTTAGACAAGATCTAATCCGCAATAGGTCGTAACACCGCTTTTCAAGGCCTACCCTGAAACAAAGGGACTCCCAAATGAGAAAACGGGAGTTTCCCAATCTGCATACCAACTAGAGGCTGTAAACTACCAATCCAAGAAGGGCAGACAAAAGATCCGAAATAAATCGAAGACTTCTAACTGGCTTGAAATATCACCATAATCCCCAAAAGCACACATGATATGCTTCAGATTCTTTTGAGTGCCTATGCAAATGATCAGAACATCATCTGCATATAGCAAATGAGTTGGAGCCAAAATAAAAAAACCCTTAGGGAAGAAATCGGCAAAATATGAGAAGAACCCACTAACCTTGTCAATAATCTACTAAGGAAGTCTTCTGTAATACCAAACAAAACCGGGAAAGCAGATCTCCCTGACGAACCCCTCTAGAGCAATAGAAATACCTCTCTAAGACCCTATTCAATAGAACTGAAAGCCTAGACGAACGAAGAATGCCATTTATCCAATCCACAAAAAGAGAATAAAACCCAAAATCATAAAGCATTCTGTAAAGGAAAGACCAATCCAAGGTGTCAAAAGCCTTACGGATGTCAATCTTCATGGCTAAGTCACCTTCATAGCACTTCTTTTGCAACACATTCACACAGTTAGAAGCTAAAGCAATACAATCCTCAATATGCCGGTCTCGAATGAAGTCGAACTGCTGAGGAGAAATAATCCTAGCTGCAACCCGAACTAAACGATCTGCCAAAATCTTCAAAGCAATTTTAAACAGAAAGTTACTATGTACATCGGTCGAAACTGATCATTCGAAATCGAGTCCCTCAGTTTCGGAAGAAGAACAATTAAGCTGGAATTGAGTCCCGAAAAAATAACTCCAGTGATGAAAAAATCCTGAACAGCGAAGACCACGTCACTACCTACAACATCCCAACATCTTTGATAAAATCTACTAGAAAACCCATCTGGCCCAAGGGCAGAAGCAGTATCCATAGCAAAGACCACATCATGAATATCATCTATAGATGGAATGATTGTCAAGAAGGCGTTCTCTATGGCAGTTACCAAGGAAGGAATCACATCATCTACAATAGATAAATCTCTCTCAACTCGAGAAACATTTGAGGAAAAGTGGCCAGAATAATAACTAACAATATGATCTCTGATGGTAGACCGATCCTCCCGGAGAACCCCATTAGTCGAAAAGGCTGATATAGTATTACGAAATTGCCTACGTTTGATAGAGGCATGAAAGAAAGATGTGTTTCGATCCCCATCACGAAGCCACCTAACTCTAGACCGATCACGATAAAAACACTCTTGTCTCCATAACAACACATCAAGCTCAGAATGAACACTTGCCTCAGCCATAAAAAGATCATCTGAGAAACCCTGATTAGACAAATCCAGCTGAATAGAATGAAGCTCCACAGATTTCCCAGCAATGGCAGAGTCAAGATCCCAAAAACCTCCCAATTCCAAGACTTGAGTCCTCATACAAGCTTCTTAGCTTATAGATAACAACCTGATGAGTTCTACCCATAACAGGAGAGCTCTAAATCCTACGAATAATAGCTATAAAATCAGAATGATCTAACCACATGCTCTAAAACTGAAACGGCCGATGACTAGAAACCTTAAAATTTGATAACCGAACCAACAACAAACAGTGATCAGAACATATACGGGGAAGAGCCACACACGAAATTTTTCGCTAACAGGAAATGTAACCACCTTAAACCAAAACTCTATCTAAACATCTCTCAACTCTAGTGCGGTTATTGTGACCTTTAACCCAAGTGAATCGGTCGCCTTGAGAACGAATGCCAACCAAATCACAATCCTCAATCATCAACCTGAAATCCTCACAAGAACCACGGGCTGGAGGACGAGAACCCAAAGCCTCATGAGCACCCAGAACCCCATTGAAATCCCCAACAACCAACCAGGAAGAAGAAACCAAACTAACTATATCTCGAAGAGACTGCCAAAGAGACCTACGAACCATTGTAGAAATGCTCGCATAAACAAAAGTGTACCAGTGCACCCGAGAACAGATCGAGAGCGAAACAGTAAGATGTTGATCATGACAGTGAACTATCTAAGCCTCAGGAAATGAAGCACAAGTGAAAACCCAAATAGTCGGAATCAACCAACCCCTATCGTTTATACCCACTAGGTGAAGACAGAGCGAGGACTAGAAACCTGAAGAGATAGATGAAAAATCAACCATGGGCCCTACAATACAAACCAAAACAGGTCTATGTAAACGACACAACTCTCTAAGTACCCACCTCGTAGGCTCACCCCGTATCCCACCAAAGTTCCAAAAGAGAACATTAATCATTGAAAACTGTCGAAGGAGCCCGGCATCCAGACTTTAAAGAAGCCAGCCTACGCTCAACCCTCAAAGCTCTCTGAGCAACCACAACATCAACTAACTCACCCTCATCCACCTAGGAAGCCCATGAAGAATCTACAATGAGGTGAAGCTCAAACTAAGAAGCTAACCACGTAACCGAGCTCTGACTCTGCACCCTAGGATCCAACACCGAAGAACAAGAAAAACCAGATCCATATCGTAAACTACTCTGATCCAAATTGACATTCGAAGCTGAAGACACAACTGCCTCCTTAGATGATTGATTGCCTGAAACCTCATGAACCCTAACTTGCTGACGAGCCGTATGACCCGGACGATAAGATGACCTAGATAAAATGTTAGAGACCATAGGGCGAAACTGATTGACCACAAAAGAACCCTAAACAACAATCCTCGAATAATGCACCACCCATATAGCCGAACTGACAGAACTAATAGAAGGATCAATAACCGAGTAACTAGAAACCAGAACTAAATCAGTAACATCGTCAGCAAATCCTAAACCCTAGCTAATCTACCATGCCTGGGAAATCATTGGAGGAACCGAACTTGAAGCCACTTCAGAAAAAGCTGAGACAGTAGATAAAGACGGATTCGAAGAAATAACCAAACTAGCAGACGAAGTGGAACCTGATACCAAATTAGACCGTACTGAAGTATGGACAACCACTGAATCATGACCACCTACATCCAGGTGAATAGCTGAAAAAACATTAGATAACGAGACCTCCTCCTAAGGTGTATTAATAGGGCGATAAACTAATTTAGAGGAATGGATCCAAATTGGCTGAAAATCATCATCTTGAAAAACTCTAGAATCCCTTTCTATATCTAAGGTCGATTTTGCAAAAGTACTCAAAGGAACCTTAGAAGACTTATTCAATGATAAGAACTAGGCAAATGACCTATAGAAGAGCAAGTGGAGCAAAAAGCTAGGAGATTCTCATACTTAACAGCTATAAAAGAACTATGAAATTCATCCCTATATAGCAATACTAAAGTAGGTAGCACTAATGACACATCCACATCAACTGGAAATCTAGCATAATGACCAAAATCCCCATCACTAGTAGCCTTGTCCAACCGTAATGTCAGCCCAATCCCTCTAGCCAAGTTAGAAATAATTTTTGGATGCCAGTATTTCCATGATAGATCAAAGAACCTAACCCAAACTTGAGCATTTGTGGACTTCTATAGTGATGGGTTAAAATCTGGGACCTAAGGTTGTAGTTGCAAAGTACCTGGCTTCAGATGAACCGAACTGAACCCTCAAACATGATTCATCTCAATAAGAGACTTCAAAAGAATATGATAATAGCCTTTTCCTGGAGATATAAGATGTCAATCAGAATTTAGCATCAAATGCTTGCTAAGTCTTGCCTTAAAATCCACAAGCTTCCAAGGTCGCTCACCACTGGAAAGCACCACACGACAAATAAGAACATTTCTACATAACTCAAGATGGGCCTGATAAGCAATCGGATCAAACCGAACAGAAACATACCCCCCTTTCTTAGAGGGAACTCAAGGCACCGGTAAAGTCTCAATAGGAGAAGATATGAATAGACCCGGAAAAGATTTGTTGATAGCCTATGACACTTCATCAATGTCCTGAAAAAGTAAAATAAGAACAATAGGCCAAGAAGTTGACTAATTTGAAAACAATGCCTTTTTTAACTCCCTTGTTTTTGCATAGAAGTTCACTTGCTTTTTTTTTTTTTTTCAACAGCTGTGATTTCTTTTTTTTCTCTTTCAATATCTCTATCTTGTGTCTCTTATTTTTTATCATCAGCCATGATTTCTTTTTTTGCTATTTCAATCTCTCTTTCTTTTGTCTCTCTTTCTTTTGAATTCTCACTCTCCTTTTTTACATCTTTTTTTTTTTTTTTAACCTCACTTGATTTTCATATACTTGTTTTGGGGTTAAGGGTACAAGAGTGATTCATTTTTTATTGAGTAAAAAAGAGTATCTATATGTATAACCATCATAAGTTACACACCTATCAAATTGCCATAGTCGCCCTAAAAGGATATGGCTCGCATGCATCGGTACCACATCACACAAGACTTCATCTTTGTACTTCCCAATGGAAAAAGACACCAACACCTGTTTAGTCACCTTGATTTCTTCACTATCAATCAACCATTGTAGCTTATACGGTTTTGGGTGCTTCAAAGTGGCCAAATTCAATTTTTCCACCATTGTAGTGCTAGCCATATTAGTACAACTCCCCCCATCAATAATCAAGCTACAAACCTTATCATTAACATGGCATTGGGTGTAAAAGACTTTTTCACATTGTAGCTCACCATCTTCTTTTGCTTGAGCACTAAGATCACCTCTTGCAACTAAAAGCGTGAAATCAATCGTTTCTGGTGCATCGTCAAGCATTTTTTTTTAACCTGCAAAAACAAATTAGTAAGCCTCACAAACACTCCCTCACGTGTATATTCTCAATAATGATGGCACTCTCACTCGTATTTCACTCGATTTTTGGATTTTTCCCTTGATGAGCTCGCACAGATTTTTTTTTTTTTTTTTTTTTGATAACGGATCTGATCAAGTTTTTTTATTTTTGAAACGTAATTTGATCAATTTTTTTAAAACGAAACTTAATCAAACTTTTCCTTTTTTTTTTTTTTTGAAACAAAATATGATCAAAATTTTTTTTTTATTAACACGGAAATAAAAGAAATAAAAAAAAAAAAGGGATAGATCAAACCTGATTTTAGAAGCCTAAGCTCTGATACCAACTGATATGAACCTCACCAAGAATAGTGAAACCCGGAACCAACATATGGATTCAAAGGATCGTTTTCTAAATTCAAGTTTATAAAAAACAAAGAAAATAAAGGACCGCAACCCGTTATCTATAAAGAGATAAGAACCAACGGTTTCAAGAAGGTTGTAGATGCCACACTCAAGAAGAGAAGAAGGTGAGTCATAAGTCAGGGTTTTGAACGCCACAAGGTATAACCCTTGATAAGTTCATAGTTCAATGAAGAACCAAAGATAAAACGTTCTCTCATATAATTATTTCATTCCAAAGTCTTTTTTAATAATACATCAATGAGTCCCTTAAATACTAAAAATATCTAAACCCTAGAAAGAAAGATAAAGGAAATAAAATATTCGGCAATTAATGCCTTATAATCAGGAAAATAAATGCAAACAAATTTAGGAAATAAATAAAAACTAAAACTAACAACTAGTTGATTTGCTCCTTATTTGGAAAGCTTAATTTGGGAAACAAAATCAGTCGGGAAACAAATCGACTATTTATTTGGAAAATAAATAAAACAGGAAATATCCTAAAATTCGGACTCATCCAAACCCTAGCTTGTTCCTCACACGCAACAAAATAGATGGCCGAATTTGGGCCTGTTGTGATCTGTTTTGGAGGATGCAGTCTTCATAACATCTGTAGAGATCGTCTTAGGCTTTCCGAAAACATATTATAACAGACGATCTGAATTCAGATGCTCTTTGTAGAGGCCCACGAAGTTCAGCCCATATTTGGTCTTCATGTGGGCCGAACTTGGACTTCAGCTGCTCAGAATCAAACCCCATTCAATGCTTCTTCGATCCTCTTGGCCCTTGTAGTTGGCCCAACTAGAACAAGCAATGGATCATTTGATGATGCTTCTTGATTCTCATCACCGTTCACCACTGGAAAGCTCCACACGACAAATAAGAACATTCCTACACAACTCAACATGGGCCTGATAAGCAATCGGATCCAACCGAACAGAAACATACTCCCCTTTCTTAGAGGGAACTCTTGGCACCGGTAAAGTCTCAATAGGAGAAGATTTGAATAGACCCGCAAAAGACTTACTACCCTGGACTATAGGCACTGAACTCTAAATGAGACCTATAACTAAATCCGGAACAATCACTGAAACACCCCCTCAGGCTAAGGAGGAATCGGCTCACCAACCAATGAACATACCCCACCAGATGCGAAAGGAACAACCCGAGAAGAGGAATTCACTCTACTCACCGTACTCAGACCAACTTGACTAGTCGAGGTGGAAGATACCACTATCAAAGATGAAAGAGAAAAAGCAACCTCCATGCACATAGGATTCATAGAGCTAGATACGGATGCAACTCAGTGCCGTGAACCCCACATCACAAAGTTCTTGATTCTAGGTTGCATAAAAAATCACGATCTACAATCTTGAAGAAGGACGAATAAACTGAATCTTACCAAAAGAGGGCCAAACAAGAAAAATGGCGGTGTAACCCTAAAAGAAATGTTAAACTAATATAGAAACTTGAAACTAACGTAAATCTATGAAACAAAGTCCAAATCACGATATTATTGATTCCAAGTTGCATGGAATTTCATGGTCTACAACTTTGATGAAGAATATAAGATCGGAATCTGGCCAGATAAGGCTCAAAATCACAAAACGGCGTCAAAACTTATCCATAACTATGTGCCAAATCACGAGATTCTTGATTCCAAGTTGCATGAAATTTCACGGTCTACAACTTCGCTGAAGAACATAAGATTAGAATCCGATCAGAAGATGCTCATAATCAGAAAACGGCGCTGAAAACCTCCTTCCATTTAATTAAATAATAAAATAAAACAATATTCTTAGCCTTGCCGCCCATGTATACAACATATGCATTATATATTTTTTCCATTTTATTAAATCCATTGGACCTTAATAAAAAGTCCATATGTGAACTAGATCCATTCTTACTAAAAGAAAACAAGTTCATATGCCTTTAAATTAATATATTAATCTAATTTAACGGCCCATTATATAATTTTTTTTTTATATAAAAATAATTAAAATTGGACTGATCTAAGAGGAAAAAGCATCACAAACGATCATATGCTGAAAAACACTTAGACAGAATCCATATATAAAAAAAAGGAGAAAAGAAATGTAAAAAGAGACAAAAAGCAACAAAGCACAAAGAACTAAGGGGAAAACAACCCTAAACAAAAAGAGGCACGCATGCCACACAAAAAAGAAATAGAAAACATCAAGAAAAATGAAAAGACTCCTGACCCATGCAGTCATTGCCAACTAAAGTAGAACAGAATGGCGGGGTAGAGAACCACCAAGAATCACCCTGAAGCTCCAAAGCATGCTTACAAAGTGTATCTGCAACATGATTCCCTTCCCTGAAAATATGGGAAACCTAAAAATCCATTTGCGAGATCTGGAAGAAGCAGCGCTGCCACGCTTGACGAACCCTCCAAGGAACCATCTCAGAACGAGAAGAAAGAAGTTGAACCACATAAGAAGAATCACTTTCAAGCCAGAGACGATGCCACCCATACTTCCATGCAACGACCCATTATATAATAAATGTGCAAATTGTATTCTTAAAGTATTAATTACAATTCTAGATGGACCTATAAATTAGTCCGATATATCAAGTGATCCATGCAAGTCCATGTGGATTAGGGATCTTGGTGGGCTATCTAAATTTATGCTTCATTAGGCATAACCCAATCATAATCAACAAATGATTCACTTAGGTTTGATCTATTAGTTTTAGCTCATTCCAGTAAAGAACTAAAATTGAACTCTTAAATTAAGATATAATAAGTAAATGTTTTTCATTCGTACCCTAGAAAACCTTATTGGAGATAGTGTACCCTCGTGATAAATATCAGTAATCACCAAGAGTTCATGAACCACCTATAGCTCTCCTAGTTATCATATTTACTCATATGACCACATTTTGAACTTGGATATTCTGACTTGTCTAGAAGCCATGTTTCAATAGATACTATCGAAAACTTAACGTTAAGATTCAATATCCAATACCCAATACCTCAAAATATTCATATGATGACATTCTACTCTCATTTAATAAATGGAGTCATGATGTCCATATCTATAAATGAAGTCCTCTATCGATTAATAAATGAATACCATCAAACTATCGAGGATAGACTATGCTATATAATCGTACTCATTGATAGCTCAAATGATAACACTTGCAAATGAATTGTTATAATCAACACATGCGGAATATCAATATACAAGTGATACAATCAATACAACATATGGAAGATAATGCAACATAAAAACAAAAATTGACACATTTGTTTTTACGTGGTAAAACCTCCTCAGAGGAAACATCCACGGGTTGATACCACAACCACCGGCAAAGCAATCCACTATATGAAAAGGACTTACACACTTAAAGCTATCAACACATGATATCCACTTCAAGCTATCAACTCCTAGTCTAACCTCGGGCCTAGTGAACCACCTAGCTTACTCCCTATCCAAGGTGTGTCCTACACCTCTAGGAAGTAACTTCCTATCCAAGACTCTCAAGCCTCTAGGAAGATTTTCTTGTTTAACTATCTAGATCACAAATGATCCTAGTCAAGCTTCCCTAGCTCAACCATCTGGAGTACCAAACACAAAGCTAAGTATTTTGCTTGACTATCCGGACCATATGTCCTAGTCAAGACTTTTTGCTCTAATTAAGGCTTCACTCACCTTAACAAGAGACTTCAACCTTTCCACAAGGCAATGATCTAAGTGATGTAAATGATGCAAACACAATCAAATAAAGCAAGATGATCAATCAAGCTTTATGAACATGTTCAATGATAATCTAGAATATGCTTTCAACAAATAATCACAAATGTATCCAGAAATCAAGACATGTGAATCAATAAGAACAAGATATGAATATTCACTATATCACACAAAAATATTAGTTCTTAGATCATGAAATTAAACCTAGAAAGTATCATGAGGCACATCACATATAACATTTCTAGAATCAATTTCAAGTTCAATCAAGTTTAGCTAAAATATGCTCAAATCAAATCACAAAGCTAAAACTTGATAATCAATTGATTATAAAAACCTATAAAGTGAATTAACATCATTCTCAACATATTTCATCTATCAAATAGGAAGATTAAAAGAGATGATCAAAAGAGAAAGTAAGTTGAAGATGTTTCACATACAAAGATTGAAGCTCGGACTGAAATTTGCTCACTGCGAAAAATCACGAACTCAAATGACTATGAAAATTCTTAGAGTTTGTATCTCTCTTCATGATAAGAATAAGGGAGCTGCACTAAGGGAACCTGATTCAAGACACTTGGGCTGATTCTGAAGTTTTAAAGTCCAAGATGAGCCCACATGAAGACCAAGGCTTAATTAACGTCATCAATGCAATTAATTGGCCCGAATAAGAGAAGCTTAGGCATGAAGCACAAGCTGGGGTGTGTGGAGGAGATTTAATTTCAGTAGAATCTCAGATATTCTTGTTCTCTAACTTTTTCATTCCAGACTCTTTGTGATTTGTTTCGTGTGAACGTGGATAAGAACTCATGGTTATTGTTTGATTAGTTTGATAAGAACTTTTGAGAAAATAACGACGGAAAAAGGCAAGAGTGGTGAGTACATAATGAGGGTAAAAGCCGATTTTTATTGTGTGAAAACACCAGTGTTAAGTGATCTGAATTTTTTTTTGAGTGAAACACGTGAGGGAGTGTTGTGAGGTCTCTCTTTTTTTTTTTTCCTAATCTTTATTTTACAGGGAAAACATGTCTGAAAACAAAGATAAAAGTGTTACTGATGATTCTTCCATACCGGCGGACCTAAAACTTTGGAAGGAGGCATTAATAGGGGAGATGAGACGGATGATGAGGGGTGAATTAGAACAATTACATGAGCGCTTAGATCAAGTGGAGAAGTCACGCACGGAACAGCAACAACCTGTTCCACAAGCACATAGGAGAGAGAGAGTTCCGGTTAGAGAAGAAGTCAATGATTATTATGGGGATGATAATGACGTAGAGGAGGATGATCGCATTTCCAATGTGGGTGCAGGCAGATTTAGGCGTGGAATTGGAGGTAGAGGCGCTAGGTTTGGGAATAGAGAAGATAGGTATGGGAATAGAGGAGATAGGTATGGAGAGAGGGTTGATAATAATTTGGGTAGTATTAAGGTGAAAATTCCAACCTTCCAAGGTAAAACTGATCCTGAAGCTTATTTGGAGTGGGAGAAAAGAATAGAATTGGTGTTTGATTGCCATGACTATTCCGAGTTGAAGAAGGTGAAGTTGGCTGCCATAGAGTTTACTGATTATGCTATTGTTTGGTGGGATCAATTGATTGTGAGTAGGAGACGAAATGGAGAGAGACCTATTGAGACGTGGGAGGAGATGAAAACTGTTATGAGGAGGCGATTCATTCTGAGTCACTATTATAGGGGTTTGTTTCAGAAATTGCAAACTCTTACTCAAGGGTCTAAGTGTGTTGAAGACTACTACAAGGAGATGGAGATAGCCATGATTCGGGCCGATATAGAGTAGGACTGAGAGGCTACTATGGCTAGGTTTCTACATAGGCTAAACCAAGACATTGCAAATGTGGTGGAGTTGCAACATTATGTTGAGCTGAATGACATGGTGCATCACAATGTTGAGCTGAATGACATTGCAAGTGCTTTAAGTGTTTGGGAGCAGGTCATATTGCATCACGATGTCCAAACAAGAGAGTAATGGTTTTGAAGGATTGTAGTATCGAATCCGAGGGTGAATCTGAAAATTAGTACATGCCACCTTTCGAGGATGCAAGTGACAATGCATATCCGGTGGGTGGAGAGCTTTTGGTTGCTAGAAGAGCTCTTAGTGCTCAAGCCAAGGAAGATGATGAGGTACAATGTGACAACATCTTTCACACCCGTTGCCATGTTAATGATAAAGTATGTAGCATGATTATTGATGGGGGGGAGTTGTACTAATGTGGCTAGCACTATTTTGGTGGAAAAACTGAATTTGACCACTTTTAAGCACCCAAAACCTTATAAGCTACAATGGTTGAATGATAGTGGGGAAGTTAGGGTAAATAAGCAGGTGTTGGTGTCTTTTTCAATTGGAAGATACAAAGATGAAGTTACTTGTGACGTGGTGGCAATTAATACGGGTCATATCCTTTTAGGAAGACCATGCAGTTTGATAGGCATGTGACTCATGATGGATATACTAATAGATACTCATTTGTACTCGACAAAAGGCCAATCACTCTTGTGCCTTTAACTCCAAGACAAGTATATGAAGATAAAATGTGGTTAAAAAACGATAAAGATGTAAAACAAGAGAGTGAGAGCTCAAAAGAAAAAGAGTCTGAATCAACAAAAAAAGAAACAAAAGATCAAAAAGAAAAAGAGATTGATGAGAGAAAAAGAGAGAGAAAACAAGTGAGCTTTTATGCAAGAGAGAGTGAGATAAAAAAAGCTTTGTTTTCAAATCAGTCGATGATTATACTTTTGTACAAAGAGGCTTGTTTTAGTACTAACGAATTTGACTCATCTTTGCCTAGTGTTGTTGTTTCACTTTTGCAGGACTTTGATGAAGTGTTTCCCGAAGAGATGCCTATTGGTTTACCACCAACAAGGGGGATTGAGCACCAAATTGATTTTGTACCCGGAGCACCTATCCCAAATAGACCCGCATACAGAAGTAATCTGGAGGAGACGAAAGAACTTCAAAGGCAAGTTAATGAGCTCATGGAAAGGGGGTACGTGCGAGAGAGTATGAGTCCTTGTGCGGTTCCCGTATTACTTGTGCCTAAGAAGGATGGAACATGGAGGATGTGTGTTGATTGTCGTGCCATCAACAATATCACTGTAAAGTATCGACATCCTATTCCTAAATTAGATGATATGCTTGATGAATTGCATGGTTCTGTAGTTTTTACGAAAATTGATCTTAAGAGTGAATATCATCAAATTAGAATGAAAGAAGGTGATGAGTGGAAAACTACTTTTAAAACAAAATATGGTTTATAACTAATGCACCAAGTACTTTCATGAGATTAATGAACCATGTTTTGCGTGCTTTTATTGGACAATTTGTGGTTGTTTACTTTGATGACATTTTGATTTATAGCAAAAACCTTGATGAGCATGTTGAACATTTAAAACTTGTTTTAGGTGTTTTAAGAGCTGAAAAGTTGTTTGCTAATCTCAAAAAGTGTACTTTTTGCATGGATAAGCTTGTATTTCTTGGTTTTGTTGTTAGTGCTAAAGGGATTGGGGTTGATGAAGAAAAGGTTAAGGCAATTAAAGAGTGGCCGAAACCTACAAATGTGGGACAAGTGAGGAGTTTCCATGGGTTGGCTAGTTTTTATAGGAGGTTTGTGAGGGATTTTAATAGTCTAGCCGCACCTTTAACTGAAGTTATCAAAAAGAATGTGGGTTTTATGTGGGGTAATGAACAAGAAAAGGCATTTAACTTGATTAAGGAGAAATTAACTAACGCACATTTGCTTGCTTTGCCTGACTTTGCTAAAGCTTTTGAGATTGAGTGTGACGCTTTAGGAATAGGTATTGGAACTATTCTAATGCAAGAAGGACGTCCCATTGCATGTTTTTGTGAGAAGATAAGTGGAGCAGCCTTGAATTATCCTACCTACGACAAGGAGATGTATGCTTTGGTTAGGGCATTGGAAACTTGGCAACACTACCTTTGGCCGAGAGAATTTGTGATTCACACGGATCATGAGTCCTTGAAGCATTTAAGGGGCAGCACAAGCTAAATAAGTGGCATGCCAAATGGGTGGAGTTCATAGAAACATTTCCTTATGTGATCAAGTACAAAAAAGGTAAGGAAAACGTGGTCGCTGATGCGTTGTCTAGAAGGTATGTCTTACTTTCTACTTTGGATGCTAGAATGCTTGGTTTTGATTACATTAAAGAATTATATGTGGAAGATTCTGATTTTGGCAATGTATTTAATGCATGTGAAAAGGTTGCATTTGTCAAGTTTTATAGGCATGATGGATTTTTGTTTAGAGAAACTAAATTATGTGTGCCTATAAGTTCTTTGCGTGAATTGCTTGTTAGAGAAGCTCATGAGGGTGGTTTGATGGGGCATTTTGGGATAGCCAAGACACCAGATGTTTTGCATGAACACTTCTTTTGGCCTCATATTAAACGTGATGTAGAAAGAGTTTGTGATAAATGCATTATATGTAGACAAGCTAAGTCTAGGGTTAAGCCTCATGGTTTGTATACTCCTTTGCCTATACCTAGTGGACCTTGGATTGACATTTCTATGGATTTTGTGTTGGGTTTGCCTAGATCAAAGAGGGGTAGGGATTCTATGTATGTGGTTGTTGAAAGGTTTTCAAAAATGGCACATTTCAAGCCTTGTCATAAAACTGATGATGCATCACATATTGCTGATTTGTTTTTCAAAGAAATTGTTAGATTGCATGGCATGCCTAAAACCATTGTTTCAGATAGAGACGCTAAGTTCTTAAGCTACTTTTAGAAAACTTTGTGGGGTATGTTAGGAACTAAACTTTTATTTTCTACTACTTGTCATCTACAAACTGATGGTCAAACTGAAGTAGTTAATAGGACTTTATCTGCCTTGTTGCGTGCTATAATACAAAAGAATTTGAAAACATGGGAGGATCTGCCTTGTAGCGTGCTATAATACAAATGAATTTGAAAACATGAGTAGATTGTTTGACACATGTGGAGTTTGCTTATAATAGGAGTGTGCATTCTGCAACTCATTTTTCTCCTTTTGAAATTGTGTATGGTTTAAACCCATTGACTCCTTTGGATTTAATTCCTTTACCTATGAATGAGCATGTTAACTTGGATGGGAAGAAAAAGGCAGAATTTGTTAATCAAATCCATAAAAAGACTAGACAAAACATCGAGAGGAGAACTGAGCAATATGCCAACCAAGCTAATAAAGGGCGCAGGAAAGTTGTGTTTGAGCCCGGTGATTGGGTGTGGTTGCATATGAGGAAGGAACAGTTTCTAGTCCAGCGGCATTCTAAACTACTTCCAAGGGGAGATGGCCCATTTCAAGTGATTGAAAGAATCAATGACAACGCCTACAAGTTAGATCTTCCAGGTGAGTATAATATTAGTGCAAGCTTCAATGTTTCTAATTTGTCTCTGTTTGATGTAGGTGACGATTTGAGGACAAATCCTTTTCAAGAGGGAGGGAATGATGAGAATAAGGGAGCTGCACTAAGGGATCCATTGCATGTTTCGGTTGGTCCAATAACAAGAGCAAGGGCCAAGAGATTCAAAGAGGCATTCAACGGCCCGATTCAAGACACTTGGGCTGATTCTGAAGTTTTAAAGTCCAAGATGAGCCCACATGAAGACCAAGGCTTAATTAACGTCATCAATGCAATTAATTGGGCCGAATAAGAGAAGCTTAGGCGTGAAGCACAAGCTGGGGTGTGTGGAGGAGATTTAATTTCAGTTTTTTCCTTTTTAGTTTTTAGAGAATAAAGAGTTGATTTGTTTCCCAAATTAAGAGGCTGATTTGTTTCCAGTTTTAGCTTTCCCAATAGGGAGCAAGTCAATAGTTGGTTGTTTTAGTTTTAGTTTTAGTTTTATTATCTTTCCCGTTTGTAAGGCCTTTGGCTGATTTCTCTTTTTTCCTTTCTTGTCAATTAGGGTTTTAGTTTATAAGGAACCCTTTAATGTATTATTTCGGCAGACTTTGATTGAATTAAAAATTGAGAGGATTCTTTTTTCTCTTTTGTTCTTTGAGAACTATTTGAACTTATCAGATTTTCTCTGTGGCGTTCATCCTTGACTTATCAATCAAGTATTCCATCCTTGATTGTGGCGTCCTCCTTATACCAAGGTTCACATCTCTTTATAGGTGTTGGGTCGCGGTTTTCCATCCAAAAACCTGAGCTTAAAACGATCTTAGGCATCAAACCGGCGAGGTTCATATCAAGTCGTTCAACTCGTATAGGGTGCACGAGTACGGGTTATCATTCCCATGTGACAACAAATTTACGCTTAATAGAACTAGAAAGTCTTAACTCTAGTACTAGGCTAACAACAATGCCAATAAATTAACTAAGGTGATTAAACGATCATTAAACTAAAATGCCATTTCAGTGAGATTAACAACTACAATTACTTGGTTAAACTTCTAGATTAAAGGATTGCTAGGGGAAAGATTCATTCAAACAATAACCTAATTGATAATCAATCACTCATTAAGCACAATCACCATTACCCTTACATGCATCCATTCTTGTCAATTTATAAAGCACTAAATCCTTCACTTTAATCACAACCTAAGATTATAGGAGTGAATTAAAGGAGGTTTACTCAAATGTGTTAGTAGAGATTATCAAGGTTAATAAATCTCTACAAAGTGGATGGCATAAGTGTCACAAGCATTAATGGTCTGTAATGCATATTGAATCATCAAGTATATTATGCAATCAATGAAAGAAAGGTGGTTGCAACCACCATCCTTCATGATTAGAGTATTAAGCATACAAACAAGCTTGAAGAGTGAAATACACATATATTGATTATATAAAAAGGTTGTTTACAAGAAGTAAATCTACCCCCTAACAAAAAGGGATTTTAGCTACACATAGAATCAAAGCACAAAGGAAAACCAATTGAAGAAAACATCACTGGTTTACAATTCTTGTGAAGAAGATGTGATCCTATTTGCAATCCAAGCAATAACTCCTACTATGTGAACTTGAGATTAACTAATCTAAGGTACTAAAAATGGTGTTTGGTTGCCTAGAAAGTCCCAAGAAACTACTTGGTTCTTTCTATCTAAGAGAGAATTCTATTATCTAAAAACTAGCTAGATCTAAGTAAAACTAAGTATCTTAATAGTTGGCTAACTTCTCTCGATGTAAGTGTGGTGGATGTGAGAAAGGGGAGGCCTTCTAAAGACAAGTTGAGGGCTTCCTTGTCCTATTCTCTGACTTCCAAGCAAGTGGATGGTAGAAATGGAGCGATTTCATTGGTTGGAGACAAAATTCAATCAAATTGCAGCTCGTTAGTGTACTCTGTGGGTTTTGTCCACGGCTTCTTTCCAGCGGACTGAACTCGTGGGTGATCTTTCCCTTTCTGCTTAGGCTCATTCTGCAGCTTCATTCTCTTCGAAAGGTTGGTCTGAACCCACGGGACTCTTCCACGGCTTTGTTCGACAAAAATGTTCCAGCGGGATAGAAGGGCTGAACCCGTTGGGTTTGACAGTAGATGATCTCATGGCTTCATACAGCTGGTTCGTTCCCGTGAGACAAAAGGTATAAACTCGCTGGGTTGACAGTTCTTCTCTGTTGCTTCTCTTCGTTGGTTCCTTCCCGGGGGATTTTCTGCACGAACCCATGGGAATAGGGTTTCCTCTTCTTTTCTACCTTCTTTGCCCTGTTTTCGTCATTTCAAACCCATTTGCCTTTGAAATGCCTTTGTTTCTTAAAAACACCTATTTACATCATTAAATACATAAAATGCTCAAAAAACGGTAACAAAAACCAAGTAAAAGGAGCGTTAAATGTGAACATTTGGAGCACGATCAATAGGTGAAGTCAAATGGAAAGTGAAATGGGTGGAGAAGATGGAAAGAGAGGAATGATTTAGGTGGAGTAATCTAGATATTTATTGGATAAGAGAAATGGTGGGATTATGAATGGTGAAAGAGGGAGGTTTCTTGGTTATCAAGAGTTGTTTAAAAGGGGAAAAATAGTGATGAATATAGGATTTTCAAATTAGGTCTCGGGTGGCAAATTACCAAAACATCCCTGTACTTTGCAAAATACCATGTTGTCTCCTCTAGGGGACCTGCTTGTAATTTTCACGCCAAAACCCAACAATCAGAGATGGTCGCTGCTTTGGGTTTACGGCGACACTATGGGCGACAAAATGGCGACATCAATCATCTCTGTCGCCATGGGGTCGATGTGGCGACATCGAAGAGCAAACCGCGACATTGATTTTCGCAAGTGTTTCGCGGTTTTGGGAAGTGGCGACAAAGGGGATATTGGGCGTGATTTGGCGGCTTGGATTCCGACCGTTGGAAGGACTGGAAAGTGGCCGACCAGATTCACGTTGAGGTAGCCTTCCATCTGGACCGAAAATCGACATGGCAAGGCCAAGGGAT
The DNA here is from genome assembly GCA_035582765.1 of Acer negundo. Taxonomy (NCBI): domain Eukaryota; kingdom Viridiplantae; phylum Streptophyta; class Magnoliopsida; order Sapindales; family Sapindaceae; genus Acer; species Acer negundo. The sequence continues at coordinate 3,794,602 of CM069242.1, forward strand.
GCCGATTCCGACAATTGGAGCAGCTAGGGTCTGCTGGTTTGCGGCTACTGGAGGAAGAAGATAAACAGAATTTGGGCCGGGTTGCACCCGGCCTGTTCTTTGTCTTCACAGGGGCGCAATTAGAATTGGGCTGGAGAGCGTTTAGAGTCCCAAACCCCAAAACGCTCCGTTTCATCTGGGTTGCACATATTGACTTGTCTTCTTTGCGGTATTGGGCTTGGGTGCGCTTAGAAGCCACACCCAACACATTAAAACTCGCAGCATCATTTAACTGACATGGCACGCTTGCCTGATTTGGATGGCAAATTTCACAATGCTCCCGTATTCTCTTCTACATTTGCGATTGCTTCACTCATCCTTCAGAAATTACATTATTACCCCTAATTCTCCAATATTACTTCAATGCCCCTGAACTTCGTAAATACCTAAAAACACTTAATTTACACAATTAAATCACAGGATATTGCCAGAGAATCAAGCATAAAGAGAAGGAAACAAGGGCCAAAATCATACCAATTTTGATTCGATCAATGATCCTATCCCTTTCAAGAACAATCCCTTCAACTTCTCTAAGCTTCTTGGCAAGAGCACTCTTTTCACCCAAGAGCCTTCGAGTTGTTGACACAAACTCATCCACTTTCAGTTTTATCAAATCATCCTTCTCAAAAACCTCCCTTATGGCTATCTTTAAATTCTTTTCAAGACATTTCACCTTAGCCAAAAGATCTATGTAGGTCTTATTCTCACTTAAGAATCCTTGATGATTCAGATCAACCTCCTTATCTAATGAATCTTGACATACATCCTCTTGAGTAGAGTGAGAGGCCGTGAAAGCAACAAACTTGCTCACCAACTTTTTTTCACTAGAAGACTCGTCACTTGAGCTCTTCTCCTCACTAGAGTCATCATCTTCACTCCATATGGCTACCATAGTTTTTCCCTTCTTGTCCTTCTTAGTCTTATCATTAGGGCAATCCGAAGCATAATGTCTAAACTTCTTGCATTTGAAGCATTGAACCTTTCTATTGCTCTTAGTGTTGGAACCCAAGGTTATAGATTGCGCAGCGAAAATGTTTTAAAAATATTTTTAAAGCAATCATAAACTAACCCATTTGTACAGTAATAATCGAAAACAACAAAGAAGGTGAAACAATTTCATACCAGCATTAGAGGCTCCTTCTTCTTTAATTCGATCTGCTTCATGATTTGAACCACAAGATCCTCCTAGCTATGACCCGGGATACATAACGGCGTGTTGGCCCGTCACGATATTCAGAAATAAGGAGGATGAAGAGACATACAAAAGCAATGTTTTGCCCTTATATGGTGAAGGTCGGCCACCCTATGTTAAAGCAAGAAAAGTTTGATTTTCCTTTTTATTTATTTATTTATTTATATATATTTTTATCTTGAGTTGGCCGCACCCCTCTGTGTTTCTTTTCTCTTTTGCGTCAATTGTTCTATTGTTATGAAAAAAAAAAAAAAAAAAACATATATCAAATATATATTTTTTTAAAATAAACAAATCAAATAAATCTTTTAAGATATCTGATATCTTTAAAGATATTAATTAATATTAACTTATTTGATTTGATTTGAATTCAAACTCTTTTAAATTCAAACTTATATATTTAATTTAATGAAAATAAAATAATAAAATAATCTTATCTTCATTCAAAATTAAATATCAATCAACACTCTCTTAAATAAACTCTCTCAGCTTTGACCTGGCGTCTTATGTTGAACAGGCTTCCTACTGAGGATCGTCTTTGCAGGTCCGGGTTCCAGTTGGCTTCTCGTTGCAGTATTTGTGGGGTTAGTAGTGAATCTGCGGATCACCTTGTTCTTCATTGTCCCCTGGCGATTGCTCTTTGGGAGGCCGTTTTCTCTGCTTTCCAGCGACGTGTCTCTACCGAAACTTGGCAATTCTTCTTCTTGCAAGCCATGTCAGTTTCCTTTAGTGAGCAGGTTAGGATTTTATGGAAAGCTGCTATCCATGCAGTGATATGAGGGGTGTGGACTGCCCGTAATCAGTGGATCTTTGAAGGGAAGTCGGTGGACTTTAGATCCATCATTTCTTTGGTTTGGCGTGCAGTTTCAGAGGCTAATCGCCTTGATATTGGTTGTATGAATAATTGTGTGGACGACCTTTTGATTCTTCATTGTTTCAGTCTTCAGAGTCGCCCTTCTAAAGCCCCGGTGATCAAGAGTGTGATTTGGTCGCCTCCGGCTCCTGGTTGGATCAAAGTGAATACAGATGGCGCTACTATGGGCTCTTTGGGGTTTGGTGATTGTGGTGGTATCTTTCGGAACTGTAGAGCCTTTGTGAAGGGTTGCTTTGCTATTCCTCTTGGTCAGGTTTTTGCATTTGAGGCTGAGTTTCTGGCGGCCTCTTTGGCCATTAATTTTGCATGGAAGTATGGGTGGCATCGTCTCTGGCTTGAAAGCGATTCTTCTTATGTGGTTCAGCTTCTTTCTTCTCATTCTGAGATTGTTCCTTGGAGGGTTCGTCAAGCGTGGCAGCGCTGCATCTTCCAGATCTCACATGGATTTTCAGGGAGGGGAATCAGGTTGCAAATACACTTTCTAAGCATGCTTTGAAGCTTCAGGGTGATTCTTGGTGGTTCTCTGCCCCGCCGTTCTGTTCTACTTTAGTTGGCAACGACTACATGGGTCGGGAGTCTTTTCGTTTTTCTTGATGTTTTCTTTTTCTTTTTTGTGTGGCCTGCATGCCTCTTTTTGTTTGGGGTTGTTTTCCCTTTGGTTCTTTGTGCTTTGTTGTTTTTTTTGTCTCTTTTTATTTTTTTATTTTTATTTTTTATTTTTTTATTTTTTTATTTTTTTTATATATATGGATTCTATCTAAGGGTTTTTCAGCATATGATCATTTGTGATGCGTTTTCCCCTTAGATCAGTCCAATTTTATTTAAAAATAATAATCTAATTATTTAATTAACATAATCATTAATATTCATTATTTAAATAATATCATTATTCAATTAATTCTTGAATTCTTAACACAATTAATTAACCGTGACCCTTGTTACCATTAATCAGATGGGCTAGCAAGGGGACCTAATCGACCCACATTATTTTGATATCCAATAATCCTTTGAAATAATTAATTAAACTCTTTAATTAATATTTCATAATTATTAACTTTGGTGTTATTTCACTAAAAACCCGAAGCTGTACTCTCTCAATTGTAGATGTTTTTACACAAACCAATAACATCCGGTGTCCATCGATATAGTTATTACATATGGTATGATCCTCCACAAGTAGTTCATAATTAGAGCTGGGTCATGATGTCTGTTATACCCCCCTAATTATATCTTTCCATTAAGTACCATTGATTCTCTAATGAGCAATAAATCCTACATTTCTTACAAAATTAGAAGAGTGCTCATATTGTTCAAGCCTCAATCAACCCTTAAAGGAAATACTATCTACTTCTTGTAAGATTGAGTGGATTCCTTTATTATGTACAAATCTTCCCATCCACAAAGCCAAATCGTTATTCCAACATACGAAGCATATTGACCGGGAATTTAACTCTAATCTCACTCATGGTATATCAAAAACCACGATCTAACCTGAAGGGGTCGATAAGACACTCACGATTAAGATCACTCATATATAGCCATCTTTTGTCGATATGTATATGAATCTCATCATTTAACAAATCTTATTGAGAGATTCATATAGATCGTGGCTCAATCCTATATGATCACATCATATAAGGTACCTCCATTCTCATATCACTATATGAATGATCTAGGATAAGATCACCGTACATTACGAAATGGACCGCAACTGTAGATTAACCAAAAATAAAGTATCCAGCCTTATTTGCTAACTACAAACTCTTTAGATTGCTCGTTTCAAGCTGAATCCATTTGTATATGACATTCATATACTCAATTTGAAATTTCATCTGACAATCTTGGATGTTAAGTACACATGTTATATATAAATATATGAGACAATTTGAATGAATAAACTACTTCTTTTATTTATGTTCAATTCACATTTACAAATTACAAGCTTTAGGGAAAAACGCTAACACTTAGCATGACCACTCCTCTCATCAGTAGGGAGTAAAAGACTTCTTGACTTCCACATCCTTTGAGTACTTGCTACTTGACTTAGCACCTTTCCTCATAAACTTCCTAACCAATAAAGCCATCTCCTCCTTATCATCGCTACTACTAGCTTCTTTGACGACTTTGAGAGCTAAACTTTTTGTCATAGCCTTAGGCTTCATACACGCCTCAAAGGTTTGAAGAGAGCCTTGCAATGCATCTATGCTCATGACGTCTACGTCCTTGCTCTCTTCAATGGCCATTACCTTGGCTTTGAAAATCTTTGGTAGAGATCTTAGAATCTTCCAGTTTAGCCTCTAACCGGAGATAGGAGCGCCAAGTGCTAGACGTTGGTTGGCGATGTCTAGTAGTTTGAATTGAAAGTCATCGAACTTATCTTCCTCACACATTTGTAATGTCTCGAATTGAGTTGTGAGCATTTTAAGCCCAGATGATACGATCCTCATCAGTTTGATGCCTAAGACCTTTCAAACATGACTTTAATTCCTTAATATTTCAGCCTAAAATTGTTCAACAAGAAAGAAACAATTTATTTTAGTCCTAAAATCATCTCAAAAATCACCTATTGACTTTCTTGGACTTGAATCATGCTTGTTAAGGGCTAGAGACTTCATTCATCACCATCAATGGGCCTCCACATGCATGCTTGAGCCCAAATCCCTTGAATCAGCCCACTTAATGCATTTTGGAATTTCATGGCACGTGCTCTTGTAACTGGACCAATGGGAACTTGAATTGGATCTGCATGCCATGATCTCGTGCTATTCATGTCCTCATCATTCCCCTCCTCTTGAAAAGGATCTGTCCTCAAATTAAGTTCATCACCTACATCAAAAGGACTCAAATCAAAAACATTGAGGGTAGCACTTACATTATATTCACCGGGTAAGTCCAGCTTGTATGCATTGTCGTTGATTCGTTCTAAGACTTGGAAAGGTCCATCCCCTATAGATAGCAATTTGGATTTCCGTTGTGTTGGAAACCGCTCTTTATGCATGTGTTGGAAACCGCTCCTTAAGCATATTTGGGGCAATCGTGGTCTGCTGGAAGTTTTGGCTAATGATAAGGGGTTTTAGTTTTTCAAGTTCTCGAATGATGAAGCTTGTTCTAATGTGTTAGAGGCCAGCCTTTGGTTATTTGCTGGAAGGATGGTGATCCTCAAAAAATGGCATCCTAAGCTCATTCTTTCTAAAGATTCATACTACAAAATTCCGGTTTGGGTCAAGCTCTTCAGCATTCCCCATGAATACTAGAATGAAGAGGGATTGAGCCATATTGCTAGTGCAGTTGGGAAGCCACTTTATGCCGATAGCCTAACCAAATCCATGAAGAGAATTTCCTTTGCTAGGGTTTGTATTGAAATTGATGCCTCTTGTGACCTAGTGGATTCCATCGACCTATTTATGGGTGACAATTTGGATCCAAAACCTAGTGAAAATGTGGAAATCATGGTTGAATACCAATGAAAACCGAAAATCTGTACAGAATGCAAGTCTTTTGGCCACTCTATTGCGACTTGCCCTCGGCTCAAGCCCTTACACCCGCCCTCTAATGTTATTCTGCTCCCAAGCTCAAACAAGAATGGAGGATAGTTACTAGAGGGGATGCGCCCCTGGTTTCCTCACCTCATGCAGATATGGAACCTCCTCCCATTGGTTCATTGAATGTTGATGAAGTTATTTCCACTTGTAATGTGGAAAATGCGCCTTCTTTGCGTCCTACCAACTTGCCTATTCATGACCAATGCAATGATCTCTCCAAGGAAAAGGGTGTTTATACCTCTAACAAGTTTGCTGCTCTTGATGCGGATGGTGATTCTTGTACTGACCAATGCAATAACCAATGTAATGATGTTGATTCTCCTACTACAGCCTCTCCGGACCATTCCCTTTGGCACTCATAGATCAAAAATATTGATGGGGCCAAAATTATAGGGCTCTCCAGCCCCATGGATTCCTCTAGTAAGAAGAAGATGAAGAAAAGGGCTGCTAAGATAGGCAAGGATAATAGCTTGCAAGCTAAGGTGATGCCTTCTCAACCTCTCAATGATTAATATCGCTTGTTGGAACATTAGGGGCCTGAATGCTACCCCTCAACAATTAGAAGTAAGGAAAATGTTGCTATATCAAAAGCTTAGTCTTATTTGTTTAATTGAGACAAGAGTGAAAATTAACAAAAAGCCTCTTGTCGTCAATTCAGTTTTTAAGGATTGGGATATGTTAGACAATTACAATAGTCATGGTCTTGGTAGAATTTGGGTTGGTTGGGATCCGAGTATTCTCATAATCACTAAAATTAGTGAAACGGATTGGATTATTCACTGTAATGCTTGTATCATGGATACTAATGATCAGTTTTGTATCTCCTTTTTTTACGGTTCTAATGAGGACAGATCAAGAAGAGCTGTTTGGCAAAGTTTGTGCTTAAACCAGCAAGGTTTCCCTTGGATTGTACTTGGAGATTTTAATGTCTCTAGGAGGATTGATGAATCAATTAGGGGCTGCTCCAGAATTACCGTTGCTATGGAGGAATTTGTTGATTGTCTTCAAGCTTCGGACCTTGACGATCTTCGTTTCTCGGGCTTTCTTCACACTTGGTGCAACAAGAGAGTTGATGGTTGCATCTCTAAGAAATTGGATAGAGTTCTTGTCAATAATGAATGGCTTCTCAAGTTTGAGCATTCAGAAGCAATGTTCCTTCCTCTTAGCATTTCGAACCATTGCCCATCCGTGGTCAAGCTCGGGTTGCCAGGTAATAAGAAAAACTACCCTTTCAAGTTTTTCAATTTTCTAACGGATAGAGAGGACCTTCTCCCCTTGGTTGAGACCGTTTGGCAGGAGAAAGTTCATGGCACTATACAATACAAGCTTTGCTCTAAGCTCCGTATTTTGAAGAAGGCTATAAAGACCTTTAACAATGACAAGGTGGGAGATGTGTCATTTAAATCGATTGAAGCTAAGGCTGCCCTAGATGTTTGTCAACTCCTTCTTGATCTGCATCCCATTGATACTAACCTTAAAATTCGGGAAAAGGAGTTTATAAATAGCTATACTCTGACTCTTCAGGCTGAAGAGGACCTCCTCAGGCAAAAATCTAGAATCCAATGGCTCAAGGCTGGTGACCGTAACTCTTCCTACTTCTTTAAAGTTATCAATGGTAGACGGAATAGAAGCAAGATCCACTCTATTTCTGGAGATGATGGCTCCTTGATTGAAGGTGACATTCCGATTAAGAATGAAGCTATTCGTCATTTTCAGAATATTCTTGGTAGCACTATGCCCACTAGACATGGTATTGGTACTTTAAGCAATATTATTGATAATGTCATCTCCAATGATCAAGCTGATTTAATGGATAGAGATGTCACTAATGATGAGATTCGTGAGGTTTGCTTCTTTCTCCACCCAAACCAAGCCCCTGGTCCCGATGGCTTCAACTCTCATTTTTTCAAGAAAACTTGGGACATTCTTGGTGACGATGTGATTAATGCTATCCAAGAGTTATTTAGATCTGGTCATCTTCTTAAGGAACTCAATGCTACCATTATTTCTTTGGTCCCTAAAGTCCCTAATCCTTTTACGATGAAAGACTTTAGACCTATCTCTTGTTGCAACACTCTCTATAAGATCACTGCCAATAGGATTAAGCCTTGTCTCCCGGATATTATAAGCCCTTATCAATTGGCTTTTGTGGCTGGTAGGAGCATTGGGGACAACATCCTTCTTGCATAAGAACTTATGAGGAATTATCATACGAATATTGGCTGCCCGAGGTTGGCTCTCAAAGTGGATTTGATGAAGGCCTTTGACATGGTAGACTGGGGCTTCTTACTTGAAACTCTCGCTGCTTTTCACTTTCCTCCTAGGGTTATTAAGTGGATCAAAGCTTGCCTTACTACCCCTAAGTTCTCTATCTCTTTAAACGGTGAGCTAGCTGGTTTCTTCTCCGGAAAAAGGGGTCTTTGGCAAGGGGATCCTATGTCTCCCTACCTCTTTGTTATTGCTATGGAAGATCTATCTAAGATTCTGGCCAAGCGCATTGCGGACTCTCCTAGCTTCAAGTTTCATTAGAAGTGTGATAAGATAAAGCTTTCCCACCTTTGTTTTGCTGATGACCTAATTATGCTTTGCCATGGCTCCCCTTCTTTAGCTCATGTCCTTAAGGCTGCCCTTGATGAGTTCTCCTTATTAATCTCTTTGGTTATACAGTGGGTTCTCTTCCCATTCGTTATCTTGGTATTCTGATTATCTCAACTAAGCTTTGTCTTCGTGATTGCTCCTCCCTTGTGGATAAAGTCTTGGGTAGACTTTCTTCTTGGCTGAACCGTGGTCTCTCTTATGCCGGGCGCTTACAACTAATTGTCTCGGTCTTGTCAAATTTACAAGTCTTTTGGGCTAGTTATCTTTGTCTCCTATCAAGGTTTTAAAGATTATTGAACGGAAATTCAGAAGTTTCTTGTGGAAAGGGGTTGATGGTGACAGCAAGGGTGCTAAGATTTCTTGGTCTGATATTTGTCTCCCTAAGAAAGAGGGTGGTCTTGGAATCATGGACCTCTCTTCTTGGAACAAGGCCTTGATGATTAGGCATCTTTGGATTCTTATTTATGGAACGAATAATCTATGGTCTTCTTGGATCAAAGCCTATCACCTAAAAAGTTGTAACATATGAGAGGCTCAAGCTCCTAATATCTACTCTTGGAATTGGAGGAAACTCCTCTGATGAGAATAAGGGAGCTGGACTAAGTGATCCATTGCATGTTCCAGCTGGTCCAATAACAAGAGCAAGGGCCAAGATATTCAATGAGGCACTCAATGGCATGATTCAAGACACTTGGGCTTATATCAACTGGTGTTATTCTACTTCTTGATTTCGTGCATTGATATTCAAAAAAAAAAAAAAAGCCGTAGAATCTCATCTTTGTTATTCTTGTTCTCTAACTTTTTCATTCCAGACTCTTTGTAACTTGTTTCGTGTGAATGTGGCTAAGAAATCCTGGTTATTGTTTGATTAGTTTGATAAGAACTTTTGAGAAAATAACAAGTGGAAAAAGGCAAGAGTGGTGATTACATATTGAGGGTGAAAACCGATTTTTATTGTGTGAAAACACGAGTGTTGAGTGATCTGAATTTTTATTTTTTGAGTGAAACACGTGAGGGAGTGTTGTGAGGTCTCTTTTTTTTTTTTTTTCTAATCTTTATTTTGCAGGGAAAACATGTCTGAAAACAAAGATAATGGTGTTACTGATGATTCTTCCATACCGGCGGACCTAAAACTTTGGAAGGAGGCACTAGTAGGGGAGATGAGACGAATGATGAGGGGTGAATTGGAACAATTACATGAGCGCTTAGAACAAGTGGAGAACTCACGTACGGAACAGCCACAACCCGTTCCACAAGCACCTAGGAGAGAGAGAGTTCCGGTTAGAGAAGAAGTCAATGATTATTATGGGGATGATAATGACATAGAGGAGGATGATCGCATGTCCAATGTGGGTGCGGGCAGATTTAGGCGTGGAATTGGAGGTAGAGGCGGTAGTTTTGGGAATAGAGAAGATAGGTATGGGAATAGAGGAGATAGGTATGGAGAGAGGGTTGATAATAATTTGGGTAGTATTAAGGTGAAAATTCCAACCTTCCAAGGTAAAATTGATCCTGAATCTTATTTGGAGTGGGAGAAAAGAATAGAATTGGTGTTTGATTGCCATGACTATTCCGAGTTGAAGAAGGTGAAGTTGGCTGCCATAGAGTTTACTGATTATGCTGTTGTTTGGTGGGATCAATTGATTGTGAGTAGGAGACGAAATGGAGAGAGACCTATTGAGACGTGGGAGGAGATGAAAACTATTATGAGGAGGCGATTCATTCCGAGTCACTATTATAGGGGTTTGTTTCAGAAATTGCAAACTCTTACTCAAGGTTAAAGTGTGTTGAACACTACTACAAGGAGATGGAGATAGCCATGATTCGGCCGATATAGAGGAGGACTGAGAGGCTACTATGGCTAGGTTTCTAAATGGGCTAAACCGAGACATTGGAAATGTGGTGGAGTTGCAACATTATGTTGAGCTGAATGACATGGTGCATGTGGCCATTAAAGTAGAACAATAGTTAAAGAGGAAGGGTTCCACACGGGTTGGGCCAAATTCGTGTTCTTCATCATCATGGAAACCGAATTAGAGCAAGAAGGATGACCAGCCTAGTTTCAAGGCCAATACTGAACCTTCCAAAGATCTTAAGGCCGTGACATTAAGTTCTTTAAGTGTTTGGGAGTAGGTCATATTGCATCACAATGTCCAAACAAGAGAGTAACGGTTTTGAAGGATTGTAGTATAGAATCCGAGGGTGAATCTAGCTTTTGGAATGAAATAATTATTTGAGCGAACGTTTTCTCTTTGGTTCTTCATTGAACTATGAACTTATCAAGGGTTATACCTTATGGCGTTCAAAACCCTGACTTATCACTCACCTTCTTCTCTTCTTGAGTGTGGCATCTACAACCTTCTTGATACCGTTGGTTCTTATCTTTTTATAGATAACGAGTCGCGGTCCTTTATTTTCTTTGTTTTTTATAAACTTGAATTTAGAAAACGATCCTCCATTACCATATATTGGTTTCGGGTCTCACTACTCTTGGTGAGGTTCATATCAGAAAGAATCAATGACAACGCCTACAAGTTAGATCTTCCAAGTGAGTATAATATTAGTGTAAGCTTCAATGTTTCTGATTTGTCTCCGTTTGATGTAGGTGACGATTTGAGGACAAATCCTTTTTAAGAGGGAGGGAATGATGAGAATAAGGAAGCTGCACTAAGGGATCCATTGCATGTTCCGGCTGGTCCAATAACAAGAGCAAGGGCCAAAAGATTCAAAGAGGCACTCAACGGCCTGATTCAAGACACTTGCTGATTCTGAAGTTTTAAAATCCAAGATGAGCCCACATGAAGACCAAGGCTTAATTAACGTCATCAATTCAATTAATTGGGCCGAATAAGAGAAGCTTAGGCGTGAAGCACAAGCTGGGGTGTGTGGAGGAGATTTAATTTCAGTTTTTTCCTTTTTAGTTTTTAGAGAATAAAGAGTTGATTTGTTTCCCAAATTAAGAGGTTGATTTGTTTCCAGTTTTAGCTTTCCAAATAGGGAGCAAGTCAATAGTTTCTTGTTTTAGTTTTAGTTTTATTGTCTTTCCCGTTTGTATAATAAAAGAAATAGTCTAAAGTCCTTTTCCAAAACAGTATCAATTTCCTTATAATTCAGGAACCCAAATTGTGCCTCTCGTCACTAAATTGCTAACATCAATCCGCGGTCTGGACCGCCGTTCCTGACTGCCGTTCCATAATTCTTTTAGATTTTCTAACGGCCTCAACATTCCCCCGCTCTTCAAGAATGCCCTTGTCCTCAAGGGAAAAATCTGGAAAACGTTCTACCATCTCGTCATAGTCTTTCCAAGTAGCCTCATCTATAGGGACCCCTTGCCATTGAACAAGAACCTGCCACACCTTTGTCATACCACGTCTCTTTTTCCAATTGCGATATCGGAGAGCTATTATAGGCCGTATCAGCAAGTTACCATCTATATCAAACACTGGTAAATCACTTGAAATGAGACTCAGGTTTCCCACTCTCTTTTTCAACACGGTAACATGGAACATTGGATACAATCTAGAAGTAGACGATAAATTCAACTTATAAGCCACCTCACCTATCCGCTCTAACACCTTAAAAGGCCCATAATATCGTTGCGACAATTTCACATTGAACTTTTTCTTTAGAGATTTCTGGCGATACGGTTGAAGTTTGAGATACACAAAATCTCCGAGTTCAAAAGATATGTCGCTTCTGCCTTGGTCATAATACTTCTTCATTCTCCCCTGAGCCTTCTCAAGCTCCTTCTTCACCTTAGCTACAACCTCGTCTCTAGCTCTAGACTTCTTCGTTTCGAGCTATTCCTTTCTCATAAGTGCTTAGCATCGGTGGCAGTCGCCCATACATTACTTCAAATGGACTCAAGTTAATTGAAGCATGATGTGATATGTTGTACCAGTATTCAGCCCATGAAATGCATGATGTGACGTGTTGTACCAGTATTCAGCCCATGAAATGTACTCTTTCCATCTCTTTTGCTCCTTGTGACAGTAGCACCTTAGGTTCGGCTCAAGAGTTCGATTTACCACCTTTGTTTGTCCGTCAGTCTACGGATGGTAGGAGGAACTGGCCTTCAACTTGCTACTCTGCAAAGTAAATAATTCCTACCAAAAAGAACTCTTAAATAATTTCCCTCGATCAGTCACGATACTTCTCGGAATCCCATGCAATTTCACCACATTATCTACAAATGCCTTAGACACACTACTAGCAGTGAAAGGATGTCTAAGCGGAATAAAATGGGAACCCTTGCTCAACCTATCCACCATGACCATAATTGACTCATAACCAGCACTACTAGGCAGCCCCTCTATAAAGTCCACGGTCAAGTCCTCCCAAATTTTCTCCGGTATCGATAATGGTTGCAACAACCCCATAGGATATGCATTGTCACTTGCATCCTCCAAAGGTGGCATGTACTCATTATCAGATTCACCCTCGGATTCGATACCACAATCCTTCAAAACCATTACTCTCTTGTTTGGACATTGTGATGCAATATGACCTGATCCCAAACACTTAAAGCACTTAATGTCACAGTTTCTAGAAGGTTGAGAATCTGATTTACCTTGATTTAATGTGCCCCCGGCCTTAAGATCTTTGGAAGGTTCGGTATTGGCCTTGAAACTAGGCTGGTCATCCTTCTTGCTTCAATTCGGTTTCCATGAAGATGTAGAACACGAATTTTGCCCAACCCGTGTGGAACCCATCCTCTTTAACTGTTGTTCTACTTTAATGGCCACATGCACCATGTCATTCAGCTCAACATAATGTTGCAACTCCACCACATTTGCAATGTCTCGGTTTAGCCCATTTAGAAACCTAGCCATAGTAGCCTCTCGGTCCTCCTCTATATCGGCCCGAATCATGGCTATCTCCATCTCCTTGTAGTAGTCTTCAACACACTTAGACCCTTGAGTAAGAGTTTGCAATTTCTGAAACAAACCCTTATAATAGTGACTCGGAATGAATCGCCTCCTCATAACAGTTTTCATCTCCTCCCACGTCTCAATAGGTTTCTCTCCATTTCATCTCCTACTCACAATCAATTGATCCCACCAAACAATCGCATAATCAATAAACTCTATGGCAGCCAACTTCACCTTCTTCAACTCGGAATAGTCATGGCAATCAAACACCAATTCTATTCTTTTCTCCCACTCCAAATAAGCTTCAGAATCAAGTTTACCTTGGAAGGTTGAAATTTTCACCTTAATACTACCCAAATTATTATCAACCCTCTCTCCATACCTATCTCCTCTATTCCCATACCTATCTTCTCTATTCCCAAACCTGCTGCCTCTACCTCCAATTCCACGCCTAAATCTGCCCGCACCCACATTGGATATGCGATCATCCTCCTCTATGTCATTATCATCCCCATAATAATCATTGACTTCTTCTCTAATCGGAACTCTCTCTCTCCTAGGTGCTTGTGGAACGGGTTGTGGCTGTTCCGTACGTGAGTTCTCCACTTGATCTAAGCGCTCATGTAATTGTTCCAATTCACCCCTCATCATCCGTCTCATCTCCCCTACTAGTGCCTCCTTCCAAAGTTTTAGGTCCGCCGGTATGGAAGAATCATCAGTACCACCTTTATCTTTGTTTTCAGACATGTTTCCCTGCAAAATAAAGATTAGAAAAAAAAAAAAAAAAAAAGTGAGACCTCACAACACTCCCTCACGTGTTTCACTCAAAAAATAAAAATTCAGATCACTCAACACTCGTGTTTTCACACAATAAAAATTGCCTTTTACCATCAATATGTACTCACCACTCTTGCCTTTTTTCACTCATTATTTTCTCAAAAGTTCTTATCAAACTAATCAAACAATAACCAGGATTTCTTAGCCACGTTCACACGAAACAAATCACAAAGAGTCTGGAATGAAAAAGTTAGAGAACAAGAATAACAAAGATGAGATTCTACGGCTTTTTTTTTTCTTTTGAATATCAATGCACGAAATCAAAAAGTAGAATAACACTAGTTGATATAAGTTCAACTATATGACCTTTCAAAGGAACTTTTTTTTTTTGTACTTTTTTTTTTTTGACCTTGATCAATCGGAATCAAGTTTTTTTTTTTTTTTTTTTTGATGGTACGAAATCAAAGAAGAAAGAAGAACAGGGATAGATTAAACCTGATTTTCGAAGCCTAAGCTCTGATACCAAATGATATGAACCTCGCCGGTTTGATGCCAAAGATCGTTCTAAGCTCAGGTTTTGAACGCCACAAGGTATAACCCTTGATAAGTTCATAGTTCAATGAAGAACCAAAGAGAAAACATTCTCTCAAATAATTATTTCATTCCAAAGTCTTTTTCAATAATACATCAATGAGTCACTTAAATACTAAAAATATCTAAACCTTAGAAAGAAAGATAAATGAAATAAAATATTCGACAATTAATGCCTTACAATCAGGAAAATAAATGCAAACAAATTTAGGAAATAAATAAAAACTAAAACTAACAACTAGATGATTTGCTCCTTATTTGGGAAGCTTCATTTGGGAAACAAAATCATCCCTTCGATTGGGAAACCAATCGACTCTTTATTTGTAAAATAAATAAAATAGGAAATATCCTAAAATTCGGACTCATCCAAACCCTAGCTTGCTCCTCACGCGCAACAAAATAGATGGCCGAATTTGGGCCTATTGTGATCTTCTTTGGAGGATGAAGTCTGCATAACATCTGTAGAGATCGTCTTAGGCTTTCCGAAAACATATTTTTATAGACGATCTGAATTCAGATGCTCTCTCTAGAGGCCTACGACGTTCAGCCCGGATTTGGTCTTCCTGTGGGCCGAACTTGGACTTCAGCTGCTCAGAATCATACCCCATTAAATCCTTCTTCGATCCTCCTGGCCCTTGTAATTTGTCCAACTGGAACAAGAAATGGATCATTTGATGGTGCTTCTTGATTCTCATCAGATATAGAGTATTTATTGATTTCAATTTTAGAGTACTATATCCAACTTTATAAGCAAAACATGTCATGAGCAACTTTGCACCCTATTTGATTTTTACTAGATAAGATATCCGTATGATAGTAGACATGTTCAACAAATAAAGAAACAGAGGCATTTGGATTTTAGAATCCTTTATTCATTTTGAGTCTCATAAGCTTTTCACACATTGTTTTGCATTTAAGAATTTTAATCATCAATTCATGCTTTTTTCATTTGAACATGTCATTTGAATTTCCTGCTTTTCATAATTTAAGCAAGTTAATAAGAATCATCATGTTATGGAGATCATTTTAGGTCATTCATTAAGTACTTCCTACTCACAGTCTAAAAATGCATGTTTGAACATAAATATAACATGGATTGCATTCAAAGCATGGTTCAAACTAATTGAGATAAAAGCATATATACATATGTGCAACCAAGATACTCAAGCAATTAATAAAGAAGCATAAAAAATTTTAAATTTTTTGCATGCAACAAGTATACAATTGCTCTCTTTGCTTGAGTTCCGCAAATGGGGTCAATCACCAAAACATATCACTCCACGAGACATATCCCAATAGATCTAATAAGTGTTTTAAACCTAGTTGCATCTAAGGTCTTCGTAAATAAGTCCGCTAGTTTTTTT
The DNA here is from genome assembly GCA_035582765.1 of Acer negundo. Classification (NCBI taxonomy): domain Eukaryota; kingdom Viridiplantae; phylum Streptophyta; class Magnoliopsida; order Sapindales; family Sapindaceae; genus Acer; species Acer negundo. The sequence goes on from CM069242.1 coordinate 3,810,450, forward strand.
TTTTTTTTTTTTGTTTTTTTTTGTTTTGGGTAAGTAAATAGTATCATAGAAAGAGAGAAAGAATGTACAAATACAAGGGGCATACCCCAGGAAGCAAAGCAAGAGCTAAACAAAAGCTCAAAACAAGCACAAACGCACGAGCAAACAAGAAACAAGAGCTCGTAAATGGCTCAAAACAAGCTCAACGAAAAGAGTAAGCAACAAACAAGAGCAAAGCAAAAAAATTAATTAGCGTTAACAATCCAATTCAAAGTAATTAGCGGGTGATCCTTTAGATTGATAGAGGAGAGCCGACAGCGAATGGTGTCAATAATTGTGTGAACAACAACCGAACTAGACTTTTTGGTACCTTCAAAAATTCTACAATTACGCTCTCTCCAAATATGATAAACAGCCACAACAAGACAAAGCTTCTTTGTGACAATAATAGGGGTGTCCCCTCTCCAATGGGCAGAAGCCCAAGTAATAAAAGCATTCCAATCAAGGCCATTCCAAGGAGACCCACAATAATTCAGAAGTTGAGTCCAAATGGCTCTACTGAAAATGCACTCAAAGAAAAGGTGAGCATGAGATTCAAGATGGGAGTTACAAAGAACACAAGTAGTAACTGCCCTAGGGTCATATTTATGAATGCGGTCACGGGTGGAGAGCCTACCTCTAACAGCCATCCAAAGGATGAAACTCATTCTCGGAATGTTTTGAGGGAACCAAACCAGCTTGAACCAAGGAACAAGAGGGTGAGGGGCTTTAAGAGAAGCCAAAGCAGAATAGGCAGAGTAAATACCATTGGAAGAAGGGAGCCACCGAATACTATCCTCTAGATTGGAGTTAGGATTGTATGTAGGCATTCGACTTCTAATTTCAACAAGATCAATGGACATAGCAACTGGCCATCTCCAAGAATCACCAAGAACAATGGTATTAACCGCTGCGTTGATAGGGAGGCCGGAATCATAGACCACACGGGGGCTCCATTTCAAAAAGAGAGGACCATCCGGATGCCAATTGTCAAACCATAAGGAGGTACTAGAACCATTGCCAATGAAGTGCTGAATTAAAGGACAAACAATAGGCCGAAGATGGAGGAGTTTCCTTCAATTCCAAGAGCAGATATTAGGAGCTTTAGCCTCCCATATGTTACAACCTTTTAGGTGATAGGCTTTGATCCAAGAAGACCAGAGATTATTCGTTCCATAAATAAGAATCCAAAGATGCTTAATCATCAAGGCCTTGTTCCACGAAGAGAGGTCCATGATTCCAAGACCACCCTCTTTCTTAGGGAGACAAATATCAGACCAAGAAATTTTAGCACCTTACTATCACCATCAACCCCTTTCCACAAGAAACTTCTGAATTTTCGTTCAATAATCTTCAAAATCATGATAGGGAGACAAAGATAACTAGCCCAAAAGACTTGTAAACTTGACAAGACCGAGACAATTAGCTGTAAGCGCCCGGCATAAGAGAGACCACGGTTCAGCCAAGAAGAAAGTCTACCCGAGACTTTATCCACAAGGGAGGAGCAATCACGAAGACAAAGCTTAGTAGAGATAATCGGAGTACCAAGATAACGAATGGGAAGAGAACCCACTGTATAACCAAAGAGATTAATAAGTTGCTGATTTGTAGTAAAGGATGATAAACCCGAAGTGAAGATGTTGCTCTTGGCATGATTAGCAAGAAGGCCCGACAGTAAGGAGAACTCATCAAGGGCAGCCTTAAGGACATGAGCTGAAGAAGGGGAGCCATGACAAAGCATAATTAGGTCATCAGGCAAACAGAGGTGGGAAAGCTTTATCTTATCACACTTCTAATGAAACTTGAAACTATGAGAGTCCGCAATGCGCTTGGCCAGAATTTTAGATAGAACTTCCATAGCAATAACAAAGAGGTAGGGAGACATAGGATCCCCTTGCCGAAGACCCCTTTTTCCGGAGAAGAAACCAGCTAGCTCACCGTTTAAGGAGATAGAGAACTTGGGGGTAGTAAGGCAAGCTTTGATCCACTTAATAACCCTAGGAGGAAAGTGAAAAGCTGCAAGAGTTTCAAGTAAGAAGCCCAGTCCACCATGTCAAAGGGCTTCATCAAATCCACTTTGAGAGCCAACCTAGGGCAGCCAATATCCGTATGATAATTCCACATAAGTTCTTGTGCAAGAAGGATGTTGTCCCCAATGCTCCTACCAGCCACAAAAGCCGATTGAGAAGGGCTGATAATATCCGGTAGACAAGGCTTAATCCTATTGGCAATGATCTTGGCAATGATCTTATAGAGAGTGTTGCAACAAGAGATAGGTCTAAAGTCTTTCATCATAGAAATAGTCGTAGCATTGAGTTCTTTAAGAAGATGACCACATCTAAAGAACTCTTGGATAGCATTAATCACATCTTCACCAACAATGTCCCAAGTTTTCTTGAAAAAATTAGCGTTGAAGCCATCGGGACCAGGGGCCTTGTTAGGGTGGAGAGAGAAGCAAACCTCACGAATCTCATCATTAGTGACATCTCTATCCATTAAATCAGCTTGATCATTGGAGATGACATTATCAATAATATTGCTCAAAGTACCAATACCATGTCTAGTGGGCATAGTGCAACCAAGAATATTCTGAAAATGACGAATAGCTTCATTCTTAACCGGAATGTCACCTTCAATCAAGGAGCCATCATCTCTAGAAATAGAGTGGATCTTGCTTCTATTCCACCTACCATTGATAGCTTTGAAGAAGTAGGAAGAGTTATGGTCACCAGCCTTGAGCCATTAGATTCTAGATTTTTGCCTGAGGAGGTCCTCTTCAGCCTAAAGAGTCAAAGTGTAGCTATTTATAAGCTCTTTTTCCCGAATTTTGAGGTTAGTATCAAGGGGATGCAGATCAAGAAGGAGTTGACAAGCATCTCGGGCAGCCTTAGCTTCAATCGATTTAATTGACACATCTCCCACCTTGTCATTGTTAAAGGTCTTTAGAGCCTTCTTCAAAATACGGAGCTTAGAGCAAAGCTTGTATTGCATAGTGCCATGAACTTGCTCCTGCCAAATGGTCTTAACCAATGGGAGAAACTCCTCTTTATCCGTTAGAAAATTGAAAAACTTGAAAGGGTAGTTTTTCTTATTACCTGGCAACCCGAGCTTGACCACAGATGGGCAATGGTCCGAAATACTAGGAGGAAGGAACATTGCTTCTGAATGCTCAAACTTGACAAGCCATTCATTATTGACAAGAACTCTATCCAATTTCTTAGAGATGCAACCATCACCTCTCTTGTTGCACCATGTGTGAAGAAAGCCCGAGAAACGAAGATCATCAAGCTCCGAAACTTGAAGACAATCAACAAATTCTTCCATAGCAACGGTAATTCTGGAGCAGCCCCCGATTGACTCATCAATCCTCCTAGAGACATTAAAATCTCCAAGTACAATCCAAGGGGAACCTTGCTGGTTTGAGCACAAACTTTGCCAAAGAGCTCTTCTTGATCTGTCCTCATTAGAACCATAAACAAATGAGATACAAAACTGATCATTAGTATCCATGATACAAGCATTACAATGAATAATCTGATCCGTTTCACTAATTTTAGTGATTGTGAGAATTCTCGGATCCCAGCCAACCCAAATTCTACCAAGACCATGACTATTGTAATTGTCTAACATATCCCAATCCTTAAAAACTGAATTGACAACAAGAGGCTTTTTGTTAATTTTCCCCCTTGTCTCAATTAAACAAATAAGACTAAGCTTTTGATCTAGCAACATTTTCCTTACTTGTAATTGTTTAGGGGTAGCATTCAGGCCCCTAATGTTCCAACAAGCGATATTAATCATTGAGAGGTTCAGAAGGCATCACCTTAGCTTGCGAGCTATTATCCTTGCCTATCTTAGCAGCCCTTTTCTTCTTCTTCTTCTTACTAGAGGAATCCATAGGGCTGGAGAGCCCTATAATTTTAATAAGTCCGCTAGTTGATCATTAGTACCTACATGTTTACGTACTATGCATTTATTTTCAACTAGTTCTCTTATGAAATGATGGCGGATGTCAATATGCTTAGTCCTAGAGTGTCGTACCGGATTCTTGGAAATATTAATAGCACTCATATTATCACAAAAATGGGTTAGAGTACCTTGATTGAATTTAGGCCCATCAGCACTTGTTTGTGTGCGCGCGTGTGTGTGTGTGCGCGCGCGCGCGCGTGGGGGCGCGCGCGCGCGCGCGCGCGCGCGCGCGCGCGCGCGGGGAAGGAGCATGCATTATCCACCCCCGCGGTAATGTACCTTGCCGATCGTGACAAGGAAATCGAGTTTTGCTTCTTGCAAAACCATGACACTAAGTTGTTCCCTAGAAAGAAGCAACCACCCGATGAGCTCTTCCTATCATCGTAATTTATTGCCCAATCCGCATCACTAAAGCCAACTAAACTAGCATCAGTATCAAAAAATTACCAAATCTCATAATTGGATGTCCCATTCACTATGTGAATGATTCTCTTAACGGAAGAGAGATTGGACTCTTTTGGATCTGATTGGTATCTAGCACACACACCCACACTAAAGAATATATCGGGTCTACTTGCGGTCAAATAAAGCAAGCTACTAATCATTCCCCGATATAGAGTTTGTTCTACACTTTTTCCACTAGCATCCTTGCTTAGCTTCAAAGTGGTACTCATAGGTGTATCACAATGTTTGGCATTTTTAAGACCAAACTTGTTCATTAGGTTTTTAACATATTTAGTTTGGGTTATAAATATCTCAACATTTAATTACTTAATTTGAAAACCTATGAAGTAATTTAGCTCACCAACAAGACTTATCTCAAACTCATGAGACATGACATCAACAAAATTTTGGACCTTGGTGTTGTTAGTTGAGCCAAATACAATTTCATCAACATAGATTTGAGCTATATATAACTCATCTTTGTTTCTCTTAATGAACAAGATCTTAGCAACACTACCCGTTGTGTAGTGATTGTCAACAAGAAATTGGGTGAGGCGTTCATACCAAGCCCTCGATGCTTGTTTCAACCCGTATAGAGCCTTTTTGAAGCGATAGACATGGTTGGGGTGGTGTGCATCCACAAACCCCTTAGGTTGCTCAACAAACACTTCCTTTCACTAGAAGCCATTGCGGAAGACACTCTTCACATTCATTTGGTGCAATTTGAACTTATGCACACAAGAAATGGACAAGAGAAGCCTAATGGACTCTAAACGGGTAACGGAAGCAAATGTCTCCTCAAAGTCAATACACTCAATTTGAGACTACCCTTGTGTAACAAGCCTAGGCTTGTTACACAATATGTTGCCATCTTTATCGGATTTGTTCCTATATATCCATTTGGTGCTAATGACATTAGTGGTCTTAGGCCTAGGAACTAGAGTCCAAACCCCATTTCTTTCAAATTGGTGTAGCTCTTCTTGCATGGCAAGAACCTAAAATTTATCATTTAAGGCTTCATTAACCTTTTTGGGTTCAATTTGATAGGTGTAGCATGTGTAGCTAATTAGATTAGCTATTTGACACCTAGTCCTAACACCCTCATTCACATCTCCTATGACATCATTTTTGTTATGAAGATGTCTAACCCATGGAGCGGGTTCTTTAGAGTTCAAGAGAGGAACTCTATCAAGGAGTTGTGTGTCCTCTTCATCTAGGTTAGACCTCCCATCAATAGGAGTCTTCATAACTTTCTCCAAAGGAGAATCATTTATTACAACAACCTTCTCCTCATGGTCACTAGACCTGAGCCTATTATCATCAAAGACAACATTTGATGATTCCATGATGCTTAGAGTCTTCAAGTTGAAAACTCTATAGGCTCTACTATTTAAGGTATAGCCAATAAAAATACTCACATCACTCTTAGCATCAAATTTGCCAAATTGATCATGGTCATTTAAAATGTAACATTTGCTTTCAAAAGTGTGGAAGTAGCTAACATTTGGCTTTCTACCTCTCCATAACACATAGGAGGTTTGTCTAGTACCCAGCTTTAGAAAAACTCTATTTCCTATATAGCAAGTTGTATTGATGGCTTCGGCCCATAGGTTTCTGAGGAATTGTTGTTAAGCAACATCACATAGGCCATCTCTTGAAGGACCATATTCTTACTCTCAACAACTCTATTTTGTTGAGGTGTCTTAAGAGCCGAAAACTCATGGGAGATGCCTACACTATCACTTCTCAAATTCCCTCCCACATGGTCACTTCTTATCTATTTAATGCTTTTAATATTTGAGTTCAATTCATTTCTCAAAGGAAATACAAAACTAATAATGTACTTTTGTGTATAAAACTATCTAAAAGGCGGGGGGGGGGGTGGTGAATAGATTAACCCTTTTTACCAAATGACACTTGATTTTTACGTGGAAACCCAAACTAGGAAAAACCACGGCCTGTTATGTGCAACACACACGAAACTCAAATCCACTAATTGCGATAACGTTTACAACCTCGGTTGACCTTAACCTATAACAGTCAATAAGCTGCTACCACTACCCGCATGCCTGTAAAAAAGACCTAGTCCAATTGCTTGATCCTCTCAATCACTACTTGTATTGATGTTTACAACCTATTCCCGGTATGTAACCCACCACTATTACCCGCATGCCTGTGATAGCAATCCTATATCAAGACTTCAATTGCTTGTGTCCAAGGCAACCTAATCCCGATAGCCACACAAGACTTACTTCTCAATGAAGAGATTAACACCCAGAGTGAATATGCAAAGATATCCAAATATGCAAATAGAGCTAGGGTACACTATATGCTTATCTAGAATGATAATATGACAATTAATTCATTCATAGATATCAAGAGCTAAATGACAGGTCATAAAACTTATAAAACTTAGTTATGTAGAGGATGACCAATCCTAAATAAATAGCTACCAAACACAATCTTAATCATTTTAATGAGATCAATTAGCTAGATAAATATCAACGTGAAATCTTAGCTATCAAAAACAATCTCAATCATACAATGAGATAATTAGTTAGATGGCATATAAGCAAGAAAACCTTGGTATCATAAATAACACGATCAACACATAATCTCAATCTTATATGTAGAAATTAATCTATACACATACAAGTAATAGATGAGATAAAATTCATTAGTAAAAACACTAATTATGTAAGAAAATAGTACTCAACATATCATACCATGTGTGTTGAAGAAGACCCATGCATTAGCACAGACTAGATGATCCTAGATGATGCTTAGATGATGATTTATGCATATGGAAAAGGTTTGGATGATCAAAGAAGAGTTCTTGGATAAATTTCTCTTTTTGAAAATGCTCTCAATCAAAAATATGGGTTTTTGAGTCATTGGGAACGGCCTAAAGATATCACAATATATATATATATATAGGTCTCAATTAGATGTAGAGATTTCTAACAACATAATTGTTAACAAAATACCACATAAACATTCAAAGGCTTACCTAGTTTTTTTTTTTTTTTTTTTTTTTTTTTTTTTTTTTTTTTTTTTTTTTTTGTTTTTTTTTTTGGGTAAGTAAATAGTATCATAGAAAGAGAGAAAGAATGTACAATACAAAGGGCATACCCCAAGACGCAAAGCAAGAGCTACCTAGTTAATTAAAAGACAATCTATCAACCCTGTTATCAATAAATCACACAAGAATGTTCAAGACTTAGTTTTAGGCAAAAATGATCTAATCAATTAAGCTTTCAAAATATAAACCCAATCATGTTATCAAGACTAAAAAATATATGCAATAAATAGAGTCTAGGTATTTAATCAACCAATAAATACCTAATCTAGAGTAAGAAGAACATTCAATGATATTCAAAGAAGTTCTAACTTACCTAGTTATGAAACAATGAAGACCCATGCTCAAATGATGTTGAATGATGCAAGATGGAGATGGGTTTTGGGTTTGGAGAGTCAAAGAAGCAAGCTTGGTGCTTTCTTTCTCAAGAATATGGAGCCTCTCTCTCTAGGGTTTGATTTTGTGGCTCCTCCCTCAAAATGATGAGAAAGATATGTATTTATAGTGCCCAAGTGAAACTATATCATTTTGGAAGAAATAGAAAAATTATGGGCATTTCCACGGTACACGCGATAGTGCAGAAGCTCAAGATTCGAGTCCTCCGAAATATGACCAAATGACATCAAAAACTTTTATATGATATATCGATGGAAAGGTATGGATGTCTAGTTTCTACATGTTCTTACAAAATGATATTGTAATATCTGTAGAATACATTATGGTTAATTGAGTGACCAGAAGTCAGAAACGGACAAGAACAGAGTTGCCCGGTTTGGAGATTTCGAATAATATACCGTTGGAAAGGTATGAGTGTCTAGTTTGTACAGAATTTTACAAAACTCTATTTAAATCTTTTTATAAAATGTTATGGTCACAAGACCATACAAAGGTCAGTTTTGAAAAATATTAAAAACATTGAAATCCAATCTTTTGAAACTAAACACTTTACTCCAAACAACCAAGCCAAAACTAACACTTATCCAAGAGAAGAATGAGACCTTCTCAAGTGGTCAACCATGCTTTCTGCAGAGTCAGGACCCAAGGATGTAAATCTATGGAAACAAACTTCTTCCCACGGGCTACCTGACCATATAATGGGAAGTTGTCCAACACCTTCATGAGAGGATACTCTGCCAGCGATACACCATGTTTCTCCAGGTCTTGTAAATAATCAACTTCGATTGGCTGTAGAAATAATAAAGAGTCTCCTCTTTGACCCAACCGAGCAGTCCTACCAACCCTGCATTATGGATTTAACATACATCAAGATTCAGTACATAACTTACTGTCTCACAACACTATGAAATGCTTGGAACTTGAAAAACATGACTCCGAGCACAATCAAAGGTATGCAATTTCATAATGTTTGCAAAGTGACTTGCACATAATTTAGAGGGATTTTGAAAAATATATTGGAAAACAATGATGTCACTTGAATGCTACAAAAAAGGATCAATCGATATAGAAAATGAAAAATTCCAACAGGAAGATGACAGTAAATACCTATGCACATATTCTGTAGCGTCCCCTGGAGAATCATACTGTATAATACATTTAACTTTTGGAAAATCCAAGCCTCTAGAAGCAACATCAGTGGATAATAGAAGCGCTGCCTTCTCTGTCTGAAAGGCCCCAAATGTGGTTCTTCTATCCTCTTGTTTCATATTCCCATGTAACCTAAGAGTTTTGCATCTCAAGAATAGTTGTTTATGTTCTGCATCTGATTGTGAATTGGGTGACCACTGGAATTCACTCAACAGAGAATAGTGAAAATCCACGGCATCACATGTTGAGAAGAACAACACAATCTGAAGAAGTGACGAAAATGAGTTATTCCAAAATCAGACAATAAATAGTTGACTTAAACAAGATGTATGAATAATTTAAATTTAAATCTAATAAAGTTGTTAAAAATTTGATATCCATCATTTTTAAGCCATATGAGGTATCTTAAGAACTAAAACCATGTAGAATAAGTAAAACATTGAACAATCACGAGAATTTATAGGCTTACCTTTTGTGAAGCTTCTCTTTCGAAAAGATGCTTTAGAATTGAAAGAAGAACTACAAGCCGTGCACCACATGGTACTGCAGAAAAATTCATCAAGATTTTTAATTTTTATATCACTCTGTCAAATGCCAAGGTTCTCTACAAAAAAAAAAAAAAAAATCTGTCAAGATATACCTTTCACATATCTCTGAACCAACTGAGCTGGAAGATTGTAGTCTGCAGATGAAGAGTTGGTCATTTTTATTGGCTGTTCCACTTCTTTGTTCATATCAGATCCCTTCCGCTCAAGCAATGTATCTGGTTGCGCCTTCTTATCATCAATACCAATCAAAACTGGATTTTCTAAACTCATTTTAGCAAGGTGATTCACTTTTTCGTTTAAGGTAGCCGACAATAGCAAATTCTGCCTCTTAAACTCAGAGACCTCATTCCCCTTGCTGCCGGACCCAGATTTTCTAGAACCCAAAAAATCTAGTATCTCTTCTATTTCTTTTCCAAATCCTAATTCCAGAATTCTGTAAAAATGCAGATCACAAAGTAACGGAGTCAGCAAAGAATCGAAAATATACAGTAGATGCAAGATTTGTTAAAATTTGCAGCAAAGTATCTGAACCCAAAATGCTAAAACCATACCTATCTGCTTCATCAAAGATTATCCAACGCAAATTAGCATGCACGAATGAAGACGTATTCTTTAAGTGATCCAAAAGGCGTCCAGGAGTTGCAACAAGAACAGATATACCTGAAACGAATAACATCTAACATTTACTTTCACGGTGAGGCTATCGTTCTATTTAACAATAGTAAAACGATTTTTCTAGCAAACTAAATTTACAGGTACGCATGGTGTTAGTGAGTTAATTTTCGAAGACATACACAGATTATCATAAATAATAAGTATGCATACACAAGTATTAAGTAACTACCTTTACGCAACCTGGCTTTCTCTTTTGACCGACTCTCCCCACCCATTACATAACCTGGGACAATCCAATGAAAGCGGTGCAACAACTTTTGCAAAATCTCGTAAACCTGCATACACAACTCTCGCGTTGGCACGAGAACCAACGCTATCCAACCAACCAACCAACATTATCATATTAAATTATCACATTGCATACCAAAAAAAAAAAAAAAAAAAAAAACCGTCTATACCAAACGTTCCCTGAGAGCGGTCGATTCGTGGAGTGTAATCCTGCAAGTGGTGTATAATTGGAGCCAAATAAGTCACGGTTTTGCCAGTCCCGGTAGCCGCATTAACAAGTCTGAATTTTTACACATGAAAACACAATCAAAAACAAAAACATGGAATTGAAGATGGGAAAAAGAAGAAGAAGCAAAGTAGAGGATGGTTTACACGTGTTCACCGGCGAGAATAACAGGGATGGCCTGAGCCTGTACGTGGGTCGGAGCTTCGAAGCCCATTCTTTCTGTGGAAAAAATTAGGTTTTTAGCGTCAAATTGACATTGAAATCAAACGAATGTAAAAAAACACTAAAAAAATTTGCTGCAGAAATTAGAGAGAGAACCTCGAAGCTGGTCGCATAGAGCGGGGTGGAGGCCAAGACTGGAGAAGGAACACGAAGCGAAGATTTCGCTTTCGGGTTCTTTCTTCTTGTTATTTATTTTCTCCTTGTTCGTCGTCATCGTCGTCATCTTCTCTGTTATTTTAACCATTTTAGGGTTTACAGCAAATTCAATCTCTACTAGGGCTTATGACCTGAGTGATGATGACCCCACTTGAAAATCCAGACATGTCCACCAATGGCTTAATCGCCATGTCATCAATTAATCTCTGACCACGTCAGCGTAAAGGGTTTTCTCCTTGTACAGACACGTCAGTAACATCGGATGACGTGTCTGGACACCTCATCGTACAAAGTGTCGGTCTGATGATGTGTCTTAACACAGTTGTTACGTGTGACGTGTCTAAACAAGTCAAAAAGTTGATACTGACGTGTTTGAATATGTCAACATAGATGATGACGTGCTGGCAAAGGTACTGACGTGTTCGTACACGTCGGCGTAAATGTGATGACTTGTTCAGGTACGTTAGTGTAAAGTACTGTAGTGGCATAACACGTCCGTGTAAATAGGGATGACGTGTAAAAACGCGTCAGGAAAAGTGAGTGACGTGCTCACTAACATCAGCTTAGAGTGGAATTTTTTCATTTTCGTTTTCCGACTTATAGAATACGAAAACAAAACGGAGGCTGTCATCGTCGTCGTCGTCCACCGTCGATCTCTCTCTCACAGTTGTGTTGTTCTCGTCTCTCTTTTCTCCAGACCACACGATTGTTTTCGAGACCGATTTGCGACGGCGATATCAAGTCCGCCAATTTATCTGGTGATGGGTCTAAAAAGGTGGTTCCTTTGTTTGGAAATTTGACGTCAGAGAGACCGACCGGCGACCGTTGCCGGTTTCTTCATGAAATGGCGAGATTGTAGGGTCTGGAAGGGCTTTTTCCTATCTGGCCCATCTGGGTACTGTGTTCTTCACTGTTTCCCTTCCAATTTTTTTGTCCGAGTTAATGTTTTTTTTAGTGTTTGTTGGTGGCTTCTTCTTCATATTTAAAAGCACAACTAGTACACACTGATCATCACATTGGCACATTGTTTTGATCGCTGAAACATGATCAGTTTCAGCCTCAGCCTCGACGACAGTGATGAATACTAAAGCAACCACGATCGTATTCGTCAGCTTACTGAGGATGAGCTTGCCTGTTCTGGCCACCACCGCACCCTGGTGCCGAATGACCAGACAGTTTGCATGGGTCAAGTACAGCTATGATTCTGGCTGCACCAACTTGGACTTGGTTTGCCACCACCAAGATAACCAAAGCCAAACACAATATTCATGAGTACTTAATGTTCGATACACTCATTTTCTTCTCTTTCTATTGGTACATGTTATTTTTGGCATAACTTGGTTATATATGTTTGAAAATTGTTCTATATATAGTCTATATTAGTTAGATTTTAACAAAATAATATATTTATTTAGCATATTAATTCATCTACAGCAGGGGCGAATGGTAAGATTTAAAAAAATAAATACAATGTTAAGTAGGCCTAATTGCAAAGTTTTAAGTAGGTCAAGCTACAAATGCAAGTTTTAAAAAGGCCCACTATTCTTTTGTGTTAATTTAAAATTATCAAATTGCCACATGACCCAACTCTTCAGTTGCGTGCCCTTTTATTGCCAAATCCCACACCACTCCATCACTTCGTTTTTTTTTTTCCTTTATTTTCTTATTCTTCTCTCCGAAAGTTTTCTTTGTTCTTTTATGTATTTTTTTAATCTCTACATACCCCACTCTAAATTTTTTTTTTTTTTAATAGTCTGTGTTCACATTTGTAAGAACTCTCTCTCCGTACAAAGTAAAAATGTTTATTCAATAGATATGGATTCCATAATATATGAGTTTGATAAGAAGCCTCGTAAATATGGATTCCACAAAAATTATTTGATTGTATTTACATTATATTTCTTTCTTTCTTGACTTTATTTATTTTGTTAGAATATACATATTGAGGGGTTAGATTTTGAAATTCATCTTCCTACTAAGGTTGTTTAAAAAATTTTATAACTAATATTTAATTCAGTCCTGTCAGATAGAAAATCCTAGATTCGTCCCTGTTTGGTAGAGATAAAAAGGGAGAGGAAAGACAAAGATGGAGGGAAAAAGAAGAAGAAAAAGGTAAATTATGTGTTTGGTATGGAGAGAAAAATGGGAGGAAAAATTATGGATGGGATCCACTATTTTTAATCCTCCCAAAAATGGATGGAAAATGGAGAGAAAAGAGGTCAAGAGGTAATCTTTCTATTTTTAATTAAAATTACAAATTTGACCATTGTTTTTAAGGATATTATTATTTTCGCCACGACCTTGACCCTATTAGAAAGGTGAGGATAGGATTTACCAATATTGGCCTTTAATCCCCCTGAAATGGAAAGAAAAAAATACTACACTATATCAAATTAAGATAAATTTAGAAGAAAAAAAATTTGGAGGATAAACTCGGAAGAAAATATTTTAATTATAATTCAATGATTTGGAATTAAGTTAAAAGTCTGGATTTCTTACTTTTTTTTTTTTTTTTAAGTTGTTTTTTGATATTTTAAAGTTGTTTGGCCACTTAAAAAAATAAACAAAACAACTTAATAAGTTCAATTCAGATCCATTAAATTTTAATTGATAAAAACAAATGACCCAATTAGTATGTTGTTGGTCTAACAAATGGGCAAGAGGTGGAAATCCACTTTTTCACAACAGAAACGCTTTATGAAAACACATTCAACCTTTGTACAAACAAAGCTGTAAATAAACACTGGTTCTACTTGATCAAGTAATCTTCAACAGAAATGTTCAACTCTTGTTTCTCCCAATTCCAAAAATCACCGCCACCACCGACATAGCTCTGATAATCATTATCTTCCCAAACCTCCGCTTTCAAGCCACCGTGACCTCCGCCCACCGCGATCATCTGAGCGTCAACTCCCATCCCAGCGTCTGATGCCGCCCTTTGCACTGACCTTGGAGACATGCTCTCTCTTAGGCTTCTAACAGGCACCATCATTGGGAAGTTGAGCCCATCCAAGGATGGCGGTCTACGTAAGCAATAAAAAGCAACATCATGGGCCACCGCCGCTGCCGCCGCTGTTGCGTAAGAGCCTAACCATAGCCGCTCTTGAGATCCCGGGACCCGGATTTCAGACACCCATTTGCCCCATTTTCTTCTTCGAACTCCCTTGTACTTCTTTTGATTGGCTCCATTTTCTTCTCTGCAGCTTCTCATTATTATTATTATTATTATTATTTAAGACTTCAAGTTGGTTCTTGAATGTAATAAAATGTGAAGAATTGCTCGTAATATATATATATAGGTTGAAGACTGAGTAAAAGTCAAAATACATGTGGATGGCTTTTTAGGTCAGAGAGAGAATGTCAACATTTTCAAAGGTCAAAGTACTTAAAGAAACTGGTTAGGGAGATTTGGTGCAAGTTGGATAAAGTAATATTTTTATGTATAATGTCAAAGTATATTCTTTATTTATTTTGATTATGTTGTGTGTTTATGTCAATTCAAAATAATTTTAATAGATGGTGTCATAATTCATAAGTAACAATTTGAAGTTGATAAATAATTTACTTTGTATTTGGGTTGTATTAAAAATTGTACCTCCTAGTAATGTTTGTAAATTGTAAGTGCAAGTACTCTCTTATTTAATTTCTTTTTCTATTGTATTTTAAAAGCACATGTAATGATTTTTTTCAATATTATGGAAATAAATATATTTGATCTCGGCACATTCTAGTAAACTTCTGACAAAAAGAATCATACATTTGTTTATTTTACTTGGTTTTTGTTTTTTGTTTTTAATATTTTTTTTTCGTGGAGTTATAGTTGAATAGGCTTCTCTAGAATAAACAAAAGAAATTCATAAATTTTTTGGGATGTATAATTTAACAAACAAAACTTAGCGAGTATAATTAAAAAAAAAAATGTTGATTAAACACACTGAGTTTTGTTTTTGGATTATACATGCTGAGTTTTTTCAAATATACAGGCTAAGTTTGATTTTTTAGAAAAACAGATTGTGAATAATTGAAAAAAAAAAAATTAGCGTGTATTGTTGAAAAAAAAAAAAAAAATTCGCATGCGTGTATAATCCAAAATATAAAATTAGCATGTATAATAAATAAATAAATAAAAACAAAACCAAAACCAAAAGTTAACATTCATAATCACAAGTCCCACTTGATCAAGTAATCTTCAACAGAAATGTTCAACTCTTGTTTCTCCCAATTCCAACAATCACCACCACCACCAACATAGCTCTGATAATGATCATTATCTTCCCAAACCTCCGCTTTCAAGCCACCGTGACCTTCGCCCACCGCGATCATCTGAGCGTCAACTCCCATCCCAGCGTCTGATGCCGCCCTCTGCACTGACCTTGGAGACATGCTCTCACTTAGGCTTCTAATATTGCGACGGCGATATCAAGTCCGCCAATTTATCCGGTCATGGGTCTAAAAAGTGGTTCCTTTTTTTTCGAAATTCGACGATGGAGAGACTGACCGGCCATCGGTGCCAGTTTCTCCATCAAATGGCGAGCTTGTAGGGTCTGGAAGTGCTGTTTCCTATCTGGGTACTGTGTTCTTCACTGTTTCCCCTCCAATTTTTTTTCAAAGTTAATGTTTTAAAGTTATTTTTTTTAGTGTCTGTTGTTGTCTTCTTCTTCATATGAGTATGTGTCGATGTCTACCAGGTGATTCCTTCGTTGCAGCGGATGTGTATTAGCCGAATTGTAAGGTATGTCAGCTGTTTTGCTATTTGATGATCATAATTAATATATGAACATTCAATTTTTATGAATTGTCTATTGATTGTTACAAAATCATTTGCTTTATATTTTTAGATGGTTTGCTCAGATAGAACACAATTGAAATCCTCTTTCTTGTGGTGATCACTATTGTACCGCCGATCTTCAAAGAATCCTTGCCAAAAAATTTCACACCACTCTGTTCTTTTTCTATTATGAAGATTAATTCAAATTTTGAAATCTTCTTTGAAAATTAATTCTACAATAAGGATAGAACTCCAACTTTACTACTTTGCAGAATCTGGAAGTCATACTCGATTAGAGCAAAAATGATGGCTATCAGCTTCCAGTATATTTGTGTTTGAAAACCAACCCAGAAAAGTGTTACAGCCACATCTTTTAGCTTTGAACTCTGCAACGATTTTCTCAAGCAAACTAACTCGTTCTACGAGCTGCAAGTGGAAACTCTCCAGATCATGACTTGGACTACCTGTTTTAATTGCACCTCCATCTTCCACGGTTGCATTCTGAGTAACGCTTTCAATCGATGCTGTCAAAGGATCAGTAACCTCCTTATCTGCCATTAAATAGGAAAACAATTGCAAATTAGTCAGAGTAAAACCATCACCAAGCTGTCACGATATAAGTATTTTTCTTGACAAATCAACAACCATTTTTCATTACAAATCAGTTGAATTTGTCACGAAGTAAGCACCCTTCGTGACAAATCAACACCATTTTTTGTGACAAGTCCTTTAATTCGTGACAACCATAATTTATTATTCGCATTAATTGATGATTGATTGTTGACATGACTATTCATTTCCTATCAAACTTTGAATTTTGAAAACAGATTTAATAATTTTACGGAAAATTGCTCAAAAATCCCCTAATCAAGGGAAATTGGATAGTAATTTTATTGTATAAACCTCCCTTAGATTTGTTAACAACAATTAAAACTAATTGTTTACAATCGTTAGCCATGGAAAAGTCATATTTACCATAGACCTTCAACATGAAAAATCACATTTATACCTGCCCTATAATAATCGAATATAAATGTTATTTTATTATAATATATGTAGTTTTTACCATATGTATTATACACATAAATATCTTCTATTTATTGACATCATCACCACTTGCAATAAACCCCACGTCTCTCACTTGATTGTTTAATTTGTTTAATGCTTAAGTATGTGAAGTAATCACTGATGGTAATAAATAAGTGGCCAAGTGAAACTCATGATATTGAAGTCTACAAATATAGAAACTAAATTCATTGTAAAGGTTGGTTTGGCTGAAGCTTATATACAAAAACTATATATATCTCTCTCTCTCTCATCTTTAATATATGTTCTTCAACTTGTCATATATGTTCTTCAACTGTTCATCATTCATCTCATTTGTTCTTTATCTGTTTTATTTTTCCTTTCTTTTCTTTTAAATTTGGGTGGGGGAGCTAGGGTCCTTTACTAGTATGACGCGTTTTAAACCCGTGCAGACCCGTTGTGGTGCTAAAGCGGACAATTTCATGCTAGACCCATTTACAACACGTTATCAGTACAATAGTAATAGGAGGTGTGTGTTGTGAATCATCAGATCCCGCATCGCTCTCATCTGCTTCTACTGAGTTGTTTAAATGGGAGGTGCGCCTCTTTACTAGTATGACGCGTTTTAAACCCGTGTGGGCCCGTTGAGGTGCCAAAGAGGACAATATCATGCTAGGCCCATTTACAACATATTTTTATTTTTATTTATTTATTTATTTTTAACGATGGGTTAGTGTTGTTGTTTGAGATCGGTGATGATGATGATGAGTTGGGATGGATTTTTTGTGTTTAGGGGGATGAATTTTGATGGAATGGGGAATTTTTTCTGGTATGAATTTTGTTTAATGTTTGAATTATTATTTTTTATATAAAGTGATGAAAACAAAATTTTTTAATTTTTTATTTCTGTTTTTAAATTAAATAAAAAATAAATAGATATCTCCACTGTCTATCTCAAAGATGGACGGTGGAGATATATTTTTTTTCCAATTATGTTTTAAAATTTTTTTGTTTTCCATTTTTAAATATTTTTTATTTAATAAATATTTTAGGGGTTAAATGGTCATTTCCTGATTATATTAAGGATAAAACGGTCATTTGACTATGAGACTAACAGTCAATGCATTTTTTGGATGGCAATTTTAACAGAAGAGGGGAGATTTACAATATTTTCATTTCAGGAGGAAGATCGGTCATTATAGGCAAACAATGTCCTCACATTTCTAATAGGGCAAAGATTAGAGGGTAAAACGATCCTTTCCCTTGTTTTTATTATATAAATCATAATGCAAGGGTAAAATAGTAAACTTCTTTTCTTCTTATTACCAAACAGGTCATGGAAAAATCATTTTCCTTTCTTTCCTTTATGTTTTTTATCCTTCAAAATCTTTCCATCCTTCCTATTTGCTTTCCTTCATACCAAACACGGACAAGGATCCTCTGTTGAATTTGTGCTGAGCTTCATAATCCGGTGACATCTGGCTTTAAAACAAATGAGTGGTCCAGATTAAACTCTTTTATTATTTTATTTTTTTTGAAAAAACTTTTTTATTCTATTTTATTGGTTACTGTGCAGACTTTCAGTTAAGCTACCAAACACATTTTTAATGTTTTCATTTTCAGAAGACAGCTTTCAGTATAGTATATTCTATTAGACACGTTTTCAGAATTCGAAACTGAAATCAAAAATACTATTTTTATTTTTATTTTTATTTTTATTTTTGAAAAATATCAAATGAAAAACGCTTGCAGGACGGGCCTTTAAATATCATAAATCCAGAAACTTTAAGTTCTGTTGAGTTGGTTATTGCGTATAAATAAATAAATACAAATATTGAAAAAACACAATAAATAAATCCATAACTATATATAGGTTATGTCCATAGAGACTGACAGCCGTTCTGTCAGTGGACACAGCTGCAGCCAGTCTTATACATTGCGTATAATTATATACAATTATTTAAAAAGCATAATAATTAAATCCAGAATTATAGTAGGTTATATGGATACAGTCGTAGCCAGTCTTATATATTGCGTATAATTAAATGCGATTATTTAAAAAGCATGATAATTAAATCTAGAACTATAATAAGTTTTATCGACACAGCAATAGCCAGTCTTTATCGACACAGTCGCAACCAGTCTTATATATTGTATAAAAATAAATACATATATTTAAACAATTACAGGAGACTAAACTCACATACTATGCTACATAAAAATAAATACGGATATTTAAACAATATTAAAAAAAAAAAAAAATTTCCCAAAACTATATATATGATCCGTTGACGGTATAAATCATCTTATATACGAAATTATAAATAGATTCAGAATATTGAGATGTAAATAAATTACCCATTAAAGGATCCTTTTTACTTATATACAATTGTGCTGATAACGTATTATAAATATTTAAATAATAGATGAAATAAATAATAAATAAAAAAGATGAGAGAGAGAAACAAGAGAGACGAGAGAGAGACGAGAGAGAACATAGCTTTGTATATAGATTTAGAGTTGCTTCAGCTGATCAACCACTTCTATAAATGAAATGAGAACATATATATATATATAGGTAGGAAAGAGGGGGGAGATTATTGCAATTTTTCTTCCCACCTCACACCAAAGACTTTGGGCTATTAAGATAGAAGCAAATCATTCATTCTCCTCCACACATTCAAACGGCAAGTATGTTGTTGGTCTAAGTGTCTAACAAGCTAGTGGGCAAGCGGTGGAAATCTACCTTTTCAAAACAGAAATGCTTTATAAAAAAGGATGATATTAAAAACCTCTTATTAAAAACCCCTCTCTAGTTTTATAAAAACCTCTCTAGTTTTAGTTATTTGTCAAAAATCACTATCTAATTATGTTATTGATCAAAATCCATCTTTAATGGTTTAAATTTACGTATTTTGTTATTTGGTTTTATATTCCGGTGGAGACATATATTTTCTATTTGTTTTTGTATTCCGGTGGAGATATATATCTTCACTGTAATATAAAAACAAATAACAAAATATGAAATTTTAAACCATTAAGAGTGGTTTTTGGCCAATAACTAAATTAGATGATGAAATTTTACTAATAATCCAAACTAGAGTGGGATTTTAATAGAATCCCTTATAAAAACACCATTCAACCTTTGTACATACAAAGCTGTAAATAAACAGTATTAGTTCTACTTGATCAAGTAATCTTCAACAGAAATGTTCAACTCTTGTTTCTCCCAATTCCAACAACCACCACCACCACCAACATAGCTCTGATAATGATCATTATCTTCCCAAACCTCCGCTTTCAAGCCACCGTGACCTTCGCCCACCGCGATCATCTGAGCGTCAACTCCCATCCCAGCGTCTGATGCCGCTCTCTGCACTGACCTTGGAGACATGCTCTCACTTAGGCTTCTAATAGGCACCATCATTGGGAAGTTGAGCCCATCCAAGGATGTCGGTCTACGTAAGCAATAAAAAGCAACATCATAGGCCACCGCCGCTGCCGCCGCTGTCGCGTAAGAGCCTAACCATAGCCGCTCTTGAGATCCCGGGACCCGGATTTCAGACACCCATTTGCCCCATTTTCTTCTTCGAACTCCCTTGTACTTCTTTTGATTGGTTCCATTTTCTTCTCTGCTGCTTCTCATTATTATTATTATTATTTTTATTTTTTTAAGACTTCAAGTTGGTTCTTGAATGTAATAAAATGTGAAGAATTGCTTGTAATATATATATATATAGGTTGAAGACTGAGTGAAAGTCAAAATGCATGTGGATGGCTTTTTGGGTCAGAGAGGGAGAATGTCAACATTTTCAAAGGTCAAAGTACTAAAAGAAACTGGTTAGGGATAAATGGGCGGTGCAAGTTGGATACAGTAATAAATATTTTTATGTTTATTGTCAAAGTATCTTCTTTATTTATTTTGATTATGTCAATTCAAAAATATTTTAATAGATGGTGTCATAATTCATAAGTTAGGATAGGCGTGGGTCCGATGGGACGGGGAGGGTACTCTCACCCCCACCTCTATCTCTCCACTTCTACCCCTATTTGTCAAACCTCCCCCCACAACCACTCCCAAAACCTATTTAAGGGGATTGGGGGTGGGGGTGTTTTGGGGTAGGTCTCCCCTCCCCTACAACTAAAACTAATTTTCTCAGTTTCTTTTCAATTTCCAATTAAAATATTAAAATTTAAAATTTAGAATCCAAATATTTTAATCTTTAATTTGACACTGTTAAAATATTAAATCTAAAAAGATAATAAAAATATGATACAATCCAAAATATAATACAAAATAAATTATATATATAAAAATAAAAATAAAAATAATATATATATATATATATTATTTTGAGGGAAATTGGGTTTTGGGGTGGACACCCCTACCACCTCCCTCAAAATCTATTTGAGAATTAAGTTTACCTCTACTTCCACCCTCAAAATCCATTTAAAGATAAAATTTACAACCAAAACCTCATGAAGACCTGTGAGGGATGGGCCCCATAGGGAAACGTTCATTCCTATTCATAAGTAACAATTTGAAGTTGATAAATAATTTACTTTGTATATGGGTTGTCACGGTTTGTATTAAAACTTGTACCTCCTAGTAATGTTTGTAAATTGTAAGTGCAAGTACTCCCTTATTTCAGATAGCGTGCATTAATTTCCTTTTCTATTGTGTCCAACTATTTGTATTTTAAAATAGATTATATTTGATCTCTGTACATTCTTGTAAACTTCTGACAAAAAGAATCATATATTTGTTTATTTTACTTTGGTTTTTGTTTTTTGTTTTTAATAATTTTTTCGTGGAGTTCTGGTAATTGAATAGGCTTCTCTAGAAAGAAAAAGAAATTCATAAATTTTTTGGGATGCATAATTTAACAAACAAAACTTAGCGAGTATAATTTAAAAAAAAAAATGTTGATTAAACACACTAAGTTTTGTTTTTGGATTATACATGCTGAGTTTTTTCAAATATACAGGCTGAGTTTTATTTTTTAGAAAAACTGATTGTGAATAATTGAAAAACAAATTAGTGTGTATTGTTGAAAAAAAAAAAAAACTTAGCGTGCGTGTATAATCCAAAATAAAAAACTAGCATGTGTAATAATAAATTTTAAAAAAGGGGGGTTTTTACAATTTAGTCCCAATCTGATTGGGAAAAGACATTTTTTTACTTGCTAATTGATTTTTCAATAAATTTGTCATAATATAATTCAAAATATAACAAATTAGTCATAAAATACAACAAATTGGTCCTAATTTTTTACTAATCTTAGGACTAATTTATTGTATTTTGAATTATATTATGACCAATTTGTTAAAAAATCAATTAACAAGTAAAAAAATGTCTTTTGCCCAATTAGATTAGGACCAAATTGTAAACCTCCCCCCCCCCCCCCCCCAAATTGGTCCTAATTTTTTACTAACCTTAGGACCAATTTATTGTATTTTGTGTTGTATTTTTGAATTATATTACGACCAATTTGTTGAAAAATCAATTAAACCACCCCCCCCCCCCCCCCCCAAAAAAAAAAAAAAAAAAACCAAAGTTAAAATTCATATTCAAAAGTCTCGGTTTTTTTTTTTTTTTTGAAACTACAACTCTTTTGTTGGGATCGTGGAATTGAAACATAAAATGGTGCGGAATACTCTTAAAAACATCGGGAAGTTCTATGCGGAGCACAATTTTCACAACTAGAGAGAAGGTTGCTTCCACCCACTATCGGGGAGAGGTCAATTTTCACAATTAGAGAGAAGGTTGCTTCCACAAATCAGGAGAAAACTCCGCACACATGGTTGTAAAATACGCATGGTTGGACTCGAACCCCTGACCACTAGGTGTATAAGGGAGGTGCACAACTATCTCTACTAAAAGGTGATGTGGTTTGTTTTTTACAATTAATGCTTAATATGTCCGAATTGATTATATTAAGTTGTTCTATTTATTTTTTTAAGTGGTTAAAAAACTTTAAAATACCCAAAACAACAACCGAAAATAAAAAGAAAAAAATCATGAATTTTCATTTATTTCAAATAATTGGATTGCATTTAAATAGTTCCTTCTAAAATTATCCTCCAAAGGATAATATACTTCCAATATTATCATAATTCTATTTTATACAAATTTATTTCCTATAATCTATTACTTATTGTAATCGACTATAAAATATGAAAATATATTAAGAAAATCATAATCACGTTGTCATTTGAACTTCACTTTTGAACCTCCAATTTTATTTGTAAAAATCAAAATCGTTTCTATATAATTATTTATCATATCTTAATAATCTTATCATTATTTACATAAAAATGATATAGATTTTGATAATTTTATTTTTATTTAGTTGTTGGTATTATATTAAATGAAAATACATGATGACAATTAATAGTAACAAATGTATAAATGTTAAAGTAAAAAATTTATCTTTAAAAAACAAACAAGTTAATATTATATTCAAATGTTTTTTTTTCCCCTTAGGTTGGTCCAATTTTATCAAAAAAATATTCAGATGTGAGAAAAAAATAAACAAACATATTATTTAGTTTCAGGTTTCTATTCCTATTCAGTCTCCAATAAAATTTAATATTGTTTAATACTGAAATGAAAAAACAAACAACCCTAAGTCTTTAACTTTTTTCTTTTGAGCTTATTTTTAAAAAAAATAAATTTTCATTCAAGGAACGGCGTCAGTTTCATACTTTCAATACTATTGAGCTATTCAAATTCAACTTATTAAGTCGGTGACATTCCTACAAAATCAGAATAAAAACTACTATTTTGACCCATTAACTCTCTCTATATATATATATATATTGCAACAATATGAGTTGGTCTAATGGTTTGACTCTCACATCTATATCATGATGTTTTAGGTTCGAGTCGTACTCCTATTTCAAGTCCTGTATTATTGTAATATTTAAAATAAAAAAATTATATATATAATGCATATATAGTTATTGTTATTAATGGATGGTTATAATTTATTTTCTTCTTTATCCAATGAAAGTTTTAAACAATGAAATATATGGACATAGTTGAATTCCAAGTGTACGTCCAAGTGGGAAGAAAAAAAGACTTGTCCGCTGTCTGAGGGCAGTCTACGGAGAGTATGGTGTAAGACGATTGTCCAATTTCTATACTATCCATTTCCTATTAATGAATTCCATTAAAAAAATAAAAAAAATAAAAAAGTAAAATAAAACAGCTTAGCAATTGCAAAATATGGTTGATTTTTTTGACGGAATATAGTACTAGTAATTGGACCAAACGTGTTTGAAGAGTTTAAATAACTAAATAGAATGCATTCGAAAGGTCAATCCATTGATATTATATATATGGATAGAGAAGATGTATTTGCATTTGCTAATGCATGATGTCATTCTTAACTTAAATAACAAGCAGTAATGTATCTCTCTCTTTCTTATAACTAGTTTCAAAAGCCAATGATTATTAATAGGTGGACTATTTTTTAATAATTACAAATTTAGATACAAGGTATAAATACATAATTCAAATTATAACGGGTATATAAAATGCTTACAAATTAGCATATCATCTTTTAGTAGGGATGGTAGTGCATCTCTTTTTTACCGTAGTGATAAAGGATTTAAATCTATGTGTGACTGTACATATATATTTTTTTATTTTAACTGGTCCCAACAGTTCTATCGTAATAGTTTTAAGTTTTAACTTGTATTAATATTTGAAAAAAAAAAAAAAAGCTTACAGACTATACTTATTCAATTTTTATTAAATGGGTACATTATTGAGGTGCAGTAACTTTTAAATTTTTTTTTTTTAAAAAAAAAAAAAATCTAACACAGATCATAAAAGAAGAGGGGGTCGTCTTGTAAGCTGTTTTCAGTTGTTATTTTTCGAAAAGAAAAATGAAAATGAAAACAGTATTTTTGGTTTCAGTTTCGAATTCGAAATGCGTTTGTTAGTATATACTGGAATCTATATTTTAAAAATAAAAACGGAAAAAACGCGTCTGGTAGACTAACCGAAAACTATCGAAAATTGAAATATCAATATTTATATTTTCTTTAATATTATAACAATTATAACAAATTAATTAAATAATTAACTAAAAAAATTTATTTTGTAATTTTTAAATTAAAGAAAAGTTATCAGTTGAAATGGAAGGGGAAGAAGAGGAAGAAGAAGAAGAAGAAGACCAGATCGGCGGCGGTGAGTGGCGTTCAGCGGTGAGAGGCAATGCAGAGTCGATCGGCGGTGAGCGGAGGAGGAAAAGGAAGAAGAAGAAGCAGAAGAAGTCGACGGCGGCGAGCGGAGGAGGAAAGAAAGAAGAAGAAGAAGAAGACGACGGCGGCGAGCGGAGGAGGAAGAGGAAGAGGAAGAAGAAGAGGAGGAGGAAGAAGAAGACAACGGTGATCGGCGACAGCGAGCGGAGGAGGAGTAAGAGGGAGAAGAAAAAGAGGAAGAGGAAGAAGAAGAAGAAGACGGCGGTGATGGCACAGCGAGCGGCGACCTACGGAAAGCAACGGCGAGCGACGACCGGCGGCAGGCAGTGACAATCGGCGGCGAGGAAGAGGAGAAAAAAGAAGAAGAAGCCGATGAAGACTTAGTTCAAGAGAAAAAAAAAGAATTTTTTTTTTGTTAATTAATTTGGAAAACGAAAACAAATTCAAGAAAAACAAAGTTTTTTTTTTTTTTTTTTTCTTTCAAAATTTCCACTTTTAACACTGGTTTTGTTTTTCATTTTATTTTTGTTTTTTGAAA
Source organism: Acer negundo (assembly GCA_035582765.1). Classification (NCBI taxonomy): domain Eukaryota; kingdom Viridiplantae; phylum Streptophyta; class Magnoliopsida; order Sapindales; family Sapindaceae; genus Acer; species Acer negundo. Next base: position 3,836,106 of record CM069242.1, read on the forward strand.
ATAAAATGAAAAATAGTTATTGAACACAAATTCGAAATCATTTTTAGAAAATAAAAACAAAAACATACTGAAAACAGCCTATAGAACGGGGCCGAAATCTCATACGGTAAGACTTGAATTTCCTACCTCAAGTGAGGAAAGAGAGGAGTTCACCACTTCAGCTAAGCGAGACTATACGAGATGTAGCAACCATTAAAGAAACTAATTTAAAAAAGATAAATTTTATACAGATTCCTACATGTATGAAATAATAAATATTTTACTTAATAAAACAGATCCTATCAACTTATAGTAGGTTCGGTCATGGTCTGACATCATTATTATAATTAATAATATATGGTCGTGATTTTTTATTTTATTTTTGATAGTACAACAACTGCCGAGACCGGCGAACAGTTCGGACCGGACAAGCAGATCCCACAAATGGGGAGAGGCAACCCACATACAAATGGGACAACACCCACACTTATGGTGGAAAAATTGGCATATATCTATGCGTGCGTGACCAGGGACGTACCCAGAAAATATTTATTGTCCGGGATAAATTATATATATATATATATAATATTTTTGTCTAAAAACACACTAACATTATAAAGTCAACTCCTTAACTATCAATAGTTATTTATCTATTTTAATTTAGTCAATATATTAATACTTAATTAATGATTCACAAACTCTCTTATACTAAATTTATTAAATTCGGTGTGTATTATGGAGAAAACTCTTATGATTTTCTTCCTCAATATATCCGAATTTAATAACTGCATGCAAGACATGTGAGTCATTGATTAAGAATAAATGAAAATTATATATAATTCTTGATAAAAGTATATATATATATATATAAATATATTAATAATAAGATGACACTAATTCAATAATAGACTACTCAATAATATGAAATACATTGTAAAATTTATGCATAAATAATTATTTAAGCTTGTAGTAAAAAAATATACAATTAAAATTATAAGTGACTTAATTCTATAATGTTAGAAGCCATTATATTATGTGCATTTTTACAATAAATAATAAAATATTTACATTTCATTAAATTTAGATACAATATCATAGTTTTGTAATATTATCAAACCTTAGGGGACGTTTATGTAATTAGACATTTAACTATTGAATTAATAAAAATAAATAAAAAATTGAGGGCTGCCCGGGTTACAGCCCGGGCAAACCCTCTCTTAGATACGCCTGTGTGCGTGACCACTTGAACCTTGATGGAGAGGTATCCATTTGGAGAGCTACAACACATTGGCAAATGGCCTAATGCATATATATGGTTGCGATTTGTTTCTTTAAATTCAAATAAATGTGAGATTGCCTTGGCAATATGCTCTTATACCACTAATGAGATTGTGAGTTCCAATTGTATTTATATATATATATATATATATATATATACGGAAATTTTCATATGAGGATGCCCTGATAGAATTATATAAGGATATTGGATGTAAGCCGCTCGTTATTTAATATCCTGATAAATGAGTTGGTATGTATATTTTGACATATTTTGACTTGGTATGTATGCACTTGTCAAATCACTTTTATAAATGAGTGGCTCACATTTAATATCTTGATAAAGTTATATAAGGATGTCCTGATAGGAACGGGACCGTATATATATATATAAATTCCAAATTAATTCTAATAGTTACAAAATATATACATATATAAATACAAAATATATGACAACCTCTCCCCAACCTCAACTTCGATTGTGCCCATTTCATTAGACTTTGGGACGTCGATAACTTCATCAACGCCACCTTGTCTCGTCATGACCACACCGTCAACCTCAATCGATTGTTTCTCTCTCGTCGAGGTAGGATTGATGTGTCTTTCTTGAATAAAATCTTCAACTACGTGGTTTCACACTATGTCAAACAGGTTGTTGTTTCTCCAAAGAATTACAAATACCTACTAGTTATATACAAATACCTACCGGTTATATGTTAGAAGATTAAGACCATCTCCAACCGTCTCCCTTGGAGAAAGGGAGACTCCTTTATTTAAAGGTTTATGTTATTGTAAATGTCTATTAAGGAAGTATATGCTCCAACAATACTCCCTCAAATGACCCATTTAATAATTTTATTATTATTATTTAAATGTTAGATATTGTGTGTTAATAAATATTAGATATTGTTTGTCAATTATTATAGGTGGAGCCCGGTGAAGTCCACTTTAAGGGGGTCTGAAAACACCCCTTAATTAAGAGAGTGAACTCCACCGGAACACAATTAAGGGAGCTATTTAGAGACCTGTTAGAGCTGCAAAAATACACATACTCCCTTGATTAAGTTAAGGGATGTCTTCAAAAGAGGCTGTTGGAGATACTCTAATACCCTGAAAATAAAGAAGACTATGCGGTAGTATATTAATTCATCTACCTGGTTGAATTAGAAACTTCTGAGAGAAAGAAAAAAAAAATGAAACCAAAGTGAGTAACAAGAACATCCGATGTAACAACAAGAAATAGTAAGATCTAAACTAAATGAAAAAGAATTGCAGAAGACAATATTGCAACCTCTACCTTGTCTTTTAATGTCCAAGAAATATAAGTGTATGAGCTACAAATGAAAAGTGAAACCTCTACCTTGAAGTGCTGATTCTTTAATAATAAGCTGCACAGCAATTGCTAATTTCTTTGTCTTTTGATGATGCTTTGCTGCAATGCAAAAGCAGAAATCTTTAGCAGTATATATAATATGTTACTACTCAAGAACTAATGGTGTGCGGCGGATCGAATCCATTAGATTTGTCATGATTTGAGATCCGATTCGGTCCGATTGGATTGAAAAAATTACAATCCGATCCGATCCAATTAGAATTAGATTTTATCAAATTTGATCTAATTGTAAATTACTTAAATCCGATCTGATCCAATTAGATTGGATTGGGTTCATATGAGGTAATTCTTAATATATAAAATTTAAAACATTCCTAAAATAAACAAAATCAAATTATTGATTCATACGTGATTCAAATAAAATTAACATAGAAGCAATAAGTTTAACAAATGATAAACATTAAACGTAAGTTCCATATACAAACATAATAAAATCATCTAAGATTTATATATATATATATATATATAATGTTAACAAAATAAATTGGTTAAATATAAATTACGTTTTATATTTTGACTGATCCTATGGATTTATAAATTACGTTTTATATTTTGACTGATCCTATGGATTAACAGATTTCCATGTAGAAATCTAAGGTCCGATCCATTCTAACCAATAAAACATGTTTAATTGACTGGAGATCTTGCACACCCAAATCAAGAGCATTAATAACGCGATTCTTAAACACCATGAAAAACTTGAATGTCAAGGACGATGACGATGATGACTAAAACACACTCAATAAACGTGTCATGTGTATATATAGATATCGATTTTTCCATTTATAAAATGGTTAATATTAAAGATCTCCCCTCACCTTTGAACTATTATTAGATGTCTTACTAAAAATACTTTTATTTCAGAAACATCTCCTATGGACTAACAAACAATGATTCAATTGATCGATTTTTGATATTAAAAAGTCTATAATGTCCGTATTTAAGCTTCAATTATATTAATTGAACATTATACCCTCTGAATCTTACCAAATAAAGCATTGTTTGTTAGTCTATAAGGGGTGTTTCTGAAATAAAAGCATTTTTATCTAGACATCCAATAATAGTTCAAATGTGAGAGGATGTTTTTAATATTAAACCTTTATAAAAAAATAAAAAAATAAAAAATAAAAAAAAGATTTTTCCACTCTTCACTGATATGGTTGGGCACGTCAGTCACTTTTGCCCGACGTAACATTCCATGTCATCCACCACTAGCTGACGTGTTGAAACATATCATCCAACGTGTCAGGCATGTCATCAAAGGCGGATGAAGCACGTCAGCCACCATTTCCTGATGTGTTCTGACATGTCAGCATTAAAAAAAAAAAGGGAATTTCAGTCTGATCCTCGTGCAAAGAACAGTTACGAGATACGATGTCGTTTTTTCGGTGTCTTTGGTTCTTATCATCATTATCATCCAATTTGTTAACTCTGTTTATTTGACTTTTGATCTTCATTTTCGTTTTCTTCGTCGTGAAAAAAACAAAAATGGAGGCTTTAATGTGTACAAAACTCGGTGATCCAACGGTCGACGATCAAAACTCGCCGATTGCGGTGAGCAAAGTGGCGCCAATCCCGGAGCTCGGATCTCAGACAGCCGTTCGAGTGAAGGTGAAAGCCACCAGCTTGAATTACGCCAACTACCTCCAAATTCAGGGGAAATATCAGGAGAAACCGCCTCTGCCTTTCGTCCCAGGCTCCGACTACGCCGGCGTCGTCGACGCGGTGGGTCCCTCCGTCTCGAAGTTCAAGGTGGGAGACACCGTCTGCGGCTTCGCCTCCCTCGGATCCTTCGCCGAATTCATCGTCGCCGATCAGTCCGATCTGTTAGTAACTACACACTTGCTCTTAGTTATTTCTTTAAATGATCATCTTGGGATTGAAAAATCGGATTTTTAATGTTTTAAAACAATAAATATAATTGAAACATTGTGACATTTTTTCTTCAAAATTTGAAGCTTTTTGTACTTCAATTTGACTGATATATATGTGTGTGTATGATGAAAGGTTTCCGGTGCCGGAGGACTGTGATTTGGTGGCTGCTGCTGCGCTTCCAGTTGCGTTTGGAACCTCACATGTGGCTCTTGTTCATCGGGCTCAGTTGCAACGCGGACAGGTATTGTAATACTGATAGTAAAGTGTGTTATTTTATCTTTTAGCGAATTGTTTTTCCGTTAATGTGACTAGTTTACGAAAAGATAAAAGTCTGTATTCGAAGAAAATGCCAGTGTCTGCAAGTGAGAGTTGTGTTGTGTTTTTCGAGCAATGTGAATAATTTTCGAGCAATGTGTTGTGTTTTTGTTGATTGGTGTATAGGTTTTACTAGTTCTTGGTGCTGCTGGCGGTGTTGGTCTTGCCGCGGTACAAATTGGGAAAGTTTGTGGTGCAACCGTGGTTGCTGTTGCTAGGTACTTTGTTCCTTTATTTGACGAATTCTTAGAGAAAATAGCGTTATCTTGTACCTGAAACTTTGATTTGCATTTTGGGTATATCAGGGGACTTGAAAAGGTACAATATTTGAAGTCAATGGGTGTCGATCATGTAGTAGATGCGAGCAAGGAGAATGTTATCGCAAGTGTGAAGGAGTTTCTCAAGGCAAGGAAGCTAAAAGGAGTTGATGTTTTATATGACCCTGTTGGAGGCAAGCTTACGAAAGAATCGATGAAGCTTTTGAATTGGGGAGCTCAAATTTTGGTCATTGGCTTTGCAAGTGGAGAGGTTCCTGTCATCCCTGCTAATATTGCTCTCGTTAAGGTACTTGTTTCGTACTCAATTCTTTTGAGTTCCAAACCATGCTATATATTCTTCTCATATCGAAATTTTACATAATTAATTCAATGCTTTACTTGCTGGTTCTTGATTCTTGGCTTTATTAACATGTTACTAGAATGCACAGAGAACAAGAGCTGATTGCCACTTAGCTGGTAATATGTTACTAGAATGTGCGGAGAATTCTTGTTTTTTGTTCCTAAACAGAAACTCTGTCTGAAGCGAAATAATTTGTTAATTTCTTATAACAAGAGCAGTATTGAGTTTCACCACCAATATTAATCCGTTCTAACTTCATTAGATGGTTGACAAATTACTGTTGTCTAAATGTCTGATCTCTTACAGAATTGGACTGTACATGGACTGTACTGGGGTAGCTACAAAATTCATCGACCTGCTGTGCTTGAAGATTCTCTCAAGGAGTTACTTTCATGGATGGCAAGGGGCTTGATTCGTATCCACATTTCTCATACTTACCGTCTATCAGAGGTTAGATGCTCTTTTTCAAACAACCTTAAACAGTATATGCTTTTACGCTGTTAAGTCCAGTCGATTAGATGACATGTAACTCGTCAGCAAGGGTGATTGGTTCGCAGTTTTTGCTGAAAACATGATCGATTTGGTTGATTGCTATAGTATTTACTATACATAATGAAAGAGACCTGATATATACTTAATTACTTGTCCATGACAGGCCAGCCTCGCCTTTTCTGCCATCAAAGATCGGAAAGTGATTGGAAAGGTGATGATCGTTTTCAATGACGTGAAAAATGCAAGATCAAAGCTTTAAGTTGATCAGGACTCATCTGGGATTAGAGTGGAGACTGATCTCTTAGCTCTTGAACTGTGATCATCAAAATTCTTTCGATTGCCCCATCACCTGTGACCGTTACCACTTTTTAGCTTCTCTCAAAGATCATACCAATAAATCTAGAGGAGTGTTTGAACCACAAGGATGCAAGTCACTGGAAAATAAGGGTGCTCTTATATGTTATTTAAATTAATTGCTCGCTATATAATCTCATAAAACTGATTTTAATCTTAGCTTTCGTACTTTTTTTTTTCTTCTGGAAATAAAAAATGAGCGATAGTATCCACCTTTGCTTTACACTTTACATCTTTGGATGGTTTCAATTTTTTTTTGTTTATATGTACCATGATCAGACTTTTTTTTTTATATTAGGTCAAAACCTACCGGGATCAAACAACATATGTGCATATTGAATATCTATACTCCCATAAAACCCGGGAGGAAACTCGAACCCTGAGGAGTTGCCCTACCACCTGTACTAGGGGGTGGTGCACCATTATTGTATACTTTTGATTTGATGAATGTTGATGGTTTAATGATTCTCAATTAAACTTCTTATAAACAGATTATGTAGTTCAGAGTATATTTGATAATATTAAAAATCAATTTATTACCATTGACATTATTTTGGCATGTCAATTGCTTAAATAAGCAAAATATACAGTCATAAGCAACGACATTTCATGCAAGATTTGAATGTATTTACACTAAGAGAAGAGAAGACACTCTTGTTTCATATTTACACTAGAAGAATGATATGTTGCGGTTTCCTGCAGCAGCGGAAAAATGCTATCCGGGCCTGCTATCAGTCTTCAGAAAGCGAACATATTCGTGCTGCACCATTTCCCCTCCGTTCTTCGGATCGAAGCTGCACCTATAGAAACTGAGAGTGGGAGAAAATATGTGAGAGAGGGGTGATATAACATTGCAAAGTAATGACAATAGTTGGTGCTTCATGCCTTTTCAACTGCAAAATCTACTAATTTGAGCGCGTTTATGAATCGGGAATAAAAACGAAAGGGAGACAAATCCCACTAGGAAGGGAATTAGGAGTTCCCTTTCCAACTTATTTCCCGATTTGTGTATAGGGTCCACATAACGTAATTTCTTAAAGTTTTTGTAAACACTGTGATCACTGCAAATAAGGAATCAAACTCCCTTTCCCTTAATAGAATTCTTGATTAGAAAACGTGCTCTTGCGGAAAAGGTGTTGTGGTTGTTCTTGTAACTATGTTATTATAGAATCTAATCCCACTAGAAAGGGAATTAGGAGTTCCCTTTCCCGCCGGAACTTATTTCCTGATTCGTGTGTGGGGTCCACATAACGTAATTCCTTAAAGTTTTTGTAAACTCTGTGATAACTACAAAATTACAAATAAGGAATTAAGCTCCCTTTCCCTTATCAGAATTCCCGATTAGGAAAGCTCTTGCAGAAAAGGTGTTGTGGTTGTTCTTGTAACTATGTTATTCTAGAATCTAATGTAACTAGGAACAGCTCCTTCAAATTAGAAAACTCTTTTTTTTTTTTTTGTACTTTTGTTAAATGTAATTTTTGTTCGTAGTTACTTTTCACTAAGCAGTCATGGAGCAACTCACTAGCTACATAGAAACACAAATGTGCACACCACAAGAAAAGAAACAGCAACAGCAGAAGCTATGGAAAAAATCGAAAATGATCACAAACCTTCCATCCATGCCAACAATCCCGATAGTGTTCTGAGATCCAAATGCTGCACTGAACTGGGTGTATTCTGGTAGGTGGAACTGAGCGAACGACCATTCAGAGCTAAAATACTTTGGTAAAACACCTGCAAAAAATTATATCTGAAACATGAGACGCTTAGGTAAAAACCAACCTCTCAAGTCTCAAGTGTATATATGTTCTACCGGGTATCTGGAAGAGTGGAACTTGTAAAGTTATTTTTATCAGGTTTCATTGGCTCCGCTTTCAAAATTAATAAAATCGAACTTTCTATTTCTAGGCATTTTCAAACGATGAGTAATAGAGAATAAGACCTCTCCAACATTGAACCTTAATATATGAGCAGTACTCTCTTACCTCTCATAAAAGACAATGATGAACCGGGGTTGGCACCAGTGCTTGGAGGAATAAGTGCATCAATTGAAGATGAAGAATTTTGGGTAAGAAATGCTGGACTCTGAGGGCTAAAATGAGAGGATGAGTCCTCTCCAACTACTCGAACTCTGAGACCGAATATATGAACAGTACCTCTGTCACTTGAAACAGCCAACCACTGGACATTCGGAGAAAGTGCAATACTGTAAATATCTGCACTGTCCAGACCTCTTCGAACCTACAAAAGAAGCAGTTACTATAAATGATTAGATTTAGGCAATTATAGATTCTAAACATTAATCAACTCCGGAAAATTTTATGATATCATGAATAATGAAAGTCCAAATTTCACTTTCCATACTTTTTCCATTCCTGATAATCATCTTTTTACGTACTCTACTGTGATACAGTATCAAAAAAGCTAGAACAACTTTTCTACAAAGAAGCTCAAATATTTTAAAAGAGTTACACACTTATCGATGTTATTATCTTTAGTCTATTAAGTTTAGTAAAATGAAACAGCTTATATTTTAACAGACAATGATATTATAAGAATAGCTTAGAGTTGAATAGTCTACCTCTTGTAAGCGAGTACCGTCCAATGTGTTGAAAATTCTTATCAGAGTACCCCTTGTACTAGCAGTTGCCAGAAGCAGGCCATCGAGTGTCAATGTGAGGCACGCAATATGAGCATCGTGAGCATTAATTAACTTTATGATATTCAGCCCGAAATGCTCAATTCGAACCTGTCCACGTTGGAGACCTGGGCAAGCCAACACAGACGTACTCGAATGGTGAGAAAGGCAACAAAGTCCCCTAGGATTAGCAAGAGTCTCAATCTGATGAAGGAGCTTCAAATCTAGTAAACTGTAGACATATATCTTGTGCTCTAGAACAACAACAATGCGATCACGTCTCAGTTTCACTGCTCGAACATCAGACCTAAACGAAAATTCACCGATGCATCGGCTCTGATGGTCATCCCAGATGTTAACTTTATTCGGAGGATACTGGGAATTTCCTTCGCCACCAACAAGTGCTAGAATATTGCAACGGAATAGCATCTCAACAATTTTAAATCCCCCACCTTTTAAATCACGTCGGAATGTTTCCTTAAAAGGCTCAGTGTTATATATGCGGAAGCCAGAACTCGTTCCAGCAGCAAAGCAACCATAGTCCTGATTCCAAGATACCGAGAGTAACTCTATTCCTTCACTATCCCCAGACTCTAATTCAGGAGTGCCAATAGACCCAGAAGCCCTAGCATCGGGAGATTCATCATAGGCGCCAAGCCTAGGTGGTGAAAAGATTCCCCGAGATGTCGAAACAGTTGAACTCATGTGGGACGAGGATACAGTCATCAGCACCCACTTGAAACAATCAATGTCGACACAAAAAGACATTCAAGCAAGGTTCAATATCTTGCATTAACATAGCTGAAAATTATCTGAAACAACAGCAAAGAATATCTATTTGATGATGATCCATTCAATAATGCATTCGAAAACCAATTTCAAAGCTCAAATATATCTACTTTATAATCCTGAAACAACTAGTCAGACTCCTGAATTGGCATCTAATTGTATTAAAATCTGAAACAAACAAAGTAAATGAACCCAGTAATCACTATAATGCTCCAAATTCCAATTCACCTGATTTTGCTAACTCTCCAATAAATTTGGAATCTTGTCAAAACCCCAAGTCACAATTTACAAGCAACAATAGAATTATATAAAGTCAAAAACTACAAATTACAATTTGCAGTATCAACAAAACAATCAACTAGGTCTGAATCTAATGAAAAGAAAATGAAACAATCATGCTACAACCACTCTATTTATTATATATTTGATCAAAAACTAAAGTGGGAAAATTTTATAAACAAAAAATGAAAATGAATTCTACATTGAAACAAAAGTTGACAACAGCTGAATGAAATGGAAAAAACTAACCTTGCTATGATCTCAACAATCGAAAGCTCGTAAACCCAGAAAAAAAGTTTCGATTTTTTATTGAAAAATCAAATCTTTTTCTCGTCTCTCTGTTTTTCTATTTCACTTCTCTGCTCACAAGGAGAGAGAGATCTGATAGAGAGAGAGAGAGAGAGAAATACAATACAAGTATACAAGGAAAAACATCTTCAATTTATTTGGTATTATTTTAAGGGCAAATTGCAGTGCACCCTTTGGGAAATATACTCTAGATGGAAACGTTTTGGTATTATACACTAACACCCCCAAGACTTAAATTTAACTTTGAAAATATCTAAAGTGCCCCTTGTTGTATTATTTTATACTTTATTTTTTTTACCTTTTAACCAAAAACTTTATAAACTTTAATAAAATAGAAAAAATAAATAAAAGATGTGATTCATTAAATAAATAAATAGTTTAAATAAATAAATGAAAAAAACTAAAAAAATTAATTTTTTTTAAGGATATCCATTAATAGAGACAAGAAAAACTCTAAATAACCAAACTTTTACGTTAAGGATGGTGGTGAGAGAATCTTCAAGGTTCTCAACACTGAAGGAAATGGTTGAACTTGAAGAAGGCAAGAAGACTCCCAGTGTTGGAAACCTTGAAGTTTCTCTTATCATCATTCTTATCATAAAAGTTTGGATATATATAACTTTTTTTTTGTCCCTATTAATGGATATTCTTAAGAAAATTATTAATTTTTTCATTTATGTATTAAACTATTTATTTAATTTTTTTAAAACTATAAATTTATTTGATTTTTTAAAACTATTTATTTATTTAATGAATCATATCTTTTATTTAATTTTTTATTTTATTAAAGTTTATAATTTTTTTGGTTAAAAGGTTAAAAAAAAAAGTATAAAATAATATAACTAGGGGCATTTTAGACATTTTAAAAGTCAAATTTAAGTATTGGGGGTGTTAGTATATAATATCAAAACTTTTCCATCTAAGTGTACCTTGCACAAACCTCAAGTGGTGCAGTGCAATTTGCCATTTTTTAAATTATTTTTGTTCTGTTGGTCATTGGACCACGTGGCGACTTCGTATTCGCTTGTGGTATTTGGGAAACCTTAAAAAAAAAAAAACTATAGGTATTTGTGGTCATTAATTTTGGTTTTGGTCTTGGTTCATTTAATTTTTTTTTATTTTAATAAATAAAAATTAGACATGATTAAGGGTTTGTTTGAACTTTGAATATGAAATCTGACCGGATTGTGTTTTTGATTTAGTACTAAGTTACTAACAATGAATTTAAAAAATAAAAAAAATAAAAAAAATACTGAGTTCACAATTCTAACATTAGTTAATAATTATCTGGATTGGTTTGGTTTGATTTGGTTTTGTGATAAATAACTTTCATTTAGTTAATCATTGATCATTATCTCAGATTTGAGTCAGATTCAAGTAGATATTAAAAAAAATGTTAGCAATAATGATAATGTAAAATACGTCACCTCTATCATTGAAATTTTATAACTTTAACTAAAGGGGGACTACATCATTATTGTTATAATTATAAAACATGAATGTTGGTTGATTTTTAGGTTTCGATAAATCCTTAACATGATCGGTATCAAATTTAGAAAAATAAAACTACCTTTATTAATCGACGGTTGTGATTTGATATCATTATTGTTTTAATCATAAAACATCGACTATTGGTTGATTTTTAGATTTCAATAAATCCTTAACACGATTAGCATCAAATTTAGAAAAATAAGATTACATTAGCTGTGATTCGACATTTCCGAACAAAAAGGAGAAGTGAAATTACTTTTTTTTTTTTTTTTTTTTAATATCTTGTGAGATTAATCAGTCTGTACAAGAACGGTCTGTAATACTACTCCTACTATCGGAGAGAGGTTACATATGAACTACAACTCTCATAATCGGAGAGATGGCAGCTCCCATAAACCGGAAAAAAACTCCTCACTCATGCTTATAAAATGCACATTGTGGGACTCGAATCCCTAAACACTAAGTGTGGAAAGGAGGTGATGTACAGGAAATTACTTATTGGAAGAGTGAATTTATATATGAAAGTGAAATGATATATAAATAAAACACGTGTGTTGGACATAGAGAATCTCTCTTGCTTGGAAATTGAGATTTGTTTCCATGAATGAGAATACAAAAGATTTAAATGTTGCCGACAAGTACTGAATCTCACAACTTGCAATGTTTGGCACTATAGCAGCTGATACAAAAATTTCTGTCTTAATTTTCAATTAGATTGGAATTAAGTGCCTTTGAAAGTAACCCTTTACAGAAGGGGACCAGCTTGCCGTTCGGACTACTATCGTCATGCCCATCTATATGTACACATTACAGGTTACTACCATCACGTCATATATATAAATATATAGACAATAACTATTAATCCGGAACCAGATATTTTTTTAAAAACTTTCGTCATTTGTAGAATTCGAGCTGCTAATCTAGGAGTTATTTGTCAAAACTTCAAGCTTGTCCATCTACTAGCTGAACTACGTTCCTGTTGGCACCATCACGTCATATAATATAAATATTTTATATAATTAAATACTTCTATTTAATACCGTGATGTTAATAATCCGAACATGTATTAAAGAATCAATCTCTTTAAGAGTTTTAAATCCGACAAATGCAATGAAACGATAGATAAGTAATGGTGATTTCCCATACAGGTACTTAGCTTACAAGTGATTTTCACCCTTTTTTGGTAAAATACTAGGTAGACATATATACACACAACCCAATAATCATCCATCACCCCACTGACTTGGAGCTTGGAACTTGAGAAACCATAGACAAATTGCATTTACAACATAACCCATTTGGGCCATTTCCAAGAAATACTATATGAAAATTGAAAAAAAGATAGGAACCCGTCTTAAAAGCCTCAAATTAATATTAGGGTTTTAATTACATATATAGCTTTCACTACTCATATTAGTTGTTTACATTCATCCTGCAATTGAATATATATATATATATATCCTTTGATCGAATTTAGAAATTACAAGCACGTACAGACTAATCCGACACCTTTAACACCCAATGTTCTGCATGTGCGGCCTAAATTATAGGTCGCACAAGGGTAAAATTATCATAATAGTAACGTTACAAGAAATCAACTATAATATATAGTTGTGAATCAAATATATCCTACACCAATGCAGATTTTTAGATGTTTTTTTTTTCTCTATCTAGATGTTAAAACCTAAAATGAAGCTTATAAGCTTATTTTTAAGTACAGATCCTCCATAGAATATTAAAACTAGATGATGATGATGTTTAAGGTGTATAAATAAATGGCAAATAGCAGACACAGTGGAGTTAGAGCACACAGTTTCACATGAAAAAGAAGTGGATTTTTAAGTGTTCTCTGTGTGTGTACTTGTTGTCAGTATGAGTAAAAAGATTGAAGAGCTAGGGCTTGAAGCTAATTAAATGCATATATTTTATGGATTTCTTCTCTACTTGATGCACAAATATATATAACTATATAGTAATTATAGAAATTAAACTATTAAAGTAATTAAGCAGTTTCACAGCAACTTTGGCAATAAATATACACTATTAATATATCTGCATATATAGTTCCGGCATGCATATCATATATAAAAAGATGAACATGATCAGTGCAGAGGCATTCTTTTTTTTTTTTTCCTAGATAGAACCCTATCATGTGTATGAATCATCACAGAATGCGATCGATCGATCCAGGAGTTTGAAAACGTAAACTTACGGTAGTTCTATGTAGAATTACTTATATTCCGTGTCCAAACAAACAATTCTACATAGAATTATCGTTAATTATTTGCTCTTTAAAACATATGGACCGACATGTCATGCATATGGACAGAAAGTGAGAAAGACAATGCAATATGCAATTGTGTGATCAAACAACATCAATTATTGGCTCTAAAAATGTTTTTTCTCTGACGAAAATTAGTTTTTGCTTTAAGTTTCTCGATATCTGAGTAGTGACTTAGCTGATGACAATATCCGATGGATAAAAAAAAATTACTAGCTGGTTTAGTGTAGAAAAAGAAATCATTATATATCTTTATTAATAATTCTCTTTTCATGATGGTTACGAGAATCCTTTTGTAACACATTACAGAGCTGTTGGAATTTCAGGATCATCTTTTATTTTATAATGTTACAGAACCGGTTCTAACAAGGAGAATAACCTAAATGCAAATGTATAGCATTTTGATTTTTTTCCTGTAAAAGTAAAAAAGTAGACAAGCAAGCCAAGTGGGTAACTTGTGGCAACACAAAACATGTCAGAGATTTAGTACCAGACACTATTGTAGCAGTCATGTGTGGAGGAGACAGATTACAGATATGCGTATATTGTTAATTTACCCTTTTGAAGAAGATCATCATGATCATGATCAGGTTGATTGGTTTTTCAGGTTTGTTGATCATGTGTTCTTCATCAAGGAGCTAGCTAGCTAGCTAGAAGAACCACTTTGAGGAGAAGCACTTGTAGTAGACCTGTACAACTGCAAATGAAAGTATTTTGTTGTTGTTGATGTTTATATGAAGTTATTAGGAAGAGAAGGAGCTCCCTTCAGTCCAAGCATAGAGAAAGAGGAGATGGAAAATTATCTCCCGCATCATTCACACAATCAACAGTAGTAAAAGCACTTTCTTCTTCCTCTTCTTCTTCTTCTTCTTTTTTACTTGTGTGATATATATTTTCTACTGATTGTTTGAGTGAATGAGTCGGCAGCTAGTTCAACTCCTCTCTATTTTATATCCATGAGTGGGCTGAAGGAAGCTCTCTCATACCATTTCTCTATACAAACATATCTACATGACTACATATACATATATACCTACACAAATTCATTCAAACCAAATCAAAATCAAAATCTTAAGCTATACTCCACCACCGCATAGATCTACTATACTCAAGAAGAACTACAAATCAAAATCTTAAACTATCATGTAAGGGCGCTAAAGGGCGGTTTTCAAGTTTTGTAACCACCCTTTTATATGCAAGACTAATAGACTTGTCACATTAACCAAGTCTAGATACATATACAGATATGCAATCCGATGATTCACAAACCTTTTTACATGTAAGACTAACATACTTTATCACATGAACCAAGTCTAAATACGGACACCGAATCGGATGATTTGATTTTAGATAATGTAGATTATCATTAAGTCCCAATTTATAGTTACTGTACATATTGGTCAAATTTGGAAGCAGAATCCAAAAGCAAATTACTAAGAAGTAATTTGACTGCTTCAATTATTTGATTAAATTTCAGTTCTAGCTATTTATACTCACCAACAACAATGCTTTGCCATCAAAATTTGGTGATAATTACTGTGTATATTTGAGATGACATACTCAAAAGGAAAGTGAAAAAAAAAATCCCAAATGAAACAATAATAAGCTACTATTCATGATAGAGAATAGTATAAATTGATAAACTTGTTCAAGCAATCAACAACAGAAAAAATTCTTGCAATCAAAAGGAGAAAATTTGAAGAGACATATATAATTAACATAAATTAAAACCAACATGAAATGATAAGTTTTCTTTATGCACCAATATATTTATTAGATTCATCATCTTAATAACAATATTGCTGTGGATTTGAAAACCCTTTTTCATTTAAAATCAAATAAAGTAAAAATATATATGATCTAATTAATGTATATTATAATCATGAAAAATTTAAGAAACAAAGAAAAAAGAGAGATGTGATAGAACTTAACTGCTGTTAGTAATGATAGGTGGGTTGTGTCTCCATAAAACTGAAACCCTAACCCTAATTCTCTACATGAGAGAGAGAGAGAGAGAGGAAAGGTATTTAAAGAAGTTGTATAGGTAGATGATAGTTGCAGAAAATAAGCAAGAGAAGGAAGATGGTGATGATGGGTCATTGTCATCATGAGAATCAGGGACAGGAAAGTGACCTCTAGATCTTTACAAATCTTATATGGCCATACACACAAGAGTGAAATATATAGAGAGAGTTTAAAAAAAAAAGAGGAGAGATAGAAAATGAGAGGTGGGGTTTTTTTTTTTTTTTCTTTTTTATTGCAAGTTTTTTTTTTCTGTAACTTCAGGGGATTTTGTAGTAGCAGTGATGAGAGATGATGATTCAAGAAAGAAAGAAAGAAGAAAAGTGAAGGTGTAAGCCACTCTCTATCTCTCTATCTTTTGCAGTACTGAGAAGAAAAAGTGAAAGTGAAAGTGAATGAGAGAGAGAGAGCTCATGAATGTGTTCATGACTCAGCAGCTGAACCAGTTTCACTTTCAATTTTACTGTAATCACATTCACATCATCAGTAGTGAACTGCAGCAAGGCTGCAACCAGTGAAATGTAGTATATAATTAGACTAATAATAGAGTTCAGTTCTGTTTCCTTGGAGGATGTGAAGATTAAAATAGTAAACTTATCTTTAACATGTACATGTCTTAGCCCTAGAAGTGTAGCTCAATTGATAGATGAATGAGTTTAGGGTTTGGACAAATGACTCCCAAGTTAATGGTTTGAATCCTATCAATTTAAAAAAAAAAAAAAAAAACATATATTTGTATTAAACTGACAAGATGAGGTTGGTTTAATGGTATACCCTTCACAAGTCACACCCATACAGAAAGATTGTGGGGTTCAAGTCTCTCCCCTCAAAATTCTGAATTAAGATAATATTTGAACGAATGAAAAAAAAAGGGTCATAAACTATACTACTGTAGTGTTCTTCGGAGATTGATCTTTAGTTACTCGAATTTGGATCCTCTACTGAACTAATTTTTGTCATGTCCTAAATAGATCTGTTGACATGTGTAATCAATGGTTATCATTTATTTATTTATTTTATTTCATTTAAATATAAAGTCTTATTCTTAAGTGTTTTAGATTAGGAAAAAGATCAGCATAGTAGAGGATTATGATCCAAGATTTATCTATTCATTCATGTGTAGCATAGCAACAGCCAGCAGCTGAGCAGCGTCTATTTTATTACATATTTTGATTGATTCCCAAAAAGTTTAGTTTACTAGTAGAAATTAAACACTAATTAGATTTCGACTCGTGATTATTATCAATAAACAATTCAATTTAATTAAGTTGGTTGAAGCCGACACAATATATTAATGAAGAAATCTGATTATGTTTATATCATCATTATCATCATCATCATCATCATATACATTTCTGATTATCCTACTAACTTGATGCCTCTAAACCTTAATGAATTATTTTGAAATTTAAATCCTATGTGAAAGTTGAGTAATTTGCATTATACAAATACTCACCAATTAATTGTGTCTAAATGGCCACACACGTCCAAATTCATAAATCTTATGAACAACCAAGAGGCCTAAACCTACATTACTCGAGTGTTGGACCAACCTCTATATAAATATATATATATATATATATATGTGTGTGTGTGATTTTTTATTTATGAGATTTTTGTTTGATTGTCTTTTGCAAGGTGATTTGAGTTCATGGAAAATCATTATATATTTATTTGATTAAAAATGTTTTAATGATTCTACTGCATCCTAATGTGTTTGATGTTAAAAGATACTCACTCATTTAACCCGACAATATATTTATATATATATATATATATATACGGTCTCGTTCACATCAGTACTGATGTAATTATGTCAGTACCAGTACATGTAGACCATTGATTATGGAGGAGCTTTGACAAGTGCATACACTATAAGTCAAAGTATGTAAATCTAATGGTCCACATCCAACGCACTGATGAAGTTATATTAGTACGTACTGAGATATATTTATATATATATAACAATTAATAATATATTTATAAAAAAAAAAAAACGATTCTTAGTTATTGTCATTTGGGTTGTCACAACATGAAAATTAATTGAAATATTAATGCATTATTATACATATTATTTATTATTATTATTATCATGATTTAAAAATTTAAAAATGATAATTTATTTTCTATCATTGTCGGTCATTGGTTAAGAATATTTTCTCTTAGAAAATCTTTATGCATTTGTGTACACACCAATTCTTATTTGATTCGTTATTGGTTGATTAGTCAATTGTCATGCATATGTCTTTTTTATATAAACTGTTTGAGAGTTCGAATATCACATTATTTAAAGAACACCATTCATCAACTGTGGAAATAGTACTTATTCGAGTTACATTTACAATATTTGATCCAAAGATCATATAAGTCGGCCTAGACAAGATTTTGTTTATTAAAATAGATTCCTAAAGCAATTATTTTAGTTACATTTATAGTATTTGATTGAAATCATAAGTATAGTATTTAATCGAAATCATAAATCCATGCAATGAGGGTTTGGTAATTGATCAAAGTAGGTTCCGACAAAACCCTGACTTAGAACACAATCAATCGATCATACTTAAATCCTAAATTTTTTTTTTTTTTTTGTTAAAAATAAATAAAATGTAAAAATAATAGTCAAGTTTTTTTTGTTTGTTTTTGAAATAAAAATAATAGTCAAGTTGAGTGGGTGGATAACAGTTATATAGCATATAAACACTACTGGCAAAGCTCAGAGAGACTGAAAAAATTCCAGAGAATTTCGAATTTTGTCAAATGCTAATAATTTCATCATCTTCTTCTTCATCTTTTTATTTTATAAATTATCTATTTTAACAGTATCAATCCTTCTCCTTCTCCATCATTGAGAGTGCATTTGTGGAGACCACACTCACTTCCTGCATATTCTTATTAGTCTTGTTTTCCATTGTCATCATCTCCATCATCATATACTGGTTTTTTTTTCCCTACAAGACAACCAACTCTCCCTGCAATGGCACATTTCAACTTGTAAAGATCATACACCCAACAAAAAGAAAAATCTGATAAGACAGATTGTAGTATATTATTCGATAGTTTGTGGATTAATAAATTATATTATTAATATCATAAATTTAACGTTCAACTTTCTCCGACAAGAATCTCACAAAACAAAACAAATACAAATGTAATAGGAGAACTTTAACTTTTGATAAAAGTGAATTTGGGTGTTCGAAAAGGAAAAAGAAAATGTTTTTGCCAATTGCAATTGGCTCTGTAAACAATAGCAGAGCCAGCTAGTTTGAATGAGATTCCTGTCCTTTTATCTAGTGTCTCTATTCCAAGAAGAAAAAGCTTTTTGTATACCCTGCTTATATCATGTACATGTGGTATAGATATTATGAAAATTGTTTACATCTTAATCCCTAATTAGAATACCTAGACGGTTTATTGAAAAAAATAATAATAAATAACTTTCAAACCTTTAATCAAAGAGAGAACCTATCATGCATCTTCTGTTGTGACCATGACATAACGGAAGATGTATGGTTCATCTTAATGGACTTTAAGATATTTTTCTATAGTTGAGACGGTAAAGATAGAAAATTAGAAATGGGAAGGATCAATAAGTAGGATCGTGATCCTTTCGTCTTATTTTTTTTTTACTTTTCATAATCTAATGACACCTAAACAAAATAAAAAATGCATGGTCCAAATTGGATCACTTTTTCCTCTCATGCAATTTGATGTTTTAATTACACCTGAAAAATACTAAAGAAAAAACAAAGACCAAGAAGAAGATCCTGATCCTAATAAGTATATGATATCCGTGATGTCAAAAGTAAGAGTTTTTTTTAACTCTTCATGATAAAATCTTATGTGTACCAAACCTTTGAAATGTGATATATGACAGTATCAGATATGACATACGAACAAAATGCACTCAACTACCGAATATGTGGCATATAACACTGTCAGATATGGCATATGAAGAAAGTGCACTCGATTAGAAAATGTCAAATAATGCATTTTTCTTATGTTTTTTTTTATTTGCTGCATATCGACTTATCGATTTTTCAGTGGCTGAGTGCACCACTCGACCCTAAGCACCGAATATTTGATCCTTCGTTTATGGGTCAAAACTATGTACTGCGTCCCATAGTGACATAGTGGGCAGTGTCGGTATTGACTTGCCATTTACTAGCCTAATGGTCAGCAAATTTTACAGGCCACAATAACAATCTTCTTCCTTTTTCAACCATTGTTGTTATTATCATTTTGACTTCCAAGCATCCAATTTGCACCAAGCAAGTCAACAAAAATCAACCGAAAAAAAAAAAATACTTCTTTTAATCATAAAAGTCTAAGAAGATGTATGAATTCAACAAAGGGTTAGAATTTCCCTGTGTTGTAACAATCCTTGAACATCGACATGGTATATATACCTTTTCATTCATTTCCCATTTGAATTAGAGTCTAGTAATATACATCTCTACTGGTTGCCTATGTATGAAACAGAATGGAACCTTCGATGGTATGAAATGTAATGTACGTAGACGGTGGTGTATTTAGAACAACTGGAATAACAAACTTGTCGATCCATCCCCGAATGAACGCAAATCTGCAGGTTTAACCAGCGCTCTGCAAAGAGGACACGTTCGTTCTCTTTCCAACCTGAAAATATGATAAACACCGGATGGTCAAGGGAGGGAAGCTAGTTATGGTAGCAATACATTCTAAATAGTTGATATATGCTAACTTCCTAATTAACTTAAAAACGCAATGAGTTTGTTCATTTAATTGGGAAAAAGGAGCAGACTTACCATTCGGAAACACAGTCCTCACAGAAAATGTGTTTACATCGTAATAGGATCGGGGCATGCATTTTTTCCTGGCAAATAGCACAGTGGTCTCCTGCTGCGCTTACCTGCAATAGATTATCTGGAGCTCAGAAGAATAGATAACTAGATCCGGAGAAAATGAAATCGATTATTTGATTACCAACATTCAAGAAATCAAGAGACACCCCGCGTAGATACATCAAGTGAAATATTCAATTTATATGCGAAATGAAGTTCGGCAAGCCCAAATGACAAGCTCAAACACTGTGGAAGAGAAAAACTCCCCCCACATTGTTCCTAAAAGTCAAATGACCACGTTTGCTCATAATTACTTAAAGAAACGATTCTATAGCACGGAATATGCAACGTACATAAACCTAACTGACATTATAAACACCTATATTTTACTTTAAGTTGTTTAGCAAAGAATTATACCATATCAAAACTTTTGAAATCCCCTAATAAATCATTAAGTCGTTGTTGTGATAATGCATCATAAAAAAAAAAAAAAAAATGTTTTACGTGTTTCTTTCCGTGGCAAATCATCATTTGCTTGTATGCAAATTTAACAATGTAAAAGGAAATACTAATTTCCGCCTGCCAAGCTAAGTAGTAAAGCATATCTAACAGAGAAATCAAATGACACACCATCATACCTGTTCCATTGTGGCATAAGACCCGTAATGAAACTCCTTTCGCAATAACACCCTTAAGGCAGCATAGAGAGATTGAACCTGAGAAGCAAATCCAAAACGTTAGGATGAACAAACCAATCCAATTCAACCCCATTGGAGTACATATATTTATGGAAGTGGAGCTAGGCAAAATTGAAAAGCACAGACAGGTCAAAACGCTGACAGATGCAGACCCTACCTTCTCAACAACAGTTGTGAGCTTGAAAGTTAAATATAGCCCAGTAGTCAGCGATGAAAAGAGGCTCCCATATTCTTTGTTCAAGAAAAATCGATACCAAACAGGTGTTGGCAACAAGGCACGGTAGAACAGTAGTGTATACTCGACCAGAGTTAGTATTTGACCCTTAAAAACCAGATGCCAACAGTCAGAGAGCTTCAAAAATTTTGAAGGAGATAGTTGCAGTTCCAAATTATATGCGCAAGTAATTTTGTGATGCATGATATTTTATTACCTGCCGACGGAAATTATGGCCTCTGCCATTCTTATAATACATTAGCAGTAGACACTTTAAAACCATTGCAGCCTGCCTCACCATTGTATCTGAAAGTGATAAATTTTGAAAATGTCCTCAATATGTTAGCAAAATCGAAAAGAAAGAGAACATGGATAAGGTGACAATATTTTGGGCATATATTTCACAAGCAATACATTATACATGAGAGTTCGATGCATGATTGAGGACATCCCAAATATTTAACATACCTCCACTATATCACTACAACCACTGTAACCAATGAGAAAACAAACAAAACGATGAGGGGTCAAACTCTTACCATTCACTAAGATGACGAATATAGCATGCCAGAAAGGTGGTATTGTTCTTGGAGGAATCATAACCAATGGATATAAAAGATCATCACTATGAAACCACCAGTAAGTACCAACCACATGAAGCAAGAAACCAATTGCAATTAAAATG
The DNA here is from genome assembly GCA_035582765.1 of Acer negundo. Lineage (NCBI taxonomy): Eukaryota > Viridiplantae > Streptophyta > Magnoliopsida > Sapindales > Sapindaceae > Acer > Acer negundo. Next base: position 3,858,633 of record CM069242.1, read on the forward strand.
AGAACAGAGTTTTTCCTCTCCCCCTGCGAAAACCAACAAGAAATTAGGTGTTAATTTTTTTCACTGTGGCAAAAGGAGCGAATTTAAGAAAGAAGAAATGCAAGTCACATGGAAGCACCTTTAGAGCAGTCTGTTTCCGTAGAATATCATTCGACTTAAAAATGACAGCTGTAATCCAAACTGTGACGAAAAAACCTGCAAGTGAGGAAAAAAATTCAATAACTAAAACTTTATTGAAAGAGCTAAGATGAGAGATCTTTACAGATAATTGCACTGACTAAAAATATGGAATATAGATAACTGCATTAAGAAATTCCATCAAGGTGTACTAGAATGCCACTTAAACTTCATAGGGCTCTGAATTCCGATGATAAGGGTTGGAATAGGGATAAAGGTAAAAGGACACAGAGAGAATACACAGATTTTGTCTCCTTCTCTTGATAAGAGGCAAATTTCGTTTTCAAGGAAAACAACAGGATACAAAATGGGAAAACAGATCTCCTTGAAGGGATGATAACTAGCACATGCACATAACAGAGGAAAAAAGAGCAACAGTGTGGCATGTTAACCAACAAACGGGGAAACTGTTCTCTGGGACCAACAACTCCAACTTCAAATTGATGAAGCGTGTTTTATAAGAAGTGAACATGTTTTAGATCTTAGTCTAAGTCCATAATCTCTACGTAACATGAGAAACATGCAGCCATCAGAGGGAAAATCTTCACTGTTAAAGCAAACGGTCTCCCAGCATTTGGGAAGCCTTACTCTCCATTTCCATGGTCGCCAATTCTAAATTCCTTTATCATACATACCAACCTAACTGACAAGCTAAACAAGAAGCTGATGGAAATATAGGGTCAAGGCAACTTAATATTTCATCCTTATCAAAAGTTTCTTCAACTGACTAAAATTTAACTGAATGATTTCAAACACTATATGATGTTCTAAGAAGGGAAGGCTTCGGTAATAAAACTACCACGGAAAGAATGTTGAAAGGAAAATCTATTTCTATTTTCATAGCGGTGGTTCGTATTTAGAGATTTGCAATTCTGGAAAATCATTCACAAGGATAAAACATCTTTTAATGACTTAACAAATAGACACCAGTACTACACAGAAGCTATTAAATGAATTCAACTCTTTAGTAAACGATGGCATATAATAGTACGTCACAAGCTATAATGAGTTCAAAAAGAAAGAACAGAAACATATCCACATTAATTTCATCGAACACTATAGTTCATTCTCATAAGACATAAATCAATTACTCAATTTTCGTATGGTTTGGCATTTAGCAACCAACTAACAAACAGTTTCAAGGGACAAAAATTAAGCATTAGAATTCGCAGATTGCACGAACATTCGTGTTCAACAATAACTGGATTGAAGAAAACTGAATACCTTGCAAATGCTGACGAACGAAGACCACCAATAAAAGCAGCGAAAATGGAAGAACCTGTTCAATCCACCGTGCAATCTGTTGAATATCAAAACTCTGGTAAGAAGTGTCCCTGCTAGCACTACCTTCCATCGAAGAAGAAGGAGGTGCCATCGGAATAGCTTCCCCTACCTCTATAGTATTCCCAGCATCTCCCTCATGTTCCAACAGTGCTCCTGTGGTCTCACCACTTTCCTGTCTAATTATCTGAATCGAAACATCCCCAGGACTCACCGAGCTGAGACCATCAACTGAATTGGGCAACTGGGAGGTCTGAATTTGAACATGTGAGCCACTGTTGACCGCCGGACCCTGCTCAGACTCTTGGCGGCTGGATGTGGTCGGTATGGCACCGGAAAACTCCAGTAGAACTGATAAAGGTGACCGGAAAAACCTCAATGTAGCTGGTAATTGAAATCCATAGCTCCTCGAATTAGAATTATCACTACTACTACCACTACTACTAGAACCAGTATTACTCCTAGCACCACTCTCACTATCGTTCAATGTTGAAGAAGACGAAAAGGAACCCGTGTACGGATCAGCAGAGGTTGAAGATGGTGTTCCCATTTAAAACCCTTATCTATCAATCTCTAAAAATAGCTTGAAACAAAACCCCAGAAATCAAAAAGCTAAATTCAGTGACAATTACACGTGAAATAAATAAATACCCTTTATTTCTATTTGAACAAGCTCATGAAGATGATGATGATGATGATGATGTTTCCATATAAAACCCTTCTATAAATCTCTAAAAGAGCTAGAAACGAAACCCAGAAATCAAAAGGAGAATTTTTGAGATAATTACGCAAGACAGATAAATAAATAAAGACGCTTTATTTCAATTTTGAACAAGCTCTGATTATATATGTCAAAGCTCATAAAAAGAAGAAGAAGAAGAAGAAGAAGAAGAAGAATAAAAATTCAAAAGACCGACTATAAAAAAAAAAAGCTGTGATACAAAAACTATAATCTGTGGTTGATAAGGGATTAAAATGGAGAGTGCATAACGTATTTTCCGCGACTGAAGACGACGTGGAGATCCAATTTTTTTTTCTTTTTGTATTTTTTTGACTTGATCCTATCAATGGCTGTTTTTTTTTTGTTTTGACACAAAAAAAAAAAATAAAATAAAAATAAAAATAAAAATAAAAATAAAAATAAAAAAAATTAAAATAATAATAATAATAATAAAACACTTTCTTTTCCTTGCTCTCTAAGATAATTGAATCAGGAATGGAACGCGTCTTCAACTTTTTCAGCTTCTTCGAAGGAGCCGGACGAGTGGTTGTTGAGTCTCGAAGATAATTTTTTCAATTTCGCTTTTCTGTTCTCTCTCTCTCTCTGTGTTTATTTATTTATTTATTATTACTATTACAGAAGTCAAATGTCGATGTAATATATTATGTAATGCTGTGTAATAATTTATTTATAATTATTAATTTTTTAAAGTTTTAATATGAATTGATTGTTTTATTTTTTGATGGATTATTATAAGGGAAAAAAAAAAAAGAATTAGGTTTCTATCAGCTGTTGCTGACTAGGAGGGTTTATTTTTTTTTTATTTTTTATTTTTTTATTTTTTTTCTTTCGTATAAAGTCAAATCTCCAGAGTTTTTGAAACCTATTAAACTAATTAGTTTCTTAAAATGAAAATTTTAATTTAAACATGGGTCAAATTAGATTTTAAATTTTAATGATATATAAAATCTTAACTACTCATATGTCACGTAAATTAAACATAATTTCAAATAAATATTTTAAACGGTCTAACATTATTAGAGTAATTTACGGAGAGAATTAGAAAATTTGAGGGAGAGAAAAATTAACATTTTTTAAATTTCAATTGAATAAATTATCTTTTGATTGGAAGATTGTCAAAATAACACAATCCAATCCCATGACAACTTTTAATCGGACGGTCTCAATTTACCTTCCACAATCCTCCCCAAGAAGATGAATCTAGGAATTTAAAAAGGGTATTATTCAGTCACAAACACATAACATAAGAAGAACAACATTATTATGGATCAAATATTACAATTACAGTAGTACAGACAAAAGTTCCACACATAGCAAGTAAAAGGGTGCCATTAGAGAAGCTTTCTTTAGAGGTCCTCAGTTAACCCCTCCAGTTGTCCTTCCGTCGCCTTATCTCCCGGAGAGCTTCGATGGGATCGTGGAAACCGACCAACTTCTGCAGACAAGGCGATATATGTCTAAATAAGAATGCTTTGTGATGAAGACTAATGAACTGGGGTGTGCCACAACTTAGAACAAATTTAGAAAGATAGTAATTTAGCATAAAAGAAGACCTGAAGCTCGGGTAGATCAACCCGAATAAAGGGGTTAGTCTCCATCTCCTCCTCGATGGTTGAGGGAATGGTTGGCAAGCCTGCTTGCCGCTGCTGCTGAGCCCATGATAATTTTTGCTGTATCTTTGTGTTGTCTGGTTCGACTGTCAGAGCGAATTGTAGGTTCTTCACTGTGTACTAGAAAAAACCAATCCAAACATTAATGCATTATGTTAAGCTTCGAGCAAAAGAAGAACTACATGAAACTTCAATCCACACGACAAAAATTCTACTGTTTTAATCAGAACACAACAGGTTTCAACCAAAGCAACTGCTCTAAATTTTGGTACTTGCTCATGTTGCCTCGTGATTGCATTATTCATGGAACGAGTGCATACATTTAGCAGATTGAATTTTGTACACAATGGAGATATCAAAATAACTGGAAAGGTGTAGAATAATTGACGCTATTAAGACCATTAACTATCTTCCTATCCGAAAGTAGCTCAAGTCGGGCAATCATTTCTCACCCTAAAATTTACATTTTGCTTACAGCTGTGGTCTAACATAAGCTGGCTCGGGGATAGTTCAAATATGGCATGTGCCTTTAACAAGAAATTGAAATTCTAGATGAAGCGGAGGGTCAAGAGTGGAGATAGATATAACCATTACGAAATTGAATCGGTAGACTTCTAACATATACAACAGCTGGAAACTTCTCCTCTAATGGATACTAGAAATTCAAGCTATCACCAATGAAAATCATCTTAAGAAAAGAATATCAGATTATCAGCATATTATTTTACCTCATGGCCACAGTAAACTTGGGTTGGTTTTGGTAACGAGCTCAATGTTACACACAGCGATTGATACATCTGTTCTGCTGTGCCTTCGAAAAATTTTCCACAACCTGCGATGAACTACACATAGAACATGTGGCCATACAAAACTATAAGTATATGTAAAAGAAACAGAAATAAATCCCAGCATAATGAATTAATGATAACAGTTAACTCAATCACCGATTTCCAGTTTTCTGATGAATAAGCATGCATAGTCAAAATGCAAATGTCTTAACAACGTCTCACAGTACCAATTTCTCATAGTTCGAATGAAAGGAGATAACTTCTACTCTCTTTTGTTATATCTATGAATCCAGAGAATCCCATTGTCAACTTTGAAGTTGTTACTCGTTATTTTGCTCAGTATTTTAACCTAAGAGAGTAAACGGAAAATGTCACTTGCAAATGCATTTCATATGGCTAAGTGAAATATAAAGAGCGTAACTTGTCTAACTTACTTCCAACACTTCTCTTGCTCAAAACTTGACACAAAAAGGATGAAATAAATCCTTCTCTCAACTTACCAGTGTGTCTCCAGTGAAAACAGCTGTGTCCTCCCCGTCTTTGCCGGTCACATAATAACTTATATGACCTTTGGTGTGGCTGGTAGTAAACAAATCACAGGATCGAGAGGAACAAAAAATAAGGTCAGACACCCTTAACAACAAGGAGACTGGTCTTCTAAAACAAACCACCAAGTTTAACAGATACATATCAAGTAACAATGAAGTTTCCATACTCGAAAACAAAAATCATGAAATGACAATGACCTTGAAAGTACAGATTATGAAGTAGAATTATCCAACTACACTTAAAACTTAGCGAGCAAAAATTATATAATTCTAGATATATATGCATTTGATGAACAAAGTGTATAGAATTATCTAACTACACTAAAAACTTAGCAAGCAAAAACTCTACAGTTCTAGATATATATATGCATTTGATGAACAAAGTGTATAGAATTATCCAACTACACTTAAAACTTAGCAAGCAAAAATTCTATAATTCTAGATATATATGCATTTGATGAAAAAAGCATATAGAATTATCCAACTACACTTAAAAATTAGCGAGCAACAATCATATAATTCTAGATACATATATATGCATTTAATAAACAAACTATGTGTAATTATCTATTAGTCCAAGTGAAACACCTCAAAATACATGTTCTTGGGATGACATAAAAATGTAGAAAAAAAAAAAAAATCAAATTGACAAGAAAAATAAGACATACCAAGGTGTGTGAAGAGAGAGTATATTAACATTAGCACCAAGTGAGATCTTATCACCGTTTTCAACTTTATCAGTGCAACCCTTCACATTATCAAGTGACCCACCATACACCTTGATTCCAGGCACCATCTCCTTCATTTTCTCATTCCCACCAGCATGATCCCTATTCAGTATTCACACAAACCCACAAACATTTTTTTTTTCCTCAAATTCATCCAAATTAATACAACTTAAAAAAGAGAGAATTTTTTTTGAACAGCAAAAGATGCTAAATTGGACAAAAGCGGTGCAGTACCAGTGGTGGTGGGTGGTGAGGATGATTTTGAGATCTACCCCGTGTTGTTTGGCAGCTTCAAGTACTTTCTCTGGCTCTACTGGGTCCACAATCGCAGCTTCTTTGGTGCTCTCATCGATGATCCTGCAAAAAACAACACCCAGAATAAATTCAATCTTTTCACTGAAAAAACCCTAACCCAGATAACATTTATGTAGAAATTGAAGAGAAGTCGTGTCAATTACAGGTAAGAGTAGTTGTCTTCCAAGCAAGGAACGTGAAAGATTTTCATTTTTCTATTTTTGGGGGGTTTTCTCTCAAATTATGAACTATGACTGTTTAGTTTGGTGACAAATGTGGTCAAAATAGAGAAGGGAACGACACGTCATCAGCTAGAGTGTTCCTCCACTAGCCACCTCAGCCTGTAGAAGAGGTGTCCAATGGGTCGGGCGGTCTAAGAGCTCGATCATCGAATTAAGGGTCTACCCAATGCCGGTCATGAGGCGGGTCGACTAGGGGCATCCGCCCAGAGCCTAGAAAAAAAAAATGCATAAAAATGGTCCATTTTTTATTTTTATTTTATGTTTTTACTGTTTACGTCTTTGAACTTTGATAGATAAGGGGTCCAAAAAGGGTCCAAATTTATTGTTATTTTCTAATTTCATATAATTATATCAAATTTGGACCCCAAATAAAAAATATATATATGGAAATCAACTTCTTATATAAAGATTAAGTTCAATATGGACTTTCATCATAATTATTAAAATCAAATGAATAGCTTTATTTGTGAAAATTTGTATGTGCATCATTTTTTGTATATACATCTCATTAAGAGTTTAAAAAAAATTATATTTTGCAAGCACGTCCTAAACATTACCAAATATATTGTATCTTTTATTTATATTTTAAATTCTAAAAAAAAAAAAGTAAAGTAAAATAAAATAAAATAGGAGGAGGTCTCCTCATCCCTTTTCATTTTCTAAGCAAATTCGTATCTCCTTATTTACATACGTTATTTCTTTAAGTAGAAACTGTCATGCAGATCTATTTGATGGTAACTTCTTCTTCTTTTTTCTAGTTTTGTTTTTTCTACTTGTTGCAATATAAACTTAAATAAAATTATTTTGATTAAGTTTTTGTAAATTTTCTCAAAAAATAATATATTGTTGTTGTTATTATTATTATTATTATTATTATTATTAAGTACGGGATTTCACAAGATTCAAATGCGATATTGAACAAGGGCCCCATTTTATATATTCGACATCGGGCCTCTAAAATCTCAGGATCGGCACTGGGTCTACCGGTGTTCAAACCCTACGAGGGCTTAACTCTTAGAGCTTGGGAGCTTAAATGGTCGAAATTGGGCATGACCGATCTTAGATAATGAAAAAATAAAAGCTGAATCCCGAAAAGAGATGTCCACACTCGAATAGACAAACCTACTCTAAATAAGGCTTAGGGGTAGGGGCAATGCCAATCTTAACAAAAATATTGAATGCTTGACCCGTAACTGACCCTCAAACCCGATTAACATTCGGTTGTTGTAATTTGAGAGTTATTATGTATTGTAATTTATAGAGTTTTAGTGTCATAGTTTACGGTACTTTTTTAAAATTTAATGAATAATATGATTAATATAGTTGTCAATTAAGATAAAGTACGTTTCACAATTTTATATGTTATTTCGTTATACCGGTTATAGTGCAAAGCTTATATTTAAAATCCTGTAGATTATCTTGAGAGTTTTGTAATTTGCCCATTGAATAAGTATTTAAACATAATAACGATTTTATGTTCATATATATAATAACAAGTTCGTACGTGATTAAGTCTTACAAGTCAAACAATAGTGTTTAAATATTGTACACAAAAGTATATTAGTCTCTTATCACAAAAGTTGAACAAATCTGTTAATTTTAATGATGTAGAAAGGTTAGTTTGACAAAAACAAAAATTAATTTGAAAATGAAACTATAACTCTATAAGGACTTAAATTGCATAATCGACCAAATATGTCAACTCAATTGATAATAGTCTTAAATAGTGGGACTATTTCAATATTTTCTCACCTTGAAGTGAAGTAGGTTGTTTGGATGCGGGAATTATCGCACACAAACCCAGAATAAGAAAAAACAGTCTCGCAGTCAAAGTTAAATGGAGCCGATAGGTCTCTGAAAAATAGAGATATACCGAGAGGAAGAGAGAGAACACTGCGATAACAGAGAAAGAGCTATGGGGAAGCAGCCGGTGAGAATGAAAGCGGTGGTGTACGCGCTGTCGCCGTTTCAACAGAAGATTATGCCTGGTCTCTGGAAGGATCTTCCGGGAAAGATCCACCACAAAGTCTCCGAGAATTGGATCAGCGCCACCCTCCTCATCACTCCTCTCGTCAGCGTCTACGCGTAATATATATATCTCTCTCTCTTCAATCTCGTTTTTCAATTCGGAGAAATTTGTTGTTGTCTATGATTTGTGTGTTGTTTCTTCTAAAATGATTCGGTTTAGGGTTTAGGTCAAATCATTGATGAATCTGCCGAGTGTTTTCATACGTTTTCTATTGTATTGTGTTTTGATTATGTTTCTTCGATGTAATTGATTTTGATGACATTGAAAAGTAATTCGTTGTCTTGTTTGTGAAAATCTAGGTTTTGGATTTGAAAGTGTTAGATTTCTTAGATAGGTTTAAGATCGAGGAAGTGCTTTTGCTTCTATTTGCTGAAGTTAATGGAACGACCAATCAAAATCGCTTTTTGACTATCTCGAAGTGATTTTTGAAATGCTGAAAGCTCTTTTAGTATGAGTTCTTTTGCTTATTTTGTGCTAAAATTAACCGAAGGGGCTAACAAAATTGCCGTTTGATTATCCGGAAGTGATTTTTGAAGTGCTGAAAATACTCTACAATGCAGTTTTTGTTTTTTTTTTTGGGCTTTGAGTGAATTAATTACTGATATTGTTCGACTATGTGATACCACTTGGTTAATTGTCAGATTTTTATTTTGGGAGATTCATTTTAGTATATAATCAAAGATGAGTTTCTCAGCAAGTATATGCATGGAATTTGTATTATTTGCTTTAGTTTGTTTCTTCGTCATTGTGCATTATAATGTCGTTGGTGTGCAATCTTTAGAACGGAATGAAAAAGAGATGTTATGTGATGTCTACTATAGGGATGTTGTATAAACTAGCATGTGGGAGAGGTCTGTTGAGGACCTTGAGGTTATGATGTGGCCGGTGAAATGGTAAGATGGTCGGGGAATATTGAGTCATGTTTTCAGAGGATCGTGTCCTTTAAGGGTCAACAGTGAAGGACCTGTAAAAGGCACTTGCTGACACTCCTGCTGATTGAGCAATAGAGTGTCATTTGTAGAACTTCCATTGTCTAATTCTTGAAGAACCAATCCTCGCAATCTCCACCTTACTATCTCAGCATCCATGTCATCAGCTCAATAAAGCTCTTCCGTATAGCATAATTTGTTTTCCTTTTTAAAAAATAATCAATCGAGGTCATTATGATCTGGATCAATATGTACGTACTGTCTCTTCTTTGTTATGCATATATGAACCTAGTATTCATTGTTATAAGTTGGAATTGAACGCTGCCACTTGTCTCTCCTTCTGTGTGTATTATTGTGTTATTGTTTTGGGTTGGGGACGTTGATGATATACTGGTTAGAGATATTGTTGGTTTAGCGTTATTGTTTTTTGTTTTTTTGTTTTTTTGTTTTTTTTTTATCTATTAACATTCTATATAGTTTAGCTTTATTTTGGTCAATCAAGTATATGTTTGATTGAACTCCACACGAAAGAACTAAAAGAAGATACTTACGTGCACTCATTCCTCATTATTTCTATATGTGTCCGAATTTCTCAGCTAATATGTGTGTCTGCAATTGGTGCAGGTATGTTCAGAATTACCAGGAGAAGGAGAAGTTGGAACACAGGTTCTAAAGTGAGTGGATGTGCCTCCATTTCATCGAAAAGAGCTTACGATTCTTGTTGTGTATTCAATTAGCTGCTGCAACTTTGTTGAATTTGTGCAACATTTTCAACTATGAGATGTAGTTGGGGACTACAATAACCTCTTGTTGATGGTTTGTTAGTGGATTTTGAATCACTTTGAATTTTTAAACAAAGTTTTTTTCATGTTAAAATAAATTTTAATTGTTGGTTCACCAAAAGCATGGGTGTTATATATTTATATACCTTTTGGGTGCAAGTGTATCCTTGAAAAGCCTTTGAAACTTTTGTGAGTGAGTGATGAATTACTTGCCTTTTAAATGAATAATGTGATATGAACATGAATTTAGATAATATAAATATATATTTGCAGATATTTGAAACCGAATAGGTCAAGGATCGTTGAGATCTGTGAAGATCAAGCACTACATACAGTTCATCTTAGATTCTTAGAAGCTATAACCATTCAAATATGAGTTTTGAATTATTCTTTATGAATGAAAACATGTGTCAATAATATTTTTATTGATTTTCTCTTATTTCTTATTTAGGAAAAATATATATGTTAGACTTTAATCCATTACTATTAATGTTTTCTATAACCATACAAATAATTCCCCGAGTTTGGAATCATAGACAACGGTTATGTAACGTTAGAAGAATCGGGAGATCTGCACTGTTTTCCTGAACATAATTAAACCTGAGATCCTCGACTCTAGAAGCTCTCCCTTAATCCGAATTCGTGGACTTGAGAAGCTCTCACTTAATTTAATTTATTATTATTATTATTATTATTGAGTTTTAGTGTGAGAAGCTCTCACTTTATAATTTCTCTCAAGTTTGAAATCCTGGATATAGTTATATAAATGATGCTTCTGTACCGTTAGAGAACCGTATCCCTAACGTTAGAATACATGAGCGTTGTTACGGACATGACTAAATCAAAATGCGGGATGACGGACTTGAAAATCTTTCACTTTGTAAATTTTGTATAATAGTATCAAATACTCTTTCTATTGTCAGTTCGTACCGACATAAAATATATCAGGATGAAGAATATGAATAATAAATTATGTAGAAATTTTGATAGGTGCATACGCTTTAAGTGAAAGAAGTGTAAATCTAATATTCCATATTCTTCTATATTTTATATAGATACCCAACTGCCAATAAAAAAATTTGTAGTATTAAGTATGACCGCATAATTGAATGCATTTCAAGGCCCATGTGCCTTTTTTTACTTAAGAAAATAATCTTGGGTCGCAATAAAAAGATGAGCCCTAGCCCATGACACGTAAACAATTTCGGCTACGTGTAACAACCTGATTGGTCAAAAAATTTTAGGGTTCATTTTCATCGTCTTCGCATTATATTTAATGATCTTCACAGCCACTACAACCTCCATCTCCTCCAAAATACCAGACTCGCCGCCGGAGACCGCCGAGAAAAGCCAGCTATGGGAAGACGTAAGTACATTTCGCTCTCTCTCTCTCTCTCTCTCTCTCTCTCTCTCTCTCTCTCTCTCTAATTCACAATCAATGAAATATATTTTGATTTGTCTTGTATTGAGCTGATTAGGGTTGTTAGAAATAAAAAAATCTCACAAAAATGTCTGATAAAATGCATATTGAAAACGAATTAGATATCTTCTGTTCATGTAAAAATTCAACTTCGAAAAAAAAAAAAAAAGGAAAAATTCTATGATCTAACACTGTTTATAGGGAATTTTAAGTTTCTGGATTGCTCCTTCGATTTGTTTGTTTATATGTGATTCGGGGACACGACGGGTTCGATGCGTCCTTGTGTATTTGTATGCCTCATGTCATGATGTGCATTGAAGATTTTGTTGTAGATTTGATTGCTTTGCTAGTTCCGTTGAAGTTTATTGTTATAGAGGAATTAATGTGCTTTCGACTAGTGATGAATGTGTGTAAATTTTGGTTATAATTTAGGCCCGGCAAGGTGTTACCGTCAAATCAAGAACAAGCCGTACCCTAAGTCACGGTATTGTCGTGGTGTTCCTGATCCCAAGATCAGAATTTACGATGTTGGGATGAAGAAGAAGGGTGTCGATGAGTTCCCGTTCTGTGTCCACCTTGTGAGTTGGGAGAAGGAGAATGTCTCGAGTGAGGCGTTGGAAGCTGCCCGTATCGCCTGCAACAAGTACATGGCGAAGTTTGCGGGTAAGGATGCATTCCATTTGAGAGTGAGGGTGCATCCGTTCCATGTCCTGCGTATCAACAAGATGCTTTCGTGCGCTGGGGCTGATAGGCTCCAGACTGGAATGAGGGGTGCCTTTGGGAAGCCTCAAGGAACTTGCGCTAGGGTTGCAATCGGTCAGGTCCTGCTCTCTGTCCGTTGCAAGGACAGCAACAGTCACCACGCACAGGAGGCCCTTCGCCGTGCAAAGTTCAAGTTCCCTGGTCGCCAAAAGATCATTGTTAGCAGGAAGTGGTATGCTTTTTATATGTTTCTGTGAATTTTACTTCTGTGTCTCTATTTTGTATTTCACCATTTTTTGTGAGAATTATGTATGTTAGGCAGGGTAATGATTTGATTTTCTCTCTATTGGGTGGGGTAGGAGAAGGCACCCTTTAGTGAACAAAGCTTACAGTTTTCTTTTCCGTGTTAGATTGATTACGGGTGGGGTAGGAGAAGGCACCAAGCCACCAACAAAGCTTACAGTTTTCTTTTCCGTGTTAGATTGATTTTTGTTTATTTCGTTATTTGAAAGGTTGTTTTGATATTAGATGCCTCGTTTATAAACTTTTTCATCTATCCGTTTTTGCTCTAACGAATATATACATATATATCATTAATTCTATTCCCATAGTGATCATTTGTAATAACACGAAGATATATACTTCTTAAGATTTTGTTTGGTTTCTTTCTCTCAATTGTATTTGTAAATTTCTACAGGGGATTCACCAAGTTCAGCCGTGCTGATTATGTGAGGTGGAAGCAAGAGAACAGGATCATGCCAGATGGTGTCAATGCAAAGGTAAAATATCGGAAAACTATATTTAATTTGAAAACCTCTATGTGTTGAGCGCTTTTAACCTCGTTAAGATCCTGAATTCTGTATTGTTCAATTGAGCCCTAGTTTCTGGTAACTTAGATAGGAGATGTAATGGTAATGGATCTATAACTTGTTTCTGCTTTGTAATTGTTGCAGCTCCTCGGATGCCATGGTCGATTGGCTAATCGTCAACCTGGAAGAGCTTTCCTGGAAGCTGTATCATCAACTTGAAGAATTTTGCTTCTCCAAGATGGTAGAAACATTTTTCAGAGATCTTTTGCAGAACTCTACTTCTAGATTTTGATAGTCCAATTTCGTAATTTTTGTTAGTTTGAATCGGATTTTCTTCTGTTCAATATGCTTGTCTGGTGGTTAAAAATATGTGACATGTCTTCGATTTTGCAATTTTGGTTATGAATTTTTGCTATTTGAACCCCTTGTATACCAGAATTTGTATTATTGTCTGTGTGTGCACCTCTTTTACTCCCTCTTGCAGATTAATAATCATTCCTGTTTAGCTATTCATGAAACCTGTTAATTTTACAATAATGACAGACAAATGTGTGAACTTACCCATGATGCAGAATGGTCGGATTTTTGGTTAGTAAAACTGTCGATTGATATCTAGTCAACGAAAAGCAGGAAAGTATGTCCAATTTTAACAAAAGTTGCAACTTAGTGTTATATTGATTAAACTTATGGGATGTTTGTGCAATTTTTCTTATTTTTTTTCTGAAAACAAATCGTATCAAATACATTAACAAATGTTTTAGTGATTGTACATTTTCAATTAACTTTCTTCACTAATGACATTAGGCTGAACCGATCGACCTACACACTAATCAAATTATCCAACTATTAATACCACTATCCAACTATTAATACCATTTTTGCATGTCCATCAATTTTGGTCGAGTGATTTTGCATCTCATTCTTTGTATCAATGGTACGGGTTCAAATTCGATCTCTTTTTTAATTGTTGTCACGAATATTGTGATCGTGTTTTGATACCTACTAAGACCAAAAGCTAATAGTGTTTGATTTCGAAAAATTCTTCTCCGAGATCTGTCACTACTCAAACAAAAGTTGGTAGTGTTTGATTGACTTCGATAGATCGGGATAGAGAATACTTGACCTGGTTTAGACAATGTCCCAACATTACTCCTGAATCCTGATACAGTTTCGATGCTATTTTAAAATAATTAAATCATTTTCGCTAATCTCTTTTATTAGTTTAATCAATTTTAGTCCAAAATTTAATCAAACAAAAACCCAAAAAGAACCAAACCGTACACAAATCAAATCGGGCGTCGACAGCTCAAAATAACATTTTTCTTCAATGATCAATCAACCTTTCAATTTTTCTACTTCTTCTTCAATGTTGAAAGTCTTTTCTTGCAATTCGAGTTTGTGCGTCTGTTGAATCTAATCAGTTTGTGAGAGAGAGAAAGAAAAAAAATGTCAAAACCCTCGAATACAAAAATCATCCACGGCCTACTGAGACTCCACTTCATCAATCACCATCTTCGAGTCAACTCATCTTCCATTTCAAAACCCTCTCATTTTCTCTCAAATAGGTCTTCAAATTTATCTACTTTGACCTCTTATGTCCGCTCTCAGTTCCCTTCAAAACCCACCTCTGCAAATCTCGGTTTGACTCAGATTCTATCAAAACATGACAAGTTCTCAACTGGGTTCAGGTTCGTTTCCTTCAAAACCTCAGAATTTGGTCAGAAGATTAATGGGAATTTCGCAAAAAAGGTTCTTGAGAAGCCGGCGGCAGCTGTTTCTTCTACCTTTTCGCGGTACAGGGCAGCTATTGGACTGCAAATTGATGCGTTTTTTCGGAGAAATTATCTGTTCTTGTTAGGTGCCGGTGGGGTTCTGGTTTGCGCATTGCTTTGGAGGATCATGTTTGGGATTGCAAGCACTTTTGTTGGTATATCAGAAGGCATGGCCAAGTATGGATTCCTCGCGCTTTCGTCTGCCATTGTTGCTTTTGCTGTAAGTTCTTCTAAGTCTCCCACATTGTTCCCTGCATTTTCGTTTTCATAGTTTACTTGGATATGAAATGCTTCATGGTTTCTATGCTAATGAATGATGTTGATTAACTTGGAAATTGAGTTAGTGTATAGGAGTGTGATATTGAAACTTAATATGTAGGGAGTGATTTTGACATTATGATTGTATTGTCGTATTGCTGGCTCTTCGATGTATTTATCGAGCACATGGATTGTCAGGTAGAAGTGTTCCCTTTCGTTTCTTGACCAGTGATTGATCCACGAATGCGGGGCATTTTGAAACACTGTAATTGTGCTTTGCTGCACTTAAATTCTCTTTTAACCTTACATTTAAAAACAAATTAATTGATTCCACACGAAGTTGATGTAATAACAATGCGATAATTAATTCTAACGAGACGCAACTTATTAAAAAAAAAAGAATAGTAGTTGCAGATCCCATGGCAGAGATCTCTAACAAGACTCGACTTGTTAAAAATTAGTAGATGAAGATCATGAATTTGGTGCTTGGGACAATTGGTTAAATGACTTGCACTTTCTTTTGCATGGTTATTTGCTGGACTTAAATTCTCTTTTAACCTTAAATTTAGAACAAAATTAATCGATTCCTTACGAAGTTGATGTAATAACAATTCAATACTTAACTCTAACAAGACTCAACTTATTAAAAAATTAGTAGGTGCAGATGACATGGCATAGATCTCTAACAAGACTCAACTTGTTAAAAAATAGTAGATGAAGATCATGAATTTCGTGCTTGGAACAATTGGTTAAATGACTTGCACTTTCTTTCGCATTGTTATTTGCTGGGTTTAAATTCTCTTTTAACCTTACATTTAAAAACAAATTAATTGATTCCATACGAAGTTGATGTAATAACAATGCGATACTTAACTCTAACAAGATGCAACTTATTAAAAAAAAAAATTAGTAGGTGCAGATCCCATGGCAGAGATCTCTAACAAGACTCAAACTTGTTAGAAATTAGTAGATGAAGATCATGAATTTGGTGCTTGGGAAATTTGGTTAAATGACTTGCACTTTCTTTGGTATCCATTTTCGACTCTTCTGTTTCCCTCTTGAAACTCACAACCCACAAAAATCAAATTCTCAATCAAAAGCATCAGCCTTCACAGAACCATTTTCTTTCGTGTCTTCCTCTTGAACCTGTTTGTCTCCACAGAAAAAGAATGTGAACAGAGTTCAAAGTCCAGTAACAGAGCATTGAAATATAAAACAGGTGGAAAAGCACCATCACTGCTATGGCTCTAGAGTCCTAGACTTCAACTGAGATCTCAGTCATCTCACTGGTGCATATAATTGGGAACTCACTGGAAGTACAAAGTTATTAAAGCCTCTTGTAGCAGCAATGCAGCATTGACTTTGTACTTTCAGAGGCTCCAAGTGAGTTCCCAATTATCTATCCCAATTATCACAGAATGGACCAGTGAGATTCCAATCCAAATTGCTACTGATCTTGGTTGGGAACTAAGCTTCCTTGTAATGTAGATCTTTTTTTTTTTTTTTTTTTGATAAATTCCCTGTAACATAGTACTGGTCACTCTTCTATAACGCTAATTCTTCTGTTGGTCTCACTTCTAAGCATTCAGAATTTCACTCCTATTTTGCTTTCCTATGAAAGAGGTATATGTTCTCCACACCATTGCCTGACATGGTTTTGAATTGGGAATTTGCAGTGTACTTATTATTTTCCAACTAGTAGAGCAGCACAATCAAGGGCTATCTGTTTCTTTGTTTTCTGATTCCCTGCTAAATGTTTTCTGCTTGTCGTAGTATTTTATTACATAAGAAAGTAATATTTACGGTTAAATTGTTAAATTGGTGGATGATTTGATTTCTTAAATTGCTATTTTACGAGTGGCAATGAGATTTTCTGGTGCTAGTCTACCTTTTTAAATATTTTGCTACAGCGCGTGAATCTATGGCTGTGTCCTGGTTTATAGGTTGTAAATACTTACTGAGCAACTAGTTTCCGGGGTGGACACAAATCAATTTGGTGCTTCCGTTTAGATGATATCAGTGCAAAGTTCAACTGGCTATTATGATTATTATTTATTATTGTCTGCAACATCCACATTTAAATCTGAAACCTCCAACTTGTTGTCCAGTTTCTCAATATGTTCCTATTGGCTCTAATAACAGTTTCATGTTTTTTGTGTGTTTTCTTATCACTTTAAGGGCCTGTATCTCCGTGCAAGATACACAATCAATCCTGATAAAGTTTATCGAATTGCTATGACGAGGCTTAATACAGCTGCTGGGATTCTTGAAGTTATGGGTGCCCCTCTCTCAGGAACAAGTTTAAGAGCATATGTGATGTCAGGTGGTGGACTTACACTGAAGAACTTCAAACCAAGTTTCAGGAGCAAGCGATGTTTTCTCATTTTCCCGATAAGAGGTTCTGAGAGAAGGGGTCTAGTCAGTGTTGAAGTCAAGAAGAAAAAAGGACAGGTTTGCTTCTTGTTCTATACTATCCATCCTCAACCCTAATCTGAAAAGAGTAATCAAAACTTTCTCTTAGTACTTAAATTACTTTCTATTCTTCAGTAAGTCACATGTCTCATTAACACTAACACGCAATAGGTTCTGAAGTATAACTACGTGCATGCCCTTCTCTTTGTTGTAGTTGAAAAATGTAGATTGCAAGAATGGTTTCTCGCTAAAATTTATGAATCTTGCACCAATTTGATTTTTTCGTGTTAAGTATTTCCTCTTGTTAACTGATAATTTGGCTCACTCAAGGGAGCGAATTGCATACCACATACATCATTTGTGTATAACTATTAGATTCATGTATACTGGTGCTTGGAATATACATGAAATGTGATTCCTTTTTATATCATTCAATAGACAAAAAGACGGAATTTGACACCCATTTTCCTCTATGTGTGTGTGTGAGAGAGCTAATAGAAATATTAAATTTTTTGAAGCCGTGCTTATTTAAGAGTTTGCTGTTGTTTTTATATGCAGTACGATATGAAGCTATTGGCAGTTGACATTCCCATGGCATCAGGACCTGACCAGCGATTGTTCCTGATAGGAGATGAAGAAGAGTACAAGGTCGGTGGTGGACTGATATCTGAGCTGAGAGAGCCTGTAGTGAGAGCAATGGCAGCAACCAAAGAATTCGATAATCTTGATGAAATTGAGGAAGAGGAGGATGCCGAAAGAGAACTCCAAGAGGCAGAAAGAAAACACCGTGAAGAAATCGAAAAGATTGAAAAAGCCGGCACACAGTGATTGTTAGTTCCTTGAGATCTTGTACACCTTCCCCTTCAATTTGTTTCCATTTTTGTTCCTCACAGGAGTTTTTTTAAAATGGTTTCCTGAGGCCTTTCTTTGACCATATCCCAGATTGATAAATGGGATTTTTATTTTTTTCTATAAAAAAAAATGTAATTCTCATTGCATGTGTGTATCAGAGGAGTTGTACAAGGTAGTAGATAACCTTGTTGAAATGGAGACAAAATAAAGCTCACAAACCACAATTGAATCCATTCTCAAAACTCAAAAGTATGAATTTGAGTTTTTGCAATTTGTGATATTCAATTTACATTGGTAAACAACATGCTTTTCTTTTGGAATTGTTATAACTTATTAGTCATTGCTTTCAATGCTCTTTCTATTCTGTTCTCTTAAGCATTTTATAAGAGTTTAGGTTTTGTCGTTTCAACATCTATCAATCTATTTGCCTTCAATTCAATGGTGGGAAAACTTGTTTCGAGTTGACATCGACGACTCATAAAATAATTAGTATCAAACAAAAATTGGACGATGTGTCTGACCCGTGTCATCGGTTGATGTTTGACAGATCACACATGGTATGTAAACTTGAAGAAAAAACTTATCGCTTGAAATTCTTTTTGCGGTATTTGTGATCTTTTTGTGGTATTGGGACGATCAACGTAGGGATGTCAATGGTACGGATTGGGGGGACAGGTTTTCTATTACTGTTCCTGACCCTAATTTGTATGAAAAATATCATCTCCGGTGAATATCTATTTGAAAATAAACGGTGTAGGTATGGGGATTCCCCATTAAGGGATCAGTTTTTTGCTTGATATCATCCTTATTCCGTTAATCTATTTTTTGGAAAAATAAATAAATATGGAAAAAAGAGAGTGATGTATATTATCATTGTTTAACCTTGAAGTTCAGTTTGATTATCAACCAACGATTCTTCTTTGTTGCTTCTAGGGTTTGCTACGATGTCACTGGACATGTTATAAAGCGTAGATCAAACGAATCCGAGTGAGATATTTGACTCTGATTATTCTTTCCTTTTCAGATTGTAGCCAATCCAACATATATCGTATACGTACATGTTCATGAGTTAAAACTCTTGTTCTGATAACGTGCTTAATATATATATATATATATATATATATATGTATCGGGGTTTGGGGATGGGTCGGGGCAGAGATTTAAAATCCCGTAACTATCCTGAAATTAAATCTGGGATTGAAAATAAAAGGTAGGCACTAAACCCTAACGGATAGGATCTCCACGGATCCCCATACCAATAGGTAATTTTGACATCCCATTGTCAACACCATTTTTTCCATTTTTTCCGATTTACAAAAAATGGTTCAATAGTAGTTGTATGTTCATTAGTTATTTATGTTGCATGCATGTTTTTTCCAACAATTTCATATCGTAATCTTTAACCGAATGTTTATTTGAGATGAGTAGTCATAATTTGAACCGTTAAAATAGATTTTCTCATCCATTCAACGTAAATATTGTATGTTTTGAACAACAAGTTGTCATTTATATAATAATACATCAACCAATTGTCTCTCCACTGACCAATTCAACATCATTAATATGCTCTCACTCAGGTATCCACTTCTCTGTGTTTACCAAAAGCTGGAAGGTAGAATTTTGCCTTTCAATAAAGCAAGCACATCTATAGAAGTTCTTTATAAACCATGAACCATGTTTTAAGTGCATATATTTATTTTTATAGGCAACCAACAACACATTCTCCTACCTCACCTCAATCATACTTTCTGTTCTTTCAATGCACTAATCTGTTTTAATTATTATTGGGGTATGTGCTGACGTGCATCTTGTGTTGATATTGATTTACATATTAGATGGGACCCTTTGATATATAAGCTAGTGGTGGGTTAGGTCTATAAAGAGATTCCAATTACATTCAATATTGTTTCATTGGTTTTATATATATATATATCTTCTCTTGTGACTTGCATGTTTACTAAAAACCGATGAGAATTAAGTTTACGAAACTTAATTTTTCGTTCCCACTTGAGGAATAAGTTTACTAAAAACATATTCTTATGCCAACTCTTAAATCTT
Source organism: Acer negundo (assembly GCA_035582765.1). Lineage (NCBI taxonomy): Eukaryota > Viridiplantae > Streptophyta > Magnoliopsida > Sapindales > Sapindaceae > Acer > Acer negundo. Next base: position 3,879,066 of record CM069242.1, read on the forward strand.
AATATGAATTTAAAACAAAATAATAAAAGGATATTAATATACATATATATATATATATATATATGGGTAATTGGCACTAGTCCCCCTGAACTTTACACGAGTTTACATTTTACCCCTTGAATTTTTTTTCTAGCATTAAACCTTATTTATTGGCAAAACGTGATTATAGATACCACTCAAACAGAAGTTCAGAAGGTAATAAACTAAACTGTTTATCAATAAATGAGAGTTCAGAAGGTTTAATACCTAAAAAAGAGTTCAAAAGGTAAAAGACAAACTCGTGTAAAATTCAAGGGCTAATGCCAATAACCCTATATGTGTGTGTGTGTGTGTGATGGAGGGATGGAAAACAGAGAATATGGTCAAGTAGTTTCTTTCAAGCAATAATACAAAAAGTAGGAAAAGTAGGTATTTTCTTTCTGTCATATCTAGTAAACAAAGGAGGGTTTGCATATTCCTTGTCTAAAACCAAAAAAATGAAAGATTATCAAAGGCTCCCATGTGATAGTTGATAATGACAAATGCTAGTTTAATTAGGTTTTCCTTGGGCCCAACACCCTTTTCTTTATAGACTCATGAGCTCTAGCTACTAAGGACAACTCATTGTTTGTTATCCATGCACATGCTTCTCCAAACAAAAATTTATCAAAATGATCTCCATTCTCCGCACTTTACTTAAAAGAATGTTTTAGGGTTACCTAAAAACGTAAGTAAAGATTATGTATTTGTATTCATTTGAATTATTTACACGAATGATAATAATTGTTCTATTAATCGGTATGTTATGAAAACATGAATAAATTTAAATTATCTATTTCTCTTCTACTTTACCTCAACATCAACTTTTAATGGTTTGATGATGTATAAGTCTTAAAATCGACCTTTATTAAAAAAAAATTAAACCGAAAAAGAGATGATACGAGGCGAGGATCTCGTTGGTTTAAAATATGTAAAAAAAAAAAAAAAAAAACCCACATTAGAATAAGGGAAAATGAAGTAAGATTCAAATGAAAGAAAACAAAGAATGCATTTAAAAGAAATAGTAGATTGACAGAAGAAGCTAAAGACATTGAAATAAAAACATTAAAGAAAAAGAATGCTTATATTCCGACAGCATCATGTTGTGTAATAATATATTTTTCTTACTTTGAAAAACACTTTTTATCTTGCTGAGCATTAAGCTTTTTTTTATTCTTTACTTTCACTTTTTTCTATTCACTCACTTTTTCCATTATTATATTGAGCACTAAAGATTTTTATTTTGCTTCAAAGTGGGTGCTGAGAATCTTTTGAGAGTTTTCTGCTCATGTTCTTGAGTCACTTTTGACTTGTAAAATGTGTTTATTTTTAATGATCTTCACAATTGCTATCATTGGAAACACATGATCTTGATAAATGGGACAAACCATTCTCTTCTTTCTTTATAAACATCATTCTAAGGGAAGTCAAATTTTACCCTGAGGGTATGTCGCGAACAAACGATATATGTACGATCTGGATATCTACTCATGTAATCATAAAATACCTATTTTTAATGAACAAAGATCCTCTCCTCAACTCACTTTATCCTTACCTCACTTAATCTTATGACACATAAGCATTGTCATGAATGAATGGTTAAAATGTGATTGACACTTTATTAACAACCAATCACATGCTTCAAAAAGGTGAGGATAGGGTAAGGTGATGAGAGGATCGGATCTCAGTTCATTTTTAATATACCGGAGTGAAAAGGAATGTGTTTGGGGTGAATTCAAAGGGTTTCATTTGATTAAGACACCTAATCATCCAAGTGATATCATAATTCCTTACAAAACTACCTCAACAACCATTCTACATGATATATACTTCATGTGAAAGGAAGAAGATTTGCTACCAATTTGCATTCTATCAAAAGTTAATGCTACTACAATCAGTTGATAAGTAAAAAGAAAACACAAAGTGAGAAGAAGATTGAAGATTTTGTAAACTGGGTACACAATATCATCATAAGGGGTCCCAAATTGGAACCCGGTGAAGAGGAATCCGGTAACCTAACTATATATAGCGAAGAACTTGCAAACATAACCGGAAAATAGAAAAGAGAAGAAACAATACAACAAGAAAGGCAAAAAAGAACAGAAAAAAAAAAAAAAGATTACAACAATCAGTGTTCTTCTCTCTAAATCTAATGAACAAACCGGATTCCTCTTCGCCGGATAAATCATTGTAAATCCCTTCACTCAGTTTATGAAAATATTTTTTTCGTAGAATTTTATCCCAACTCCTCTTGCCCTTCTGAAGGGCATCTGATCAGTTCCAAAATATTAACTACCTCTCCCATGTCTGGCCGGTTTGATGGCACTTGTGACGTGCAGATCAAGCCTAATTTCATTACTGGAATCGCTTCCTCTACCGGGAATTTCCCTTGCAACCTCGTGTCAACACATTCCTCCACTCTGCCTTCTTCCAATGCTCCTCTAACCATGTCACAAAGCACCACCACGTCATCTTCCATGTACTCGACAGGCCTCTTCCCGGTAACAATCTCTAGAACTAGGACACCAAATCCGTATACATCACATTTCTCGGTGATCTTCACAGTTCTGCAGGCAAACTCAGGTGCCATGTAGCCAAGTGCACTCTGAATCTTGCTGCTTAAAACATATCGGTCTAGCATTGGCAACAACCTCGCTAAGCCATAATCTCCCACTTTAGGTTCACCAGAGCCGTCTATCAACACGTTACTTGATTTTATGTTGTAGTGAATAATGTTTGATTCATGCAAGTGTGCCAGGCTTTTTGCTGTTCCCAAAATTACGTTGAACCTCTCGTTCCATGAAAGGTGATTTCCACCGGATTTTTCATGGAGATGTTTATACAAACTTCCACCAGAGACGAATTCATATATGAGGAGCTGCAATGACTGAGTCCAGTAATAACCATCGAGAGCCACGAGATTCGGATGCCTGACCTTTCCCAGTTTCTTGACTTCCCTTTCAAATTCTTCTTGGGACTTGACAAGACTCGAGACAGTGAGCTTTTTGATTGCAACTGAACGACCATCTCGTAAGACTGTCCGATAGACAGCTCCAAACCCACCACGCCCAAGCTCACAATCCTTGTTGAGCAGTGCATGTGCTCCAGTGCTGAAGTCAGGATCCCCTGAAAACATGACAAGTTTGCCGGAGTTGGCATCTGTGGTAGGTGATCGGCTGTAGTCATCTCCGGCAGACAATGTGAGGGCTGCTGCAGATCGAGATGACGATGAGCGCACACGGAGATTGAGGACGGTGATGGCAATAACACCAACAACAATTACAGCAGCTGCACCAATGGCAATGAGAGCAGATATACTGAGGATGATTCTTTTGTGACCAAGAGTTGGAGGCACAGCACCAGGTGTGGAGTCGGAGGAAGAGTTCGGGTTGAGGACAATGGGTTTTGGAAGGACTGCAGGGCAGGACTTATTAGCTGCAGAGCCACAAAGAGATGGATTGCCAGAGACAGATGACGGTGATATGGTGTTGAAAAACCCGCCGGCAGGTAATTCTCCTTGTAGATGGTTGTGTGAAATGTTGAAAGATACAAGATGGACAAGATTAGCCAACTGTTTGGGTAGGCTTCCAGCGAGACCATTAAAAGACAAGTCGACATTTTGTAGGTTTGTAAGTTTTGCTACTGCTGCTGGTATTGGACCAGTCAAGTTGTTCTTTGATAGTAACCTACACCAATCCAACGAATGGCGAAAAACGAAACGAAACGAAACAAAAAAGTGAAACCAGTTAACAGAATGAAAATGAACTATCTACTTTCTCTTAACTAAGGAATTCTAGGACAGTCATCAACCACGAAAAATAAAACACACACAAAAGCTTGATTCGAATATAAAGATGAGCAAAAGTAACTTACAATGTTGTGAGCGAAGAACAGTTCTCAATTGAAGTCGGAATTTTCCCAGCTAAAAAGTTTCCCTCCAGTCTCAGCTCCTTCAGAGAATAAGCTCCACCGATTTCCACAGGAATGCTTCCATTCATCCAATTCTCACTCAAATCAAGGACATTCAAGGCCTTCAACTCTCCAATAGTCACTGGAATTGAACCTACAAGTGTGTTCCTTGAAAGATTCAACTGCTGCAAGCTGCTTAAAACCCCAATGCCAGAAACAATTTCACCCGAAAACTGATTGTGTGACAAATCCAAGACTTGAAGCTTCTCGAATGAGTTCCCCATTGAAGAAGCGAGAGGACCATTCATCCTAGCTAGTACCTTCTTCTCTGATAGAGAAACTTTCTTTAAGCTTGAGTCGAAAATCCATTGAGGTAGATCACCCTTTATCACATTCTGGCTAAAATCTAAGGCCACAAGGCTTGCGCAATTGCTCATAGATTCCGGCAAGCTCCCAGTTAACCCATTCGCGGAAAAATTTAACACCTTTAGTGACTGAAGATTCCCAATTGAAACAGGCACCCCTCCGTAAAACTTATTCCCCGAAAGATCCAAAGTCTCAAGACTCTTCATTTCTCCAATCCAATTGGGAACCTCACCGGCAAAGGAATTCTTCCTCATATTCATCAAAGTACACAGGGTAAGCTTCCGCATTGTCTCCGGGAGATTCCCGGAAAATGAATTCTCACTAAAATCAATAGTCCTCAACAACATACAGCTCCCAATCCCATCAGGAACAAACCCGGAAAACCTATTCTTACTCAAATTAATCAACCTCAAATAGTTCAAACTCTCAACACCTTTTGGAATCTCACCCTCTAACAAATTATCAGACAAATCAAGTGATCTTAATGCATTCAAACCCCAAATCCCGGAAGGTAAAGGCCCCGAAAAACGATTAGATGACAAGTTAATAGTGGCAAGAGTTGAACATAAACTCAAACTACTTGGTATCTTCCCTGAAAACATGTTCTTAGCTAAAGATATCTCTCTAAGTGATCCACATTGTTTGAAAAAATCATCTGGGATTGACTCGGATAGACTATTGCCACTCAAATCAATAATTCTTAAATTTTCAAGCTTTGCAAGATTAGGACTAATGTTTCCAGTAAGATTGTTACTTGAAAGAGAGAGCTTTCTGAGGAGCTTGAGCTGCAAAAGGCCACGACCGATCCGACCCGAAAGAGAGAGCCCGTCGAGAGTCAGCTCTGTGACCCGGTTGGATCTCGGGTTGCATTTGACACCGAACCAGTTGCAGGGGCTGTCATCGTCTTCGTTCCAGGACACAAGCTTCTGGTTTGGATCTCGAATGTCTGCTTTGAACACTATCAGCCCCAAAACGTCGTCGTTTAAAGAAGGGGTCACAGATCTTGTCAGAACCGGAGCTAGAACAAGAAATGCGAAGAACATACCCAGCAAGCTTTTCGCTTTCGTTTTCAACATGAGACCCATTTGTTTTGCTTCTCCAATCAAAACTTACAAAATCAAAACAGCCCAAGACAAAAATAAATAAAGCTTTAACAAACCCATCTGAAAATTTAGCATAAAAAACTAAACTCTGACAGCTAGATTTGGAGGTGAAAACAGAACACAAAATGAGTCAAAGAAAAGACTTTGAACAGACTAGAAAAACAGTATCACCGACCAAAACGACAAGGGTCTTCACTTTTCTTCTGTTTTTCGCTAGAATTCTCTTGAAAGGAGAAAACTTTGAGCTTCAAAACACAGGAACACCAAAAAAAAAAAAAACAGAGAAACACTCACGAGTTTCGATCTGAGAACTCTACAATGCAAACCCGTGAAGCATTTCAGAGTCCCAAGCCTGGCCGGCAACTTCAAGGGTCCTCCGGCAACCTTAGGGTTCCGGTTGGCGTCGCCGGTGAATTCAGAGAGAGAGAGAAGTGTGGTTTGTGGATTGAGAGTGGAGAGAGACAGAGAGAGACAAAGAGAGACAGAGAGGTTTTTATTGTAAAGTTGAAGTTTTTATTTTTAACGGAAAAAAAGAAAGAAAAAGGAAAATAAATGGGGCCCAGGTAAGTAGGTGGGGGCTATTTAATGAGAAAGTGAACACGTGGAATGATATGTAAGGCTGGAGAGGAGTCCAACGTGGCATACACGTAAGTCGTTTTCACAGTCACAGTGGTTTTTGCTTTGCTTCTTTTAGGAGGTTGGAAGACGAACGTGACCGAGAAACTAACTTTGAAATAGACCTCCTATTTCTATATAATTACTAATGTGACACTCACCTTAGAACAAAGCTCTTATTAATGTTGGGGATCGAGTTTCACCGTATGTATTTTTCAAGTATGTATAAAGAGTTTTTTCATCGATATTATGAGAGTAAATATCTCCCGGTTATGGGTGTATATAGATATTCGGATCATATTGGTGCATGTAGTATTTGATCTTATATATGAGTATATCCTTGATCCGTTTGGTGTCAGATTTTAAAATATTGATATATTAATAGAGTGATTTCCAATCATGTTAATATGCGTTTCAAGTTTCACATAGTTAGCAAAAAATATCTTAAAATTAAGATACATGTCATGTGTTACTTACATATTACTAATTAGTATAAATTGTAATGTATCTCTCTTTCCACGTTAGTGATATAAGGTTTGAATTCACCGTTATGTGCATTTTACAAACAAACTCCCACCCTGACGGTACCAAAACGAAATCGCTACGGCGTATATGTGTGTATGGTGAAAGGGGGGACACATGACATAATGGCGTATAGAGAAAATAAAAGCATAGAAGAAGGACAGGCATGTATGCATGATTGATGGTGTTGGAGAAGTGGTGGTGGTGGATCAAGAAGAGAGAGCAAAGCAAAAAGTGAGGCAAAGTAATAAAAGCAAAAGGCAAGTAGGTGGATTGGTGGGTGTAGTGTAATTATAAAAATTAATTAAAAGCACACAAAACACACAACACAAGAATTGAGAGAAAAAGAGAGAGAAGAGTGGTGGTGGTGGTGGACTGGTGACAGACTTTGCAGCACCACCAACAGTGAGATAGATAGAGAGAGAAACCCACTTTTGTGTGTGTGTGTGCGCTTTGAAGAAGCATCAAAATCTCATTCAACAATCAATGAAATAGGGTCCCTCCTGCATTCTCTTAAATGCATGTGTATATATATATATATATATATTCAATTCATTTTTTCTTTTAACCTAGTAGGGTGTTATTTAATTTTTCAACAATTCTTCAGAATCTTCTCTTCTGTTTGCTTACATTAATTGATTACACAAACACACCTTTGTGAAACTTCTTCAATTTGCCATCATTATTCATTATATTTGCCCATCCATTTGTCAACAAAAAAGTACGTACTGTTTGTATGCATTTATATATATATATATATATATATATATGAATAAGACCTTTGAATCTCATGCGCAAGATTACTCGTATTCAACTTCACATGTTAACGCTCACTCAAAATAATCAACTTTCAACTTGAACACAAGTACGTACTTTTACTAACACAATTACGTCTCATGCGAGAGTGAAAATATACAAGATATAGTCAAGATCGAGTTCACAAGTGTATACAAGAGAAATATAATTATAAGGAATTTTTTTCTTCAGGGTAGATCGACTAGATTTTGTCTTCACAATAACTCAAGTTGATGTTGTCGATCTCAGGCAGCTATGTATACCTTTTTTGATAAGGAAATTTGATAAAAGAGCCCGTGAAGTTAATTTGATCAGAGTCTGCTTGTCTTATATTATCTAACCTTTGTGTGCCAACATCTTCTATACTTTTCATGTATGTATATATATATATATATATATATATGGTTTGACTTATTACAAAGTTTGGAATTTCTGATTACAGACATCAGACTTGTTGCATGGATAGATACTACTTTTATTAATGGTGAGCAGGCAAGTACAGTAATAAACTATATGTTGAATTCATATAGGATCTTAATTAAAATGAGATTAGGAATCGAAATTCTTGGTCGGTCAGTCTTATGATCTCTACTTAGCTCCAAACCATCTTACGATACGATAGTCTATCTCTAAATCATCTTACAATTCTAATCGTTTATATATATTCACTTAGCAATGAATCGTCTATCAATTATGATAATATACAAATATTGCCATGTGAGGATTTGAACACAACTCTTCTAATACATCTTAACTCTTACCTACATCCTTTAATAACCACTAATTAAATTGAAAAGTTTAGTGTCGACTAATATTCACTTCGTAAATTAACTCATTAACATTGAAGATCATATACGTAATTCCACATATCCAAATTTTGTTGTATAGAATAATATATTCCTTTTTAAGGGTTCACATTTTCACAAGTACCATGCATGTATATAAATTTGAAAGAATAAAAGTGGAATTGATGAAAGAAACAATACAAGTATAGGGTTATATTCTTGTCTATACACTTTTATAGTCAATACATGTAACATCACCAAATAAAACAAACAGTTTCTTTCAAAGCTTGGCCAAATAAGCGTTTATTTATATATATAAATATATATATATAGTTTTTCTTTTATCAGTTCAAATTGATATAAAATATATCGGTTCCTTATATATGGGTCATTGGATTTAAATGTTTTGATTTGACTGCATGTACTTATCAAAACATCTTTTAAATCTAATGACTCACATACAAAAAACCGATATATTTTATATCAGTTTGAACCGACAATAGAAAGTATATATATATATATATGATGTTATACATGTTAGATTTGAAGAAAAATAGTTACCAGATAATAATAATTTTTTTAATCTAGAAGACTAAAACAATAGTGTCTTGGTAAAACTTTTAAGTCTTTAGTTTGACATTATTTGTGGTCAAAAGAGAAACACATCAAATGTGACCTTATGTAGTAATATATTGTCCTCTTACTATGTCAAACAATGTAGATTTGTTTGATTGTAAGCGGCTCACATTCCAAATCAATGAAATTGTTGATTTGAGTTACAAAGATAGATTAAACATCTATACGGGACTAGGGGTAGATATAAATTAGTTATCAAATCACTACGGAAAACACCTCTCTTTTGTATTGTCAAAGTAACTATTTGGATAGTTCTAGTAGTTTTAGTTTTCACTGAAATATCCAACAAACCTTTGATTCGTTTTGTCGTCATTTTCAAAAAGAAAAAACAAAAGATATCTTCTACGTGTTGAGAGGTAACTATCAAAGTCTTATTGCTATTATTTCATTTCAACATGTCATAAGTACACACCTAATATTATTGTCAATTTTTTTAATTATTTCTTTAAATGCATCAATGTAGACCAATTAAGTAAGGGGTCGTTTGCGGTTTTTTATTTTATTTATTTATTTTTTTTTTAAGATTGAATAGTTCTGAATTTTTTCGAAGACTTAATAGAGACTGAAATTTAAACCTGAATGACATGTTTTTTTTTTTTCCTCATATTTAAATGTATTATCAACATGGTTGTTTTTTTTTTAAAAAAAAAATTGTCCAGAAATAAGTGATTTTACATTTATATCCATGCCAATTAAAAGAAGTTATTTAATATGTACCATTCTTTATAATATTTTGCATATTCTGAAAAAAAGTTAAAGTTAAAGTTAAAGTTCAATTTATCGTAAAAAAAAGTTCAAATTCTATTGCATGTTGTCCACCTTTCCAATGTATATAATTAAGAAAACCATTTTTGTCTTTTTGGTTTCTCGGATCATATACACCGGAAACAAAAAATATATATATATTATTGATTTTTTTTTTAATAGGTTCTTGAATTATATGCACCAATCTCTATGAGAAAATGATTAGAGTTTTTTTTTTTTTTTTAATTTTTTTTTTCTAAAAGCTTTTTAAAATAAGAAATATATTAAAAGAAAGAATTATACACCATATCAAATTAGGATAAATTTAGAAATATATATCCTTTGAGATGATAGATTTTGAGAAGAATATTTTAAATGTAATACATATTTTATATGTTAAAAGTCAAAATTTATTACTTTATTTTTTAATATTTTTAAGTTGTTTGATCATTTAAAAAAAAAAAAAAAACTTAATGAGTTCAATTCAGACCTATTAAGTTTTAATTGAAAAAAACAAATGATCTCTGAATATTGATATTATTTCTGATATATCCTTAATATTTTGATATTAATATCAAATATATCCTCAATATTTTGAGAATACTAATGAAATTTTTCATAAATTTAGATATTTACTATATTCATAGAAGCCGATCAATTATATAAATCCAAAATCCAAAATCTATAAAATCGAATAGCTTATGAAGTAAAGTGAAACATTAATGGGAGTTAACAGCAAGTGCCTACAAAGGCGGGTCCACCGCCGGCACCACCACCCAAATCTTCCGTTCCGTTGCTGTTAGGGTTTCGTTAGTACAAATAAATGAATAATTATAAAAAGCTGCGAATTTCGAACTCCCATTAATTGTAATTTTTAACAAAAATGAATAAAAAAGGAAAGGAATCTCCCGCCAGAAAAAAGTCAATTTTATTATTATTATTTTCATTTTCTCTTCTTTCAATGTAAAAAAAAAAAATAAAAAGTTAAAAATAAAAATGCCAGACAGTAAAACGACATGCCATACATGCGTATTTTGTTTTTTAGTGGTTGTACTTTTGAAAACTATTTTTTTTTTTTTTTGTATTTTATTTATTTATTTGTGTGTGTGTTTGTACGTTGGTCTATAAAAAAATGTGAGTATGTGACTGTCAAAATGAATTGATTGGAATAAAAATTGATTATTTTATTTGGAATTTAATTGTTTGATTGTGTATGGGGTTTTCAAGTGGGGGCCAATTTGGGACCATTTTCTTGGAGATGTAATTGCAAGCTCAGAGAATATTAATTCAGGTCAATTTTATTTTTTATATATATATTTTAAAAAAATTGGATGGAAATGACATGATTTTATGTCACAAATTTGATTTTAATCATTGTCAAGCTAATTAGTGTAGCCAAGCTTTATGGGGCGTTTGAGATGACTTTTTAAATAAAGCTTCCGGGATAAGGTCTTTTACAAGGAGAGTTTTTATTGAATAGAACTTTTAACAATAAGCACTATATTGTTTGGTATTTACTTAAGAAAACGCTTTTAAATTAATAGATTGTTTGTTAAAATATCTCTAAAATAACTTTTGTTGTTAAGAATTACAAAAATGGATATTAACAATGTATTTATAATATTACGGTATATGATGAAATATTTAAAGTTAATGGAGGATAGTTAAGAGTTAAAACTATTTACCTCTTAAAAAAAAAACCTGAAATAGAGCTTTTTGAGATTGAGCTTCTCCCCAAAGACATAAAATATATGTTTGGTATGGTTTTTGAAATGATCAAAAGCGCTTTTTTAATGCTATAAGCCATTTTGAAGTTTATTTTTAGTTGTTTTGTAAAACTCAAAATAGTTTTTTTTTTTTTTTAATTTTATTTTTATTTTTAATAATATAAATTGTCTCAATTACCCTTTAAAAAAACCATTTTATTTCTATTTGGAGAATTCCAAATTTTGGGCTTTTCCAAAAATATTTTTTTGAGTTTTTTTTTTAAACATATGAATTGTCTCAATTACCCTTTATAACATTTAGATATTTTACTATAACTCTTTCATTATAAATACATTATCAACACTTTTTTTGTAATTTACACAATTAAAAGCCTTTTTTTTATTATTATAAACTCTGCTATAAAAAAATCTACTTTAGAAGCTTAACTTAAAAAGCCATACCAAACACTTCATAAAATAGCTTTTTTAATATTAAAAAAAAAAAATCACTTTTTCAATTTCAAAAAAAAAAAAACAAAATCGCTTTTAGCTCTTACAAAAACCATACCAAACACATTTAATCACAATTCAAATAGTTGTGCACTTCCTCTTTACAAATGCAATGGAGGTTCAACTTTCATCTCAGTATCCCTTTCTTTTGTAGTGGGAATTATTTGTACACACCGTTTCAGTATTTATAAATTTTAAGGATGATTTAAGTCTCATCTTAAAAAAAAAATAAAAAAAATAAAAAAAGGTGTTGAGATATCTCCTTTATATAATTGAAGTATCTATATGGATCACACTAATTATTATTATTATTTGAAATAGAAACCTACAAATAACCAAAAGGAATTACAAATCACATAAGATATTTGAACAAACTTAACAATAGACGAAGGGACTTCCTCCATCTAGACCAATTTTTGGTCCTTAGAGAGAGCCAATTGAGCTAACAAATGAGCTACAAAGTTAACCTTTCGGTAAACAAAACGAAATTTTACTACTTCTAACAAATTGAATATCGTCTTAAAGTACACTTTTGATTTTTTTTTAGGTCGAATTTCTCTCAATAAATCCATACCAATTTCTACCCATTTAGAACATTCGGCCCAACAACCCAAATATTGGGCCCAAATGTTTTTTGAATTTGGGCCTTGATAATGGGCCGCACCTTTCAAGCCCATCAACCCCATAAAATGAAAAAAAGGTTAAAAAAAAAAAATATACCTTTCGAAGACAAAAGTCGAGTGTCTCTTCTAGTCTCCAAAACTAGACACGCAGCTTGAAGAGACACAGTGAAACAGAGAGAAGTAGCAAAAATGGCTGCAAACGGAAGCACCAACCTTACAAAGAAGCAGTTGATAGCATCATCTCTCTGCAAACACTTTTCTCTTGATCCTGTAAGCAAAAGATTTTACATTTTTTGGTATCCGAATAATATATATATTTTTTATTAATAATTCACAGTGATGAGCAATTTTTATTATGATTTGTTCTGTTCTTGTAAGTGGGTTCTGCTTCAAATTCTCACTTGGGTTATCTTTGTTTTGGGTTTTGAATTGATATGCGCAGTTGTTTAGTTTTTACCAAGTTTTTTGCTTTTACTAGGAAAAATTAAACTTTGGACAGCATTGTTTGCTGAGGCTATATGTGTGTGCTTCCCATTTATTTATTTATTTATTTTTTACCAAGTTTTATCTATTATCGAGTGGCTGTAGTATTGGTTTATGTGTGAATTTGTGTTAGCTATATTTGTAAACCGAGGCTTGTGAGGTTTAAATTCAAAATTTATTTGTGCAGAAAGCTTTTTTGGGTGATTCCGCAGAGAATGATATCAAGACCTTGTACTCGAACATTTTACAGTCATCAGGAAAGGATTCCTCTCCAGGACACAAGGATGAGGTAAATTTCAGTTGGGTTTGGTCACGAGTCTCTTGTAGATAAATCGTTTGATGCATAAGCAACCATCTAGATGTAGATTATTACTTGGACAGCCGGAAAAAGTGTTTGAATATAGGGTTGAGTTTGATGACGATGTAGTTTTGTAAATGACCAGTGAGATTGGCTTGCTCAGTCGGGACAAATAGGAAATGTGTGCTTAGTATTGCTCCTGTTTATGCTTGATTCTTATTAACAAGATTAGTATTGATCGTGAATTTGATAATTTAAATTTTTTGTTTAGGTTATGAAGTGGATGGATTTTGCAGAGAGTTTTCCTACTGATTCTAAGGAATGCTTTGATGTTCTTAACAAATTGAATGAAGACTTGGCTACCATATCGGTGCTTTTGGACAATGGATTGAGTCCCACTGAAGCTGATGTTATTGTGTTTTCCGCTATACATTCTTTCATGGTAAGCATTTCCTGCTTTATGTTACAATTTTTTTTCTTCTTTCTTTTGGATTTTTACACTTTCAGTTGTTTCTAGGATCTTGTTTAGACAACATTTTTTGGTGAAGTTACCTTTCGTTTGTCTGTGGGTACATAAACTGATACTTTTCAATGGGTTTTCATTAAGGAAACTCTGTTATTTTCTTAACAACATTCTTGAAATTGTAACTGATTTGTGTGATTACTTGTTGCCAGATGGGCCTTCCAAATTCAGACCGCGATAAGTTGCCACATGTAATGAGATGGATGGATTACATACAGGTGGGACATATCCTGATTATTATCTTTTATCTTAAATTCATTTGATGTTGTGTTGGCATCCTGGGAAAGAAAATCTTTTACTTAGTCAGCTTATGGTATCACTTGATGAGTGCTGATTCTGAGGCAATTATTCCGAATAAGTGTCCAGCCATGAAAGCTTGTGCGTAAATGAGTGTGAGTTGGAAGTCAGGCAGCATTAATGTTTTTATTTATAAGTACTAATCTGAAATACTGGTTTACAACTTATAAACAGTCTTCTGTTATCCCTTTTGTGACCTTAAGTTAATTTCATTCTATATTCGGTTTGAAGAAATAGTTTCAATTTAGTGTTTCATTATTATTGGGCAAGGTCAAATTTCATTTTGTTTTTTGGGATGATGTCACTCACAGCAATGATGTGAATTTACTGAAAGAAGTTATAACTCATTTACAGAATGTTGAGCCTATTTACCCCCACATTGGTGGTGCCATATAATGCTTCAGGAGTTTTAATGGGAGTCCTGCACCTTCCATTTGCACTCTAACCTTTTTGGAAGTCTTGATTAAATAGTATTTTACTTGTTTTTATTGGAAAAAAAGGCAATTATTTTATGCTTATTTTTTTTAATTTTTGAAGTGGTTCTTGGAGGAGTGTGTTCTGGATACCGTTGCATTAGAAAGTGGTACCTCTTTAGATCCATGGATAATATAATTAACTTCTGGTTGTAAACCTCTTGTCATTCATTGTTGCAGAACAAGGAAGATTTTGGGGAATCATTTGAAAAGATATTGGTAAAGAAGCCTTTCTTTGACCCTCCGGTGAGTTGTTTTCCGTTATCAATCAGTGTTAGAGAAATGCTCAACTGTTTAAGATGAAATGAGATCTATAGGTTTCAATGTGCATGATGTATATTTGTTACATAGGGTGCTTAAAATTTGCATGTTCAAACTTAAAGCATGTAGTTAAAATATTTGGTTTATAGCTGAAAAAAAAAGGAAGATAAGAAATATATTTCGTTTCTAACAATGACCTTTATGAATGAGTTATCTGATTCAATCTTTCGCCCCTCTGGACCATATTTTTTTTCTAACACTCTCCCTCCTCAACAAAAGTTAGTTAACTACTTGTGACATTCTATTGGGTGGGATTTTGATATTTATTTATGGATTTTAGTCAGTAAAACCTCCAGCTAAGGCAGGAGCAGAGTCAAATGCCAAAAAGACTGCAGAAAGCACAAAAAGTGCCAACAAGTCAGAAGCAGACTCCAGTGGAAATACAAGTGATGCTGCGGTAATATTCTTTTTCTTCTTGGGTTTATTTTAATACATATCCCGGTATATGATTTGTTCCTGGTTATATTTATTTGGACTTAGTTTCTCTCAAGATTGGTTCTTGTTCCAATGTTATTATAGTAGCGTGAACATGGGTTGTGATTTTGTGATGGATAAATTGTACATCAAGTGGAAGATTAATTCATGGGTTTCCCTTGATTGGACCATCGAGAAGTAGTATGCATACATCAGAAAAGCATCAGGATAACTAAATGCATATTTACGTTACAAAACCTTTGCCTGCTATGAAAGACATTTTCATTCTACTAGATAAGATCTCATGTCTACATGAATAATTGAGAAATATTATGCAGTCTTCTTAAAATATATTTTATTCCCGCCATATTGTTTGCTTATGTTGATTAGTCTGCTAACCTGCTTAATTAAGCATTACTGCGTTTTTAGCATACAATAAGTGGGAGCGGTTTTGTCTGGTTGAACTTCGAGAATCAAATCGTTGTCTTGATCTTTTAGATGTTCATCTTGGTGAATTCTTGCACAATATGACATGTCTGCATTTTCATTTGAGAACAGAAAAAGGCTACAGGGGAAAAAGGAGCTACTCAAGAGAAGAAAAAATCAGTTGAAACAGAAGCAGTTGCGAAAGACAAAAAGAAGAAGGCCACAGGAGATAAGGAGGCAACTCAAGAGAAGAAAAAGTCCGAGACTGAAGCAGTTGAGAAAGACAAAGAACTTAGCGTCAGTTTACTGAATATACAGGTTGGTCTCATTCGCAAAGCATGGAAGCATCCATCAGCTGATAGGTATGATGACAAGCTCTACTCTTTATTTTCTCCTCAAGCCTGGTTTTATTCACTAAATCTAATCAAAGTAGCCTACATTTTGAAGTTGTCTGAATTATGTAGTTCTACTGTGAGTTTTATAACCTGTCGTAATTTCATTTCATTAAATGATTGACAGTTTACTGGTTGAGGAGATAGACGTTGGAGAAGCTAAACTGCGGCAGGTGGTCAGTGGTTTGGCAAAGTATTGCAATCCAGACGAGTTGACGGTATAATTATTCCCGGACTTGATGACGTATCTATTATATTAATTTTTGCTTACCTGGTTCAGTTTTCAGGTTCATATTTTTTAAATTTATTGAATTATGAAACTTACTTTCCCATGGTGTTCTTTGGTGTTTGCATGTGTTTTGAAGAATCGTCGTGTCGTGCTGATTACAAATGTAAAACCTGGAAAGCTACGGGATGTGATGTCAGAAGGACTGGTAAAATGTTTTTTGAATTTTCATTAAATTCTATTCACATGTTTGTTAAATGTCGAATAAAGATTTGATCTATGTTTTCTAGCTTTTGAGAACCCATCGATTAAAAGATATCGGTGTTTTTACTTTGGTTATAACACGGTGCATCTGAAAAGACTCCATTAAATTCTTAAAGAAGCTCATTACTTTGACAAGATAAATATATTTCAAATGTATATTCTCTTCTTTCTTTCACTTGAAGTAACCTAGAGTTTCAATAATTCTCTATATCCTCTTCAATTTTTATTGGTAGCTTTGTTTACTAATGTTGGCTCATACACGTAAACAAATTTAAAGTGACGAGGTTGATTTGAGTTCAACTTTGTGATAGGTGCTTTGTGCATCGAATGAAGATCACACCATTGTAGAGCCTTTGCTTCCTCCAGAAGGTGCCAAGCCTGGGGAGCGTATTTCATTTTCCGGGTAAGCATGCATCTTTCATTAAGGAACTAGAACTATATATAATGACCGAGTAATACAAATAAATTTCAGCTTCATAATACTTTTATACTTTGCATATTCGGTTCTCTCTGGAATTTCCGGTATCTTGCGTATAATTGTAAATATTTTCATCTAGGATTGATGGGAAACCAGAAGATGTTCTAAACCCGAAGAAAAAGCAGTTGGATAAGATTACACCGGTATGTGTTTCTTTTTCTAGGTCTATGGTTTACTGTATTATCTTTAAGTGGAGACCTGCATATCCAGAGCAATCAATAATCTTCACCGATTTGTTGATTCAAAAGATGCTCAGTCATTTATTACAACAAAACATTTACTATAACTATGAGTTTTCATGGTTGCAGAATCTCTTCACTGATGAAAAAGGGGTGGCCACATTTAAGGGTATACCATTTATGACATCTGCTGGACCATGCACGTCTTCAATTCCTCGGGCAACCATCAAATGATGACTACGATATATCTATCCAGCCTCGAAAAAAAAATATATATCCAATCGTTCACAGGTTTTTGTCCCGGATTAAATCTCATTACGAAGATAATGTCAGAAGTATGCTATCATTTTCTTCTTCGTTTTCGGTCGATCATTGTCATATCAATTGGTATTTGAATATGATAATACAGAAAGTTAAGAGAACAGTTTCTGTTTCAGTTTCCGGTTAGCTGATTTTCCATAAAACAAATGGTAATTTGAAATATATAAAACTATTCTATTCAGTAAAAATTATCTCTAAAATAATCGATAAATAATGATTAGGTCGCGATGAAGGTTCCGTTCTTCAACTTTCAGTCATGGCCTGCACAGGGGCTCTCCTTCGAAGGAGTTATATGTGTTCAAATACATTCAGAATCCGAACCCTTATGGTTTCGAAGAACCCTAAAACAATAAATAACCTCGTAAACAATAAAATATATCCTACATTGAGATATCGGGAATTAATCTAGACATCTGCATTTGAGAATTTTCAATTACAAGATTTGTATAGTACTATAATTTGATGCAAAGAATCAAAATGGGAGATTTCATGTAAGGTTTTTTCTCCATAATAATCCGTATATACTCTTCATGACAGAGATGCAATCGACAAAGATTCTGTTTATCAAATTTTTTGATTTTTGAAAAATTATTGTCGAGGAAATCTGTCCAGCTGCATGCAACCCAGATCTGGTAAACCACTTGGTATATCATGTCAATCTTATCATATCACATCTTATAAGATTACACAAGCATTGCCTCATTTCTTCAAACGTTTTCATACCCATACCAATGAGATTTTGGTTGGTTGAAGATATTCTTCCCGCACGTACTTGTAAAATATTGATGTTTGTATATATTCTGAAAGATCTTTGGATGCACGGAATCCGAAAGATCTTCAGATTTTGGAAGAATAATGGGGACTGAATCAAATCAAAGAGAGAAACCCAAAAAGGATCACGAAATATCTGTGATCTACTTTGATTTTCGATTTTTTTTTTTCAAAATTCTTCTCTCACACACCCACCCACCCACCAATTGGTTTCTCTTCTTCTTCTTCTTGTTTATAATAACTTCAAATACGTTCTCATAATTTGATGGTTCCAATGCATATACATTAAAAAGTCATAAATCTCTTGTGAGCTTTATAAAGTCTCACATTTATTATTTCCAGTTTCTGTTACTTGAATTCTAAGAGCTTTTAAGAGTTTTCTTTTTGGTGGGTATTTAATAGAGAATATCAGAGTATATATATATATATATATATAGAGAGAGAGAGAGAGAGAGAGAGAGAGAGAGAGAGAGAGACTCATAATATTTTTAAGTGATAATGGACTCTTCTTCTTCTTCAACAACATCAAAGGATCATCAGATGGTGAGTTTGGGTAGTGATTTTCATGTTTTGGCTGTGGATGATAATCTCATTGATCGAAAACTAGTCGAAAAGTTACTCAAGAACTCCTCTTGCAAAGGTAATTAATCTTCGTAACCAAACGACCAACGACTTTTTCGTAAAAGAACTCATTTTAAAGGGTACTGATACTTGTGATTACGTTTTCGTGATGTTATAGTTACAACCGTGGAGAATGGGTGGAGGGCATTGGAGTTTCTGGGATTGGTGGATGAACAACAACAGAAATCATTGGAGAGCTCTGTAAGTAACTTGTGGGTAAAAGCACTTTTACTTTTGGTAAAAGCACTTAAATAAAAACACTTATTAACTGTATTATTATGTACCATGTATGTGTTTGCAGGTTTCAAAAGTAAATTTAGTAATTACAGATTACTGTATGCCTGGAATGACAGGCTATGAGCTTCTCAAGAAAATCAAGGTATTGTAAATTTGATTGACTAGACCTCTCTGGCGTGTGATCTTGCTCGTGTTTTTTTTTTTTTTTTCCAACAACTTTTCTTGCTGTGGGATCCTGCACGTTTTTCCGTGATTTTGAACATGATCAATGTATGGTTTGGTGATTATTAAAACAGGAGTCATCTATCATGAAGGAGGTACCAGTTGTGGTTGTGTCATCAGAGAACATCCCAACTAGAATTAATCAGTAATTTTATAATTTTTCAAATTCTCTCTCTCTCTCTTTTTTTTTTTGAAGCTCTAGAGAGGTTGTGTTGTGTAATTAATTTCCAATGTATGTGTGAAAACAGGTGTTTGGAAGAAGGAGCTCAGATGTTCATGTTAAAGCCTCTTAAACAAGCTGATGTGAAGAAACTGAAATGCCATTTGATGAACTGATCTCAAGATTGATTTTGTATTTTTTTGTTTTTTGCTTAAAAATTCAACCAATCTGCAACATTATTTTGTATTGTGTATCAGATTGGAGAACAAAATTTTGACATATTGTGGTGGCATGTGATGAACATTGCATTGAACTATTTCAACTGTTATTCAAATACAAGTTTCTAAATTCCTGTTATGTTACAGTCGCAGATAAATTGTTCTTGTATATTGATGTTTACATCACAAGGAATTCTTCCATCAGGACTATCTTGATGTTTTTTTTTTGGTAGACTCGCGACCAAAACAACCGCGGTCACAATCAGGACTAGGTCCGGATGAAATTAAAATCAGAACGTATAAAATCACATACTAATCAAGGAGATCCTACCTCAGATTAGCAGAGATGGATAGATATCAATAAAAATGCTTGTGGTGGTGGTGGTGGTGTCTGCAATCATCTAAAGCAAAGCACTGCACAACAGGATAACTAGTGACAAACATGCATCTCCCAATCCTTCTAAAAACTGAAGAAACTGCATTTCTGCAACCCCACCACCAACCACCACCGCCATTTGTTCTCTTCAACCTTCTTCTCTGACAATTTCCATGCCTCTCCATGACACAATCAATCACCTAAAACACTTGGAAAAACACAACAAGTCATTTAACACAACGACACAGAGCATATACAACAGAAAACAGAGATCGAAAAATACCTTGAAAGATTTACTAGTTGTGGAAAAAGAGAAGAACCCAGTTGGGAGACAAGAAAAAGTGAGAATTTTTTTTTGTTGATTGGAGAAGCAAGCAAGCAAAAAAGAGCCCTACAAGTTTAAAGAAACACAGAGAGAGAGAGACTTGTTTGCGTGTTTTGTTGTTACACTAGTTGTTTTTGGCTTATGTGATAGGTTAGAAAGTAGAGGAAGAAAGAACTTTGATGAATTTGACAATTTTTTAATCAATGTTTAGACTTAGATTATATGATAATCAAAAGAGTTGGTGTAGGTGAATTTGACAAATTTTAATCATTGTTTAGACTTTGATTATATATGATAATCTAAAAAGTTGGTGTAGGACCTTTATGTGTGTTTGAGAAGGTGTTTTGTACTAGAAAAAAAGGTCATAGGATGATGTCAATGGAAAGGGTAGGTGTGTCTCATATTGCTTGTGATGTATGGTCTTGATTATAAGTATTAAGTACTTTTTATGAGACTTGGTTACCCACCTAATATGATTCCTAATCGTTTTTAATAAACATTCTAATCATAAATTGAGAATTAAATTTTCTTCCTTTCGGTTGGAATTCCTTATTAATAAAGGCACCTTTAGAGCAGTGTTAAATTTCCCCCTCATTAGCTCACATGGGTGTAACTCAGTTGCTAAATGGACGAGTTTGAGATTTGGACAAATGACTACCAAATCAGCAATTCGAATTCTACTAATAACAAAAGTTTCAAAAATTTTCTTGGTCTAGATAGATGGATAGATAAATATTGTCAAAAAAAAAAAAAAAAAAAAATTCCCCCTCATTATCTACATCGCTACATAAAGCAACAATACTTATTCAGTTTAACAATGTCATAAGTTTGAATCGCCGCACCACATGTGATACAGTAACATGACCCATACCTTTAAATATATTTGGCTTTAAAATACAACCCAAGCCTTAGGGTCCATTCAAATAACAAAAAAAGGCCCAATAAGGGCCCAAACATACGTGTTCACTCAAGATTGAAGATAAATAAATAAGAAAAAAAAGAACATGTTCTCTCTGAAGTCTCTCCTCTTGTCTCTCTCTGCAACAAATGGTAGCTTCATTGGAATCACAGCTGTTGTTCTTCAACCCAATATTGACCGCAAAAAGCTCTCACTCAAAAACCCCACTTCACGTTCACAGTCTCATTTTTAAACTCCCAAATTTTCCCACAAAGAATCCAGCTTTACTTTTCACTCCCATCTCTTCTTCTTCATCTTCCTCCACCACCACTCCTCGCTGTGTTGCAACTCCTTCTCCGCCGCCAAACTCCGACAAAGACTCCGACCCGGTTGCCATAACTAATGTCGCTCCGGACAGGACCCGGGACCGCCGCAAAATTGTCAGAGTTGCCTGGGAAAAGCTTGTCAGATGGTCTCGCTCTTGGAGGTCCAAGGCAAAAACTGACATACTCGAACGCACTAAAAAGGTCTCTTTTTTTTCCTCTTAATTTTGTATGTACAATTGCTTTTCATGTTTGATATTATTTTTAATTTGTTTTTGTGGTTTTATTATGGTGTTTATAGTATGCAAGTATGTTAAAGTTTTGATTTTTATCTGTTCTCTTGATTTTGTTTGTACAATTGTTTCATGTTTGATATGTTTTAATTATGGTGTTTATGGTATCAAAAATGTTAATTTTTTATATATAATTTTGTTGGTTTGTTTGTTAGGTGGTGGTGCTTGGCGGAGGGTCATTTGGCACAGCAATGGCAGCTCATGTTGCCAATAAAAAGAATAAATTGGAAGTTTATATGCTTGTTCGCGACCCGCTTGTTTGTCAATCCATCAATGAGACACACTGTAATCGGTGAGTTTTTATGCTGCTAACTGAATCATTCCATAAATTGAATAAAATGTACATGATGATAAGGACTTGTGTAATCATACATTTTTTTTTTTCTTTTCATGTTGTTTATCTTCTATTTCATGATCAGCCGGTACTTCCCAGAACACAAGCTGCCCGATAATGTGATTGCAACAACTGATGCCAAAGCTGCCTTGCTTGGTGCTGACTACTGCCTCCACGCTGTACCTGTGCAGGTCTTTCAAGTTCCTACAATGTTTTCGTTCTTCCCTTACTTGGAAGTTTTGTGATTTTGAAAGCGTTCTATACAATCTTGTATCACATTATATAGTATTAATTTTCACTGGAAATAGTAATAATTAAGTTGTTGCGCCATTGCTTTGTATGAAGCGAAGACAAATGCCTGAATCTCGACTCTTTTAATGCAGTTCAGTTCGTCTTTTCTGGAGGGCATTGCGGATTATGTTGATCCAGGCTTGCCTTTTATATCCCTCAGTAAAGGCTTAGAGTTGAATACACTGAGGATGATGTCTCAGATTATTCCCCGAGCCTTGAAGAACCCTCGTCAACCTTTTATTGCGTTATCGGGTCCTTCATTTGCACTGGAATTGATGAATAAATTACCAACAGGTGACTATTTGTATGGAAAAAACTAAACCAGTATAGACATTAAAAGCTATAAGTTCAAGTGATTGACGTTTTTGAGTGGTATCGTAGTAGTTACACTGCTTTCTGCTTTTTCAGCAATGGTGGTGGCATCAAAAGACAAAAAATTGGCAAATGCTGTGCAGCAGCTACTAGCTTCTAGTCATTTAAGAATTAGCACTTCAAGGTAGAGGATCTTCAATGAATATGAAATGAAAATTTTCACTTTTCTTTTGTAGCTCATTCAATCAATTTCTTAGATATTCTACTTTTGCCTTACTTTACGTTTCCAATCCGCTTTGGTTTCTCCTATCTCTTATTAAGACCTTGTTTCTAGGTTAGTGTAGTCTAGGTTTTTGTGGTTTATGCTTTGTTAAATCAAAAATGACATGGATAAAGTGAAGTATTGTGTTCAGCTTGTAACCCCTGATGACTCCAGTGATGTTACAGGGGTGGAAATTGCAGGTGCACTAAAGAATGTTCTTGCAATAGCTGCAGGGATTGTGGACGGAATGAATCTTGGCAATAATTCTATGGCAGCTCTTGTCGCGCAAGGTTGCTCAGAGATACGATGGCTGGCAACAAAGGTACATTGTGGTTTCTATACTTAAGAAATTATTTTCTGCCTAGTTTCTTTTCAAGTCGTTACCCTTTAGTAAATACACATGATACCTTACAAAACATCAACATTTGTATAAGCTTCTATTTGATGTTTATAATAAATGATGATGCTGTGGAAGTCTACGTGGAGAAGCATTTGTGTTATTTCAGCAAAACATGCATTTATTTTGACCCTTGTTCAAAATTGTTTCTCATATTACTGTTTCTGTAAGCTTCAGTACCTAGAATTCAATCTTTTTATGCTTCTTGTACAAAGAAATATTGCTTTTTTGTAACTGCTATCATCTCACAAAATTTTCCTCCCACTCGTGTTCTTGAAGATGGGTGCTAAGCCAACAACAATTACTGGTCTATCAGGAACTGGGGACATCATGCTTACATGTTTCGTCAATCTTTCAAGAAACAGAACGGTTGGAGTTCGACTTGGATCAGGAGAGAAACTTGATGATATACTAAGTTCAATGAATCAGGTTTGTAAACTTTCGTATATTTAACTATTACTACTCAAAATTTTGCTAGTTGTGTTGGTAATCCAATGACCATATGTTATAGGTAGCTGAAGGTGTATCAACTGCTGGTGCTGTGATTGCATTGGCCCAGAAATACAACGTTAAGATGCCAGTTTTGACAGCAGTTGCTCGGATCATAGACAACGAACTGACCCCAAAGAAAGCTGTTTTCGAATTGATGAGTCTCCCCCAGGTCATTTGAACTCTTCAAATAAGCAAGAAATTTCTTTTTACCTTCAGTTACACACATATATAAACCGTTAAAAGCTTTAATTTCTCTGTTGTAGGTTGAAGAAGTGTGAAATGAGTCTACAGGCATCATCTGGAGTGATAGCATTATACCTTAACAAAATTTGACAGATTTTGTATACACAATCCATTTTTTTTCCTCCGCTTGCTTGGAAAAGAAGATTACTACCTCCATTTTGATAAATGTTCTTGCTACTCACATTTTTCTTAGAAGTTTGTAATTAAACCAGGTAGATGAATTGGTATGCTAAGTAAATAAATTATCTTGTTAAAATCTAACTAATAGACACCATTATGTAACAATATCGACTATATGTAGGGCAGGGATAAATGTGATTTTTCATGTTGAAGGTCAAGGGTAAATACGACTTTTCAGCTGGTCAACGATTAGTTTTAATTGTGGTCAATGAAATTCAAATTAGGGGAATTTTGTGGAATTTTCCCTAAAATGTTTGGATTTGTCCCGAATAATGGTGTTGATTTGTCACGAAAAGTGCTTACTTCGTGACAAATCCAACTGATTTGTAATGAAAAATGGTTCTTGATTTGTCACGGAAAAAAAAAAAAAAGGGCTTACTTAGTGATAAATTAGTTGAATTTGTCACGAAAAATGTTTAGTGATTTGTCACGAAAAATTGTTGTATCGTGACAAATCACTAAAAAAAATTATTTTTTGTGTAATAAGCATATTTTCTAGAAAACTATTTATTTTTCTGGAAAAAAATTGTTTGTAATGAGAGTTTATTTTAGACGAAATAATTTATTTTTTACGAAAATTACTTATTTTTCATGTAAAAATAAAATTTCACGATTTAACAGAAAAATAAAATTGATTTCTATTATAAGAATCTGATTTTGCATGAAATTGATTATTTTTCAAGAAAATATTTATTCTTTACCAAAACAATGATTTTTAAAGAAAAAATAGTCTTAGTATTTCGCGAAATAAATTTTCAAAATTACACCAAGTTAAATTAAATTTTTTACGAGAATGATTTATATTTCTCAAAAATAAAATAATATTTCATAAATTTTTTTTATATTGTCTCATGGATTCTGTGCATGTTATGTTGCACGAAAATGTTTTATTTTTCTTGAACTGGAGTGATAGCATTATACACAATTTGATATTCCATGTTGAATGATGAAGTAGACACTGTTCATGCCTTTTTCTATTCTGCAATCAATTCATCACTTTGTACACGAATTGTTATATAAGTCTAAAAGATTCATACTTCTGAGGAGATGAATTGGTATGATCCATGAACGAGTACCTCAACATCAGGCTTCACCATTGATGATCTGATCTATATATATATATAGATCTCTCTCTCTCTCTCTCTCTCTCTCTATATATATATATATATATATATATGTATATATAGCACCCCCAACAATGAAGCTCTCACAGAAGACAACATAATCAGCACAACAAAAGAAGAAATAGCTAGAAAGAGAAGAAAATGAGTGTATCGAACATGAAGTACTCATGGATATTGTGTTTGGCTTTGGTTAGCTTGGTGGTGGCAAACCAAGTCCAAGTTGGTGCAGCCAGAATCATAGCTGTACTTGACCCATGCAAACTGTCTAGTAATTCGGCACCATAGTGCGGTGGTGGCCAGAACAAGCAAGCTCATCCTCAGCAAGTTAACGAACGCGATCGTGGCTGCTCTAGTATTCAGCGCTGTCGACAAGGCTGAAACTGATCATGTTTCAACGATCAAGACAATGTGCCAATGTGTGTGAAAATGTAATGATCGGTGTGTATTAGTTGTGCTTTTAAATGATTGTCTCTGTATGTCTATGATTATTCATTAATAAGCTATCAATGATTTTCAATCTGTTTCTCTCTTCATTTTAAGTGCCATTAATTACTATCAATGATAAACAACAAAAGAATCCAAAGGCATCCATAATTATAAACCCAGTTATCCAATCGTCATCTTAATTCTCCAGCTTTGATTCCTGAAACAACACTGATATTAGCTACCCATTGAAGCTTTTTCCAATTTCAGAAGAAAAGCCAGTGTCTTTGAGAAGAAAGAGGACGTCGTGAAACAGCCCCCGTCAACGTCTTCGACGAGCATCGGCAATGACCATGACGGTCGTGAATGGAGAAGAGAACGAAACATTACCCAATTCAAAACGATTTCTCCTGACACGTTATCCATGGTTTCATTACATTACTGGGCACGTCATTAAGAAGTGAAGACGTGTCAACGGAAAGTGACAGCGTGGTTAGGCATATCAGCAAAGAACGAGGACGTGAACATGCACGTCAGATATTAGAGCTGACGTGCTTCCTTTGTGAGCACGTCATTAAAAACCAAGGATGTATCAATAACAGATGACAGCGTGGTAAGGCATGTCAGCAAATAGCGATGATGTGGACTTGCACCTCAGACCTGTTTCTGTGTCAAAGGCTCAACGCTACTCGTGTGAGCACGTCATTAAAAATCAAGGACGTGTCAACAAAAAGTCACGGCATGGCTGGACACATCAGCAAAAAGTGAGAACGTGGGCTGCCACGTCAGGAGTGTGCTGACGTGCCCGTGAAAAATTTATTTTTATTTTTAAAATCAGCTGTGCAAATAATGGAGCAAATGCGTGTGGGTTGGGGATCTTCACGGTTTGCTACTACTCTGCTGAGCTTCGAAGCGGCGGAGACACAGAGAGGAGAGAGATATTTCTGTTCGGTCAACGATAAAATCCCAAACAAGAAGTTTTATGGCATAAAAAAAAGTGTTTTTGGTTCGACGAAAATCAAGAAGACCATTGAAAGATTTTGTTTTTGAGCTTGCTCGATCAGATTCTAGGGATTTTATAGGCTAAACTAGTGCGATTGTTGTGTTTTGTGTATGAAATTGATTGGGGGTTCAAAACGGCTGGTTCTTTGCTTATAGGCAGTGTCGTTTAGATTGTCTGATGTGATATGTATACACTATTTGATATTTCAAATTATAATAAATAACAAAATCTTAAAATTTAATCTAATAAAATATAACCTTTTTTTTTTTCTCCTTTTTTAATTTTAGTGTTATCCGAATCTGCTGGAAGTTGAAATTCCTTCTCTTTCTCTCTCTCTGTTCTGTCTGGTCTGGTCTGGTCTGGTCAGCTTAACTGGGTTCAGCTCAGTTTCAGTTTCAGTTGAGTCAATCTTGTTCTACTTGGATTGTACCCTCTTCAATTACATCACTGAAGAAACAAATGAAGCTATGATGATGAGTACTGTAGCTGGAGCTGTAAATTCAATCTCATTGAAATATTTGCATCAACATTATGGGCACAACATAATTAATGCAACAAAACATGGTGGGTGTGGTTCTTTCAATGTCAAACAACTCTGCAACTCCAACTTCAAGTCCAAAACCAAGTTCAACCCATCCCTTATCATCACTACTACTGTCTCCACAAGGACCTCCTCTCTCCGTGTTTCTGCTTCCTCTTCTTCTGCAGCTCCTGGTGGCCAGTTTTCTGGTATTTTCTTCTCTCTATTTCTCCAATCCATTATTGTTAGTTTTATGTATCACTACTCCACTGCTTTGAATTGATTGTTCTTGTTCTTAGATTGTGAATTATGCAAGCTGCCCACATGGAATCAACTTTGATTTACAGTTTTGAATAGTATCAATTTTATTTATTTATTTCTGGAATGTGTGTGTGTCTAATATATATGAATGTGTACAGTCATGTGTTCAGTGTCTCAGTGTGAAGAAAACCAGACTAGGCAACTACTGATTTACCTGTTTCAACATTGTTTTTTGTGGCAATTGTTTGTTTCCTTCTATTTTGTTGTTAGCAATAGTATGGTTTATCGTTTTGCGATTGATGGTATGTGCAAGATCAAGTTGTTGTAGTTTCTTGTTCTGCTTTTGTATTGTTTGTTTGTCTGTCTTTGCGTGTGCCGATATCAATGGTATGTCTTGTTGCTGTTGTTGGTTTGATGGGATGCCCACAACACCCTATGCATGTTTGGAAACTGAAACTAGAAACATTTGAGGCAAAGGGATTTGAAATATTTTGAGCTTGCATACCTTTAATTCGTCAAATATTGTTGAGTATATATATATATATATATCATTGCCATTGTTTTTCAGAGAATCAAACAAGAGCTTGGTGTTTTAGGTATTGAATGGTTTGTTATAATAGTTCTTTGTTCACTTTGGGTCTCCAGATCAATGGGTGGATGTGAAAACGAAGCAGAGTGGGAAGAAAATAGCTGGCATTGATCAAGATGAGCTGTTGGATCCAAAAGTTTTGGCTGATGCAGACAGCTGTTTCTGTGAGTTCAAAGGGGTGCACATACACCACAAAGTGTACGATGCAGAATCAAAACCAAATAACTCGTTACAGAACCAGGCTCTTACTCAACTTCCTCAACAAATTAAGAAAATAGGCTTTCCAATGATTTTATTACATGGGTTTGGAGCCTCAGTTTTCTCATGGAGTCGAGTTATGAAGCCTTTGGGAGAGGTCACTGGCTCCAAAGTTCTTGCCTTTGACAGACCCGCCTTTGGGTTGACATCACGGGTATTTTCTTTTCACCATTCATCTCCTGATAGCAAGGATAAAAAGCCCTTGAATCCATACTCCATGGCGTTTTCCGTGCTTGCTACCTTGTACTTAATTGGTTTCTTGGCAGCTGAGAAGGCAATTTTAGTTGGGTATGTAATAATCTCACATTTTTGTTTCATTATTTGTCTGTTTTATCTCATGAAACTTCCAGCAATCCCGTATTGGGATGCCATTTCCAGTACAAATTTGAACATACAACTTAGGTGGAGAGGACATTAGTTTTTCGTCCTGTTACTATTGAGATTTTTTCGGTCAAGGATAGCCTGTTAAAGTAGTTAGCAATCTTCTGTGGAACTTTTTCCTTCTATTTCACATTATTGTTTACTAAGATTTGATCCTAGTTGTGCCTTTTATATGTCTATAATCAATTTTATTCAAATTGGTTTCTTATCTTTTCAACAAGTTAATAACTGTCTGAACTTGTTGAAACAATGACATTTCAGGCATTCAGCTGGTTCTCTTGTAGCAGTTAATACTTATCTTGAAGCTCCTGAAAGAGTTGCTGCTCTGATCCTCGTTGCCCCTGCTATATTTGCTCCACGTGTGGTGCAGAAAGTTGTTGAAAGAAATCGCTCTGAAAGAAATGAGTCAAATGACCAGATTGAAAAAGAAAGATCAGATTTAAATCCTATGAACCCATTAATCAAGCTTCTTAAGATGTTGTCAATGTTTATCAAGTATATTATGCGGTCAATAATGCAAATGGCGAAAGGGATTGCAGATATGATCAATTCTCTGTATAAGAAAGCATTGTCAGCCTTTCTTCGTTCTGCCTTTGCCGTGACACTGGTACATAATTTCTTTCTAGATGATTTTCACAGTACAATTGAAGTGTTACAGCTTCAAAATAAGAGAAACAACA
Source organism: Acer negundo (assembly GCA_035582765.1). Lineage (NCBI taxonomy): Eukaryota > Viridiplantae > Streptophyta > Magnoliopsida > Sapindales > Sapindaceae > Acer > Acer negundo. The sequence goes on from CM069242.1 coordinate 3,908,687, forward strand.
TATTTTTGTTTCGGTTGTTAATATGTTTCTTCAATTTTTAAAATGCATTTGGCTCTTTATTTTTCATATCTTAAATAAAGTGATCTACTTGGCAATGACTTTCCTCCATAATTCTCAGGTAAGAATGGTGATGGATAAATTTGGTTTAGCTGCTGTACGGAACGCGTTTTATGATTCTAAAAAATTCACTAAACACATTGCCGATGGTTATACAAAGGTAATCTATACTAATACTTTTGTCCTTCCCATTCCTTCTTAATTTTTGTATGGTAAAATAAATCGCGGGATATATTGCTAGCACTAGTTTTATTGTTAACTGCATAATACTGACCCAGATTTTGACTATACACAGCCATTGAGGGCCAAGGGTTGGGACAGGGCGCTTCTGGAATTCACGGCAGCAATGCTTACAGATACCGATTCTGATCCAAAGCCTCCATTAGCGAAAAGACTTCATGAAATCTCGTGTCCTGGTAATAACAAACCTATACCTTACCTACGTAGTCAATTTTATCTAGTATACATTTTATGAAGGTTACTGTTTTCTCATTGATTGATAGTTGTTTCATTGATTAATGAATGCTAAAGTCTTGCCACCCTAAGAAAGTTTGATTTCGTGGAATCATCTCGAGTCTTGCTATATGTATAAATCATATTTTGAAAAAGGATAGAATGTAATGGTGATATTTATCATTCTCTCTATGATTCCCAGTTTTGATTGTCACGGGTGACACTGACCGAATCGTCCCCTCTTGGAACGCTGAGAGGCTTTCACGAGCCATACCCGGATCTAAACTTGAAGTACTTAAGCATTGTGGCCACCTTCCCCACGAGGAAAAAGTCGAGGAGTTTGTGTCAATTGTTGAGAGGTTTCTGCAAAATGCTTTTGGTTGTTCGGAGGGGAAAAGCGTGCAAGTTGTTGTTTAAAAGTCTTTTCTGGGTTGCATGCTAATGTCTAGCTTCTCTTAAAAGCAGATTGGTGATTTCTATTACAGTGCTACCACAAAATTCTAAATACATGTAAAGAGCAGTGCTTTTGTAAAATTGCTGTATCCATTAACAATTGTATTCCAAGTCTATATGGTGATTGACAACATTCATATTGTGATATTACTGATATATACAAGAAGTGTAACATTTATGATGATTTTGCACAGATAATTTGAGACCATTTCAGCTTTTCACAGGTTTTAGAATTTCTGATATTGCAACCAATTGGGCTTTTAACAAGCAAATACATGACTATGGAATAACTGAAACAGAATTAAAAAGTGTAATTACAGGAGATAAATGTTAGAACTCAGAAGGGAGGATCAGTTGAAATGGTAAGACTAGCATCACTTAAGCCTGAAGGAACATCGAATCCTGACATGAAGTCTTCACCAAAGATAACAGCTCCAGCTGCCAGTGCTCCTGCACCTAGTCCCATTCCGAAGCCAGGTCTTGTCATCGCTCGTCCAGGGCCAGGGGGTCCAGATGATGGCATATTTATGTAAGTGTCCGAGAAAGTATTTGCCCTGGGGATAAAAGTAGGTATGTAACCTACATTGGAAGGTGGGGGTGGCGGTGGAGGAGTTCGTGGTGGACGATAGCTGGGACCAGCTGCCGGGGGGTAGCTGGATCCACCAGCTGCAGAATAGCTCGGTCCAGCAGCTAGAGGGTTGCTCGGTCCTCCAGCTAGAGGGTTGCTTGGTCCTCCAATGGATAGGTTGGAATAGTTTGCAGGGCGTGGCATTGATTGGGAGTACGGAAATTTTGTCTGAGATTGATTTTCTGGTCGATTTGTTGGTGCTAGAGGCAGCTGTGTTGGATAGTCCAGATCTGAACCATCTTCACTTGAAAATCTAACGTTGTTGCTGCGATCAATGAGAATGATTCCTCCTTCATTGCCTAGAAAAACATAAGTTCATATGTCCAATATCAATTTGTTTAACATAACCATAACCATAATATTTGTTCGAGTCACAAAAATTTATCATACATAATAGATTTACCTGGGTATGAACTCAGCTCTTCCTTTTCTTCTGATATACGAATCGAAATATCAACGAATCCTTGAGGTTTGTTGGAGTTTTTTTTGCGTAGTTGATAGCTGCCAACTTCTTCAGCTCCTGGTCTTGAACCCTCAGAACTCTTGCTATGCTTTGCCAAAAATTCTTTCAAAACAACAGTTGCAGTTCCTTGAAGCCTCTCTCTAAGAAAAACAGGCTCTCTACTGTAGACTTCGACATCCAGCACCGTATCTTGCAAGTTTGAGTCATCAACTACAGCTGCAAACTTGGTTTTCCATACCGGATTGGCATTCCCAGAAGCATCAATCTTGGTACAATATTTGTTGTTCGGATCAATCCACCCAACAGCAAACCATTGTAGCTTCCAGAGAGAGGAAGTACGCCGGAGTCCCCGAGCAGATATAAGACAAACTTCAACCCAGATTTTCCCCATACAAGCCAAGATAATGAAATTGAAAGAGAATTTGTACTGGGCCGGTTCTTCTTTCGATAAAGTTTACAGAGAAAAGAGGAAAGTGAAACTGTTTTGCATTGTTTAGAAGGCTATACTTTACTTAGAAGGAGAGAAAATTCTTATACCTGGAAAAGCATGTGGGGCAAGCTTTTGTCAACTTTTCTCCAACAAAGAGCATCCCAGATAAGCAGGAATCTGTGTAAGATTAGAAATATATGGCACAACAATATGTGGGAAATGGTTAAAATAGTCATATGGATAATGAAAATTTTCAAATTTCAAACCTGGGAACTAAAAGTCAACAAGTGAACAGTTCCCACAGAGAGAGAGAGAGAGAGAGAGAGAGACATTGATGCCTTTTACAAATGTGTAAAATTTTCTTTGAAAGTTCAATATTGATACATAAGCTTGTGATTCAACATCTTTAAAATATTGGTTTGTTTGATATTCTGTCATCTGTAACGCCATAGAATAATATCTAATCTTCGGCCTTTGCGTTATGATACTTCAGCTGAAAGAGTACAGTATGTTGCTCAACTCTGCGAATCGTTAGGATTCAAAGATGCAAAAGGCTCTCTCACTGGGGGAACTAATAAGAGCTTTCTACCTGCACGTTTAACCGTTTGATCGTCTCCAAAATGTGTTGCAACAGTCTTTGAATACATCATTGTAGTGGAGTTCAAAATGTCACCACCAAATCCACATGCTTCAAAGAACAACCTGATGAAAATCCAGGTAAATCATATGATTAATAGCTATATATATTTTTCATGTAAATACATCGAATTATCCGGTCATGACAAATTGACAATCATAAAGAAGTTGTCATTCTATATTATTTTCTTGAACTTATGATCCATGAATGAAACAACTAAGGCACAGCCTGACATGGTGATCCTGAGTCCAAGATCTATTATAAGTTATCTCGTAGAATTCTATAAAATGTTGTTTGGTTGGACAAAACAACATAAATGCTTCAGGTGATGTGAATATTGAGGGTATAAATCTATGCTGCCTTCAAATTCTGAGACTTTATCCTTTCTACATCAGAAAGAATAAAGGTGAATTCCTAACTTCGGTTCATAGTAGCTCATCAGGGAAGTAATCATTGATTAATCGAAACTTGACTGATGAAAAAGTTTCATATTTTATAAAAAAAAAACCCTTTGTCGAGAAAAAATTGATCATGTGTGTCAATTCTCAATATTTTATGGAGATACATAATACATAACAAAATTTCTCTCCAAGTCTCGTTGGCATGAGTTGGAAGATTCTCGAGTTTTGAGACATAAAAAATTGGACAGAATATAACAGTACTGAAAACAAAAGATCAAGGTTTCGACATTCAGGACAGATGAGTATAAATACCTCTCGTCCTTTGAGCAAAGGGCTGATATGTCGTAAATGTCTCTACTTGTGAGCATTCTGGAAGGAGAAAGGGAAACTACTAAGACAAACATTAAAATAGCAGTATTCATAGATCAAAAGGCTATATTATGCATGAGTTTAGACAGATAGGATTCAGATCAATCACCATTCACCGGTTTTTGGAGTTTAACAAAAAAAATCAATCAACGTTCTATCTGTGTCCCGGAAAAGCCAGAACAACTGGATGAATTGGATCAAAGTGACTATATGCCATGAAATAGTAGCATCAATCGAATGAGACCAAACAGCAGGAACAAACAAATGAAAGCATTATCGAATTCAATTTCGAAGACTATACGACTAACAGTATGGAAAGCAATACAATCTGCTACATTTAAGTGCCGTTACGATTTAACTTCACAAATTGAACTTCAAAAGATAAAATTCTGATCAAATAGCAAAATAGCTAACAAACCTTACAATTCTTCTAACTATCATCTGGCCAATTCCCAGTCTCCGCAAAGAAGGAATCACCTGGAAGACAATGTCACAGACTCACATTAAGTCATACTACAATTTGCTGATGGTTTGTGATACACTAATAGATTATACATCCTAGAAGACACCCACATACACTAAGAAACTTAAAACCAGTAAATTCAACTATAATTACACAAAAATTTGTCAAAATTAAAGAAAACACATTACCACGACATCATAGATAGAAGCAGTCAATCCCACGTCAGAAACTGCCCTTCCAAACCCCACAAGCTTGCCATTAGATGGAGAAACCGGAATCAGTCTGTCCATCAAATTTCCCAATAAAGGAACCTCCTTTTTAGACCCATCATCAGATAACTCAGTGGACTCAATATCACCAACAAAATCAGTCTCAAAACAATCATGTGGTCTGGAGAAAAGAGAGACAAGAGCACAACTGTGTGAGAGAGCAACCCTGAGCTTGTCAACATCAACTGGTTCTTCAGGGTCCAACCTGGGAAATCTGTAGCAGGAGTGATTGCAGACTGTGAAGAGCTCTCTGAGCTCTGGAGGGTTGATGTCAGATGGGTTTGTGGAGATATAAACGGGTATGGTTGCTGCTGGTTTCAAGTTGAGCTCTTTTGGGTTGTTGTTGTTTTTGTCTTTCTTTGATCTTTTTGTCACCCACCTCAACTCCATGAACGTGGAGGGGTAGGCAACCGAACCCATCTCTCTTTTTGTGTTATAATGTTACAGAGACTGCAAAATTCGGGTCTTGACGGTGATAAAATTGATACTGTTATTCAAATGATTGGTCACTGGTCCGGGTCCAATTTATTTATTTTTTTTTCGACAGAAAGAGGAAAAAAAAAATGATAACTTTGTGTGGGTTCACTTTTAAATTATTGTCATTTTTAATAGTTTTCAACTAATGGTAACGTGGATCGAGAATCCATCGAGATCAAACATTAGTCTCTCACTTTTAGTGGTGGGCACGATTTTATGATTTGGGATAAACTGAACCGATCCAAAAATATATGTTCGAGTTTAAACGAACCATGGATGGTTTTGGCCAAAATCCAAACCGACCCGACTCGTGCCCACCCCTGCTCACATCACAATACAGGGGAAATGTCTCTTCGTAAGGAGACGGAGGTGCATTTCTACTCGGTTAAGGTTAATATCCAGATTTAGAGAACAAAGTCTTAGAGGGATGCACAACATTATTGCAATTCTTAGATTAGACTAGTTCAGTATTAGTTGATGGAGCAATTGAAAATTGTCCATATATTCTTTCAAAAAAAATGTAAAATCTTTAAGGCACTCCTATAATAATGGAAAAACCTATAAAATTATATTGGATCAATGTACAGTATTTTGCATGTTTGAGCATAGGCAATAAATGAGACAAGAACAAAATCATGAGATGCAAATTGAATTTAGACATGACAATGGAAATTCAAACAGACCAAATTCAATATAATCATCCAATTCTCTGCAAACAGAATTATTAGAAAATCCCAATCAAACATTAAATAACAAGTTTGAAAAACCCAGACGAACGGAAAATAAACTGCAATTTGCTCACGCCAACATAGATGTGCTTTGGAGTTCCATGTCTAGCATAGACATAACGAAAAAAGGCTGGACGATGCCGGGTTGAAGTCGGGTCGACCCACGCGAGTCTGCAATGGGTCGCTCAAGGAAGAAGATGATGACGTCACGTTGACGTCCTGCTGATGTGTCGGGGTGCGCTTAGAGGGAGACTGGGGTGCACTCAGAAACTAGGCATGACCTGATGGGCTTCTTGGATCTGGGCCGGGTCGAGTTGAAGGCCCATGTCAAAACACACCGCATCACTAATCCACATGGCGTGTTGTGCTGCGTTGCTTGGAAAATTACAATAAATTTCCCTAAATTATTCCTTAATCACAGTTTCTTCAATATATTCTCCATATTTTTCACTTTAACTCTTGATTCTCTAAAATTACGCCAATGCCCCTAAACTTCCATAAATACCTGAAACACTCATTTTATCATATTAAATATCCGGTTTTACTCAAGAAACAAACTCAAAACGATACAAAAATGGGGCTACACTTTGTGTGTAGAAATGAAGCAGTTAAAAGTAAATCGCGTAAAAGTAAATAAAATGTGAGAAAGTAAATTCAGAACTGCAGGTTATGGTATTAATAATTAAAATCTGGAAGCTTCAGGTTCTAGTAATAATAAATTCAGACGCTTCAGGTTTTGGAAATAAAGCTAGGAACTTCAGGTTCTAGTGGTAATAAATTCAAAAGTTTCAGGTTCTGGAAATAACAGCATCGTGCTAATAACGTGGTATAATAAAATTAAAATAACAGATAAAATAATAGAAACAAGATGAAGAAAACGAGAGAATAATACACTTAATAGATGGAGAGAATGGCTTTCGTTTGCCTTTGTATTATTTCTTTTAGAGAGATACAAAATGGAACTTTTTCGGATTACATTCACTGAACAACAAATCAAAGCCTATTTATAGGCAAGGATCACTACAAGAAAAATGCTCTTCAGCAACACCATCTAGATGTCACCAATTCTCAACTCTGCGTCGTCAAATGATTATAGCAACACCAAAGCAAGTGTCTCCACCTCGTCGCCCTAGCCCCATCGCAGAATAGAATAGACGACGCATTGTGATCTTTGTCTCTAAAAGACTATTTTTTTGTTACACAAGTATAGTGTCACCATAATTATCAAAAGAGCTTTATTTGTTACCCATAACAACATTTTTAACAATACTCGATATACGTCACGGAAAATATAATTATTTTATAAATATTTTTTTATTTTTTTATCAAATTTTAAAATATATATTTAAATTAATCTTTTGTGATGCATTTATTATACATTTAGCAATACGGTAAAAGAGTAACTAAAGGTAATATTATTAATATTTTTAAAAGATTATATATACCTACTAATTAAATTTATATTTTACAAATACATAATTCACATTTTGCTCCACATTACTTCTAATATATTTTGCTTGATAATTAATTTATTAATTTTCTTTATTTTTAATTGTCATTTTTATTTTTTATTTAGTGCTAAAAGGTTGAGTTGAGTATAAAATATCAATCCAAAAGGAAATTAGATATCCAAAAAAAAATAAATAAAAAAAATTACTTACAATAAATATTCCAAATATTCAATTACATCAAGGTGTAACTCTCCTAAATAAAATATAATTTAAATATACAAATATCATCAAAATTGAAGGAAGAACAAGGTTGAGAAGAAGATCCAATCGAATTTTGATAAGTTGAATCCACTTGTAATTACAATTTCAACATCTGTCAACATTTATTTGTATACTTCTGTAGAAGAAAAATATGAAAGTTATAGTTAGCAAATGGGAAAAGCAAATTTTGAAAAGAAAATAGTAATCGAACATATTATAAATTAAAATTTATCACAATCAATAATAAATTAAACTCAATGATTAAATTTAAATCAAAAGAAAAAAAAAACGATGATTAAATGAGTGAGAGCTCATACCTTTAATAGTAAAAAAATATATATATATAAAATAAAAAAAAATACCAGCAATTAACATCTTTCCACTAATTAAAGAGATCTCATTTACTCTAAAAAAAAATTGCTAAAAATAATAAATAAATAAATAACTCACTTCAAATATAATAAAATCAAGAACCCAGAAATTAAGATGTATAAAAAATAGAAGAAGATACCATGTCTGAATATGAAATTGTAAAACAAATATGATAAAAAAAAAAAAATGAAAAAAAACAATGAGTACTTTGAGAGGGAGGTAGAAACTGCAGAACTTTACTGTAAAAAAATTTGTGGATTGATTCCTGTGTCCTAATCTTCAACGGTAGATTGATATTATTTTAGTGCAAACATGTTTAACACGGTATTTTTAAAATCTGATACCTTTTAGAATACATGTTAAGAATTAAGGGAAAAAAAAAATTTAAAATTGTGATCATGACTTTAGATCACATATTGATAAGAACCTGTATTTTTTTTTTTTTTTTTTAATATTATATATTTGTATAAAATTAGTAACAAGGAAAAGAGACGGAACAAGTCTAATTGCACAATGTATATATATTAAGTTAAGAGTTTGATTTAAATTAGGTTCTTCAATTTACCTGTTTGTTTGTCAATGTAATGGTTGAAATAATAAATTAATTAACGGTAGATTATAACCACCGGATAAATAGCAAATGGATTAATGGATTTTAAATCACAATCAAATTAATTAACAGTAGATTATAACCATCATATAAATAGCATAAGGTCTGTTAGACAACCAACTTGTTGGTACAGTCATTAACCATTTTAATATTCTATTTTATTTTATGAGTTTATTTTTACTCATCTTCATCTTCCTTAATTGAGGTTGAGTATTATCCCTTCCCTCAGATTTGGACAAGTGTCAAAAGTTAACTATAGGTTAGGTAAAAGGCACATGTTCTAAATGTCAAAGAAACGTGACTTTTAAGATGAAAATTTTGTGTGAGAGCCGAGAGCTCTCGCAAATAGTCAAACTTGTGTACACGGTTGTTATGTAGTCAAATACGGTGTAAGATTGGTGGAAATGCGTAGTCTTTTCAAGACGGGCCCACATAAGTTCACCGTATAAATACCTTATTGGAATGGTTCTAAATAAATAAATAAATAAAACAGCTGCTGAATGGAGGGACAACAGCAGGCGATGCAAGAGGGAAGGGGTGCTGGAGATGCCCTGCAGCTGAATTTCATGTATTTGTATTCGCCATTATTCATGTCTTACATCAAATCAAACTCATTAGTGTTTCTAATCGTATAATGGTTGATGGTTCAATTAATGTGCAGGATCGCCAAGTCCTTCTACGGTGTAATTCCGACGCTCATCGGCGTTCTCCAAGTGAACACTGAAGGCAAGGACAAGTCTCCCTTCGAAACGCACCCTGCACAAATGTGGGTTTTTGTGTTTTCGTCAGTCATCTACTTCTATGCAGCTCAACTATCAGTTCCCATGGCTATTATATCGGGATCACTTTCTTCAGTCTCACTGCTCTCCGTCTTGCTCCCGCGCTTGCTTGGAGCTCTCATTTTCATTCCATGGGCTTTTCTTCCTCTCATTCTTGCCTATCAGATTCATGCCGTCTCCATTCGCGATGCTTGTCGTCAGCTTCACCACAAGATCAACAATATTGTTTCCACTTCGATTGAGCAGCAAGAATTGCCGCCGGTGTAGCCACTTTCTTGACCATATGTATCTTTTTTTATATATATAAAATTTTATTTAAAGAAATATAAAATATTTTTGTTTTTTTAAAAGAAATATAAGAAATATAAGATATCGAAACCAAGTGACTTTGATTTTCTGGGTCAAGAAATAATAAAATGAATGGCCATTCTATTATTTTTTATGTTGTTTAAAGAAATATAAGTTGTGACTTCAAAGTTGAACAGAAGTGGCTAATATTATTTCCAGCTTCTCACCAACCACTTCGATTCAGCAGCAAGGATTGCCGGTATAGCCACTCTTGCGCATTAATACCCACTCTTCGATTCAGCCTTCTCGATTATTATTATTAAATTGTTGCTCACCAATTTTGAGCAGCAACAGTTGTAATTTAGTCACACTTTTTTTAGAAGTTTATGTTGCCTTTTTGGAGTTGGATTCTCTGTTGATACAAGCTGTGATGAACTTTAAATTATTTGAATCAAGTAGCCAGTAATAATAAAATGAATGGCTAAACGTCATCGTTTCAGACAAAAAAAAAAAAAAAAAAAAAACCAAAATGCTCAACCAATTTCGATATTTTTGTTCTATCACTTGGTTTCTTCTAGACCTATAACTCATGGAGACCGGGAGAAGACGACAGCTAGACATCTTGACTTTCTTAGTTTTTGATTTGAACATTTTTTCCGGTTGTTCTGGAAGAGCAACTAGCTTGAGAAAAAGATGAAATGCTCTTTTTCTCGCAAGCCATCTTGGATACATAGTTTTGAATTGAACGGCACTGTTTTGAAAAAAAAAAATGTGAAAATTTTATTTTCTATATTTACCATCCATTTTATTAATGGGAACATGGACAATTGGACATAGATATTGCAAAGTTCACAAGCAAGTTGCGAGTCCAACTTTTTTTTTGGAATAGTTTCAAAGAAGTTATAATCAATAAATCGGCTATGACTTTAAAGTTGAATTAATTTTATGGTTTTAAATCTGAAAAAAAATCACAACTGATATCAAGACAGGAACATCATGCGGCTGCATTCGGGCTGCGCAAAAGCTATGTAATGAATTATGATAGTATCCATGAAGCAAACATTAAAAGAACTCAAAAAAGGGGAAATTGAATATGAACATTATAAAAGAATTCATACAATATATAAAACTGTCAATTGTCAACAATAGACTTGAAAAAAACTATGATGTCAATACTGTTTGACAGCTTGAGCATAATGTTAACTGGGTACAAACCATATATTCAGCTGGTCGCGAAATTCTAACAAAATATGACACAAAATCTATACGGACATCCTCACCAGTTCCACATGCAGAAGCATAGCAATGGCTCCTGACCTCTGACACACGGAATGAATATAAATTAAGAAAATGGTGTGGGAAGTCAGGAAACTGTTGATTCAAGCCAATATCTGGGTGGGGAAATAAGCGAATGTTAATGATCTCTGTACTGCATAACCATTCTGGGATTAAAGCTTCGTCTCATTTGGTTTGCTGCCCCTAAATGCCGAAAGAGAGAAGAATGACCTGGAAGCTGAAACACAAACATAGTAGAGGATGTTTGAATCTATTGACATCCACAAAAGAAGCATCAGCGAAAAGAGGAAAGAAGCTGTAAGGATATAGAGCAAAATCTGACCTTTAGTTGTTGAGGCTGCAGCTGAGATATGACCCTTCAACTTGTGAGAATTTTTGGCATCAAATCTGCTAAAACTTGATTGGTCTGCATACAGAATATCCATGTTATGTTCGGTCTGAGACTCTCGGATAGGTAAATGTATGAAAGTGATAAGTGATGTTTGTAGCTATAATGAATGGCAGAAGCATAATACATTTCCTATATGTATATTGACCTATGAACATCCTGTTTCTGTTAACTAACACTAAAAACAGTTTGAAAAAAATACGATGAACATGTATATGCCCAGAGCAGCACAGAGGAAATTTACCCGTGAGTAGATGAGCATCCACACTTTTTAAGTAGTCATCAGATACAGATGTCTTTTGCATTCCATAGTTTTTGGCATGAAGGGCAGCCTTTCTCAGTAGATTGTCAGAGTTTCTCCGACTTGCAGCTTTTGATTCCTCGGTATCATCTTCTCCTTCAGAAAAGACAGATGGGCTGGACCAACCTGTTGAACTTGCATCCCCTTTGCTCTTCCTAGCAAACTTCAAGAGCCTCTTCAATCCTTTGGGAGCGTCTTTTTGGTAGATCATGGAAGGAGGATTTTCCGCATTGCCTCTTGTTACAACAGCTCGTGGACCTTGGGATGAAGAAGAAGAACTTGATGAGCAGTCTTTTTTCGGTGATTGAGAATGCTCCAACTTCTCTTCAACGGGAGTGTGTCCCGTTCTTCTGATGGCGTGTGTTAATGCTAACATGCTGCCAAACCTACACTCATAAATACTAAAAACTTCAAACAACTTGGTTCGAATGTCAGGTTAAATTCTAAACCAGATAATTTAACCCTATGATCTGGTATAACACCTAAGGCATAAAAGAAAGGAATTTTATACCAGTATTTTTTTTAACTTGTTTTCCATGTCAACAACTGCAGTGTCTAAGATATCATCTTCTCTATACACGTTTAACATTTCAGACATTTCAACAATCTAATGGATTGCCAGAGAAGATGTGGAGTAATAGACCCTGGAAAGAGTTAAAGTGGAACGGTTAAAAACCTTTAAAAATTGAATAAAAATCTTTTTCACATATCAATCATCTGAGGTTAGCAGCGAACGGCTAATTTTGGTCATTTTATAGGACTTTACAAAGGGTCTTGTTTTAACTCTTCACTGCAAGCAAACACTAAGATTTTATGGTTACTCAAAAGAATCGCAATTACTCAAAAGGATCGCAAAGACTTTTTATGAATAAGACTAAGTCTTTATATGGATAAGTCTTTCACGTATAACTTTATTCCAAGACAGACCCGCGTAACTTCACCCAAGTACTGCTACATGTTCTTATATTTGTAGTCTATAAATACCCATAATCGAGCTTAAAATGCAAACAGAGAAAAAAAAATAAACAGCAGCTGAATGGAGAGACAACAGCAGGCGATGCAAGAGGGAAGGGGTTTCATGTATGTGTATTGGCCATTATTGATATCTTGTATCAAGCTCATTAATATTTCTAATCATATATATGGTTCAATTAATGTGCAGGATCGCCAAGTCCTTCTACGGTGTAATTCCGACGCTCATCGGCGTTCTCCAAGTGAACACTGAAGGCAAGGACAAGTCTCCCTTCGAAACGCACCCTGCACAAATGTGGGTTTTTGTGTTTTCGTCAGTCATCTACTTCTATGTAGCTCAACGATCCGTCCCCATGGCTATTATATCGGGATCACTTTCTTCAGTCTCACTGCTCTCCGTCTTGCTCCCGCGCTTGCTTGGAGCTCTCATTTTCATTCCATGGGCTTTTCTTCCTCTCATTCTTGCCTATCAGATTCATGCCGTCTCCATTCGCGATGCTTGTCGTCAGCTTCACCACAAGATCAACAATATTGTTTCCACTTCGATTGAGCAGCAAGAATTGCCGCCGGTGTAGCCACTTTCTTGACCGTATGTATCTTTTTTTATATATATAAAATTTTATTTAAAGAAATATAAAATATTTTTGTTTTTTTAAAAGAAATATAAGAAATATAAGATATCGAAACCAAGTGACTTTGATTTTCTGGGTCAAGAAATAATAAAATGAATGGCCATTCTATTATTTTTTATTTTGTTTAAAGAAATATAAGTTGTGACTTCAAAGTTGAACAGAAGTGGCTAATATTATTTCCAGCTTCTCACCAACCACTTCGATTCAGCAGCAAGGATTGCCGGTATAGCCGCTCTTGCGCATTAATACCCACTCTTCGATTCAGCCTTCTCGATTATTATTATTAAATTGTTGCTCACCAATTTTGAGCAGCAACAGTTGTGATGTAGCGGAAGCTCTGTCGAGAAAAACCTGCGTAAAACGATTAGAAACAACCTACTAAAGTTCCGTTGATTTGCGCACAAATACCGGAAAGTTAGGCTTCAATTCGTTGATTCACGATGAATACCGAAATTGGAATAATTAGAGAAAACTCTAAAATTTTATAAATCAAAAGCTGAATGGCCAATTCGGCCTACATCATTATTTAAAGCAAAATAAATCCTAAACCTAATCGAATTCCTTGGAAAGCAAGAAAAACGACTTAAAAACGGAAATTTACCAAAAAAGGCAAAAACGAAATTAAAGCAAAAACTAATTCTACTGAGAATCCTAAACACTCCAGAATTGACGGAAGTCGATTCGGAATTGGGAAACTCAAATTATTGCGAAAAAGAAACTTTCCTAAAACGGCAAAAATTGCAACTTCAAGGCCTAAACGACGGAATTTGCCTAAAAAAGGACGTGCTTACGTAGCAAAGCTACGTAGTAGTTCCGGAAACGCCGAAACGCATCAGCTGTCAAAATTTCAAATCATTCTGATTCCGCCGCCCGGGTTTAGCCTTACTTGGTTTGTTTCAAATCCCACCCCTCCAAATAATCTGATGTCAGTTGATCCGCCGCATCAAGTTGTAATTTAGTCACACTTTTTTTAGAAGTTTATGTTGCCTTTTTGGAGTTGGATTCTCTGTTGATACAAGCTGTGATGAACTTTAAATTATTTGAATCAAGTAGCCAGTAATAATAAAATGAATGGCTAAACGTCATCGTTTCAGACAAAAAAAAAAAAAAAAAAAAAACAAAATGCTCAACCAATTTCGATATTTTTGTTCTATCACTTGGTTTCTTCTAGACCTATAACTCGTGGAGACCGGGAGAAGACGACAGCTAGACATCTTGACTTTCTTAGTTTTTGATTTGAACATTTTTTCCGGTTGTTCTGGAAGAGCAACTAGCTTGAGAAAAAGATGAAATGCTCTTTTTCTCGCAAGCCATCTTGGATACATAGTTTTGAATTGAACGGCACTGTTTTGAAAAAAAAAAATGTGAAAATTTTATTTTCTATATTTACCATCCATTTTATTAATGGGAACATGGACAATTGGACATAGATATTGCAAAGTTCACAAGCAAGTTGCGAGTCCAACTTTTTTTTTGGAATAGTTTCAAAGAAGTTATAATCAATAAATCGGCTATGACTTTAAAGTTGAATTAATTTTATGGTTTTAAATCTGAAAAAAAATCGACATTTATGTAAAAAGTTAAAAAATAATAATTATATTTAAAAACACGTCCGATATAGTCACTATTTTTGGACAAACAAATTGAATCCACTTTTCTTAAAAGAGGGCATTAGCTTACAAAGTTAAATGCTAATTATATAATTATTGGATGAAAGTTTATAATTTTTGGAGAAATCAAAATTGATACTGTGACTTTTTGTAAGAACACAGTAGTATTAAATGGGTTGTGAGAGAAAGAATATTATACATTTGATACTGTCACTTTTTGTCCAACTAGTTTTCTATGTTGGAAAAGAGAGATTATTGATTATCGAACCAACTGGAAATTTTCCCTCCAGGCTTTATGCTCCCACCAATGCATGAACATGCTGCATCAGGGATTGGTTCCATCCCCAACTCCGTTGCCTCGAACCAACTAGAAATTTGTCCTCCATGATTTGCATTTCCACCGTGGCTCGAACTTGGTTCATCAACCTACTTGATAAGAATAATAGAATGTAATACGATTTCTACATACATGAATTATATTAAGAAAGACTTCTATCGGATACAAACAATGGAAAATGCCAAATACACAGCAAAGGCACATATTACTCACCTGTTCAAGTTCCTCTGAGCTCTCCAAAACTTGTGACATGAATGACTCATTGCCAAAAGAGGTATGAGTATAGGTATAACGTCGCAATGGTAGCAAATTTTCTGATTCTTCTTCATCACTACAATCTATTCACAAGAGACATAGGCAAAAAGAGTTGGAAGATAATTTACTAAGAAATATAGAACACAATTCCTAGTGGATTCCCAGAAATATAATGCATAATAACTAAAAAAGGACTATTGCTGCACGAAAGTTAGAATTGACAATTGTAAGCCGAGTAAGTAAATGCTCAGTGGCACGGCACATATGGCAGATTATCGAATTCAAATTCGAAGATTATACGACTAACGGTATGGCAAGCAATACAATCTGCTACATGTAAGTGCCATTACGATTTAACTTCACAAATTGAACTTAAAAAGATAAATTCCAGACTGGTAATATTTCAGGTTGAGTTGTCGCTACCGTAAGTGTTATATTAAAAAAAAAATAGTTACATTATATGTACCACTGTTGTACGTATAATCTGACAAAATTGATAATAAATATTAACATTCGTTGAAGTCCAAAAGCTAAATTGTCTCTTCCTTTTTTCAAAAAAAAAAAATTAAAATAAAATCGCCTCTTACTAAATAAATAAATAAAAATTAAGAAAAGAACAAATCTCTAAATACATAGCCTTGACTTATTGTCACCCATGTACAAATACACATGTTTTAAATCATCAAGTGTATTTTTAAGTATTGGAAACTACTTTTTCATTTAGATGTCTATAAATTTTAGTTACATACCACGTATGAAACAATTGACTTGACAATGTTAACATATCATCATTTTTTTAAATACAAACCACATTACCGTTAGAAATGCTCTAACTATCTGTGAACATAACCGTACTAAGTCATAAATAAATAAAAAACTAAAAATCTTTCAACAAAAGTTAAAAATTTGTGTGAGAGGTCTCGCAAATAGTCATGGTTGTTTTTTAAAGTATCTATAAATCCCCTTTATCGCCAAAATGGTTCCACTTGGATGAAGTTAAGTGGGTCTGTCTTGAAAAAAGACATGTAAAGTTTTAGCAAGAGTACTAAAATTTGTAGGAAGTTTTTAAGTTGTACTAAAAAAAAATTGGAAGAGATCTGTGAATCTAGATGTTCTATCATAGTTCTAGTGTCACTCTCATTGGGTATCATAGTTCTAGTTTTCCTCTCATAGTTTTAGGTTTCAAAGTTCTAATTTTCTCATGGACCTTGGGATGAAGAAGAACTTGATGAGCAGTCATTTTTTCGGTGATTGAGAATGCTCCAACTTCTCTTCAAATTCTCAGAACATCTAAGAGCTTTTCAGCTAGTGTTTTTATAGCAATAGCCTGGAGATACAAAATTCAGAATTTAGTTCAGAGAGACATATAGAGATATCTTTTGATAAGACATGAAGATTTAAGAACAAAAATAATTTG
This sequence comes from Acer negundo, assembly GCA_035582765.1. NCBI lineage: Eukaryota > Viridiplantae > Streptophyta > Magnoliopsida > Sapindales > Sapindaceae > Acer > Acer negundo. Next base: position 3,925,484 of record CM069242.1, read on the forward strand.
TAAACCAGGATATTACGGATTTTGTGGTTTATTTATTGTAATAAAAAAAATTCTATATATAGATAAAAAAAAAATATACAATACATGAGTTCTCAAAAAATATACAATTTTTTCAGAAGCTTTTCTTGATGAAAAGTGTAGCTGAGGACAAAATTATATGTTTTTACAATTTATTTTTTCTCATATTTGACATAATATAAATGCATATATGGCATGTAATGTATGTACAACGAGTCGAATTTCTGACGTGTTAGATTAATACTGGATAGTTGCAAAACAAATTTCAGTTTCTTCCCATTTCCCAAATATTGTAGTTTCTAAAATAATTTGGCAGTAATATCATAACTTAAAAAATGAATGTCATATTACAGTGCTCTCAACCACATATGCAGTTATAAAACTGGTTTGTGTAAACCATGTCTGTTGTGGTCAAAATCTCAAGTGAAACTATGAGTTTCCAACTCACTGTCTTTGGAAAACAACTGTGACCCACCCAAGCAATTGTTTTTTTCAATGTTTAAACGAACAAGTACCAAAAGATTTGCTGCATAAACCATGAATTGAAGTCACAACATTAAAATGAGAACCGAAACATCAACTTTGGCCTCTCTATTTTTTATGAGAGCTCGCTTGTATAATAAAGACTCTTCATTACTTAAAGAGGGCAGCGACTTGTTTGAAAAAAAAAAAAAGTGCAAGTTTCTGGATGGATTTCTCCGCCGGTTCACATGAAAAATGATGAAAATATAAAAGCTGATGCTCACAAAAACCCCAATTTCGTGTTTGAAGCTGGTAAAATAGTTGATTGCAAATGGATGTTTGCACCCAATAAGATTGAAAATAGTTCAAAAAATATTTAAGATCATTGAGATATCGAAAATTGTGTTTGAAACTTCGAAGAAGAATGAGAGAGAAATCAGATACTACTGAGCTTTGTTTCAAGGACCTGACAAAGCCCATTTATCAAGAATAATGACTTAGATGGATATTAAGTACAAAACTGGGAAAAGAACACGAAACCGGTTTTCTTTTTCGGATTTACTTCGGATCATGACCTTCACACAACCAACCATTCGCTCACTCGAGACTCAAAACGGGCAGGTTACTTATTTTATGAAAATCTCGAGAGGGCTAGTTAGTTAAGACTTAAGAGAGACCGAGGTCTGTATACAATTCTGATGTGAAATGTGACAAGTCATGTTCACATTCACAGTATATGTCGTGTAGAATCCTGAGAATTCTTTGAGTTTGTCAAAATTTATGGTACGGCGAAACACCAGCTCTCTAATGGTGGCAAGATAAACACAACTGATATCAAGACAGGAACATCATGCGGCTGCATTCGGGCTGCGCAAAAGCTATGTAATGAATTATGATAGTATCCATGAAGCAAACATTAAAAGAACTCAAAAAAGGGGAAATTGAATATGAACATTATAAAAGAATTCATACAATATATAATACTGTCAATTGTCAACAATAGACTTGAAAAAAACTATGATGTCAATACTGTTTGACAGCTTGAGCATAATGTTAACTGGGTACAAACCATATATTCAGCTGGTCGCGAAATTCTAACAAAATATGACAAAATCTATACGGACATCCTCACCAGTTCCACATGCAGAAGCATAGCAATGGCTCCTGACCTCTGACACACGGAATGGATATAAATTAAGAAAATGGTGTGGGAAGTCAGGAAACTGTTGATTCAAGCCAATATCTGGGTGGGGAAATAAGCGAATGTTAATGATCTCTGTACTGCATAACCATTCTGGGATTAAAGCTTCGTCTCATTTGGTTTGCTGCCCCTAAATGCCGAAAGAGAGAAGAATGACCTGGAAGCTGAAACACAAACATAGTAGAGGATGTTTGAATCTATTGACATCCACAAAAGAAGCATCAGCGAAAAGAGGAAAGAAGCTGTAAGGATATAGAGCAAAATCTGACCTTTAGTTGTTGAGGCTGCAGCTGAGATATGACCCTTCAACTTGTGAGAATTTTTGGCATCAAATCTGCTAAAACTTGATTGGTCTGCATACAGAATATCCATGTTATGTTCGGTCTGAGACTCTCGGATAGGTAAATGTATGAAAGTGATAAGTGATGTTTGTAGCTATAATGAATGGCAGAAGCATAATACATTTCCTATATGTATATTGACCTATGAACATCCTGTTTCTGTTAACTAACACTAAAAACAGTTTGAAAAAAATAAGATGAACATGTATATGCCCAGAGCAGCACAGAGGAAATTTACCGGTGAGTAGATGAGCATCCACACTTTTTAAGTAGTCATCAGATACAGACGTCTTTTGCATTCCATAGTTTTTGGCATGAAGGGCAGCCTTTCTCAGTAGATTGTCAGAGTTTCTCCGACTTGCAGCTTTTGATTCCTCGGTATCATCTTCTCCTTCAGAAAAGACAGATGGGCTGGACCAACCTGTTGAACTTGCATCCCCTTTGCTCTTCCTAGCAAACTTCAAGAGCCTCTTCAATCCTTTGGGAGCGTCTTTTTGGTAGATCATGGAAGGAGGATTTTCCGCATTGCCCCACTCAGTAGTATCAGGTTCACTACTTTCTTCTTGTAGCATCTGCGACAGAGAATGACGGACACGAGGACTTGACATTCCAATGGGCACGACGACATTGGCTGGAGATGCAGTTTGAGATATGCTATCATCATGACATGGATTAGGCAGGTCCTGATTCTCCTCTTCAATTTCCACCCAAGCGGAGGGGGAGATGATTGATTCTTCTTCGGTTTGAACTTTCAAAGAAGACTCTACCATATTCTTCAAGCCATCATCATTATCAGCAGCAGGTTGATTGAAGTCCTCCTCCATCTCACTGCATGTCTGCTGGTCGTTAAACGTAGTTTCCATCTCTATGGAAGCATCACAATTACCCAGTGACACGCTATCCTGCTCTTGGTCCTCCCTCACCAGACTTGAAGCGTTAGCAACAACCTCAGTTTCCTGAGCTTCCACCAAATTTCCTGATTTTCTCGAAGATTCCTCAGCCTGAGGAGAAAGCTTCGTCTTGTTAATGGCAGGGCCAACACCAGAGCCAATTCCAGACCCCTTGCGAAGAAAGGGTTTGGATTCCAGTGGCACTACACTACCTTTTCTAGTCACCTTGTTATAGAAACTAGGCTTTGCCGGAACCACGCCAGAAGAGTCTGCAGAAGCTGTCGTAACTTTTGCTTTTGTAGTTTTGCCACTTCTTGCCACTGTTTGCTGCTTCTTCTCATTTATACCCTTCAAGCTACTTTCAGTATTGGTCTTGGATTCCTTCACATTTCTCACTGGCTGCCGGGGTCTCTCTGTTTTAGGATTTGGTCGAGGCACTGATGTTGCTGACTGAGGTTTTCGACGCGTTGGTGTTGTTCTAGCAGATGAAACTCCACCAGGAGTTTTAGCAGGTGATGCCCCAGTAGCTCTTGGTGATGGTGTTGATGGCCATGACTTACGAGTAGCAGGCAAGGGCGATGTTTTAGATGGAACTTTCTTCGTAACAGCGGGTTTTGGAGTTTCCTTCCTGGTATTTGCAGATTGAGGTGAGCCTTTAAGTGATTTTTGGGGCTTCCGCTGAGGAAGCTTTTTACCAACATCATTGACATTCTTTGAGGCCATTTCAGCTTTCCTCTCATCAAGAATTTGTTTCATTGCTTTAAATTGTGCATCTTTTTCTGCTCTCTTCCGAGCAGTCTCTCCTCGAAGTTTTTCATCTCTCTTCTCTTTGTAATGGTCATAAAATCCACCTCTCTGCTCAGATGAAGGATTTTGTTTTTTGCTAGTTGATGGCTTCTTAGATTTAGTTGGCTGAGTTTCCATCATTTTCTTCAGCATCTGGTTCAACTCCATTTCCTTTTGCCGACTCCATTCAGCTGAGGCTGTTAATCTCTCATTGATTTCCTCTCTTTGCGCAACATCAGTATCTACTTGAACATCTAATCGATCAGACGTTTGCTCTTCCCATCTATCTAGTTGTACATCAACTTCAGCAGTCTCAGCAGGAGTTTGACTTCCAGATAAAAGATTAGAATCTGATTTCACCTCTACCGAACTCTTCAAATCCTCTATCTCCACTACATCATTAGAAATTACTGGACCCGAATCTTCAGAAGAAATTTGTGGTTCGCTTTGGGCAGAATATTCCCCCATACCTGCACTCCATCTCCTCAATACAGATTTATTTCCATTATTTAAGGCATTTGCTAAAGAGTTCTTCTTTTGAGAATCTGTTGTTTGATCCCTCTGCTTGCTTTCGAAAAGACTAATTTTATCTTGGACACTCATCCTCTGTACATTAATATCAGTTTTCTTAAATGTTTGTTGTTGTGATCCTTCTTCTTCACTACTGTCTCCAGCTGCATCTCTATAAGACAATGTTCTTTCCCTAGCAGGAAAAAGATTGAGGCTCTTAATCGTTAGAGCCGCAGCCCTGCGAGATCCGGTTCTCCCTATCTGAACCCTCCTCATTGGAGAAGCTGACCGTCTAGGTGATGCGGACCTTATTAAAGGTCTACTTCTTTCAACAGATGCTTGATTATCCTCAATAGAGTCAGAAGATTCCTCACTTTCTGTTGAGCTCTGTCGCTCAAGCTGAGCAGCTTTTGCTGGTGAAACACCATATTTCACTGGTGTTTCTTGATTTGAAGCTTTGGGTATCTGAGTATTCCCATCTTTCTTACTTGCATTATCATTTCTGGGAACATGTGAAACTGATGACTTGTCGACACTTTGGGATTTTTGATTCAGTTCTAAAACTTTGCATAAAGAATTACTGCAATATACAGTCAAGAAAACGTTTAAGGTCACGATAACTTATGAAGGAAAGAAACTGGAACAGTTTGAAGGATCTATATGTGCTTTATTTTGGTAGGCAACTTACTTTAGGTCTGCTGCTCCGAAATGTCGAGCAAATTCTGTGATATTAGCAAGTTCATTATAGGAGCAAGTAGCACCAGCAACCTGACTAAAAGCTGCAGCTAACTCGCCTCTTAATGCTGAGATTCTTAAGTCCATAGCTCGCAGCAGTTCATTCCTGGAAGTATAATTTTCTATGCATTAGTGTAAAAGAAGCTTTATAAAGGTTGTGATTAGGGGAAGGAAAAAAAAACAACAACAATAATAAAAAAAAAAACATACTTTGAAGTATCCGATGATGCGACCTGACTATCAGGCTGTTCCATGCCAAAAATAATAAAGTTATGAATGTAATAAATGAAAGATAAAAACAAATAAACTCATCGATCCCAACGGTTTTGAGAAAATAAAATTCTTTCTTATAAGCAAGTATATACATTAGAAATTAAATCACACAAGGACAAGGAATGTTACCTGGGTATATAAAGAAAGATGGAATTTTCTGGCTTCCTCCAATTGAGACGTCTCATCTTCAATAGCCTTAGCGGTATTCACTAAATCCGGTGAGCCAACAATAGTTAGAAATCTGAGAAGATATACAAGGATTGGAATAAGGGGATGGTAGGTACCAACATTTAGTGCATGAAAAACTTATCAAAGAGACAAGAAAATAGAAGAACTTATATGACAAGAACCTGTTTAATGTTGATTTTGTGAACCATGCTGCACCGTTGGAATTTCCTGGCAGTTGGAGTTTGAAGTTAGCATTGGATCCTTCGGCAGACAAGGTGTTTAATCCCAGTATATATGGCAACAGTTGCTCCAGAGGCCCGACTGCCAGTTTTTCCACTTTGTTGTTGCTGCAAACAAATGCCTCATACCTACAAGGGCCATCAGCAGTCGGAGAAGATTACTCACAATAAACAGAAGACACCAAATAAAAATGAATTGACAAAAGTATGAAGAAATATGCTAACATAAACAGGCAGAATTTAATATCATCAAATCGATTTTAAGGTGGGAGCTCCTCAATGATAGCAAGCTTTACTTGGAAGAACAGTGATAACTAACTAGACTAGACCTTTGATTCGGGATGCAAACACACGCCCATGCTTCAAAATGGACATAGGTTGCTCTACACAGTATATCAGCAGAATGTAGACTAGGTGACTCGCCCATATACGTGTGTTAGAAAATTACCAAACGAAACACACTTCTTTATCCATGTATATGCAGCGGAGAATAACCATATAAAATAAAAAAGATGATAATATTGAAAAGGTGATAAATCTCATAATCACATTGTGTTGATGGCGATGAACAAGAGACGTTTGTTTAACATAATGTTGCCAGAGATGTTACAGACAACTAATATCAAGATTAAATCAAAATGCAACGGATGTAATGGTCTGACTCAGGTCCAACAATATGATGATCTGAAATTATCCTGAAATTTAACAATAAGTTTTCGAATCATAAATCATTAAATTGTAATGCACCAATAATTTTCTTTCACCTTTGTATGCTGGGAATCAAAAACAAACAATTATTTACATGAAAAAGCTACAGATTGGAGTTTCGAGCCTCTTGACAAACAATTGTCTAACCATCAAAGAGAAAAAAGTTTAAGGCACCAAGATTCGAAAGGAACACTGATAATGACTGACCAACTTAATAATTTCAACTTTCAATGGTGCTATGAGCATGGAAAACTTCTTTTATCAATATTATGTTCATTGAAACTCTTCCCACGAAGTTGATAGAAGATCTGACTAACCTGTTTTGGGATGGAAAGAGTTGAATTGTAGCATAATCTAAAGGTGCAACAGCATCTAATCCACTCGCCATTCGAACCAGCTAAGCTAAGAAGCACAAGAATCTGACAGAGTGAAGAAAGCTTTACCAGTTAGGCAAAAGAACGAATAAAATATAGTAGAATATGATCTTGCTGTTGCAGTACATCAATTTGCCACTACATATTGTAAAAAGCTCGAATAACCCGAAAAAAAGAAACAATGAGTTCTGCTGGGTTTCAGCAATCTTTTGCAAAATGATAAAATTAAAGTTTTAAAGAACCAACTTATTATACACCAACAGCTGATTTAGTTACTCAACCTATGATGATCATAATGAATTAAAATTTACAAGTCATCAAACAATATTCACACCAACTAAACAAGTAAAATAAGAAAAACATATAGAATAAGAATTTCCAAAAAAGAAACAAATCCATATGCATTGATAGAGAAAAAAGTCAAAAACAGCATTTAGATATCAAATGAAAAATTCCATATAGACAAATTATACTGAGCTAAGCAATAAAAATTAAGATTAGTTTAACAAAAGTTCCACAGTAAATCACCAACTGCTTCATTAGAAATAGAAACTAGAACACCATCAAAAATTAAACTTGTAAAAAAAAAATTCATTTAAGAGAACTTGAAAAGGCAACATTGAAGTCAGATCTAGCAAATGAGAATCTAAAAAATACTACACCGAAAAAAAAAATAACAGCACCGACAGACAAACAGTGAAAAGTCACAGCTTGAAATCATCAGTAGCAACAACAACAACCAGGAATCAAAGACCATAAGAAAACAAAATGAATCACAATCCAACACAACAAGCCATTACTAAAAAAAGAGCAGCTAGAGAGCAACCATTTCAAGCTTGAAACTTTGGAAATAAAAATGGAAACTTTGAATCCAAAACCAGAGAAACAAATAAAAATGAAATGTAAATGCAGTGAAAGAGCAAAAATGGAAAAGAACCCAGATTGAGATTTACCTGGAAATGAAGAGCAGAGAAAAAAGACTGGCTCAAAACAGTTCTGGGTTGTTAAAAAAAATACAAAGAGAAAGACAGAGATCTTGAATTGGAGCTTAGATTCATACGTGGGTGTTTCTTTATTCTCTCAAAAAAAAAATATATATTATTTTTCTTTGCTTTTTTGTTGTAACAATAAAAAGAAAAAAGAAATAGTAATGTGAGTGAGTGAGTGAGTGAGAGTAAAGTAAAGAGAAGAAGAGTGTGAATTTTGAAAAGAAAAACGGAGCGATGGGAGTGTGAAAACAAACAAAAAATGAAGCGGAACAAGCGCGTTGATTGCGTTATCTAACTAAAGACTTGGAATTCATGTAACATGTTGTCCGAAACATGTTGCGGATGTTCGGATTTTATTTTAAACCGATTTTAGTAATTATCATCGTAAGGTTTTGTAAATAAATATAAATTTTAATATTTCACAATTTAATTATTTCATCAAAGAATTGAAACAATGTCACCTCATTATAGTAATATTAGAGCATCTCCAATGTTAACGTGGGTTGTGAAAAAATTAGATGCTACATAGGATGGACATCCATTTTGTTAAAAAATTCATCTCCAATGCAACTTCTCTAGTACAACATCAAGTTGAGGTGACAACTTTTTTTTTAAAGGCTGTCAACATGACTCTCTGATTTCAGACGGTCTGTTAGATAGGTGTCTTGTTGACCCAGTCAGCAACCACTTTTATCTTTTACCTTATTTTATTCAACAATTCTAAAGTATATTTAAGGAGACCAATAATAAATTGACACGTCATTAAAAATATATATTTTACAAGTGATGCATGACTATTTTTTTATTTAGATGTCTATCAAGTTTAATTGCATGCCACATATAAAGCAATTGACTTGATAATATTGACATCTCACCATTTTTTCAAATGCAAGTCACATTACCATTAGAGATGCTCTTAGAGCAACTCCAACCACAATCCAAAATGGCGTAAAATCCAATTTCCAAAAAACCTTGTTGTAGAAAATTTCTAATTTAACCCTTCCATATTTAATTAACACAATATTTATTTCAAAAAAATATGCATGTTAGAAAGATCTCGATAAGATCTTTAAAATGATACAAATATTGATATATATATATATATATATATATATTATTTACTTATTAATTGATGTTAAACTTTTATAATAAATATTAGAAGAGTGAAAAAAAAAACTTGTTGTGAGAATATTCCTTAATTAATGTAAAGTTTGGTATTATTTGGAGTTGGTTTTGGTGTAAGGTTTTATTAATATTTATTTTGTTTAAATAAATCTAAATTTTAATATTTAACAAATTTATTTATTCTGATTCAAGAATTGGAACAATATCAAGTCATTTTTACATCTCAATCAAAGAATGTGGCGAAGCATAAGATAGATGGCATTATTCCAACCCTTATAATTAGAGAAAATTGATTGTTAGAGATTGAAATTTAGATTTAAGTAAAATTAATTGTAGTAATTATGTATTATTCTCTTATTTCCTTTTGATGGATGTTTTTTTTTTTTTTTTTTTTTTCTGGGTAGAGTGGATATTACTGGAATCCATAAATTAATTTTTATCTCAATTCTATATCATCAATATCTAAATGGGTGTCGATAATTTTTAAAAATTTAAATTTTTTGAAAGGATAACACTTGGTTGTTGACTATTCCAATAATTGGTTGCTACGTAACCTAGAGCAAGATAAAAATATAAAAAGTGAAAGAGTTTTGACCACGTAGCAACACCCCATTGGATGGTCAGTATACTTGGATACCGACCACCCAAACATTTTCCTTTTTGAAATAACTTTCGACAATTTAAAATTAAAACATGCAACACCATTATTGATGTAATAATTAAGAAGTTTGGATTAGTAATAAATAGATCGAGGAAAAAAAAAAAAAAGAAGCAAAAGGTACACACGCGTTGTTGGGACGCGTGAAGTGCACGTACTACATGTCTTGGATTTTGTCTTGTCTTGTATTGTTTTCATGTGTTATTATTTCCTAATCATAATTTTTGTGTGTACTTTGTTTTTCATGTCTCCCATGTTAACAATAAAAACACACTCTCTCTTGTCATTCACTTCTTGATTTATTTTATAATCTTTTTCTCGCTCTTTTTTTAATAATTTATAAATAAATAAATATATATATTTACTATAACAATCATCAGAGAAAAACTTATCAAAAATAGTTAAAATGGATTGCAAAAAGAAGATAAAAATGATTTTATCTTATTATCGTATAATATTGACTACCATTAATAAAACACGTCTCGTGATCTTCTTTACTTATTTCAATAAATACCACCACAATTGTCTATTTGAGAACTTTCCATTAAATTTAATAATACAAGAACAACGACAACAAAAAAGAAAGGAAAAAAAAAAAAAAAATAGACATTTAGCAGAAATATAATAGAATTAGAAATAGAATTGGAAACCTTTTCTATAAAAGTAATAATAGTACAAGTGTACAACAAAAGCATGAGGTAGTGTTTCTTGTACATTAAAAATGGTAGGGCACAAGAGAGCCAAATTTGTGGATATGTAACCAAAATGCCATGACAGATTATGTTGTTCATGTTGTGAGTGGACTGGACTCAACTAAATAATCTAAGATTAAAATCTGCAAAAGAAATCATGTGAGAAAAGCTGAGGTAAATGGGGTCCTGAAAGTGAAAGAGATGATAAAGTTTTTCCAACTTAACAAGTTCTGTTCTGTCAAAGTGGAAGCCAGAGAGAGAGAGAGAGAGAGAGAGAGAGATAGAAAGTTGGGTTGAGAAATCTTCAAGCATACAGTTTATTGATGGTTGTGCTTTCACATGAATGGTTTAGGGAACCTCCCATAATCGGGATACATCAACTCTCATAGTATGGAGAGAATGATTCATTCATACCGATAAATACGTATGGTGAAACACCGAAACTTAAACACCCTCCATTGACGTGGATGAGGAGGTTTACGCTATCGGAACAAAGAGTGGATAATAATATTGCAACATTGGATCCATGTGAAATTGCAATAGTTAACTTGACACCCTTGTAAGCAAAATTATAGTTGGTATTTTTTGTCTGTTTCAATAAAAATAATTATAGAACATGAATTTTAGGTAACTAAATTGTTTGATTTTGTTTGTTTTTATCTGAATTTGGACAAATGCAGAACCTTCTTAAAATGTTCATAGATTAGAGGAGAATTTAAAGAAATTTTTTATTAAAAATAATAATAACAAATACAGTGAGATATTTAAAGGCATTTTAAAGTGTTATGGTACCAAACACTTTCAAATAAAAAGATAAATGTTAGAACATTAAAGTGAAAAGCAACTAAATACGAACCTTATCAGAAAACATTTCAAATATTCTTTAATTTAAAAATGCATTTTATTTATTTCAATCAAACATTATAAGTTACAAATAAATAAATGAAAATTAACTATTCAAAATTACTTTTAACCATATAAATAATGTTCTATTAAAAAAAACCTGAAGTATTATCAAAATATTCCAAAAATATATAAATGATGTAAAACAGACACACATATCTTATAATTTGTTTGCTTCTCGTAAGCAATCGGGTAAGAAGTTTATAAGGACATGACAAGATAAACCGTAATAAGAATAGCCCGAAATGCAACTCCCACTACAGTGGAGGGGAGTCTCTCTCTCTACGCTTTAAAATTTAATGGGCAAGTGAGACTCGAACCAATCGGATAGTGAGTCTGTCCGGATTTAACAATATCAACCGCTATGATAAATAATCCGAAATACAATTCCTACTACCAGAGAGAGAAGAGTTTATCTCCCTGCAATATGATTTAATGGATGGGTGGGACTTAAACCTTATCACATAAGTGAAGGTAAAGGAGAAGTGCCCGACCAGTTTACTAAGATGGGGTTGTGGCACTTAAACATCTACTTTTGGGATTCATTGCTTTATTGGTTTACGATTCTACAAGCATTGGGCAAGTTTTTGGCAAGAGCGGCAGAGCCTACACATGTACAGAGAATTTGCTTGCCTTCAAAGGATGCCGGTGGCCTGTTATTATTATTATTATAATTTTATTTTTTTTCGAGAATCCCGGACTTCATCCGGGAATCTATCCGTCTATCTTTCCTCAACTGCAACTGCATGACTCGCCATGTCCTGTATATTGGAAGCAGCCTATTAAACTAAAATATATATATATATATATATATATAAATATATATAAAAAAATATATATAAAAAAACTCCAACTTCGTCAAGCATCAGTACTCTAGTTACTACTTACTAACACCAGAATGTTGTGAAAGCAACAAAGATTAAGAAGTAAAAATCCGATTTGCGAGCGATTTATCGGATGAGATAAAATGCATGCACATCTACAACAAGGAAGAGCAGTTCATCACCTTACATTATAAAGCTTTTAAAAAGAAGAGATCAAGTGTGAAAGTGAGATAGGAAGGATAAGGGAAAGTAAAGAGGTGTAGAAGAGTCTTCGATGGAAGAGAGACATACCACGTCACGTCACGTTATTTGTATCTCCATTGCATAACAGTTTGCCATGTAATGAATTTATATTCAAAATATCATTCCTCGTTTTTCGTTAATTCAGCTACCGATATAATTAATTAGTTTGGACGAGATATCACTTTAGCAAGATGCTGTGATACACCCGTCCCACTAAAGACTCTCAAAAGGACACAAGAGATGACATGAACAGATAGAACAACAATATGGTATAAGGGTGTATGCATCCATACTCAAATGATATGGTACGTGAGTTGTAATTAACATATTACTGACCATATCATCTCATCAGCCACGATATTTGGGCAAATTCACTGAATGGATCATGTGCATCATATTTCTCTTATGTATAAATTGGCAAAACAAAAGAAACAGAAATCTAAATAAGAAGGCCTTTTAACAACTACATGAAAATATATATATATATATATATAAATAGCACAATAACTCCATTCATATTTCAATAGGTCAATTTTCTTAAATGAAACTTGATTTACAACGAAGGCCAAACTGATACAGTGTTTCAATTTCATCAATATATAACTCCAATAGCCTTAAAACATTATTCTCTACGTACCCAACAACAGATAAAGATGTTTATATCTATGGAACCAAGCGTATAGCATTAATCTCTTGTAAAAAATTGTGAATTTATTTTTAAATGTTCACAAATTAGATATTTAAAGACACATTTAAAAGTGTTGTTGTACTAAACACTTTAAATAAAAAGTTTAATTTAAAAATCATCTAATTAACTAATTATGGACCTTATCAGAAAACATTTCAAATATTCTTATAAAAACATATCAAGATCAACAACTACAACTGTGATTTGGAATCACATCTCATTACAAGAGAGGGAGGAATTATCTCCTCACTATTTACAATTTAATGAGCAAATGTGACTAAAGCCTCAAACCCCTACCACGTAAGTGAGAGGGAAGTGTCCAAACCACTTTGCTAAGAGAATCTCCGATACTAATGTGGGTTGTGAAAAAATTAAATGCCACGTAAGATTAAAATCAACCACTTTGTTAAAAAAATTCATCTCCAATGCAACCTATTTAGTACAACTTCAAGCTGAGATGACAACTTGTGTTTTAGAATCTGTCAACATAACTCTTTGATTTCAGATGGTCTGTTAGACAGTCATCTTGTTGGCCCAGTCAGCAACCACCATTGTCTTCTACTTTATTTTATAACAATTCTAAAATATATTTAAGAAGACCAATAATAAATTGACATATCATTAAAAACATGTATTTTACGAGCGATGCATTGGAGACCACTTTTTCATTTGAATGTCTTTCAGGTTTTGTTACATACTACATATGAAACAATTGGTTTGACAATGTTGACATATCATCATTTTTTTAAAATATAAGTCACATTACCATTGGAGATGCTCTAAGATGACGTTCTAACACTTAACATCTATTGTTAGGTTTCACTGCTTTATGGGCTTATGATTCTATAAGCAATGGGCAAGTTTTTGGCAAGAGCCAACATGTAGAGAGAATTTGCTTGCCTTCGATGGATGGGGGTGGCCTGTTATTATTATCATTATTATGGAACAAATTCACTTGCAACTTCAAAAAGAAAAAACTCTAAATCTAATAATTAAATGCACATCTACAGATCTACTGCTGTAATACCACGTCAAGTCATATGTATCTCCATTGCATAAAAGTTTTCATGTAATGAACTTATATTCAAAATCTCATTCCTCAATCAACTATCGATATAATTGGTTAGTTTTAACAAATGGTGTGTACTGTGTACATGGCAAATTTTTATTGGACAGGATATAACTTATACGTGATGATGCGATACACCCTTCCAAAAAAAGACTTTCTTAAAGAGACAAATAGAATAACAAAACGGTACAAGATAAACTGCATCAAAAATAGTCTGAAATGTAACTCTCGCTACAGGCGAGAGGAGTCTCCCCACACTTTGCAATTTAATAGGTAAGTGAGACTCGAACCAATCGGGTAGTGAGTCTGTCAGAACTTGACAATGTCAACTGCTACGATAAATAATCCGAAATACAACTCCCACTACCATGGAGAGAAGATAAAGGACCAAGCTCCCCAACTTCATCAAACATAAATCTAGTAATTACTAGCCCCAGACTGTTGTGAAAGCAACAAAGATTAAGAAGTAAATCCGATTGCAAGCGATTTCAGATGAGATAAAATGAACATCTACAACAAGGAAGAGCAGTTCATCACCTTACATTATAAAGCTTTTAAGAAGAAGAGATCAAGTGTGAAAGTGAGATAGGAAGGATAAGGAAAAGTAAAGAGGCGTGGAAGAGACTTAACACGTCATTTGCATCTCCATTGCATAACAGTTTGCCATGTAATGAATTTATATTCAAAATATCATTCCTCGATAATTCAACTACCGATATAATTAATTAGTTTGGACATGATATCACTTTACCAAGATGCTGTGGTACTCCCGTCCCACTAAAGACTCTCAAAAAGACACCGGAGATGATATGAAAAGATTGAACAATATGGTACAAGGATAATGGTGTACAGTTTCAGGAGATTCATGAAGTAGACAGCTCAATCAATTGAACCATTGAGAAGAACAATCATGCATCATAAGAAAAAAAAATCGAATTCAATTAGACCATACATGAGCTAGACCGTGTCTATTGCCGGTATATATATTTCATTTTGCTCTTCATCATAGAAGAGCACCGTAATGTCTTCCAAAGCTTCTGCAACCATGCTCCTAATTCTGAAGGTATGAGTTGGCTTCTTCATTTAAAATATTATATATATATATATATATATGATAGATAATAGTTGGGAGAATCAAATATTCAACATCCCCCCTCAAACTCAAGGTGGCAAATCAAATCAAACTTGAGTTTACAAATGAAGCTTTATAGGCATAATAACAAGTTCATTTTTGCTCATCCCCATAAAGGGGGGTAAGCATTACCTCCCTCCCAAAAAGATGACATATGTCTAGGGAGGGGTAAATTTGTCCAAAAAAATAATCGTGTTTGGAAAAATTTACCCTCTCTATGGACACATGTCACCCATTTAAGAGGGGGGTAATGTTTACCTCCCTTGAAAGGGGGTGAGCAAAAGTGTTCTTCATAATAACAAGTTCAAAGGTGATCCGAAACAATAATTATATCTATAGGTGATTTTGGAAGTTGATTGAGCCTGGGGTGATTCAAGATGTTGATCGAGCTGGAAGTGATCCAGGATGTTGATCGGGCCGAAGGTCAGGTCAGGCCCGGCCCGAGGGGGAGCCCAATGAGTCAACCGTCTAAGGCCTGTTGGAAATGAAGAGTTTTAAAACTTAGGAACTTTTTAGAAGGAAGATAAGACAATGAGAATTTTAGTAGAAGAGAACTCTTTATTACTATTTCTCAATTTTTTTGGCTTGATACAAAACGAGGAACCTTACCCCTATTTATACTAGTAGCACCTCATTAACCAATGGCTAGGATCATGCCACCACACATTTAAACTAGTGGTTACAATTAAGTGTCTAGAATTCTCTTCTAAAATATCTATAACTCTGAAATACTCTTACACTCTAGAATATTCTTACAACTATCTAGATTTTTCTCAAATAATAATCTAGAACAAACTTTTAGAACCGGATGTATTAAGTTTAATTAATTGGACATTTATTTTAAGCTCAATAATTTTGGATCAAATCAAGTTTAATTATCCAACACCCCAAATTGTAGTTAAAAATTTGTAAAGAGCTTGAGGTCAATCCCGGATGTTGTTAGTGTTGCAATCAGGATGCTACAAAAGGTGATCCTCAAACGAAGTTACAAGCTACCCTCAAACAGCCACAGTCCAAAAGGTGTTTCAATTTCATAAATATATAACTCAAATAGCCCTAAAACATTATTCTCTAAGTACACAACAACAGATAAAGATGTCTATATACTCGAACCCACATCTATGGAACCAAGCATATAGCATTAACCTCTTTTAAACACTAAAAGTAACAAATTGAAACCCTATTGCCGGAATCCCAAATTGTTTCATTCACACTTTTTCTCGCAATTTCAAACTTAAAAAAGGGTTTTTTTTTTTTTTTTCTTTCATACCCTAGAGTTCATTCTATGTTCAACTCTATCATTACAAGAAAGGAGGAGTAGTCTCGCCACCCTTTACGATTTAACAAACAAATATGGTGCTCAAACCCCTACCATGTGATGATCTGTACACTTAACATCTATTGTTAGGTTTCACTGCTTTATGGGTTTATGATTCCACAAGCATTGGGCAAGTTTTTAGGAGCCAACATGTATAGAGAATTTGCTTGCCTTCAATGGATGGGGGTGGCCTGTTATTATTATCATGATTATGGCACATATTCACTTCCAACTTACAAAAAAACTCCAAATCCAATAACTAAATGCACATCTACTGCTGTAATACCACGTCACGCCATATGTATCTCCATTCATAAAAGTTTGCCATGTGATGAAGTTATATTCAAAATCTCATTCCTCGTTCAACTATCGATATAATTGGTTCGTTTTAACAAATGGTACATGGCAAAATTTTATCGGATTGTATATAACTTATGTGTGATGACGTGATACATCCTTCCCAATAAAGACTTTCTCAAAGAGACACGATAGATGACATGAACGGATAGAATAACAGAACGGTACAAGGATGTTCGATTGTACAGTCTCAGGAGAATTACATTGGGCAGCACAATCAATTGAACCATTATGAAGAACAATGAAGCGTCTTAAGAAAAGAAAAAATCGAATTTAATTAGACCATACATGAACTAGACCGTGTCTATTGCCGGTATATATCTCATTTCGCTCTTCATCATAGAAGAGGGCGGTAATATCTTCCAAGGCTTCTGCAACCGTGCTCCTAACTCTGGAGGTATGAGTTGTCTTCTTCGTTTTGTAACCGCCACTACTATAATCACCACTGCAACTGCATTCATTTTCCGCAGGGAAGCCGTTGCTTGCTCTTATTTTCGCAAGGCATTTCCCAGACAGGATATTGCTTATATTGATGGAACCTGCTGCATAAGAGATCAAAAAACACTGTCAGAGGCTCTTTGAAGTCTATTCATGTTTTATGATACCAATGTCCTAAAAAAATTGATCATGTAATGACCAGATATTTTTAATTTGCCACATTAAAGTTTTAACCAATGTTTATCTTCTTTTGAACTGTCTAATCATTTCTCCATTTATGTATAGATTATGCAAGGAGGGTCATCAGAGTAACGCATTAAACCAGAAACCACACCAGCTTTCCAGCTTGATAGACAATATAGTATTCCATCAGATTTTACATGTTAAAAAAGATAAGAGAAAATGAGAGAACTTACCATATCCTTCTGCTATTGGATCATCAGAATCGGCTTTGCAGTAAGAGATTATTAGATCTTGATCACTTGTAATATAAATGTTGTTAGTGTTGCAATCAGGATGCCACAAAAGGTGATCCTCAAACGATGTTACAAGCTCCCCTCGGAAGTTCCAAACAGCCACAGTCCGATTTCTAAACGTCAAGAATAGCTGATTCTCGTAAAGAAATATAAATGCGGATGGCGTCATAAATTCAGTTCTGCTAACTTCTGTTAGCTCAAAGTTGCGGACCTAAAAGTAATGGAAGTCAGATATTTGGCAGTCCATGAACACAAAACATTGCAAGAAAAACAGTAAAGATACTTACATCAAGAATCTGTAGATTCTCATTTTCTTGCTTCACAAGAAGCTTTTCATTAAACTGTTCAATGAAATCCACCTTCTTATTCCGATGAAGGAGATGGGTAAAAGATTTGAGAACGGTGCCATCTTCTATAGAGAGAATCTTAAGAGGAACATGGCTAGGATTTTTAGTAAAAATCAACAACATGATCCCTGGACTGTTAAGGGAAAAATCATGAAACGAGGTAGGTAAGTGCATGTGAAACAAGCAAAATAAGAAATAAAAACTTGTATCCTTATAACAAGCACATGAACAACAACTCACATGTGGATGTTTGTATGAAAGAGTTGTACAAAATAAGAAGCCATCTATAGAAATGTTACCTGATCTTAATCTCTTGAACATTTTTGTCCGATATGGAGTACAACATCGAATAATTTTTCAGGTCAAACACCTTGTATATACTGAGAAAATAATATGAAAAAAAAAAAAATAGACAAGGGAATCAAGAAATTTATTGGGGACTAGATCATCATATCAGCACAAGAGCACAATTATAAAATAGAGTACTTACCTATCCTGTGCAGAGTAGGTGAGTACCTTCCCATTTACATCATCAAACTCTACAAAACCAGGCCACTTCAGTGACTCGGACTCAAAGAGAGAAAAGCCAGCATCTGGTTTACCTCTCCGTATATATCTGGAAATATGATGGAATAATGTTTTTAGTTAGAAAAAAGCATGACAATAAATTCAGAGCAGCAGATCTAAAATATGCTACTTCTCTTTCATTCATTTTTTTCCCTCTCTTTTTTATTATATGGTAGCTTGTAGGCAGAGGAAAGAAGGTTTACATACTCTATCCTTGTGCTTCTGCATTTCAAAGAACTGAAATTGTCCGAAGCGTAAACTGAAACTGTGATAAGTGAGTCATTGTTTTTATTATAAAACAAGCTTCTAATAACTTCGTCGGCAGTCACATTTAGAAAGCATATCCTTTGGTTAGTCTCTGCATCCAACAAAGAAATGAAACCAAAAAAATCCCCTCAATTTACTTTATCTGCAAATAGAAAATGAAATAAAGTTTGAGGTTTTCAAAGTATAGTCCCCACCTCGGCTAAATGCCGCACAAACACCAGATTGCGCAAGAGCAAACACAATGTCACGTGCTGCCACAATCTCAATAATCTTTGACCTCTTCCTTAGAAACGGCAATACCATTGAACATTGACCTTTTGGATCATGTGTATCATATTCCTCCTATGTATAAATTGGCAAAACAAAAGAGGCGGAAATTTAAATAAGAAGGCCTTCCAACAACTACATGAAAATATAGATCTTCTTACTGACGCTATTAAATAAATGAAGCATACTTCATCAATAACTTTGTTCATAATCGTAAGCACAAAACACTTATTGAACCGCCCAAACATAGATATAAAATTCATTCACAATAACTATATTCGTATTTCAGAAGGTCAATTTTCTCAATTAAACTAGATGTTCAACAAAGGCCAGATCGATTCCCTTTCTCAATACAGTTAATAGAACTAAAAAATCTGTTCTCTTAAGTCTACAACAACGGATAAAGATGCCAATATAGTCAAGCCCACAACTATGGAACCAAGTAGATAGCATAATGACTCTATCCATACTTTAATAGGTCAATTTTCTTAACGGAACTAGATTTACAACGAAGGCCAAACCGATACCATGTTTCAAGTTCATCAATATTCAATATAGTCAATAGCCCTAAAACATTATTCTCTAAGTACCCAACAACAGATAATGATGTCTATTTACTCGAACCCACATCTACGGAACCAAGCATATAGCATAAACCTCTTGCAAACACTGGAAGTAACAAATCGAAAAATCCCAAATTGTTTCACACTTGCTCTTACAATTTCAAACTTTAAAAAGGGGTTTTGTTAAGAATATATAAATAAAAAAACCTAGAGTTCATTCAAACCTAAAAGTAGAGCCTTTTAGTCCCAAAACAATCAAATTTAGTAACTTTACAACGAAATTTCACAAAAATGTCGATAACATCACCAAACTCATAGAATCTATCTCATACAGGGAAAAAAAGTTAATAAAACCCCAAGTTGTTCTCTTTTCTGGGTTTTTTTTTTTTAAAAAAAAAAATTGATAAGTGAAAAAATCACCTGCAAGCGTATGTTTCGAAATCTCTCTTGCGCGTCGCTCATCGTGAAAGCTCGGTCTCGTTTGGAGCTGATTTCGCGTCGTTGAAGCTTCTTGACGCTGTTAACGAAGCCGTCGTAGCCGCCACCCCATCCACGGCCCCTCTTCTTCGCCGCCACCACTCGTCTTCCGCTGCACGGCCGTGGACTCACCGTTATTCTCCTCCCGCCGCCACCGCCGCCGTCCATCGGCTCCTCCCCCTCTCTCTCTCTCTCTAAACACTCCCTCCCTCCCTCCTCCTCCTGACTAACTTCGAACGCAATTCGTCGTCCTCCTCCCTCGCTCGCAGTTTCAATTTCACATTTAGCTTGGAAATAAAAAAATCTAGTATCAAACTCTAGCTCGGGTGGGTCGGGTCGGGCTTGATAAATTTGCCCGATCAGAGAGGGTTTTTTTTTTTTTCTCCCTCTCTGCGTCACTCTCTCTCTCTCTCTCTGATTTTTTTTTTTAATTTAAAATAATAGTAATCTTTCACAAATTCACAGTTTCGTCAGATTTCGTTTCAAATATTTTTTGGCTTTTTGAATTGAATTGAAATTTTGAAATCAACCAAGTAAACCCAACTTGACCGCGCGAATCTGGTCTCGTAATGGGCCGATATCGTTGGGCTGGACTATGAACCGACTTGTCTTCGAAGGTTTGGCTTAATCGTATTACAAATATTACATAGGGCTACCGAGACTTATCAATATCAGACAATACATTTGTAATTCGGATATCTATTTCCACAAACTGAGAGAAAACTCCTCACATATACTTTTAAAATGTGTGGGACTGAACCCCTGACTACCAATATGGAAGGGAGCTGCACACAACCACTCGTGTTAAGAGGATGTGCAATGTTATCTTGAGTTCTTGACAAATTTTGTTTGACAATTATTACAGATTTAGTTATTATACAAGATTTATATAGTTATAAGGATCGATAGCTATGAGAGTGATCTAATTCCCTGAGAAAAAAAAAAAACAAAATGAAACCAATTAAAAGGTGATTCTCTTCTTCTTTTTAAAAATAAATTTGAAACTAAAGTTTAGAAAAATTTACATAACTCGAACCTGTGATCTCATTACATGACATCAAGATTTACTATTGAACTAATCCAATTTCATTTTATTCCTATTCTTTCAATCCCAACGACAATCAGTAGTTGGATGGTGTTAACAAAGAGAAAATTTTAGATGGAATAAAAAAGGGACAAGTAACACGAGATAATAAATGATTTGTTAAAAATATCAAGTTTCGTTTTCCAAGTGAAAGTCTCGTAATAAAACCGTCCCACTCTGAAATTGTCTCTTAAAGATTTATATATATATATATATCATTTTTTTCTTTGTTAGTAAGCCCACGTGTGTAAAGAACTGATAATAGAAAAAATATATAGACTATATATATATAGCATACGGTTGCAGTGACTTAAACCAATAACATTGTCGGTATGAATGATCGTGAGCTCTTACCACCAAGCCACCACATTAGATGGTGTACTGGAGCCGTGGTGGTGTCTCCTTGTAAAGAAATATTATTAAAATGAAAAGGAGGAATGAAGATGTATGAATTGTGTGACACACGAAACAATTAATATATGACTGGTTAAATTTTAATTGTCACTTGTCGTTTTCCGAGTAGTATTCGGTGGGATCGTTCCATCCAAGATTTTCTCGTAAAGAAATTATGTCAGAATTGAATGAGAAAGAGAAAAAAGAGTGAAGAGGACCAGTCCAATTAAGACCATAGTTAGATGATAGGCTCAATAACTCTAAAGCCTCAATTAGCAGGACCACCACCTAGCCACACAGTTGTCAAAGGTAGGGTTTCATTTCACTTAGCCATCAGCATAAATGGGTACGTGGGTCACCCACGTACCCATGTTGGGTCGATCGTTTGATTGACACTTGGCTCAACCGTCCACGTCATACTTGTCAATCCAATCATACTCAATAATGGTGCCACGTACGTGTCAGTCCTCTGTCACCGGTACTGCGCATGCCATCTATCTTATTTTGTAACACCAAACACAGAGAGAGAGAGAGGCTTGCTTGTTGGGTGTTGTTGCTATTAGCTTGGCTTTCAACTTTCTCTAGCTCCAATCATGATTTATTTTGAATATTGTCATTCTACCTGTGGAAAAAGGAAATTTGAACATTTTTTGTGCTCACATTCATCGAATACAGATGTCACCCGTTTTGATATAAGTTTTATAATATTTCTGTATTTTGATATAAATGTATTCGAAACATATCGTTAAACTTATTAAGGTGAAAGGTATATAAATTGATATTAACCCGATTCTCAACGGTAACTATATGGTTACTGTTAAATATGATTTAATGGTAAAACCATGCATTCAATCTGTTGATAATATTATAACACACTAACGATAACTCATTAAGCCCACAATCATGTGCTCTTGCTGACAAATTGAGATACAAAAAAAAAAAAAGAAAAATTTAAAAAATTAAAACCAGCGTTTATACTTATAACATATATACATGATACATGCATATATGTACAAAAAAACTAGCAGATTCTTCAACATAGAATTAGGTGGTCCTCTTCTTCCTCTAGACTGTTCCAACCAAAAAAACAAGAAATCTTTGGGACAATTAGGGCATGGTGAATGGTAGGTGGTGGTCCTAGTTCTAGGGTTGGTTCAGGTTCATGGAAGATTAGTACTACAGTATCCTGCAGGACCACCCTCCATAATTCATTTTTTTCATTATTGGTTATCATGATTATATATATAGTACATCAACCTAGATCCACCTAGATCCGTTCATACAAATTTTAAACCGTTGAATCAAGACATTTTTAACGATTGCTATAACACATTCAAATACATATGATTTCTATCGATCGTTCACAACCAATGACTCAAATCATATGATCAGTATCTCGTTTAATAACTATGATATATATCAATCGTTAGAATATATTCATTCTATAATATTATGATATATCACTTTCAAGAATCTATATATATTTAAACTATTGATATCATGTCATGTGACGTGAATATCCAATCATATATGATTAAATTAACAAACTGTGGGCCGTAGCGATCAAAGTGATCATGATAAATAATGTAAAAACAAAAGGTTCAATGATCCTTGGCCTTTGGCTTTTCATATCATTCATGAGAGAGAGAGAAAGATTTGTTGTCTGTAGAAGAAGATGGGTACGTAGCTGCTGCTGCTGATGATGATCATCGGGTGGCACTGGACATGGACTTTGACACAAGTTGTCGGTATCACATTAACCCATGTGAAATAATTTTTTAACATTACTTGCATGCATCAAATTCTAAAAATGTTTATATACACATTTTTCTTTGATCTTGGTTGGTAGGCCATTGTATAAAGTCTTGATTTAATTAGTCAAGGTACCATAATTGTTTTTTATTTATAAACAACAAATATTATTCGTGACAAACCTTTGACCTGTTTATATAAACACATGATTTCAGAGTATGTAAACCTACGTCCACGAAGCACACTACCACTCAACTTTCTCGTCAAATTGTTGTTCATATTGTGAACCAAATTCTCTCTCTGAATTCAGCTCCATATATTGTTTCTCTCTCTCGTAATTTAAAATCCTTTTAAAAGAATATATAATAAATAAGTCCGGAGTTAAAACGGTCTCCTAAATAAAATAGAAAAATAAAAAATAAAAAATCTTTCTACCACCAATGTATCACCATAGCGATATATTACGAAGCCTGGCGATATATTACGAATCAGGCTTCATAACCCCATATATTCAACACTATAAATCAGATAGAAAATAAAATTACACATATCGATTTTAAAAGAAATTAAAGAAGGATTTTACTAAAATCCTTACTTTTTCATAAAATGTAACATTTGTAAATATCTTTGTTATATTAGCAACTTTAATTCCTCTTTTTTTTTTTTTTTTTTTAAATGCATCACTTTAATCATTTTGTTGGGCAGCCGTTAATTTTGACTAACGGTGTTAAGGGTGTTTTTAACTAAAAACATATCACTTAAAAAAGTATGCCACTTGTCAAAAGACTATAATAATCAAAATTTAAATTTCTTTTAAATAATTTTAAAAATATCAAAGTAACTAATATAAAAAATCTAAATAAACATGGAGATCACCGATGCGATCTCCCACTACCAGCACCACAAGCTTCATGTTCATCTCCAGACTCCAATGGAGATATTTTCCCTCTCCTTTTTTTTTTTTTTTTTTAAACTCCACGGATCTCAAATATCTTCCCTTCCATGGATTCCAATCTCTTCCTTCCTATGGATCCCAAATCTCCAAATCAACATGTTTTGATTTTTATTTTTTCGACTTTGTTAGGTTCACGTTCTTGATTTTGATGATGAATTTGGAGATGAGGTGAAATTGGAAATGGGGATTGAGTTGGAGATTTGATAGTTGATGGTGATGGTCCTGATGGAGATGGGCATGGAGTTAGTGATGGTTTGGGTGGGGATCTTTGATTTTTCGTTTTTTACCTAGGTTTTTTTTTTTTTTTTTTCCTGCTATTATTTAGTTGTAGAATGCATTTTTAATTATATATACTGTATTTGTAAAATATATAAACTTAAAATGTTAATTTAAAAAACTAAAAAATAAATAAATAAGCGGTTAAAACTGGAGGAGGCGTTGTAGTTTCCATATATATATATATATATATATATATATATATTAAAAAAAATTAATTAAGTTTTTTTGAAGAAATTAATTAATTTAATATTTATATAGTTTGACATTAAGAATAGTTTAGTTAGTTCATGACTACATGTTTTTTTTTAAAGAATTTCTTATGCTATTTTTTTTATATATATTTATTATATATATAGATAAATGTGTAAAAATCTTATAACGTTCGAGGATATTTTAGACAATACATATCTAGATTAAGATGTAATATTGTAGTAAGTTTAAGACTAAAATCATCATTTTTGCTTAATTAAATGATATAAGGGTAAAAGTGTACTTAACAAGTTCTATCATAGTTGGCCGTCAGTATTTTAATCAAATGAACTAAAGTGATATTTTTTTTTAAAAACAATAGACTAAAGTTACTAATATCACAAAAACATTTAAAAGGGTGACATTTCATGAAAAAATTAGAACTTAATTGAAATTAACAAAAAAATTAATAATGTTTCAATATATTCAAAACGTTAGTATCTTAATCTAATCTCTTTTGCCGACGGAGCTTTGTATTGAATCTTTTGATGGGTTAGTTATTAAAAGAGAGTAGATATGAATTTGAAAAGATTGGTATACATATTGATATGGTGTTGGAATTGGACGATCCTCAAATCTCAATCTTTATACGTGATTTTGAGGTCTTTCAATTATCATGTCAAGTCTATTCAAGAAGAAAAACTTAAATAGGATGGTCTTACCGTCCATATGGTGAGACCGTCGAATGAAAATGAGACAGTTTAATTATACTTCCATATATATCTTATTTTTATTCAACAGTCTGACCGTCACGAGGTGAGACTGTCTTACATAAATTTTTTTCCTATTTAAAGCTTGTCACATCATCCAATCATCTATGAACATAGCAATGTCAAAACTATTTTAAGTTGCATATGCAATGTTTTTTTAGGGCCTCATGGCTCTTGAAAGTTAATATTGGTTTCAATCAAAACATCGGTGGTTCAATATTTTAGAAATGTTGATCTACAAAACTAAAAATCTATCACCAATGTCATCAAAGTATCGGAAATATTTAAGGATATTTCTTTTATATTAATCCCAAAAAATATAAAAATATACTGAATGTTATGATCAAAGTCTTTGCCAAACAATTCTCCGATAAGTCATCTCGTTTGTTCGTCCAATAAAATTAGGTTGGTCCATCTAAAATAATGTCGTGTTGCAATTAAGTGATATGATGTTTTTACCTACAAAAACTAATGACATATCATTAATGTGAGGATAAACTTACATAATTTTAGAGTTTTGGGAGGGAAAGGACTCAAGTCACAACCTCTTAATGTATGTGAGAAAAGTATAGAAACGAAGCCAGAAATTCAAAATTAGGAGAAGCATTATATAAAAACAAAAAAAAAAAATTAGAGAGAGCAAAGCGAAAAGTCTCTAAAATTTGAAAATAATTTAAAATTTTAACCAAATGATTTTTTAAAGTTTTCTGCAGGGTCCCACCCTCCACACCTTCCACCACAACTTTCTGGAACACTGTTCCAACTTCTCTTGTTTTGATACGGTTTTTGTGTTCTAACCTTTTCTTGTGTCGATACTCCTGTCTATACAGGAATTTGGATCTTCTACTGATTTGAATTTTTTTTTGATATTTTTAAAGTATATGATTAGTTGTTTATAAAATGGTTATTGAAACCAATCATATATTAATAACATATTCTTTGCAATACTTATGTGTCATAAGATTATATAAGGTTAGGAAAAAGATCAGATCAGTAGAGGATCCAAATTCTTTACTCACTTGAGTGATATACCCGATTAGTTAGAATATTGCCATATGTTGCTATTCAGGTACACTACTCAACAATCGACCCGATGCATTGAAGATTATTTTACGGCAGAAAATGACTTGAATAAAAACTTTAAAACTTAAATTTAAAAAATATAATAATAATAATAATAATAATAATAATAATAAGTTGCTTTCACACAAACCATGATATAAGCAAGTGATGAGATACAGAGAAAGCATGAAAGAGTCGAAAAAAACAGAGGAGCTCTCAGCTAAGCTAAGCTAACAAACATTAATGGAGGCGGCTTTTGATTTCGGTGCAGCTTCGGCGGCTTTCGCTGTTCTGGTCTGCTTTCTTGTCCATCTCTACACCTCCGTCTGGCTCAAGTCCGAGAGAGCGCGGCGGAAGCTTCGACTGCAAGGAATCAAGGGTCCTTCTCCAACGATTCTCTACGGCAACCTGGCGGAGATGCAGAGGATCCAACTTAACGCCGTGAAAATGACCACTTCGAGCTCTCGATCCTCCGATGAAATCATCGCTCACGACTACACTTCCTCTCTGTTCCCGTACTTCGAGCAGTGGAGGAAAGAATACGGTACCGTTTTCTCTTACTTTCTTCCTTATTTGCCTTTTTTTTTTTTTTTTTTTTAAGCTTTTCAATTACTCTGTTTTATTTACTGTTTAAACTTTCATCGTCTTTCAAGTTTTTTGATCCGGTGATAACTTTACGTTGTTGCACCTAGCAGGTTTTAAATCAAAGGTAGATAACAAATCTAACGAAACTTGCAAAACATGAAAATGTAAAGTAATTCTACATACATAGATTTTCACGTAAATCTAAATTGAAGATGATGATTGAGTGATAACTATTTTACATTCCACATCGGAAGGTGGTTTAATTTTAAAACTCGATAACAAATCTACTTCGTCTTATTTTCTAAATATGAAAATGTAAAGTAACTCTAAATAGACTTCACGGAAATCTAAGTTGAAGACGAGTTTAAGTTTTTCGATCGAATGGTAACTTTACAATAACAAATATACAAAGATGTGTTTTCGAAATATGAAAATGTAAAGTATATCTCTACATAGATTCTACGTTGAATACGAATTTTAGGTTTTTAGTTTGGTGGTAACTTTGCTTATTAGATACGGAGGAAAAGCTAAATAACAAATCTACGGAAATTTATTCTGAAATATGAAAATGTATAGAAATTCTGTAAAAACTTTACGTAAATCTATAGGTCTTATAATATATATATATATATATATATAAATGGATATCTAAATTAGAGAACCACAATTAACTATAAGCTTTTTTTTTTTTTTTTTTTTTTAATCAATTGAAAACTAATACTAGTGTTAGAATGATTTTATATCCATTCACTGTCTATATTGATACATGTTCATTTCACTTTCTTGACCTATCCTATTTAGGTCAACTAGGTAGAGGATCATAAATCCGTAATACTTATCTGATAGATAGAAAAGTAGAAATGGACCGGTTACCGGCAACTGATGTTGGCGTGAAATTTGGTCAACTTTTTAGTTCGTTGTTTAGATTTCTTTTAACAACTGGTATATATAGTTCATTACTCTAGTTATAATAAATAATAAATTAATTGAAAAAAAAAGAAGTATGGAAAACAGAAATCTGCATTAAATTTATGATATGTTATAGAGTGATAGAGACTTCAACAATTAATAATACAAACTATGGTTGTGGGTTCAAAATTTACAATTATTTTATATATTTAGTTAATAGTAGACCAATAATGAACCCCTTTGTAAATTCCCCCTTTGTTTAATGAACCTTTCTTCTTAAAAATAATAATAATAATAATAATAATGTTTTGATTTAATATTTTTAATGTTATATCATATTTATATGTGAAAGATCTGACTTTAATGGTCTTTAAATCTGATATGAATTCTACTTGAGAAATGTGATCTTCGTTCTTCAAGGAATTATATATATATATATATATATATATAAGTCAAAGGGAAGATAATTAAATTAATTTATGGGATATCCTTCTTCTTTTCTATGTTCTAAAATTACATTTGTTTCAGAAAAAATAAATATCAAACAAATATAGTTTTAATAGGTTAACTCATGAATCATTGAATTTATACATATTGAATAGTTTAACAAATGTTAATATGTATTATGTTTATCAAATTTAATTTCAACTAGAACCCTTGTGAAAAAGCTATCAACGACGAGATGAGGTCGATCGGGTGATGTAATTATAGATTCGAGTCGTGTCTCTCTTAAACTCCACCATCGAGGTGGTCCCAAACTCAAATTAATTGTAATTGTACTTGAAAAAAAAATAGCTGGCTTCATTTGAAACTGAGGAAGATTTTTTTGGAAAAAGAAAAAACAAAATGTCCCTATCAATAATTAAATCTAGGAGAAGAACTTGGGTGCATCCGATGCACCATGCATCTCCCACCCTGATGTTGCCAAAATTAAAATTTTTTACTGATGTGGCAACATCTGGGTGGGGGATATATGGTGCATCCCGCTGCACCTAAGATTTAGTCAAAATCCAGACAATGAACCACCCAACCAAATTAGGGTTTAGCCATGGACAAGGTAACATCAAAATCTAGGAACTACTGATGGTTAAATTTAGAAACCATTTAGTTCCCAATTTTTGATACTACTATACGCACATGGGTATAGTAGCCGGTCCCACCAAACTATATTTAAGAACTCCAAAAAGAGAGACAATTAATTGCTCAGTTATTAGAATAGCAATAAGACTATAAGAGTCAGATTGAATCTAATAATTCAATGTTTCCAATAAATACTAAATCTATGGTTGGATGCATGTAAATGTAGGTCAAATATACACATATTCAACTGGAATGAGGCAACACATGTATGTGAACCAGCCAGAGCTAGTGAAGGAGATGAATCAAAGCATCACATTGGACTTGGGCAAGCCTACTTTTATGACCAAAACACTTGCACCCATGTTGGGCAATGGCATTGTGAGATCCAATGGGCCTGTTTGGGCCCATCAGAGGAAAATTGTTGCTCCTGAGTTCTTCATGGATAAAGTCAAGGTAAACAAACAATCAACAAATTCATTCTTGATCACCTTGTAATTCTCACTAAATATAGAGAGAATAAATTCTTGAATGGGTCACTCATGCATCTATCTACCTAATAAAATAAAAATAAAAAATACCATACGATTAAATGATTAAATGAACTGTCATAATGAGATATTCTATAAAAGTTTTTATCCAAATAAAAACAACTTAATGGGTTCAATTCAGACCCATTAAGTGATAACTGGAAAATCAAATGACCTTTTAGTACTTCTACAGTTCTACCGAAAAGAAAATGACATGTGATAATTAAGATCCAAAGAAAAACCTTGAATATTTCTTATAATACATAAATGCAAAATTTTCATATGATCATTTTTTTCAATCCTTAACTTACTCACATTTTAAATAACCCTATAAAAAGCACTTCTACTCAAAAAGTGCTTACTCATAAAACATGAATCGCATGGCAGGGAATGATAGGGCTGATGGTGGAGTCAATTCAGCCAATGCTGAGAAAATGGGAAGAAAGCATGGTAGAAGGAAGAGCAGATATCAGAGTAGATGGAGATTTGAGAGAAGTATCAGCAGATGTCATCTCTAGAGCTTGTTTTGGAAGCTCTTATTCAAAAGGAAAACAGATTTTCTCCAAACTTAGGAGCCTCCAAAAAGCCATTTCCAAGCATAATTTTCTCTTCGGACTCACCACCTCTTTCGCGTATGTTTTCGCTTTCAAAAATAATAATACTAGATATCTCAACTTTTATATCCCAATCGAAATGTCACTATGAATCGTGTGATAATATCACGAGTGCAATAAACTTGCTAGTTGCTACCTCGATTGAGATACGAAAATGGAATTACTTAAGCTTTACTATTTGAAACATCAAACAAGAACATGATTTTAATAATGCAGAAACAGATTTTTGGTAACGAAGAAAACCAAAATCAGAAATCTGGAGAAGGAAATAGAGTCATTGATTTGGGAGGCAGTGAAAGAAAGAGAACAAGAATGCGTACAGACATCTTCATCAGAGAAGGATCTAATGCAGCTGATATTGGAGGGAGCCATGACCGATCAAAATCTAGACAAGGATTCCTCCAAGCGATTCATTGTTGATAATTGCAAGAACATCTACTTCGCTGGACATGAATCCACTGCAGTTGCTGCCTCCTGGTGCTTGATGCTGCTTGCTCTACATCCTGAATGGCAGGATCAAATTCGGATGGAGCTCAGTCAAGTTTGCAACGGCAACTTGCTGGATGCCGATTCACTCCCCCGCTTGAAAACGGTATGTATCCCTTGAGAAAGTTTAAGATACATTAGATGCATTTCGTCTAATCAAATTTTACCAAGTAAAGTGAGCAAAATTAAAAATTTTAAAAATGGTTTTCCGTAGCATCACCAAAGTGCCTTTTTCTTGAAATCCAAGTAACGAAAAGAAATTCTTCAGGTGACAATGGTGATTCAGGAATCACTGCGTCTATACCCACCGGCAGCATTCGTGGCAAGGGAAGCACTTGAAGAGACTCAACTTGGAAACATAACAATTCCAAAAGGTGTATGCTTATGGAGTCTGATTCCAACTCTTCACAGAGATCCTGAAACCTGGGGACCGGATGTGAACGAGTTCAAACCTGATAGGTTCTCTGCAGGAGTCTCTAAAGCCTGCAAGTTTCCCCAAGCTTACGTGCCGTTCGGAGTCGGTCCTCGCCTGTGCCTGGGCAAAAACTTTGCAATGGTTCAGTTGAAGATTGTACTGTCCTTGATTGTCTCCAGGTTTAGCTTCTCCCTGTCTCCGAATTATCGACATTCACCTGCATACAGAATGATTGTTGAGCCTGGACACGGTGTACAAATCGTGTTTCAAAAGATATGAACGGGATTATAATAATTACCTGAAATAAACTCATCCCACCAATAGATTTCTCTAGTTCTTCTCTACCTGTTGAAGTTTGAATTCAGTATATACTCATCAAATAACATCTTGTCTTTTCCTGAACACGTGTGAAAGCATGAGGAACCAATGGTAAGACCGTTCCGCTTTACTAGACCAATTAACTATTAAAGTTTCAAGACAAAAACTATTTTCATACTGATACACAACTCTTAGAAACAATGAACAGCTAAAGAGATGAATAGTCTGAAAAAATAGTTAAAACATGTCGATTATAAGGGGAAATCTCATCATGTTTTTAATGAACAAAAATGCCCACATAAGCGTTGTTATTATCCATCTACAGAGGCCTTTCCTAAACATTACACATATGAACATGATAACACTATCATTGTCTCAGAGACAAGGAAGACAATATTAAACAAAAAGCCAGGGCGAGGACCTCATCTGCAAACTTGTCAGTTGAGAAACGAAAGAAAAAGTCAGCCTTACTGGACTAGTTTGTGAGCATCTTTCCGCAGGGGTTGCATAAATTGGAACATCACATCTGCATGTGATCCATAGTAGCGCTTAAATATTGTGTCCAGTCGATTTATGCTGTCTACAGCATCACAGTCACCCAAGGATAACTGAACGGACGAAAGCTTCACCAGTTCATATCCAATAACAATGTGATTATGACCATAAAGCTTTTCTAATATCTGCAAACACAATACAAAACCATACAAATCTAATTAAGATCTCGAGATTTGGACAAGCAAGGCAGTGAGTGATAAATTGTCAATACTGACCAGGATCATACTCTTATGTAATTTTGAAACTCAATCGAACAACACCACAACAGGAATTGTCAGTTGTGTATGTTAAATTGAGGGATATAGAATCAATCATATTCAACATAAATTAGTTCTATGGAATTTTCTACAGCTTAATAATGTTCTTAATACTGGACTGCATGGCCACGCTCAATAGTTGGGCAATATAACAGTGGGTAAGTTTGACTATGACGGATTTTTTTTTCTTTTTCTAATTTTTGTCTGACATTGTTAAGAAAAAAAAAAAGAATTTGCGGATACATACCACAAAACATTGTAATTTCATCAAAGCTGTAGGCTAGTAAGAAAACATTACCTCAATTGACGCTTTACAATGATCCCTTGCAAGTTGTAAGTCTCCAACCAAACAAAATGCCTGAGCAAGATTGTCCTCTGCCTACAAATATAGCATCTTACATAGTTATGCATCTATTGCTATTAGATTATTCAACTCATTATCATTAGACTATTCCGTTAGGGTAGAAGAATGC
The DNA here is from genome assembly GCA_035582765.1 of Acer negundo. NCBI lineage: Eukaryota > Viridiplantae > Streptophyta > Magnoliopsida > Sapindales > Sapindaceae > Acer > Acer negundo. Next base: position 3,958,292 of record CM069242.1, read on the forward strand.
AGCTGTGAGCTGTGTACAAAGTTCAGAAAATATGACATATCACATAAAGAGGAAGCTGTTTGCCAAACTAAACGAAAAATAAGTTCTAAACTAGAGATTACAGAACTCACTTCAGCAATGCCCTTGTTGTATGCATGCAACATTGATCTCAGCTGACCAAGAGATCTCGAAGCATCTAAAAGTATAGCACGGGAGATTTTTGTCGAAACTATTGCATCCTGCAACCTGTCAAGAATTGAACATTAGTTATACAGACTATGGAACTCCCATGTATCTCTAGTCTCCACATAGCACATGTTTCTCATCTTTAATCAATGAATTAGTTTTAAAATTTATTGGCTTGGACTTTTCACCATAAATCAAGTCAAAAAGTTCATTGGCAAGACTGACATCTATCTATTACTAATAATTAATAAAAACGAGACCAACTCATTATAGGTGCTTCGGTAGAATAACCATAATTTTAATAGAAAAAATCTCAATCGGATATACCTTCCGATAAAAATCCAAGCTTCGTCCAATGCCGAACGTGAAGATTCCAGATCGCAGTAGGAACCGCATTTCAAACAATATCCAGGATTACAAATTTCCTCAAATGCAAGAGATGCCATTGAACTAACAAGATCACTACTAATATTGCCAGCCTGAAAGACAAGAAAAAATAGAGAATGGAATGAAAATTACACGGTTCTGATCTCATGCAAATTACTGGAAGTCACAAGTCGAAAGAATGGTCCACTGGAGGCATTTTAAGAAAGTGATGCAAACAGAGTGAGGCTTGTCATAATTAATTTCCAGATGAAACTGCACAAATGCGGATTCAAATAATTGAATCCTTCTTTGCCTGCAATATTATATATAGTTGAGAAGCAATAGCAAGAACAGAAATACCTGTAAATGAGATTCCATGCTGCTTCCTTTTGGATCTCCTAGGAAGCGCTCAAGTTTCTGTTTTTCACAGATGACCACAGAGCTGTCTAAAACTATGCCAGGACATTTCAGATCAACACAACGGAAAGCGTTTATAAGTATGTCAGAAATATTCACTTCGGAACAACCGCTGCACTGACAATGAAAAGAATACCCATCTTCTAATAACTTAAGGCGATCTTTACAGTCCCACTGGCCAACCTGTTAAACAATGGGAATTATGTTTTTTTTTTTTTTTTAAACATTATCAGGAATTCCAAATTGCAAACAAAAGAAAATACCTGATTGAAGAAAATCATAGAGGTCAAAAGCATAAATACCTGAGGACCATAGGACAACTCCAGTGGACAATCTGACACTACAGATTCTGTTGTTCGTATCATGAGAGTACGTGACAGAAAATACGCATGAACGTTTGGCTGGCAAGAATGGTTGAACAAACTGCCAGTTCTATAAACAGCTTGACCTACTCTGATCTGCAGGTAACAATAATGACAAAATAGCATAATTTTAGGGAGAGAAACGGTCCAAACCTAAAGGAACAATTGAACAGTCACAAGCACTTCCATGACTATGCAAACAGAAGAAGTCTTCCAACAATATTATTGGACTAGGGACTTTGTCTAGCAATTCTGACATACGTTTCAACAGTGAGAATTTGGTGCCGTCAAGACTTATAGAACAATCCTTTTAAGGTGGCTAAGGGGATACTGTTTTTGTTGGCAAAAGAACCATTTTTGATTATTATGTTTACTTTGAACCCAAAAAGGAAAAGAAATTGTTCACCACTGATTAAGAGGAGCATTTTATTTACGACATTAACATAGAGTATGTTTTATTTGTTTCCTTACTCTATGACATTAACATAGAGTATGATTTTTCAGGTCTTTGGAGGAGCTCATTAAGGTGACAGGTTAGTTTTTATTCTTTTGTCCTCCCTCTTTATGCTCTCTTTTATGCTACTTGGGCTCTTGGTTCGCAACCCCTTTTGGTAATATGTGTGATTTTTTTTATGAGAGAAGAAAAGTCGTAAAACCAACACTTGAAAAAGAGAGGGCCAGGGATAGATGTTCCATAAGCACAAACCTGTTCCACATTACTAGTTAAAGCACTTCCCCTTGTTACAACTTTTCCAATTTGATCTGATGATTCATAATCATTGGATTTCATGCGGACAACTGCCATTGAATTCACCCTTATTTGAGATATAAGTACGACAATCTGCATCAACAGGAGAAAATGACTAATTATAAGTTGTAAAGCATCAAAAATGTTGCAAATATCAAACTTTCAGCAGAGATTAATATCAACAATAATCAATATGGCATGTGAAGATAATTACAATCAAAACATATACAGAGTGTTATTGGAAGAAAAGAGAAATGGACAGAGAGAATGAGAGAGAAAAATTAAGGTAAAGTCAAAAACTGCCTAATCGAAGCTCAACCATACATAACTAAATAAAAAACCCTAAACCTATGATAAATTCTATAATCAAATCACGACATGTTAATATATAAAGAAAATTTAAGAATATATTTTCTAAAAATGTAATCGAAAGAAAGAAGCTACCTTTGATATAGATGCTCCATTTATTGGAAGTTCAGAACCATAAGTGCTCTGGAGACAATATAATAGTACAATGGAAAATATATGTGATTCCAATTTTCTTTCTGGAGACACTTGTGTATAATTGTGACAAAACTCCTACGAGAAAATGATGGATGCCATGAGCAGGCAACTCAATAGATTACACAAAACATTTGCCACTAAATTAAACTGTTATACAAATTGTAGCCAAGATATATACCAATGTTTCTATGAGATTAGAACCTGCACAAGCTCTGCTTTGCTCTATAGATTTGACCACCACCCGCCCGGCCAAAGCAATATCAGATGGCAGTATTGTAGGCCAGTGAACACCTTGGCATTCATGTTTATGCTCAAAAATGTTCTCCATAACAGGATAAAACTCGCTGCCTAAGGTAATTTTTCCAATATACTCTTCAAGATCACTAGAAAGACTTTCATTAGTGATATGTTTCGTGGGATAATTCTTGAACATCTGTCCTCCTGCTTGTACTCCACAATGATGGGAGCAATATAATGGTATTGAACATGATGCGCAAGGGATTGCATCTGCTGGTAGTCTGTTCAAGCAGTAATGGCAATGAGTTTCCCGACAGTGCTTTGATATAATCTGCAAATGACAGTCCCAAGTAAAATATATCTCATCGGCAAAGCGCAGGGCATTAGCTTTACTGAAATTTCAAAACAGTGACTATAGATTACTTTCTTGACAATGAATGAGAATAAACTTGTACAGAAAGCTGAGAATGGATGACAAATAACAAGAAGGAAAAGAGTCATCAAATATATTGCTTGCAAAAATGAGTTGAAAGACAACTTTTATGGGATCTGAAGAGACTGAATAACCACATCACAGATTTGATAATTAAATTCACTAAAAGAGAACAAAGGACACAAACCAAGTTCATAGGAAGTACAGAAGATAAAACTACTTAGAAAAAAATATAAATACATAGTGGCAATATATCTCATCTCATCCACGCATAAAATGCAGATTTTCAGTTTCAATGGTAATTATGAGTACTATTAAGCCAAGGCACAAATTACTCAGAAAGTTCAATATAATAGTTCTCCTTAGTTGGGTGAGGCATAATTGTTGACTAGGAAGACTATCATTTTTGCATAATTGTTCTGGAACTTATGTTATACCATGTTATTAGATAATTGCTTTAGTTAAAAGAGACAAGTGAATCCATCGAAACACTTAAAAAAAAGAGCACTAATGTTCATACCACAGCATAAGGTTCTTCAGAATGAACCAAGGAAGCTTGAGGAATCTCGCATATTGAAGCCATACCTCTTCCTTTAGCAGGAGTGGTAACACACTTAGTTATCATTTGGAGCGGCTCCTCTGATACAAAATATATAGACCATCTCAGTAGTATGAAACAAAACAAAATCTTTTGTTACAGTAAAATTTTAATATGTCTAATGATCAACAAAATACAACTAATGTAACTACATGTCAGAAAATGCAAAGGTACTCAAGTATGGATCATCCAACAAGGTCATAAGCAGTGAGCCTTTGTACAGAATTATGAGAAAAAATGAACTGTTATCATTCAGGCCGGAGAACATTACAGAAAAAATTCGAAACATAATAAGTCATTAATAAAATGATACGAGTTTAGCAGTCATGACATGTCACAATGATTGTTATAAGATATAGAAATTACAAGACAAGAGCAATAAATAAAGATAGGTAGTTGAAGAGGCATAGCATGAACTATGATGAATCATGATTCTTCTAAATCACTCAATGAAAGACCATGCTTTGCAAACAAAGTTAATTTTAAGAGAGGGCTTTAACAAGCTTCTCTGTTATGGTAAGTCCAAGAAGTCAACTTTATCATGGCCGATGAAGCCGAGGCATCTTCAAGGTATTCAAATGCTAAAACCAACATAGAAGAACGCAGTAGAAAGATTTACAAGAGAAGTTAGAAGGACCCCAAACATTAGCATCATCAGAAAAGGAAGGCTTTTCAAAGCTGAGATTATAAAATTTATAATAAATGGAGTTTCCATATGCAACCAGAGGGATGTTATGCTTACATGCACCAAATAAGAATATAAGATGCTATACAAGATAATCAGAGTCAATAACGGTGAGTTTCACTTGAGCTAACACATATAATTCAAAATATGCTCACACATGCATAAGAACTAAATGCTTAATATCTTAATGTTAAAGTACAAATAGCAGCATAATAGATTAGTGATGATTTAACAAAACCTTAATATTACTCAATGGAGATAACCATCTTACCCATAGTTCTGAGATTCTCCTCATTCTGATCTGCCACTCTATTGCTAGTCCTCTTAGATTGACCTAAAATTATTTTAAGTTCACTTTCTATCTGCCTTTTTCCACCCAATGATGACTCCATATTCTTAGCAATGGTCAAGTCCTGAGCTGCATCTTCATTGTTTCCCAAAGAAGCATTGACCTTACCTCTCCTATACCATGCCTGCAATAAGAAAAAGTCTATTAGAGACAGCCAGAAACTACCATCTGAGAACAACAACAGCATCAGCGCACCAATTTCTACATAATTCTTAAATGAAGTTTGTCTTTTCCACCTTATCTACAGTCAGCATGCACCCTGTGTACTATAACAAGGTTCATAATAACAAATTATAATATATACATGAAAGCATATTCACCTTTGCATAGCTTGGAGAAATTTGAAGAGCCCGATTGCAGTCTCGTAGGCACTCCACCAGAAGATTCATTTTCTAAACAAAAATGCATACCACACTAATAACCAACAAATGAATATGCTAGAGGAAATATAATGAAATAATTTTCATATAAATATAAAAATCGAAAATGACAATATTTTCTTAATAGCATGTACTTGTAATGTGGACAAATATACTATAAACATTACTACATGGAAACAAATATCGGACTCACATGCAATAGATTAGCTCGATTCACATACAACATTGCAACCAAATTTCTGTCCATCTCACTGGCATCTACTGGAGCAACACGCAGTGCCTGATCATCAAGCCACAAAAGCAATCATAACTATGTATGCAATTGCAATAATGTACAAGCTAAATACATAATCAACGAAGAATTTCACATTGCCTGTGCTCCAGATTATATAAACATTTATTAGAAAACCCTATGCCTCAGATTATATAAACAATTAGTAAATTTTTCCTTTACGGCTTTTGCTACTGCAGCCACCTAATTCATACAAACCTTATGCTTCAGATTATATAAACATTTATAGACTTTCATACTCCACTTTTGCTACTGCAGCCACCTAATTCATACAAACTTTATTCTTCAGATTATATAAACATTAACTAGACTTTCGAATTCCACTTTCGCTACTGCAGCTACCTAATCTATACAAACCTTATGCTTCAAATTATGTAAACATTTACTAGATTTTCGCATTCCGCTTTCGCTACTACAGCCACCTAATCCATACAAACCTTATGCTTCAGATTACAAAAGCGCTTATTGATTTTCGTATTTCGCTTTCGCTACAGCAGCAACCTAATCTATACAAACCTTATGCTTCAAATCATATAAAGTTTACTAGAATTTCACATTACGCTGTCAAATTCGCTACTAAAACCGTCTAATTTATACGAAAACTAAGCGAAATTGAAGGTACCTTAGTGTAGAAACTCAAAGCTGGAGTGTAATCTCCACTCGAATAGCATTGATTTCCTTTTCGCTTCAGTTCCAATGCAGCTTCCTTGTCTTTTCCACATAGACCGCTCTTCGGATCCGCCAAATCTCTCACGATCTAACAGATAACAAAAATTAAAAATCTCTACAAGACTACAACACAAAAATCGAAAGAAAAAACACACAGAGAAAGTGAAATTTCACTTACTCGGTGAAACTGCTCAGTACCGATGAAGAAATCGAGTAGAGAGGAGGAGGTAGAAGGAAGTTCGTCGACGGTGCTCTGTGATATCGTTCGCTTGAGATTGTACGGTACAAGTGACTTGAGCTCCTCCATTGCCGGACTCAGAGCTAGACGAATTCGAAACTGCGATTTACGGCGGGAAAAACGATTGTGAGAATAAAAACGATAACGTTTTTTTTTTTTTTTTTTAATTTCACTGTCGTGCTGTTTTCGTGGTTTTGATGCTTGAGTTTTGAGGTTTTTAGCTGCGCGCCTTCGTGGTTTGGTGACTCGTTAGAAGAATTTTAAAATTAATTACTTTTATTGATTAATTAACAAAAAGCTAGATTTTGATTTTCAGGGTTTTATACTTTTATTGAATAATTTTTTTTTTTTCCTTACCTGATTTTTAAATTTAATTTTTATTGTTAAAAACTTTATATTATATCTTTACTTCCAATTGAGTTCAAAATTACATTAAATATTATTTATTTATCTATATGACTATATACCTATAAAAAAAATAAAAAATTATTTCCCCATTTCAAAAAAATTAATTTAAATCATTGTGCTAATAGCTATTATAATTGATGTTTTAGCGGTTAATCTAGTAAAGTTCCGATAGACTCGTACTCGATTGTAGTATCAATCTAAAAATATATGTATCAATTGATTTCGGAAGGAAGAAATTTTGGAGAAAATAAATTTAAATCTTGACAACATTGTGCAATATGTTATATTCTTACTTAAATTGATTCATTTTCTTTAAAATATAGTATATTTGCATATGTTAGTGTTGTTTTCTCATTATTTAACTATTTAAGAATAATCATTACCGAAACTGTAATAATTTTTCATAAAGTTTTACGTTATACCTTATATGTATAAAATCATATGATAATACGTAAAATCATATAAACATATGTGAAATGATATAATAATACGTAAAATCACATAAACATCAAATTATATAATCATATTTTCTTTTACACGTGAAATCATATAGTATATTTTCTTTTTTTCCCTCTCTAAAATTCAAAGTCCAAATGCGAAAGGGAAAACGGTGCAACTCAAGTGTCTGTTGATCACAAACTCCTCGTTTACTGAATCTAGCTAACTCAAACGTCTTTGTTGTAATCTTCGACAATTTCTCTCTTTAGAACAGAGGGTTTCTCTCTCTAAAACCATGGGGGAGGGGGGACCATAGGTTCAAAGTCAAATAAATTGTAAACATGGAAAAATAAAAATAAAACTCGTTTTTAATGTACAAATCAAAAACTCCAATCATGCACATAGCACACTACAATAATATTTATATAGTTGGGCGGTGAGAGTTGGGCATAGTTCCACCACATATTCATCTTATTGAAAATTGGGCGGCGGCCGTCATATTTTATATGTAAACTCTATAATATCAATAAATATTTTTTATTTATAAAATTATCCTTAAAAATTTAACGTAGCTCAAATCTGCTACAATATATTCTTATTAATTTCCATACTCCAGATTTTTATTAATGATATTATAATAAATTTTGTCACCAAACAATCGGATAAAGGATATACCGAGATCAAACCGTATATATATGGTTCGAATATCTACTATTACTCATATGTGATTGTAAAATACACATCGTAGGATTCAAACTTCTCACCGCTAATATGGATGAAAAAAGCACCACACATGTGCCAATAGGTGATTCGTAATACTGTTGTTTTTAAAATAAATAATCAAATTCTTTCAAAATAAATAAATAAATAAATAATCTCATACATATAAAATAGTTAAATATGTCTCAGATTATTAATTGCCCATTGAACACTAATGTGTTTGTGAAGCATTGTATATTTGCAATGGTTGTGACTTGTGAGCTTATATACTTTCCAATTGTGAATCAGATTTAGTAAATTTAATCAAAGATAAATTTATAAATAAATAAAAATAATAATCTCATACATATGCGAACATACAAAATGAGATGGGTACTGATAATACCATTCTTGAAAATTATCCACTATGATCAACGGATCTCATTAATTTCGAACTGTAAATTTTCAGAATCAGGATTCTCTCCTCACTTCATATTTTTAAGGAATATAATCGGTTGTTGATAATATGCAAGTGGAAAGCAATCGCATATTAACCCTTCATTCATTGCAATGTTTATGTGTTTTGAAACGAGGTGAGGTGCGAAAAAGATCAGAGTCCGAATTTTCAATCATTAAATAGATTTAATATATTGAAATTATTTTTGTTATTTACTTATTATTATTTTTATGTACAAAATTAATCACATGCATCAAACGAAACAAAATCAAAATTTATGATTTTGTTTAAATTAAAACTTCTGTACTATATAATATAATAATAATAATTGCTTAAAAGGGCGATTTATATTCCAAGAACACAATATTCCATAACAAAAATGGAAAGAAAACTAAATTTATTGAAGTGCATTGAACATTGCATGTGGCATCGATTAAGGAAGAAAATTGATGGCTTGATGCTATATGAGTATCATACTATCATGGAGATGAAATCGAAGTCTTTCTATAATAATATTGTCTGCCACCAAGAAAATATCATTTGCTTCTAAATCAAGTTTTCATAATCACAATTTTTTACCTTTTTCTTTTCATAATCACAATTTGGTCACTACATTTTCTTGGTCGAAAATTTATGAGTATTTGTATTAAATCCAAATATAATTGGATCCGGTTAATAACAAGAAAATCTACATTGTATTATGTGCACTACCTTATGGTGCACATAGCTGATACGTGTATATTTTCTTATTACATATCACATTTTTAATAATAGTTTGTATCACTTAATAATACACCCGCACTTTACATTAATATGTGTATTTAGGACTCTAGTCAAGTGAAAGTATAGTATTACAAATTTGAAACACAAGCTATATGTAACCTTGATAGTGATTGAGATTTTTTCTTTCTTTCTTTTTTACTTAAAATATTTCACATATATTGTAATATAATTAAAAAATACATAAATAATTAATGTTGAAAATGTATATCTTGCTCATCAATCATAATATGAATACACCGTGTCTCTTCTTAGTTTAGGTGTTGGGCAATTTTCCTTCCATGTTAGTTGTAGAGAATTAAAGTCACGTCATACGCAATTTACATATGATTGTAGGAGAGTTTTCACTCTGATATTTTAAAAGTATATATCGAGACCACTCATATAGTGTTTAATCTCTGTAGATTCCAGTCTAACCCTTTCGATTTTATTTGTTTTTTTGTTTTTTTGTTTTTTTAAACATAATGTGAGGACAAGCGACCCTGCCAGCCCAAGAAAAAAGCAGTGGCCTTGATTGAACAGGCGGCTGTATAAGCATAATTAATCAAATATATTTTAACAGTTATAATCTCGCCATCATATGAGATTAGTGTGATTTATATCCTATTGCGTTTTTGTCATGAAGGATTGTCGTTTCGACAGGTGTTATTCACTTGAAATAATGAAAAAAACCATTATTGCTTTGATGCAATGTTAATCGAAGTCCCATGTCAATCCAAATGAATAAACAAATTGCATATGCTATTTAAAAATAAAATAAAATAAAAAACATTAATTCAAATTCAATTCAAACGTAGTTGATTATATAAATAAAATTTAAAATATTAATAATAACAGTAATTATTTCAAATAATAATTAGTGACTGCCTAAACAGTTTTAATAATAATAACTTATAGTTCAAGGTTTTTATTAGCGACTGCCTCATCCATGTTTTAATATAAACAGTTTGTCGGGTCATCTACTCCTAGAGTACAGAGTATTGAGAGAAGACTTATCGCACATACTCATAAATACGTATAATGCACATACTTGTATATACGTATAATGAAATTTAAATCTTTACATAGATGTTTTATATATAATTTCCATACAAATTGAATATTTTTATCGGTTGAATTTAATATACTAATTTGGTTAAGAGTTCATTGGGATCTGATAAGATCAACTGCTATAAACATGATATAAAATCCAACTCTCATTACAAGGGATATATCACCCCACATTATCTGATTTAATGGAAAAATATGAAATTCGATACTCAACCACTCTATTAAAAATGGTTGTGCGCACTACGAATTGAGTATTTGAGCATCAAATAGTTAATTTCACAATTCACTAAACATATTCAATTATCATAAAGATGATATCAGATAGGGTTAAACCATATACAATTTTATAATAAAAAAATAAAAGGCATTAGCACACTAACTTTTAGTAAAATGACTGTACACTTCTTCTTTTCACAGATTATATTATAAGAATTTGAGTTTTATTTTGCTAATTAAACCGTGAAAGTGTGGGGAGACTCCTCTCTATAACGAGAGTTGCATTTCAGATCGTGCTAGAAAATAAAAAATTGCCAGGCATTAGTCTCCAACTGATTTCCAATTTTTATATGATGTTTATAACCTAAAGCTTTGCCAGATCAATATGATAAAGCTAAAGCTCACAAATTTATAATATTAATTAATTTTATGAAATTAATTGCAAACATCATGAACGTTATTCAATGTTATCCAGACAAGTCACTACAACTAAAATAAGCAACAAAATATGATAGTTGACATGATTAATTATCTATATAATCAAATTCCATGAAGCAGCCATTATCTTATAATAATTAGAAGATAAAAATAAAACAAAAATGTAATCTGCCAGCATGAAATTTCTGTAAGTTTTTGTTTTATTAAGAGATAATCATTGGCTAATATAATTAACTACACCAAAGTAGTAGTACAGCTTCTAAAGATAATGACTAGATGATTTACTTGCCAAATAAAAATTGACAACATGAAAATACTATATATAAAAAACATGAAAATACAAAATAATTTGATGTTGAGTTTGTTTGCATTGGCTTTTTGAAATAAATATATGATAAAATACATTTAAAATAAATAAATAAATAAATAAACTCAACACTTGCATTTTAAAATACATATGCAGTGGATATGTATGATAAAAACATATGTATAATTTTCATTTATGATGCATCTACTAGTCAAAAATTTTAATCATAAAAAGAGAATTTAATTTTTGATATGTGATTATAGTGTTTACTATTATTATAAATCAAATTATTATCCTTTTTTTTTTAATATCACAATAATTATTATGAATCAAATTACACGAGCCCTATATATAAATTACATTAGCCTTATATATAAATTTAGTAAAGGGTTAATATTAAAACCCCCATCTTTGAAGTATTATTAGATGTATAGTTACAAATACTTTTATTTTATAAACATTCCCTATGAACTAACACCGTTAACATTTCGTTTATGTTAACTAAGTTCGACTATTAAAAAGTCTAAAAAATGTCTCTATTTAAGCTTCAATTATATAAATTGACCATTACATCCTCATACTTTTACCAAATAAATTAATAAAATGATACAAAATGTGGGAATGTTCACTTCTCCTTTGTAAGTTATAATAAAATAAATTATAATTTTGTTATTTTTAGAGATAAAATTATCTACAAAATAACTTCTCCTTTACAAGTTAACATTCCGGTTTTTTGTATCATTTTATTTATTTATTTGGTAAAATTATGAGGGCATAATGGTCAATACATACAATTGAATCTTAAATAGATATATTTTAGACTTTTTAACTATCAAATTCAGTCAACACAAACGGAATGGTAACGGTGTTAGTCCATAGGGAAGACTTTTAAAATAAAAGCATTTGTAACTATACATTTAATAATAGTTTAAAGGTGAAGGGAGGTTTTTAATATTAACCCTTTAGAAAAATAAGTTTCATTTCATGATTTCATTTTTATAATTTTATCTCTCATGTTCATTCTCACTTATTAAATATGTCCTGAGAGAACAAGTGAAATGCTTATTTTAAAATATATATAAAAAAAAAAAACATTTTTATAAAAACTAGATATATTTATATAGTTTTTCTCTCCTTACGACCGAATTTGAACTTTTATGATCAAGACAAGACATGTGAATCATTGATTAAGTTTAAGAAGACTTTGACTAAATTGAAGTATGTAGATCTAATAGTCGATACTTATAGAACTGATATAAATAAAATCAGTTTGCTCCTCTGAACTAAACATATTGAAAAGCATTTCCATTTTATATACATTTTTTTTCAATTAAAAACAATATAACTATTTCAATACCAAAATTACCATGTCACTATTGGACTCGTTTCATTTGGAAAATTAGAGAACTTACTATGGAAAAAAGACACACACAGGAGGACCCTATAGTCTCATCATTTTAGTTTCCACATTTTGTCCCTATAAAACCCTAAAATTACAAAACCAAATTCTATCTACGAATCTACGATCATCAGGCACGTTTCAGTCACTTTGGTCTGCTTGAATCCTTGACTTACCGGCACATGGACGGTGCCCACAACACATCATTAAATTTGTGGACGATCTTGAGCCACCTCGGACTCACCTGTCCATCTCAACAAGGGAGATTTTCCAAAAGGTCCCTTATGTTTGATCATTTTTTTCAAAATACTCATTTAGTTTCGAATTTAAATGAAAACCCTTGTTCAAGTTTAATTAATAAAATGAGATGAAAATTGAGGTGACCTAATAAAAAACACTTCACATCCATTGATCCACTTCATTGAGATTGTTGGTTTGTGTTACATGACTTCAAAAACTAAATTTTAAAATTACAAGGAATTTTGTTTAGACAAATTAGAAAAAAAATAATAATTCAAAAACTAAAACAATCCATAACAAACTTCAAAATAGTTACTTTCAGTTTGAGTTTAGTAAATTCCTCATTAAACAACTACTTAAAATATTGGCTTACCATTTATTTATGAGTTTGATCATTCCTTAATAGTTAGAGCTATATCGTAAATGTAACGTATATACATATCAGAAAGGTTTATATTATCACTTCTTTATATTATCTTATTGGTCTATAATGATAAGGTTTTTAATCTAAATTTAACATCATGCATCGATTATGAGAAAATGTTGAATTTCAGCGGGTAGTGTTTGCAATTCTACATTTTGCAGGGGCATTTTAGTCAATTCAGACCACAAAACTCTCGAAAATGATTGGTCGGTCACAAGATAAGCAATTAAATTCAGCTTACATACACTCACTAGGTCCCACCACTTCCCACTATTTCTCACTGATAATCCACTATATAATCCCACCACATCACCACCACTCCTCACTCTCATCGGCAGATAGATCCGACGGTCACAAACAACTTAAACAACAAACTAGTTTCTTCCTTCTCTCTGTATCTTGTCTCTGCGTTTTCGAGAAGCCAAAAAAATGGAAGGCAAAGAAGAGGATGTTAGATTGGGAGCCAACAAGTTCAACGAGAGGCAGCCGATAGGTACGGCGGCGCAGATCCAAGACGGCAAGGACTACACTGAGCCGCCGCCGGCGCCGCTGTTCGAGCCGAGTGAGCTGACTTCCTGGTCGTTTTACAGAGCTGGGATCGCTGAGTTCGTCGCCACTTTCCTCTTCCTCTACATCACTGTCTTGACTGTCATGGGCGTCGCCAAAGAGACCTCAAAGTGTAAGACGGTCGGGATTCAAGGAATCGCATGGGCTTTTGGTGGCATGATCTTCGCCCTTGTCTACTGTACTGCCGGAATCTCAGGTTAGTTTTTTTTGTTTTTTGTTTTACTCTGTTTTATAGATGGTGATAAGAAGCGCTTTTGAGTAATAAGTGCTTTTTTTGTTATCAAAAAGATAAATAGAAGATGAACAAAAGAAAGTTTACTTGCAGTGGTTTTCTGGTTTTTTTTTCTTATATTTGAAAGTTGCTAAAAAAAAGGCCTCTTTTTTTTTTTTCTCCTGTTTTTGAGATGCTGACAAGAAGCGCTTCTGAGAAATAAGTGCTTTTTTTTTTCTTTCACAAAAGATAAATTGAAGATGAACAAAAGAAAGTTACTTGCATGGTTTTCTGGGGAATTTTTTTTAGCTGTCCTTTGGGGATGGTGATAAGAAGCGCTTCTGAGTAATAAGTTCTTTTTTTATTTTTCTCTGAAGATATTATTTGCAGTGGTTTTCCGGGATATATATATATATATTTTTTCCTGATCTTTGAAAGTAACTAAAAAAAACAGTTTTTGTAACTAGCTTCTGTGCAAGTGCTTTTAATAAGCAGAAGCTGAACAAAAAGTTACTAAAAAAAATACCAGTTTTGCAACTTCAAAGCACTTTTTAAACAAAACTTGAAGTATCAGCAAATTCTTTTCTGAAAATCGCCTTTTTTTTTTTTCGTGTTTGTGCTGAAGTTGGGAGAGTGTTTTTTGATCAATTTCAGGAGGACACATAAATCCGGCGGTGACGTTCGGGTTGTTTCTAGGGAGGAAGCTGTCGCTGACACGGGCGTTGTACTACATAGTGATGCAGTGTCTTGGAGCAATCTGCGGCGCCGGCGTCGTGAAGGGCTTCATGGGATCGGCCCGATACGAGTCCCTGAAAGGTGGTGCCAACTTTGTGGCTCATGGTTACACCAAAGGTGACGGTCTCGGCGCTGAGATCATCGGCACCTTCGTTCTCGTCTACACCGTCTTCTCTGCCACCGATGCCAAACGTAGCGCCAGAGACTCCCATGTCCCTGTAAGTCGTCGTCTTCTTCTTCTTCCTCCCAACGTATTTTACAAGCTAATTCTCTCGACCGTATAATTATGGGGAAGTTGTGCAAATGTCTCAAATTAAAAGGATCGTTTTATAAAAATACAAACAGTTATCTTTTATTTATTAATTATGTATTTTTTATAACCTATGAAATTTATATATATATACCCCTGGAAAACACCTATGCATCTAATGTACCGTAAATCTTCATTCAAAACATGCCACGTGACACGATTCGAAAGAGATATAACACGGAAGCTGCCTTGGGTGCAGTGAGATGCACTTGTATTTCCATTGCAATCTTGCCAAGTGACATGAGAAAATTTGTATTTTGTCTCGTGGCAAGATCGTAGGAAGGGAAATGTAATTGTAATTATAATTACTCAGTAACTATACGTATTGAAATCGGAATTTGGATGGTTTATTTCGGAATTCTAACGATAGTTTGTTATGGATGGATAGATTTTGGCACCATTGCCAATTGGGTTCGCTGTGTTCTTGGTACATTTGGCCACTATTCCGATCACCGGAACCGGCATCAATCCGGCTAGGAGTCTGGGAGCTGCAATCATCTTCAACAGGGCCCAAGCCTGGGATGACCAAGTAAGCCCATTAATCGTATTATTAAATACAATTTAGTTCATGATAATTTACAAAAGATGTTAATCAAAATCTGTTTCTTTGTGTGTAAAATCAATGGTTGCAGTGGATTTTCTGGGTGGGACCATTCATTGGAGCAGCACTTGCAGCTCTATACCACGTGGTCGTGATCAGAGCCATTCCCTTCAAATCAAAGTGATGATCTCAACGATTGTGATTCCGACACGTGCCCGGTGTTTATCTGTCCAATTTGGTTGTTGTTTGCTTAAGTTTTCTTTTTCTTCGTGGGACCCTTCTTTCTTTTTTTTTTCAAAAAAAAAAAAGGAAAAAAACGAGGGTAGGTTGATGATGATGTACGGTGATGATGGCATTTGCTTAGACGGGCCCCATCTCTAAGACAAGAAAAAAAAAAAGATGATTGTGGTGATGGGGTTGATGAGCATGTGTGATGTGTCTATTCTATTGTCTTTAATTATCTGTAAATTTGTATGGCTACGATTTGTGCAACGTCATTTTCCAAATAACACCGACCACACCTGTTCCATATTTTACACTCTCTATCCTAAATTATGAGATTGTCTACGATTTCCCAAGTTTTGTCATTTAATTATTTCCACATGTGATTGATGATGACTCAACACTCTGTGCACATAAGTGAAGGATCCGGAATTTTATTTTTAGTTGATAATTACCCAACATATTGCATCAACTATTAGAATGTTATGAAAATAAATTTGGTATAGAATGATATACTAAATCCTATATCGAGTCAATTTTAAAGTTAAAAGGAAATAAAATTGTAAAAATGTGAAAAATTAGAATCAGTTGATTTTTATAACGTTACAAGATTGAATTTTGTTGATTTTTATAATGTTGCAATATCGAATTCCACACATAACTATGTACCTGATTAATCTTGTCAACTTTAGAGTTAAAAGGAAGTGAAACTGTAATAATAATGCTTACGAAAATTAGATTATGTTGATTTTAGTATGTGTTAAGAGTTTTAATTTTAAAATATATGTACTCAAATGACTACATTAAGGAATTCAAGTTTACAATTCTAGTATTGTATAATAATTGTAGTAGGGTAGAAAATTTCATGCACGGTATTAAAATTCACAATTCCAATGTAATTTTATTGATACTACCAAACAACATCTTTTGGAGGATTTTGGGGCATGCATAAGTGTCGATTTTTTTCGTAGTATTCGTTACAACTTTCGATTAGGAGAACTTGGGTGCAACAGTATGTATTGTATATCTTCTGTTGCAATTCCGACACATAATAAATTTTCACATGTGATAAGATCGTAACGAAAGATGTATTTATATATCATTGTATTTAAGGCTTTAATTGTTTACCCTCTAATTAGATGTTATTATATCTATTTTCTTGTTTTAATAAGTTTTATCATTTTGTGAAGAAAAAAAATTATATCCGTGATCGGATCACTTTCTACTTTATCATCATTTATGATTGAATTATTGTAATAGATTGATAAGAAAAAGACCCCAAGTAATGTATGTTTTGTAAAAGTGTTCAAAGTTTTGGAATTATATCAACTAATATAGCGTAGAGATCGAATGATCAATACACTAAAATAGCTAATCAAGTGTATTTAGCATTTCTCATTTTCGTAGACTTATAGGATATTTGTTGGAAGGTCAGGGTCACTAATTGAGTTAATTAGAGATAAACATATATAGATTACTATTGTTAGGTTTTTATATTACCTAACCAACCATAATGATATACTTAATTAATTAATTAACTTACCTCATGGTTTTATATAGTTAATTCTTTCTTGACTTTAATTAAAGTGATCATCACAAGCACATTATAAGAATATTCTCTATAAGAAAAAGACAAAGCAGCAATTCAAACATTTAAGATAGTAGTAGGTTACTTCAAATTAAAGAAATTAATAGTTTTTCTTGTTCTCATTGTATTATATATATATATATATTATTCTTTATCAATCATGATCAGGTTTCTCATTTTTATTTTATTACTTTTTAATATGAAATTTTACGGTAATCAAGTTGGAGTCTAACGGACCTGCTGAGATCAAGCAAGACATATACGTATATGCTAGTAAAATGTACATGAAGACTCGAACTGTGTACCACAAACATGCATGGAATAAGAGGTGCACACCTTTGATCTAAGAGCTAGAGTTGAGATCAACCAAGACATTCTTGTGCTTGTATTTGTAAAATGCTTATATTAAGACTCAAACCCACACCACAGACGTGGAAGGAGAGGTGAACACCGGTCGAAGGGATTGTGCTTATTTTATTACTCTTAACAAATAATCTTTCAAAGAATGATCTTTAGAGAGCTATATTATTCATAGAAAAAGACAAATAGTAGAATAGATAATAGATGATAATGAAACTTGAAAGGTACTAGCTAGATAACCATTAAAGGATTGTATATTCTGGTTTCAAACCAAAGGAGATAATGATGCTAAGGTAGAAGATATCAAACCAAAGAAGATAATGATGATAAGGTAGAAGATACCGACTTTGTAATCCTTAATTATTACAATTTTCAAATCAAACATGTCCATTTTTCACCTATTTTTTTTTCTCTTTAGCACAACAACAATGTTAATGATCTTGTCTGGTTCTGTTTGACTAGCAAAGTCCTGAATAATTAAATCAGTGATCTCACCATACAATTCATCAAGAATTTTCACTCCAAAGTGGTGTGAGATCATTGGTTCTGTGAATGATCTGATATTGTTAGCATAACTAGTGGCATTACTCCAGATGTCCTTATCTCCAATGTCGATTGCAAATGTTTCCATGAGATCGACCGCAAACGATCCCTCCTTGTCTATAAGCTCTTTCACTTCTTCTTGAGATGGTGTATAGTATGGTACATCAAAGGAATCCAACCTCTCTTCATCAATCAATCCCTTAAAAGATGAAAAAAATTAAAAAACTGGACAGATTTAATAGGATATATATGAAGCTTGATTGAGTCTTAATTAATTTACATAATCGGTGATGAAAATAGTTGGAAATTAAAAGGATGAATGGATGGATGTTCGAACTCAATTGTAATTTGTGTTTTTGAAATCTTACTAATGGATGGATGTTCGAACTCAATTGTAATTTGTGTTTTTGAAATCTTACTCCAAAAGGATCAAGGAGTTTGTTGGGACTTGCTTAAATCAAGTATTATATGTACGGTTTGATATTTACTCTCACAATGCTAGGAGAGAATTTCCTTTACGTGCTTGTAAAATACGTATGCTAAACCATGTAGACTAGTTAAAATGTGACAATAAAAAAAATCAATGGTTTGCCGGGACATGCTGAAATCAAGTAATATTTGTACGGTTTGGATATCTACTCCTCGTACATATACTTGTAAAATGCGCATGCTAAACCTGCGGACTAGTCTTACATGTTTGTAAACATTCAACTCTTACCTTTGAAACCAAGTGAGATATGGCTTCTGCAAAGAGTTCCCATGGTGTGTAGCTGTCTTCACTGGTGGGATCTGCAGAGAGCCTTCCATGGAGAACCAAGATGGCACGGCCACCGTAGGGGACCATCTCCTGAGCACGTGACTTTAAAAACAAGGAGAAGTCTTGTTGAAATTGAGCAAGGTATGCTTCGCACACAGCAGGAGGACTTGTTTTGGATATGTAAATCTTCCCTTTGTTTATTGGCAACCTTTCTTCATCTCTAAGTTCTGGTACCTTTTCATTCAATTTTTTATTTGCATTTTGAAGTAAATTAGTAACAAGTGCTTGACAAAATTCTGACATTTCTGTATGAAGATTGATTATAATTTTTTTTTTATTTTTTAAAAATCGTTACAATGTAGGTTGCTAGTGTTCAATTATAAAAAGGGTTTCCATATTAGAAGCAAATTTTGAACTATTACAATAAATCAAGTGTTTCGAAAAGCGAGACATGATACGAACCACAACTTAATATTGGTGTTGATGTTAGGGGTAAATGACTAACAGATCTCATTTCATCAATTAGAAAAGCATTTGAAATGTACTCTTGTATCTCATATTCTCATGCATAAAAAAGTATCCAAAGGGACCAATTTGAAAAACTATTAAACTTTTAATAAATAAATATAAATAACAAACAAATTAAGGTAAAATGTAAATAAACTTTAAAAAAAAGTGTGGGGAGAAAAGCCACCTCATCTCTGTCACTCACTCATGCATAAAAAAGTATCCAAAGGGACCAATTTGAAAAACTATTAAACTTTTAATAGAAAAATATAAATAACAAACAAATTAAGGTAAAATGTAAATAAACTTTAAAAAAAAGTGTGGGGATGACCACCTCATTCTGTCACTCACTATCGTGGTCTGGCCACCGTGTCTATGGACGTAGACAAATTATATCTATTTTACAGGGATGTATGAATCCTCTCTGTTGTTTAGTCATTTTCAGATAATTCAAATTATATCAGAAAATAAAGTGCAGATGTTTACATCGAAAAATATATATACCTTAGAGAGCCAGTGGGCACCATAGGAGGAATGGACAAGATGCATAGTGTTTCTAGGAAAAAGCCTACCATGAAAAGAACCAGGAGCACCCATCACAAAACACGAAACGTTTTTATGTTTTTCACCAACAAAACTAGACAAGCCTTTGAAGAGTGTGTTGAAATCGTTTCCTGGAAGATCGTTCAAGTAGAATTGAAATTCTGGGATTTTGCAGTGCTTATTTAATTCTCTGCATTTGTTTTCCACACTTTGTATAACGGTTGACATCACAGAAAATGAATTTGGACCAGAAGAACAACCCAAATCCGCTGCGTTTAGAACTTGAAATGGCAATGAAGAATTTTCTGTGAAGAGAGATTCAACTGCTCTCTCTAGTATTGGTTTGGATTTGACTGTCACTTTACGCTGTATTATAAACATTCATTCAAGATCAAAATAGTCATAAAAGTTGCATGTTTTTGAAAAACGAAATTTAAAAAACACCCACATTTGATAGCATAAGTTTTACAACGTTATAGATTGACCTGCCACACTCCCAAAAATGACAATTAATGTCACTTTATAACATTTCTGTATAAAAAATTAAACGTGCGCAAATCTCACACCCGAAACCTCTTTTTCAACATGAGAAACTAATCAAATCACTTATATATAACATCATTTGAGATGAAAATTATAGATATAAAAACTCGGCTCAAAGTTTTAATTAGTCTAGTTATTCAAATGATTGTTTTGAAATTTGTTATATTGATGTATTGAAAAAAATAAAAAATAAGTACTGTATATTAGTATATATCTAACCTTTTATTAGAAGTTTACAATTTTTTTTTCCCAAAATCAATTCAACTTTAAATTGAAATTTGTAAAAATCTTATACCAACAAATAGTTTCTACGAAGTAATTAAATAGAAAAAAGGAAGAAGCTAGTTAAAAATAAAAATGACTATGGGGTAGCAGACCGTGAGTCCAGAGTTGTGCAGGAAGCTGCTCTTTCCTTCTCCTTTGCTCATGCAAAGCACTTCCTTCAACTCCATGGAGTCTACACTACTGTCTCTTAGCTCTAGCTCTCTTGAGTTATATTATATAGGAAAATATAATTAACTTGTTTACATTGATTTCTTACTTTCAAATCCAAATAAAAACATGAGAGTGTAAGCAATTATTATGTTTCTATTTGGATTTTAGAACATTAAAAATTCCTCCTTAATGTGTATTTTAAAGGCACACGTTGCTATACATATGTGCATAATATATATATATATATATGTGCATAATATATATATATATATATATATATGTGTGCATATATATATATAGTTTTTCTTTCCTCACGAAGGAACTGAACTTTTAAAATTATGACGAAACTTGTGAGTCATCAATTAAGTTTAAGAAGATTTTGATTAAACTGAAATATGTGAATCTAATGGTTGATAGGTGTGGAACTGATATTAATAAAATTAGTTCGTCGTGCCGAGAAAAACTGATATATATATATCGCAGTGTATATTAAAGTTTTCTGTTGGATGATTTGATTATTTTATTAAGTGGTTGTTATTCGTCCCTCCTATCTAAAGATTATGTACATATTTGTGGCATGAGTAATATTTTGTACCACCGGGGTAGCGGCACTGACGCAGCCCCATAGTGAAAAATAGAAAGAAAAACACATGGGACCTGTGCAGTGGAAAATAGGAAGAAAAACACATGGGACCCATGGCTCACGCAGTCGCGGCACCGTGGTATCTAAAAATACTCTTGTGGCATTGAAGTTGTTGGTTGGGGTCCTAGTTGAATTATTTTCGTTATATATATTTTTGAAATTTGATATCATTAGGGATTTACGAGACCTATTGAGATTAGACATTAATTATATTATGCAAAGAGTAATGCTATATATACCATCCAAATAATTAACCTAAATTTCAATTCAAATAATGTGGCAAGTGAATTGTTATCACCACACATAATATGGAATGATGTAGTCGGTTAATGAAAAAACCACTTACCACATCAATTGAGTTAAAATTTGGGCTAAATTTGTGGGTTGACCAATAACAAAGAGTAATGCTATACAATCAAAAACTTTAACTTAAATTTTAACTCAAATGATATAGTAAGTAATTTTTTCATTAACCACATAATTCCACGTTGTCTGTGGTGATGACAATCCACTTGTTATATAATTTGGATTGAAATTTGGGTTAATTATTTAGGTGGTATAGCATTACTCTTTTACAAAACATGAGATGTATACATCGCTTCACTTGAACTACGAGGAGATATGGACTAATTTAGTTAATTAATAAGGAGATATGGACTAATTTAGTTAATTAATAAGAGATAAATATATATAAGAATTACTAATTTTTAGGTTTTTAAATTATTAGGTAATCAACCATAAGGATGGACCCTCACTTAATTATATCGTTCTTTCTTGACTTTAATTAAAGGGGTCATCGCATGCACATAAATAATATTCCTAATAAGAAAAATACAAGCAGCAACTCAACAATAATCAAGACGGTGGGCTACTATTGAAATATATAGAAAAATATGCTTTATTTAAAGATAAAATAAAAATTCTAGTACAATGAAGATAAGGTTTTTCATTTTATAATTTTAAAATAATCTCCAAGAGATGACCTTAAGAGTAGATTTCTAAAATGATGATTTTGAAACTTGAAAGGCACTTTACAACCGTTACAGGATTACATTCAAATCATGATGATGATGATGATGATGGTGATAAGGTAGAAGATGCTTGATTTGTAATTAAAAAAAATTAAGATGTCATTCGATATATTCATTTATAATTTATAGACAATTGATATATTT
Source organism: Acer negundo (assembly GCA_035582765.1). NCBI lineage: Eukaryota > Viridiplantae > Streptophyta > Magnoliopsida > Sapindales > Sapindaceae > Acer > Acer negundo. Next base: position 3,981,271 of record CM069242.1, read on the forward strand.
ATGTATAATTTATAGACAATCGTAAACAAAGCTAAAAAAGTAAAATTAAAAAAACCCCTAAAAAAATAAATTCCTTTTTAAATCTCACACCGAACGGGTAAGAGTCTATTGGAACAAGGAAAAAAATAAAAAATAAAAGAAACGATATTAAAATTAAATATTCTTTAAAGAAAATATATTTAATATTTAATATATTTAAAAATTTAATTTGGCCCCTTAAATATTGTATATTAGTATATTGACAGTCTAAAATAAAATTTTATAGCTTTGCCCACAAAATTATTGTTATTTTTATTATTATTTAAGTATAATAATAAACCAAATGAATTAGAGTCTATCAGGATCTACCGAATAACACACAAGTGTATGTATTCATTATTACATATCAAATGTCTTTCAATTATATATCTTTTCTCCTCAACACAACAACAATGTTAATAATCTTGTCTGGTTCTGTTCGAGTGGCGAAATCCTGGACAATTAAATCAGTGATCTTATCATACAATTCATCAAGAATTTCCACTCCAAAATGGTGTGAGATCATTGGTTCTGTGAATGATCTGATATTGTTAGCATATCGTGTGGCATCACTCCAGATGTCCTTATCTCCAATGTCGATTGCAAATGTTTCCATGAGATCGACCGCAAACGATCCCTCCTTTTCTATCATGTCTTTCACTTCATCTTGAGATGGTGTATAATATGGTACATCAAAGGAATCCAACTTCTCTTCATCAATCAATCCCTTAAAAGATGAAAAAAAAATAAAAATTGGACAGATTTAATTGGATATATATGAATTAGTTTGACTGAGTCTTAATGTCTTGTTTAATTTGCATAACTGGTGAAGAAAATAGTTGCAAAAATTCAAAAGAATTAATGGATGGATGGATGTTCGAATTCGAAATTGTTTATTTTTTATTTATTATTATTTTTTATTATTATTTTTTTAAATAAGATTTATGAGTTTTCACTTTCTTTTTTTTTTTAATAGCTAAAAAAAACCTATATGTACAGTCGATCTGTTGAATCAGAGAGTTTTCAGAGACTTGTTGAATCAAACACTATATGTACGGTTTGAATATCCACTATCAAACTATTATGAGAAAACTCCCCTACACAAGCTTGTAAAGTGTGCAACTGCTTAGATTAGTCAAAAAAGTGGATGGATGGATGTTCGAAGTCCAAATTTTTTTTTTTTTTTTTCTTCTTGAAATCTGACATGTAACGGTTACGGGGTTTGCCAGAACTTGTCAAAAATACAGCAACGAAGCTTTTCTCAAAATGAAATCCAAATGTGTCTCATGCATATCATATGCAACTCTTCCGATATATATACTCAAGAACAAAACCGTGCGGACTCATACTCTTACGTGTTAATTTATATGGAAAACATAAGCTCTTTGTAAGAGATCGGAAGTTAAATTAATTACCTTGGAAACCAAGTGAGATATGGCATCTGAAAAAAGCTCCCAAGGAGTGTAGTTGTCTTTACTAGTGGGATCTGCAGAGAGCCTTCCATGGAGGATCAAGACGACACGGCCGACGTCGGGCACCATCTCCTGAGCACGTGACCTCAAAAACAAATAGAAGTCTTGTTGAAACTGAGCAAGGTATGCTTCTCTTACAGCAGGAGGACTTGTCTTGGATATGTAAATCTTCCCTTTGTTTATTGGAAGATCAATTGGTACCTAATTTTCATTCATTTTTCAAGTTACATTATTTGAAATAGATTAATATATAATAATAGCTAGAGATCAGCTTCACAAGTTTGTGTATAATTCTATGTGAAGATTGATGATTAAAAAGTGCATGCTTTTAGAGAAGTAATTTTGGTATAATAAAGAATGTTTTTACAAGGTAGGATGCAAATGCTTAGTTTTAAAAAATAAAAAATAAAATAAAAAATAAACACTAGAAAATATCTTTCAAGTGAAGCACTTACCTTTTTTTAAAAAACCTAGAATCCCCGAACCTACTTATTAAATCCGAGTTTGAAATTATGGTCCTGCCAAACCCTACAATCAATCTTTGGTAAATATGAAACTATGACATTTGGTCACGGAGGTAGCGACTATACAATTAGAATTCTAGATTTTGTGGAGCAAAACCATCAACCTGACCATTAATTCTACTAGTCCTCATAGGTAGTCAAAAAAACACTTTTATTCTGAAGCACTGTTATCTTATCTGTTGAAATCTTTTGTCTATGGATGTAACCGTAGGCCGTAGGCAAATATCATGTCAAACAATGTATGCATGACTTATCTCATTGTTTAATCATTTTTTGGCGTGCGAACGTTTACATTTTATTTCTATAATTATGTATCTTGAGTTTTTAGTATAACTCATTGCAAAAATGATTCAAATTCTTTATATAAAGAATTCAAACTTGAACGAAAATAAAGTGTAAACGTTCGCATACCTTAGAGAGCCAGTGGGCACCATATGAGGAATGAACAAGATGCATGGTGTTTCTAGGAAAAAGCCTTCCATGGAAAGAACCAGGAGCACCCATCACAAAACACGAAACGTTTTTGTGTTTTTCACTAACAAAACTAGTCAAGCCCTTGAAGAGTGTGTTGAAATCGTTCCCCGGAAGATCGTTCAAGTAGAATTGAAATTCTGGGATTGTTTTGCACTTCAATTCTCTGCATTTGTTTTCCACACTTCGTATCACAGTTGACATCACAGAAAATGAGTTTGGACCTGAAGAACAACCCAAATCCGCTGCGTTTAGAACTTGAAATGGCAGAGAAGAATTTTCTGTGAAGAGAGATTCAACTGCTCTCTCTAGTATTGGCTTGGACTTGACTGCAACTTTTTGCTGTATTATAGAAATGGAAAACAGTCATGAAGATCAAAATAGTCATAAAAGTTTCACGTTTTTGAAAAACGAAATTAATTTCAAGAACACGGCCCTATAAGTTTTAATCTGAAAAAAATGTTTAAAATATTTTTAAAACAATTACAAAATGTTACTAAATGTTAAATACTTTTCACTTTGGCCCCCCCTAAAATTTTTTTGTTTTTGTATAAAGACCCTCCAAACTTGAATAGCCACCCCTGATAGAAGATAAGCACGACTTGCTTGGTCGGTACGTATTAAGATTAAGCATTACCTGCTTGAACGACCTAGATATCTACTCCTATAATCGAAAGATATCTACGTAATCCCATATCTCTAGAAAGAAAGCTCATTACACATACTTGTGAAATTACATAGCGAGACTCGACTATCTAATCACCACTATCATTGAAGGGATACATGAACTAAAAATAGATGTGCATAGTTATATTAATATAAATCTGTATATAGAAATTTCATTCGAAACATTGTGATAAAATGATCTGTATTGAAATACATGTATGGGACAGTGTATATAACATGATATGACAGTTAGAAATCACTTATAGGGCGTATGATCATTTGCGACACAAGTTGGCAATTAAATTTATATATTATGAATCTTGATTCATTGATATCAAGAATTGCCAATTAAATGTTCAAAAAAAAGAAAAAGAAAAAAGAATTGCCAATTAAATTTATCAAAAAAGCTAAAAAGATACAAATAATAGAGCAAACCGTGAGTCCAGAGTTTTGAAGGTAGCTGCTTTCTCCTTCTCCTGTGCTCATGAAAAGCTCTTCCTTCACTTCCATCGAGACTCTCTCTGAATCTCCCCCTTGAATTCGAAGTCGAACTCGAAGGTTGATATTTATTAGATCTTTCGAAAAAAGTCTTCAATGAGCCGATCGACGTATACGTTTCTATTATATCTCTCATAATTACGTGTAATTAATTAATCCCACTTAAAAAAGAGATTATTATTTAGCTTTTCCTTTCTATGTCTAGCTAATTTTCGAGAAGAAAATCTTGGATGCAGTGCAACGGAGAGAGCATGTATCCTCGTTGAGATCTTGCCACATCAGAAAGTTTGTCACGTGTCAAAATCGCAGCGGGTGTGTGCATGGTGCATTCTATCTTTTGCTCTGATTTTATAGTTGAAATGGAGGTTGATGACGTACACTGCTGCTGGATCCCATATTTACTGGGTGAGATGGTGATTGTCTGATTGATGATGTTCTGATTTTCTAATATTTATAGGGCTGTGATTTGTCGAACTAACGTACAGCTGACCAAATCATGTTCCATATTTAATTCTGGTCTCCTCCTCAGTATTGGAAGTTCAAGACAAAAACTAATATTGTAGGAATCCCGTACAAGAAAAAGTGTGGAATCCCGCAACTGATACTTTTCAACAAAATGTAATACCATTTGATGTTGAAAGTAATGATACAAATAAATAAATAAAATAGACATTAATTAATTAAAATGTAACATGTCTATTTTATATCTAGAAAATTATTTATAACCAAATTAATCTAATTTTCTTCTTAATTTTCATTTCAATTATATAATCAAAGTGTATGAGAAAACATTTTTTATTTTGTTGCAAAATTAATGTCTGTTCTTAACGGTATGCATAACTGGAAAAAAAATAAAATTAATGGTTCTCAGCTTATAAAATATAAATTTCAATAGCTTAATTAAAATATCATTATACCATTGATATATTTAAATCATAATTATTTACATACTTGTAACTTAATTTTATAATATTCATGTGAAACCATATTAACTTATAATAATTTTGAAGAAAATTTAAATAATAAACTAATAAAGTAAATTTATCAAAATCAGATTAATATTTAACCTAACAAAATAAATAATAAAGGTAATCGCTATAAGAATTCAATATTTACTTAGTTTTCTAGTGAAATCTAAAAAACAAATATTATATATATATATATATATAATGAGTAATGCTAGATTTCCCAATTTTTTTTCCCAAATTTTTTCTCAAATGTTTGTAGAACGTGAGAATTCACCATATAATCTTATGATTTAAAAGATGTTGACACCTCATGTTCTACTTACATTTGAGAAAAAATTTGAAAAGACTAGCATTACTCATAATACACACTAGATTAGGTAATAATGTATGAAATAATATAAAATTAAAATACTAAAATTATTGATTTTATCTCCTATTTTCACGGTCAATAGAGTTTTGAAAACAAAAATTATAAGTTAATTTATATTATTAAAATAATAAAATGACAAGAGAATATTATCACCTAATATATATCACATTTTATATATAATAGTTTTTTTTTTTATTTTTTATTTTTATTTAATTGGTTTATACTTTAATTAGATATATAATAGATTTTTTTTTTTTTTTTAATTGGGTGGGAGGGCCATGGCCCCTATGGGCCCCCTCTATATTCGCCACTGAACAATTGGGTACCGACCAGTCAACACCCAAGGTACTAACCAATAAATAGGGTTTTGTCATGTGACTAATTTGTAAAAAATACAAGGAGATAAACGTAAAAAGTTAAGAAAAAAAAATCACGTGACAACACTCCATTGATGAGGTCAGTATCCTGGTCAATATCCAAGCAATTTTCATTATATAAACCCATACACTAACTAATGAGGAAATAGCCCTTTTTAACTAGAAAATTAAGTACTTTACTAATTTTAGTTCTATCAATTATCCATTATAGAGACTAAATTGTCCCTTATTTTCTTATTTTCTTTATTTCATTTTGTGATTTCCTTTTGTCTTAAACTCGAGAAAAGCTTCAATACCTCAGGTTTAAGGCATAAGTGGCACGCTTGTTCAATAAATTTTCAACAGGCAGTTATATTTTGAAAATTTTAACAATTATCATTTCCATATAATAAAAAATTGACAAGTCAGATTTTTGAAATTTTTTTTAAAATTTTTATTATTTTTTTTACGGAGAAAAGCCAGATTTTAACAGCTTGTATCTTCTTTCATTCATGGCTTCTCTGCAAACAATGTTTCTTTCCAAAAAAAAAAAATTATCACGCTTTATATCTATCAACTATCAAATCTACTTTTATTTCTGTTTCAGACAAAAAAAATACTCTATTTCAATTATAAACACAATCCATTTAGCAGCTGTTAAACACCAACCCACCTTTCCAAATTTCATAAACACAATCCTTTCTCTTCTTCCAATTCCACTTATTATGAAAATTGGGTCTCTCAGATATCATAAGCCATATGAAATTTGGGTCTCTATTTTAATACACAAATAAATGAAAATCAAGAAGAAGAAGAAGAAGAAGAAGAAGAATTATTAGAGCTACTGAAAAAAATTTAATAGATTTCTTTGGAATGGTGACGTTGCTATGAAAACAGAAGTAAGTTCGTGAGATGAAGAGAATCGAAATAGAAATGAAAGTGAGAGAAGAGGCAACGGGTGCGGTAGACAAAAGTGGGAGATTAGGTAAAAATGAGAGAAGAGGCTGCAGGAGAGGAAAGTGAGAGAAGAAGAGTTTAGGTTTATGAATTTTGACGTGGCAAATTTTGTTATGATATGGCAGTGAGAGTTGTGAGGTTTTTAAAATATAATGATGTGTCAAATATTCATTTGACAGGCGTGCCACCTCATGTCTTAAACCTGAGGTACTGAAGCCTTTCTCAACGATCACAAGGCAAACCTCAGAAAGGTTCCGTGTAATTTGCTCTATATAATATTTTACTGATGTTTTAACATTTTAAAGTTTATAAATAAAGGAAAAAAAAAAGTTTGAAACCCAGAATTATAATTTCATCTAGTATATATCATCCAAAAATTCTTCAACGGCTGCAATCAAACAACAATAACAATTGAAAAGATCATAATAAAAAAAATCTCTTTTAACCGGTAAGAAGTAATACCCAAAAAATATCTAATTGATATTATATATAAAAATAATAATAATAATAACAAATTGGGCACTTATACTAATCTGGAGCAAATAAAATGTAATCATATTCCATTGTAAAGGGAATCAAGAAAGAGAAAGAAAATTTCTAACGAGATAATCCATTAATAAACTCTCCCAGGAAATTTCTCAATAACAATCAAGAAAATCTTTGGAAGTAAACAAATTGTCATGTTAATATAAATAAAATAAAATAAAAAGGCAATTAGCTACTACCTATATGATCTCTATGACAGCTGTTCAATAAAGTTTTTCATCTTCCTCAATCCCGTCGACATTTTTTGTGGCTTTTTTGTAGCTGTAGCACTTAATCATGAAATCAACAATGCTAGGTTTTATTCATCTGCTTTCTAAATACTCGAAGAAGGCTTTCTTCAAGTTCTCATCCATATCACTACAAAAGAACAAACGGAGAAACTTGTGTCAAATAATCAAGAAAAAGATAATGAATAATCAATCTGAATTAAATTATACCAGCTTACTCGAATTCTACTTCATAATGTTCATCATATGGACAATAATCCTGTGAATATTTTGAGTTTATAATTCCTATTCTCTGTATTGAAATTGCATCAGAGGTACCGAAACATCCAAACTTAAGGAATGATTCACCGTTGCTAGAGATGGTAACGCGTAAATATGTACGATCTTTTCCAATTGTAAAACTTTTTATATAGCCCACAACTTCAACAAGCTCACCCCAATACTCTCTTGTCACGAGCACTATTTTCAATTTTTAAGGTGAATTCGCTTCGAGGTTATTCAACCTATTCATGAAAATTAATAAACATGAACAAGAGCAGTGACCCTTTAGTTAATGTAATTTTAACCAAATTCTATAATAATGATAAAAGACAAAACATCAACCACCACTTAACTTTGCTCAACGTCAATTACATCAATTATATATATATATATATAGCATTAAAAAAAGCAAGACCAAACCCTTAAAGTTCATTAAGTTTCTTCTATTTTCTAAGCAACCAAACAACATGCATGGTACACCAAATTAACTACATTTATGCAAAACCAGTACACCAAGTCTGTTTTGTAGGAATTTGTAAGGATCGAAACAATGCCATTAGGTTATTGGAGACAGAAATATATGCAAGAATTCTTTTGACTGATGAATTATGCTGGTATACATGATATCTGTATAAATTCCATTAGATTTCAATCATACTGCTAAAATAAATAAGAAACTTTAGAAGAAAAAAAAATTATAATAAAGTTTAAAATAGATAATGAATATCATGTAATTAACGTGCATCATTTAAATTTTAGTATTCTAGTGAAACCCTGATTAATATACACTTGTGAATCATTTTAAACCCAATACAAAACACAATTACAGCAGCCGAAATTCAAAAGTAACCAACTTAATTTCTTTCATTTTTCCGCTACTTTCTTAGAAACCAAACAGCTATAAAGTATAAACCAGCCCAAAAGAAAATCAAAGTTGACTTACGTTGTTCTTGGTCTGATCGACCTGTTGTTTTCCTTCTGTGGTGGTTCTTCTTTCTTGGGGCATTGTAGGGAGTTTTTGGGTGGCTTATTTTGCTGTTTGTCTCGCTATTGTTTTGGCTGGTGGCTGCTTGGGCTTTGTTAGCTCTGGTTTGTTTCTTGTGGCGTCTCTCTTTGCAATTAAGTTAACTGTTCAAAAAAAAAATAAATAAATAAAATCAGCACACTTGATTTCTGAGTCGATGGCTAATTAGAGAAGTGAATCAATATTGGAACTGCACTTCTTAGTCTCAGTAGCCGAAGAGAACTCAAAATCAGGCACAAAAGAACCCAAAGTCGGCTTTCGATTGAGATGGCTTGAAGCGGAGAAAACAGCTGAGTGGTAATTTTTGTTGGCTTGGTCGAGTCGACTTGCAGTCAGAGCCAAAGAAAAGGCTGATTTGAGAAGAATTGCACAGAAAGCCATTGATTTGCAACAGAGAAGACACAAAATGGTTTAAGGACGGAAGAAAAGGTGAATATTATTAGGGTTTTAGGATGGTTTAAGCAAGATTGGAATTGGAATGTCAACGGTTTGTTCAGTGACCGCTACGATGGTGACACGTAGGCGGTGACAATTTAGGCCATCCTGTGGTGTTTGCATCAATCCAACCTAAACACAGTCCGTTACTTATTGTGTTACAAGTCGAAACACAAACATGACCTATTATATTATCAGGTCTATTTGTTTATAAAACTCAAAATTATGATTAATCTATTAAAATAATATAAATGTTTAAAATTTAGAATTTTAATCAAAACAATTAAATTTCTATTACTCAAATGTAACATTAGTTATTTATCTATATATATAATCATAAATTACCTATTTATTCTTGATATTTAATCTTGTTAGATGAGTTATCGGGTTAGGAGAGCACTAATCCAAATACAATCCATTTATTTTACGAGTTTAATGTATGAGTGGTGATATTTACACCCAAAAAAAACTATTTGGACACCCCTTTTTATATGTTAACCCCATTAAATTTTTTAAAAATAATGATCTAATTTGTTAGCCAAACCCCACATATTACCAAAAATTCCCATTATTTTAGCTTTTGGTTAAAGGCCAAACTCATAAATGATCAAATAATTAATATAAAAAATAAAATGAAAGGGAAAAGGAGGTGCACCTGAAAATAAAATGAAGTTCTTAATCTTCTTCAACACCGTCAAGGTTCTGTAATTGTTGCTGATGCATTTAAAAATGAATTCAATGTTGCTAGGCTTTATTCCTCTAACTTCTAAATAGTTTTGGAAGACTTTCTTCAAATTCTCATTCTCATCCACATTCTCATCCACATCCAAATCACTGCAAAAGACCAATATGGAAAAAATTGTGTCAAATAAGTAGGAAAATATATAATGAATAATCAATCCGAATGAAATTATACACCAAAATAGCTCACAACTCTAAATATTGATGTCTATCATGGACTGTTATATCCGAGATTGAAATCTCATCAGGGGTATAGGAACAATTAAAATGAAGAGATGATCCACGGTGCTTAGAGATGGTAACGGTAACATCTTCGAAGTCAAAGTGAGGAACAAAAAAATAGCCTGAAACCACTCGAAGAAGCTCACCCTGAAACTCTTTTGTCAATACTATAGAAGCACGACCACCTTTATTAAAATCTCGATTCAATTCAAATGTGAATTGACTTGAAGTTTCTTCAACCTATTCATGGAAACAAACATGAACTTTTAACTAAATTCAATCATAATAATACTAATAATAAAGAAAAAAAATATTAAAAATTCAATAATAACTTTGCACAACTTCAATTGCATCAATTTAATATATATATATATATATATAAAAAACAAAACAAAACAAAACCCTTAAATTTCATTACTTTTCCTCCATTTTCTCGGCAACCAAACAGTAGCACACCAAACCCACACCAAGTGATCTCTTTTGTAGGGATTTGTGAGGATCAAAACAATGCCATTAGGCTATTGGAGACAGACATGCAACAACTCTTTCTACTGATGAATTATGCTATTATAGAAAATCCGTTCAAAATGGAGGAAATCCGTATAGAATTAAGCTATTTATGCCGTTAAAAAAAAAGGGGTATAGATTCCATTAGATTTCAATCCAACTGCTAAAATAAATAAGAAATTTTAGAAAAATAAATAATAAATTTAAAAATAGATAATGACTATCATGTAGAAATTTTTGTATACTAGCGGGCTAAACCCTGATCGATATACACTCACAAATAACTTTTTTTGAATAGCACAGAAACAAGCGCACAAAGAGGCAAGGAAGCCACAAGGCACTAGGCCACAAACAAAGAAAAAACATAGGGTCAGCACAAGAGCCAACCCCAAACACCAAACAAAGGCCTACCGAAAAACAGCCAGGCAACAAAAGCCAAACAAAAACCTGAAGCAAAAACAAAGAGCAGAAAAAAAACAGAGACCCCCAACCAGCAGAAGGACAAGGCACACAAGCTGAAGCTCACAACGCGAGACCTGAGACTCAAACGAGCAGACCAAAGCAGCAAGAGGACCAACGAAAACCCAGTTAACAGTCAGCCCACTCCACTGTTGGTGGAATGGGAATGTTGAGGTCACTTGTGGTGCACATTTGAGAGAGATTGTAACACCATTTGAACTTTATTTCTCTCTTTAAATTTTCTTACCATGATTTTACTTTGCAAGGGAACTGAGATGAGATTAAAGACAAACAAAAATAAATGGAAATTCAGAGTTGAAAATTCTATGAATCAAAGACTACCAACATCCACAAAATCACCAGCCATGCTAGAACCCATCTTTGCAAGACTATCAGGAAAAGAGTTGAAAATTCTTGAATCAAAGACTACCCCCAGATTTCCAGCAGAACTCATAATGCTCCTAATATCGAAGATGGTGTTTACATGCTCCAAGCAAAACATAAATTTGCGAATACACTCACAAATAACTTTAAACCAAAAACAAAACATAAATACAACAATCGAAACAGCTATAAAGTATGAACCAACCCAGAAGAAAATCAAAGTTGCCTTACGTGAACAATATGCTTGAATTCCGAGTCGATGGCTTGAAGAAGTGACTCATTGAAACTGCACTTCTCAGTCTCAGTAGCTGAAGAAGAGGCAGATTTGAGAAGAATTGCAGAGAAATCCATTGATTTGCAACAGAGAAGAGAGAAAATGGAATATGTTTGTTTGTTTGTAAGTTATTTTTTAGGGTTTTTTAGGAGAGAAGAAAAGGTTAATATTATTAGGGTTTTAGGAGGGTTTAAGGAAGATTGGAATTGGATCGTCTACGGTTTGTTCAACGACGGTGACCACATTATTGCACTTTATATATATATATATAAATATAGATATATATATATATATATATATATATATATTACAATTACTTCGGATTTACCTGAAAAGAGAATCTATTTAATGGTGGAGATTTATTAAATGGGATAATTGTAAATAACTCCCTGACTTTTAATCAAATACCAAATCAAACCTTCTGGGGTTTGAACAATCAGCAGAAAACCCCCTACCATTAGTTGATGGTTAGTTGATCATTAGTTGACTTTAGTTAAATATAATAAAATATAGTTATTTAAGTGGTTTTTTAATTATTATTTTTTTATTTTTTATAATTGAACTAAAACAATAATGAAAAAAATATATACTAAAAATATGTTAGAAAAATAAAAATAAAGATATTATTTTAATGAAAATTAAACATATAAAAAATATATTATAACAAAACAATAAAATCATTATAAAATTAAAAAAAAATAATTTCAAAATATCAAATTTATTTTTGTATGAAATTGATTTTATTAATATTAGTATATATTTTTATTATATTTTTCTTTTTTATTTTGTTAATAATAAATTATTTAAATTGTAATATTTGATATATATATATAAAGTCAACTAATGGTCAACTAACTATTAACTAATAGTATGGGGTATTTTGCTGATTGTTTAAACTAGAGGGTTTGAATTGACATTTAATTAAAAGTTAGGAGGTCATTTACAATTCTCCTTTTATTTAAAGAAATTGTTATAATAAAAAATAAAAAATAAACTGAAAAAAAATCTGGTTCAGGAAACTCGAGCACCCCCTACCGACCACATGGAGGCTAGAGCCACCCCTTTTTTTTCGGATTTCTTTTTAAATTTTTACCGTACATCTTTGATGATAAAGATCTAACTTTATAAATTAATCTCCACGGTCCATCTCGAAATAGATGGTGGGATCTAAATTTTTCTTAAAAAATATATTAATTTAATCAGTCACATTTTCATCCTTTTTCTATTTTTAAACGGTCAACGGTATTTAGAGGTCAACTCTATTGGGATGGGAAGCTAGTGACATTTTTTGAAAAGTTGACTCTCACAATCGCAAGGCAAACGTTAAGTAGGTTCTATGTAATTTGTTCTATATGTTATTTTAATGTTGTTTTAACATTTTAAAGTGGGAAACTATCAAAAAAACCCCTCTAATTTTGGTTATTGGTTAAAAACCACCATCTAGTTCCGTTATTAGTAAAAAAAACCCTTGTATGTTTTAAATTTTTAAATTTTTTTTTTTTTTTTTTTTGTATTCTGGTTGAGATATATATTTTTTATTTGTTTTTGTATTCCAGTGGAGATATATATCTCCATTGGATAAAAAAAAATATCAAAATATAAAAATTTAAAACATGCAGTGTGGTTTTTGGCTAATAAAGGAATTAGAGAGTGGTTTTAGCCAATAACCTAAACTAGAGGGGAGGTTTTGATAGTTTTCCTTTTAAAGTTTATAGATAAAGAAAAAAGAAAAAACAAGGAAAAAAAAAATTCAAACAACACTAACAATTTTTCATCTAGTAGATTTGAAACAATTTTTTATTTTTGTCATACAAAAATTCTTCAACGGTTGCAATCAAACAACACTAACAATTGAAAAGATCTTAATAGAAAAAAATTTGCTTTTAACTAGTAAGAAGTCATACCAAATAATAATTATTTGGGATAAGATGAGGTTAGTCGGATGGTAAACCCCTCGAACCTATATCATGAGGTTACAGGTTCGAGTCCTTCCTCGTCCCCTAAAAACCCCTCACACCTGTAATAGTGTAAAACTTCAAAATAATAATAACTAATTGGTAATTCAAAAAAAAAAAAAAATCACTAATTGGGCACTTTTTCTAAGGGTGGCTCTATTGCCTCCACAAAATATCCTCATACACCAATTTTTCTTCCTATACCCATATTATTAAAATTTATAATTTTACTCTCTACACCCTTTAAATGCCAAAACTAGGGGCGGGCGTTTTCGGGTTGGGTCGGGTTGGGTTAGGTTGAAAATTTTAACCCAACCCAATATTTATCGGGTTGGGTTGGGTTGAGATTTTTAAGCCCAATAGAAAAAATATATTTGAATTTAAATTTTATTATATCAAAATTCAAATTTAAAATAGTTTCTCACCCTAATATCATAGCACATAGAGTTTAGACTTCTTAAAAGCATCAAAATCAAATCAGAACATATAATACAAATTATTTAAACATCTGTTGCATAATTATAAAATAAAAATATAACAATTTATCCAACTAGGAAAGTCTCCATCCATTTTACAATTATAATCATTTTGTTGAATATCTCGTGATTGGATAATCTATTATTTATTTCAGCCAACATAATAGTTTGAGTTTATATACAATTATGGGACTTTTTTCTACCAAATTCTTAATCAAATTTGAAGAAAGAAAAAAATATTTTAAAGTATAATCAAGGATGTACCAATTAATACAAAAGATGAAAACAATATAATTGCATATTTTTAATATATGTATTATATATTTATGGTATAAAAATATTTAAAATTATGTATTTATATTTTTCATTTATAATATTATAAATGGTGCATGAGTAAAAATTTTAAATATTTTTAAAAATGAGATTTCATTATATATCTAATAATAAATAAATTTATTTTTTATTTTTTATGTCGGATTAGGTTGAGTTATATTTTATTAACTTAACCCAACCCAATCTTAAAAGCAACCCAACCCAATCTAGTCGGGTTGGGTTGGAAGGTTGGTGCCCACCCCTGACCAAAACCATCATTTAAGTATTCTCAGTTTTTAATTTTAAACATATATTTTTTCTCATTACACCAGTAGTTTTATTCAAAATCACCTTCTTTCCTTTATTTAGTTATATGTTCAAATTCAATTACAATTTCTTCGTTTCCTCTAACAAATATTATAGAATTTACTTAGATAAAAAATATATCACGTTCAAAGAAAACTCTACAACTAAGAGTTTACTTGTGTACAAATAAAATACAAATTCAACACTAAAACTAATTATGTTTTTTCGTTGTTACTTACCGAATCAATATATTGGATCATCTAAAAAATCATGAAATTATAACTGTTTACACACTTAATAATCGTCACAGAAAACAACAACAACAATAATTAAACAAATAACAATATGCAACATCTTTTGTCTTAAAAAAATAAAAAATAAAAAACAAGTTTTACGATCACCAAACAAAACAATTTTTTCAGTTAATTTTTTTGTTTTTTATAAAAAAAAAATGCATCCATCAAGTTTTTCGGTTTACAAACCAGTTAAATTAAAAAGAATTTTAGTTGAATTAAAGTAAAGTGAGTGAATGAATTGTGTTTAAGATCTGAGTAGACTTGATCGAGTTCTACAACTGCTTTTAAATAAAAAGTTCTACAAGACTACAACTACAATATTTTATTCAATCACAAAACAATAATAAAATTAAAGTAAAAATATCTGAATGCATTCAGAATTCATGAAATCAATTATTTGTTCTTCCATTCTTTAACTATATGTTAAAAAAATTATATTTCTTGATTGATGTTAGGTTTGATTAAATGTATATTATTAGGGTTTATAATAGATTGAGTGCCCGTTTGGAAGAGCATGTCTACGGACTAAAAGAGTTTTTTTTTTTTGTTTTTTTTAAAAAAAAACTCTTTTCAAATTTTTTTATCATTTGGTTGTCATTCAATAGAGTTTTTAGGTGATTAAAAAGTTGTTTTACATCAACTTGGAGAAACTCAAATTTTAAGCTTTTCCAAATAGATCTTTTTGAACTTTTTTAATAGCATTAAAATGTATAATATAACTATATTATTTAAAATAGTTTTTGAATATTTTAGTAATCCTACAATTTAAAAAAGATTTTTCTAATTGATAATTAAACGACCATCATTTTCCCATTAAAAGCTATACTTGTAGAATGTCTACTTTAAAAGATCTACTTGAAAAAACTCTTCCAAATGAACTCCGAGTGTTCAACTTATGAGTATAGGAAGTAAATTTAATTTCCAATTATAAATCCATGTATTTTAAACAATTGTATTTTAGAAATAAAAAAAATTCATTAAAACATAGGTGTAGGAAGATATTTTGTGGGTGGCAATAAAGCCACATTTTTTCTAATCTGGAATGCAAATCAAGGGGAATTATATTCCATTTTAAAGGGAACCAGGAAAGAGAATTTCTAATGGGAACTTGTTTTTAGTAAATATAGTAATCACAAATCAGAAATTAAATTTATGTATTTCCCTCATAAAGATTCTCGATTAGTAAAAGCTTATAGTGTATAAACATACTACTCCTCAATAACAATTTTCCATAAATAACAATCTTGAAAATCTTTGGAAGTAAACAAATTGTCATGTTAATATAAATAAAATAATAATGGATTCTCGATTAGTAAAAAAATTCCAGAGTATAAACGTATTTCTCAATAACAATCTTCCATAAATAACTCCTGAAAATCTTTGGAAGTAAACAAATTGTCATGGGTTTATGGGGTTGTTTGGGTTGCCCCCTGTTTTGTTTGTGCTTTGTTGCTCTGTTTTGGTTGAATAAAATTTGCTTGTAAAAAAAAAAAAAAGGCAATTAGCTACTACAGTATATGATCTATATGACAAGTGTTCAATAAAGTTCTTAATCTTCTTCAACCCCATCGGCATTTTTTTGGCTTTTTTTGTACCTGTAGCACTTAATCAATAAATCAACAATGCTAAGCTTTATCCTCTGATTTCTAAATACTCAAAGAAGGCTTTTTTCATGTTCTCATCCATATCACTGGGAAAGAACAAATGAAGAAACTTGTGTTAAATAAGTAGGAATTGAAAAAGATAATGAATAATCAATCTGAATTAAATTATACTAGCTTACTCGAATTCCACTTGATCATCTCCATCATAATATTCTATCAAATAATCCTCTAAATTTTCTGAATTTATTATTGCCATTATTCATATTGAAATTGCATCAGAGGTACCAAAACATTCAAACTTAAGGATTGATCCACTATTGTTAGAGATGGTAACGCACAACTCAATGCGATCTTTTCCGATTGTAAAATCATGTATATAGCCCAAAACTTCAATAAGTTCATCCCGATACTCTCTTGTCGATACTACATGATGTTCGGGAGCATTATCTTCAATTTTCAAGGTGATTTTGTTTCGAGATTTTTCAACCTATTTATGGAAATTAACAAACATGAATAAGGGCAGTGACCCCTGGGAGTTGATGGAA
Source organism: Acer negundo (assembly GCA_035582765.1). Classification (NCBI taxonomy): domain Eukaryota; kingdom Viridiplantae; phylum Streptophyta; class Magnoliopsida; order Sapindales; family Sapindaceae; genus Acer; species Acer negundo. The sequence continues at coordinate 3,998,145 of CM069242.1, forward strand.
TTTTAACCAAATTCAATAATAATAATAAAAGACAAAACATCAACAACCACTTAATTTTGGACTCAAATCAGCTGTCAAATTTTGGTGTCCCAATTTGTATCCAACCAATCAAATTGAGACATATGTGCACATTTATGGAAACAATTGAAAAAAAATAATTAAATGTGAACACATGTCCCAATTTGGTTGGTTGGACACAAATTGAGACACCAAAATTTGATAGCTGATTTGAATCCCTTAACTTTGCTCAAATCAATTATATATATAATATTAAAAAAGCAAGACCAAACCCTTAAATTTCATTAATTTTCTTCCATTTTCTCAGCAACCAAACAACATGGTACACCAAATTATCTTCGTTTATGTCAAACCCAGTACACCAAGTCTCTTTTGTAGGATTTTGTAAGTATCGAAACAATGCCATTAGGTTATTGGAGACAGACATGCAACTATGCAAGAGCTCTTTGGACCGATGAATTATGCTTGTATACATGATATCTGTATAAATTCCAATATTAGATCAATTTCAATCAAACTGCTAAAATAAATAAGAAATTTTAGAAAAAAAAAATTATAGTAAAGTTTAAAAACTAATTACTTTTATGCATGAGTCATGACATCTTTTGATTAGACGATTGGAATTTTTTGTTTTAAATAAATAAATAAATATATATATATTAAAATTCAACGGTTGAAACTAAAATAAAATTGTTTTATTTTATCAAAAAATAATTAATCTCTTACTTAGAAGTACACGCAATAATAGCTTTCTGATCTCATTTACTTGTGTAATTTAAAAAAAAATGTAAACGCACGTGCATAATCCCAAACCTGAAAGCAACCTGAAATATTGTGCAAACTTTTCTTTAACTACTGGTTATAAATTAACATCCAAAATGATTAGCCAAAATTTAAATTTGTGTAGACTTATATATTGGGCAATATTGGTTTGGTTTTGGGGTCCCTAAACTGACTTAAAAAACACAAGCGGATGTTTGTTTTTTCATCTGAAATATGAATTTTATTACATAATCGATCATTATGGTACACAAATTATTCTCATTATATATATACATAGTTAATAATCCTCGATCCGAAAAGAAAATATCCACAACCATAATAATATATTTTTAACTTTATTATCAAATATATCAAAGCGTCTCTGATATCACTATACATGGGAAATACAGCAAATTAATAAAATTATTCTGATCTCATTCGCTACTTGATCAGTCTTTTATTGTCCATAAAAAAAAAAAAGATGACAAGTTTAATTTACATTTTTCTCTTGAGCACAACAATAAGGCTTGTGTCTTTGATTGGTTCAATTTGTGTAGCAAAATCCTGGACTAGTATATCAGTGACCTTATCATACAATTTGTCAATAATTTCAATTCCAAAGTGATGTGAAATCATTGACTCAGTGAGGGATCTGAGAGCATGAGAAAAATCTTTTGCACCACCATTCCATATATTCTTGTCTCCTACCTCAGTTGCATATGTCTCCAAGAGCTCTATTGCAAATGATCCCTCCTTTTTTATTACTTCCTTCACTTCCTCCGGGGACGGAGAGTAGTGCGGTACGTTGAAAGAATCCAACTTATCTTTGTCAATCAGTCCCTGCGAGATCATAAAAGAGAATGAGAAACTTGAATGAGTACACCTACGCTTGATTTGTACTATAAATAGTGAATTGTAAATTGTTGAACATATAAGTTCGAAATTTGTAATGTTCCCTTTTGAATGAAGCTATATGTCTATAATGATTCAAACGTTGTGTGTATTGCGCAGAGGCGAATCCTGCTTCATTGAATTTTGGGGGTTTGGGGGGCGAGGGTAAAAATTTAAAACAAAAATGTAAATAATAAAACAATTGGGGTAAAAGTTAATAAAATTTCATTTTATATATATATATACATATACATATATATATATTAAAAAGCCCCTCCAGGTCTCCATGTGGTATGAGACATTTTGGATGCAAACTCGTAAATATGAAACCGTATTGGACTCGAATTGTGAACAACATCATATGCTCCAAATCATTTGATCAACAAAGCTCTTCTATACAAGAATTTGTTCATCATCTAATTCTTCTTCTTCATGTAATAATGAGGATTTGTGAAACAAAAATTTAAAATAAAAATAAAAACGAGAGATTATTACCATGGAAACCATGTCAGCTATGGCCTTGGCCAAAACTTCCCAATTATAGCAACTCTCATTACTGGTGAAATCTGTAGATTGCCTTCCATGGAGTATCAAGACGACACGGCCGCCGGGTACCATCTCTTGAGAGCGTGACATCAAAATTGAAGAGAAATCTTGTTGAAACTGAGCAAGGTATGCTTCTCTTACAGCAGGAGGACTTGTCTTGGATATGTAAATCTTCCCTTTGTTCAATGGCAGCCCTTCTTCGTCCCAAAGTCTAGGTACCTAATTCCATTATCACTTAAATTAGTTCTATTCAAGTAATTAATCGTTAGCTAGATCGCTCGATCAAGATATATATCCGTTTATATATAAGTGATTCTAACAATTCTTTGATGGCATAATACTGACAGGGTCAGAGTTACATTAAAATAAAAGAATTAGAGGGTCAATGTCAAAACGTGATGAAATTTAGTGGAAAATTTATAAAATTTTAAAGAGTTTTAAACTTCTTTTTTTTCCTTAGAAATGGCGATAGCTCTTTGATTTCCTCATATACTTGGAGAAAATCTTCAATGCATCACTTGCTTAGTGGTGCATACGATCACTGAGGATCATGTGGAAGGAAAAACTTATGCGGCGCACATCTGGCAGCCACATATCTCATCCTCGGTGGCTGTGAAGATTTCCTCGTACATAGATATACTAGACACATACTCTTTTTAGTGAATTTAAAAACATCAAGGTGCAATATTTTCCTCATGTGACAAAATTTGCCCACATGGCGAAATCCTTTACGGAGGATGCACCATGCATTCCATGAACGAATCAAGCAGAACTCAACTGCAGAACTCAACTGCAGAAGTACTGTACTACACACACCTTAGAGAGCCAGTGGACACTATAGCAGGAATGAACAAGATGCAAGCTGTTTCTAGGGAAAAGCCTTCCATGGAAAGAACCAGGAGCACCCATCACAAAACACGAAACGTTTTTATATTTTTCACCGACAAAACTACACAACCCTTTGAAGAGTGTGTTGAAATCATTTCCTGGTAGATCATTCAAGCAGAAGTTCAGCTCTGGGATTTCGCAATCCAATTCCTTGCATGAGCTCTTCACGGTGTCTATTATCGTCTCCATGACCGAAATTGTCGTTGGAGTCGCAGCAGAACCCAAATCCGCTACGTTCAAAACTTCCAATGATGGTAGGAGATGATCATGTTCATTTTCTGTGAAGAGAGATTGAATTGCTCTCTCTAACACTGGCTTGCATTTGGCTGCCAAATTTTGCTGCATTGAAACAGTTTTAATTATGAGTTAATTTGTTGTTTCTAACAAAAGCTTCATTTCATATATATATATATATATATATATAGAAATCCCAGTTCTTGTACGTTAAAGAACAAAGATATCGCACATAAAAAATGTATGGAATTCCACACCTCTTATCAGAAAGACTTGATCTCTCACTATATATGCAACAAGAGAGACCATGCATGGAAAATGAACTAGATGTAACAAATAATAACATTAATTTGAGGATGATGATTTTTTTTTTTTTTTTTTGAAATGGATGGGGACGATGATGTTGATATAATTAAAAAGTACGTGGAAGGGGAGATGCAACGTACCGTAAAAGAAGAGTTATGAAAATAGCTACTATCTTCTTCTCCTTTGTTCATGAAAAGCACTTCCTTCACCTCCATGGAGTCTCTCTCTATATATCAGTCTATCCAGTGTATTAGTGTATATATCCGATTCATGTGTCTTGGGCTTCTTATTATATAGCATTAGCTGTGGTATTGAAGTTAATTGTTTGTGGTTAACTTTAATTATATATTTATTTATATTATTGTTGTTGAAATTAAAATGCATGATCTAGAACAATGAAAGTATAGGTTGTTGAGGAAGACAAGTTCAAATTGAACTTTCATTTTAAGTAAAATCAACATTGTAATATTAATTAATGCACAAATTAAGACTACTATTAGACAAACTAACAAGTTACAACTTAATCGAGATATCTTTCAAAAAAAAAAAAACCTTAATCAAGAGAGATACATATATATAATTACACAATTATTCTCTCATCGGGACGAACTGATTTTATTTATATCAGTTCTACAATTATCAACCATTATATTTACACACTTCAGCTTAGTCAAAATCTTTTTAAATTTAATCAATAATTCACAAGACTCATCATGATCTTAAAAGTTGATGAGAGAAAAATTGTATAATTACAATATATCAAAGAGATTGTGGGTTCGCCATTCCCCTCCCCCAATTTTGAAATATTGTAATAATTCAAGAGTAATACTATACAACCCAATTAAAAATTAATCCAAAATTCAACCCAATTAAATGATGTGGCAAACGAGTTGTCATTACCACACAAATCATTAGGAGATGTGGTAAATGATATGATAATAACAAATCATTTGCCACATCATTTGGATTGATTTTTACTAAATTTTTAGATCGACTAACATTAGGGATATTTCAAATTCAAATATATAAATGGTTGAGAATTAATGACGAGATGAGGTTGACTCAGTAGACATGCCCTTATCTCTCTATCTTAATTACAATAAAAGATAGTTCATGAGTAACGAATTCAACCAAAGTGGGCTGTTAGAATATTATTTAAAAAAATATATTGACTATATATATAGTGCATTTCTATATATGGCAAATATCAATTTGTTTAAATATGTGATCATGCATGCTTTGCTAATTCATTCTCTGATAGTTGGCAAGCTTTGAATGTAAAAGAATTATTAAAATCTGATGCGGGATTTTGCGTACTTTGTTTCCTGACTTTCCTCCGGAATTCTTATTTAGTAGACGACGGTTTAAAAAAAACAGAGTAAAATTAGACACATTAGATATGAAACTATTATCTAATTAAAAAGTAGTCAAATGATGACATTTTTTGTCCTGAGGGTTGGAAGAAAATGTAAGGAGAGATAAGGGTTTGAAAATTTTTAAATTTATTTATTTATTTAAATGTTAAAATTCAAGGGTTCACACTTCACAGTGATGTGGGAATAAGTATTCCCGAATCCCATTATGATAATAAGTATATGGACCGGACATGTACTGTTTTCTCGGTCGAATCCTAACCTTTTCGATGTCAATATATTCTAATAATACTTGAGAAAAAAACGTGAATATCCTTTATATGAAGTTTAAATGTGAATATCTATACATATATACGAAGTTTAAATATAAAATCGGCAGGCATAAGAATACTCTTTTAACTTTATTTATCATAAAATTAAAGAGTCTCAAATAACATTCTGATATGATACACTATCATATTTTACAAGCCGTGACTAATTACTTGTACTTGACTAAGAAACAAAGATGATAAGTTTAGTTTACATTCTTTTAAGCACAACAACAAGGCTTATGTTTTTGATCGGTTCATCATCAGATTGTGTAGCCAAATCCTGGATGAGTATATCAGTGACCTTTTCGTACAATTTGTCGATAATTTCAATCCCAAAGTGGTCTGAAATCACTGATTCTGTAAAGGATCTGAGAATATTTGCAATTTCCTTACCACTTCTCCATATATTCTTGTCTCCTACTTCGGTTGCAAATGTCTCCAAGAGCTCTGTTGCAAATGACCCCTCCTTGTCTACTACTTCCTTCACTTCCTCTTTCGATGGACTATAGTAGGGTACATCGAAGGAATCTAACTTCTCTTCATCGATCACTTTCTATTGTATCAAACAAGAACAGAATTTATAGAATGAGAAACTCGATAAAGGAATTTGAACACGTGAATATTTAAAATGGACCCTTGAGTGAGACTATAATGATTCATGCTTAGGAAATGCGTGAACTGGTCTCATGGTGCGTTTACTAACTAGGAATTCTGAAGAGGGAAAGAACATGTGGGTCTCACACACAAATCAGAAATTAAGTTCATGCTGGAAAACGAATTTAATTCCCCCTCACACCTAAGAAATCAAGTTTCCTTTCTTGATTTCCTTTCATTTTCATTAACAATTAGTAAACTAGAAACACTTGTGTCTATCTAATGATCTTTTTCAAATGTGAGGTTACTGTGAGATGAAAAAGTTCCTAGAAGCTAGAATTCAGGATACATAAGAACATATATCCAGATTATTGAAGATTGAAAAATGAGAGATTACCTGTGAAACCATTTCAGTCAAGGCCTTGGCTAAAATTTCCCACTGATAGCAACACTCTTTGCTGGTGGGATCAGCAGATTGCCTTCCTTGAAGCATCAAGACTACGCGGCCATTGGGAACCATCTCTTGAGAGCGCAACTTCAAGAATGTAGAGAAGTCGTCTTGAAACTGCGAGAGGTATGCCTCTCTCACCGCAGGAGGACTTGTCGTAGATATGTAAATCTTCTCCTTGTTCAACGGCAGCGATGACTCTGCTTTGTCCCTAAGTCGCGGCACCTTAGACAACCAGTGGACATTGTAGAAGGAATGGACAAGATGCAGGCTGCTTCTAGGGAAAAGCCGCCCATAGAAAGAGCCGGGCACACCCATCACTAGACATAAAACGTCCGTATATCTTTCGCCAACAGCAAAGGTAGACAAGCCCTTGAAGAGCGTGTTGAAATCACTCCCCGGTAGATCATTCAACCAGAACTGAAACTCTGGCATTTGCAAACCCAATTCCTTGCATTTGCATTTCGCGGTGTCTATTACCGTTGCCATTACTGAAAATGTGGTTGGATTCGAAGCAGAAGAGCCCAACTCTGCGACATGTAGGACTTCGAATGGCAGGACATTTTCGGAAAAGAGAGATTGAACTGCTCTCTCCAACCCTGGCTTGCATTTAGCTGCCATTAGTTGCTGCATCAAACAATCAGACACTCAGGAAAAACATTCTGATATGTTTTATGAAATTGATTTTTGTTTTTCAAATCGAAATCAAATGAAAATGTATGTTCATAATTGTATTCATAATCGTATGATTTGAAACCAATTAAGAATTTATGGTTCTAGCTACTTCTTGTATATGTTTTCGAAAGTTCATTAAAACTGCACAAATCTACAGCAAATTAACTTTCAAAGACCCCAACAGACTAACAATTTTGGCATTGCAAATCCAAGATCATGCATCGAATTCAATCCTTAAAAGCTAAAACACCCTTTTATTCAATCCTTCACTTGCTCTGTTTCTTGTTAGTGATAACTTGTATATGAAACTTGAATCCCAAGACACTAATGGATGTCACGACTCATAGGTTAGTCAAAACCTATCGAAACAATACGGAAGCAATCAAGTCAGCCTGACTCGATAGAATAAATTCCTCAAACTCACTTGACTAAATGTCAAAGGAGATCTGGTACGGGATCCAACATGATTTTTCATGCAGAATCCTGGTTTATCATATGCAATTAACAAACGTAGCGGATTCCATACCGGATAATTATTAAATATCGAAGACTCTAAACATGTCATGCAGAGATGGATTCAAAACTTTGCCCAGATGACGCAACTCACAAAACAAATTAACAAAATGAATACCTAGCCATGGAAGATGAACAAAATTTAGTAAAAGAAGGACAAGAAGGGCAGACCATAAAAGCAGAGTTGTGGAGATAGCTGCTGCTTTGTTGTCCTTCTCCTTGGTTAGTGAAAAGCACTTCCATGGAATCACTTTTCCCCATCTCTCTTGCTGTGTGTTTTTTTTTATCTGCTTGTAATTACTTTAGGTTGATGAAAATGTGTGGATTGGAATGCAAACGTGAAAAACAGGAATCTTTTATTTTTTAATTTTTTATATATATATTTTTTATTTTACGATTTCATGCACTATATATATTGGAATTGAGTTTCATCAATATTCATCATTTCACTTCTACCCTCTCTTGACTTGAATGAGTAAAAGACAATGAATGTAGTAGTGGAAATGAAAATTAATAATTACGGTGGGACCACCTTATAAAAAAAATAAGTGCAAATTGCCCTCGATCTCTCTGAGATTTTGTCTCTTATATATAGAAATAACTTTATCGATTTTTGACACTCACACCCCTTGCTGAATTTCTTTTCCCTTCAAAAGACTAAAATACCTCTATTCCTAAATTAAATTAATAAATAAGTAATTTCATTAAAGTTTCTACTGTTTGACGAAATGTCACATCTTTAAATATCTTTATCATAGCAACTTAAGTCCCTTGTTTTTTCAAAATACATCACTTTAGTCTATTTGACCAAAAAACTAACGGTTAACTCTAATTATATGTATAAAAGTATAATTTTACCCTTGTCAAATGATTTATTGAGTTTCAAAAATAAATAATATTAAAATGGTTTATAAATATAAATTAACAAAAAAAATTATTTTCTAAAAAAACATATTTAAAAACAGAAAAAAAAAAAAAAAACTAATGGATGGATAATGGAAAATACAAAGTTAAAATAAATAATAAATTGAAATTACGATTATGAATACTTTTTTATAAAAATACTATTTTTTTAATATCCAATTTTGTCGCCTAAAAAAATATAAAAAACTGATTATCATCCATCCTTTTTTTAGTTTTTATTTTTATTTTTAGAAAAAAATTGGATGGATAATGAAAAAAAGAATGGATGGATAATGGGAAATATAAAAAAATAAATTTTTTTGGAGACAAAATTGGATATAAAAAAAAAATTTATTATAAAAAAAAAATTATTTGGTGATAAAATTGGATATAAAAAAATTTATAAAAAAGTACTCATAATCGTATTTTCAATTTATTATTTATTTTAACTTTATATTTTCTATTATCCAGCTATTGGTTTTTTTTTTTTTTTTCTGTTTTTAAATACATTTTTTAAGAAAATAAATTTTTGTTGTTAATTTATATCTATAAACCATTTTTATATTATTTATTTTGTAAACTCAATAAATCATTTGACAAGGGTAAAATTGTACTTTTATACATATAATTAGAGTTGACTGTTAGTATTCTAATCAAATGGACTAAAGTGATGTATTTTGAAAAAAAAACAAGGGACTTAAGTTTCTAATATGATAAAGATGTTTAAATAAATAAATAAGTGGCATTTCTTAAAAAAGTGAGGATTTTAATGAAATTACCCATTTATTAATTTAATTTAGGGATCAAGAGTATTTTATTCTTTTAAAGGTAAGAGAAAGTCAATATGGGGTGTGAGTGTCGATTAATGATAAAGTTGTTTCTATGTGTAAGATATCAAACCTTAGGGAGGTTGAGTGCAATTTACTCAAAAATATTTATTAAAAATAATTTGGGATTCAGAGAACATAAACTCAAATATATAAATTCAATAGTGTAGGTGTAACTATGTAAGCAGTGGCGGAGCCATAAATTTTTGCTAGACCGGACTAAATCAATTTTTCATGTCACTTGTATGGAAATATAATTTTTTTTCCTACAAAATGAGTATAAAAAAAATTAATAATAAAATAAAAACGAATCACTTATACCTTATTTCACTAATAATTAAGATGGTAAGAAAATTGAGTTTTATTTAATGAATTTGATGTGTTATGAGATTTTACATTTAAGTTCAGGAAGTTTCAAGCGTATAATTTATAATTAATTAAAGTCTAAATCAATATTTTATAGTAGAATAATTATGATTTTACAATTACTTTAAAGATATTTATTTTAAAATAATATGTATTTTTTAAACTAGACCGAGCTATAGCCTAGTCTAGCTTACACATGGCTCCTCTCATGGGTGTAAGAGCCAGAACTATCCAACAAACCTCATTGGGTCAACCAATCACATTATGATATTTTTTTCTTTTGGAAAAAATCTTTATTTTCTCAGGTATATAATTGAGTGGTGCACCTTAACCACCAAAAATTGGACATGTGGTTGCCACATCGATGGCCAGTGCACCACTCAGCACTACACTCACATAAGATTTTCTCGTCATTTTCTCTTTCTCATAAATATACAGACTGTGGCTTTGAATCATGTCATTAACCCTTAAACTTAGAAGGTAATAATATCGTCAAAATTCCAATATTTGAATTACTCCAAATCTCGAAGATAATTTCGATATTTACTTCCTTTATCGTGATGCGTTCATAAAGAAATATAAAGTATTTAGATATTGATGTCAGCTTGGTATCAAACGGCCCAAATTCACTACAGCCCAAACAAAAAAAAAATCAACTAACAATGGCCCAATATAAAAATAAATGAAGCAAAAAAAAATAGTAGATAGTACCTGTGAGACTTGCCTTGTTTGAGCTATCTGAGAAACCCTAGCAGCACTCAAATTCCAGACAAAAGAGTTGAATCAAGAGACAAAAGAGAAGAAGGAATGGCAGTGAGCGAGCGCACGGTGCTACAATTCGGGCCGTCGTCGGCGACAGCGTCTTTGACGGCGAAGGTGAACCCGCTGGTCATCTTCAACATCTGCGATTGCTTCGTGAGGCGTCCAGACCAGGCGGAGCGCGTCATAGGCACGCTCCTCGGCTCGGTCTTGCCGGACGGCACCGTGGATATTCGCAACTCCTACGTCGTTCCTCACAACGAGTTCTCAGATCAGGTTTTTTATTTTTTTTTTTATTTTTTTTGTAAAATGTTTTTTGGTGTATGTGATGTAAATATTTACTTTTGACTTATTATTATTACTATTATCATCAATTATTATTTGTTCTATTATTGGTTGTTTTGCTCTTTAATTTTTTTTTTTTTTTGAGTTTTGAGTTGCTTATGTTTTTTGGATGCTGAGAAAATTTACGAGAAAGAAAGCCGAAGTGAAAATTGAAACTTTTAACTCAATTAGTTGAGGTAGAATTTGAAAATAGATAATTTTTTGTTTGAAATCATGTTGATGACATAAAAAGCAGTACCAAGTAGCTAATAAATGTGAGTATTGAGTAAGGCGATAAATCTGCAGGACGTGCTTTTTTGTCTATAATGCTTGTCAATAGAAATTCTTGATGTTCTGACCAATTTCGGTTGCCACAAATAAAACTTGGGGTATAGACATTTACCTTTCATTAACGGAGAGTTTGATCTTACTTCTTGAGGAGTTGTTGATTCACTAGTTCAGGAATGGCCATGCTCTCCTCCACAGCTCTGCTGATTCTTTTTCATGTTTGTGTGTTGCCGTACACCCTACAGAGATTCTTAGAATGTAGCTTTAGTTTATATAAGGTATCTGAGTTAACTTACTTGCTCTCAAGTGGGGATTCTATATACATGATATGATGATACAGAGGTATTTCTAGTTTTCTAACATAGTTTTTTGATAGCTTATGTAAGTTGTGTTTCTGCAATTGCATTCATGAGCATAAATTTGCTGTTAATTTTCAATTAGGATGGAAGTGAGAGCTTATTTGTTAGCATTCTTGTTGCTGCAGGTTGCTTTGGATATTGAATACCATCATACCATGTTAAAGTCCCACCTAAAGGTGAATCCACAGGAAGCTATTGTTGGATGGTAAATCTCTGCTCACCATTACTTTCCCTTTTGTGTTAAATCTTTCTCAAAAGTTAAACTTTGTTGGAGATCTTAGAAGGTTGCTATATTTGGTGTTCCAATTGAACTCAATTTTGTAATTCCATTGGTGGATTGACTTGAGCTATTCATCTCTAACTTGTAGTTGTGAAGCTTCATGATTCCGACTGAGTTACAACTCAGTGCTTTGATTGATGTTTAAACTTTATGTTGTGAAATTACATGCTTTCTTAATTTATAAAAGATAGCTTAGAAAGTTATTTATCATGAGTTACTGTCATGTAAAACCATTGTGCTCTGTGAATGTGTGTAGGTTTTCAACTGGGTTGGGAGTGACTGGTGGCAGTGCTTTGATCCATGAATTCTACTCTAGAGAAGTGTCAAATCCTGTTCACCTGACCGTTGATACATCATTCGGCAGTGGAGAGGGTACCATAAAGGCTTATGTTTCTGTCAACTTGTCTCTTGGAGACCGGCCACTTGCTGCACAGTTTCAAGAAATCCCTGTTGATCTTCGAATGATTGAAGCTGAGCGAGTTGGATGTATGTGAACCTGCATTAAACTGTATTAAATGATTACACACAAATGTTGTGTTACTAAATGACATCAGAGTACATAGCATGATATAAGTTACTTGCATTTAGTAGAAATTTTCTCGTCCTTTGTTCTTGAATGTTGCTTCTGTCAATATATGTGTGGAAACATTTTAAATCTTTCATATGTTCTGCACTTTCTGTCATTTCCTTCTCCCTTGGTTCTATGTCTTAAGTCTCGTGTCCTTAAATGTTGGTAAATTTGAAGCGTTCTCATAAACAAGTTGACATATGGTATAAATGCAATCTAATATAGAAATTCATTCATGATGGCAGTTGACATCCTAAAGACAACCGCAGTTGACAAACTGCCGAGTGATATGGAGGGAATGGAAGTGCTAATGGAACGGCTATTATCTCTCATTAATGATGTGTATAAATATGTTGATGATGTTGTGGTAAGTAGTGTGGGTTTCCTGTTCTATTTTGTTCTCAGATGGTTCAAGTCTGACTTAATACTTCTTTTCTTTTCTTAGGAAGGGCGTGTTGCTCCTGATAACTGCATTGGGATTCTTATATCAGAATCTGTAGCCTCCCTTCCCAAACTGTCGCCACCAGTTTTTGACAAGCTTATTAATGACAATTTGCAGGTAAGATTTAGTTAAACCTTTAATGCATCTTAATAAGAATAAAAGTCGGTCTGTCACTTACGTAACTCTGTCTGGGTTTGCTCAATGACTTGACCTACCCCATGTGTTCAAAAGGATAGTGATGGATTTAGTTTGTTAATGCGTTTCAACTTGTTGAGATGAGTGTTACCATCTAATAATTCCTGTAATTAGTTGAGATTGTTTCTCAGTGATCAATTTCTGACCTTGGATACAAGTGCTGAGGGCATTTATCTTATCTTAAATTTCTTTCTCTCTGTTCTTGGTTCTTGGTACTTACAGGACCAGTTGCTCTTGGTATATTTGTCGAGCATCACCAGGACACAACTCAGCTTGGCAGAAAAGTTGAACACAGCTGCTCAGTTACCGTAATTTCCATCCATTGGATGAATCCATGTGCCGCACTTCTATAAAGTTTCAATAGTCGGTGATAAATCACAAATGTCAAGGAATGTGAGCGTTGTCTTTCGAGGAAGGTTTATTTTTTGTGCTTGATTTAAATTTTGTAGGTTATCACACCATTTCTACTGATATCACTTTGTAACAACATCCTTTTTTGGTCAGATTGAGTTAATATTTCTTTTCTTTTCTATTTCTCCTCCCTTCACTACATTTTTTACTCTTGAATTCTTTAAATATGCTGCTGTAAGGTCTTCGATCCTTATCCAGATTATATGGAAGTGCTTTTGTAGTAACATGATCTGATTGTTGAGTTTTCTCTTTCCGATTAAGCTATTCATAGATGAAGTACTTGTTGTAAAAGTTGGTATTGATGTCGGCATGTTGCAATACAATTCACTTTAATGGACTGGGTATCTTTATCCAATTGAACAGCAGGGGCGATGGTGGATGTACATGCATCTTCTGTTGTGATTGTGTACCGTGTTCCTCATAAGCAACGCGTTACCTCACTTCAATCGTCCAAGATATTTGACACAATCGTTGGTTTTTCTCTTCCATTCTTTTTCATACACAGATCAATTAGAAGAAGAAAATTCTTGACATATTGACATGATGAACGGTGAAGAAATTTTGGGTATTGTGAACAAGATTCAAGTCTGATAATTATGTTGGAAATTCTAGTTTAACGGTCCATCTATTTCAAATATAAAATTATTTTGGTCATTTATCATGGTTGATCCATGACACAGAAACATGGAAGGTATTGGTGGTAGACCAAATGTGATAATTTGGGTCATTTTATCATGGTTGACCTTCACTTTGAATCAATTGTCATCTTCTACCACCACCACCACCGGATTTCAGCCACCGCCACCGCCACCGTCTTCCAATTTTTAATATGGGCTGCTTTGGGCCTTAATATTCGATTGGACTTGGCCCAGTCCAAGTCTACTTTGAATGAATTGTCATCTTCCACTTCTTCACTAGTCTCCACTAAACACACTTTGAATCCATTAGCAGCAGCACCGTCGTGTTTCTGCGACACCCGCCGTCTTCCGTTGACGGCCGTTATCTCCAGCGAATCAGACAAGTTTTGACATTCAAATCTCACGATTCAAACAAACAAGGTGCGTTCGTTTACATTTGATTTGTTTCAAGTCCAACCAAAGATTAGGTTTATTGTATGAAAAAAATTTAGATGGTTTCCGTCACTACCGGAACAAGTTTCGGCGGCGGTTTAAATGGTGGTCACGACTGTCTGGCTGGTGAGAGAATCGGTGTCGAGTCTACAAACAGAAAGATATCGTTGACTCCTGACGTGTCTCGCCACGTCACTGATGATTTAGTGACTGACTGAGCACGTCACGGCTTTTTGCTGACATGCCATTTCATGTTACCGTTGATGTGAACACATCATCACTACTTTTACAGTAAAGGTGGTGACGTGCCTTGGTACGTCACTGTTTTACAGCAAGTATGTGATGACCTGGACAAGCCAACGAAGACATGACATACCATATCAGCAAAAATAAGTGACGTGCACAGTCAGTCACTAAATCATCAGTGACGTGGCGAGATACGTCACCATCCCATTTTTAAACAAACGCAACGGCAAAAACCGATTAAAAAGAAAAAAAAAAAAAAATTCGAAAACCATAGATTTACAGAAACAGATGGGTTCATTTCCAAAACAAATCTCTGTAAACGAACGGCAGACGATAATCAATTACATAGATTTACTTACCTGATTAGCAGAGAATGAGATCGGGAAAAACCTCGGCGATTGAAACAGAGATGAGATTTTCAGGTTTTAAATTGAGTTAAAAAAGGAGTGGAAAAAAAAATATATATATATATTTATATATATATAAAAGAAAAGCGAACCAGAGAGACAGAGAGAGTAATCAATTTTTTTAAAAAAAGAAAAAATCAAAGGAAGAAGAGAAGATACAGTGATCTGTGAATAGAAGATTAGAAGCTAAAATTTACGTGTTTGATTTGGACTGGTCTTGGATTTTACGGCACAGGGCTTTGTTTTGGGCCGTTGAGAAAATTGCGAGCACAACTAGACTGGTTTGCCAACTAGTCACTTGTTTTTTAAATCGTACAATAATTCGAAATTTGAAAGGGGGAACGCGATTTGAATCCACGACTTTATAATGTAGGTGTGAGAGTCA
Organism: Acer negundo; assembly: GCA_035582765.1. NCBI lineage: Eukaryota > Viridiplantae > Streptophyta > Magnoliopsida > Sapindales > Sapindaceae > Acer > Acer negundo. The sequence continues at coordinate 4,013,534 of CM069242.1, forward strand.
TGATGTTATCAAAGAGTACAAGATATGAACTTTCTTTTCTTTCCTATATACAACATGCTGTGTCGGTGATTTGAATATGACACGTTAACTTATTGATGAAACATTTTTACTATCAAGTTATATAGATGTGTTAGGAGATAGACACTTTTTAGACCAAAATGGCAAAATTTATAATCTTATCCAATTGTATTTTGTTCCCAAGCAATTTCTCTCATTTCCATATACCCAACATTTTTCATTTTACGATCCATCAAACTTGTGATTTTGGGTTAGGATTACAATCATAGAGGAAGTGCCAACCCTTAAAAACAAGTTTCTAGAATTCTAGGGATTTGTAATCAGAAAAACAGAAGCATAGATGATGTAATCAGCCATTAACCCAAATTCAAGGTAAAATTGTATCTTCCACTAATTCATTTCTCTTCTTTTTGGGATCAATATCTTCCACTGATTGGCTTGTTGTCTATCACTCATGTTGTGTAACAGTGTGTTAGTGGCCCTTCAAACATGGAACTTATACCCACCCCATTTGCCGCCATTCCAGTTTCATTGCTTGCCATAAACCCCCATAATTGTGGTATCTAATATTCTCGCCCTTATAGAGAGTTGCATTCTAGAATGTGTTTGAATCGGTTGATCTTGTCGGATCCTAATAGATTACTGATCTAATGGGTTTTAAAATAGTAGTAGCCTCTCGCACCTATAGCCATGGATCGTTACTAATCCCGAAATATTATAGTAGTTAAAAAAAAATTAACACCAATATGTCACAAAAGTTAAAATAAATAAACAAAAAACTCATTCAACAAACCATCACAGTTTCATTAATAAACACAGCTATACGTATGCAATTATGCATGCAATTCTTGGATTCTACATCTACTGATATCAGTCCCGATTTTCTTGACTGCATGTCCATAAATCGATACAAAAATAATCATAAAAAAAAAATAAAAAATCATTTTGAAACTCATTAGAAGAAGATGATAAGTAGTAGTGCAGTGGTGGGTGTTTCTCTCTTTATATATAATTATATACTCTGCTACAATACAATTTAACTTTTTGTCTGCAGTGGTGATAGCGAGACTCCAGCATTTCTTCAAGTTCTGGTTTCACAGAACCGACAAGATCACAACAATGGCCGAGACAAGAGAAAAGCCACGCAATTCTGGGGCCGTCTACATTTCACGCCTGTCCTAATTTTTCTAGCTTAGTAGCTATAGCTAGCTTTTTAGACTGCTCCATTTCTCACTTAATAAATAATATATTTTCAACATTTAATCTTCTCATATGGCACTTTTTTTATCTTATGAAATCCGAAAATAATTGAGTCATGGGTATGTCGAGATTTGATAAGATCAACCGCTATAATTAATGATCACCGGCTGTAATGTAACTCTCACAATTGAGTTGAGGTATCTCCACACTTTACGATTAAATGGATAATATGAAACTCAAATCTCTATCATATAAATGGAGAGAAAATATACAACCAATTTGCTAATGGTGAATGTACTCTCATATGACATGTATATCTTAAGGGTATCGATTCAATTTCAACAAATTTTTCAACCCTGAATTAGATATTAATTAGGATTATACTTGTACTGATTGATCTCAACACAGATTTTGACAAACTTCAAACCTGATTATAATACTTTACTATATAAATATATATAACATTAACTACGTGTATATATATATATATATATATGCGGTCTCGTTCCTATTAGGACATCCTTATATAACTTTATCAGGATATTGAATGTGAGCCACTCATTTATAAAAGTGATTTGACAAGTGCATACATACCAAGTTAAAATATGTAAAACGAGTGGTTCACATTCAATATCCTTATATAATTCTATCAGGGTATCCTCATACGAAAATTTCCGTATATATATATATATATATATGTATGTTTAAACTCTATATATTTTACGCTCAATGTATGATTCAAACCTAACTAGTAAGACGATAGTAATCTCCTAACGGATCGTAGTGAAACCCTAATTAATATATTACATATTGAAAATATTTATCTGTGTTTACAGTTTACCGGATCTACATGGACATACGAAACGGACAAGCAAAAAGACAAGGGTGGCACTTTTTTCCATTATCTGTCTCGACTTTCAACTCAAATCCTTCCTGTAACTTCTTGTGTATGTAATGTTCATGCATGATTTCATATTATTTCCTGCATACGCATATAGTTTCTCGAGAGTTGAGTTCTTTAAATCTCTGGTAATTAATCAAGTTGTGCTAATTCTAATTGGTTTATTTATTTATTTTGATTGTCATTTGTCTTATTCTTAATTTTTACTATGAAATATGAAACGGATAGTCGTTTTTTTTTTTTACAATATAGTATGTTCTTTAGTTATATTCCGATCCTAAAAATTTAAGACGGTCTTAATTCTTAAAGAGATATATATATATATATATATATATATATTTATATTTATGAAATGTGTTTATATGTCAAAATACTTATCTTCAGTAGGAAAAAAGTGGTTCATATATTCAAGTTCATATATTCATTTTGAAAATTTTGGAACATATGTAACTTCATCAAAATTATAATGTTTAGTGTTTAAATTCATGTTATTTGTTATGGGTGTCAATATATTATTGACACCTATAAATATGATAAACACACTCATATTTTAATAAAAAATTTAATTACAAAAATATCATAATAAAAATTTATCAATAAGGACAAATTTGTTTAATTAAAAATAAATCAAATACTATATACACAGTACACCACACCAATATCTCTTTATTAAAAAAAATAATAATAAACTCTAATTAAACTCTAATTTTATTTAAAGTATCAAAATATCTCATTATTATATAACAAAGTAATGGAAAATGAATTTTTAGAGGACTTTGATCATATAGTACCTTTTTTTTTTTTTTTTTTTTTAAAGATAACAGTACATATCGTTGTGTATCCGGGAGATCAACGGTGGTATGATGATCTGAAATTTGTTGTAATAGATATCAACAACTTGATTATTATCAACATAGACGATGCTTGAGATTTGTAAATATTGAGAAGATATCTCACGCAGTTGTTGATAACAAAGAACTTACTATGACTATACTATGTTTTTGAGCATGGAGAATTTAATAATTTATCATTTGTGAAATTAGATATGTTAATAACTTAAGATGATTTATAAATAAATTGTATTAAAAATAAATACATTAATTTAAATAAAGGTACTATTGACATTAAGATGACTGTTATAGTAATATTTAATTTTAAATTTTGCACATGGATGTACTTATAAATATGTGTGTTTATCATATTTATGAGTATTAATATCCGTACCCATTTGTTATTTCGATCTTTGTTTGAATAATATTTTTCTTTAGAAATGAATAAATTTGAATTTTACTTCCATTAACTATATATATCTTCTCTCTTCACTGTTTATTATTTTATGAGTCAGTATATATGTATCTCAATTTTTATCCTATTTAATTACTAATATCTGCATTTTTTTCTTAAATTTCAACACTTCGATATTTTTTTTAAAAAAAAAAAATTATAATAATCAACAAAAGAATATCATCATTATCCGTGCTTGTAATGTTTGATCAAATTAAGCAATTCCCAAGCCTTGGACCAAAAGACGCAGCATTTTTTGCTACATAGTTTTTTTTGTTTTTATCTTCGATCTGATCATTCTCTTGTTTTGTTGGAAATATTGAAGTATTATTCCTAAATTTTGTTTGTAAAATTAAAAATCAATGATGAAATTGTGTATACAATTCAAATACTATGATCAAAATTGAAACTGTTTTGAGATGATCATCCATAGCTCATTCAAATTTTCTTTGCTTAAAAAAATAAGAAAAAACAACTAAACATTAAAAATAAAAAATAAAAATCTTCTCGTTCCTATCACTTAGAATAAACAAAAAGATAAAAACAGAAGCATAGAATATTTTAAGTGAGCATAAAAAACATACCTAGGAGTTAGAACTTAGAAATTGCAGCAATCTTAGTGTGCCAACTTCACTGTCAAGTGCTTAGAGACAAACCAAACAAAAACTCATTTTTCTATTTTTATTATATAAGAGAACGTCATTGGGAATTGTAGAAATTAAGCACGCAAATTAATTAAACAATATTTTTGGCACCAAATGCACCCACTTGACTCTATAACTAGTGGAATTCGACCTAAATTTCTACACAACTTTTTAATTAAACTAGTATATATACCACTATAGTCTATAGAGCAAAGAATTATTGATATTGATGTATATACAAACAAGTGGAAAAGGAACAATAATTGTATTTTTTTTTTTCCCTTATAACAATATTGACCTAACTTTTGCACATTAATTCATTTTAGTTCTAGATGTACATATCTCATTACACGTTAGTGGTGAGTTTTTCAAGTCTCATTATATATAGGCATTTTATAAATAGTTTGGTAAGCTTTTTTCTTAATATTGTGAGAGTAAATATTTAAATCACACATATAATGTTTGATTTTGATAAATTTCGTCAACTCATTAACATTTGATTAGACAAATATATATACTTCCTTCTCCCAAAATATTGAAAAATCAAAGTTTTTAATCAATTTTGAGTAATCAGGTTTTGAACATGAAAATAATATGGAACAAATTCACACATAATAAATTTAAAAAATCGTTTTGAAAAAGCTTAATTAAAAATCTTAACTTTTTTTGCATGGATAGTTTCGTTTATACTGAATCCTTTGTTTTAACTTATAATTTACCCACTTAATTTATTGATTTATTAATTAGATTGAAGTTTATTTATATTATAGCTTCTAGACATAGATAAAAGTCTCAATTAATCTCAAAATCTCTCTTTATCTCTCACAAGGCATGCAAATCCCAAAGTTAGACATAGATTTCTATACTAAAACAGTAAAACAAATCCCACTCCTCTCTCAAATCAATTGAAGTATATACAAACAAAGCCCTAAAATACAAAAAATCTTAACCTACTTTTAAGTCAGTCACCTACAACCAAACTAACAAATAAAAACCCTTTTTTAATTTCCCAAAATTTTTAATCTAAGAACCCTAAAAGATTGAAGAACCCGCATGCCCTACAATTTACTTTAAAAAATTAACACAAACTTGCTCTCCTTTTTGGCTGGTCATGAGTTGTCTCTCCCACATTAATAGTAATTATTTGAATTAATTTTCTTTAATTTGGTGGCTTTATTGTCTTCTTCTTCTTTGTGTTCCCACACCACCACCCTTAAAAGAAGGTTTTAGCTTACCTTTATTTGACTGGACTCTACTTGATAGTCAACCTAGCCATCAGTATGTCTGTCAGAATTTGTGATCACAACCGTCCAACAAAGATCAGACAAATAATGTGATTGTTTGTGATCACCAACTTTGACTTTCACTTGCTTCAATTTGCATGTTAATATAAATATAAAACAATTGTTCCATTATTATGTTCTTTTGCATTGAGAAAGAGATATACCCAATATGGGTTTAAAATCAAAGCTTGGATTATTCACTTGTATTGATGATTTTGGACTTATCACATTATTCCTGCTATATATTACATAAGTTACTTTATTATATTAATTAATCTACAGTTAGGATTCAAATGATTTTATCTTCAATATCATTAATTTACTATTTTTAATTTAATAAGTCATGTTTTTGTTTTTGAAGCATTATAAGAAGTATTACACTAAATACTAACATCTAACGGGTTTAGGATCTATTGAGATGTGCTCAAATTAAATGTACAACCCTAATATATATTACATCAAATTATAACCTGGAAAAGGGTCAATGATCTGTTGATAATTACTGATATTAATTACTATAAATATGACTAGATATCTACTTTCATAAAAAGTTTTTCAAGAATATTTACTATAATAGTACTCCCAAAAACATTATATGTGTATATGTATAAACCATATGCATGAGACAACACATATAATAATATAATATATAGCAGCTCCAGAGTGCCTACTTTACTGAAAAACACAAAGAAACCCTATCTAAATCTATGTTGATCTCAACTCAAAGAGACAGAAAAACAAAAGATTCATGCATATTACACAACTTAACTATAATATATAGAACAATCTATAATTAATTGATTAATGATTAATTTAATAAAAACTCACTTCTTGTCTGCTCGCCGACCAAAACGTTGAACAGTGGCAGCTTTTGCGCATGTCGATCTCTCTCATGAGTTTCTCTTTCTCTACACAACACCCTAGCAAGAACATGAACGATCATATCCTCTCATATATATAAATATAATATATATAATACATATATAGATGATAACCTCTCACACAATCTCTAAATTCAAAGCGAGTGATTCTCAACATATTTTCTTACTTATTTTATACGAAAATCTCGAGAACGAATGGCTGAATATGGATATGGTACGAGTTTTTGTCTTTTCATATATATGAGTGGTTCTCTCGTTCTTTATTTTAATTTCGATAAAAACTTTTATAAAATCATATTGATTTTTATGAATTTTGATTTGAATTTTTTTGTAGATAATACGTTCAATGAAATCTACTCATGAATAAAATTTGAGATTTTTACAAGTAGTAGAACTATTTATCCCGATTTTGTTAAATATAAAGACATCGAAAAAATGGACGAAATATAAAAAAATTCAAGAAAAATAGTTCTAGTGCTTGAAAAATTCTTAAATTTTATTCATAGATAGATTTCAACGAACTTATCATTCACAAAAATATTCAGATCAAAATTCATAAAAATTGACATGGTTTCATAAAGGATTCAAGGTCGCTACCGAAATTAAAATAAGAGATCTCTTATGAGAGACTCATATTATATATATAGGTGTATTCATCGAGAATCAATAACTCTTAATGTGAATAATTTACTGAGGGATGAATTATTGTTTGAAACTGAATTTTTTTTTTTTTTGGACAATATCTATTAATTTGGAACTAGGTATTTTTTTGAAAACTTTCTCTATAGTTAAAATTCAAACCGCTGACCTGGGAGTCATTTGCCCAAGTTCTAAGATCGTCATCTACCAATTGAGTTATGCCCCTATATTAGATTGCATTGAACTATAGATATTTAACGTTGATACGGAAAATATTAGATACCAAATTAGTTCTTGAGTAAGAAATTTGAATCAGATAAAATGTGAATTTTTTTTTTTTCAATACATGCATCGATAATCAACTTATAATGTGAAGAATTTACTAAAAGATGAATATTAACGTAAGACCTAAATGTTGGACTAAATCTAACGATTCAAATTTAAGTTAATACGAAAATAAAGTATGAACATTTTACCAATGACTCTTGGACTCTTAGTTGATATCATATATGTGCTAACTTTATTATATAAATGTACATGATCATATAACTTACATCAATTAAGAATGGATTCTTAATATTTAAAACTTACTGAAACATGAATCAACGTTCAGACCAAACTTAAATGTTGAACTCCATCTGACGACTAAGATTTAAGTTCACACGGAAATAAAACACGGAACATACACACCAAACGACAACTCTTATTTTATATATATGCACTAACTTTATTGTATATATATGCACACGAACTCATCACAATCTTTTGTGTTCAGACTGATCATCAGAAATAGTTCAGAGAGAAAAGTTATTATTCATAGAGAATTCCATTAAAGCTCACTCTCTCTCTCTCTCTCAGATATGGACGAAGGCATGTCAGGCTTTTGCATTAAAGCATCAGCAGCAGGCTGCGGCGGCGGTAACGGTACTGGAACCAAGTGCGGGCGGTGGAATCCGACCACAGAACAAGTTAAGGTTTTAACTGAGCTTTTCAGGTCTGGTCTCAGGACTCCAAGCACCGATCAGATCCAGAAAATCTCTGCACAGTTGAGCTTTTATGGTAAGATTGAGAGCAAGAATGTTTTCTACTGGTTTCAAAACCATAAAGCTAGAGAAAGACAAAAGCGTCGCAAAGTATCAATATCTGTTCATGATGATCATCATAATCATAATCATGACCTTCACCATCATCATCAACACAAGGATTTCATTCGTCAAATGGATAAGATTTCATCATCTCCTAAACGTACGTTTAAAGTATTTTCATACTCAGTTTATATATATATATATATATATCTAACGATCTAATGAGTTTAATTAAGTTTTTGGATCGAGTCATTACTGATTTATATGGAATATATTAGAGTCATGAGATCTGGAGTTTTGATTCGACGATACATCTATCGTTATGCTATCGAAAAAGTGTTACATGTGTCTATATTTTTTATTGACGAGTTTAATAATTACTACTATAGAATAGTTGATGACGCTCTAATTATTTTCTCAAGATTCAAATAGAAACAATGTTATCTAAAATTAATGTTTATTTTTTAATGATTTTTTGTTGTTTTTTGTAGATTTTCTAGAGGTTAATCATCATCATCATCAAGTGTATGATCATCATCAACCCGAAAGAGTGATGGAGACTTTACAACTTTTTCCATTGAATTCCTTTGAAGAATATTCAGAACCAGAGAAGCTGATGATCAGATCAATGCATGCAAATCATGATCATCATCCACCATTGGATCTGCGTTTGAGCTTTTTGTAAACAAGCTAGCTTTTGATCAATCTTTCTGGGAAAATTTAGGGTTTTTTAATTTTCTAAGTTGTAGCTCATGATGAAAATAGTATTATTATTTATGATAGTTTAATTAATTAATTTCAAATTTTCTTGTTAAAATATTAAAGAAAATGATGGACATTCTCCTCTGTGTTTACTCTGTTGGATTTGAATGCTTGGAAATTGGAATTTTGCTTCCTCTCATGAGAAATGTCTTCTTGAAAAACATAAAAATTGTACTGGAATAATTGAATATATTCTTGGGTCTGCTTCCATCTTTGAATTTCATGCACCGGTCTTTTTTGACTCGGTCAATACATTAAAATAAATAATTTATCAATTTAAATTTATTATAACACATTAAACAACCTAGAAGACAACTTCAAAATTGCGAAAAGCAGAGCTTCCACACAGCAATAGCAAGAACAAATTTATATACAAGCTGATGTGCAATATCATTAACATGTTTAAAAATCTTTCTGACAATTTATATACACGAGTCATGACTTAGTTTTTAATGTTTTTCAAAAATTTCAAATATCTAGTATTAGACATTTTTGAAACTAGATGTGCTAATCCACCTTGTCTTCACCAATATATGGAGTAACAAAATTCAATCCATTAGTTAAAAATCGTTCACTATATAATTATGATCCATGATTTCTTTAGTATTTTAAGAAAAATATAACCAAAAAAGACACCTTACAAATGAAATTGTGGTAGATGATCCTTAATGGTTTCCTCCAATATTTTAAAAGACATACAAACAAAATTGTTATAATCTTCCATAAATTAGAATTTTGAATTCACTTCAAAATTAAAATTGAATACCGATTATAAATTGATGATTACATTCATGATGGTGACATGACCTTTTTATATGTATGATCTGTTCCTTGATTTTAATGTGACTAAATTATCATACCAATAATATTGAGTTTAGATTCCCTCAATTTAATTCATTATGTAAATTGAAAAAAAAAAAAAAAAAATCATGTATTATTATAAATATATTTATTTTAACCAACAATAATATATTACAAAGTTCACTTGACCAATAATTTATGTATATATAAATATATATATATATATATTGTGGAAATTGCAAAAAATGACCACAATAAACATGAAAATTTTGTTTGTAACTACAAACGAAATTTTAATTGTTAATAAAGAGAAAAACAAAACTAGCCATCCAAAATATTAAACTTTTGTTTATAACCACCTTTGAAATTTTAATTGTTAATAACCGTTTTTTTGAGAAATTACTTGAATGTCCTCATATAAAACTATCCTCAAACACACTCTCTCTCCTCTCATCCCTCTCACCGCTCCTCTCTCTCTCTCTCGCTCTCTCTCTTTCTCCTCTCATCCCTCTCACCGCTCCTCTCTCTCTCTCTCTCTCTCTCTCTCTCTCTCTTATTGTTAAGAACATGTTTTTAGAATAATAAATGTTGAAATGTATCAATTTTGAGGGTTGATTGGGTTGAGGTCTAGTATTTTGGATGATTTAAGACTGAATGTTGGAGTTTGGTTTGAAAAAAAAACTTGAAAGCATGAAATATTCGATAAACTTGAAATGTTTTGTGAAAACTTGAAATCATGTTTTAAATCTCTAACATAAAACTTGAAATCTTATGTAAAAATTTGAAGTGAAACTTGAAATCTTCTGGAAAAAACTTGACTGAAGTCTTACCCAGAAACTTGAAATCTTTCCCAGAAACTTGTCAACATTTCAAGTCTTTACATAAGATTTCAAGTTTTTCGAACCAGTGAACTTGAAATCTTCTGAAAAAAAAATTTGAAACTTTATTTAATTCGATTCTTCACAAAAACACACAAAGGTGATGCAATAACGCTAAACTCATGTTAAGGTCACTGTTTGCAACTCAATTAATGAATAAATGAAAGATATTTACACACCAAATACCTATTTAGAGTAAATCAAAATTTTTGTTTCAAGTTTTCACTTCTTTAAATCTTCTCTAATTAGTTGATTTGCAGGAATAATAATGGTTCAGCCATATTAGTGTTCGATTTGTAGGAAGAGGAAGGAAGAATGAACAAAGAAGAAGGAAGAAAATAAGAAAAAAGGGAAAAAAAAAATTTATGAAGAATGAACAATAAAAAAGAGGAAGAGAGACGGTAAACAGTGAACAGTGAATAAAATAGAAATATTAATTTAGGGGCATCTTGGTAATTCATGGACACCCAATGAATTTTTTTTCAAAACATGGTTATAACAATTAAAGTTTCGTATGTGGTTAAAAACGAATTTCTCATATTTAGAGTGGTCATTTTTGACAATTTCCACTTGTTAATAACCATTTTTTAAAAAAATTACTAAAAAACCCTCATATATAAACCATCCCCAAATACTCTCTCTATTTTTTTCTCTCCTTTATTTTCTCTCTCCCCGATCTCTCTCTCTCTCTCTCTCTCTCTCTCTCTCTCTCACACACACACACACACACACTGGCGACCTTCTAGCCTTCGCGGCAGAGGTTCTCGGCTTCGCGAAACGCCGAGAGACGCGTCCTTCACGCCCAACTGATGTGTGTCGTGCGACGGGATGGGGTGGTTTGTGCACTGCTACTTCGCCGGCGATGGGATGGAGATGGGTGATGGAATCGATCCCCCCTCCGCCGGCTATGTGGCCTACAACAAAAAAAAAAAAAAAAAAACGAAACCTAATTTGAGGAGAGGAAGAAGAAAAGGAAGAAGAAGGGGAAAATTTTGATATAGTCCAGATTTTAAGTTTGGATATTTCAATTTAGGCATAATTTCAAGTTCGGACATTTCAATTTAGGCATAATTGCAAGTTTGGACATTTCAATTTAGTCATGATTTCAAGTTTAGACATTTCAATTTAGTCGTGATTTCAAGTTTGTTTCGAGGTTTAAAGAAAAAACTATTTTAGGGGTACTTTGATAATTTATACATAAATTTTTAAAAAAAAATGATTATTAACAATTAAAGTTTCAAAAGTGGTTACTAACAAAAGTTTAATAAGTCCAATAGTTATTTTTGGTTTTGTCTTTTTTTTTTTTTTTTAACTCTAATTTCATGAAGTCCCATTTTATTAAAATGGCCTCCACTATTCTTATCAGCCCAGCCCAAATTAAATTCATAGAATTCACTGATAAAAAATTCAAAAATTCAAAAACGAAAACCAATTTCTATACAGTATTTCATTGAGTGTTTTCTAGTTTTTCAAGGCCCAATTTTGAGAGTCTCTAAATTCACCCCAGCACTTACATATTTGGGCTCAATTAGGCCAATTACCGACCCGGCCCAAATATAATTTACAAAATTCATTAAAAAAAAAACATAAATATATTATATATACAACATTTCCTGAAGAACAAGCAATCAAAAATTTCTTCTGTAAACACAACAAATCGGAGAGTGAAACCGAAAAATATCGCCGACATGGACGTGATAAAATCACAGCAAATATCGGTGAGACCAGTAGAGAAGGTGGTAGTGCATCCTCTGGTTCTTCTCAGTATCGTCGACAACTACAACAGAGTCGCCAAAGACACGCGCAAGCGCGTTGTCGGCGTTTTGCTCGGCTCGGCTTTCAAAGGCACCATCGACGTCACCAACAGCTATGCAGGTGAGTACGGTTTAAATTTTGTTTCGTTTCGTCGATTACTTCGTAGATCTGTTCGTTTGAAACTTCGAATTTTTTTAAGTTTTAGTTACGAAGCATAATGAAATTTAGATTTTGATATTGGTAGATTTTGTATGATTCAAAGTGAAAAATATTTTTAAAATTAGTGTTGTTGAATTATTAACTGCATCGTTTGTGTTGAGTTACAGTTTAGTTTAATTTTGTGTTTATTTCTGTTAATTTTGGTTACTTTGTAGTTAATTTAAGTTGCAATTTAGTTAAATTTTGTTTAAAGCACTATCTAATGTTGAATTTCATCTGCCATTTTTGGCGGTGGTTGCTATCATGTATAATATTGTATGTGTTAGCTTGCTAGGATTTGTGTTTGGTTCTTTTACGATTTGATTACTAATACTAAGAACATTGGCATTTAGCTACAACTTGTTGTGGGTACTAGCTAGTTTAACAGATAAAGTCTCTGGTCGTTATATAGGAGCTCTTGGGCTTAATTTCCGCTAACACCAGGTTGGGGAGAGGTTTGGTTTATTTATTGTGATAAAAATTTAAAAGCTGCAACTTGTCTGTTAATATGTGGGAAGAATGTAAGTGGAATGATACGTTCTATATTTTTGGCCCAATCAATGTTGAGTGTGGTGCTGAGAAAGATAACAGTTTTCTCTTTTTCTGTATTAGGTTTAGAGTGGTCGTCGGGCTGTAGTTGATTGATGATTTGGAAGGAAATGTATTTCGTAATTAATTTTATATCTTTCACTTTGCAGTTCCATTTGAAGAAGATGACAAGGACCCAAGCATCTGGTTTCTTGACCACAATTACCATGAAGCAATGTTCTCCATGTTCAAGAGAATAAACGGTATTACTCCACTTGGTACCATGTAATTTTATAAAGGATCTGATATAACCAAATATAAAAAAAAAAAAATGTATATTCTTCTTTCAGCAAAGGAGCATGTTGTGGGGTGGTACAGCACAGGTCCAAAATTGCGGGAAAATGACCTGGATATTCATGGATTGTTTAACAAGTAAGATTGCCAATCATGATTTGTGAGATGAAAGATTATTGCCGTGGAGTACTTTAAGTATAATTTCACTGTTGTATAATTGTGTCTTGATCTTTTCTATCCCGCTTTAATCACAGCTATGTACCAAATCCCATATTAGTCATAATTGATGTCCAACCCAAGGAGCTTGGAATACCCACCAAAGCTTACTATGCTGTTGAAGAAGTGAAAGAGGTAAAAATATAAGTTCTCTAAAAGCATCTACATATGTTAGAATTTGTATACAAACTGCTCCCATCTATGCTTGAAATTAAATTGATTGTGTGAATTTACAGAATGCCACTCAGAAAAGCCAGAAGGTGTTTGTGCATGTTCTCTCAGAAATTGCTGCTCATGAAGTCGAGGAAATTGGTATACTTTTGATATGGAATCCTAGTATACTAAATAAGAACTCAGTTCCTTGTTTGATTATAAATAGCGTGAAATATGCATTTTTATTAATTAGCTCCATCATCCGTTTATTAGTTGCCTTTCTTTTTTTACCTTTTGCAGGTGTTGAACACTTGCTCAGAGATGTGAAAGATACAACTATTAGCACCCTTGCCACAGAGGTCTTGTTTATTAACATCTCAATTTTACCTTGCCATTTTTCACTTCGTAATGTTTCTCTAGCTCTAAGTGACATTTATTGCTTACCATCTTTTGAATTTTTCTACTGGCTATCTCAGTTTGCTGAAAATATAGGTTTTATGTTTGTTTCCTGCAGGTGACTGGAAAACTTACAGCTCTGAAGGGGTTGGATGCACGGCTTCGAGAGATACGGAGTTATCTCGACCTTGTAATTGACGAAAAACTCCCATTAAACCACGAGATTTTGTACCATTTACAGGTTTATTTCTGGGCTGCTCACATATTTCTTTTTTGGAGGTCTGCATGTGTTGATGTGTATGCCTATCTATCTATGTTGTTTGAATATATTAATTGGATTTTAACTGAAAATGAATAGGTTTCCAAGTGAATTCACTTCAAGTTTTGATGAATGACTTGAAACTCAATTTTGAACAATTTCCAGTTAGATCTAGAATTTACCCTGGCATCTGATTGTTACCTGGAGCTATATAGTTTTGATTTCTAGCAGGTTCTTTTACTGTTATTTTGAGTTATAATACCAAAGATACTTGTTTAAGTATCTGTTTCCATGTTGTTGGTGATTCGGTAAATAGGTTTCTTATTTTGGTAACCCTGTTATGCAGTTCATTATGGAATGTTTGCTTATAATGGACTAAACAGCCCTTGAAAATGACAAAATTGTATCTGATGTGTAGTTCTATGGAATTTTGTTTGTCACAAGTTGATGCTTCTATCATTTTTTCTTGTTCTGTTCATAATGCCTGTTAATTTTGTGCAATCATATAGGCAGGTGTAGCATGAGTTTCATTTGCCAAACTTAATCTTTAAACTCTTGAAATTCTATTAAGCCATTGGGTTGACTGTTTATTTCATTTTTGCTGAAGTGTTCACGTGCTGCAGGCTGTTGTTTTAATTATTCTTTTCTTTGTTTGTTTGTTTATATATAAAATTTCCATTCCACATATCGTGTCGGTTATTTGTCATCTTATCATAAGATTCTTATGTTCACATCTTCTTAAAATTCTGTAGAATGTGTTCAATCTTCTTCCAAACCTCAACGTGTCCGAGTTGATCAAGGGTTTTGCAGGTACAAAACTTAAAATATTAAATTAGGCAAATATGTCATCCTTTCCTTCCTATGTTTTATTTCTTTCTTTCTTTCTGTGGGTTTTTGATATATTCCGCTACGTGCAGTGAAAACAAATGATATGATGTTGGTTATCTATCTTTCTTCCCTCATCCGGAGTGTCATTGCTCTCCACAACTTGATCAATAACAAGGTGAGAATATCTTCTTCGAATCCTAGCACAAATAGTTTATTTCACTACTATACTTTCTAACCTTCACATGCTATTATTTCCATACCATTGCTGCTATTAGCTGTAAGTTGTAACTATCGATATTGAGGTGGCTAAGCTTCTCACACTAAAATTAGCATCTCGCTCTGTATAGTCTCTTTCTTTCTCACCCGCGCATATAATGAGTAAAATATGTGTTTTTTTTTAATAACACATTTCTACCAGCATCGAAATAGCCATTCTTACCACTGTCTTGGTTTTATTATAGATTAAGCTACATATTTGTTGTTTTTTTAATTTTTACTTTGCTGATTCTCATGTTCAATTTCAACCATTTGTTTGCTGTGGTCTCTTCCTGTCAATACCATGAGCTTGAACTTTGTCCATGACCGAGATTCTCGTCTCACTTGGATAGACTTTTATATTATTATGTGATGAATCTTTGCTTCGCATTATACTTTATGGTTTGCTAAATTTAATTTCTCCAATATTTCAGATGCTCAACAAAGAACACGAAAAGGCTGAAGACTCGAAGCCAGTTGCTGTACCTGCCACGGCTGGAAGCTAAGTTTGGGGAATTTTTCAACCTTTGATTTTCCATTGAGAGATGTATCCTACGGTGACAGATCGTGATTATCATCATCTTCCTTCCGGACCCATTTAAGCTCTCTGAAACCGAAAGAGAGGGAGAGGAGGAATGTGTTGGTGATCTACAGATGTATTTACCAGTTCTTCGGACCCTCAGATTTGTGTTGCTTATGATTTTATATTATGCTAACATGTCTTAATTTTTTTTCTTCACAATTATGTCTAGAAATGTTAGCTTGATGACAAATTGTATGCTCATTCTTGGATACTTGATGAATATTTCTGCAATTTAAGATGTTTCCTCTTTAATCGGTCGATTTTGATTGTTTTTTTTTTTGGGCCTTTTGAAGTAAATGAAATGGGTAAAATTAGATTTAACATTTAACTTTACACCATTCAATACAACTTCCATTTTAATGAAAAAAAAAATCCATTTTTTTACTGTAATAATTGAAGGTGTAGTCATGAGACTTTTTTTTTTAATATTTTTCAAATTTTCGAACTTGTGATTTTAGAGACCTTTGGATTGGAGTTTAATGACTATTTTCACATGACAGATTTTCAATCACTTATGTAAATCTAAAGATTTTGCATTTATTCTTCAACACATTGTAAAGTTTAAAATGAGATTTGTCTTACGGTAAAACTCTCACATGTATATACGAGGATATGGGTTCGAGTTCTTCTCCACCCAAAAAGACATCGCGCCATTACATAACATACCACTAAAAATTATTCGATAAGATAAATATTTACAAAAGTTCTCTAGAATTAGGTTGATATATATTATAAATATTATCTAAAATTAATAAAGAACATTACAATATATGTTGAGTTTGGCTCAATCTCCTTCATCGAAATCAAGTTGAACAGATTGTTCAAATTCAGCATCCATAATAACACCATCCATTACATGTACAAGAAGTTTTCCTTTCTTGACATCTACCCTTTCTGATCTAACTCTGTTAACAACCAGCATTCCATCTAAACCTTTCGAAATGTATAACGTAAACCCGGATAACGAATCGTAAGAGATCCCTTTACCATAAGGTACTGATACCGAAGAAAGAGTCCGCGGAACAGCTGAAAACCCCAGTACTCGAGTAATAATAGCATCTGTATTGTTCATCTTGTCACCTACAAGACTATCGTTTACTTGTAGCCTGAGATCGCGCTCAAATGCTTTCGCTGAAGGAACAAACACAGTAAAAGCGAGATCCTCGGGCAACATTTCAAGCATCATCTCCGCTAATTTCCCCAACTCATTTGTCGAAACTTTTCTATTTATCATGGTACGGTAAGGCCTTTGCAGTGATATCTCTGGAAGCCTATGTATTGAAAGAACTAGAACCAATAAACAACAAACAGATACCACCACAAATACAAGAAAGATCGAGTTCTTTAAAATATAGCTTCTCTTCATCTTCTCTGATGACTCTGTAAACTGTAGTTAATCTTTAAACCCGAATATCAGAATCCACAGATACAATTTAGCCAACCTGTAGTGGTATGCTGGTCTGGAAACACCTCCATTTGCTCACACATCTTTGAATCACCACCCAAACTCCAAGCCTTCGATACCACACACAGCACCAATGCCAAAATTTGCACTTGATCTTCGAAAGACGAACTCAGAATTCGATCTGCCAATTTCTGAAATCAAGGATCATCACAAAATAAATACTTTGAGCTAAAACCGATATAATTTATCCAATAATGTTTACTACCCTTCCAAGTTCTCAAATTGTTGATTCAACAAATCATAGTCGAAATGAATTCCAATCCTCACCGGTTAACGAATCTGAAAAAACACAACTATTCTTTGGCCTCCATGAACACATGTTGGTACATTTACATTCCAATCCGAAGACAGTACATTACGTTGAGACTTAAATGATCACAAAAGAGCAGTTTTAGATTCTCATTTTCTCAAGAACTAGTTTTCAAACTATCTAGCATACCCTACAATTCAAAGGCACAAGAGTAATGAATACAACAACCCATCTGTATTAAACTTCTATAAATGAGAAAATAAAAATAAAATAACACATTTTGGGTATTTTATTTTTTCTTCTTGTTCTTCATTTGTAGCTGAATTTTGATAAAACTAAATCTAAATCAACAGAACTTAAAAATTTAATACGAAATCACTAACATTTTCAAAATCCTTAGCTTTCCCAGTAACCAAACAGAGAAAAATCAAAACCTAAAAGAGAAAAACTGTAAAAGAACAAACAGATCAGAAGCATTTCTAGAATCAACCAAGTTACCTCAAAAGAGGAATTTTGATATCACTTTAAAAGCAGAAACGTCATTCTTGAAAGAAATTTGCCTCTTCACCTGTCAATTTCTCGATCGAATTACCCAAAAAATCAATTGATTAGAGTACAAACTGAGATTTGAAACATTTTTTTAACTTAGGGTTAGGGTTAGGGTTTCGATGTGAACGAGCCTAATCTGGGAGGATACATCTGGAAACAAAAATAATTTCTTTGTCAAAATCGGAATACAATAAAAATTAAAAAATTTGGGCCTGGCCCATATTTTTATATTTGTTGTCTAATTTCAAACAACCATTAAGAGATTTTAAAGAGTGTACTTAGAATATTGAAATGCGTGTATTTAGAAACTGACTGGGTGTATTGAGTAACGATCTATACAATTGTCAAAATGATAGAATTTTTATTTATTAGTGGTATTTTCTTTTCTTTTCTTTTTTGTGCCAAATTTCTAGTTTTAGAAATTGATCACATTGACTCATAAATTTAATATAAAAAATATATCTTGTTATTCTTCCTGATTTTGTTTAATTCTTTTTTAAGTTTGACACTAATTAGATTAAGAGTATATCGAGATCTGACAATTTCTATTATATGATAAGATCAATCATTACAAATACGAACTAGAAAGGAATCATAAAGTAACTCCCATAATAAAAGAGAGGTTTCCCGACATTTTATAATTTTATAGACCTATCACATATGTAAAGAAGAAGTGCATAATCATTTGAACTATAACTGGACGTATATATACCTTTGATTGGTCTTAGGAATTATGAAATTTTGTTATTGATTTTCTTGTTATATAGTCACGTTTGAAATAATCAAAATATAAATGATAAAATGTATGTTACAACAAATAAAATTTTGTTTTATTAAATTTTTATGTGCCGTTATTATCCCTAGAAGACAAATGTTGTCCCACATGTTCTTGCACAAAACATTAGAAAAAAAAATTATGACAAATGGGTGTTTTCTAATGGGATTTTTTTTTTTTTCTTTCTTAATACTTAATTTTATTATCCAACGAGTTGAAATGACAACCCGATAACAGTAAGATCTATCATCAAAGACATAATTTATCAGAATATATTTTCAAGAATTTTCCACTACCAATGAGCAGTAACATTGGAAAAAAAAATGTCCCACATGTTTTTTTTTTTTGGAAAAAAAAAAAAAAAAAAAAAACAAAGAGGACAAATAGGGGTTTTGCAATGAGAATTCTTTTGACCAAATGGAACATAATATTGTTCAAAAAAAAAAAAAAAACAGTAGTGGATTTCACATCAGTTGTACATATCTTAGATTATGTGTCCTTTCTGTTTGTGCTTGCATAATCACCATTGTTTTGTATTTTTGTGTTCTCTTTGTTTTTTTCTTCTAATAAACAAGTTGTTGTTGGAAGCACAAATGATTATGTCCAATGTACTTGTACCAAGAAAGTGGATTTTTTAAAAAAAAATTTATAGAATCAACTATCAAGGTCCTCAAGGACCTCAAGCCATTAGCCATGTACAGTGGATAGCAAAGACTAGACTGAATTGATCAATTATTTATGGTGATAATTCAATCAGTGACAAAGCCAGACACTTTTATTGGGCTCAAAAAAATTTTGCCATTATTTGGATCGGATTTTATAAAAAAGTTATCAATTTAATAATTTAAGTTTAAAGCTATTGATAATCCAATTTTTTTTTTTAATATTTATATTATAAAAGCATTTTATTTTCAAATTTTAATTTTTAAAATATTCTAAAAATACTATATTTTGTTATAAGATTATCTTTTTTATCTTTTTTATCTTTTTTAAATTATATTATTAAAAAAAGAAATTATCTCTCCTAAATCATTAGATTAATTATTATATATTAAATACTCTCTCCTAAATTTTTAATTACCATATTAAACTCTCTCTCCTCCAATACATATCTCTAATTTTCTATCTTCATCTCTTCATTCTTTCTCAAGCAAGACTAATAGTTAAGGGAGAAAAAAAAAAAATTGATTTTTAGGAACTATATGTATATATATATTAAAAATATATATATATACTTTGTTTTTATTTTTTGAATCGAAACATGAAAATGTTTTTTGTTATTCTTGTAGGTATGTGATTGCCAAGAAAACTTTAATTATTTTTTTAGTCTTATAAATTTTGAGTTTAATCTAATCTAATTGAAACAATTCAAGCTTTAATATATCTTTTTTTTTTTTTTTTAAATTGACTTTAATATATATATATATATATATATATATATATTACTATTAGTAAAAAACTAAAATATTCATAATTTTTTTTCTTTAACTATTAATCATAGATTGATTGAGAAATTATAGAAACATGATTTTTTATTTTATTTAAAAAAAAATGGAGAGAGATTAATTAGGAGAGAGTGTTTAATATGGTAATAACAAATTTACGAGAGAGAGTTTAATATGTAATATTTAATCTAAAGAGATTTTTTTTATAATAATTTAATTAGTTTGGAGTGTCTTTAATTTAGATTAAAATTGTCATTAATAACAAAAATAAAATTGGAGTGTGAATAGATAATTTGTGCATTGTAAGGAGAAGCTCTCAAATTTAAAAGGCACATATTATGGTGAACAGACAAAAATGCCCCCCATAGTAACATTCTTCACCATTTTTTTTTCTTTCAAAATCCTCTATCAATGGAGGACCTCCACCAATGGAAGTGGAACTGATGAATCGATGAACACACGTACACTGACCAATCGACGAACAAAAAGACTTAGGAAGTAGGAACTATATAGAAAGTCTCAGAGATACAAAATTAACAAAAAAAAAAAAAAATTGATGGTTAAAAAGGCTTAGACACTAAAAGAAAAGTCTCAGAGATACAAAATTTACCAACAAAATTGATGGTTAAAAATGCTCGAACACTAATAGAAAAGTCTCGGAGATACAAAATTAACAAAAAAAAAAATTGATGGTTAAAAATGATCAAAAAGGCTCGGACACTAATAGAAAAGTCCCGGAGATACAAAATTTACCAAAAAAAATTATGGTTAAAAAGGCTCGAAAATGCTCGAATACTAATAGAAAAGTCTCGGAGATACAAAATTAACCAAAAAAAAAAAAATTGATGGTTAAAAAGGCTCGAAAAGGCTCGAACACTAATAGAAGTCTCGGAGATACAAAATTTACTAAAAAAATTAATGGTTAAAAAGGCTCAAAAAAGTTCAAAAAGGCTCGAATAGTAATAGAAAAGTCTCGAAGATACAAAATTAACAACAAAAAAAAAAACCGATGGTTAAAAAGGCTAAAAAAAAACTTGAAAAGGCTCGAACATTAATAGAAAAGTCTTGAAGGTTCAAAATTAACAACAACAAAAAAAGATTGTTGAAAAGGCTCGGAGAACAAATGAAAAGTCTTGGAGACTAATTGAAAAATCTCGAAGACTAAATGAAAAGGCTCGAGCCTTTTCAATTATTCCCCGAGACTTTTCAATTAGTCTCTGAGTCTTTTCATTTCTTTTTCGAGCCTTTTCAATTAGATTCAAATTCATAAAACCAGAGAAAGACTCGACCCCCGAATGTATATGCGTAGCGCCAAAAACTAATTATCTAATGAAGATGCATTATAATATTATGATGTTCAACTTCCATTAGATGTCTGTTATAGAGGAGTATGAAAGAACAAAATATCAGAAAAACTTCAAAATTAGAAGAGAATATGTAAAGTAAGGGCAATTTTGATAGTTCACTATAATAGGTGCTTTTTAAACTTAATTTATTAAAACAGTGACTTTGTCACTGCATTAGTTCAAAAAGGTGACATTTTTCATCAATTCCACTTTTATTATTTGGGGTATTATGTAATTAGAAAAACACTTAAAGGAGATTAATACATAATTTAACTAAATTGTCATAGAAATTTTACTAAAATGAATAATGGTTTGGAATATAAAACGAATTTTGGGTTAGGGGAGTCATGACTCCTAGCCACTATGTGACTCCGCCATTAATCTAACCTAATGTTTTTTTTTTTTTTTTTTTTTTTTTTTTTTTTTTTTTTTTTCCTTTAAAGACATTCTAACCTAATGTTTTAAAGGCTAAGCGCTATACTTATCTAACAATTTTTTATTTTATTTTATTTATTATTATTATTTTTTTTATCATGAGTGGGTTAAGGTAAATCCAATTCCATCTATTACAATTCAATCATCTCTAATATTAATATCAATAGTTCAGTTCAATCCAATCTAAATTCAATGTATCAAGAGTAGTTTTTGCGTTTCAATATTCTATCCCCTCCATCACATAGAAGTCATATCTCTCCTTTTTTTATTCTTTTTTTTTTTTTTTTGTTAAAGGGAATTCTCATATATGTGATGTTAGATGATATGAGTTGTTTGGACAAATCTCCAATATATGAAAGGCAGATACAATGAGAAGGTAAATCCAATCCCATCATTTACAATTCAATCATCTTTAATAGTAACGGTTCATTTCAATTTAATCTAAATTCAGTGTATCAAGTGTAGTCTTTGTGTTTCAATATTCGATCCCTCAGTCACATAAAGGTCAAATCTCTCTTCTTCTTCTTTTTTTTCTTTTTGTGAGGGGGATTATCATATATAATAACTTTCATGTGAGAGATCTCTTATTTTAATTTCGGTAAGGACCTTGATAAAATCATATCGATTTATATGAATTTTGATCTAAATTTTTTTTTTTTTTTTGATTAATGATAAGTTTATTGAAATCTACTTATGAAATCTACTTATTTTTTTGAATTTTTCTATATTTTTCCTATTTTTCTGATGCCTTTATTTTTAATAAAATCGGGATAAATAGTTTTAATGCTTGAAAAATTCTAAAATTTTATTTATATGTAGCTTTTATTAAACTTATCATCCATCAAAATATTCAAATTAAAATTCAGAAAAATCAATATGATTTCATTAAAATCCTTACCAAAATTAAAGTAAATAATCTCTTACTAAACGAAGATATGAGTTGTTGTTTTTTATTTATTTATTATTATTATTATTTTTTCGATTAAGTGAAGATATGAGTTGGTTGGAAAAATCTCCGATATATGAGAATCATAAATAATTGCCATTAAAGTTGGCCTAGGCCTATCCACTTTATTGTGGGATGGGAAATGATTCTAATTCTTACACTGTATATGTATTTATTTAACAAATATATATTGTCTTTAATTTAGCACATCTTGACTAAGATATGATTGAGTATTCCCCACACACACACACACATATATATATATATATAAAATTAAAGTTGCTATTAATCTTGAGCACAATGATTCTTTAACTGCTTCACTAATCATGGTTTGTTGATGTCATTTTGATTAAATTTGAATTGAATTTCATTTCTTGTTGTCCCGCAATAGCATCAAAAATTCGATATCACTTTATTCTTTTTTTTTTTTTTTTTTTTCCTTTTGTAATTAATAAAAAATCTTGAAACTCGTAAACGATAAGTTTGATTGTTCTTACAATCGAGGTGAAATATATTTTAAAAGTCTAAATTTTCGTTTTGCTTTATATTCATATTTTATTATAGATCATCCATCTAAATTACATGATTCAATGATTATCTGTAATTGATGATAAGAAAGAAAATATGCATTCCATGCTTTACATAATTAACATGTGTTTATTGATTAGTCTCATAATACATGGTTCAAGAGAAAAAGACAAAACTTTGTGGTGTTTGTTATGCATATATATTTCATAAATTTTGTAATTTTATTAGAAGGCAAGAAGTGTTTGAAAACAATGAATGAGTTGCCAAGTCAAAGAGCTTGAAAATGGATTAATTAAGCTAAATTAATTAACCAGTAACACACTTAAACACCAAAAAATTGAATAATTTCATTATGACATTGTGTTTAAATTTCTTGGTTCATTTAGTACTTCTCAATGAATGGGAGTACTTGATGGATGGCTCTCATTGTAGTCTTTCTTGTAATTGATATTGAAAGTGAAATCTCCAAAAATCCACAATATCCTCCCACTCAAGCACTCATATTGCAATATATTTTTATTTTAATTACATTTTTACTTTAGATCTTTTTGGGTTTCGGCTATACTATGTATTTATAACATGATTAGGGCCTAACAATTTATATTAATTAATACAACTTGTAAAAAAATAAATTAAAAATAGGTTGGACTCTGGAGTGTTTTCTAAACAAGATTTAAAATGTGATTTTGAAAATCGGTTCAAACCTAAATCTATAAAACACACATCTTATTCAATTAATTCTTTGATGAGTTGGTTATACATATTCAATTAATCAGACGGAATTAATCAGACGGGATTCAAGTCGATCAAAAAAAATTTCTCATTTGTGGGTAGTAATATTCAAACTAAGCTCATCAGTAAAGTAATTGATCTATACAGATCTCTCGTTAGAAACTTAGAACCCTAACCCCGGTATCAGCACTACAAAAAAAAATGCAAAATTAACTTCTTAAAGAGTTTGATTAAAACTATGGGTCATAGTACCTTATTGGAACAATAATGCTATTGGACTTAATAAATACCATTAGATTAGATGAAAGCAAACCCAATGGATATTATTAAAATTTAAAATTAATGTCTTTTATTATTGTGAAAACTTGAAACATTTTCAGCAGGTTTATATATATATATGCTTATATGGTATATAATTTGACAAAGTAAATAAATGATTTTGTTAGTACTCTAAGAAAATGAATTGTTAAATAAAAACAAATAAACTTACATTATAAATTTATAATTTAATTAGAAGTTTAAATAATATTATTTTACTATTCTTAAAAAAAAAATAGCATTATTTTATACAAGTGAAATTATTACCATAAATAATATATTTACAGCTTTATATACAAACTTGTTACATGGTATGGATATTTTATTTTTTAAAAATAAAATGAGTTGTTTTATTGTACACCACAAAGTTGTTACAATGTACATTTTAATCGTTACATTTCACGTAAAATTCATTACAACGTTAAATCATTACCACATACATCTAAATTACAATTTTTTTAATGGAAAACTTGTTACATAGTATGAATATTTTGTTATTCATATAAAATGAGTACATGTTATGATAACATTGTTACAATCTACATCTTTATCGTTACACATCATACCAACATGAAATTGTTACCACAAACATTTTAATTACAACTTTCTACGTGAAACTTATAATAAAATGCATATATTTTGTTACCCATATAAATCGAGTTGTTACATGCTACAACTTTATTGTTACACATCATATCAAATTTGTTATAACATTAAATCGTTACTATGTACATGCATCTCAATTAAATATATATATATATATGTAAAACTTGTTACATAGTACGGATATTTTGTTACCTATATAAAATGAGTTTTTATATAATACGATAACGTTGTTACAACCTATAGCTTTTTCGTTAATCACATCAACGTGAAATTGTTACTACAAACGTTTTACTTATATTTTTTACATGAAACTTGTTAAAAAAAAAAAAAAAAAAATTTTACGCATATTAACCGAATTGTTTCATGCTACAGTAAATTTGTTATGAGCTACAATTTTATTGCTAAACATCACTTAAAATTAGTTTATCACATTAAATAATAAAACTAATTATAAATATTTAAAACGAAATTTTAATTCAAAAATTATTATGTTACAAACATTTTATTAAATTAAATCAAATAAATATTAATTTCAAAATATATTACATCAAAAATATTATAAAAATTAAATAAATATATTTTTTATTTTCTGAAAATAATAAATATAAAATAAATAATAATAATTTTAACTATTTTAAATCTATTATATTAAAAATATTTAACTAAAATAAATACAAATCAAAATAATTAAAATTATCAGATATTTATTTAAATCACACATAATATTATTTTTGAAGATATTTATAATCCTTATCTAATTATCATTTAATTTTTTATAATATTAAATTCAATTAGATTATCATTTAATTTTTTATAATATTAAATTAAATTAGATTAGATTATTATATCTTTAAAATAGATTTTTAAAAATGTAATATAAAATAGCTTGAAAGTAATTGGTTAATTGGTTTTATCATTTTTAAAGTGTTTAACTGCCACATGTTAATCAAGTATTGTAGGAATCTTATAATAAAATTTCAATAATATTATTAGGATTTAATCTTCTAACAAAGTAGTCATACCCTAAAACTATATATGTTATATTTAAAAATGTATTGTAAAAAATTATTACAAACCAGAATCTATATATCTATAGAACGGGTGTGAACTAAATGACAGGATATCATCAGACAATCATGCATGCATGCATTATGATGAAAATAATCTGATCGTAATCGTACAAAAATTGTGGCATCACAATATGGGCTCACCTCACCCATTCTTTTTCGTTTTTAATTGGTTTACACCTCAACCTATTTTTTAGTGGACCTTTCTCTTTCTGATTGATTTGATCGGCTTAGAAGTCCGTAGGATTTGACAAAATCAACTGTAATAAGTATAGAATATAACTCCCACTATAGAGGAGAGATCTCTCACATTTTTACGATAATTGAGAAATATGAGATTCAAATCTCTTCTATATATTAGGAAATAATAAACTTTCTTAAAAGTGACTGGTGGTAATTTTCTTTCTTAATTTCATACACTTCTAAGTCCTATACCTAGTCAAAATCATAGGACAAATTAAATCATGAATGTGAAGAAAAATACAAGAAGATTTTACTGCCATCCCATTAATTTCAAATCTTGAAGATAGATATGCAGAAACCCTAGCTATGGCTAAAGATTTTCCAAGATCTTGAACCTACATGCATTCTTGGAACTTATATAAATCTTTTCCATAAAAAAATGATGATGGATGGAGCTAGCTAATTCCCATCAATTGTTGCCAACACCCAAATGTGACGGTTTTACTACTAAATTCAGATAACAAACGTATATTGTACCTCTCTCTAGGGTTCTATCAAATTTAGACTCTAGATTATGCGTAAAAACATGTTTTATTTGGATTTTTTATTGAATAGCATGTGAATAGAGGGTATGGCCGGGTTGTACATGAAATGGGTTAATATGATCATCTTTCTCATTCAGTTCTCTTTGTCATGGGGCATGCATGGACTGGATACATTACATGGGGTGCATGTAGAGAATTTTAACCCGTAAAATTCAAATACAATATTGCATCGGATGCATGCTAGATTTTCTACTCATGAATTTCAATACGTGAAATCTCATAAACAAATTGAAATCTCATATGTAAAATGTAGCATACATTTTCAAATAAAGTGATAATTAATGAATTGCATGCTTATATATATATACACTTAATTTCAAACTAAAAGCCTAAAAGGCAATAATTTGCTCAATATATCTTTTATTGATAGTCAAATACTTTTGAAGTTACATTGCATTTGGTGGAATTGTTTGCTTTGATTTTTGATTCCTGAACTAGTTTTATTGATCAATCTCTTATCGATGGTCAATAATTAGCAGCTCTTCTTGGTCATTGTGCTTTATCATCTTTTGTGTCTTTATATTTGAAGCATGCAACAATTCTTTTGAGTCTCTCCTCCTAATATATATATATATATAGCTTAGACTTTTGATTCAAATGACAATTTTAATTATTGGTGATCAATTTTAAGTACATTATATATTCAATGTATTTAGCATCTAAATTATTATCTTCCACTCAAACAATACATGTTAAAAATAAAAATCAATTCGAGTATTACATTTTTATTTCACACAGTAGTCCGTCTGAAATGGTTTGTTCAATTCAGTAGCTCAAGATGATGCGGTAAGCTGACTTGACAAGTGATATATGCATATACTCATAAAAAACTTATATTATTAACATAAAATACATATGTATATGAGTTTTAATATATATCCATTGTCGCTAATTGGACCGCACAGGTTGATACAGAAGAGAATGATTCCGGGTGTGGTTAATTATATTCATGTTTCTTTGTTTACTGTTAAGATCTGTGTGCCTTTTAAGATTTATATTTTAAGGTATGTGCGCTACTCTGTTCTGTTTGCTTTTTCTTTTTTTTATTAATAGAAGGTTTCAGATAAAAAATATATAATTATAACTCAATGAATAATATAATTGTTCCCCAATATAAAATCAAATTATTCCTCCTCTTACATTTATCCAAAAAAAATTTTAATATTTTGGTTTGCTTACTCTTGGTTCACAAAATTAACTTGCTTGTTTAATTTTGGTTGCTGTAGAGTTTATTATATTTCTTAATTTTGGTTTTTGGCATTAATTGGACTGTTTTTTTGGGTGTGTTTCTGTGGGAGTCGGTGGTTGGGACTACAAGACCTAACCGTTGTATTGTAGCTACTAGCTAGGGCATGGTCATTGGGATTCTCTGCTCCAAGACGCCTTTTTTAAGCCGCTGACGGGCGCTGCAGTTGTTGACAGAAAACGACCATGTACAGACACCATAGCAGCTTCATTACTTTGCTTTCGAATCTCTCGAAGCATAATTAAATTCCCTAATTTCGTTGAAAACGTTGAGTCAAAAAAATATAAAAAATGTCTTTAACCGTCCATCTATATCAACGTGTAACCTGCATGAATTGTGATATGTGATATACTTTTAGTTATGATTATAAATTTAAACCTGCATGAATTGTGATATGTGATATACTTTTGAGTTATGATTATAAATTTATAATCACGTGTGTGATTCTGTACAATTTTTTCGTAGGAGATATATATGAACTCTTTAATGTTACAAAGTCATATACTTTATAATATTACATATTTGATTTATGGAGTTGGATTCCGTAAAAAAAAACCTTAAGAAAACGATCTACTTCCATATATATATATATATTTAAATAGTATATACTATGTGTGTCACTTATTATCGACAAGAATAATACAATTTGTACCTACTAATTTATAGATTTCAATTTTTATTTTTTTTTAGGTGAATAATGTTATAATAATATGTATAAGTTAACAAAATACAAAATTATCAATGCTGCTGATGATTTGATAACAAATGATTCAAATTGATAAATAAAATTATTTTTATAATCTATTTTATAATGTTCAATTTATTTATTTTTTAAACAAATGTATTTCAAAATATTAATTCATATAGATTGATAATCAACATTACATATCTTAATTAATTAAGTATATCAATCTACTATTCCAACTACAATGCAAGTATGCAACTGACACTAAGACCCAAGAAGCCTGCTGGATAAATATATACTTGAAAGAAGCTCTCAAACTTTATGATCAAAACTAAAAATATAATTATTTCAATAATTCAATTGATTGAAGAAATGATGTCTTCGAGAGAGGACCAATATAGAGTTTTATATATATATATATATATACATTGTAATGTTTTATATGTGAAAGATTTGTAATTTTCATTTTAAGAGACGTTTTCTAATTGGGAATGAAATGAAAATGGACTAAATTCCATGGGAAATTGAACTTGATTCCTTACGTGGGTATGGGGAATTAAGTTCCCTTTTGATCTCTGACAATAACTTAATTCATAATTTGCATGTGAATTAACCCACATAATTTGATTCCAACTGATTTTAATAAACATTGTAATCACAAATCATAAACTAAGTCCTTTTTCCCTTTTTAAGATTCGTGATTAGTAAAAACTCATAATAATTAAATTGTTCTAATCATTTGTGACGAATCAGTAATATACATCACATAATAATGGTATATATACGATAATTATTAAATCATATATATAGTCATATGATTTATTGTACTAGCTACCAGCTATTATTAATGTATGTTGATTCATGTTAATGTATGTTTTTGGGGTTTTGGTGGCCTGAACCTATCATATGGTAATAGGAACTAGGAAGAAAGAAGAAGAACTGGCCGGCCAAGAGCCCTACCCTAATTCAACGAACGTAAAAAAGAGAGGAATCCATGCAGAATTCAGGTACATGCATGAATGCCCTAATTTTAATTTTATTATTTGATTATTAGGTGTCAATAAGCTTTGACTTAAACACTAGACAGTCATACAAAAAGGAGGTGAGGTTCTTCAATAATTAATAATCAATTGTC
This sequence comes from Acer negundo, assembly GCA_035582765.1. Taxonomy (NCBI): domain Eukaryota; kingdom Viridiplantae; phylum Streptophyta; class Magnoliopsida; order Sapindales; family Sapindaceae; genus Acer; species Acer negundo. The sequence continues at coordinate 4,043,691 of CM069242.1, forward strand.
TTTAATGTTAACGTCACCTACCTGTTGGCTGTTAGGTGCTGTGAATGATGACATCATTTTTTTTTCTCAAGTTCATTTGCCCATGTCACCATTAATATTTAAGAAGAAAATCTAGAATTAATCGGACTCAACACTTGCACAAGGTACGAATTATCCAGTAGTAAAATTTTTACAATCGAGTCAATGAGTTTGTTGATTTGAATTCTCTCTAAAAACTTCGATTGTAATATACATATGTGACTCAATATTTATTCACGTAACACTAAAAAATTGTGTCTACACATGTTAGTAAATGCATCCGGTGGAACATTCTTAAACCCCCACCATAAACATAAAAAAGAAGGTGTACCGTGTACGTACAATACTATTCAAACCAATGGATTTATATACTCCTTATTAAAGTTTAAGAGGTAAAGAGAAGTTTTGTAACATCATCTTGTTATGCATATTGAGCGAGTTTGACCGTGAATATCATTTTCAATGTTTTTGTGTGGAAGCTAATTGTGATATCTGAATCATAATAATTGTTGTGGAATATGTGGAATTATTGTCTTGAGAAAGAAAAAATTGATTAGTCGATCTTTTAACATAATCATCCAAGAAGATTGTATAATCACAAGTGTTTTATGGGTCCCATTAGAGATAGAAACCCATAATTGGTATGTGAATTGAACGAAAATTTTGTGGAATTTGAAAAGAATCTTAGAATATTGAAAAGTATACATCAATCCATTATCTATCTATACTAAAATTAACATCATTATAGTTAATTGATGTTAATTGGGAGATTTGCAAAAATCTCCTTGAGGTATGATTATTTTTTAAAAACAACTCTCTAATTTCGAATTTAGATGTAAATCCCCTTATTGTATACCTAAAACACCCTGTAGTCTCAAAATTTAGTTAAAAAATCCAGTGATTACATACCAAAAACCTTAATGTAAGGTGGGGTTTTCAACTAAATTCGTAGTTGAAAGATAAGTTTGTATAGAATATAACACGAATTCTATAGATAACGAAGATCAATAATCTTTTTAGAATAGAATTCACTTTTCTCATCGTATGCATTTAAAATTTAATCAATATGTATAGACTATAGAGTGTACGCGCAAGATGAGAGCTTGTACACAATAATTTCTATCCATCTATTTATCTATATATACATGTAATAACAAATTTACTCAAAAAAAAGTTAATAGGTTTAGCTAAAAGTTAGTTAATGGATAACTATATTAGGGATCAAATTTTGTTTTAATTTCTCTCTTTTTTAAAGAAAATTAATACATTTAGTTTCTGAGAATCCTTAATTAAAAAATTATAGTTAAATTAATCGAAATTAAAAAAGAAAACTGAGAGCTTGCATGCATGCATGCATGGCTGGTCTTGAACTGTGACAGACACAACACAACCAATTAGTTTTGCAGATGGTTCACTCTCTTAATTAGAGTCCTAGTACTTAGACACAAATATTTAATCTTTCACAATAACTAATTAAACAATGAAAAAACTTTCATGGTTGGTATTGAACTGTCATACACGTGGCAGCTGTCAATGTACGCTGCAACAATCGAACTAAACAAGTCAAATAATAAAAAAATTAATTAAATTAAACTAACCCATATATAATAAATATTTAAAATAATTAGCAGAAACCGACAAATCAGAAATGGCAGTTTTAGGAGATTCTTCTTCTGAGTTTTTCTGATGATCATAACTTAATAACCGACCTGTAGTGTGTAATCTCAGACACAAGTTTGATAATTAATTAAATAAATTATAAAAAATGTCCCAAGTAGCCATAATTAAAAATAAAATAAAATAAAAATTAGCTTAAACAGTTAAGATTCTAATTAGAGCCGACCATTCTCGGGATTGAGAGAATGACAGCCAACATCCAGAATGTAAATAGTCGGCGCATGCAACTTATATATATATATATATATATATATTTAATAAATAAATTTATTAGTAATCCAATTAATCATATATTTATTTTAAAGATTATGATATAGTTAGTCGATTTAATTATATTTTTGCATGAGAGAGTTATGGATTGGGTCACAGAATCTTCATTGAAACTACTTTTTAATTTATTTATTTGTATTTTTATCGACTCATGCAGTGCTGTTTAATTGAGCAACATTTTTAATAGATTATGGTCTCAACTTGACATTTGTATTTGTATATTGCCATTTGTGATTTAGCAACCGGGAGGATATTATTTTATTTTTTCTAAAAAAACTATTCACTTATCGTAAAATGTGTAAGAAGAAGATTGTTTTGTACGATATATTTCTTGCTTTATGTTATAAAATGGCTGTATAAAAACAATTTTATGAGATTTTTTTTTTTAAAAAAAAGTTATTGATGCTGTTTAGATTACAGGGATCACACACATAATATGAAAGCAATAAAGAAGAAAGAACGACATCAAACATTTTACGTGGTTCAATAATTTGTTTACGTCCACGGAGCGCACCACACTTAATCCACTACTTTCAGAGTTGATTACAATCTATCTGTCTCTCTCTCAAGTCTCTTTACAATTTGCTCTCTATTTCTCTAGCACCTTTTTTTCTCACACCCTTTAGGGTTTTACATAATGGTAATATTTATATAGGAACATTAAGGTAAGCCGAAACTCCAAATGATTACTTTCCTTCCTACACAAGTTTCCTTGAAACGCACAAGTCCCGTAATTACCACGGTCCAGACCGTTGTGTGAGCCTTGTGCCTGCGTTGCGGTATATACCGCGTAATTAACACTCCTGGAAAACTTCGCCCCTTGAGCCGCGGCACGGGTACCATGTCCGCCAAGCGGTCTACACGGCATATGACCTCTGGAATCCACAGTTGTGGATGCCGCGGTAGATGCTCTGTGTCTGCACAACATGTCTCCTCTGGACTCCACCACTATGCATGCCGCTGTTGGTGCACTCTATCCACACCGCGGTATGCGCCGTGCCCACTGCCGAGATTCAACTCTCATGCTGGTTTCAGGCTTCACAAACCTAACAATTGAGACATTGATTAATTGTGGATCCTACACATACATACATACATATATATGTATATATATATATATTAAATTTGAAGAAAGATGTATAATAAATAACATGATTTTGGTGATAAATTAATGATGTGTTGAAAAATCATTTTTGAAACTAAAAAGATTGTTAAAAGTACATAATTCTTATTTTATCAGACACGATTTTTAAAATTTACACTTTCATTTTGACTAATACATTGTTTACATGATTATTTTCTAATAAGATATTGATCATATATATGTCAATTGCCAAATCAAATGCATGCAAAATGCTTATAATACTCATTGTAGATCAAGTAACATCTCATTGGAGACAAAAATAAAAAAATATATATAGATAAAAATTATCTATGATAATTATACAGATCTTATATGTTAATTCGATGAAATTCAATCACGAGCGATAAAGATTGTTAGTTCGAACTTCGAAGTCACAACTTCCACCAATTATTTATTTCCAAATCCACTGTATCCGTTCTCTCTGAATCATGAATAATAGCTGATGAACAAGTGCAAAAATTGCTTTCAAGAACAAAAATCGGATAAGTAATCGAAAGAGAGATCAAACCGCATAGAGAATTCACAGACGCAACAACTACTCTCTATTGACAAAAAACATTTAATGATCATCGGCCGGAGAAAATCTTATATATATGGGACTGCCTGTGAGATCGTGAGACCGTTCAATGAGATTGTATTAAATTAAAATTTTATGATTTATTTTTATGTTCCTAAGATAAATTGTACAATCTCATTGGACGGTCTTACGGTCTTACCACGTGGCAGTCTTATACAATATTTTCTCCGTCAGTTGAGTCTCTCCAACACAGTACATGCACTGCCTGTTTGCCACATCAGACGAGACAAAACCCTAGATCAAGGCCACGTGGGACAGTAAATATCGCATGCATGAGTGACACGTATCCAAATATATCGGTCAGCCCCAGATGGCAGATCTGCTTCTGCCTATAATTAATGGGATTCTGCTGCAAACTTGATGGTCTCAAACCATGCATATCTCGCATATTTTGGGCTTTTGTGTAATTCAAGATAGATAGACACATAATAGTTGATTTGCCTGTGATTTCAAGCCACAATCTCTTAGGATTTTCTTGTTAATTTCCAATCCAACTTGGGATTTTCAAATGCTCTCACAACCTATATCGGATTCAGATTTTCTTTTGTACCGGTCTAAATCAGATAAGGATAATAAATTGTATTTAAAGATGATAAAAGTGAAAAAAATAAAATAAATAAATTTTAAATTATCAATTCAAATATGAAAGGACACGTGTCAATACCCCACATAGGAGTTTATTAGTTGATAAAAAAAAAAAAAGGTCAAAAGGAAAAACAAAATTTCTATACAACCCACTCAAGCCAAGGCCGGCTAAAATCATAATTTTAAATACAATTAAAAATAAATTTAATTAGACAATAAATTAGCACTTTACTAGTTGACTAAATGTAGAGCTTAGTGTTTGGATTTGATAATTTGATATGGTATGTGTGCGTGACTTAATTGGAAAATAAATAATAAATAATAAATAGGAACATGCACACGTGGTTCCCAATCATAGCTTGATATTTTTCAATCTATTACAAATTTACAACACAGTAAATTAGCTTAAAAAATAAATAATTCAAGTTCATGAACCGAGCCACAACATCTCCTCTTATAAATACCTCACCAAGTTCTTCAATTTCTCTTCACACTCACTCAGAAAAAACAGAGACACAGAGATTTGTACATCAGAAAATCTTTCTTTTAAAAAAAAATAAGAAAATGGTGGGTTCTTCATTGCCTTCGTTGTCCTCTCCATTTCTGGTGTCAAAGTGCACCATTTTTCCAGACCAGAAATCCAGTCTCGGAGACCTAAAGTTGTCGGTCTCCGACCTCCCTATGCTTTCGTGTCACTACATTCAAAAGGGTGGTCTCTTCACTAGACCACAAATGTCCATGGACTCTCTCGTGTCTCTCCTGAAAAGGGCTCTCTCTCAGAGCCTTTGTCGTTTTCCGCCTCTCGCCGGTCGTTTCAGGACCGACGATGACGGTTACATATATATCGCTTGCAACGACGAAGGAGTAGGGTTTGTGCACAAAAACGGCACCGTTTGGTCGATTCGTGACGTTTTGAGTCCCATACACGTCCCTGGGTTCGTCAAGAGCTTCTTTGCTCTTGACCGGACCGTCAGCTACGATGGTCACCGGGAACCGTTGCTGACTGTGCAGGTGACGGAGCTTTCCGACGGCGTGTTTATTGGGTGCTCCGTTAATCACTCCGTCACTGACGGCACGTCGTTCTGGAATTTCTTCAACACGTTCGCTGAATTCTCCAGAGGGATGAAAATGGTGACGAAACAGCCGGACTTCAGCCGTGAATCGGTGCTGATATCGCCGGCAGTGCTTCGTGTCCCCGCCGATGGACTTAAAGTCACTTTCGACGAGTACGCGCCGTTGAGTGAGAGAATCTTTAGTTTCAGCAGAGAATCGATTTTGAAGATCAAAGCGAAAGTGAACAACAAAAAATGGAACGATAACGGCGACATTGACTCCGTCGAAATACTCGGCAAACAAAGCAACGACACGTACATGAAAACCTGGTTGAAGAAAACGGAGTCAAACGGCGCCGTTGAGATTTCGTCTTTTCAGTCACTTAGTGCACTTTTATGGAGAGCAGTGACACGTGCGAGGAAGTTACAAGGTAATAAAACGACGACGTTTAGGATGGCGGTGAATTGTCGTCACAGATTGAACCCGAAACTTGATTCGTTTTATTTCGGGAACGCGATTCAAAGCATACCGACGTACGCGGCGGCCGGTGATGTGTTGTCTAAGGGTCTACGGTGGTGCGCGGAGCAGCTGAACAAGAACGTGAACGCGCACGACGACACGACGGTGCGGGGGTTCGTGGAGGATTGGGAGAGCAACCCGAGGGTGTTTCCGCTAGGGAACTCCGACGGCGCATCTATCACGATGGGGAGTTCGCCGAGATTTCCGATGTACGACAACGATTTTGGGTGGGGACGGCCATTGGCGATCAGGAGCGGCAACGCTAATAAATTTGACGGTAAGATCTCCGCTTTCCCCGGAAGAGAAGGCGGTGGCAGTGTTGATCTAGAGGTGGTTTTGGCGCCAGAAACAATGGCTGGGATTGAATCTGATCATGAGTTCATGCATTATGTTACGTCATTTTAAAAATAAAAATAATTTAAAATGATCATGAATTATATGGGTTCGTACGGGATCTTAGATATTGTTATGTAACGTTACGTAATAGCTACATAATAGTTACGTTTGAGATCCCCGTACTAGAGGAAAATTACGACGATGATAATGTAGTATTTTCTATGTGATGCAATGTGGACCGTTGGATTTTGTATTTTAGGGGAAAAGGGTATGGGGTGGACGGTTGTGATTATGTGTAGGAGGATGAGGGAGGGAAGAAGGATGTTTTATTTTATTTTTATTTTTTTCTATTTTGTTAATCAAGTAGTTTTATTGTTTTTGTTAACTAAAGTATTTGAGTTTTTGTTGCTCCCTCAATGCTTAAGGTCGTTTATTTCTTTTTGTATGAAAACCGAACCGAAGGGAAAATCTGAACCTGAATAGTATGTTTGTTTGTTTTTTCTCACATCCGACTATATTGCCAACATGTTTGTTCCATTTAAAATAAGAAATATGTTCAAAGAAAGAATTTTATACAAATTGTTATGTAATTTTTCCAATTAAGGAAATTACATGGAGAAGGTAGAGGGAGAATAGAAAAATAAGCTTTTAGAAATAAGAAGATAAAATAGAGAGAAGGATATTTGGTTACTTAATAATTCAATGTTTCATTGAAGTTAAAGTGAGCCCTTTTATAGGTTTACAAAAGGCAACACAACCCGATAACAAATACCCATTCTTAATAAACAAAACATCTACTAATAATAAATTTAACATCCACTAGGATAAAACAAGAAGTGCTAACTCTTATTAAAAGCAACATAAGGTAATTGGTACATGAAGTCTATTTATATACACATCATAAATTACGATAAATTTAGATATATATATTTTTTGGGATAATAAACTTAGAATGAAATATTTTAAGTGATTTGAAATTAAATTAAAAGTCATGATTTTTTTTTGGTTGTTTATTTATTTTTATTTTTTAAAATTGTTTTACCATTTAAAAAATATAATTAAAACAATTTAATGAATTCAATTTAGACTCAATAAATTTTAAATAGAAAAACTTAGAATTTGACAGGTTGGCAGTTTTGTTTATTTATTATTTTTCCCCTTCTAATGTGAAGTTTTCTAGTAAAGAAAATAATGTTTGATAAGGAAGGAGACAAGAAGTTGACTTCTACATGGTGTAAACTATTATAAATAAATAAATAAATAATTGTGGGTTTTTTTGGGTCATCACTCATCACATTAAACTATATGGATAAAGACAAAATAACTAAATGAATATGACTTATTTTTATAGCAGAATGCTCTCGACAAATACTAATAAAATATATACGGTATGACTCGGACCCTCTGGAAGGTGAGTTGCACACTACTTCAAATTAAAATCACAAATAAAATGGATCCTCCACTAAAGTTTGGTTGCGGGGAATCGATCCATAGACCTTTTTACGAGCTCTAATCAACTGGATTATCATTCGAAGAATCCTAATTTTCAAAAATCATAAAAATAAATTGATCATAGTACACTTTCCACATCTATCTATGCAAGCCACCAAAACAAACAAGACAAAAACTTGTATCGACGAGATTGGATATAAATTAATTTGCCTAATTGATTAGAATAAAATCCAATAGATTCTTCTGCCCATCCTATTGAATTTGTGTGACAGGGACCTCCATGAACTTGTTCAACATGATGATGAAATGAACCCAGCAAGGCCAAGAAGGGCTGAGAAATTCTTCTTATTATTATTATTTTTATTAGTAAACAAATGCCTCATGCATGTCCCAACTAACACATACTCTGAATTCAGTCATGTATTTTCACAAATCCAACTGTAGATTGAAGTAATATGGGTTACCATCTTATGTCATCTTCCAACTTTCTAATCCAATTGTTCATAAAATAATATATCTCTCTTTATGAATTATGAGCGTGGCAAAGCTATAGTCTCATGATTGTAACGTTATCGATGTTTTATTCAGTGAAGTTAAATTTTGATGACAGTATGTAATTCAACACCAATTTGTACTTTTTAAAGTTTCACAATAATATGTTTTGTCATGAATTGAAATCTCTGGAGACTTGTGTCAGTGTGGTTAAAATTTTGTAGAGATTCAATTAAAATCATGAACCTAAATCAGTTGGTATCAATCTACTTACTGCAACCTGATGAATCAGCAGAATGCTACATAGTTGAAAGGTAAAGACAGTGATGCTGATTACAATCCATATCGAAAATCAAATAACAGTCGAAAAGCAAATGTTGAGCAAGCACAAGAGTGCCTTCATGCTAAACAATGATGGAGGGAAATGAAATGATCCTTGTTTTCGGTCAGTCTTCTATTCCTATTATTCCTAATAGCAACTAACTAGACTTCCTCTTCGCCGAAACTATTGCCAAACTAAAACTGAAACAGAGCATGAGGAAATACAAGCAACTCAAACGGGCTCACGCAAAACTACCAATTAACAATATACTCTATTTGTCAAGTGCACTTTAGCATATACTGAATTCAAGGCTACAAATGCTTTGTGAAGAAAAGCGACATGCGAAGTTCTAAGCAAAACACAAATTAGACCCCAATGAAAGAGCTTATAAAAAATAAAAATAAAACTTATTCCATCTATTAGACTAACAATCACATGAAGTGATCATAAAAATGTTTAGGGGCTAGCACAATGGTTCAGGCCTGTGGTTTGATCCCACAAGGTCCGGGGTTCAAATTCCCTCATGGGTACCAACATGGCCAAAGGCAATAGTCCCCGTTTCCCAAAGGTTGTAAGGTTCGGAAAGGGAACCATTTTGGAATTCAGGTTCGCTAAGTAGGTTTGGGGAATTTCTAGGTTAAAAAAAAAAAAAACACTTCTATTCCATCTATCAAACTAACAATTCAATCAAAGTTGTCTAAGGAAATGCAAATTCAGCACTAATCACATGTCCCTCACTCTCCCACAAGAAATGAGAAAAGATGTTTATAAGTAGTCATACCTATACTAGTAAGAGTAAGGAAATATTAGAGGGGTGGAAAGGCAGAAAATAGTGAAAATAAAAGGATAAACATTCAACAAGCTTTGTAGAAAGGATTCAAAGAAAAAAACCGACAGGATGGAAATTGTGTCCCTCCCACCACTATATTTTTCTACCTTCTCGACTGTATCACAGAAAAACACCATCTACTTACCCTCACTTACCCATCTCCTTGTTTCCACTCTTCAGAAAAATTATTATACGATCACACTTGGATTCAACACAATCAATAATAATATCATTCTCCAACAAATGTCTCTCTTTTCCACTGTATCACACAAAGGAAAAGTGCCATCCTCCCGATTTTTCCAATTCTAGGGCAATTATCATTCATCATTCCACCCCCTTCCTTTCCGACTTCAATTCAACACAATCAACATTTTTGCCCAACATCAGAATACCGTCACACACAAACACAAACACAAACAATTTCCGCATATACAATTCTCAGTCAATTTAACAGACACACAAATATATGGAAAAAGTACATCATTGGTCATGATCAACACAAAATTTTCCATGTATATATAGCTTAATCTTCCATTTAATTTACAAATCAAACAACGAAAACAATACAACCGGATTTATTTGTTAGCTTCTCATCCAAGAAACTTATGTAAAGCATAATAATCACAAATCATCTGAAACCAAATTCATCACAAAATATATACTAAAAAATCTATAAAACTAAAAACAAATAAGAGAAGAGTAACAAAGTAACCTTTAGCACTCGGAGCGATAAATGATATACTCGTCAAGTGCCACCAGGTCCTTCTCAGCCCTCTGCGGGGTTTTTTGCTCTTCGTATTTCAATCCATCATCCAATGCGAGTCCACCAAGAGCCCCAGCTGCCGCGCCCGCACCAAATCCTGCCCCCAACGCCATTTTCCCGCTAATTTTCGTCTTCTGATCGTATGACGAGAAATCCACCGGAGCGGAGGGCCCGCCGTAACTAGCTGACCGGTCGAGGAAGGGCCGAGGAGGCGGTGGCGGAGGCGGAGGGGAGGCGTAATAATACGGTGAGGAAAACGGCGCGTACGAGTCGTGATAAGAGGTATAAGGCGGCAATGACGACGGTGGCGACGGAGGCGGAGGAAATGTAGAGAATGGAGAGGGGGAGAATCCTCTAAATTCACGGGTTTTGTGAGATGATGGCGGTGGTGGTGGCGGAGGGGCAGAGTTGTAAAAATAGCTCGCCGAAGGGGCGTAATGGTAATTATCCGGCAGCGGACGTTCGCGAATTCCGATCTTCAGGCGGATCTTACCCTGAGGACGTCCCGAGGGGCGGGCCAGCTCAAACGTTCGGATCCGGTTCAAGTCATCCGGGTCGGACAGGTCGAAGAGCGGGATCCGGAGCGTGGCTACAAGCGGTTTCGGGGTCACAGACGGTTTGGAGTGGAAGATATCCAATGCGAGGATCGATTCTTGGAGCGGGAAGGTCAATGGCAGCGTGAAGCGCTCGTTCCATATGGGTCGGGTCGACCCTGAATCATCTGATCCGGAGGCGACGCGGCGGTCCGGGTCGACCCAGAAGACACAATAGGGTTTGAGGTCGCCATTTTTCCAGTTGACGTTCTTGAGGTGTTTGGCGGAGACGATCACGAGGTCGAGGTCTAACGGCTTCGGTGATGGAGGTCGTGGAGAGGCCATTCGCGGGACTGGATTGTTTTATTGATTTGTTGAAGAAAAGAAAAAATGGAAAATTTTGTATTTTGTTTAGGGAAAAAAAAAAAAAAAAAAAAAAAAAACAGAGAGAAAGGAAAACGCGGGGAAAATGGAAATGACGAGTTTGTCCTTTCGTGGAAAACTAAATTGAATTGTTTTCCTATGGACTTGGGCCTGAATGTCATTATGCACAATAAAATTTGGGTCGTTATAAATTTCATTTTTTTGAAAGCCAATGTGGAGTTTAAGGTCTATTGAAATCTGTCTTAACCAACCTCTATAGGCCATAGGATATGGATTCATGTAAATCAACCACAACAAACGAGATTGAGTTTGGGTTGAATTCAAATCAACCATTACAAGCGAGTTCGAATCAGGGGCTCTATTGGGAGTTTGGGACTTGCCTACACCAACCTTTACGATCAGGGGATTCTATTTGGAATTTTCTAAATCAATCACTACAGGTACAATCGGGATATCTAGCTAGGTAGATTCTATTGGGTTAATAATCTAGATATCTAGCCGGGTGGATTCTATTGGGTTAGCTAAATTCTTTTACAATCTAGTCAGATTCTATTAGGATTTATCTAAATCAAACACTACAAGTGCTATTCGAATATCTAGATTGGGGATTCTATCGGGCTAGCAAACTAGATATCTAGCTAGCCGGATTTCTATTGGGACTTGCCCAAATCAATCATTACAAGTGCAATTCGGACATTGACTCTCACAATCAATTAGAGTTTCTCATACTTGTTTCTCTTAAATCAATTACTACAATAGTGCATTTACTAATCAATATTTAAATGAAAGGGAATCTAAGAAAGGGAACTCGATTCCTTAGGTGGGTGAAAGGAATTAAGTTCCCTTTCCAACGGGAAATTAATTTCTAGTTTGAATGTGAGACCCACATAATTTGATTCTCAATTGAATTTAGTAAACATAATAATCGCAAATCATTGAATTAAGTTATCTTTCCCTTATTATAATTCTTCTTGATTAGTAAACGTGCCACAAGTGTAATCTGGATAATGACTCTCATAATCATAGTTTTTTTTTTTTTTTTAAATAATATCTATTACAGCTGAATCTCTGTAAATTAATATCCTCTCTAAATTAATAAAAAAGCTCAGTCCCGACTCGGATTAGTGAAAAAAATTAATAAACCCTTCCATCGTAATAATTAATAATTTCTTTTTGAAACCTAATGTAAAATTTCGGTCTCAACTGCCGTATAAATTAAAATTTTCATTAAAAGTATAGAATATATTACATAGTATTCAAGAATTAGAAAAGTACTTCAAGATACTTGTTTGCATTAGGCCACCATATTTGATATTTTTGACTCCATTATTCATCTTTTGAATTGTCTTCAAGAAGTTATTGTGATCACCTTCTTGTTGTAGCCAAAAGGTTTCAATTAAATTTAGCATTTCAACAGCCTTACTTGTAGAGATTTTAGGTACCTCATGACTTTCATCATTGTCATCATCAATCTCAACCACATCATCATTACTATAGTGTTTCAATAATCATGATTAATTAGAGAGCTCTGTAAGTGGTACATGGGTAGTGCAATTGTCAAGGAGAAGCAAAAGCTTTCGATTTGCCATGGGCAGTGCCATTGTGATTAGGAATCCTGGAGAAAAAAAAAATGGGAACTTTCCCTAAAGAAGATGACCAACTAAATATAGAATCCCAAAAAGGAACTTTCTGTAAACAAGAAAACCGACTTCCACACATTTTCTAAGATAAAATAACATTTTATAAAGTAAAACCCTTCAAATTAATAACCCCTTCAAATTAATAATCAACGGTGGGTCCCGAGAATGTTAATTTAGAGAGGTTCTACTATAATTCGAGACATATATTTTTTGGAAAGCTTTCGCCATTTGTGAGATTCAAGCCGCTGACCTGTGAGCCATTTACCCAAGTCTCAAGCTCGTCTATCTACCAGCTGAGCTACGCCATTGTTGGCATAATCACTGAATATTTTAACAATAACAATTGTTTATATATATATATATATATATATATATATATGTGTGTGTGTGAGCAAGGTGGAGTAGCTATAAATTTGTAATTCAATATCAAAAGAATATAGTTAGCTTATAGAGTTATAATATTTAATTTCATGAAGAAGAAAAATCGGCTTGTTTATAGAATTTTGTGCAAATATTATTAGCGAAATATATGTATACAATATATGTATACAATATATGAGGATTGAATTTGTTTATTATTAATTTATTATGTTGATTTGTTTTCCCCATTGAATTATGTCTAACTTAGGGGTTGTTTGTTAACTTAGGGGTTGCTTGTTTTTTTGTCTGAAAATCGAATAGTCCTGAATTTTACTGAAGACTGAATAGTGACTAAAACCTGAATATGAATGATATGTTTGTTTTTTTTTTTTTTTTCCTCACATATGAATATACTGTCAACATATTTATTTTTTAAAAATAAAATTGTCTGAAAATAAGTAATTTTACATCTATACCCATGTTAAACAATTATACATATAATATAGAATAAATAAGTACAATCCAAAATTAATAATTATTATATAAACACATGATCATGATTTTTTTTTTTTTTGATTAGAAACAAACTTTATTTTTACTAAGAAAAAAAAAATTCAAAAAATAAAAGACACAGCATGAAAACTCACACAATATACTCTAAAAATAATAATATACAAATACATCACACTAATATCGTAATAAAGTATTGATATTAAACACCAATATGAGAAGTGATTAGAGTTTTTTTAAAAAAAAACTACATAAAATAAGAAATATATTAGAATAAAGATTTCTATACAATATATAATTATGATGAATTTTGAGATATGTTATATATGGAGGGTAATATCGGAAGAAAATATTTTGGATTGCATTTAATGCAATTCAGTGATTTACAATTAAGTGAAAAGTCAGGATTTTTTACTTTTTATTTTAAGTTGTTTTTTGGTATTTTTAAGTTGTTTGACCACTTAAAAAACAAACAAAATAACTTAATAATTATGATTCAGACTCATTAAATTATAAGTGGAAAAAACAAACGACCCCTTAGTAATGGGTTTTACAAACCTTGTATAAATATTTTTGGGCTTAAAACTAACAATTAAAATTTATAAAAATAAAATAATTATTCTAGATTCGAGTTGCCGTATCGCAAGTGGTAAATCGAAAACAATCTCAAAACCAATATTTTCAATTCTACTATAGATTGCATGTATATATTAAGCATTCAATTTGTAAAAGCAAACTTGAGCATTCAAATTCCAGCACATAGATAAACTGACCCTAGTTCTGTGTAGAAACTAAAAACAAACAAAAGGCAAAAGAAAAAAAAAAAAAAAAAAAAAAAAAAAGTAAATATTTCATATTAGAATTGTCCACCTAAGATAAATGCAAGCAAACCAAATTTAAGTTAATTATCAATCCTCACAATCTCCATGGAGACTGCAATGTGTCCCTCAGGCCTCCACCCTCCCTTCTCGTCCGACCTCATCAGCCCGAACCGCCCTTCTTTCTTCCTTGATACCTTATCTGGCATAGGGATTTTGGCCCGGCCCACTACCACCTTGCCATTCGAGGTTCCAGGGTCCGACGTGGAATAGAGCTTAATCACTTCCATGTATATGAACGTGTGGTTATGAAGGGGGTCGTCTAACCATATCCTGAAATTCTGTTTCCAAGAAGGATCAGGCAATCCCTTCACTAGATTGGTGTTAAACTGTATTCCAGCTCCAGGTGCGATCGAGCATGCCACGTAATAAACCCTATTATCTACCAAAACCGAAGGGTAACTTTTAGGGCTTTCTATGTCGTCCGCATAGTGCACCGTTAAACTCAGTGCTAGATCGTAGTTGCTGTCGATCGTCTTAGTTTTGTTTGCTCTTAAATCGTAACCATTTATGTTATACCGTCGTCTTGGTATCTGTATATATAGAATTGAATTATATATAGGGGAAAAAAAAGTGATCAATCTGCATACAAATAATTGAAATATATATAAAAAAAAAAAATGAATCCGACCATATTCGGTACAATTTTTTGGCTCTGAAAAAATCGATTATAATAATAAAATCATGACTGATAAACTAATATTAAACCTAAAAATTGTTCTGCCCTACTAAAGATTTAGTGTCGGATGTAATTTTATGATTATACACTATCAAACGTGTTCTCAAATCATAATTATCGACAAGATTCTACATGTAAATGAGAAAACACAAATCGATACAAGACCTTGTAGCGCTAGTAAATTCAAATCGATTCAAAGATATTTCATAAGAACGAATAAAAAATGAAAAGCTTCTTCTTCTCTTTTATTAAAAAGAATACTAAAAATGTTTTCACCGTTTCATATACGATTCCATGTGTTAACAGATCTTGATTTATCATACTACTACCTTCTTAAAATTCAATTATAAAAGCATTCTCGGAAAATCGATTTTTCCGAATGGAACACAGGGACTGAAAAAAGAAAAAAACTGGGAAAAAAATGAACTTGCCTTGCCATTTGTATTCTTTTCAATCATCACCATGGTTGTGTTGGTGAGAAAGCAAACGATGTGATATGAGGTATTTTAATTGGCATGAGTTAGTAGTGTTTTATATACACTGTATTGTATGTTTTTGGTTGATATGGAAGGTTATTTAATACAGAATTAGAATTTAATGAAAACGGAAATTCTTGTTCATTTAATTTAATTAGATTTTGTTTCAAAAAATAAAAATAATAAAAAAAATTTAAAAAAAGGAAAAAATTTAACTGGATTTAATTTAATTTTTGAAAAAATAATTTCACATACAAAAATTAGGGTTTTATTTTTTTGTCGAAAAAAATGGTTTTTTTTTTTTTTTTTTTTTTTAATAATTAATTTTATGCTTTGCTCTTTGTGTTGATAAACAGTGAAGTGGCAGAAACCTTGTTGACTTCAAATAAACCTTCAAATATTCGTTTTGACTTTTTAGGGAAAAAAAATAATATATATATATATATATATATATATATATATGTACAAATCTGATTGGAGTTGTGCATCGATGAATCATAATTTGAAATATATATTTTTTCTAAAAAAAACTTATTCCAAAAAGGTAATTATATTTATGATTTTTTTTTTATAAATTTTTATTTATGATTTACTTAAAATAAACAAGTTCACATGTATGTACTTAAGTAAAGTAATTAGAAAATCTTAACGAATCTATTGAAATCACAAATTATTATTTTTTATTTTTATACTAGCGTAAATTTTTATAATGTTTTCTATCTATGATGGGTTTGAGATATTTGTATAGAAAAATACTTGATTGTTTATGGGTACGGATATTGATACCCATAAACATGATAAACACACCCATATTTATAAGTACATCCATATCTAAAATTTAAAATTAAAACATTACTAGAAATACCCATCTTAATGCTAATAGTACCTTTATTTAAATGAATATTTTCATTTTAATAAAATTTATTTATAAACTCTCATAAGTTATTTACACATCCAATTTTACAAATGCATAGCTCCTACACAAATTTTTAAACATAAATCGTCAGATTTTCCTCTATCATAACCGGTTAAAACACCACAAGTACATAAAAATTATACAAAAGAAAGAATAAGAACGGACAGAATACAAACTGCTAGGAAAGAGAGCATCATCAACTAATCGAAAATCAAATAAATACATTATATCTCTAATCTGTTAATAAAATAGTTAAAATACAAAAATATTAAAAGAAAAATGAAGATTCTTGAATGTAAATCTTGGGTTAAAATAAAATTAAAAAAAGAAAAAGAAAAAAAAAAAAAAAAAAAGAAGAAGAAAAGAAACAGTTGTAGTTGTTTGACACTACTCATCTCCAATCTCCAACCTTTTGATTTTGTAAATCTTGAGCTCTCTGGTTTGATAAACCATTGATTTTGTACTCTGGTATGAGTTTAAGGTTGCAATCTTTCATGGGCTTTTGATATTAGTGGCTGGATTTTGTAAATTATCAATCTTTGAGGGTTAGGGTTTTTGAGGTTGGAGAGTAGTAGATTGGTGTTAATTTAGTGGGTCATGAATTGATTTGGAGGTCAATATGATATTAATTATTGGGTCATGAATTGGTTTGGAAGCCAATATGATATTAATATCGGGTCATGAATTGGTTTGGAGGCCAATATGATATTAATTATTGGGTCATTTAGTTTTCCTTAATTGATTGTAGGATTTGAGGGTTAAAGGTTAGCGGTGTCTCCGTATTTAAGTTTTTGATTAAGATATGACTATATATGAGTTGCAGAGTGAAGAGTAAAGTGGCAAAAAAAAAAAAAAAAAAGGGGGGGGTGAAAGAGAAGGTTATTGCGCCCCTGTTACCCTGAAGTTGAGGATGAGGTTTTCGGGTCTGAGCGGAATGGAGATGTTGTTTAGACTAGTTTGCAATTTTTTCAGAAAGCAAATCCTCAATTTTTTCTGTTGCATATTCGGCTTTGGAGGCCGGAGAATAGCCTTGATAGCAGCATCAAATACGGCATTAACATTCTGCATTTGCAACACAACATTCATTAGCATATGCCCAATTAGCCTTTTCAAGCACTGCGTTGGTCTTTTGTTCTTCTCCTGCTTAATAAAGTTTATTGGTTAAAAAAGAAAAAAAAATAGGATTAGGGTTTAATTAGGTTTTTTTTTTTTTTTTTTAATAAAGTGATATAGTTGAAAATATGAATGTAATTAATGAGTGTAAATCATATATATATATATATATATTTAATTAAACTAATTTGTTCTTATTGGTAAATTGCTATTGAGATATTTTTATAATTAAATTTTTTATTGAAATATGGGTGTGCTTAACATTTTTATGGATGTCAATATCGGTTTCCATTGTTTATTCATATAATTTATCAACAATTTAAATATATATTTTTCGAAGTATTACATTTACAACTATTATAATAGGGCTACCGGAACCTGTCAAAATTAAACAATATATGAACCGCCTGAACCCTTAATCACAGGATGTGGAAGGGATGTACACTACTATATTTGTTAAGAGGTGATGTATGATATAAATTAAATTTGTATTTATGTTGAGAACGATAGTGACATTTTCAAATACACTAAGGTTGAAATTAGGTTTAAACTTTAATGATCTCTATAAATATAGAAATATAGAATGATCGTTGAGTTTTGGAAATTTTACCGTAAACTTTCAAATTTTAGAAGCAATTAATGTAGAATAACCGGGCCATGTGGTAGATATTCTGAGAAATTCTATATTGATTTTTTTTTTTTTTTTTTTCCGACTCAAACCTGTAACCTTGTTGTGCAGGTGTGAAGGGTTTACCACCGAACTAACCTCATCTCGTTATAAATTATATATCGATCAAATATGATTAATTAGAAAATAAAATATTCCGAAAGAAAAAAAGAAAAAGAAAAAAGGTAATGGTCGTTATTCATGTTGTTATACTATTATAATCATCATTATTTAGTAAGACTATCCAATGTATGATGTTCAGGAAAATTCTATATTGGATGGATGCATGGTTTCAAAAGCTACTAATATGTAATATTTATACGATGTTCTGAAAAAATTTATCTTGATCAAAAGTAATTATAGACGAAATGAGGTTGGTCCGATGAAAAATTATGTATAAAAAGGTTGTGACACTGGACCATAATGCAAATTCCCCTAGAATTGATCTTATAAATGTATTCAATTTAAATTATAGTTTGTGAAATTGAAGTATGCGTGTCGACTGTCGAGTGTGAAGTAGGGTGCCATAAGAAAATATTAGTAAAGTACATTCATATTTGTATATTTAATTGGAAAAGGCTACATTGTTTTTTATAATTTATAATTTCTTTTATATGAATTAATTTTACAAGATGTTGTCTCTTGAGTTCTTAATTTTATGGTCAATGCGTTTCTCTCCTCCTGCAGTCCTGCATGAGTTTGGAATTTAGGATGCACAAAATAAGAAATTAGAGCATCCCTAACAAATCTCCCTATTTTTTCCTTACATTTAGAGAGCTAATTGTACTTTTTACGAATAGGGAGCCATATAAGGAGTGATGACTCTAACAAACCTTCCTAAAAATAGATCCTTATTATTATTTATTTATTTATAAATAAAAAAGAAATATTATTATTTATAAATAAATTTAAAATGTTATTATTTAACGGTCATATATTATTTATTTATTTTTAAATGAAAAAGAAATATTATTATTTGTAAATAAATTTAAAATAGTTGTTGCAATTTGGGTTAAAAAAATAAATATAAATAAATGAATGAGCAGTGAGTAGCCGTTGAAGATAGTAAAAGAAGAAGAAAAAGATGAATTATTTGGGTTAAATAAAAAATAGGAAGAATGAATTTGGACCATTGGATATGAGTGATGTAGACTCATCCTCACCATCCATTTCATGGAGGAGAGAGGTAGAAAGAATATGGAGGATGTCTTGGCTCCCTAAATTTAAGAAGCCTTTAACCGGAATTAAAAATAGGGAGCCTATTGAAGCACTTTCCGATTAAGGCTCCCTAAATATAGTTAAGGAACTCCCCAATTCCGGTCTATTGAGAATACTCTTAGTTCAAATAACTATCCAAATTCTAAGATAACATTGACGACCTATTTTTTTTTTTTTGGTTTTCTTACGAGTAAGATTTGTTACAAAAATAACTATAAATCGAGAGCCTTGGTTGCACACCATTAAAACTACATTAAATAAACGAAATTAAGATAATTTAGTGGTAACCTTCTTACACTCACATCAATAATAGTGACGTGATACTTAGTTTGAGTCATTTCTTTTATCTCAACATCTAAATATGTAATAGTTCAATATATACACTTACAATATTTATTAATTGATTCTGTTCACACTTTATTATTTCATTAATATTCACCTAAATATGATCCCACTCTTGATTGATCAGTTATTCAGACTACGGGCAAAGTCATAAAACTCTATCTTGAGAGCCCATTATGTTTAAATAAAAGTTTTAGGGGGGACTATAGTAAAAAGTGATAACTTTAGTGATAAATTTGTAATTTTTTTTTCTAGTGAATGCAGGGAAGGGGGCTATTGCCTATGGCCCCTTTGGCTCATTCATCCACCTCTAATTGAGAGTTGAGACCATTCTTTATGGACCGAGCTAATAGTTGGCCCTGACCAGCCGATAAATTCATAAACTGGTCTTGTTGTTCCTTTGAATTATTTTTTTGGTACCATTAAACAAGAAAACATTAGTTAGTTCGGTTAGATATAGGCCATCGAACGAAGGATTGAGATTCTCTATTGAGCTAACATTTGTACCGAGATGAGACAATTGTAGATAAAACATTGCACTTAATAAGATAACTTTTCTACTTGATCGTTGTTAACGTAATTTATGATAAGATGTGATTTTTTTATTTAACATATACCCTCAATTGGTTCAAATAAGAAGCGATATGAGATTGGTCTGATGGTAAACTTCTTACCATTGCATTATGAGATTACAGATTCGAATCCTGAAATAATGTAACGATTAGCTCAACAAAAGTTCGTTAATTTATAAAAATAAGAAAATACCCAAAATAAACTAACAAACACGACTTCAACGAGCACAAACAAACAAGTCGAATTAAAAAGGGTAGAGGACAAAATGGTCATATCATTATCAAATACTAGAAGGCGTAGACAACGGGCGTTGTTGTTACTTGATCTTTTCTTGAACGGAACAACCGAGCCAAAAATTCCAAAAAAATTCCCAAAAAAAGAAAGCATGGAAACTCTGATGAAAGTGAACGCAACAAGCATTTCCTCATTATTGCAACTCTTGCAATAGAGCCAAAATCATTGATAGTCATCCCTCTCTCTCTCTACAAAATTAGAATTAGATCTATTTTTATTTTTTTGAGGTTTGTAGTCAAAATTTTACCGAGAAAATAAAAATAGCCGAGGGAGAGTTTTTTTTTTTTCCTCCGAGAAAATTGGAGTCGAGTATGTCGGACGCTTTGATCAATGGACTGGCTGGAGCTGGTGGAGGGATCATCGCTCAGCTCCTCACTTATCCTCTTCAAACTGTACTAATCATGATCTTCGTTTTGTTTTTTTTTATTTTGATTTATTGTTTCTGTTTTGGTTTTGGTTTTGGTTTTGGTTTTGGTTTTGTTTTTGATTTTTTTTTTTGTTTTGAATGATTGATCTGTTGTAGGTAAATACACGGCAACAAACCGAGCGTGATTTGAAGAAAGAGAAGAGGAAACTTGGAACCATTGAACAAATGTGTCAGGTCTTTTAATTTAATTTAATTTTATAATTTTGCTTTCTTTTTTTATTGCTTATGTGTAAACAGAGGAAATGAAATGAAATGAAACAAACTAAAAATTCTAATTCTGATGTTGTGTGTGTGTGTGTTTTTATTTTTTTTATTTTTTTGAATTAAATCTTTAAAACTGACATTAATAGGACCTAATTAGGTTACATATTATAATTATTGAGAAATGAAAGCTTGAAGTTGAGTCTGGAAATTTTTGTTTTTGGATTGGTTTGTGAAGGTTGTAAAACAAGAGGGATGGGGACAGTTGTACGGAGGTTTGGCACCATCTCTAATGGGCACAGCTGCTTCTCAGGTGAGACTGCATTTTTTTTTCCTTCAAAATATTGATTTGAAGCTTTATTTCAAGAGTTGAATTCGATTTGGTGATCGGGAAATCCGCTTGTTAATAGTGGTATAGCTTTTTATTTGCTTTTGTGTTGAAAACGTATGAGATGTTTGAATTGTTGATGTTCAGTCTGGTTGTTGATCGAGATTTCGAGAACACAGGGGAATATTTATTTTAGATTAGATTTAGTTTAGATCTATTTTCAAACCGAAGAAATTAGCTCGTAACAGATATTTCTAAAATGTGGCATATGAGTGCTGAATGTGAAATCATTTAAACAAATTGCTCGTGCATAGTTGCTGAGAGCCAGAGCACAACAGGATTCACATAGATATATGTATTGTTACTTCCAATGTAAATGGATATGTGGTCCCATGATGGTGAAAGAAGTGTCCTTATTGCATTCAAGTATGTGGCATGTTATCTGTACCCCTTTTCTTTGTTGTGGTTCTTCTCATGATGACGTTGAATTCTCAGTTTTCAAAGTTATGTTGTCTGCCTAAGTAGCGAACTTAGACTTATATTTGGAATTAACCACTAATATCTCCTGAAGGTAAAAGTTTAATTATATATCTGAATTCAAATTACTACACAGATTGCCCTTGAAGATTACTTAAAATGTAAGGAGTGCAAATTTATCAACTAAATTTAAATCCTCTTTGCCTATTCTTCCCCCAGGGCCCTCTTTTCGAAATGGAATTTGTTAAGATGTCTACTAACACAAAGCTATATATGTTGTTCCACTTCTAAGGAATTGGTTAGATGCTTTTGGCTTACATGAAGAGATTTTGGTTTTTTCTGTTGTGGTGATTTGCATCAATTTGTTTAATTTTCTGATTTCTTATATACTCGCCATTTTTATGATACAGGGTGTTTACTATTATTTCTATCAAATATTCAGGAGTAAAGCTGAAGCTACAGCACTTGCACATAAGAAGAATGGGATTGGTGATGGATCTGTTGGGATGTTTTCATCGCTTGTGGTTGCTGCTTTGGCTGGGTAATTAATATGAAGTTCTAGTGGATTTCGTTCACTGTATACCTCTAATCAGTAAATATTATCTATTGATGTCATTTGATACTCAAAAGTATGCTTGGTGCTTTCTTTGTGTAGGTGTGTGAATGTGTTGTTGACAAGCCCTTTTTGGGTAGTTGTTACTCGCATGCAGGTAATTAACTAATTTTTATGATCTAAACATTGAAGTGCAAAAAAAGTTGAGATTTCAGTTTTTATACTCAACCTAGTTAGTGAAGAGAATTGTTGGTTTTGAAATGTCCCTTTGAATTTAAGGAACCTTTTGTTTTTTCTTATATTCATAATAATTTTTACTAAAGAGTTAATTGGAAGTTGTTTGAGCATATGCAAAGTTCTTCCTACATGATTTATGAAATAATAGTCTGCCTTTAAGTACCTTAGTGGTAATTGTTGTTTGAGCAGCACATCAAAATCCTAACTTTTGGTCTAATTTGTAATTTCCTGAATTGACACGCAAGTATTAAGTTGAACTTCTTATACAAAAGAATGAATGAAGCTAGTACCTACTTATTAGGTGGCATGAATTCGCCCTAGACTAGTTAATATAGGATATAGGATATTTGATCTTAGTTTTTGTATTAAAACTATATTCCTAATCCATATCATTTTTATTCTGTAGTTCTTTTAAACTAAAGTGGATAGTACAATATGACTTTGCATGTTAATAACTAATTTATATAAAGTGGAAGATTAGTATTAATCATCTCGCCTCATTCTTGGTTTCTCATGTCAAGCTATTGTTGCACTGCAGACTCATACAAAAACATCAAAGAAGTCTGAGTCTATTCACTCGAAGTTAATTGCTCCAGATGAAGTAATTCCTGCTGCAATTGAGCCTCCTCCCTTTGGAACTAGCCATGCGGTGGGTACAATCACTTGTTCAGCATAGTTCTTTACTTCTTTATGTACTAATGATACTGGAGCTCAAATAATACCCCTCCTGTGGCACCAGTATGAAGATTCAATTCACATTCAAGATATTAGTTGGCTAACATAACTTAGATCTGTCTGATGATAATAGTAATGCTTCATTTCTCATCTATCTCCCAACAAAATGGTATATCATGTCATCGTGGTGGGATGGTCTTGTTGCAGTAGTCAATATATTCTCATAATTATGACTGGCTAAAAGTATGGGACGGAGCATGTTATTTCTTCATCATTATTGTTTTCGTTCAAGATCTTAATATGGGTTGATCATTCAATTAATTAATTGACCTAATCTGGCTGCTGTCTAAAGGGTGATACTGGTTTAATAGTTAAAACTGTTGAGACTTAAAACAGCTGAATCTGAATGTTAATGTTTGAATCTGAAATCAATTTTTTTGCAAATTCTGACTTCTGGAAGATAGGTTTTAACATCAGAATGCTGCAAGTAATTTGGTTCTTGTCAGATTTGTGATGTTTATGTATTAGTTGAGAACTGTATTGCCATAGCTCTTAGTAGATGTATTTTTCTGTAGTTTGTTGTGTATCTTGTTAATGTTAGTTTGGCAAATAAATTTTCCATAGTTACATTTTTGATGTGGAAGATGTGGAATTTAACAGATTCAAGAACTTTATGGTGAAGGTGGAGTTTTGGGATTTTGGAAAGGTGTAATCCCAACATTGATCATGGTACGTGAGAAATTGTCAAGTGTCGATAACAATTTGACGAAGAAGTGTCACTAACAATGTGACGAAGAAGTGTCGCTAACTATTCCTACTATTGCTCACAGGTGAGCAATCCTTCGATGCAATTTATGCTTTATGAAAAAATGTTAAAGAAGCTGAAGAAGAGACGTGCCTTGAGTAAGAAGGATAACGGAGTAACTGCGTTTGAGGTTAGCTTTCACTTCGTTCAAATCTGAGTCTTAAACTTCTATATTTTGGTTCTTCTCACATGTTGTTTTAACACCCTCTCCCCCTTTCCAACAAAAATAAATAAATAAATAAAAGCCAAACATTGCACTAATATTTGAAGCTGAATAAACTGCTTGATTTTGCTAGGTATTTCTTCTTGGAGCTTTGGCAAAACTTGGAGCTACTGTTGTAACATATCCACTTCTTGTTGTTAAGGTAAGTAAAATGAGCTTGAAGAAGGTGTAATCTTATTTGATGAGATTACGAGAAAGCAACTTAGATTTAAGTCATGACCTGAATGGATTGAAACTGAACTTACAAAAAGAGAATGCATTTTTTCGGTTTTCTTACTCCGATATGCATACATGGATATATCGATTCCTTTGAAGCACCTTTTCCTGCCATGGTTTTGGACTTCACATTTTTTTCTGTTTTCCCCTTCCCCACAAGAATGAAAATTTTCTTGTGAAAATATATCAGCCTGAGAAATATGTATTCCTTGAATCCTAGGGTGTAAAAAATGTCCCTATGGTCAAGCTTGTTACAGAAAATGCTGCCAAAATCTTTGATGAAGACAGATTATTGACCCTGGATCTTGTTAATGATTTGGTTATAATACCTTATTATTTACTAACATGAAAGTAAAATTTTTAAATCTGCATAGATCTATTTCAAATACTTTTTGTTCTTCGCTAATTTTCTTGTCTTTATAGGCGAGGCTTCAAGCAAAACAAGTTACAAGTGGAGATAAAAGACAAAACTACAAAGGTTTGTAGTTTGGTGATGAAATTTCTCATACTATGAATTATACAATTGTCGACTTGAACGTCACTAATCTGATATTAAGATCTTCGTATCAGATTATTTTTCAAGGAAAACTGTTTGAATTTGTTGGGTTTATCTTGGAAAACTATATAACGTCTGCATATCCACCAAGTGAAAAGAACAAAACACATAGTTAATGTGCCCAAGAAATCTAATCTAATTTTCTTAATTTTATTTATGTGTTATGGTTCACCGTCTTCACCTCCTTATAATGTAGGCACATTGGACGCAATCCTGAAGATGATCCAATATGAAGGGTTCTACGGCTTTTACAAAGGTATGAGCACAAAGATCGTGCAAAGTGTTCTTGCAGCAGCTGTTTTATTTATGATTAAGGAAGAGCTCGTCAAGGGTGCTCGATCGTTGCTAACATCAAGGTCGAAGCCTCATTGACCGTGGCCTTATCTCTTGCGCTCTGATTCTCTCTCAAACATTTACGCCCATTGACACTAACCCAATGTTGCTAGTCGAAAAGACTTATCAAATTGGATGTCATCATCAATAATTATATATAGAAGGAATTGCATAGAAATAATCACACAATTAGTGTACACGTTCTTTTGGGACATGATTAGTAGTAAACGGATATTTTTATGGAAGTAAAATGTCATTTAGTGCTCGGTTTCGGTCTGTTGCATGTGTATTGTGTATCGCAAGTTTGCAACGAGACTGGATCAGGAATAATAACTAAATAAATTAATAATATAATTTTTTTTTATTTTTTTTATTTTTTATTTTATCAAAAGAAGCAGAGTTCCAATCATAAACTAATTTGTAATATAACCTTATGCATCGGAAGCATCAGCATCTGAGGGAGACTTGTGGTTGTCTTCATCGACGTCATTGGGATTGAGAGAAGGGTCGGACTTGTCCATGGCGGCCTGAGCTTTGTTGAGAAACGGTTTGAAAGAAATCTTGATTGCAAGCCACCCAAGTGCTTGGGGAGAAGTGGATGACAATATTATTGTCGTGGAGAAGGAGGAGGAGAGAAGAAGAAGAGAAGTTGAGGAAGAAGAATTGAGGAATGAAAGAAGAAAACAAAATGGATGGGTTTTGGTAAAGTGTTAAATATCAGATATGTTTTTCTTTTCTTTTTTATTTTATTTTATAAATATATTTTTAATCCAAACAAAAGATAACGTTAAAGTTAATCTTATCCGATCCTATCTCATCATTTCTCTTAAAAATAGTTCTATCAATCTATCATGTCTCGTGCATCAAATGGTGCTAAAAAATTCTATTTATAAAAGTTTAAAATTTAAATTTCTCTAAACAGATGTAAAATAATTTTTTTAATCATTTAAAAGCTCTGTTAGGTGACAAACAAAGTACCAAATGATACATAAAAAATTTAAATAAGAGGGTTTTTTTTTAACTCTTTTAACTGATACTAACTATCGTACAACATTTTGTAACATTTTATATACCTAAAAAGTTGTACTGATTTTATATTGTCCAAATTGTAATAAGTTATATTGTTGAGAGAGAAGCTTCACAACCATATTAGACATGAAAAAATAAAAATAAAAAAAAATCATAATTATATAAATTATTATTATACTGTATATATATATATATATGCGAGAGGTTAAACAGTCTCTATCGTGGAGGCTAACTGGCCTCATCCTCAAGGGGCTATCATCCTCTCTAAAATAGCCTTTGTTATAAAGAGGAGGCAGCAAAGCCCAAACATTAAAAATAATAATAATAATAACAAATTGCCTAATTATCTGGGATCAAGATCCCCTATCCATGTAATTAAAGTTTTTTTTTAATTTTTTAATTTCTTTCCATTTTTGAATAGATTTCGAAATTTCTTTTTAGTCATGTGTTGTGTACCGTGTATGTTTAGTTGCTCACAAGAAACCCACTTTTTAGAATTTATCTAAGGGTTTCTAAAAAGTCAGAACCGACTTTAACTGGACAGATCAGATGTCTCGTTGAATTTCACCCAACCTTTAGGATCTATTATAGAATCCAGGTACGATTGCAGTATAATAGTCCTTGAAAAGGTTTTCCAATGTTTGCCTAGATACGTTATTACGGTCGGATCATATTCACCCGAGGATCCTGTACGTGATGGTGCAATTATGGATGACAATTGCTGTACCAATATTTAAGGTTTTCATGATACATTCCCTCCTTGATGTATATCGTGTGTAAGTGAAGTTGTTGTTTGGTGCAGGCGTGCAGCTTAAACAGCTTCTCCGATGGAACGGACGTCACCTGACCCATCTTGAGCTACTGTATGTAATATTAGGACGACTTTGATCAGAAAAAGTGAAACTGAAAAAAGACAATAAAACTATGGTCAAGACAAAAAATTTGAAAGAACCCATTGAAATACTAATGAAAATTTTAAAAAAAATTGATAGGGTTTGTTTAGGAAAAAAAATAAAAACCGAATATACAAAACAGGGGCGAAGCCATGATTTTGGCTTTAGGGGGGCAAAGACAAATCATATTTGCCTCTAGGGGCGTAGCTCAGTTGGTAGATGGACGAAGTTGGTAGATGGACGAGCTTGGGCTTTGGTAAATGACTCCCAAGTCAACGGCTCGAATCTTAAGACCAAAGCTTAAAAAAAAAAAATAATAAATAAATAAAATACTTGGTGTAGATATATACCGTCAATATATATATATATATATATCTTGAAAATCATATTAACTAAATCTATTTAATTTATACTTCGATTTTCATTTTAATTACATAGTCAAAGAGTTTGTGAGAAATTTTTTTCTTCTTTTTGTAAAATCTATTTCTAATCTAACCAAATCTGAAAATAGGTTTTTATTTTTTATTTTTTATTTTATTATTATTATTATTATTATTATTATTATTATTTAATAGTTCCCAATTAAAAAATATATGAATTTTAATAGGTTTTTTAAAATCTTTAAAAAGACTGATAATAAATATTTATGATATTTAAATGACAAGTAGATAAAGTAAATCTATTGATATATCATAACATATAATAATATTGTATCATTAATATATTTAAATCGTAATTATTTTAAATCGTAATTATTTATATACATTTAATTTAATTTTATAATATTAATATACTGTTCAAAATGATTTAATGATAATAAAAATTAAACCCCAACAGCCCAAGTCAAACTACACACTGCCCAATGTTCTCTTTCTCCGGTATTCTCGCAAGTTTTCTAATTCTCTCATCATCTCTTCTCTCTTCTTTGATGCGAGCCTGCAAGTATCATCAAACGAATTAAATTGCAATTTATTCTCTCAAAAATTCGATCAAAACATCTTCTTTGTTGTCATGCCTAAGATTTGGCAACACTCTTATTTCATATTTTATTTTTAATAATTATTTTTTTTTACTGAAAATGCAAATAAACTGAAATTTCTTGCCCTATCGGCCCCTCCCTAAATCCGCTCATGTATAAAAATATATATGTATATAAAACTTATGAAATTCAATAACGTATATATTTGTATGTTTCTTATATTTTATAATTTGGTTAACTTATAAATTTGAATATACACATTTTTTTAAATAGTTTAGAAATTTAATTATGTGTATTTAATTTGAATATATTATAAATCTGATTTTGTATATATTTGTATGTAGCTTGAAAAATAAAATACTAAAAATATTACATGTTAAAACCTCTCATATCTATATTGTCTCTGTCGCCATATTTCTTCAATTTTACGCATGCAAAAGACATGCAATTTTACACAAGATAAATGAAAAATGAAAAACAAATCTTATACGTACATCATAATAATTATTACGTACACATTTTATTTAATCTATAATGGGATAAACGCTTGACTTAAAAAAAATATATATTTTTTTTCATAATCTGAAATGAACACACAAGAAGTTGAGAACCTCAAATATGACAAAAATGACTATGATATCAATTAATGAATATAGTATGACTATAATGTATACGTTGTTTGTAAATGCAAGTTAAATTAATTACTTGTCATTGTCTAAATAATGTAAGCTTTTATATATATATATATATATATATATCAAAAACAAGTGATGGAAATCAACCACAACTTATAATTAAATCGATAATGTTATCAATTAATTATTGGATTTGGTAAGGTTTTGATATTATAGAGAGAGAAGAATATACGTGTTTTTGTTATCGATCTCTTAAGATAGAATGAGACGTGATTTGTAGGCGATTTATATGAATGTATTATCATCTTTTTGACAACTTTATATGTACTACGAGTCTATTATTAGTGAATCCTAATTATATATATATATATATGAACAAAACGTAGGGAATTCTTCTTATTATTATATTAGTATATTTCTAGAATGTTATATATATATATATATACTGATTATATATATACAAAACACTTAGGGAATTCTTATTATATTATATTTGTATACTTGTAGAATGTTGAGATTTTTTTGTTGTTGATATTTTCAAAGTACATTCAAACGCAAGACATGATTCATGCATAATTTCTAAATTTGGACATATATAAAAAATAAATAAATAAATAAATAAATTCATCATTTCAAGTGGTAAAAAGTGATATATATATATATATAGAACCTCAAATTGTTTATTTATGGTATTCCTTTTTTTTCTGACTCTTTGATTCTCAATTCATGTATTATCATCTCTGTTGACAGCTTTATATATTACTTTTGAGTCAATGACTGTCCACTTTTTAGTAATTGCGTTTACTATTAGTGAATCCTAATTATTCATATAAACAAAACGTAGGGAATTCTTCTTATATTATATTTGTATATTTCTAGAATGTTATATGTACATATTATTTACAAATCTATTTATTTTAATGTTTGTTTGATATGGGTTCTCTATTCGTCAAAGAGTTTTTCTGACACCCATATTTTTTTATTTTTTTTTAAATTTTATTTTGGGTCCGAAAGGATGCCCAAAAGTCATTACCTGTACTCTGTCCTCAGGCCTCAACCATTGTGGGTCAAGAGTTTGCCGTGACGTGACAAGATTAATCTTTACGAGCATTGTTTGAAATACAACTTAATCGTATTTTCCTTTTCTTTCATGCATCCAAAACGTTACTCTTCAAATATTTTCTTGAATGATGAATTAAGTAATCGAATAAGTGTTGAATGGTAAATGAGTCGAGTCAAATTTCATTCAACAAAAACCCACTCGTTAGCTTATTGGGTTTGAAAATATAAACCCAAACAAATTCGTTAATTTAATGGGTAACTCAAAACCAATCCATTTTATTTATTTATTATTTTTTTATGAAGTGTTATAAGAACTATTACTATAGGTCTGCCAGGATTTGTCGAGATCAAACAATATATATGTGATTCAGATATCTACTTCCATAACAGGAGATAACTACTCTCACAACCCAGAAAGAAAACTTCTTATACATACTTATAAATATATATATAGTAGGATTTGAACCCCTTACCATTTATGCGGAAGAAAAGTGTACAAACAACTCCACTAAGAGGTAAGGTGCTAACTTATTTTTTCGGTAAATAACTTAAATTGTAAAAATAAAAATATAAAAATATTTGAATACTCACAACACAAATATAAGCAAGCATTGTATAATGCAAAGTTTTTTCAAATATAAATATAATTTTTAGATTTTATTCAAATATTTATATATTTTTCCACGTGCCATAAAATGAAAAGTAATAAAAACGACGCCGTTTAAGAAAACTACCATCTACAGACTACAGGTCAACACAGAAACAACAAAACGCACGAATTGACTACCCGTATCTCAATACACAGCTTTTGTGACTCAAAACTGCTCTGATCAAAACACAACTCAGTTTTTCAGACAAAAACATCGCAAAAATGCAAGAGAAGAAACCAGAGATGGCAAACAAAAACAACCCCAAGAAAGCCAATCTCTTGGATCATCACTCCATCAAACACATCCTCGACGAGTCCGTCTCTGAGGTAATTTAAAATTTCCACTAACCCTAGATCCGTTAATTTCATGTCGATTGAATTCCAATTAGATTCATTTTCTTTCGAGTGATTATTTTATTTTATTCTATTTTTGCTGAATTAGATTGTTACGAGCCGTGGATATGTGGAAGATGTGAGAATGAGCAATGTGAGGCTGTTGATGGGGACAGCTATCATCGTTATTGCTCTACTTGCTCAGTTTTACAAGAAGAAGTTCCCTGAGAATCGCGATTTCTTGATCGGTTGCATCGTGTTATATCCTTTGTTGATTTTGTTTTGACTGTGGTTAAAATTCTGTTTGGTTGATGAGAAAAATGGAGGAAATTTGAAGAGATTAGAATTCTGTTTTGGTTGGTTTGAGATTTTTGGCTAGAAATTGTGAATGCAATTAGGGATTTACAATTGTGCTTGTGAGTGATGCCCACCCCTCAAAAAAACAAAAGAACAAAACAATAAATAAATAAATAAATAAATAAATAATTTGAAATGAAAAAGAAGATGTATTTCTGTTTAATTCAGCATTAATTCATTATACAGTTCCTTAATAACAAAACATTCTACAATTAGAGAATTCACTATTGAATTTGAACGTAGATGTATATTTGGTTGTTGAATTTGCATTTTCGCGGATAATATATTTCAAGGGAAATAATTAATTTTCTTGTGATTCACTTTCAAGTGTGTAATCTTTTGACTCTGGCAAGTATATAGTCTTCAATGGATTGTTGCAGCTAATCATACACACAAAGGAGAAGAATGCGATCCTGTTTACTTATCCTCCGGAGGTAAGTATGAATTCCAAGTTTGTTGTTTCACTGTGGTAGCTAAATTGGTATATATTATATAACATGGTAGTTCTTACTTTTGTGTTTGCTGACGTGTTAGTATATCGCTGTCTATCTTGTGCTTTGTTGTTGGTTCATTTGGAGTGTCATTATTTATCTCTATACAAAATCTTTCTTGTGCTTTGTATTGAATGTTTGACCTGTAATTATATTTGCCTGTGATGAAATTAAATGTTATTATATACATGGGTAACTATATGAAAGGAGTGAAAAACTAAAATCTGTGGACATGAGAGTGCCATGGTTGGACATGGACAAGAGGTGTCAGGCAAGAGAATTTCCATAAGTTTAGATGGGAAATCGCTATATTACTGTGTATTTTTTGAATTCAAAAGTATGAACATGTATAATCATCTCATGGGCTGTTGATGAAAAATACTGGAGTAGTTTTCTTGGCAATAGTGCAGCCTTGTTTTAGTTATACATACTTTTTAGGCCAATTATAAGTGAATTTCTTTATAATGGTACTTGTGAGTGCTGAATATGAATGAGGCTTGAGGTTCATTGTTTTAAATAGTGTATAACTTGGTTAGTTGATGATGGGTGATTATAGATAGGTGTTCTGTGTAATTCAAGTGTCATTGCAGCTTTTACTAGAATAAATGATTTTAAGGGATCTTTAGGTTCTTGTTTATACTTGGTTGAGACTTGGTTTTACTTAGGTGAGTGATTCTTGTGGTTGATAGACCTAGGAGCAAAGACAGCAGAGACATTTTGGATGCTGCTGCTGTTTTCTCTTCTTTGGTCAGTTGGTGCGTGGGAAGATAGCTGGTAGAAAAGTATTTGAGACAAGTTTGCACTTATGATAATTAATCATGGATTTCAACCCTAGAACCCGTAGGGATCAGAGCTTCGCCATTATAATTTACAATTCTCTGTGACTCTGACATATAGGCTAATATTACTAGGTAGGCTCTACTAGGCTTGATTCTAATTTTTGGATTTCTCTTTTCTATGTTAAATGAGTTGTGTAAGTTATAAGTTTTACGTAATGTGTGTTGTGTATCCTTCTCGGTTAATTTAGTCTTATTCATTAAATGCATATTCTAGTAGGAGTCTTGGTTATTGAAAACCCAGTATCTGTGTAGGAAGTATTTCATTTTCACTTCCAGTGTCTTGTTACTGTAAGAATTTTCTCTTGTCTTTCTGGTTAGCTTTTGATCTATTTGACGAGTTCACGGTGTACCAATTGTTACATTCTAGGACCGGAGTCAGGTAGAACATTTTTCTTGTAGGTGTTTCATGCACCGACTGAGCATGCATGACCCCTTGTTGTCTAGTCTTCTGGAACAAAGTTTAAAGTTCATGTGCTTGTGTGTGTTTGTGTATTATTTTTGTTCTCCATTTCTTTTGGTTAGTCGTTAGAACTGTCTCTATTAATGTGAGAATGCTCCTTTCAAGCATCGAACATATTTAATTTTAATTTAATATATTTTTTCGATCAAAGTCTAAGTAGCAAGTTTGCTGAACAGGGTTCCTTCACCAGCACTGGTCTGGTGGTTTCTTCCAAGTTGCCTAGATTCTCTGATCTGTACACACTTAGCATAGCAAGCGCAGATCCGAATTCAATTTCTGCAGGCAAACCAGTAGAGTTTACCAAAAGCGTCACCCAGTGGTCTCTCTCTCTCTCTCTCTCTCACACACACACACACACACACTTGATACATCACTGTACTATTCTGATCTCATAAAATGTTACAGGTTCACCAAGGATGGAATTTTGGTGGAGGGCCTATTCTGGAAAGATGTTTTCGCTGTAATTGATGAGTATGCACAAGAGCCAAAGAAGAAGAAGTAATCTAAAAGCTGCACCATCCCATGAATAGGTTATTGGTTAGGCAGAGAGATCCAATGACAATTTTTTACTTGATACATCAGATGTTTTCATAAATTATGATTGTTGCATTGGAAAATTTTGAACCAAAACCAAATGAATCGACTATAGACTACTACAGTTTACACCTTAAGTCAGATGTCAAAATTGCCCTCCAATGATTCAGACATTTGACATCAATTGATATATTCGTTGTCGTCAATGTTTGTGCTAAGAATTTATTAAAGCAGGGGCACTCAAGGCAACTCATTTAAGAAAATCCCTTTCAAGTCGAGTAGGGGTCACTCTTCTCACTCAGCCTATGCTAACATTGTGTTAATTCTAGCTATAGAATAGTCTTTGATTTGGATGGGATGGATGAGGATACACCACACCTACTTATAGTACTTATGTCACACCATGTGATGTTGATGCAATTGTTTCACCAATAACATATGTCCGTTTGATCAATTACGGCATTTGTGATTGCTCTTCTAATCAAATATCGGAGGAAAAAGGTCAATGCGTTTAAACCATTTATATTATATCATGATATATATATTTTATTATATAATTGATTATTCATGGCACATGATATAATTTGAGTGGTCTTAGTGTGTATATATCAGGTGAATCGAACCGAACCGAATCGAAGTTTTTCTCCTGGTATTGATCTCATATCATATGGTTTGGTAAGCGACGGTGCATGTGTGCACTCACACCCAAGTTTCTGTCCTTTTACCAATACCATAATAAAACCCCACTTTAAAACTTTTTTTAATGCGTTACGTACTTTCATAACTATTTTTTTTCCCTTAAAAGTCCAGTTGTTTCTGTGTTCTATTAATCAGGAGTACTACTGAATTATTGCTGTGGGACCTACCCCCAGATATTTGTAACAAAGGCTAGGCTAGTCCTTGGTTGTCACGCATTACTAACAAACTTAAAGGTCTCTAATCCGTGAATTTCAATGTTCACTGAAGTTTTTAATTTTTATTTATTTATTATTTTTTGAGAATCCAATCAAGTAAATTCCTTCAAAATATATACTATATCCTCCACCATTAAATCCCCTGCACTTTTATAGATTGATAAAAGTTGACTATAGATGTCCTCTTACTGGAAATAAATAAACTCAAGTATTTACTGGAAATAAATAAACTCAAGTGTTTATAAAAAAATGAGAGTTCATAGGTTTAGGGTGAAAAAAAAATATAGAAAACATATCAATATTTTAAAAGAGTGTAGGGATACTAATGTCAATTAGCCATTTAATTATGCGATCCCATAATTCATGTTTGTCAATCAGTCACTTTCATAACCTCTAGTCCACTAATCAAACAATTTAGAATCGAATTAATTCGAGACTCATTTTACTTAGAAAAGTATAAATACGAAAAGACATCTCTTCTTAATTGTCATTTGTAAATATTCGGACCGATTTGTGTTGTTTAAGCTCAATAGCTAACCGTCTCAAACTCCAAAATTCCACCACCGTCAAACCGGATCTCAACAACGCTGACGTGGTACAGTCTCAACAGCAATACGCTGACAGTGGACCCCACAGTTGGTGACGTCACGGACCCCAAACGGACCTCAAAAAACCAAATTTGATAACCGCCCTCTCGAATCCGCCAGGTAAAATAAATAAATTTTTTATTTGATCACAAAAAATGAGTTGCGTCTCTCTTATCTTTTTCCAATTCAGCAACCAATCAAACTAACCAGTTTTTAACACACCAATAATTCTCCAAAACAAAAAACAGTTTTCGTGTGGAGGATATATTTTCTCTCTCTAGAGAAAAAAACTCTCTCTCTCTATTACTTTCACGTCTCCGATTCTTAGACTTCTTTGTCGTTTCGGTCTCGATTTTCTCGGGAGGAATTGAAATCTAGGGTTTCGAATTTGTTTGCGTTTTGTGTTGAAATCCTGTCATGTTGAACCGTAACGAGCGAGAAATGATCGACGATCGTGTAGATCAGTCAAACGGAGAGGATTGCACCGACTCGTCGATGTCGATGTCGATGTCTTCCACCTCCGGTGGTGTTGAGACGTCCGCCGTCGGATCGAGGGAGATCGGGCTGACGGAGCGGTTGACCGAGGTATTCGTCGAGGAAGGAGATGGAGACTTGTTGCTTCAACGGAGCGATCGTGAGGATAGGGTTTTGCAGTGGTTACTAGCTCTGGATATGCAGGTGATGGGAGCTTGTCGTGCCGATGAGAGATTGAAGCCGTTGCTGAAGTCCAATGCGTTCAGTGGCGTCGCTGAAGATCGGTTGCTGGCTCATCTGAGTCAGGTAACCCCGAAAACTTCTTCGATGTCGTTATTTTTTTATTCAGTCTGTGAATTAGCGTACTACTTTGTTTTTGTTTGTCTTCAATTAACCTATTTGATAAAATTGCAGTACTTTGAGCCATCGGAAGTGTGTATGCTAGCGAGGTGCTTTTGCATACCGTTGGTTTCGATCCGAGTTGGGAAGATTGACAAGCAAGGACCTTTATTATGCCCTACTGCTATAAGGTAATTAGAATTACACTGGTATGGATGATATCGGTGTTTTGTATGTGTTGATGTATGTGCGTGAAATTTGATTGTCGATTTTACTCATTTCTTTGTATTGGTACAATTCATGGATACTTGAAAAATGTAGGACCGTTTATCTGAGTATCTGATACAGTATCATGTTGTCTTTAATTTAATCCTTATTATAAAATAATAGAAAAGCACAATGTATGTAAATTCATTCTAATTTGACTTACCGAAGATTTTTATTAATAATGTTTTTAATAATTTTTGTTGAGTTTAGCTGTTAATCATTATGTTTGAGATGTTTGGGGATGCTTTGTTTTTCTCATCAAATTTGTGTTTAATACTTGTGTCATCTGAATGGTTTTTGTTACGGAATGTAAGAATCCATTGGCCTGGACAGGACTCAGAAGCTGTTTTACTTTTATTTCTTCATAGGATTGTATTGTATTTAGTTTGGTGTTATGTTAAGCTGTCTCTCTCTCTCTCTCTATAAATTTTTTTTCCACCTGAGTTGCTATGCATGAATGATTGTGGTGGTGCTTTTTGCAGCTATCAAATGGTAATTGGTTGCTCTATAATATACAGTGATGCTTCCAATATTCCATGCAAGCAGCTGGTTTAAATTATACATGATTTAAAATGTTCTAATGTTTTGCATTACGTCACTATTTTTGTAAGTTTGCATTGCAATATGTCAGATGCTCGTGTACTTGCTTTGTGGGCCAGTATGGCTTATCTATATTAGGGTGAAATTAACCTTGTCTGATCAGCTTTTGATCCTTGAGTACTTAATTTATGAATACAAATGTATTTCTGAGTTACCTGTTTTCTATAAAACGTTCTCAAGTCTGCCTGTTGCACACTTGCACTATATTTTCTTGTTTATGATTCTGCTGTATTTTTATGACACTTAATTGAAGCTTGGATTTTGACACTGGAAATTTTTTTGGGATTCATGTGATGTCATCATAATGGTTTTAGTGAAATCTGATTTTGTTCCAAATTAAATAATGGTCCATATTAGAGTTTCATTGAGGACTTTGTTGTCAAAGCGTGTCATCTAGTTTGACCATGAGTTTCCATTCCATATATAATGTTGTTAGGAATTGTATCAGAAAGTGGTGGATGATTAGTAGAAATTTTAGGATTCTATATTTAGTTTATTAATAGTGATAATGTTCATGCTTCCAAATAAATATATCTTTTGACTTGTAGGTAAAGTGGGCGTTTTCTATAATGATCTCTGAATTAAGGGAAAGTAAAGGTAGTTTCATCTCCTGTATTATATAGTTTGATGCTGCTTTTTCTATATATAGGTTAGCATTTTAGCTGCAGTAGAATTGAGTGTTAATGCCCTTGTCTCAAATATGCTTTTGATTCCAAGTTAATGTTTATATATGTATTTCACTATTAAGAAATTTGCTGGATTTCAAAATTTTATATCCTGCATTTTCATCATTTACAACTTGTTGCTATCTTTCAGTTTTGTGATGATGTTCCACGTTTTAGTTAACCTTCTTTATTTTTAAGTTATGAAATTGGTTCCATGGAAAGTCACTGTTATCATCAAATTACATTTCTCACATGCTTTAGATGTACTGTGTGGAATGAGCTGTTATCATCAAGTAATATTCCTTGTTTTTTTTTTTTGGCTCTAAATTTTATTTCAAATAATGTTAAACAACTCCTTTCTGTTACTTTTGATGGGGGAGCTTACAGACAGAAATTAGATGCAATAATAAGATTTGAGAACTCTTCAATCCAACTCACTGAGGATGATTCTGCCACTGTGATCCACAAAGATGTGCTGATGGTAGTTAAATTAGATTGAGATCAGGTCCATCTTCTAGGATATTGAGATGTGCTGAGGAATTATAACAGTAATCTATGCAATAGGATTATAGGACTCTTTTTGAGTGCTTTATGGCTAGTAATTAGTTTATTTCGCAGCATTTAAGTAAGGTTTATTGCTTTTTGGATTTGTTGTTGCCATTGTAGAATTAGATAGGTAAGCTTTAACTCGTAAATTAGATCCGTAATGTAATGTAGTGGTTCTCAAAATCTGAGGTTAGCTGCAAAATGCACTGAATCTATTAAGATGTATGTTCCTAACCTTACATAAATTTTTATTTAATCTGAAAACGGAAGCTTATTAAAATACATACTCATGATTTTTTCTGATATTATTTTAGGTTATTTATTAGTATTGTCTGTTTTTCATTGAGTCTTAACTGGTGAATTTATACATTGATGTGAGTCTGTTGCCACTTGTACTTTATTCTCCATTATGGTTGCTTACTTTTCGTAATACCTTTTTTTTTTACCTCCTCTCAACTACTCCTTTTGTATCTTTTTCTTTTTGGTTCAGGGGGAATTTAAGTCTTTCGGTCTTGCCAACATCTGATTTGCGCCTCTCATTCATTGGTGATGATGGACAAACAGAGAGACTGTTTACCTTTAGTAGTAAAATTCAGTGCTCTGCCATTGTCATTGAGAAGATCCAAGCTGACAATTCCGGACGATCTTTTCTTGTAAAGATCCCAGATGACAGGGTTTTGTACTTCTGGTGTTCAGAGAAGGCGAAGCTTTTGGGAATTGAATTGATTTCAAAGGTCATATGACTTGTTTAATAATGAGCATGCACACACAAGAAGCTTCTATTTATTGATAAAACGAGTAGTTTTATTGTAGAAACTTTTTTCTTTTAAGTGGATTACATATTGCTTAGATGGTTATGGGTTTGAGTAAATATTTCCTTTTTTGCTTTACAGATGAACGATTTAATCAAGAGGAAACCCTCAATTGCTGAATTAACTGGAATCAGCGAGTCACGCCTTGGGTACTTAGCAAATCACCTTCGTGCCTATCTTGTGGGGTCGTCTCTGAGCAACACACGAGCAACTGCAGCAAGTTCACCTACCCCGTACTCTGATACCACATTTAATCCTTCTGATTCAACTCAGAGTGCTCAATGTTCATCCGCCTCATCAAGATCACAGCGATCACGGCAGTCGGGCAGTCTAGCAACAAAGGCTAATTCCCTCTACCAATGTAGCCTCAGTCCAAGATCAAGCTCTTTCAAAGAGGGACTTGCCAGAAACTTGTCTTTGAAAAATACCGCTAGGGAGAAGTTAAGGCGCCGTGGAGATGGCTACCTTTCAGCTGTCGACAACCTGATTGTTGCTTCACCAGTTACTTCTGATGAATCTTGTTCCATTCCTGAAATTAGCAATCATCCAGAAGTCAAAAATTGCCAATTCTCTCCAAGTTTTCTAGAGTCGTTAGGCAAATTGGCCGTCCCCCCAACTTTGAGCCCAGCAACCCAAGCCTCTTCGATAGGTTCACCTATTTTCTCTCCTTACTATTGTTGGTGTCCCATAACTGCAGCATCTATGCAGTACCCATCGGAAACTTCACAACTCCCTACCTCTTCAAGCGAGTTACCTTTACTACCGCCACTTTCTTCTTTATTAGCAGGCAATGGGTCGTCTGGTTTGTTGACACCAACTTCATCTCTCAGTCTTGCTGACATCCCTTCATTGGATTTCCCAGAATTCCTGCCAGATCCGTTGGTTCGTTTGCAACTTCCAAGTTCTCAGCAGATCCCAACTTTCACTCCCTTGATGTGTGACCCGATTGTTCACATTCCTGTTATTAATGTTTGTTCTGCAGGTCAAGGCTATCTGGTGAGTGCAGGTCCTGCTATTTCAACCACTATTCCTCCATTGCACTCGAAACTTGTGAACCCGTTGATTCCTGAAGGTGATTCCTTGGTCGAAAAGAATGCAAGAGAGACTCTGCGGGTGCTCATAAGTAGTTCAAGCCAGAGTAACCCTCCATTGATGAACGTACTCCCTGCTGTTCTGACCAGTGCTGATGAGAAACAAAGTATTTTTGTTGCTGGAAGTCGTGGTCTCTATAGTGGTACCAGAGATGTTGATACTATCGGGAACAGCATAGCTTTCCTCTCGTTGTCCAGTAGTTCGACTTTTGGAAACACTGTTATAATGGGATGCAACAGTCTTGACAAGTTGGACCCGTCTCCAGATGACTCGA
Organism: Acer negundo; assembly: GCA_035582765.1. NCBI lineage: Eukaryota > Viridiplantae > Streptophyta > Magnoliopsida > Sapindales > Sapindaceae > Acer > Acer negundo. The sequence continues at coordinate 4,084,173 of CM069242.1, forward strand.
ATGTTCTTTCCGAATATTGTTTCTCGAATGATGACAACGCCCATTTTTCGAATTCGAAGGAAGAAAGGACAGACTGATAACAACACATCTTTCAGTTTTTCTTTACTTTACGTTGTAGATCTGTTTTTGTTGCAAAATGTGTATATGTGTATGGCTGCAGCTGTTGTGACTTTTGGAATTGTAATTAGGCAATTTCTGCCGTTTTGTTTCTAGCTTTTTATTTATTTATTTTTGTTCAGAATGTGAATGCATTTTGAAATTTGCTATGGAGAAAGTTGTTGAGAATCAGAAATATTCGTGTATATAAAATCTTATAATCTATGATGATGATGATAATAATAATAATAATAATAATAATAATACTAATTAGAATTTACATAAATGCTTTTAGTATTTGATTCAAGTCTTTATTACATGTATGGTAATTATGTATTCATTAATTGACTATTAATTGTAATTAGAGTAAAATCAAGTACTTTCTAGCTAGGTTTTAAATTTTCTCTGATCTACTGGAGCCAATGTTATTTTATGACAATCCTTGTACTGAATCCATGCGCATCTTTAATGAACAATAATGTGCCACATTGCTTCTGATATTGTCCTTGTTGACAGCAATTGAACGTGGTATCCTTCTCTTTTTTACTTTATCTCAGCAGATCCCACCATGGACTCTTGGATTCAGGAAAAAGGAAGGAAATTAAATTGGACCACGAAGCTTGCAGGGTGCCCTATAATGTCTTTCAGAACTCAAGATGAGAAATGTGAATATATATGTATATATATATTTTTTTTTCTTTTTTTTCTTTTTTAAGTAAAAGGACAGTGTACACAAACTACCCTACCAGACAAGGGAAAATAACACTGAGGCTAACATCTTGCCACAATAACTCCTCATTAGAGGACAAGGCCAAGGAAGCAATGTTAAGGGTCACTCGATTTCCATTTCTCAAAATAGATTGACATTTCTAAAACTCAGTCACCTTTAACATGGCCTAAATATATATATATATATATATATTTCTAACCAGAAGTTTTCAAAAACTAAAATATTGATGCACTTGAAACACATTGATTTGTGGTTGAAGTTTCATGCCTGTTCTCGTATAATTTTATGTCCTCTTCAACCCTTTTTCTCATGCTATCTTTGCACTAATATTGTAGTTGCTGATGACCAGCTGTCTTTTGTTTGCTTTATTGGAAATGTCAATGAAAACTTTGATTTTTATTTTTTATTTATATATATATATATATATATATATATGTATTTTAAATTTTTAATGGAATGTATTGGTGGAATAAAGTTTGTATAGCATAGCAAATGATTACTACTAATTACATTAATAACCACCGTTGAATAACTATTCTCTAAATAAAGTGTTTAATTCGCAGTACAAAATACGTAATAATTATTAGTTACGGGCTTTAAGATAATGTTTTTTTTTTTTTTTGGCATGGTATTGATTTTATAATATTACAAAGTGGCATTTGTACTTTTGGGAGAGTGATCAAATCATTATATAGAGTTAGCTCTTTACTTAACATTACAAAATTGATCTCCGACAAAAAAATATATGTTAGGAAGCACGGATACTCCATTTGGTGGTCGGAGTTAACTTGTATCCGTTTTAAATACTCTTCTGATACTATAGGATACGTATCCGATATGCCAAATGACGTATCCGTTGACTTTTTCACAAGTTTAGCTAAAGGTTACTTGGGGATACTTTGGGGATACTTGAAGGATACGTTTGGGGCAATGTTATAATTATTTTAGTATAAAACGGGATCAAATTATAATTAATAAATTTTAGGAGTCAAAATGAAATTGTAAGAAAATTTTAGTTTTGATTCCATCGACATGGAGAATACCGAGATACTTGAGATTGTAAACCTTTCTCTTGATGAACCAGAGTTAGAGGCCAAATTATTTAGATCCTTTAACAATATGAGTGATAATAATTATGAAGTTAATTAGGAATTTAAAATATGTTTTATGAGTTTTTTTTTATGTATTATTTGGATTTTGTAATATGTTATGATTTATGTGACGTATGTTTTATTTGGATTTTATAATATGTTTGATTTAAGTGACATGTTTTATTTGGATCCTGTAATATGTTACATTGTTATAACTTATGTAGTTGTGTGACATGTTTTATTTGGATTTTGAATATGTTTTTATTTTGAATGAATTATAAAATATGTTTTCATATATTATTATTATTTTTTAAATATAAATATAAATATATATTCTTTTAACTGACGTATCCTGCCGAATTTATATCCTAGTTTTTAAAGATTTACCGTATCCCCATATCGTATCGTATCTGTATCCCATACCCGTACCCGTGCTGGTGAGAATAAATGTGGAAATCCCTAGTGGTATCGACACTTTCGGGAGAGTGATCAAGTCGTTACAAAACGAGCTTTGAACGTAACATTACAAAATTGATCTCTCGCCGAACGAAAAAAAAAAAAAAAAAAAAAGTGAATTACTTCACTCACAGTCACACACACACAATCCAATCAAACACTCTCAATTATGAATCAAACCAAATTGAATTACTTCCTATCAGCTTTTGAAAATGAAAGGATAAAGTGTATAAATAAATGTGAGGCAGCAGTTGCTTTTATAACCTGAAAGTAAAATAAATGCACACAAAAAGACATAGATTTTGGTCGTTACTCAATTAAGTAGAAAAAAAATTGTTACCATCAAACAACTTTCTGTCTACAATTCAGAGTGACCTTCATTTACATTGACACCAACCTTTTTTTTTTTTTTTTTTTTTCTTTTCTGTCTTGATCAAACTCATCCACCCCTCTAGTGCAGGAACTCTGAGAATTTCAGGTCTGTTTTATAGAGTGGTCCAAATTTACATCAATCGAATCGCGTTTTTGAAAACCTAATTCAAAAAAAAGGTAGAAAACCCTACTGGTGTTTTTAATGTTTGAGAATCATATAGGGCATGGAGCTTGAGTGATTTTAATATATAGAGTGGTCCAAAAGTGCTTTTAGTATAAACGGCTTTTTAAATTGTCGAATGTGAATAGTGTTTCTGTAGTAATACATAAAAAATGGACAATGACAATTAAGAGTTTTTTTTTTTTTTTTTTTTTTGTTCTGGTGTTTTGTGTGTTTTCTAAGCTACAAATATTTACGAGTATATTTTCTTCTGAGCGTTTTGTGGATTTCAAATTCTATAATGTAGAAAAGAGTAATACTATACAATGTCATCAATCAAACAAATTATGGGGAGATGTGGTGAGTGACATGGTAAGAACAAATCACTTACCATATCATTTGAGTTGATTTTTAGACTAAATTTTTTGATTTACTAGCATTAGTGGTTAGAAAACCCTAATAGTATTTACAATGTTAGATTTAAAGCAACATTGAGTTTGATTTGGATTAGGGCACCATATTTGGTGGAACATGAGTTGTTGATTTGATATTTTTGAAAAGAGTTTTTGGTTTTATTTTATAATAAAGAGTTCAACTACTATACAGACTGTTTAGTTATTGAATTAGGTTATAGTAATTGAATTTCAATCCAATATCAAAATAAATAAAAGAAATAACTCATTCTCATGTAACTATACATACCTTACACAGAAACCAAGTTTTCAATAAAATAAAACAAAAACAAAAACCCTAACCTAAACCCTAAGCTTGCGATGGATGAAATCGATCTTCTGTGTTGTTTTCTGGAAGAGATGGAAGAGATGAATATGGAAATCTGCAGTGAACGTGTTAGTATTGTCACTGATTTACTACCTCCTGCATCAGTGAGATATGTCTATCTTGGTATCATGTTAGGCAAAATTTTAACATCTCACGATCTTCAAAATAACATTGAGGTCCAACATATCATATCTCAATGCCGCAGTGCCGAAGGCGAAGGCGGCAGAGACGGTGGTTCCATTCGTTCCAGGTCAGCATTTAAGAGGCCTTGTGGTGGTGGTTGTGGCGTGATTAGGTCAGTGATGAATAAAATGAAGTTTTGGAAAACGCCAAGGAGGACCTCGATGGTGTGCGATGATCACAACAACGTTGGCGAGCAAGGCGGCAAGAATCAAGGTGACAATGACGGTGGACAAGGCGGCGGAGACCGACACCCCTGCCTCCTTTAGTCTGGTTTGGAGATATTAGTTTTAAGGTTAGATTAGGGTTTTTTTTTTTTTTTTTTTTAGTTTAATTTAATAAACGAACACTATTATGGGTTAGTGGTTTGCTGGAAATCCATCAATTAATGTCAATCCATCAGTAATTAGTAAGTAAGTTTTTGACAAATTGTAAGAGAGGTTTTTAAAGAATTTCATAAATTTAACATTGATCGTTTTTATTTATATTCCTTTATATACAAATTTGAAATGGTCGGAACCAATTCATATTAAGTAAAAACTTGTCTCGAAATTTTGATAAATACTGAAATGATCATAACCGGTTACAGAAGAACGGTTTTGAATCCGTTCTAACTAAAAAATTATTATTTCAGATCTGATCATGATCGGAGAATTATTATTATTATTATATATAAAAGAAAAGAGAAAAAGCAGCTTTTGTTTTAGAAAAACACAATTTTATTCCCCCACAGTTTGTTGACTGATAGGTGATGCTGGTGCTTAATTTGCTTGATTGCTTCAAAACAAAAATAATAACTTTATTCCTTTAAAACAAAAATTAGTGAATCAATACAAAAATAAAAAATAAAAACAGTAAGTATTTTTTTAAAGCTAATTTACTTTTCCAAATATTATCTTTTGGGCAAAAAAAATTTCTAAAAGAATAAACATTAAACTTGTAAATATTAAGCAAACACTATTAAGTATTAACTTTTAGCATTGAACGTAAAATTTTTTGTAACGATAACAGACCTTACTAGATAAGATAATCGATACCAGTAAAAGGTAATTTTTTTTTTAAAATTTTTCCTATCTTGATCAAACTCATCCCCCCTCTAGTATCGTAGGAAGTCTTAAACTTTTAGGTTTGTTGTATAGAGTGGTACAAATTTCAAAAACACGAGTTTTGTTTTTAAAAAGCTAGAAAACCCCAATTGTGTTTTCAGTGTTTGAGAAACATATATGATAGAGCTTGAGTTCTTATTAGAGTGGTACAAAGTCCTTTTAGTACAGTAACAATAGTGTTTTGTAGTACTATTGTAAAAAAATCGAAGAAAACCGACACATAAGAGTATTTTTGTAGTACGTTTTATAATGGTGTTTTCAATGTCAGTAAGCAAACATTCAGGTACAATAATTCTTTGGGGTTAGATTCCTTCACAAGAAAAGCTAATAAAAAAAAAAAAAAAATTTAAAAAAAAATCTAAAATAGTAGTTAAGAAAAACCTGAACCAGCAAACCCATCAAGTAATGTTCTTAGTCAAGTCCAATGCCCAATTTTTAGAGTATATTTTCCACAAATTGTAATAGGTTTTTTTTTTTATTAATTTCAGAAATTCAAGAGTGATTGTTTTGATTCATATTTCTGTATACACGAGACTGAAATGATCCGAACCAATTCGAAAAAAAACCTGTAAGTTTTCGTTTTATGCCCATAAGTTTTGTTTTGCTATGAAATCAGCTATATAATATTGTAAAAAGACAATCATGAATCCGTTTATAACTAGAGAATTATTATTCGCTGTAAGTAAAAAGAGAAAAAGCAAGTTTTGTCTCAAAAAAGCACAATTTTATTCCCAGACAATTTGTTGACTGATTGGTTAATGCTGATGCTGGTGCTTACTCGATTGCTTCAAATTTCAAAACAAGAATAATAACTTTTTGCCTTCAAAACCAAAATTAGTTAACCAATTTGTTCAAAAATAAAAACAATAATCACTTTTTAAAGCTATAATTTACTTTTCCAAATATATATATTAAAATCGTAAATGTTAGGGAAACACAATAATGAGAGGTCAAAGAAATAGTCCACATCTTTTTAGGGAATTTTTGTTTGTTTTGAATTTTAATTATTATCTGTTCAAGATTTTAAAAAAATAAAAACCAGTCCCACTTATTTATTTCTTTTTTGAATAAACAAGTAGCATGCCTACAATTTAATATGTCTAATCAAATCTGATTCATGTCATGTCCTTGTGCTGAATAATGATAATAGATCTTAAAGGATAACATAATCAATACAAACAAAATTGAAATAATTATTTCAAAGATTTGAGGAGGTTAACACGACTCTAATCCGTTTAGATATATAATAAATGCAAACAACAAATTCAGCGATTAATAGTTTATGTATTTTCAGGTTGATAATTTGTTTATTCATTGTCTAGAATTATATTAATATGTCAATGGTAAATGTTTCAATGATTCTAGTAGTTATGTATAAAAGTCGGTAAAAATAAAAATTAAAAAAAAAGTGTTTTTATTATTTTATTTTATTTTCAGCTATATTTATGTTTTTTTTCTTTTCTAATTACCTAAGACCCGTGATCAATACCCGTAACAAATATATGTTATATATGCCAAACTTGGTCATCCATGGCACACATAATTTTTTATTTTTTATTTTTAAATAACAAATTTTTTTTTCGGTATTTTTATTTAATATTTATCGTATCTAACAATCTACGGTATACTATGTGATGTAAAAGTTACTTTTTCTTGTAGTGTACCTATAAAATAGTAGTTATAGATTTATTGGAATTTTTTCTTTACAAAACAAAAACATTGGGCTATTGGAATTTTGAACTATTGGTGCTTTATTTATTTATTTATTTATTTATTTATTTATTTATTTATTTATTTACTTTTCTAACAAAGATGATAAAAAGGAACTTTTTTGGCGATCACTACTACTACTACAATTTTTAGGACTATATTAGTTTATAATAGTTAAGAATTAAGATTTATGTTAATATAATTCAATTAATCCTGTTATCTAAATATCAACAAATTTAATTGATTTTCATGTCATCAACACTTAATCAGTTAATTGATTGGTTTTCTAGTTTTTCGATTAATATTGGTAATGGGATTCGAGTCTCAACCTTACTATGTAGATAAATATTTAAAAAATTAAAAAAAAAATTACTAGTGATGGGAATAATTATCCAAATTGCAATTGTAGTGTTTGTTATTAGTTATTTAAACCATACTTGTAGTGTGGAGAAGTAGTTATTCAGCAAACCCTTACACAGTTTAAGTGTTTGTCGGTGCATTTAGTGCTTTTGATTTCGATATGTTCCGGCAAACCTCTAACCCGTATGGTGTTAAATTATATATATATATATATATATATATATATATATCAATAATACTAAACATCCCTCCATCATTTCTATCCCAACACATGTGGCAGCTAAGGTGTCACTTGGTGAGTGAACACATATTAATTGATACTTATTTCTCTTCCTCATGTATTCACTCACCAATTAATGTTTGTCCACTCACCAAGTGACACTTCAGTTGCCACGTGTGTTGGGATGAAAATGGTGGGATTGTAGATTGAATGTTTAGCATTACTGTGTGTATATATATGGAGGACATAAAATTAAATAAGAATCCCCAAAAAGAAAGCTATGGTCATCTTGATTCTTCAGTTTCCAGGCCAAATCTTGTGATAATGGGCGATAATGTGAATATATGACTCCGCCGCAAATAAAAATAATAATAATGAAGACAAGATATTCAAAGTGAAATATAAGATTTATAAGATAAAAAGTCTCAATCTCTTTAATTAAGCTTAAAATTAATTGTACATACTATTTTATTTAATAACTCAATTAGTCAATTTAATAGTATTTTTTAGCGCCACATGGGACCCATATTGTTATCGAAGTGGAGGACCACATTGTAATCGTAATCTTAAATTATATATAGCTAAAATTCCTCTGATAATTATATGGAATTTTATAAAATTCAGAGATTAAGGGGTGGAAGGTTCGATTCTCATGATGCACGTTTTAAAAAGTATGTATGAGTAGATATCTTTCAGTTATGAGATTAGATATTCGGATCATACATGTAAAGTTTGATTTCAACGGATCTGACGGATTTTTAATCGTTTTATGTCAAATTTACAAAAATAACTAATAGAATATGAAATAAAGTACTATTTATTGCATTAACACATTAAATTAATATTCAATACACTACTTGTATTCCCTATTTATTTATTTTTAAATACTATTGGTCACTTCTTTTATATGAATTTCCATGTGTCATAAATTATTTATAATAATATGTGAATTTAGTTGAATAATTAATCCTTCAAAATCACTCTCAAATTCGCCAAATTGATTTATTTGAACAGGATTAATCCATTTGATTGTAATCCTACAATGTTTTATTGCATATTATAATCAAATTAAAGCATGGTAGCTTAATTTTATAAATTGATGGGTTTATTTATTTATTTGCTTCATTTCAAGTTGTAGGTTTTCTCTTCTCAAGCAATTGGGATTTAATTTTATTATAATTTTTAGGTAAATGAAGTGTTGAAAAATGTTGAAGAAAAAAGTTCTACAAAGTTGTCGGTACAACCACATGAAAAAGTTTTATTCTTCTCTCAAACTTCGAATTAATTATAATTGTTTTAAAAACAAAAGTTTCTAGTCTTTTATTATTAATGTGCATTATTAGTCTTACAACAATACTAGATACCCAATTTTAATGAATTAATTTGAAGACAAATTGTATGATTTAAATTGCAAGTAGTTTGAATTTACCTATTCCACTATATCTCCAAGTTGGGCAACAAAATTAAACCAATAATCCAGCCTTGAAATTCTATCATTTACAAATATAGTGTATGTTTTGGTATAATTAGATCAATAATTCTATATTTTTCAATTATTAGTTCAACATTATAATTTTAAAATGATATGATAGTTGAATTGGTACTATCACACACATGCTTGTTAATTTAATTGAGTTAAACAAAAAATAAAAAACAAATAAATGTTACGATATGAGATGTAACAGTGACATTAACAACGTGAATAACATATTATATATAATAAAACGTTAAGATATTAGTTGACAAGTGTATCATTACTCTAATTAGATTGGATTACTAATCAACATCAATCTGTACGATTTTATGTAGAGCAAATCGCACTAAACCTTTATAAGGTTTGTTCTTTTGCACCCATAAACAGCTTTATCATTATTTGAACAGTTGAGTTAAATTTAACTGTTGACTAACTATTACTTTTAAAAAACTAAACTACCCCTGATCTCTAAATTAAATTAATAAAAAATAAAATAAAGGGTTATTAGCACCAGTCCTCCCTGAATTTTATGTAAGTTTGCATTTTACTCATTGAACTTTTTTTAAGGTATTAAACCGCTAAACTCTCATTTATTGGCAAACAGTTTGGTTTATTGCCCTCTTAACGCCTGTTTGATGTGATATCTGTAGTCATGATTTGCTAATAAATGAAAGTTCAGGGGGGTTTTATATCTAAAAAAAAGTTCAAGTGGTAAAATGCAAACTTGTGTAAAGTTTTGAGGAGACTAGTGCCAATTAGGGGTGTGCGTTTTTGGTTTGGGTTGAATCAATGTCAAACCAAACCAATATAGATCGGTTTGGTTATATTTCAACCAAAACCAAACCAATGTGATTTTTCAAACTGATCCAAACCAAAAAAAAAAAAAAAAAAAATCGGGTTAGTTTGGATAGGTTTACTGTTTTAGATTGAAACTCGATTTTTTCTTTTGGTATTATATTATAAAAAATATTAAAATAAAAAATCATAACATAAAATATTAATTATATATATACATGTATATATACCTCGATAAAGACTTGTTTGATAACATCTATGCTTTTGAAACCCTAATACATCAATCAATCAGAAGAATTGTATCAAAACAAATAAATAAACTATAAACACTTAAAGTAATATATAAAAGTTATAAAACTTGGACTGAATAAAAAACGTAGGTGAATTTTATATTTTAGTTTTACTTTCTAAAATATATGGTTTGGTTTTGGTTGGTGAATTATTTCACTCAACTCAACCCAAACTACCTTTAATTGGTTTGTCCAAAAGACAACCCGAACCACCCATTTTTTATATTTGTAACCAAACCAACCCAAACTTTATGGGTTGGGTTGGTCAGTTTGGTTAGGTTTAACGGTTTTTTGCACACCCCTAATGCCTATAACCCAAAAACAAAAACATTTTCTTAAAAATAAATGGATCTCCACCATCCATCTCAAACATGGATGGTGGAGATCAAATGAAATTTTAAATAATTGAAAATTGAATTGAATTAAAAAATATATATAAATTAAAATAAAACATAAATTTAAAAATAAAACAGTTTTAAAAAGCAAAAATAAAAAATAAAATTGAAAAACTGGAAAAAAAAATTCCATTTTTTGTGCAGGTGTGGAGACCATGATGCATCTCACTTGCACAAACAATTATATATATATATATATTTTCTAGTTTTTCAATTTTATTTTTTATTTTTTCTTTTAAAAATTGTTTTGTTTTTAAATTTCTGTTTTTCTTTTAATTTATATATATATATATATATATATATTAATTAAATTCAATTTTCAATTATTTAAAATTATATTTGATCTCCACCATCCATGTTTGAGATAGATGGTGGAGATGCATTTTTTTAAATAAAAAAATGTTTTTGTTTTTGTTTTTTATTAATTTAATTTAGGGATCAGGGATGAGTTTCATGTTTGAGATAGATGCTGGAGATCCATTTTTTTAAATAAAAAAATATTTTTGTTTTTTATTAATTTAATTTAGGGATCAGGGGTGGGTAGTTTGGTCTTTTAAAGGTAACAGTTAATCAACAGTTAAGTTTGACCTAATGGCTGGGAGTGTGAGTGTTAATTAATGATAAATTTGTTTTTGGATGTAAGAGGTCAAACCTCAAGAAGGTTGAGTGCAATTTATTTATTTTTTATAATTAAATTGGAATATTAAGTGAGATATTGTTTAATTAAAACAACAAGATTGTATACTAATATTCATTGTGCAATTTTAAAACGGTTTGTTCCATTCATGTTTAGTCATCAAGTTAACATCACAATATTTGTCTTCAATTACTTTTACAAATTGAATAACATATAATAAATTTATAATCACAAATCCTATTCGATTACATAAAATCTAGTCTTATATCCCAAATATGTTCTTTTTTCAAGTATAATAAAAAGCTTAAAACGCAACCTATGATTGTATATCATAAATATGTAAAGCAAGTTATTAGGTGAGGAAGAATAATTTTATTAAAAATGGACAAATTATGGTCATTTTTAGGAAATGATGAGACTCAAACAACACCATAATTAGTTGGTTGTGAGTTTCAAACATAATTTCATTTGTTTTTCTTTTGTAGTAGATGATTACAAGTCAAATTAGGTGATTACAAATGAAATAAATTAAGTTAAAAAAAAAAAAAAAAGGGTAAATTTTCGTTATGAACAAAAAAAAATAAAAAATGAGGTTGCTCTGATGGTAAATCCTTAACGCCTACGCTATGAAGTCATGAATTCGAGTCCTTCCCTCCTCGAAAAAAACCCCAAATTGATGTAATGTTCTTTTTTTTAAGCAAAAGAAAAAAAAAATAGACACAACAAATTAAATGAAAAATATCAGATACCGTACATTATGTTAATTAGACTATTGGTTAATGATAAAGTGTATGTTTTGGTATAATTAGATCAATAATTCTATATTTTCCAATTATTAGTCCAACATTATAATTTTAAAATGATATGATAGTTGAATTGGTACTATCACAGGCATGCTTGTTAATTTAATTGAGTTACACAAAAAAGAAAAAAAGAAAAAAAAATGTTACGATATGAGATGTGACAATAACACTAACAATGTAAATGACACATTAGATGTAATAAAATGTTAAGATATTGGTTGACAAGTATGTCTTTACTGTAGTTAGATTATATTACTAATTAACGTCAATTTGTATGATTTTATATAATTAAATTGGAATATTAAGTGAGACATTGTTTAATTAAAACAACAAGATTGCATACTAATATTCATCATGCAATTTTAAAATGGTATATTCCATTCATGTTTAGTCATCAAGTTAACATCACAAGATTTTTCTTCAATTACTTTTACAAATTGAATAACATATAATAAATTTATAATCACAAATCCTATTCAATCACATCAAATCTAGTCTTACATCTCAAATATGTATTTTATTTTTTTCAAGTACAATAAGAAGCTTAGAACACACTCTATGATTGTATATCATAAATATGTAAAGCAAGTTATTGGGTGAGATCCATGTGGGGAAGACTAATTATATTAAAAATGGACAAATTATGGTCATTTTTAACAAACGATGAGACTCAAACAACACAATAATTAGTTGGTTGTGTGTTTCAAACATGATTTCATTTGTTTTTCTTTTTTAGTAAATGATTACGGTCAAATTAGGTCATTACTCGTCATGCTTATTTGTATTGATTACAAATGAAGTAAATTAAGATAAATAAAACGGTCATTTTTCCTTATGAACAAAAATGAAAAATACACAATATGAGACTGTGGGTTCGAGTCTTTCATCTTTAAAAAAAAACCCTAAATTTGTGTAATGATTTTTATTTTTTAAAGCAAAAGAATATCTTACATTTGTGTAATGAAAAAAAATAGACACAACAAATTAAATGAAAAATATAAGATATCTTACATTATGTTAATATCTAATGAGTCCACTTATTACAAAATATTAAAGGATTGAAATTTTAATAAAAAATCCCATATTTATTGTTTTTAATGTATTGATATAAAATTTTTGTGTTTCAAAAATAAATACGAACTTTTTTATTATTATCTTTATTGATTTCAACATATATTAACGGAGCACATATGTTATACTCTGGTTTCAATACTTGATAAAATTTGGTATATCTGATGCAATGATTTGAACTTGAGATATTAACGGATTGAATAAACATTCTTACCGTCAATCTGAGTTTCATTATAGACTTTTAATTTGTTTGTTATTGATTATAAATTAATTATAAATCTCTTGGTGGACCATAACAATTGACTAACGTCAACAGCTAAAAGGCAAAATTAATCGGTAATTAATTAAATAAAAACACATATTTTATTTTGTATTATTAAACATAACGTTGATTTCACTAATGTCAAAAGAAGCATGTGATTGGACCAAATAAACAGTGACGATGGATCTGATTCGTAGACAACAAATATATTCTCTATTTGTTTTCTAATTATTATTTTTAAAATCCCAACTTGTTTATATGACCTAATCAAAGCTGGTTTGCATTAGGTAATTTTTTTATAATTTTTTTTGGGTCAAAATCAAAATAACAATCGTATAATAATTTTGGATTTATTTGTCATTAGGTCATTTTTAAACGATACGGCGTCGTATTATGTGTGATTCGACAAAATACTGTTCTATTCTGTGAACACATGGGGCCATGGGGGTGTTTTAATGTGCATTAGCTAATAAAATTCAATTATTTCCGTACGAAATTAAATATACATGCACTAGGTTTATTAATTGCAAAAATAAATTATTGGTTGGAATTGGAAATGGGTATGGAATATCTACAAACTATACGTGTTTAAGACATATACATTTAATGACCTTTATAATTAGAAATTTGTATCATATTAAAAAAAAAAAACAAAATGCTATCGTATATTGATATTGATTTAAAAGTGACAAAATTAAGAAAAAAAAAGAAGAATATAGAATTAAATATGTAAATAAAATGTAACTTGAAAAGAAGAATCAATTCTCTAACAAAATTTTCCTTTTTCTAGTTTTACTAAAAAAAATAAAAAATAAAATTGGAAAATTGTATTCTACATTGCAACGTCCAATTTATGTAGGGTGGGCTTAATTATTTATAATTAATTGCAGGATCACACTAACTTACAGATCCAAGACTAGTAATATCGAAACTGAACCCGTCGATATCCATTCCATCGGTTGTAACTTAATCAATTGGTTTCAAAAAATAAAAAATTAATAAATAAAAGATTTTGATAATACCAATAGAATCTTCAAAAAGAAAATCCGGCATCGATACTGTTCTTATATATTAGCATCATTTTCAATTTTAATATTAATATTTTCCAACCAATAGCGAATTAACATATACTAAATAATCATAATGCAATAAATAATATAACGCACCGAAATATTTGAAGTTCGATATATGAATGCACGATTAGACTTTTATTTTTTTTACAATATTTATTAATTTGGGATCAGGTATTTTTTTTTTAAGTTTTAACCATTGGTAAGATTCGAGCTGTTGACCCGATAGTCATTTACCTAAATCTTAAACTCGTATATGTAAATGTTATTCATATGATTGTATAATTAACAATTAAAAAAAAATCTTTTGACTTAACTTACAAATCTATTCAAAAGATACATTTAAATACACATGACAATATCAAATCTTCATTTCATGCTTGAAAATTGAAACTCACGAGGGTCACATTCATAACTTGTTTTAATAAAAAAAATTCAGGGCCCACTCGATAAATGACTTCAACTCATGAAATGTGAATATACACACTTTTATGTTCATTTAAATGTCAAAATTTAACATCAAATATTTGTGAAAGAATTTGATAAGGATGTGAAAAGGAAGCTCTCTCTATATATAATGAATTTATTACCTTGACCGTTTAGGTTGTGATCTTAACATTTTGTTAGAATGTCTCGATATTTTTTACTCTAAAAAAATAACATGATTATGATTTTGAAGTGGAGAGATCAATTTTTTTTTTTTTTTTTTTTTTTTTAAAAATTGAAGCTCTCTATATAATGAATGTAACGTTAAATGTTTAGGTTTGAATATTAATTTTCCGTTCAGATGTTTGTATCAGATAATAATTTCTACTCTCGAAAAAAAAATTTATATAAGTATAAAGTTTAAACAAAAAGAGTAGAAAAAAGTTGAAGAAAAAAGAGGTGTTGGGTAAGGACAGGAAGTGTGGTGTCTTTTCTTAGTGGAAATTGAAGTATGTGATGTCATGTTCAAATTTCTGATGTTTATGGTTTGGATAGGACCCATTGAAAGAGAATTGATTTTGGAATCAATCATCCAATCAATTTCCACTTAAGATATGATCAATGTAAATCGGAAAACATTAATAAATTATTAATACTAAATCTACTAATTTTTTATTTTATTTTTTTAACATCGATCAAATCAGAAGTCGGTATGGGTATTTACCCCAATAATATTGGGAAAAGTTCTTTCCTCAACACATACGAAAACAAAATACGAGGTGTATACCACCGAACTAGGAATATATATACAAAAACTACTAAAATTTGATGTACAAAGCATTTTATAGGTTTAATTGTACTATTAGCTAGGTAATATTAAATTAAAAACAATAAGAAGATCACATAAAAATTATGTGTTTTATACATAATTTTTTTTTTATTTTATAAAAAAACTAATATACTTTTGTCCTATTATTAAATAAAAACAAATTCATTACAACGTTAAGAAGCTCAACAAAATCCAAACAATATCTATCCACTCACAATTTGTAAGAAGACAAAATATCATTATTTTTTCTACATATAATATACTATGGTTGAAGAATAAACAAGTTACGCAATAATTATCGTTCATTTCATTTTTTAAAAATGACTCAATCAAGACTTTAATTCGATGCATTTAGACATATAAATTTGATGTGATTTTTAGTTGATTTGATGTACTTAGGTTTATAAATTTGATGTTATTTATAGGATTTGACTCAACAAATCTAAATAACGAATATCATTGATTTTAAATATTTATATCACATGATATGATACAGATGAATTTATATGAGTGAATTTATTGAACCCACCTCACCAACAAAAAAACAAAGAAACTCTGTTTCTCCTCTCACTCGCTCACCAATCAGCTATCAACATCTGTTATCTAGAATCGTTAACTCTCTCGAAAACCAATCAGCTTTCAACATCTGTTATTCAGAATCGTTAACTCACTCGAACGTAATTACTGCAGCAACAGATTTAACCGTTAATTGTCTAAATTCGGTGCTTTTCATTCTTGAGTCAAGACAGACCCAAGAATCTATAATGTCTCTCCCAATCTCCACGTCATATAAGTTCCAAATTTGACTTTTTATTACACCACGTCATCACCCACCTATTATTGTTAGTGTTACACACCTGTCATTTATGATTGCTTACGATCGTGACAAGTGGCACATTTTAACGTATTTATTATTATTTTTTTGAAGTACATTTTAACCTATTAATATAATAATATCATTACCTTGAATGACTTTTGTTTTTAGTCATTACCGGTGAGTTACATACCAACCACTAATTATATAATTTCAAAATCCATCGAATACATAATAAAAGTTGACCATTTTTTTTTTTTTGACAGTACAACGACAGCCGTTACGAGATAAGATTCTAAATTACAGTCTGAAATACTATTTCCACTATCGGAGAGAGGTTATAACTAGATTACAACTCTCATAGTCAATTTGAAAGATAATTGATCCCATAATATCTGGATAGGGCTACCTACACTTTAAGAATTAATAGACAAATATGAAACAATAATTATTTACATACTAATGTATTGAATCTCGGTGGTGGAACCATACTTGAAAGATTCCAACCACCGATTATGGTTAAAAGCTCGTTGGTTAAAAGTTTCATTTTTATTTTTTAAAATCTGACACCGATTATGTTAAGAGTCTCATAAACGTGTAGCTTATGTCATACATGAGATATTTATTCATATAAATACCGAGAAAATAAAAAAAAACTCTCGATAAATACATATGTAATACTTAAAATCTCACCGTTGACGTAGCTATAGATATGCATGCCAATTGAGTTACGATATTGTGATGATGTACATAATTGTAGGGCATTGAATTGTATTTAATTACACAAGACAAAAAAACAAAAAAAATGAAATATCATAAGAAAAAACAAGGTAAAAAATAATAATAATTAACACTCTATATGTGTTTGTTTCTTATATATTATTGAAGCAAAAATTGAACTATAAATTTATTTTAATTAAGCATATCACCTCTTAATAGAGTTGGTAGTGCACCTCCCTTCCACATAAGTGGTGAGAGGTTCAAATCCCACCATACGTATTTTACAAGTATGTGTGGGGAGTTTTTTTCTTGGATTGTGCTATTGTGGGAGTAGTTATCTCCCGTTATAGGAGTAGATATCCGTACTGCATATGTAATGTTTAATCTCGGTATGTCCCAACAGTCCAATCGTAATAGTTCATGTAATACTTAAAATATATATATATATATATATATATATATATAATTAAATTTCAAGGATCATTGAGAATCATAGTGGACACTCATAATCATCTAGATTATACTTCCATTATTGGACACACAATATTTATTATATTTTGTTGTTACATAGAATTGAACCAAAGGTACATTTAGGAAGAAAGTTGTAAAATTTATGGTTCACACAAATTATTTTTCAAAAATCATCACAAACACATATTCTCTTAAATTATAAAAACATGAAATTTTTTTATCGAAATTTGTGACAATTTTCAATAAATCAAGAAGACAAATAAAAAGATCAAAATTTTAAAATAATTTAATTTAATTATTTTTTTTTTTAAAACTTAAAAGTCCACAAATGGATGGTGGAGCCACCACTAGAAACAGAATTGACTGCAGTAAATACTAGAAAATAACCCGACTAACCCAACCATATCCTGCCACGTCACCTTAAAATTTACCTGAATATAATCCAGAAAAAAAAATAAAAAATTCCCCAATAAATGTCGTTTTGATTGGTTGAACACCGTATATTTGTTGTCGTTTCCACTTTATCTCCTTTTCTTCAATCTCTTTATTATTTATTTATTTTTTTTGGAATTGGGATCCTTTCCTCACCTCACCTCATCCTCATCATTTCCTCACTTTTTAAAACATGTGATTGGTTGTTAATAAAGTATCAATCACATCTTAACCATTCATTCATTGTAACGAGGTGAGGATGAGGATGAGGTGAGGCGAGGCGAGGCGAGGCGAGGTAAGAAGATGATCCTTGATCTTTTTTTTGAGGCGCATATTAGATAGACCCTTACCAGGGTCTCTGATCCATCCAAACACGCCCGATCTCTCTCTCTAGAATTCTCTTACAAAAGGAAAAAAACTGTTTAAACTGTCGCCGTCCGATTTTCTATATTTGATAATCTCCACCGTCCATTTACTTCTCAACCTATCGTCTTCGCAGTCCTCTTCACTTTATTTTTCTGTGTGCTGCTGTTTATCTACTCTCTCTCTCTCTCTATCTCTCTAAAAACAAAACGGCAGGCACTCACTCACTCACTCACTCACTCACTCAATTAATGATCCGTCGTCCACTACCGATTGGTCCGATCCGATTCGGTCTCCCTCCACCCCAAAATCGTTGAATTCATCGTAGATCGCGCCGGATTTTCGACGATTCGACGAAACGTTTCGTTTTGATTTTCATTTCTGATATAGGTTTGGTTTCCAACCGCTTCTTGGTTTTTTTGTTTTTTTGTTTTTTTGTTTTTTTTTGTTGCTTTAATTTGTTTTAGTGTTCAGCTGCTCGGCCGATCCAATCCGAAATTTCGGTTTTGTTGTATGGAGGAGGAGAATAAGGTAAATAGGATGAGTTGCTCGATGGCGGACACGGTTCTTGGCTGCGTGATGCCGTACATAGACGACTCGAAGGACAGAGACGCGGTGTCGCTGGTTTGTCGGAGGTGGTATGAGCTTGACGCGTTGACTAGGAAGCACATAACGATCGCTCTTTGCTATACGACGACGCCGGAGAGGCTACGGCTTCGTTTCAGGCACCTGGAGTCACTGAAGCTGAAAGGCAAGCCGAGGGCGGCGATGTTCAATCTGATACCGGAGGATTGGGGCGGCTACGTGACGCCTTGGGTTAATGAGATCGCTGAGAACTTCAATTGCTTGAAGTCGCTTCACTTTAGGAGGATGATTGTGAGAGACTCGGATCTGGAGGTTTTGGCTAGGACTAGAGGGAGGAATCTACTCATCTTGAAGCTTGATAAGTGCTCTGGATTCTCTACTGATGGGCTTCTTCACGTGAGTCGTTCGTGCAGGTGATTTTCGCTTGATATGATAGTCTTTCTTGCTCTATTGGATTGGATATATAAAATTGATGTTTTTGTTTGTTTCGTTATATATTTGTTTTGTGTTCATTGCTGGATTGAGATTTTCAGGTTATAGTTAGTTAGATGTTTTGGTTGGATGTTGATATGGATTGAAGCGAGTCAAAGGATAATGGAGATTGTTCAAGGAAGTGTTTGATTCTTTGAATTCAGTGTTATGATATTGATTATGTTGTTCAAACTATGTTTTGAGTATGCTCTGATGTGTCACACATCCTTGTGCTGTCAAGAGTTTGGTGCTGTTGAATTGTTTTGTCTTTGATTGGATAGTGAGCGTTAATGGAGCATGACTTATTCAGTTTCTCTTTGCGATTTATCTTTCCGCCTCAATATCAGGGGGACTGGATTGCTGGAACCTTGAATATTGTTCACTGATTTTGTCTTTTTGTGGTTGACATGCATAATTCAGCGCAGTTGCGTTATCTTGTAGTTTCCTTCGTAAATTTTGTCAGTCTTTTGTGGCCTTATCAATGTTAAGCAGGATTTGTGTTGCTCAAAATTTAACTTACATCTTTGCTTTATTGGAGAAAAGATTAACTTCGTAAACAAGCTATATGAGTGATTTGATTCCAATTCTTGTGGATAGACTGTAACTTTATTGGGAGAATTGAGGCCTTGATGTGCTTAATCACTTTTTTAAATATAAAAGAGTTTTGTTTAGTTTGTGAAAAAGAGCAAATTTCCCATTTCTGTTGATAGATTCCATTCCTCAGAATGTTTAGTTGTTTTTCCACTGATTATGTCTATTGCTAGCTTGGGTCTGAGTTGCATGTTATTGGACCTGCAAACATCACAATGACATTCATTCTATTCTTCTAGTCAATGGGTCTGTTTCTTTTTTGATCTTAAGTCTGAATGGGGCTGAAATTAACCCAATCAGATGTTTTGTTTGGTTTTCCAGTAGTCTGAAGTCTTAAAAAGTGCAAGAAAAGATCTGAAATAAAAAAGTTAGAAAACTTGACTTAAATCTGAGTAAGATGTATTTTTATTCCTTACTTTCAAAATTGCTCTCAAACAATTACAAAAATTACACCAATATTTTATTAAAATAAAATATTACTTTATATTGAACTGTTGAAGGATGCCATTACTGTTAGCCATTCTACTGGAGACGAAGTCCTTCCTTCGTCTTCAGAATTTTTATGTTAAAAATTATTTTTATGTAATTTTTATTTTCTAAATATTATTATATATTATTATCTTTTAAATAATAATAATAATATTATATTACATATCATTTTATTTAATTTATATTTTTAAATAATATTTCATTAATTTAAAAAAATATCAATTGAACCAAAAAATATTATAAATTATTTATACTAAATATAAATATATAAATTAATTAGTTAGAGATGTCTATAAGATAATTGGTTAAAGGGTTATGTGTCTTATTACAAGTTTTCAGATGTTTTCATTCGGACATCATGAATGAAAAACAAGCATGATGTTAAGCTTTATTCTTTCAGAACTTTTCTGACTTTAGATTACATTAAGATATTTCAGACTTCTGACAAAAAAACAAACGCTACCTAAGTTTATAATCTTAATCTAATTGGAGTCTTTTAAGTCACTGAATTTGTGTGGTAGTTGCTTTTCATACTGTGATTGTAGAAATGACTGAAATACTCTGTGAATGGAGGAAAAACATGGTGTTGCTTACATGTAGAAATGTTGAAAGTCCGACTTTTCAATGTTATTGTTTTACCATACAGACATATCTTGAAACTCTGATGATCAATACTTAGTAGCCTTGTGGTAAAGAAATGAAGCAAGGACAGAGTAAAATCGCTTGTTTTTGTGTACAGAGACTGATGATGGTAGTTCTCTTTGTTCTTGATTGACTGATGGTCCAGTTTATAGAAAGAAGGTTGTCTGAGTTTGGGTTCTAGAGGAAAGAGTGTAAAAACACATTAAAAAAAATAAAATTAAAAGTATGGGCAAAGTCAAATTTTAAGATGAATAGAATTTGATATGTAATCAGATAAATGATACAAACTCTTAAGTTAATGGACCTAAGAATGGTGTCATAGAAATTAATTGGTCTCTCTCTCTCTCTCTATATATATATATATATATCTATCTTTTAATGTATTGTTTTTCTAATTTGACTAGTTGTACATGTTCATATTAGTGATTTCTTGACTTTGCTAGATGGTCTAGGTCTAGGGATTATATGTTATTCCATTTATGTGGGCTGTTTCAAATATTAATATGGCCATGCAGTCACAGGGCTAGTAGTTATCATAGTAGGATTTTATGTGCTCCGAATGGCATGAAATACATGTTCCTTTTATTTTCCTTGATTTGGTCCTGTGAACATGCTATGCGATTCACAGTAGTAGATAAGTGATCTATTTGTTCTTAATAATTGACTTATATGTTTGTTGTTGCTTTTGTTGTTTATCTACTCAGGCAATTGAAAACCTTCTTTTTGGAAGAAAGCATAATTGTTGAGAGAGATGGTGACTGGTTGCACGAGCTTGCTGTGAATAATACTGTTCTGGAGGCGTTAAATTTCTACCTGAATGAACTTTCCAAGGTGAACGTTGAAGATCTTGAACTCATAGCCAGAAATTGTAGGTCATTAGTCTCTGTGAAAATTAATGACTGTGAACTCTTGGACCTTGTTAATTTCTTTCAAACTGCAACCGCTTTGGAGGAATTTTGCGGTGGCATCTTTAATCATCCACCTGAAGAGTATTCTGTTGTATCATTCCCCCCAAAATTATGCCGCTTAGGTCTATCCTTCATGGGGAAGAATGAAATGGGGATAGTTTTCCCTTTTGCAGCCATATTGAAGAAGTTGGATCTCCTCTATGCATTTCTTGACACAGAGGACCATTGTTTGTTAATTCAAAAGTGCCCCAACTTAGAAGTTCTCGAGGTATAAGCACCAAAACTTTTCCTGTTTGTTTTATTTTGCTGTCACTACTTATATTGGTTGAAAATAGAAAATACCACCTTTACATGCATATATATATATATGTTTTGCTTAAAGTTATGATAACTTCATGTTATCTTTCAATTTTCTAGAGAGATATATATACCTCATAAATCATGGTGTTCCTGTTGGTTTGTTGTTTGGCGCTTTATATTCTATACGTGCATCAATGTTCAAGAAATTAAACCGTTTGTTGATCCATAGAATAGACTAGTTCATGGATCACTGATTCAACCTTCAGGTTGTCTGCAAATGATTCATGATGTCATCATCGTGATATCTATCAATGGAACTATATATTTAAAAGGCTGAAAAAGTATAGAAACCTTCCAATGCTTTCATATTGTCCTATCACTTGCCACATTTATATTAACATAGCATCACAAATTAAAGTTCTAACACATGTTATCATCATATCATGCATATAATTCAAATTATCGTTAATTCACATGCTTAAGTTTCAGAGGAATATTTTAAGGGAATTAATATTCTTCTTCGGTTTGGAACTTAGGTAAAATTTGTATAAACTGTATTTTTTTCATATTGACAGACGAGGAATGTGATTGGAGATAGAGGATTAGAAGTTCTGGCTCGGAATTGTACAAAACTAAAGAGGCTTCGGATTGAGCGAGGGGAAGATGACCTAGGAATGGAGGATGAAGAAGGTCTAGTTTCACAAAGAGGATTAATTGCTTTGGCCCAGGGGTGTCTAGAACTAGAATATATGGCGGTTTATGTATCAGACATCACAAATATATCTCTTGAATACATTGGAACTTACTTGAAAAACCTCTGTGATTTTCGCCTAGTTTTGCTTGACCGTGAAGAGAAGGTAGCAGATTTGCCTCTTGATAATGGAGTTAGAGCTCTATTGAGGGGTTGTGAAAAGCTAAGAAGGTTTGCATTTTATGTCCGACCAGGGGGTTTGACAGATGTAGGTCTTGGTTATGTTGGGCAGTACAGTTTAAATGTGAGATGGATGCTTCTGGGTTGTGTTGGGGATTCTGATGTTGGTCTTTTAGAGTTTTCTAAAGGATGTCCTAGTCTGCAAAAGCTAGAAATGAGAGGTTGTTCCTTCAGTGACCATGCACTGTCTGTTGCTGTGAATCGTCTATCTTCACTGAGGTATTTATGGGTGCAAGGGTATAGAGGATCACAAGATGGTCGTGGTCTGTTGGCGATGGTTCGCCCGTTTTGGAATATCGAGTTAATTCCTTCTAGAGTGGAAAGTGATATTAATCCGAATGGAGAGTCTATAATTGTTGAGCATCCAGCTCATGTACTTGCATATTACTCCCTTGCCGGACAACGATCAGATTTTCCGGAGACTGTTCGCCTGTTGGATCCAGACACTTTACGTACCCATACCACTACCACGTAGAGCTGTACATACAACATGTCGTTCTTTTTTTCCCTTTAAAGTTGTCATTTTCGTTTTACTGCCATGCCCCTGTTCATAAATTCAGTAACTTTTTTTTTTTTTTTTCCTTTCATTTTTGGTTAGAGGGTTCGATTTTTAGTTATGATTTTTCTTCTTTTAATTGCTGGACTCAAGCTTCTGTAATAAGTTTGTGGTTTCCTTTTTGTAATTTGAAAGCATTTGCAAACTCTTGGTGGACTACTGTCTCATTCATTCACCTTTGTACCGTAGTAGCGCGATTAGCTTAAAATTCTCCAGGCTGTTAAGAGAGACTTGTATTGAAATCTTGCTAGCTCATTTTGTTGGAAGGTGGTGTTGTTCTTCAAAAGGATCTTGTGATGGTTTTGAGTTGATAAATAAATACAGGAGTGATTCTACTGACCGATTCCGATATTCTGGATGATTTTTTTTTTTTATTTTTTTTACCGGTTTTACGTGAATGTTTCCTGCTGTTTGAAAGGCGAAAAAACATTATCGTTATCGGACTGAGTTGTGTGTTGTGCTTAGATTTCTCAAAATGCTATTCAGGGGAATGTTTATGGTGCTTGGCTTCATGACAGATAGGTGAGTTTTTGTTTTCATGTTGTTGCATTTGAATCTTCATGGATCTGCTTTTAATCTGCTTGGTTAGGTTTTTATAGTTCTTTAAGAGATTTAGAATTGAATTAGATAATAAAAGAAAAGAAAGTGGTACTAGGTTTTGTGTTGAATCCTATTAGTAGATGTTGATGGTGTGTATTAAGAATCTAAGATGATGGGAATTAGAGATAGAGTTCTTGAGAGAAGCTTTTAGGGTCCATTTGATTTGTAATCTAAATACAAAAAATTATTTTCCTACTTTTTGTTAAACATCTCAAAATCAGCTCCCAAAGCTTCAAAATTACCATTTGTAAATACCGTTTTCATAACTCAAGCTTGTGCATTTAACTTTCACATTTACATTTGTAATTGGGTTTTAAGTCTTAGATAGTAGAATTTCCGTAAATTAATCTCTTATAAATTAATATCATCTCTCCATTAATCAAAAATCTTGGTCCCAATTCGGGTTAATGTAAAAAATTAATAAATCCCTCTATCGTAATAATTAATAATTTCTTTTTAAAACACAGTGTAAAATTTTGGTCCCGACTGTCGTATAAATTAACAATTACATAAAATTACAAAATATATTACATAATAATCAAGAACTAGAAAAGTACCTCAAGATATTAATTTGTGCAAAGCCACCATGTTTGATATTTTGATTTCATCATTTATCTTTAAATTGTCCTTTTATTATAATCAAGAAGATTGAAAAGAGACAATTTTTAAAAGCAGTTAGGAATATAATTTTTAAGTATATCATGATGTTTCTTTTGTTATATACAATCAAAAAATAAACCTCGTCATTTGTAGGATGAGTATCTTTGGTTACTAAGTAATCACATTCTAAAAAAGAACTGAAAATTTTCTTAATAAAATTTTCGTAAAAAAAAAAAAAAAAAAAAAAATTGACTAAGCAAGAAATCCCGAAAGGTAATCTTCCATAAACAAGAAAATCGACTTCCACACATTTTTTAAGATAAATTACACTTTACAATATAAAACCCTTTAAATTAATAATTCCTCTATATTAAAATTACAAAGTGCAATGAGACATCTCTACCATCGTGAAAGTTACTTTTCGGACAATACTTATAAATTATAATGGTTTGATTGTTATTTCTCGACAGACCATCGACCCAGAAAAATAAAAAAGGCTGCTTTCGGATTACAAATCAAAAATCTCTAAAAACTACAACAAACTTTGTCTAAACAAAATAGTACAATGCCATGTCATAGATATTTGTATATATAATAAACATAATACATATTCTGGTTAAATAAGTGGCTTAGTGTTTTTTCATTTTTTTTTAAAAATTTTATATCCACTTGACTTGAACCTGACGCAACACATTAGGCGGTGGTGGTATAACAAGTGGCTTATTTTGCTTTCTTATGCAACTTGTTTAAAGGCAGCAATAAAAAGAAAAACAAAAAATTAATATAAAGTTTGATTATTTTGTCATTTAGCCCCCTAAAAAAAAGCTAATAAAAAATAATTATGTTTGCACATGTTGCTTTTAAACTTTATGTGTGATACTGTGATAGTATATGTGCAAAGTGACATGTATGGGTGGGCACTAAAGCTTTGGTGATTTATATACACTTGCAGAAGTAGAACCCACATTCACACAATGGAAACTAAAAGAAAACAAAAACAGTAAAAGCATTTCTAGAAAAAGAAACATGGATATTTTTTATTTTTTTTTTTTATTATAAAAAATAATAATAATTTCATCTGTCTTGTATTGAATTGTAATTGTCTTACGTGGAATTATCAACTTTTAAGATAATGATCATCTTTATCGCCGTCTAATGTAGCTCAATGAAAAAGGATGCTCATTCAGTCTGACAATATCCTATGTTTAAACATGGACTTATGGTGTCGTTTCTACCTATCAGATAAACAATGGATGGATTAAGATGGTGTTGAAGTTCATCAAATACTTCTTTTCACATTCTGGCACACCCTTCGATGTGCAAAACGAATTCTAGGAAAAGGGTTATAGAATCCGAAACAAATCAAATATTATATGATATCATGTTAGTAACCTTTCGGTTTAAAAACTTAAATCGCGTCCAAGGGAATCGATGAAAATATATTACTGATCAAAAGTTTTTCAACCGAAAGAGGGATTCTTTGAAGAACAATTGATATAAAGATTAAAAAAAAAAAAAAAAAGCAAATATGATAATGTGATATTCTGCTAAAGTCAAGCACAAACAAGGTCAATATATCTCATTCTACATAATAATTTTCAAATAAAGCTAAGAGAGATTCTCTATTCCAAGAGACAGGGTCACAGTATATATGCACCAAAAGCTATACTAAACACAGTTAAAAGTCACTTAATTGAGATGTCAAATGAGTAAAGAATCACTAAAAAAGAATAATAATGCTTCAAGAGACTCAAGTTATATATATATATATATATATATATATATGTACTGATGAAACAGTGGTAGCCATTATTGAACAACTGGGGTTGGCCAAAAGGGAGATATCAAAGAGAAAAAAAAGGCAACATACATACATAGGATTGGTTCTTGATTAGAAAAATGAAAACTTGATGCACATTGAGAGAGAGGAGGAGGAGGAGGAGGAAGGGTACGTATTCTTACGTGGATCTTTCGATATTTTTCCATGGATTCGAAGCATATATGTGAGATGCTTTGGTTCCATTAAGTGGAATGCAAACTCAGCTTTCGACTACGGGCGTTTCGATGGTGATCATCATCATCATCTTCATTCATCAAGCTTAGTCAGTAGTCAACTTGACTGAATAATAAAGCTATAGCTAAGGATTTCTCTCTCAAAAGGGTCCTGCAAGAGAGAAAAAAAAAAAAATATATATATATATATATATGTATGTATGTACATACATATGTAAGCAATCTGGTACTGTGGAATTTCAAAGAGAGTGCAATAGTGAGTCATCCAATTAGGCTACATCATCCAATGGCATTTGCAGCTTCAATGATATAATATAAAAACTATTCCATGTGTGAAAGCATAATATAAAGGTGCTTTTTAGATCACACTATAGTAAGAAATTCTCATAATCTTCATCAGGAAAATCATTATTACAACAACTTGCTTTTTGAGAAATCTGTATATGGAGGCTTTTTGAGATTTCAAGCCCCTCGAATCCTTCGAGTAACCGCTAAACCAAAAAACTTAAGCTCTAACGTTCCAACACTTGTTATGCAAAGCAGCAAAAGTTCCAAGTTTTCCAGTACTTTGTATATGATACTATAAGGGAGGAAAAACCTTGTGTGCCCTTACAAGGTTTTGTATCGGTATAAATTCATATAAAAATAAAATTCTACAGTCTCTCGTGTCTTGAGAAAATGATGAAAATGATATCAGTTTTTATTTGATCGATAGGAAAACTCTTTAAAGCATACAAAGACCGATATAAGTATACGAATTTTTGTTTTTAGTGAATTTTTTTGTACCAGAAATTTGTTAAGAGAGAAGATATCCCTACAATGTATATGATTGACATGATTATTTCTACTTTGCTGTAAAATTCAAACATTATGTACAAAACCATCTCATGTTTTTTTTATGTAAGCTCACAAACAAGACAACAACAATACAACTGAAATTTTTTGTGTTACAAAAGAGATTTAGGATTTCAATCCATGAGTACAAGATAACACAATTGTTGAGATCTCATCAACATATGTAATATATATTTGATGTCATTTCCTAATCGGATTAGAACACTGAATTTCTGGGTCTAAAATGAGCTCCATGATATGCAGTTGCATACAGATTTTGCCTTTGAAGTTTAAGACCATTGGAACCAATCTCATAAGCAGATGGTATAAAGAGGTTACCAGGATTCGAACCGAAAACCATTGCTGCTGCTGCTGCTGCTTCTTCATCGTTCGAGTCATTCCATTCCAGGCCAACTTTTGGCATGCTTGCAGACTTCTGCTGCAATGGCAGCTCGTTAGATTGATCATCGAATGAAGAAGCTTTACGACTGTCTGATGAAGAAGTGTTGGTGAGATTTCCAGTTGTAATGTCATGGATGCTTGGTCTCCTCTTGTCTTTCCCTCCTGAAACCTGCCTTATATAATACTTTTGAGCATGACTTGCCACTTGAGTTGGAGTCTTTGAGATCACATAATTCCTAGAAATGTTTCTCCAGTCTCCTTTACCATACTTTATAAGCCCCAACAGAAACCGCCTATAGTAATTCATGATCGAAAAAACCAATGTCGAAAACCAAATCAAGATCATGTAAAAACTTCGAACCAGAATTCATATTGCAAATCACACAAGATTATAGATGACAACAAAACATATAAATCAACAAAAAGGTCATGTAAATTGCATTTCTGTCAAATTTCCATGTTAAAATTTGAACTATAACATGAGTTAGAAGTTACAACACCTCATTGTTTGTGATTTGCAACCCATCTGACAGCTAAAACACTAATGGAAAAGCAATAATCAACTCAACAAAAAAAAGTACAAAATCATGACTGATTTATCACACCAACTACTCATAAGACTTGAAATATATGTTACTCATTCTGATTCTGCTCAATCTTCAAGCAACAACTAACCAAAAAAGGGAATCCAATCCATTGTAATTGCACTAAAAACAACATTTTGACAAGAAAATTGTTGAAGAGAAGTCACCTGTGCTCTTCTTCAGTCCAAGGTACACCCTTCTTCCTTTCCTGATCAGAGGTTTTAGCCCCCAAAGGTCTCTTCCTATTCGAATCGAAGTCGCGTTCTGAGACCAACTCCAATGTGAAAGATGAGCCAGGATAACCTGGAATTGGAACCTTTCCAGCTTCAATATCACTAACATCTTCTTCCAATTCTCTGTACTGTTTGATCACATCAAGCACTGTCTTCCCTGGAATCATATCTGCAACTTTGATCCATCTATCTGGTGTGCTCTCACCATATATTGCAAGAGCACTCTCAAACCTCTTGTTCTCTTCTTTAGTCCAGCTGCTTGAGCTCTGGCTCTCTTGTAGAAACCAACTTGAATAATTTGACATGTGTGAAGCTGGATACAGAGTCTCCATGATTGAAAAAAAAACTCACAAGTTCGTGGGGGGTTTTTGAGAATAATTAAAAAGGAAGCAAATTTTATTTTATTTTATAGAATCATTTGCAGAAGAATCAAGAATCTCCTTTTCTTAACAGCATAAACTTAAGAATCTAGAAAGAAAAAAAAACCCACCTTTGAAGAATCAAAGAGAATCCTGATAATACAAGAAAAATCTGATCTTGAAATTCTTATAGAGATGGAGACATAGAGAATAAACCAAAACAAAACCAAACCAAGATTTTTTTTTAAATTTAAAAATGCACCTAGAAGTTGAATTTATACTATTTCAGACTCTGAAAAACCATTAACAAAACAAAAAACAACCCATGAACATGAAGAATTGAAGAGCACGACCCCAGTTGAGAAAAAACAAGCGGGAAAGTTTCGAATATGTTTATCAGATTATGCAGAACTGATAAAATTTATAAAAATAAAAATAAAAATGGAGCTGGTAGTAGTAGTTGTGGAACTGTGAGAGCAAAACAGAAACAAACAGTTTAAATTGAAGAAGAAGAAGAAGAAGAAGAAGAAGAAGAAGAGTTGGATAGAGTAGAGCTGTACAAAAGAGACTTGAGAGAGAGAGAGAGAGAGAGGTGTCTTGTTGTGACACTTTGAAACTTGTTGTCTTCTTATTATAGAGATTTTTTTTTTTTTTTTTAATTATATTATATTATATTGTATTATATTATGATTTATGATTTGTATGAATCTTTATTCTTTAACCTTTCACTTCACTTTAACCTCCTATGGAATTATAATAATAGTTATAAAATTGTGATATTAGAAGAAAAAGTTATACAATGAGATTCTTTATCTATCATTCAACAATTATCATCTATGTTTTTCTTTTTAAGTTTTTAAATCTCAAAATTGAACACTTACGGTGAGAACACAAGTATATTAAAGTAAATGAACAAAGGAAGTGATCGATTACACGTTGAAGTCATATATTTAAGTAAGTCATTATCTCATAATAATCTAACTATGGTGACTAAACTAGGGTAAAAATTTATGGTGCATACATATAACAACTTGTATCATGTCACATTTGATGAAAGTTGATGTGACATCAATGTAATCTCTTTACTCCCACATTAATAAAATTGTAGACTTAAGTTTATTTGTTTTTTTGTTTTTTTTTTTTTTTTTTTCAAACACATTTAATAAAAATCGAGGTGATCAAGTAATATCTCCTTCACACCGGTAGAAATAAAATTGTTGGTTTATATTCTTTTTTTTTTTAAACATATTTGAAGGAAGTTGGCTTATTAGACCATCTCCAATGCATATATCAATGTCAATGCTAAATTTGATACAAAAAATAGTAAAATGCTATATTTGACACATCATTTTAGCATTGAACTTCAATACATAATTCTATTTGAAATGCTATTTTTATTTTTTTTATTATTTAAAATTATAAAAACCAACAAATATAATTAATGCATTCAATTTATATAATATTTTTTATTATTTAAAATTATAAAAGTAACAATTAATGTATTCAATAAAATTGAAAATGGTATTTTTTGTAATTAAAAAAGCAACTTTTATCGTTGTGCCACATTTGACATATGCTATATTTTATGCCAAATTTAGTACAACATTTGACATTACATTGGAACATGTTTTTATTTTATTTTATACTGAATTATAGTATTGACACACTAAAATATCATTGCATTGGAGATGTTTTTAGTAAGTCTCACATTCATAAGTTCACCACAATGATATTTCAAATTACATGTTTATGTAAAACTATTTGCATTTATAATCACAAAGCGCCTGTAGCTCAGTGGATAGAGCGTCTGTTTCCTAAGCAGAAGGTCATAGGTTCGACCCCTATCTGGCGCGAAAACTTTTAAAATATATATTGTTTTTCAAATCTAGAACCAATCGGACCCGAGTCCGGCCTACTTTTTTTTTTTTTTTTTTATTAATAAATTTTTGAGTTAGGAATCTCTCAAAAGTCAAAACCTAATTATCTACAACAAACACAACCGAAATGTAATAGAAAAAATGTTTTTTTTTTTATTTTTTAATTAATTAATTTATTTATTTTTTAGGATTCCGGATTTCGTCCAGCCACCTAACAACATGTCTTCCCCAATTGCGTGACTTGCCGTGGCCTATATGTTGGATCATAGAGTAAGACAAATAGAAAACTTCGACCCACACCCTTAGCCCTACAAGGATACAAGCGAGTAAATCAGAATTTATCCCCATCTAGGTAGGATTCGAACCGCTGACGTTAGCCCAATATCTGTCCTTTCACCAGCAGAGCTAAATGTTTTGAGGACTGACCATAATGTAATTGACAGGAGTAAAACAAAAGACTTGTATATTTAATCCCAAGCCTTGAACCACCAAGGCAACCACATTATGGTTAATCAGGAAAATGTCTCTCCACACCAAACGATTTAATATACAAAGGTGAGGTTCGAATCCTGTCTGGCTGTCTTGCACCACAACAATATTTTTTGTTAAATCTTATTTGACTTTTAGCTTCAATTTTGTCTCTTATTTTATTCTGATCCAATATCTTCATTTTTTTTTTTAATTTACACAAATAAGTAATAATAAGAAAATCATGAAAAATACTATTATCATATAACATCCCTCACAAATTACAAATGAAAGATCCCCCCAAAAAATAAAAAAATGTATAAAAAGTAAATAAATTACAAGAACTTGACTGAAGTTGTACATCTTAGGCTAATTTTCCCATAACTTTTTTTTTATTCACATTCTTCAAGCTTTTTTTCCATAAAAACAAAACAAAACAAAACAAAACAACCCTTCTTCTTGTTTTTCTCTTTGTTGATTTTATTGATTTTGCTCTTGTCAAATCATATTCTCACATTCTACTGCTGCCTTCTCTCAACTTTGATGTCTAATCTCAAACTTTGATTTAATTTAATTTAATTTTTTCAAAGTTTTTTTGATTGCATTTAGCACTTTGTAAGGTCACTTGGAGGAGGCGGAAGTGACTCATTGGGGCCCTCTCCATTGTCCACCACAAATGCCATCTTCAATCCCCATGTTGTGTGTACTTCTAAATGGCAATGCAGAAACCACACACCTATAATCACACCAAAGTATCATTATTATGACAATCATTAACAACATTAATTAATTAATTACTTGACCAATCGATCTTGTTCTTATCTTATCTTAATTGAAACCAAAATTTAAGACTCTAAATATTAAGTTCAATCTGGATAACGTGAAATAATTTTAACAACATAATCGTACAGAATCACTTTTGAAATTAAAAAGCTCAAAAAATAAACCGTACGGACTTAACTCTGATAACGTACGTACATAAACGGTGCACAATTGAATCATCCCTTGTGGAGACCTCTGATTTTGATAGAGTTAATAAGAAGAAGCTAAGGTGGGAAATCAAATGCTTGGACATATCCATATAGTGATATATAACTTCTAGATAGAGACAGAAATAAATAAAATTGATAGAACACTGTAGACTTCTATGTCAAGTTAAGTATAGAAAGTTGATATTTCTTTGTCAGGAAAATGAATGATATGGATGTTGAACACAGTACAGCACAACACAACACAACAAAATACAAAAAACAAGTTTGTGAAATTCTTATTACCTGGATTATCTGCCCTGAATCTGATTGCTGTCCATCCTCCGGTGGGTACCCCGATCGTGTTCCTCTCTACAGGATCAAAAAGATTGAACTTTTCTGGATCCTTGATCGGATCAAAATTCCCAAGTCCCTTTCCAACATTAAAGAAATTGTATCCATGGAGATGTGTTGGATGACTCTCTGGTGCTATTATAGTTGTACCTTGAAGTACAATTTGAACTGTTGAATTGTAAGCCAATCTATAAAGCCTTGTACCATTTGTGGTCTGGAGATTGGAGGGTTGAGCACTGCCAGTGTAATTAAATGGTGTTGGTGGATTTGCAGGAAAATCATCCGTGAACACACCACCAATGTTGTAGTAATGTGCTTGTAGAAGATTTGTGGTTGGCATCACAAAGCTGACATTATTGATAGCTGCCACATTTTTGGTACCATTGACACAAGTTGCACATGGGTTGATCCCAACACCCATTGCAAACAACAGCGAATGATCGACTATTAACGGGACATTTGCAGGGTACTTCTTTGAATTCAGGCTTCGAAGTCTGTCGAGGAAAGTGTTTGTCACAGCAGTGGCATTTATGGGAGGAGTGATGGTTAGAGCTGTTGGGGAGAATGCAACAGTTCCCTTGTAGCGCAAGAAACCAATTCCTGTCACATTGTCAACAGGAACTATAGTGTCCATGAATGGAGAGATGGCTATCAAGTACTTGCCAATTCCCTTATCAGCTGTTAAAAGGGCATTTGT
The DNA here is from genome assembly GCA_035582765.1 of Acer negundo. Lineage (NCBI taxonomy): Eukaryota > Viridiplantae > Streptophyta > Magnoliopsida > Sapindales > Sapindaceae > Acer > Acer negundo. The sequence continues at coordinate 4,117,748 of CM069242.1, forward strand.
AGTTTGTCCCGGACCAGCGAATATGGTGTCGGTTTCAAAGGGTTTCGTGTATGATGCATCAGTTTCAACAATTGTGAAATTGTGCCCAGCAATTTTGAAGAACAGTTCATCATTCACAGCTGCATTGATGATTCGGAGCAAGTATGTCTTGCCACTCTCAACATGTAAAGTGAAGCCTGTAGAGAGGCAAACAAAATGCAACAAGAGGTTTACATTCAATAAATTAAAAAATTCCTCAATAGTTTTTTCCTCTAAAGAGGTTTCTGATAAATTTTATGAAACTTTAATAAGGGTTTTAGACGTATCACAAAATTTAAACATAATTTCAAAATTTTAAGGCGTGTTTACTAATTAGAAATTCTAATAAAGAAAATGAACTTAATTCTTAATCTGTGATTACAGTGTTTACTAATATCAGTTAGAAATCAAATTACGTATATCCTCCACACAAATCAGAAATTAAGTCCCTACCGGAAAGGGAACTTGATTCCCATTTACTTCATTTTCGATTAGTAAACACGTCCTTAAAAGAGAATTCAAATGAATCTGAACTCCATGAAATCTATTCAATTACAGTGTTTTTTTTTTTTCATTTGATTGAAAGAAGTGAATTGAGAAGCTAGAGGTCGGTACCTTTAGAAGGGCAGTTAGTAACTGGACCTGTACGGCCATTAATGGTGTGTGCATCTGATAAATTTGGTGGCAAACCAAATTGTGTAGCCTGCTTGATCACAGCTTCAACATCAGCTTTCCACCATTCACCTGAAAAATTAGACAACAAAAACTAATTAAACATTCTAAATTGAACCCGCTGTGAGCGGAATTCGATTAAAAGACCTCTCTGGCAAACCCTGAACTAGCGAGTACCCGCGATTTAAATTTGAAGTTCAAGCTCACCTAATACAATGACTTTTTCCTTATCAGGTTTAGGAAATGGATAGGGAACCCCTTTTTTAGGTAAAATTACAATGGCTCCATTTACTGTTGCTCTTAGCCAGGAAATATGTGCATGCCACAGAAGTGTGCCTCTTTGTCCTGTAAGTGTGAAGTTGTAGACAAAGTCTTGCCCTGGTTGTATTGGACATTGTGTGATGTATGCCGGTCCATCGTACCAGCCCGTCCGAAGCTGCCTGACACCATGCCTGCCATAGCAAAGAGGTTTCTGACGAATTTCAGATTACGGGGTCTATAACAATAGTTATTTATAATTGTCTAGTAACATTATTATGTCGATAAGTTAGCTAAACCACAATGCTCGGATTTAAAAGAGAAAAACTTACCAGTGGATTGTGATGTTATATTGAACATGGTTGGTGACCCTCACAAGAACATTATCATCTTCTCTTGCATACAGAGTTGGCCCAGGGAACTTCCCATTAATGGTGACAATGGATTTTGTTGAACAAAGCTTTGTTGTGTTTTTCATGACAACCTGCATAGATTTTACACTAATATAATCAGTATATAATTTCTCATCTGTTTCCCTGTAATTATGTGTTGAAACCTATAAAGTTCAGCTCACAAAATGCTAAAACACTTCTATAGTTGCTTTTTAAGTTATTGACTTTGGACAGTGGGCAAGTGTCCTGCGTTCAGTGAGCCCAAAAAAGGAATAGACATTTATTCCCGGATACCCAAATCTCCACTTCCCCATCCCCATTTGGAGGAAATTTTTCAGGAAAATGAGCGGAGACGGGGATGATTTTTATTCCCAAATTGAAATGGAGATGAGGATGTGGATGGAGTTCAGCTCACAAAATGCTAAAACACTTCTATATTTGCTTTTTAAGTTATTGACTTTGGACAGTGGGCAAGTGTCCTGCGTTTACTGGGCCCAAAATAGGGATGGACATTTATTCCTGGATATCCAAATCCCCACTTCTCCATCCTCATTTAGAGAGAAATTTTTAGGAAAATAAGTGGGGATGAGGATAATTTTCATCCCCAAATTGAAATGGGGATGGAGGGAGGTCACTATTTTCCTCAAACCTTATATATATAGTAACTTTCAAGTGAGGGATCTCTTACTTTAATTTCGATTTACACTTGGATGAAATGGGGATGTGGATGTGGATGGAGGGAGGTCACTATTTTCCCCAAACCTTATATATATATATATATATATATATATGTATCTATAGTAACTTTCAAGTGAGAGATGCCTTACTTTAATTAAAATCTACACTTTGATGAAACCACATCGATTTGTATGAATTTTTATGTGGATGATAAGTTCATTAAAATATACCTATAAATAAAATTTGAGAATTTTTTAAACTCTATAATTATTTATTCCGATTTTATTAAATATAAAAACATCAGAAAAATGAGAGATATTTCAAAAAACTAGTTATAGTACTTGAAAAATTCTCAAATTTTATTTATAGGTATATTTCAATGAATTTACCGTCCACAAAAAAATTTATATCAAAATTCATACAAATCAATGTGATTTCTTCAAAGTGTGGACCAAAATTAAAGTGATGATTACTATATATATTAATATTTTTTATTCTTAATATTTTTGTATTTATAATGGATTATTTTTTTTCGATATGTAATTTTTAGTAAAACAGGAAAAGACGAAATAAGGAAAAATGAGAGAAAAAGGGAAATAGGGATGGGGATACATCCCCCAAAACTCCCCCATCCCCATTGAGAGAAAATGGCGAAGGGTTTAGGAAATGGGAATAGGGATGGGGATGGGGATGGAGATGGGGACCTATATCCATCCCTATTTCCCCAAAACCACTATAATTATTAGTCCCCTTTTGTACTTACAGTGAAGTTGTAGTGTAGGACCGCTGACTCGACCAATGCCGGAAAAATGAATGCCACCAGCACCAGCATTGCTCGAACTGAACACACCATCTCTGTCTCTCTCTCTCTCTCTCTCTCTCTCTCTCTCTCTCTCTCTCTCTCTCTCTCTATTGGTGTATGACTAGCTATTGTTTTGTATACGAGATTGTTTTTTTGTGAACAGAATTAAGTTTATAGGATATATAATTAGTCTTTGATGCAATGTCATTTTACTTTGTTAGGTGAATTTGTCATTATTTTTCTCATGGATTCTCCTATACTAATTAGTTAACTTGCAAATTAAACAAAGTATAGTGATTACATGATCTCATCTCTCTCACTCTTCTTACTCTGTTTACCTTTTGGAAGTAAGCTAGTGATGATAGTTAAGCTCTTTGTTTCCATCTTCTTCAATTGACTTCTAACTTATATGAAAGTTGAAACATCCACATCCCATCTGAAATTTCCAGTGTCTTCAACATTTTTCTTTCTTTTTTTCCTTCTGAAAACATTTTGTTCATGTCCGTAGATTCTCTTAAATACTATTGTTGAGTATTTTCCTATCTGTTTAAGCTTTTAAGTTTAATGTTCACCTATCAGAGCCAGGTTTGACACAGGAGTCCTGAATTCAAATCCCCACATACACGTGATTGAATTTGTATTTGTTTCTCATACCATGACAATAACTGGCATGCCTATCTTAAGAAACTTTTGTTATTATATTTATATGGTATGTGTAATGGCTTATCGTTTGAAAGTGCTTCTTAGAGAAGCACTAGTACTCTTGATGGGGGGTTTCTATACTAGGAAGTACTTTTCCAATACTTCGTAGAAAAAAAGCACTTGTTACATACAAGATTTTGCTACTCTTCCAGAAGAGTATATATAGGAGATGACAGCTTTTGTGGTGGTGGTGGGTAATGGTCTCTATATATATATAAGTGTGTGTATAAGAGTATGAGATGTTAATGTAAAACATAATTTTTGTAGTTGAGAGATGGTTTTCATGGACTTGATAATCAGCCTGGTCAGCTTTCCAAATATGGGAGGTGTGTAATTACTGCTCAACTAGTCCATCTATTTCAAATCACACATCTTTTTCACTTCAGGTTTTTTCATGTCAAATCACACATGTTTTTCATGATCACCTCAGTTAATCAAACTCTACGTTTCTTCTTCGATTCGATTCCTCTCTAGCAAACACAAAGCAAGTGCATATATAGTTCAAACACATGTAAAATATTGAATTCTGATACCATATACAGATAACCTGAGTCTCATAAGCAGTGTATTGATTGTTTAGTTTTGACTAAATTCTAAGCAATTTTGCAACAAAAAATGAATGTAAATGATCATGAAAGATGTTGCAACTTGTTACAAGAAATGAGACGGTCCAATATGAGACCGATATCTCAGACCTGTTTAGATGCTGCTTGTATGGCACCATCAATTCTATTGATGCAAGATTTATATAGAAATCCTAGATAATCTATGATGTTCTCTTTACAAGCACCTTCAACTGGGTCAATCTCAAATGACCAGTTAACTAATGTCGAATCCTTGTCATAATCTACAAGTTTCAATGTGTTGACAGATCCATCTAAACCAACATTACTGGCTTCCATTTTGTAAACATAAGTATATGAATATGTGTCCATTGAAACTAGCCTTTCTTTGATCCAGGACCTTTCACCATCTTGTTGAGGGAACATGAACCCGGAAACTAGTCGAACGTAGCCTGGAATTCCTTCATTTCCTTCTAAGTCAGTACATCTTTCAACCATTGGCATCCATTCTGAGAGTTTCTTTGTATGAGAAACCATTGTCCATACTTTCTCTATAGGTGCATCGACAAGTCCACCAATCAATCCATGCCATTTCCTCTGTCTTGTTGCTTGATCATCAAATGCCTGTTGAAAAAAAAAGTTACAAGTTAAAGCTAGCTAGCTGATCATTATATCATCATATTCACAACCAAACAGATTCCATGAAAACCCCATTTGGAGATAGAATTGGCAATGCAGAATATGTAAATATATATACATACCATTTCTGTCTTGGAAGTTGTTTGCTGATGTGCAATTCTAAGACTCGAAAACACCCTTCAATAGTAGCGTGCAAAGACTGATTTTGTTTTGATTCTTGGGACAAAAGCTAGGATTGAACAAGAGTGATTTTGTTAAACTGAGTTGCTTATATATAGGAAGATATCACCATAGTTTTTTGTGAAGGAATCTTAGGAAACAATGTGAACAAGTTTGGCTTGTTCACATTGGAGGAGCTTACAAGAAGATAACTCCTAGGCCAACCTCCTTTGGAATTTGCAATAATAAGATTTAAAAGTTTATTTATAGAATTTTGGCCAAAAACATACCCTTGAATATTGATTGATATCATCAAGTGTAGACTGTTACAAGAAGAAACTTGTCAGGTGATTCAATATCAGTCATGATAGTTGAGCTTGAATATTGATTGATCTTATAACACAAATTCAATCTTGTAATTCTAAGTCTTATATTAACAAAAATAACATTTCATGCACTATCATGAAAAACTTTCTATATAGGAAACTTAAAAGTTTGTTACAAAACGTGAAAGAGACATCATTATGATCACTTAATTAAGCAGAAGCTCCAACTGGAACTCCAGACTTGAGCCTTGATGACCCGTATAGAGTTTCTTCGAAGCGAATGATTTCATTCTTGGATCCATAAGCAACTTGAGTTCTATCATCAAGATTGTGGATCACTTTGTCTAGAACTGATATATGTCCATCACTACTGTAACCTCCAGCTTTCTCAATCAAGAACCCCAATGGAGCTACCTCAAAAAGCAGCCTCAGCTTGGCTTTCGATGTTGGAGATATCACATTTGTGAAGACACCCTTTTCTTTTACAATGATCTGCAATGAAGAATTATATAGACCGTTAGTAACTATCAGACCTAAAAGTTTAAGTTGAACTCTAAAAACACTCCCCATGTGGCTCAATCCTAGACACAAACCAAGAACAAATTCAGAAACACACAAATTCAATCACGTGGGGGGATTCGAACCCAAACTTAAAAGTTTAAGTTGATAGGAAAAGGTCCAACAATAATATTTAAACACTCTAATATATACCTGGTTGACGTCTGGCACCATTCCTCCAGTGTATCTCAATGTGTATTTCTCTTTTACATAGTAGTTGATCAGCTGTTGATTGACAAAATTAAAAAGATTAATAAGGACAGAACATATCTTCAATCTAGCTAATTGTGTAAGAAAAAATATAGAACAAATTCGAACCTTGTCATAGTCAGGATTGTCAAAGGTGGCTCTCAAATTTCCTGGGGAGAACATTTTTCCTTCATTGATCTCAGTTGTGTCTTTGACATGCTGCCATTTTCCTGACCAATTCACATATGATGACATTAATTATTTTACGGAGAGAAATTCAGAATCGTAGTTTATTTGATTGAACAATGTGTTGATGCAAACAAACAAACCTTCATCAAGAAGAAGGAACTCATGAGTGCCTGGAATATCCTTAAGAGCCAGAACATATGTGGTTCGAGGCCCATAAATTCCCATAGCTGCAGCAACTTGATCTCTTCCTGTCACGCCGGTTAACTTGTCTCCAGGCCACACTCCAAAGATGGTTCCTACTGTGAAGTTTGTGTCGACAATGCTAGATCCATCAAGCGGATCAAAAGCAACGCTGAATCCACCTGATCAAATAATCGCGATCACAGATGATCTCGTAAGTATGTTTTTCAATCACATTATGAAAATTTTGATTGATAAACTTAAGTATTCGAATCATTTGACAAATTACAAGCTATGCAGACCTTCAACTGGGCCTCCCATGTCTTGGAGCTCAGGTACTTCTTCAGAGCAAGCATATTTGCAGTAATGCGAGTGAGTCAAGGACTACGCGTAAAAAAAAACAACTCAGTTACATTACAGAGATAGACATTGAAAAATTTCCCACCAACATGATCTTAGAATTTATAAAACCCTTCAAAAGATATCGGTTTTAATCTTGAATCAATGATCTACACTTGCAGAATTCCATTCAATAACAAGTGATTCATCAAAATTGTCACTCACACACATGCATACACACAAATTAAGCAGACTGATGATGAAATAGCATTAATTCACATAAAAAAAACTATCGAAAACATTATCGTTGAGTTAGTCTAACATCGAATAGAAGCTTGTCAGCAAGCATATCCACCGCGAGCTGCTCATCTCCAAAGAAATTGACACAAGCTGTTCCTCCACAGGAAGCTGTCCTGACTTTAAAAGCAATAGTCCTCAATGCTTCTCCCATGCAAATCATCACTCTTCTCAGTCCCTTGTCAGGAGTTGCCTTTGCAAGGAACTCTTCCTACAATCATCACAACACATTTTTTCGGGTTTTTGTTCTCAACTGGTTTATGAAACAGAACAAATTGATCATTTATATATGTGATGACTTAAAAACAAACACTTACCAGGCTATCACCAATCTCACATCTGGTCAGAAGTGAAGAGTTCTTTGTCTTTGAGACCTTAGATGATGATGATCTTGGCACCACCCGAAGTGATTCCCCGAATATCGAGCTTGATTTAAGACTCTGCCATGCATTTTTAACAAACAATGATATATGCTTGCACATGAAAAATATTCACAGCATATTAGACTACTCTTTTTCCTATACTCTGTTCAATTTAGCGAAATGTTCGTATCACGAACACAATCATACATAAGTACAAATTCTCCGGTCAGGATCGTCCTAATGACATTATGTAAAAAACCACAAACACCCCACTTAGAATAAAATGATTGCACACACAAATACGGCTAGTTCTGGAAGGAATTAAAATAGTATATGTATATATAAGCTTGACATGACATGAATGTTTCATGCATATACCTTGGAACTGAAGGAAGGAGAAATGGATGAAGGAGACATTAAAGCAGTAGCATGTTGAGAAGAAACTCTTGGCAGAACAACCCCACGAGCATAGCACGTGATAGCACCAGTCTCCATGGTTGGAAGACAAAAAACAACTACAATGAATTCAAATGAATACAATGTTTCTTCTTCTTGTTCAACAACAAGAGGCTTTGATTGACTTCAAAGACTCTCTTGCTTGCTTGCTTGCTTGCTTGCTTGCTTGCTTGTTTGTAGTAATAATAGTAGTATAAGCAGCAGCAGAAAACTTTTGGATAGCAGTGTAGTATAAGCAGCAGCAGAAAACTTTTGGATAGCAGTGAGAGAGAGAGAGAGAGAGAGAGAGATAAAGGAGTTTGTGATGAGTAGATAGGCTGATCAAGTGGCATGTTGGTGAGGTTGTTTAGGATCTCTCATTAATGTGTGGCTCTGGTCTTGTAGAGAGATATGATAAGCACTTCCCATTTTTTTTTTTTTTTTTTTATGTATTGTTTGTTGTGCCAATAGATCACTCAAGTTTGCAAATTGCAATTATGGACTTATGGACTTGTGATTTCTCAAGTTAGAATCAGAGCACTTTTTTTTTCTTTCTTTTTCTTTTGTTCTTTATCTTAAATTTGATATTTAGCAAATGATTAGGCCAAGGGTCTATCGTAACATATTGAAATTAAGTATCATTTGTGTATAGAGATGACCATTTTTCCCTGGGACCCTAAAACCTCGCTCCCCTATCTCCATTTGGGGGAAATTTTTTAGGGGAAAATGGGGTAATGAGGGGAGATGGGGGAGCTTTTTAACCCTAAATGTAAATGGGGTTGGGGTTGGGGTTGGGGGTAGGTGCCCCCAACCCCATTTCCCCATTTCCCCAAAATAATATAATATTATAATATATTAATATATATATATGTATATTTTTTTTTATATTTTCAATATTTTGATTATTTATATTTTACTAATTATATATACATCTTTATAACTTAAAACCTAATCCTAAATCATAATTCTTATTTCCTTCCCTAAAACTGTATGAGATGTTATTTTGTATTTGAATTTAATAGATTGTGCATTTGTGTGTTTTTTTTAATATATAATTTTTACAGATACAGGAAAAATGGGGGAATGGAAAAACGGGAGATACGAAAAAGTGGGGAAACGGGGAAACCCAAAATTAAAATGGGGGAATGGGGATAGGGATGGGGGTGGGGGGACCTCCCTCAAAAACTACCCCATCCCCATTTCCCCCAAATGGGGGGATGGGGGAAGGTTTTGAAAATAGGGGTGGGGTTGGGGGAACCTACATTCGATATCTCTTTCCTTCCACAATTGGAAAACATCTACTCCCTTGATATCAGCGAGTGAATATATATATATATATATATATATATAACTTCAAACTTTTAGCATACACGTTTGAGTAAAAATTTCCATCCCCTTGAGTCCGTCTACATATTGTTTCCTTTCCCTTGTTTTCAGCCAACTGTCGTTCAAGTCTCTCATTTGCATCATTATTTGACCTAGTCATATGTGCATGGATGTCGTCAGTTTTGATAGGGACTTGAACTTGATTCTCTTTCAAGGCTTCAAACCGCTGCTTGTTAGTCTTCGATCCACTCCCTTGAATAATAGAATCCTGCCCATATCCCATGACCTTTTTTTTTTTTTTTTTTTCCCTGTAGGCTGCCGAAATCTCTTAATGAAATCACCAAATTGTTGAGGACCTTAATTAGGATCCAACAACAAGCCCTAACTTGAACCCAAAGTTAGAAAGATTTGAATCAAATCACTCACAGAATTGAGCGATCGATTCTCTGACTATGACAGGATTAGTCTAAAATAGGAAAATAGTCTAAATCATAAATAAAACAATATAACTAAAATAAAAATAAAAGAAATAATCTAAAGTCCTTTTCCAAAACAGTATTAATTTCCTTATAATTCAGGAACCCAAATTATGTCTCTCGTCACTCAAACTGCTACCAACAATCTACGATCTGGACCGTCGTTCCACAGTTCTTTTAGTTTTTCTAACGGTCTCAACACAATCACAGCCAGAGATTGCTAAGGTTGGGATTTACTTTATGAGTTACCGAGTTTTCGTTTTCATTGAACTAATTGATAGCTTCTTTCCCTCTCTCTTTCTCTCACATATTACAGGCGCTTGAGTTTTTTCATTTTGCTTGCACGTCAAAGGACATCAACAATCTTGCCCATGCATTGATGCTAAAAGAAGCAATAAACAAAGTCATGTTTCCAGTAATGGATAAATTGATAAAGGCGTTATGTACCCTAGCTAAGGATAATGCACATGTTTCCATGCTTTCTCGCACTCATGGTCAGGTAAATGAACTAGCATTTGCTCATCGTTGGTCATTTAACTGTTACCATGTTTATATTCACCGAGGGAAATGAAATTGATTCATCTTTGGCATCTGGACTTTGTAGTTGATCTAAAATGTGCATCATTGTATAAAGTATAAACAACATTATACAATAGCAAATTTGAACCTTCCCTGTCTTGAGTGAAAGATGATGGATATTTTTTTAATAGTTTATCTTATAGAGCCAATATCTGGTTGATTTTGGATCCTTTTTCCTGCCATAATTGTTTTTACATTTATGATTTTCTAAACCTGCAGCCAGCTTCACCAACAACTTTGGGAAAGGAAATGTCAGTTTTTGCTGTCAGGTTAAGCAGAGAAAGGCAAGCAATTTCTCAGGTTGAGATAATGGGGAAGTTTGCTGGTGCAGTTGGAAATTATCCTCAGTTTTGCTTATTTTATGCAGGTTATGCGAAGATATGGTGTTCCAGAACCTTACGAGAAACTAAAGGAGCTTACGAGGGGAAAGACGGTGAATAATGAAAGTATAAGAGAATTTACTTTAGGCCTAGAATTACCCGAAGAAGCAAAGGCCAATCTTCTGGAACTAACACCTCACAGCTACGTTGGAGCAGCCGTTGAATTGGCCAGGAATGTGGATGCAGTCATGCAGCTGTGAATTTGGTGAACGGGAAAAAAGTTTTCATTTCTTACAATGTTTCTAAATGATTCCAATTGATTCAAGCCCAGTAATTCATTGGGCTTGGGCTTGGGCTTTTTTGCTTGATATAAGACAAAGTTATTATTATTTGTTTTTGAAAAAGAGACAAAATTAATTTATGAAGATTTATTTTCTTATATTATTATTTATTTCTAGAGTAATGTTGCTTTGTTCGAGTGTCCAAATCTAATGTCACGTGAAAACACTTTAATCCATTCATTTAAATTATATAAATTTAATTTAACAATAAATTTGGGTAAAACATAATTTTTTATATTTCCTTTTCTTAATTCTTATCCTCTATTTGGTTTTTGTAACCAAAAGCCAAAAGCCAAAAGCCAACCTCAAAAGCCAAAAGCCAAAAGCCAACCCCTAATGCCGAACAGGGCCAAAATTTATAGAAAATATCAATATAATTATATGTATATATATATATATATTTAATTTTTTTTTTTTTTTTAATAATTAATTTAAAAGCAAGGTTAGTGCGCAAACAAAAGACTCACTGAGCCAAAGAAGTAACTCGGGTTTAAATTAGGGTTTTACACTGAAAAAAGAAAAATAAATAAATAAATAAACCGCGAAGTGCACAGAAGTACAAAACTCAAATTTGCTTGAAGATTTGCTTGTGTTTTTATTTTATTTTATTACAAACTCAAATTTCCTCTTGATTCATGGAGTTTGGTCCGTCTTCTTCTAGGGTTTTGAGTGGCAACAAGTTCACTTGTATCAGCCCTGTGTCATCAACCTCATCAACAAGAAGACACCAAGTTTCCGTACACCCCACAAGCTTGTATCATCATCAACAACAACAACGGTTCTCAAATGCTTGCTTTCAAATTTCGCGAAGAGAATCTGTGGTCAAAAAGGTTGCTTTTTGATTGATTGTTGTTTTCGCATATTCAAAATCGATTTGTTTTTTTAGTCATGGTTAATATTTGATGAGTAACAAGAGTAAATAATAATTTTTAAAAAAGAGTTAAAATTTGGAGAAAAGTTCCATTTTTGTAGGTGGGTTTTTGTGTTTTTGAGTTATGCTGTTTTTATTTTTAAATTATTAATGTAAGTGTTTGTGGAATTTGATGTTTTAGGTGGTAAAGATGAGCAAAGATGATTCTCGTGAGTATGAGCTATCGAGTTTGACTGCATTATCGCCGTTGGATGGACGATATTGGGGTAAAGTCAAGGACTTGGCTCCTTATATGAGTGAATATGGACTTATTTACTTTCGGGTTCTTGTCGAGGTACTGTATTGAACAATCAAAACCCTTTTATCTTTACTTTCATTTTAAGTTGTTAAATTGCACTTCTGCTCATGCTAAGTTGTGCTTTTCTTGTTATCGAATCTTATTATTGCTTGAAGATTTTTAACTTGTTTATTCGTGTGTTTAGTTCATCATTAATCTATTCAAATAATAGTTATCACTTATCATGGCCTTACATCTCTATAGTTGTTTATGGTTAGAAATGTGGTCTATATTCGTTAATTTGTGATCATACTTGTAAAATTTGACTTGGTTAGAGATATCATCAAAGCTTGGAATGAGATTACTTCATGTGCATTCAAGAATGTAAATGAATATAAAGTAGTAACATGCTCAAGACTTGGAATTGGATTAATTCATGGTTGTTTGCTGCCTGTGCTAAGATTGAAGTTTAAGTTTATTAATATACATTTACTCTCACCATGAACCAACGATGCTTGTGGGAAATTTTATTTTACTTTGAAGGGGTTTTAAATTTGTATACTCTCTGGCAGATCAAATGGTTGTTGAAGCTTTCACAAATTCCTGAAGTTACAGAGGTTCCAAACTTCAGTGAAGAAGCTCAGTCTTTTTTGCAAGGACTGATTGATGGATTTAGTATGGATGATGCTTTGGAAGTCAAAAACATTGAGAAAGTTACAAACCATGATGTAAAAGCAGTGGAATACTTCCTGAAACAGAAATGTCAATCACAGCCAGAGATTGCAAAGGTTGGGATTTACTTTATGAGTTACCGAGATAACCTCACCTCTTTTTTCGTTTTCATTGAAATAACTGATGGCTTCTTTCCCTCTCTCTTTCTCTTACATATTACAGGTGCTTGAGTTTTTTCATTTTGCATGCACCTCGGAGGACATCAACAATCTTGCCCATGCATTGATGCTAAAAGAAGCAATAAACAATGTCATGTTTCCAGTAATGGATAAATTGATAAAGGCGTTATGTACCCTAGCTAAGGATAATGCACATGTTTCCATGCTTTCTCGCACTCATGGTCAGGTAAAAGAACTAGCATTTGCTCATCATCGGTCATTTAACTGTTACCATGTTTATATTCACCGAGGGCAATGAATTTGATTCATCTTTGGCATCTGGACTTTGTAGTTGATCTAAAATGTGCATCATTGTATAAACAGCATTCTACAAAAGCAAATTTGAACTCTTCCCTGTCTCGAGTGAAAGATGGCGGATATTTTTTAATAGTTTATCTTTTAGAGCCAATATTTTGGTTAATTTTAGAACCTTTTTCCTGTCATAATTGTTTTTACATTTATGATTTTCTAAACCTGCAGCCAGCTTCACCAACAACTTTGGGAAAGGAAATGTCAGTTTTTGCTGTCAGGTTAAGCAGAGAAAGGCAAGCAATTTCTCAGGTTGAGATAATGGGGAAGTTTGCTGGTGCAGTTGGAAATTATAATGCACATATTTCTGCATATCCTGAGATAAACTGGCATCAAATGGCTGAAGAGTTTGTGACGTCTCTAGGATTGAGCTTTAATCCCTATGTTACTCAGGTATGCTTTTTGAATCTCTGTTGCCCTTCTAGAGCGATTTATTGCTTGCAACACTGTAAGTTGCTAGTTAAGAATTTACCCTGTTTAATGCTTATTTGGAGAGGCCTAGTGATTGATATTTCGCTTTGGCCAAATTTGTCAAATTTGCAAACTACAAGTGCATCTTCATAATAGCCAAAATTCAACATCAGTAAAAGTCAAGCACATAGCTTTTCTTTTCCCGTGAAGAACAAATTTTCTGGGACCTTTGAAATGGATTTGACATAGCAGGTTTATATAATGCAAAATTTTGAATATATTTTAGTGATTAAATAGTGTAATTTTTGCCTATATCAAATATATATAGTGTAATTTAGTGGTTTTGCAGATTGAAACACATGACTATATGGCAACACTTTTTTATGCATTTATCCGGTTCAACAATATATTGATTGATTTTGATAGAGATTTATGGGGCTACATATCTTTAGCCTACTTTAAACAGGTACGTGTTTGTTATACAACTAAAGCTTTTAGTGGATTTTTCCTCATTCAGGAAATGTAAATTTCTTTTTTTCATAAAATTTGGAGCAGATAACTAAAGCTGGGGAGATTGGATCTTCGACGATGCCTCACAAAGTTAATCCTATTGATTTTGAAAATAGTGAAGGTAATCTTGGCAAGGCTAATGAAGATCTATCTTTTCTAAGCATGAAGTTACCTATTTCGCGTTGGCAGGTAAGACCTAGTCCTTTTCTACTTTTAACATTTTAAACTGCAGACCTTTGAAATGCTCTAGTATATCGCTTTGAGTCTCCTAGTATCCTAAGTTCAAGAGCAAGATACAAATGTTATATGATTTGTGCATAAACAAAGCCTTAGGGATCAGGTTTAACTGGCTGTTTATGATTTGCCTATGGTTTGCAATAATGTAAATCTTTGTGCTTGCAGCGTGACTTGACTGATTCGACTGTTTTGAGGAACATGGGTGGGGGATTAGGGCATTCTCTTCTTGCCTACAAAAGTGCATTACAAGGAATTGGGAAGCTTCAGGTATGCAATATAAAGATAAATTTTGTTTTGGCTGATCTCGTGAAAAGTGTACTATTAATGGTGATCTTTCTATCTGTATGAATGAGTAAATGTTATCTGATGGTTGCTCAGCTATAAAAATATGGTTCGCGATCTTACTAATTCTGTACTTGGTCTGATGACATTGGCATTCTTTGTTGAACTTACAATTGCTTTCATTTGGCAATCACATGTGGAGAAACCGTTCTTGTATTTTATTGTTTAAGCAGAAATCTTAGATTCCTTTTCTTGTTCTAGGTCAATGAAGCTCGTTTGAGTGACGACTTGAACCATGCATGGGAGGTGCTTGCAGAGCCAATACAGACTGTATGTTCTTCTGGATCCATTTGTCTTAATACTCTTATTCGATCTTTTTAAATGATTGGACTTTTACCTTGTGTTTGCTTTGATTCTGTTGGAAAGTCATGCATTGATAGAGAATATAAATTGGTTTGAATAGGCCATTGTTTGTGTTTTAGACTGTCTTCCTTATGAATATGTTGCCTATCGAAAACCAATTGTTCAAATTGATGCATTTCCGTTCTTTTGTAGCGTAGTCTTAGATTTCCACTCTCCAAATTCTTTTACTTATTTACTAATTCTATACACCCGCCCCATTTTTTGTTACTCAGTTTTGCAAATTTTATGCAGGTTATGCGAAGATATGGGGTTCCAGAACCCTACGAGAAACTAAAGGAGCTTACGAGGGGAAAGACAGTTAATAATGAAAGTATAAGAGAATTTATTTTAGGCTTAGAATTACCCGAAGAAGCAAAGGCCAATCTTCTGAAACTAACACCCCACAGCTACGTTGGAGCAGCCGTTGAATTGGCCAGGAATGTGGATGCAGCTGTGAATTCGGTGAACGGGAAAAAAGTATTAGAACCTTGTATTTGAAATTGTAACGCGAAGCTACAAATAAAGAGTAAAGGATTGTTGCTCCACCTCCTCATCGACGGATAATAAGATGTAAGGTGATGACTCTTTGAGTGGTCATTTATTTGCCAAGAAAACAAAAAAAAAAAAACCACATTTTGTTTCCTTATAAGAAAATTGTGATTGTAATTGAAATGGTTTTAATTTGATTCTTCAACAAAGAAGTGTGAGATGAAATTTTGAAAGCTGTATTTGTGCAAATCATTTGATAATTGTTGTACTAATAAATTCGATTTCGCCCTTGATAGATAATATGGCAAGCTTGCTATCAAAGAGTATTCAATTGATCATTAATATCAAAGAGCCACAAAATCTTAGATAGATCGAGTTCATGTCACGTTTATTTAATTTAGCAATATCTTAGATGTAATTTACATGTTATTTGATATTATAGGATATTATTTTAACAGAGCAGTAACAAATGGTAAAACCCTTTACACTTGTACGGTTGCACCATGTTGCGGTTCGAATCCTCCCCCTCCCTTAACCCTTGGACAAATCCTGAATTTATATATTTGAAAAAAAAATAATAATAATAATAACACAAGGTAAAACAAAAGTATCACTTTTTCTATGTCTCCGGATGTGTAACTCAATCAATTAATAGACGTGCGAGCCTGAGGTTTTGATAAATTATTTTCAAATCAATTGTTCGAATTATCGAAAAAACTTATAATAAAAAAATTATAAAAAAAAGGTCTAGGTTGATAGAATATAGGTAGATACTTTAAAAAAAAAATAAAAAAAATCAATCACTCTTTCCACTTGTTTCCTAAAGATGTCATGACACAATTCGTTTTAAGACAAAAATACCCTTAGATTTCATTTTAAAGACAAATCAATCATGAATTGACCAAAATAGCTATGGCAAACTGGCAATCACCTTTTGTCTTCCTGCCATGTTTGTCCGATTTTGATTTGGGGCCACTTGTATCATCGTCACGAAAAGCACCAGACGAGAGAGAGAAAGAGAAAAGCAAAGCATTATTGTACAACACTCTTCTTTTCTCTGCCCAGATATTTAGTTCATTAATGTCTCTCTCTTTCTCTCTCTCACACATTGGGACCATGAAACACTGTCAAATTTTGTAGGATTGTGAGATTGCTTGGAGCAGGAGATGATCGGTTCGGTTAGTTTCCGCTTTGTTGTTTCTTTCAAGTGTAAGTGTGAAAATGAAGTCTGATATTAAAGTAGTAGCTTTTTTGTTTGTCATTATTGTTTTTGGTTGGTCAAATCCTGGTTTTGCAGGTTAGAAAACTAACTGAGTGTACCCAGATGATCAGATCCCTTGAAAAGTTCTAATCTTTGAATGATCAGTAGAAAATTTTGTCAACCCAGTTTAGATTTCATGTTGATTATATTAAATTAGCTGTTCAGATTGTTTATAGCTTGTGGAAATCGATTTATTAGTCTCTTTAGTTATGGTGTAGATGGAAATCCAAAGATATTTATACGTTCCTGAAAAGTGGAATTTGTTATTGTTGAATTTGATATTGCCATGTGAAGTCTTTTTCTTTTAAAGATGATTGCATCTGTCTAGATTGTGAGTTTAATTGAAGTGTTGTATTGATTTAGTGTATGGGAAAGATATAATTATCTTTCTTCAATGTAGAATTTCTGAATTCTGATTGATTATATAATTATTTGATGTCTTTTTTATCTTCGAAAGATTGTTACATCTGAATGATATGTGAAGTCTTTATCTTTAAAAGATGATTGCATCTGTCTCAATTGTGGGTCTAATTGAAGTTGTATTGATTTAGTGTTTGGAAAAGGTATAATCATCTTTCTTCATTGTGGAATTTCTGAATTCTGATTGATAACATAACAATTCGAGGTCTTTTTTATCTTCGAAAGATCATTACATGTGTCTAAACTCACTAGTTTTTTAAATCGATATGATAGGCGAAGAAGTTTAGTGAGACGTAAAATGGTAGTTGGATCTGCATCTACTTGTGAGTTGTAAATTGTGAGTTGTGAGTTTTAATTTCCATGTTAAGGATCTCTTTGGATTGTTACTATGATTTACTTTGAATAGCTAAAGGGGGTCATATGAGTATATGACTGCTTGATCTTTTTCTTCAATGTGGCATTTCTGAATTCTGATTAATAATATAACAAATTGAGGTCTTTTTTATCATCGAAAGCTCGTCACATCTGTCTAAACTCACTCATTTTCTAAATTAATATGATAGGCAAAGAAGTTTAGATGAGGTAGTAGTGGTGGCAAGTAAAATGGTATTTGAATCTACATCTACTTTTGAGTTTTAATTTTCATTTTAAGGATCTCATTGGATTGTTACTATGATTTACATTGAATAGCTAAAGGTGGTTCTTATGTGAGTGCTTGATCTTTGTTGTTGTAGGTGACCCTTCTGTCACCTGGAAGGGATCTGCAGTTTTCCGAAGCTTGCTACTTGAGTTGGTGATTGCTAATTAGATCAAAACAATGTCGGCTTATGCCCATCAAATGGAGCGAGCGATCTCTGCCCAGAGTCTCTCAAGTAGAGGAGGTTCTGGTATGTCTATGCTTGTTTCAACTTTAGTTTCCGTGCCACCATTGTTGTTTGCTTGATAAAAACATACATATAGTTGTATAGATGTCCACAGTAGTGGGAGGTCGTTGAAATGTTTTAGATGGTAGATCATGAGGGCCACTTACAAAACCATGATCGAATGCTGGAAACGTATAGTGGGACTAAAACAAGAACTTTGAGATATCTCTAGGAACAGAAAAAAAAAAAAAAAAAGATCTTGGATTTCTACGGTTTAGTTGTAACGATATTTTCAAAATCGAAATACTTGGGTGATTCAAATTTAAAATGTTAATTGTTGCCTTGTAGCATCGTAGACATTGTTTTTAGCTAATTTCTAGTCACGACTTTCTAATATTTCGACAGCTTGAGTTAGCGATATTCTTTGCCTAATATTTGATGGAATAGTAATCCTGTTATATCTATCTCGTTGGAAGCAGAATTGGGAAGCCAATATGTAATCGAGTCAGGGTTCTACATGAAATCCTTTACTGCAACGATCTTCATCAGTGGGCTCGTAACTGTTGGGGTTTTATTAATAACCTTGCTGATTTCCTTGGTGGTAATGTTGCAATCCTGTCAAAGCAGGAATGCGGGAGTTGTCGACGAGTTTCAGAAATTAAATGATGATTACAGTTACTGTAAGATATTCACTCTACATGCCGAACTTAATGGCTTGGAAGCAGATGAGTTCCCTGCAGTCTGCAAAGGTCTTGCTATTCAATATATTAAAGACGGACAATATGCTAGAGATATAAATTTTACATTGGAGTTGGCTGAAAATTACTTCGGTACTCTTACGTCACGAGCTGATGGTCTAGATGTGGTTTTAATAGACATAGACGACATCTTCACTTCGAGTCCTAAATGCACCGATGTATTGATGGATCGGTAATTTCTCAAATCTTTAACGTGTTTTTCCCAATTAATAGACATAGCGCTTGTGATTGTCATTCGGTGCAAGTCACTGACTTGAAATATATCTTCTATGGCACAGAATTGATCAAAGTTGGTGTACAGATTGCATTCAAGAGGCCAAACATACGAGGCATACGCTAACTCTCAGATTATTTATGAAACTACGAACTAGCGGATGGTCTGTGATTCTGTTTTCAAGAAAACACGAGGGACAACGAGATGTCACCACTAATCTCCTTATCTCTGTAGGGTACAGAGGTTGGTCATCATTGATCATGAGGTATGACTACGGCAATCCTTTTGTGTTTTTTTCATATAAACACGTATTATAGCTCTGCCTACGCGTTCATATAGAAACAATCTGTAAATAACAATGGTGTTTGATTAAAATGGTTTCTTCCCCTGCAGGTTAGATGATGAAATGCAAATGGATAGCCGCGAATACTTGTCTAGAAGAGTGACTATAATGCATAAAGACGGCTTCCGCATAACCAGTTTGATTAGCAGCCGGATGGATGCTTTAACCGGTCAAAGTTTAGGAAAACGCTTTTTCAAGATCCCAAACCCGATATATTACAAATTTGAGCATCACACCGAAAGCAGAAATATATAAGAAACATAGAGAAAGTTCTGAAGTGGCCTTGGCACCAATGATCTCTTCTTTTGTTTATTGATAATTCATTGATCTTCCATTGTAAATAGTGTAATATATTGTTGAATTCCCGGAGTTCTGTTGTAAATAATTATTGTATAAATCAAACATGATTTCATTGCAGCTTGCAAGTGAATCTTCTGTTTTATCGAAACCTGAAAATAATATGACGACAAACATGGAAACATCCATATGGTAACAGAGACCTATACTTTCTAAGTAGACACACGTAAATACAAGAAGAAAAAAAACTCGATTGATGTCAAAAATCAGGTGTTTAAATTAACGACTGCAATGTAAAAACTTCTATTTGCTTTACAAATGTTAGAAAAAACCAACAAAAGCATGTGTTCTCTTACTCCAAAGGTGGACTAAACGATTGTAGCCGTCGCAACCATGCCATCCTAACATTAGGGTTCTTTAATTGAAGGAAAATTTCTCTATATTCTTTCTTCAGGAATAAATCTAATGCGAATAAATATAAGCTACTACCTTGTTCTACCTCTTCCATTCGATCAAGACACTCGATGCATTCCCCGATACTATAATTGAGTTTGCTTTGTGTAGGTTGAAAGGTTAAGAAACTCCTTTGAATCGTCACAGCACTCCCCGATTCAACATCGTAAAGATGCTCGGTTCTGCTGTCCAGTTCTGCTGTGCCCTGTTCATCTATATTCAAAAATGATGTGGTGGGACTATCATCAAGCCTCCTACTTTTCCTGTCTAGCATCATTGTGTCTGGCTTGTTTGTATGAAACCGAGGTGAGGTCGAATCATCATTGAGCCTCCTACGCTGAGTAGTATGATCTATTTCTCCAGTATTTATAATTCTATCAAAGATGATTTCCAGTTTTTCTGTGCTCTGGAGTTCCTTGTACCGAAATTGTACAGCTTCCGGGTTTGCCTATAACAAAACCATTAAGCTATCAATCAACTGCAATGCATGACAAAGTCACTAAGTTTTTCATTCAGATAGCATCATATATTGTTAAGTCATTTAGCATACCTTTATATAGTTCTCCCAATCTTCTTCAGTAGCACCAAACTTATTGGAATTTGGATCCCATTTCATATGACTAGTGTCGATTAGCTTACACCAAATCTTCCACTGTTCCTTTGTTAAATCCCAATGATTCTTTAGTTGTATTCTATCGAACTTCAAGCCAGTCCTTTCTTGGAATGATTCGACAATGTTCCTCCAGCCCTCTTTAGTAAAATGAGTCCCAGGTTTATTTCCCTTTAATGTCTCGTCAATGCATATATCAACAAAGATTTCATGCAGGCCAGGTGTCCAAGTGGCTTTTGGCTTTGAATGTGTTGTTCTTCGTTCACTTGCAGGTTGTCGATCATGTCTAGAGAAAACTACAACTGCATCAGAAGGACTCTTATTCTGCCCAGGTGCCTTTCCTGTGCTTGGCCCTTTTGTATGCAAAAGGGAAGTGGCTGAACTAACATTCTGCCTCTTACGTTGAGTAGGCACTTCCGTATCTCCAGAATTTATTGTATCATTAAAGATGATATTCAATTTGTCGGTGTTCTGGAGCTCCTTAAACCGAAATTGTGCTGTTTCCGGGTTTGCCTGTGACAGACATCAGGATATTACTAATCTGAAATGCATGAAGAACCACTCTCCCATAGATACCTCTCCGGTCTCCCCCACCCAAGTATCAAAACTACAAAGCATTACTATGAAGTCAGATAGTTTACCTGTATAAAATTGGTCCATTCTTCATCACTCGCACCAAATGTGCTTGTTTTTGGGTCCCATTTCATACTACTAGCTTCAATGAGCTTACACCAGACTTTCCATTGTTCTTTAGAGCTATCCCAGTGATTTTTCATTTGTTTTTTTTCATACCTCAAACCAGTCTTGTCGTAGAATGATTCTATGATATTCCTCCAACCCTCCTTTGTAAAATGTGTACCAGGTTTATTCCCTTTTAATTTCTGATCTAGACATATATCAATGAATATTTCGTGAAAAGCAGGTGTCCAACTGGCTTTTGCCTTTGAAGTTGATGAGCTAGACATACTGCTTTCGCAATGCAACTGGCAAGCTATTCACATGACCATAAAAATATATCAACAATTTGTTAACTTACTTACCAATCCTCCATATATATGAATGTGGCCCTCACACCAAACAGAAGGAAAGAGAGAGAGAGAGAGAACACGGTCGTACATATATTTTATTTTCATTTTTTTTTTATGGATAAGTGATCAAGCAGTTTAACTATAAAAACAATTTAAGAAGAGAGCACAGAACTAAAGAGTGGCCAGAAAATGGTAGTAAATATTAACTATCGCCAATAATTTATGAACGGAAAAGCAACAAAAGGCTGCATAAAGGATTTTGGTCTTGTACATGAAAATTAGAAAGATCAAAGATTAAAATAACTTTTTTTGACAAAATCCAATGCGGAAATCATTTTACACCAAAATTGACAATAGTTTATTAAAATCTAATTCAGAATATCAAAACATCACAACCTTCAAGGACTCAAATTGTGGAATATACCTCAGTCAGTTCGGTTCATATGAAATTAACAAACATCTTCATTCCCAAGACACTGTCCAAATTCCACATAAATCCTGGTCATCAACAAAGCGAAAATCATAGTAAGAATATAATGTTACCTCTAAAACAAACAGAAAATCAATAATCAGTAACCAACAATGTTGGAGCAACAACAGACGGAAAGTACACACAATAATTTGTTCAACTAAGTTGACAGGAAAATCTCCCTGTAACTCTATTGAGCATCCGATATTCCAACAAATCGCCAATTGGAGTTTTGAATATACATCCTAAAACCCTAATCATACCCCAAATCAATCCAACTGTTACGTGATCAAATTACAACGAATGTCCCAGCAAGTAATCATCAATCAATAAACAAAGAAAACAAAAACAAATATCACCTGTGATTCTGATACAAGTAACAAAAATCCAGGCCGTTTCAAGTTGAAATTTTCATTTATTGAAAACAAAAACAAGGACACCAGAAAACTGAAAAATAAAAAATCTTTTTTAACTCCTCTAATATTTCAACAAACAGAATTACTCATACAACCAGCGAATACATGGAATCACGCAACATAAAACACATTGATTTCCTTTATTTGCTACATAAACAAAATAATAATTATAATAACAATAGATAAAAAAAAAATCGCAAACTAATATCGCAGAATTGTGAACCAAAACATATTTCAATTATAACCATATATATCTTTTTTTTGCGCCAGATATTACGAGGAAAAAAAATAAGAATATTATAATAACAATAATAAAAAAAAACAGAGACTAAAAAATAGGCATGTAATGTACCTGTAATCGGAAGGAGCTGCATTTTAGTGAAATTGAGGTTCGTGGATTTTTGAGGGTTTGTGACTATTGAAGACGACGAACGGTTTTGTTTTGTTATTATTATTTTTTTTCCTTTTTGGAAAAATTCACTAAATGACCACTTTTGAATGGGTTTATAGACCAAAAACTTACAGCCTGAAAAGCAACCAACTTTTTTGATAAAATGACTATACTACCCCACCCCACAATTTAAGCAATTTTTATTTTATTTTTTTTCTACAAAAAAATTGACAATCGAATGGAGTATTTTATCGAGATTGATAGGACGATCCAGATACCAAGCACTATAAGGGCAACCTAGAATCTAAATAACTAATCTCATGGTATTTTTAAGAGAGAAGATATTTGCACTTCTTAAAAACCGTATTTATACCTTAAATTAGTATATTTTAAAAAATTCAATAATACCCTTGAGTAAAATTACTAAGAGGATTAATTGTTTGTTAGTGCACCCCACCAATAATTATTAATTAGTTTCCTATTTTAATCTATTGTAATTTTATTTTTTCCTATTAATGGTTTGATATTAATATATATCATAAAAATTCTTTTCATTTTAATAAACCCTAGATTCTCTTTTAAATATATTTTCAATCTCTTTTAAGGAAATACAAATTGATTGCTAAGTATGGAAAAAAAAAATCAAAATCATGAGACAAATTAGGTTGTGAAAAAGTAAAGTTTTAAATTAATTTTTATTAAAAGAACGAAATCATTATATATATAAACAGACTTTTAAAGTATCTATATTATCTATATTTTTTTTATTTCTTTCCAACACACTTTAGGCTTTTTTTTTTTTCTATTTATCAATATTATATGTTCTTGTCAAAAAAATATATATTAGGTGTTCTTCAGTTTCATCGAACATCTATTTTTTTTTTTTTTTTAAATATCATTTAACACCTATCTACTTCCACATCAATTGAGACATAACACAAATCTTGCATTCCTACAACTTTCTCAAACAGAAAGTGGTTATCCAATGAATAAACAAAAATTCTTAAAATGGATTTTTAACGAAAAATAAATAATGAAAATGAAGTTTGATTTTGAAAAAAACAAGAAGAGAAAAGAAGTAGGGAAGAGAAAGAATAATAAGAGAATTAAAGGTAACAACAAAATTTGAAATATTAATAAAGTTGATTAAATAAAATAATAATAGTCATAGGTGGCGTGTACTTACAAAAATATGATATAGTATAATTAAAGAAATGATACTTTTGGCATTAAGTGGGGTTTATTTACAAATCAGATATTTTTTTAAAAATTTGATAAGTGTGATTATGAAAGAGGTATAGATACAGTTTTTGAGGAGTGTTATTATCGTCACTCTATTTTTAATTTTATCGGGATATGTCGAAATCAATCACTACTAAAGACAGTCTGAAACTCTTTGGAGGCCCTGAAGGTCTTGACAGTATGAAACCACTTGGAGGCCTAGACGGCCGGGCCCAATTTTTCTAAAAAAAATATGGTTATAATTTTTCTAAAAAAAATTACATTTTATCCCAAATATTTTATTACATTTATTTAAAAATATTTCTAGTTATGACCATCAAATCTCTCAAAATAAAAAACGCTAGCTTCGTCTCTAATTAGAACCGTTCGTATAACTAATCTCACCATATAGGATAGGATATAAGGTCTCGTTGCACTTATTTTTGATTTATTAGCAAACTTGTTGCTAGCTTTGGGGAATGGGGATGAAACTTGTTAAGGGTAATATGGTATTTTCATATGAACTTTTGACCAATCCTATTTTTTTTTTCTTTTAATATTTGTAGTCGTTATTTATTTCAAAAGGAATCGACATGTGGTTACTTTTTACAAATGAACCTTTTTCTTTTTTGCAAAGCAGAGTGTACGTGCATGGATTGACAAGGCCTTTAATTGGGTTTATATTTGGTTTCTTTAAGGCCCAAACCAGATGTCTAAGTACTAGTTGGACCAACCAATTTACACCCCTAAACCAATTCTCACGTTGATTTGCCGATGCTTAGTGTCAAAATCACACGTTCGCTCTGCTCTATGGACCTCCAGTTTCACATTGGACGTGTTTACTAATCGGAAATAAAATAAAGAAAATCAAATTCTACTAAATTCCCTTATATGAGACGGGAATTAAGTTTTCCTTCCGGCAATTAAAAACTTAATTCCTAGACCTACATTATTCAATTATAAATTGATTTTAATAAATATAATCACAAATCATTATAATTAGTAAACATGCACTAAATAAAATCTATCGGAGTGGGATCGAGAGGTACACAATAATCACTCTTAGTAAAATGGTAAAACACTTCCTCTAGTTTCACTTATTTAATATATATTTGAGTCATATTTTGAATCATATTTATAGCGGATATTAACATCACATGATCGTATAAAAAAGAATGTAAACACATTATTACACAAATTTAGCTTTGACACACGATTAAGAGTGGTTGCTCTACTGCTGCCCTATTGAGGAATCAATCAATCTGTTTTGGGTCGTTTTAATGCCCAATCTCACTGTCTTAATTTTAATGCAAAACTTAAGTGCCAAAAAAATAAAAATAAAAAAGTGCATCAACATGCAAAAACAAATCATGTAAACAAATTTTCCATTAAACAACAATTGAAATCTCATTTATTACAAATATGAAATCGATGTACACAAAATCTGCTTAATTTTTCACTAATCACATCAAAATCTGACATTTTCACTAATCACATCAAAAATCTGAAATTTTCACTGACCCGAAAAAACTCGCACAAAACAGAGCAGAAACAGGAATCAACAGAGAGTTTACAAAGTACAGTGAAGAATTAATGCAAAAACAAATTTTCCTATGAAACAAACAATTGAAATCTCATTTATTAACAACTTTGAAATCGATGTACACAAAATCTGCTTGATTTTCACTATCACATGGTCAAAACCTGAAATTTTCACTGACCTGAAAAAACTCAGCACAAAACAGAGCAGAAACATGGATCAACAAATTAGAGAGTTGATTCATAGTCAGATACAGAGAACCATCAAGAACCCAACAACCAAGATCTTCAATAACCCACGAATCTCGGAGGAGCCGCCGCCGCCAGAGTACACAATGCTGTTGTACTTTCTAGTCAAATTCTTGTACAAAATCCCCCAGCTTCTCATACCCTTCACTTCCTTGTCAACCAACTCGTATATGTATGCCTCCGCCACCCCTTCTTTTCTAAGCGGCGTACCCGATCCGGACCGCAGATGACCCATTAAACCCTTCAAGTACATCTCCGCGAAAGCCGGCGTCGCGTCCACCTCCGTCGAGTCCCCACCGGAGCTAGGCCAACCAGTCTCCGCCACGACCACTGGGACGTTCTCGTGCCCGGAAACCGCCATGGCGGTGATCACGGCGTCGACCATCATGTCGAACAGGTTCTTGTACCGGACTCCGGTGATGAGATCGTCACGGAAGTTGAAAGGGTAGTCTTGGAACAGAGCAAAACCGATCGGGATCTCGCTGTTGAGACGGTACATGTTGTACGGATAGAGGTTGATTAAAAACGACGAGTTTGTGTCGTCCAAGAACTGGAGCAGTGGCTTAATGACGAGACTCCCGGCGGGTTCGCGAAAAAGCGCAGACGACGGAGGAAATGCCGTCGTTATGACGTCGAAGAACGAGAACGTCGTGGAGACTGGAATCTTCTTGATGCCGAGGTCACGGAGAGCTAAATAGACATTTCGTATGGCCGGGAGGAGAAACGGAGAGAAATCGGGTCGGGTATCGAAGATATCGTTGCCGATGGAGATGAGTGAGATTCTCGACCGGGGGTAGAACGGTAAAACGTGACGGTAGAGCCAACGGAGCGCGACGGAGCGGTTGGAGGCCAGTGGAGGGACGAGAGCGTTGGGGATTGAGAGGAGGAGAGAGGTGTTTGTGTAGGAGAAGACCCGGATTATTTCCGGGTCAGAATCTGGTAACCGGACCGATGGGAAGTTGAGAGAGGTTAGGGTTTTTGCGATGCGGTCGGGTGATGGTGGAGGTGGAGGAGACGGCGGAGGAGTGCCTCTGGTTAAGGCGGTGGTGGTGGGAGGAGGGGAGAAGGTGGAGTAGGTGACGCCGATTGTGGTGGGAAGCGAGACGCTTCTGTGGAGGAGAGAGAGGAAGAGTAGTACAAAAACAGAGAGAGTGACGAAGAGAGACGACGCCATTCTTGTTTTTTCTCTGAGCTTGAGAGAGAGAGGTTTTTTTTGTTTTGTAGTGATGATTATGTTTGTGTGTGGACACGTGTAGTGAATTTATTTGTTTGGAGGTTGGGTTTCTGTTAGGATTGGCGGGAGAGTTCGTTATTGACTAAAATTTGATACTCAGAGATCTCACGGTGGATATGTATCGATCATGTCTTCTTCGTTGGGAGAGACGAGAGAGACAAAATTAGATCTGGACCGTTCAGGCTGGCTTCTTGATATAACCTGCCTGTAATACCATTGTGGACTTAAATTAACGAGAATATTGTTATTGGGCCGAGACCTGCGGGTTGGGCTTAGTGCATCAGGCCTAATCCATTACCCTTTAAAGCTGTATTTACACTGTAAATTTATATATTTAAAAATTTTGAATATTACCTTTAAATTAGATTATTAATATTTTAATTAAAACAAACAATAATTTTTCTTACTATTTTACTGTTTTGATTTTTGAATAGTTAACTAACTAATCCAAATTAAAAAAAAAAAAAAAGGAAGCAAATAAAATAAAAATAGTAAAGAAAAACAAAAATCTAAATCAATAAATGGGTGAACTTCTTCCAAGCCTAAAATTTAAGATGTAAAGCTGTTTATTCCTCCATTCTAGATCAGAAAAAATGGAGGAGGCAGCCCTCTGCCAAAATAAAAATACACGCAAAAAAAAAAAAAAAAAAACCTAATATCTAATAATAATTTTAGCAACTTTTATTTGTGCAATAATTGTGAAAAATCCCTTTTTTTTTTTATGTAAAGTTAGTGGGTTTCTAAATGCTATGATTTTAATTATATATATTATTTTAAATATTTTATAATTTATTTATTTATAATATTATTAAAAATGGAAATAGATGGCATATTTGGTAATTTACGAGGTGTGTTTACAAAATTTCATAGTTTTAGGGGTGTACATACAAAAAGGGGTGCACATAAAGATTTTTAGGGGTGTAGATATCTCACTAAAAAATATGCATACTTTTTAAGTGTTTACTCTATTCTCATAAGATGATACACATCGGCTAACTGTCAGCCTGATGCTACATTAGAGCATCTTCAATGTAAAAATGACATGGTAACAATGTCAAGAGACTTGCTTCCTATGTGGTATAAGTATGGACTTGATAGACAATCAACTTAAAAATTTGGTCTCAAATGCTTCTGTTTAAAACACATTTTGTTTTAATGACGTGTCCAATTTTATTTTATATTTTCTTTTTTATTTTATTTCCTTATAAAAAATAGATGAAAAATTAATGTCAATTTTAAATGTTTACCGATTTAACCTAAAAAAGAGCTGTACAACACGCTGTCTAAAAGTAGACGCCTAGACAGTCATATTGACAATGTCTAATATTTTTTTTAACACGTCAACTTGAGGTTGAATATACACAGCTGCATTGGAGACACAATTATAAACATAACGTCTATTTATCGTATATGACTTTTTATTTTTTTTCACAAGCCATTATTGCATTGGAGATATTCTTATAGACCAATTTGAGCACAAAACTTCAATCATGAGCACACAACTTTGAACATACTAATACACATCACCAAACTTTTTCTATGTCTGCAAAAGTGTGGTGATGTGTATTAGTATGTTCATAAGAGAAAAATTGAATTATAAAAACATCGGGACCCAATTTTTCTCTAATAAACACACACTTTGAGCGTATTAATATATATCACCACACTTTTACCATAGATATTATTATAATTAAAGTTATGTTACTGATATGGTAAAACCGTTGTGATGTATATTAGTATACTTAAAGTTGTATGCTCGTAAAAAAAAAAAAAAAAAAAATTGCATAGAAAATATAGATAATTGTAATCATATACATATAAAATGACAATGACGAAATTCCAATACTTCAACTTTATTTGTAAAGTTTCTGCTCCTTAGTCATCGAACCAACAGATTTATGAACTAGCTCATGATTGATTTGACAAACAGACAAACAACTTGCATTTTTCTTTTTTCTCTCTCCCCCATTTCGATATTTATGAGTATTTTTTTTTTTCCTTATAAACTAGAGAGTGGATTTTGTCAAATAATATATATGTTGACTGTGATTTTTAAATTATTCGGTTAGTGATGCCACGTAGGCAAATTGAAGTCTTAACTCGTCAAAGGTATGACAGCCAAAACCTCTTTCCTCCATACGGATTTGATGTAGTAGCCGAGTAACCTTTGGTTGATTAGCTGCTAAGGAGAAAACAATTATCTATATGAATATAAGATGAAAAGTAATCACACTTAATATAACATTTACATGGAAAACCCCATGGTAAATAAATAATAAAAAAATAAAAATAAAAATAAAATAAAAATTAAAAAAAAAAAAAAAAATCAGTCGCTGATATGAAAAGAGAAAAGATTTCACTATGTAAAGATGATTACAAGCTCAATACTCTCTCTAATGCTTATATTGCTCTCTTTTATTCTGTTGCAATGGTGTGTAAGTATCGGATTCGCAGTTAGAATCCCAGTGGCCGGGATTCTAGTCGAATATCCTGTTTGGGACTTGTTTTTTGGCTTGTGCTCATTCTTCTAGAAGTATAGAGTTGTTGACCGATTGAGATCCTTTAACACTTGGAACATATTGACATATCTCCTTATTGGAGTGTGATTCGGTGAGAAATTTAGGATTCCGTATCTGAGTAAAATTTCACTTGATATGATGTATCTTGGTAGGATTGTATTTCCAGATTTGTTGAGAGAAACTTGTTGAATGGACATCTCTGGTGTAAAAGTCTAGTTCATCAAGGATTCTTGGTCAAATAAACATCCCTCGCGGAATAGGTACACTCGTCGAGCATGTCTATTTGATTAATTTGATTATTCTGATGATGTGTCCTAGTTAAAGCCCTTTATGTTGACTTTGATGACGTGTCTTATTAGAAAAAAAACTCCTATAACAATATATATAAGGAATGATCTATGGCCCTATATCTCCAGAATCTTTTAGAGCCGGATTAAGATTACCTGTTGATCAGTCTGTTTTTTTTTCATATGTTTTTCGCCCATGTTTCCTATGTAATAAGCTTGTTTCTTGAGTAAAGTAGGTGTTTTTCCAAGTTTTTGTGAGCTGTGTAGGTTGTTAACTCTATAGAGAAGGTTCTTGGAAGCTTTTGATGAGATATCAGGGCGAAAAACAAGATGAAAAGAGCAAAAAGTTAAAGATTCGCGGCATAGACCACAAGCCAGGCAAAGATCCCAACCCAAGCGTAGCCAACGGTACAATCCAAAGGTTATACGTGGTGTAGACCGCTGTCCAGGAAATTGGTCCACTAAAAGTTTCCAGAGAGTCATCGCTTATTAGACTGCGGCTCATGCAAGTACCTAGGCCGCAGTATAGACAGCGGTCGATGCGATTCCTAGTTTTCTCAAAGAATGTGAAACCCTAATTTTGTGGAAATCATATAAATATTTCATATTCTTTCAGAAAGAAGACACAAGCAAGATGATATGTGCATTATTCTAATGCAATTCTCATGCAAGCCGCGCAGATGTAGGTTGTTTAGGCTGTTAGTTTGTGCATGCAATGTTCCATGCATGTAAGCACCCAATTTGATATTAAATAATGTGTTACTTTATTTCAGTTCCAAATAGTATAGTGGGTAATGGGTTAGCATAGTAGGTTGCTGGAAATCAGCTTCCATTACCCATTATCTTTGCTTTCATTGACATTATTTCCTTGTTATATGACATTACTTTGTTATTAATTGTTTAGCTGATTTGTATCAGGCTATATAATGCCTTGTTTCAATTAATTAAAATATCGAATATATATTGCAAAAGCAAATTATCCCCCTTATATCTCTTCTATTTCTCTCTTCTATTCTTCTTATGTATTTCGTATATGAAATACTTCTCCAAAATTCTTCTATGTAAATTTCCAGGATCGAAAATATACATACTATCCTAAATTATCTTTATGTATTTTCCAGGATTGGAAAAATACATAACAAATCTACACAGTAGCTCATAATTAAATCCTACATTTACAAGACATATTTCATCACCCATAAACCAATTCCATTCTACACTCCTGGCATCATACAATGAAGAAGACTTGAAGTTTGAAGACTCTCTTGAATGCCACTTGGGTTTCTTCTTATCTTTTCTTTTTACTCTTTAATTTTTGTTATGATGTGTTGCTAAATCCCATTCTAGGGGATCAATGTGAGTATTGTATGGATATTAGGTGTTCTCAATGACCTATTTCAAGAATATTTATTCAAGTTAGTTTCATTCAAAGTTTCAATTGTTTTAAATCTCGATTTGTTTTTAAATTGAATGCCACTCTTTATTTCAGATTGGGTGAGTAAATGCCATGCTTGATTGAATATATGCTCTAATTGAATAGAAAAGATTTTATGAAGGAGAATGACACTCTGAATTGATTTTGGCCTTTTAAATCTTTGTGCTTAAAAAATATATTCTCCAATATTCTTTCTAAATGCCATAGAAGAGTAGAGGATTAAGGTAAGTGATTGATTCAATCACACTAAAGAAAAGGTTTGGTCTTAACTTGAATAAATTGAGTGTTAATGATGTTAAGATAATTCCTAATTGTTCATAGCTTGACTCCATTGATTACCTAGTCTTATCATCATTCATATTCATTCTCTTGATTCTAGGGTGGTTTGAGATCATAATTAGATGTTTTTAGTTTTAGTATTTTGATTTTGCAGTCTAAACATGATTAATTCAATTTAATTTAATTTTCATTCACTTAAAATAGATTTTACACTAGAGTAATTAGTTGTAACCGATAATCCACTCAATCCCTAATAACAAACTTTCAAAAAAAAAAAAAACCCTATACTCAAACCTCTAGATAAAAATACACAGCGAATGAAATTTGGAGCCCCAAGCGGTTGACTCTTGGGCCTACCCTCATAACCGGCCCTGCACAAGCCTCTCCTCGCTCCTTGTAGCTCTTGAAATCCACTTGGCAAAGTAGAATCTCCTCTGGTATCTTCAATGATCTCCAAGATATGGGTGGATTTGGTGAAGTGATGGTGTAAATGTGGGTTATTGTGTGAATGAAACTCATGTAAGGTTTAAAGATGGGGTATTTGGGTGTTGGTGGCTAAGAGGTGGTGTTGGGTGGCCTGAGAGCTACCTTGGTTGCTTGATAGGTTGCTTCAGAAAAATGGCTCAAATGGGGGTATAAATAGTGTTGACGAAATTAGGGCTAGAAATTAAAAAATTATAAAAATACCCTTAGTGGAAAATTTGGAAAATACCCTTAGGGGCGCTGGGGTAATTTCACGGTCTTGAATCTCATCTTGTTGGACCGTGCAAGAAAGACAGCGAAACTCACTGGAATTGTGTTACAATTGTTACGGTGCGCTTAGATATGGGCTGTGGTGCATTTAGATTTTCCTTTTTGTCTTCTGGGTTGCTTTTAGAAGTGGTATGGTGGTGCGTTTAGATCTGCCCAAATTAGCTCTAAACGCACCGTTTCTTTAATTGACGTGGCACTGCTGGTTGATTTGCATGGCCAATTATATTGAGGCCCCTGATTTCTTCCAAACTCACCTAAACTTCATTCTTGGCTCGATTTTTACGCTTTTGCCTTTGATTTGTCTAAAATTACACCAATGCCCCTTAATTCCCAAAATCACATGAAACACTTATTTAAACAATTAAATACCCTGTTTTAACCAAGAAACGAACACAAAATATAGGAAATTAGGGATATATATATATAAATGGTGTGATCACAACGAACACAAAATATAGGAAATTAGGGCTATATATATAAATGGTGTGATCACATACCCATATTTCTAGTTCATTTGTGTAATTAGTGTTGTTAAACACGTATAATGGAACTGTTGTATGCTAAAACACAAATGGTGTGACTGGTGATTTTGTCTTTAGGATACCATGTGATACACTGGCCTTGATTTTGGGTTCTTTTTGAACCGAATTAAGGATTGTATTTGATTGATTTCATCTCTTGAACACAATTAGTAACAAGATCTCTGTATTTCACAGTTATTCAAATTACATGTAGAGCTGCCTGTTAATAGGCTTTTTATGTCGATCTATATAAGTCAGCATAATGCTAGTTATTACTTACACAATTTTTAACTAATTTTCGTCTTTTTTTGATCTAGGTTGTTTGAAATCACAAAATTAGTTGAAACACAAATTAAAAAGAGACAAAGCTTGATATTGGTTTTGTTACTGTAGTACAAATTCAAAGCACGTATAATTTGTTCCTTCTTATAATAGCAATTTTAGTTATTGATATTTTATAAAAATAAAAATGCACAATTTGTTTGATTTAGTGTTCTTCACAATTTAATTAAAATGATTATTAATATTTAGGGT
The DNA here is from genome assembly GCA_035582765.1 of Acer negundo. Classification (NCBI taxonomy): domain Eukaryota; kingdom Viridiplantae; phylum Streptophyta; class Magnoliopsida; order Sapindales; family Sapindaceae; genus Acer; species Acer negundo. The sequence continues at coordinate 4,151,320 of CM069242.1, forward strand.
TGATCTTGACATTTTAGAAATTGTTAAGAATAAATTATTAAATTTGAAATTTTTTTATGCCGGATGTAGAGAGTAAATAGGTGAGTGGAGAACTATTTTATGTGGTAATAGAGCCACTCTTATGTTATGTGTGTTCGAGGAAAATATATATATTTTTTGTTATTATATTATTAAATTATTATTTTTAGTTATCTTTAATATATTAAAATGTAAATATATAATAAATAATAGTAAAAAGGGTATAAATGTAAAAGTATTTATTTTTTTGTAACTTAAAAAAACAAACAATTTATTATTTATATTCAGTTTTAAGTGAAAAAAATAAACATGTTATTCGGTTTTAAGTTTTCAATCACTATTAAGTTTTAAGTACAATTTAGCACTATCTAGTCTTTAGACGAAAATCAAACGCAATCTATAGCTTAATGGAATTTAAGACAAGACAAGTTTTCCATTAAGCTTGATGAGATTCTTCCTTCTTTTTTGGTAGGAAGAATCTCATCCGTCTGTGTTGAGATTTCTGAAGCTGACATAGTGATATCCCAACTTGTTTGTAATGTTTTTCTGTGTTTTATTTCTTCTTCTGTAATTAAAAAAAAAAAATTAAAAAAAACATATTTAAAAGAGCTTTCAGTTATAATAAATTACAACAAATAAAAAATGGTAATGAAAAAAATATTTGTAATAAAAAAAAAATTGTATATAATATAATATCAAAATTTTTAGAGGGTAGTTGAGATAATTATATGTTAAAAATATAATAAAGAAGATCGAGCTTATTAGAAGAGACTCAAATTTCAGGCTTCTACACACAAAATAATCAAAGTTAACCGTATTTAAACTTCGATCCAATATTTTATTTTTGTCACTCTCTGAGTCTCTGTGTCTAAAAAATAATATCGTGTATTTCAAAATATGTATTATGAATCGTGGATTACATTTCTTTTTACCTAGTTTATGGGAAACATTTTAATTTAGAAATTTGTATTATATATTTGTGTACACCTTTGATGCAGTCATATGCGCTTTGATTCAGTAATATGAGCTTGTTTTTAGCCAATAATAAAAACTTCTGTCTCCGATGCTAATCTACTTATTATTACACTTAATAATTTTCATGTTTTTTTTTAATTACCCCATGAACTCATAGTGCTGTAGGAAAGTTGCCCCTAAACTTTTTTTCTTGATACTAAACTCTCTTAACTTCTATAAATTTGTAAAAACCGATGGATTACTAACTTCCGTCCAATTTTTGATCACATGCAACCAGACTATTAAATTAAATGTATTTAAATTAAATTAAATAAAAAAATATTAAGAAACAGAAAAAATAAATAAAAATTGAGATCCAATGAATCTCCAAATTTCCAGATCTCCATCGTTTCAACAAGGTAACCAAAACCAAAAGCTGAATTTGAGTAATCATATAATACCAATCAGTTCGTTTGACAAATCAGCCAAATGATTGACTGTTTTGGACCAAACAAACAAAAAGAAATGATTTTAGGGTTGAAATAGCTCAAAAATCAAAATGAGTTTCCATATTCATCTCAAATATTCAAACGGGTATTTGTGTATAGAGATCAAACAAGGCTTGATCATTTGGAGATCTGGAAACGATGGAGATCATCGGTTTTTGCGTCTCTTGCCTCTCATTAATCTTCAAAAAGCCCTAACAACAATGGCGGCACCAGTAGAAGAAAAGGATGCGTGACATTGGTTCTTCCACGCTACAATAACACGTAAAAAAAGTCAATCCTTTCCTCGTCCTTGAGAATTCAGATTGATTCATTCACCACATTCTTCAAAAGCACAATTAACAATGGACAACAAAACCCTTCTCTTCCTCTTCTCTCTCTACGCATCCGCCGTCTATGGCCCATGCGCAGCTCACCAACTACGGCTTCCCAATCGGCCGGTCTCCTCCAAATTTCCAGATCTCAATCTTTGGAGATCCATTGGATCTCAATGTTTTTTCCTCTGTTTATTAATATTATTATTATTATTATTATCATCATTATGATTATATATATATATTATTATTATTATTATTTTAAAAGTTTATTGATAAATAATAATAAGTATATATATTTTTTAAATACCAACTTTGCCCCAAAGTCTGGTTGCACGTGAAGAGCACGTGACCAAAAATTGGACGGAAGTTAGTAATCCGTCAGTTTTTGCAAATTTATAAAAGTTCAGTGCCTAGAAAAAAGTTTACGGGGCACTTTACTACCGCGCTATAAGTTCAGGGGGCCTTGGTGCTATTAAACCTTATTTTTAAACATTTTACTTTTCTTAAACTATTGAATGAATCAATCTCAGTAATCTAAAGATGTCTAAAATAAATAATAATAATAATATAAGATGTCTGCATCCATGAGCATATTCGAGTCGAGGTCGAGGCCTGCGGACAATAGCGAGTTATTTACATCCAATAGGTTTGGCTACAATCACTCAACTTAGCTTTGTGTGAATATTTAAGGTTTGAATCGTTTGCATTGCAAATGCATGTCAAGTGATGTATAATTATCATATTATTCATCATATCATTAACTTATTAACCTAATGGAAACAATTAGTTATTAAGACATTGAGTAGCTAATTATTTTAGTTGTGTAATTTTAATTTCTTTTAACACTGAGAAGTGCGAACAATCACTATTTTTCTTTAATAGTATTTCTTTATTTTTATTTTTCTTTTCAATTGCATGCCAAAACTTTAGTTATTGTTTTATGAATTCTCTACGTGAACAATTCTTATTTCACCAGGATGTTCAATTTGAAAAGGAAAAAATGCTTAACTTTTGTCTTGGTCATGTCAAAAGCCTTTTTCATCACCACTTATTAATCTATAAGTGGACTACCTACTGTTTCTACTTTCTAGCAAGGTTATGGTTTTATAATAGTATCAAAACGATCAAGATAAAAAAACATTTTTTTACGATTCGAACAACTGACTTGGAAGTCATTTATCAAAGTTCCAATCTCGTCCATCTACCAGTTGAATTATGCTCCTGGATACAGGATGAATAAACATTTATGTTTGGTTACTGAAATCAAATAACGTTATATGAATATGTGATTTTTTATTTTTTAGCTAGGCCAACGGGTGGGCTTAATGCATTAGGCCCATACCCTGAAAATATATTTATTAATCAAGCTTAATTCAATACTAATTCAATTTAATGCAGTCTAACGTAAATCACTTTCACCGTTGCAATTATAATAAAAAATCACTTAATCATCTCTTACAATTATCCTACTATGTTGTATTAAGCTTTAATGTCCCGGAGTCAATTTACATACCACCGCATCATATTGACATCTAATCAAGTGTGATTTTCATGGTAACACGTAATGTAATTTCAATTGCTAACCACGTCGTGACACCTTGAAGAAACAACAACCATCAACATAGTTTTAACTCACGATGATGATAATAAAAATAATAATAATTCCATCCAATCAAGTGATCAATTATTTCGATTTCAAATTAATCACAAATACCTAAACGATGATATGATTCTCTCTCTCTCATCGCTTCTTTTATATGTGAATGGATGGTTTCAATAATTTTCAAATTGCCCGGATGTCTAGACTTTCAAAACAAGTACTCTACATTTCCACGTAATATAGTGGAGTGATGGACTGATGGTTCCGTTTGGGCCTGTATATTTTATGATCATTATTCTAAAATAAAAAATAAAAAACAGTTTTTAACTTATTTTGTCAAAAAAAAAAAAAAAAACTTATATTTTATTTAAATTAAAAATAAAAGAGTATTGTTTAAATTTTGCATATGATATCTACTTTTGTGAAGTACTTTTATATTAATGGGAAATTTTCATGAAAATCCTCTCTCGTTTTTCATATCATATTTTTATAGGTTTAGACAATAGTCACATAGGACTTTAAGAATTTCTAAATCAATTTTAATATGTTAAATTTGACAACTTCCCGGTTTATTATTAGTTATAGGATTAATTGCTCAAACATCCCTAATTTTAGGCAATATTACACGTATCTTCAACTTTTCCTTTAATTGCACAAACCTCCTTTTGAAAACATTGACCAACGCTGATTTTAACAATTGACTGGATGGACATAACTAAAAGAAACAAATGCCCTTGCTAAATATTTCTACAATTAAAGATATACCCAAATAATAATTAAACATTAGCCACAAAACTTTTCAAAATTAGAAATTCTCCCACTCACCACTCACCACTCACCACCATCTGTCTCCCTCCACCACGTCGGTCGCCGCCAGTATTGCGGAGGCAACCAAAATGAATGGAGGAGGCTCACGTCCTCCTCCTTGATCCAAGAGGTGAATGCGAGCCTCCACCATGGAACCTCCACTCGAGATCAAGGAGGCTCCTCCACTTAAGATAAAAGAAAAAAATGCCATTGCTAAATATTTCTATAATTAAAGATATACCCAAATAATAATTAAATATTAGCCATAAAACTTATCAAAATTAGAAATTATCCCACTCACCACCTTCTGTCCTCCATCGTGGCGGTTACCGCCAATATTGTGGAGGCAGCCAAAATGAATGGAGGAGGCTCGCGTCCTTTTCCTTGATCTAAGGGGTGAACGCGAGCCTCTACCGTTGAACCTCCACTTGAGATCAAAAAGGCGCACACCATATATAGGAGGCATCGCGTGCTCCTCCCTTTATAAAGAGGTTCACCACCTCTACCCATAAAGGAGGAGGCGGTGATGCCTCTAGATCTGGATGAGGCGTCACACGATGATATGACCCACCTCCACTCCTATCTTGAGTAAGAGGGAATCTTGTGAGAATCTTATCTTTTTCTTTCTCAGGTGGGCTTGAGTTTGAGATTTACAACCTAAGCACCTACATACCCTATACTCAATAAGGATCAAAGCCCCCGTACTTCATTTAACTTTATCCTAGCCAATGAAAATACAATCTTAAAAATTATTAGCTATAGAAAACTTTTCTCAAATTCTTTCTTATATTCTGCATTTCTTGTGCTAAACTTAATCTGTAGAATACCTTTCTATATCCTTTTCTAAATCCTGCATCTCTTCCTGAAATAAATTTGAAAGTTGTTATGTAAAACAAGTTAAGAACCAATTAAAGATCTTTTCTTTACAACCCATTTTTTTTCTTCTGTAAATTCTATATAATATAATACAAGCATTTTTTGATTTTATAAAATATAAATATCTGATTTAAGGTTTGATAATCTGATAACTTTTTTGAAAATATGAAATCTTTTCTCCATTGATCATTATCAGTAATATACATATATTTATGAAAACTCTTTATCAAACTAGTACTAAGGGGAATATCTCACGTACGTGGCAAACCATCTCAATGCACACACACAGCAGGGGAAAAACATCTCACATACACAGTGATATCTGATTACCTATGCATAGCGATTATCTCATATACACGTTGATATCAAATCAGACGTGCAGAGTAATCTCATTATAATCTCACATACATATTGATATCTGATCGAACGTGCAGAGTAATCTCTCATACATATGCAAAGCAGCCCCAAAGGCTAATAATCTGTATATAATCTCACATACACATTGATATCTAATTGAACGTACAGAGTAATCTCACATACACTTCAAAGCAACCCTAAAGGTTAATGATCTGAATATAATACTGCTGAGAAGGGTACATAATCTAATATCTTAAAATCTAAGCAATCTTTTGAAAACTCTTTTAGTTTTCCGAACATACTTATCTAATTCTTTTCTAAATTCTTTTCTAAAAACATGAATGAATATTCTTTTCTTTTCTTTTCTGAAAATCTCATAAAACACTTGAATCTGAAAATCTGAAAATCTAGAAATCTTTCTAAAAATCTGGATATCTATCTGGATTTCTGGAAATCTATCTGAAAATCTGTACATCTGGCAATCTAGAATTCTGTCTAAAAATCTGGAAATCTGGAAATCTAAAAGTCTAACTAGAAATCTTTATGAACATAAGTGAACTATTCTTCTTTCTAAATCATAATTCTTAATCTATTTTTGAATTCTGTAAATCTACACATTTATTAAAAAACATATATCATCTGGAAATCTGTTTTCTAAATAAATGAATAAATCATTTATTTCTAATAATTCTCTAAATAATTAAAGCTAAAATATGATTATGAAATAAGTAACTTAATTATAAATAAATCTCATGTGCTCAAATCTATTATAGGACTGGATTCCATTTGGATTCAGATATTTCTTCATCTTCCATCTCCTTAAGGGGTCGTTTGTTTTTTTGTCTGAAGATTGAATAGTCCTAAATTTTACTGAAGACTGAATAGTGACTAAAACCTGAATCTGAATGACATGTTTTTTTTTCTCACATCTGAATGTACTGTCAATATGTTTGTTTTTAAAAAATAATATTGTCTGAAAAGAAGTAATTTTACATTTATACCACGTTAAACAATTATACATATAATATAGAATAAAAACAATCCAATAATAATAATTATATATGAACATATATGATGATCTTCTTCTTCGATTACAAACAAACTTTATTTTTACTAAAAAAATAAAAGTTTTTTTTTTTTCAAAAAATAAAAGGGGCAGCAGGAAAACTCATACAAAACACTCTAAATATATATATATATATACACATCACCCTAATATCATAATAAAATATTAATATTAAACACCAATATGAGAAGTGATTAGGGTTCTTTTTTATTTTTAAAGCTATTTAAAATAAGCAATATATTAAAATAAAAATTTCTATACAATATATAATTATGATGGAATTAGAGATATATTATATATGGAGGATAGTATCGGGAGAAAAGATTTTAGATTACATTTAATGAAATTCAGTGATTTACAATTAATTGAAAAATCTGAATATTTTACTTTTTATTTTAAGTTGTTTTTTTATATTTTTAAATTATTTGACCACTAAAAAATAAAAAAATAAAAAAATAAAAACTTAATAATTATAAAGTGGAAAAAACAAACGTCTCATAAGTCTATCTCTCTATTATTTCTGTCCTAATCTCTCTAACTATCTCTTTCTCAAGCGCATACACCGGCTTTCTTTCTTTCTTTCACTGATTTTTTTATTATTTTTTATTTTTTATTTATTTATTTTTGTCTCTTAGCCTTAGCCGACGAGACTCTCTTACACATATCTCTTCTTTTAATTCTTTCTTATTTCTATCCTCTTGCCACCTATCATCACACACTAGCCACCTCACACCTCCCAAATGATGGCACCACTTCAACATTCCTCCTTTTTGTAATTTTATTCTTCTTTAAAAAAAAAATATATATATATATATACTAATCTGACTTCAAAGAAATGAATGTCTCAAATAGGGCTTGGGCTTTATAAATGCAATGGATTGTTGGCTTGGGTCAACTTGGGTCTAGGCTTAGGCTTTTGGGTTTATCTAACTAAATCTTGGATCATGTGTTTGGATTTGGATTCCAGACTTGAAAAAAATTCTAGAACTGGACCTTACACAGGAGCCTCCTTCAACAATTTTTGGCCACCTTCACACATAAGCGACAACGATAAAGGGATAAGAGGATATGATTGGGGCATATTTATGATTTTGTAAACATCTGGGATGATTTTTATAGTTTTTATTTGGATATATTTATAATTATATAACTATTTGGGGTTCCTTTGGTTTTTTTAATTTTGTAATGTATGAAAAGGACGGTTTTACCATGTTCCGTTGATTTGGCAGTCAGTCAAATCTTTAGTCAATGTTTTTCAGGGGAGGTTTGCACAATTAAAGAAAAAGTTGAATATGCATGCAATATTGCCCAAACTTAGGGGTGCAAAGCAATTAACCCTTATTTATATTATAACGTGGGCCTAAATCATTTCCCAATAGCAGAAAATAATTTTTTAAACCATTAGTCCATTATAAATTTAGCTGTTGAGGATGATAATATGATTATTTTTATTTATTTATTTTTTTTATATACCATGACTCGAATCTAATATATTGTCAATTTTTTTACCACCAAACCGTATTTGATTTTGGTGGAAAGATAACATGATTATATGATTTAAATTTATACTTAAACAATTATAGTCCAATTTGATTTGGTGATAAGAGCACACATTCAGTCTGGAAATATCTTACGTATGAATCGCTACAAACGCATTGATTAGCTATTCCCATGTGGGTTCATACAACATTAAAGGGTAATAGAAAAAAGTTGGGACTTATATTAAAAATATAAATTCAGATAAATATAAGGTGAGTATGTATAATTTTTTATTGTTGTTGTTTGGATTTGTATAGCATTGAAATCGGATTATATTCAAGTTAGGATCTGAAACCGAAAGTTAAAGGAAGCATGGAACTGGTCGCTGATTCCCAGACTAGGATATTGGTGTTTGAAAATTAGGGATGTCAAAATTAGCCATTGATCTGAGAAACCGTCCCGCCAAGGGCAGGTTTAGATTTACCATTTATGTTTTGGTATGTGGCTGGTATTTTTTTCAATCTCCGATTTAATTTTGGTACGATTATGAGATTTCAAATCCCCGCCTTGCCTCGTCCCCGTACCCCGTTACCAACATATATATATACATATATATATATATATATATATATATATATATTGAAGCACGTAATTAGTACCAGAATTAACACTAAAAAAAATAGTACTATGACTACTATCTTAATTAGGAAATATAATTTTTCATCATATTTTTCCCTCCCAATAACATAATTTATTAATTCTCTCTCTCTCTCTCTCTCTCTCTCTCTCTCTCTCTCTCTTTCTCTTTTCCCCCCTTTTTCCTTCCATTGAAACACTACTCAATTTCAGATCATTATATATAATATACCATGTCCTCACCTTTCTAATAGGGTAAAAATTCCAGTGCAAAATGATATTTTCCCTTTCTTTTTATATACCGCACGTGGTAATGACCACTCGAACCTTTTATCTATATCTATTGTTTTTAATTACGGTTTATCATCTATAATAAAATGATTTAATTTCTCTAGACACTCATTTTTATTAAATTAAAAAAATAGTTTTTTAATTATTGAATACCGTTAAAATAAATGAAATTATAATTTAAAGTTTATTATTATTACTGTAATGTAAATGACCCTATTAGAAAGGTGAGGACATGATTTACCATATTCACTGGTCTTTCCCCTGAAATCGAATTAATGTTAAAAGAACCCCTTTTGTTAGTATTTTTAGCTAAAAAGCTAACTCTGACATTGTCCAACAGATAAAAAGATGATTTTGCCCTTCAATTTCTTTCAATGCCAGACAACACGTGATTTAATATATGAAATTACAATTTTACCCTTGAATGCCATTCAATGCTAGACAACAAATGATGTAATAGCTGAAATTACAATTTTGCCATCGAATTCAAACCGTTAAGGACAAACGACTATATACAGCCCTATATAAACCTACATTCCTCCTTTCTATTTCAAACACACAATCTACCATTTTCCACCTTTATTCACACACATTTCAAAGACCCATTCACACATTTTTGCACCCTTAATCACACACATTTGAAACACAAATTCACACACATATTTCAACCACCGTGAAGAATTACTAAAGGAAGTTCAAACACAGTAACCAAAGGAAGCAACAACAATGGTAGAGTTGTGATATTCAAAAACAAATCATGCAGATGTGGTAAAAAGGAAGGGGTTAGAATCTCATAGTCAAGTGATAATCCAGGGAAGTTGTTTTTTTTTTCCTTTGAAAAAAGGCAATTCAAAATTTTTAAATGGTGGCAGTCGGACGAAACAGAATTTATAGGAAGTATGCAATGTCATAAAGAACTTAACATAAAGTATACAATTGATGAAGAATTTGATTAAATGCAAGGATGCATAGTCTGGAATCGAGTCTAAATGGATCTATGCAAAACCTGGAAAGGAATCATAGATATAAGTTTCAATCAGAGATGATAATGCTAGCAAATATTGGTCTCTCCATATATGTGTTTTATGTTAGTTTGATGAATATGTAATGCAATCGATGAAAGGGTTCAAAAATTAAATGTCATTTTTTGGAGGTGGGTTTTCAAGACTATCACTGTTTTAATAAGTTATGTTTAAAAGACACATATTATAGTGAACGGATAAAAATACCCCCATAGTACTTCCACGTCAACTTTCTTTCATTCAGTTTACAGTGACAGAGTTGTGAAGTAGAGAGAAAAACTCTAGTTGAAATCCAGGCGATCACTCGAATGGCGACGGAGTGGCGTTACGCTGATGCACTCGGGGGTCGAGCTCAACACTGTTCGATCCTTTGTAAAGTTGTATAAAAGGCTCGGGCAATTAAGTAAAAGGCTCGGGTAGTTCATTAAAAGGCTCAAGCACTATATAGAAAGTCTCGGAGATACAAAATTAACAACAACAAAAAAATTATTGTTAAAAAGGCTCGGAAAAGGCTCGGGCAATTAAGTAAAAGAATTAGGCAGTTCATTAAAAAGCTCGGGCACTATATAGAAAGTCTTGGAGATACAAAATTAACGAAAAAAAACGATTGTTAAAAAGGCTCAGACAGTTCATTAAAATGCTCGGACACTATATAGAAAGTCTCGGAGATACAAAATTAGCAACAACAAAAAAATGATTGTTAAAAATGCTTGGAAATTCTTGGGCAGTTCATTAAAAGGCTCGGACACTATATAGAAAGTCTCGGAAAAACATAATTAACAAAAAAAAAATTTGTTAAAAATACTCGAAAATAACTCACAAAGGCTCGGACATTAGTCACAAAGTCTTGGACATTACTCACATAGGCTCGGATATAACTAACAAATGCTCGGACATAAAAAAAGTGTAATGTTCATACAAAAGGCTCGGGCAGTTCATGAAAAAGCTTGATAACTAATTAAAAAGGGCCATAAACTATTTACAAAGGCCTAGAGTTTCATTGATGGTCTAGAGTTTCATTGATTATGCTTTTAAATTGCAATTGCTCATTATTTGTATTTTTCGAAGTTGCATTAACACTCTTCGTTGGTTTCTTATCACTGTTTCCATTTTGCCTTTCATTGTGTGAATTTTAATATTCATAACATGATAAGATGAGTGATCTTATGTAACTATATGAATGTCGAACTCGTTGGAGAAGAAAATGAACTTAGATTTCATTTTACGGAGCTTTCCACTTTAAGACAGTTGGAGAGAGAAGTAGATCTCAGACAACTTTAAAGTATCTTCCAAAAGCTATAGTCAAAAAAATAATTAAAAAATGTATACAGTAAGGGCATTTTGGAAGTTACTTATTTTGGTGCATTTTAAACTTAAGTTATTAAAGTGGTGATAATCTAAAACACCAACTCAAAAAAGTGACAAAACCCACTATTTCCACCTTGATGAAATATCAATTATCCAATATCATCAAATTTCAGTCATATACATAATGAAAACATAAGCACAAAAACACTATAAAAAGCAGAAAATAAGTCAAAGAAGATGTTCATATAATAATTCATTAAAAGTACCAAACATTGTTTAATACAAACTACCATTGTTTAATACTATTAGTGGCAGTAAAAGTACTAACAAAAGTAAAAACTACTATCTCCAACAAAAGGCATGGCACCTAAGCACTATAATAAGTTCAAAGTGCTACCAAAATACTGATAGTTCATATAATAAGTTCAAAGGCATGGCACCAAAATTAACATAGTTCATATTTCTACATAAACACTAATTCCTACTTAGACACTAACAATTAAGATTAACAATAACATCATTTCATCTGAGTCACTTGAGATTCTGCTTGAGTCTGAACCTGTATGGGCTGTGAAGATGAACCAACATCTGCCTTACTTTTTAGAGCCCTCTATCTCTGTTCGATAATATAAAACAACCTCAAATCATAATTACATCAAATTAATCAACCATGCATGCAATAAAGAGTGTGGTTCAGTATATAACTTAGTGGGAGGCTATGAAGAAGAGGCATCCCCTTCTACTTGTAGGGTGTTAGAATGTGAAGAAGAGACACCAACATTAGCTTGTGTTTTTGAAACATTCTTTCTTTATAAACAAGTAAAAGAACAGAAAATAACCAAAAGAAAATCACACCATTTTAACAAAAAAAAGTAATTAAAAAAAAAAAAAAAAAAAACCAACCAACACTTTAGTTACCTTAGTAACTTGAGAAGTGTTCTCACTTTTGCAAGACCTTGAGTTATGTCCAGGTTGTCTACAATTTCCACACACAACAGTTCCAGTCCTTGCTGCTTTTTGTTTCTCACTCGATTCCCTCTTCCTTATAAGTCTTGGCCTTCTTGGTAATCTTTTCAGTGGTGGTGCTTCTACATGTGTTGTTTCAAGATCAGCCTATGCATACAAGTCTGGAATGTGATGGATCATAGAGCTGTAGGTTCTTAGATAGGCAAATTTGGACAACATTTAGGGATGGCAATGTATCAGATTGGGAATGTATACCCCTATATCCATCCCCATATCCGTTTGAGATATGTATTTCCATCATCGCATCCATCCTCATTTCTAAGTGAGCGAGACAAATTTAGGTAATCTCCGAATTGAGGTAGAGATATCCATCCCCGTTCCGTCTACATTCGTACCTAATGAAAAAAATATAAATTTTTATAGTTTACAAGAGAAAATTGTAATTGACACGTGTAATAGTACATTATGTCTTATTTAAAGGGAGAAACAAATACATCCAATAAAGGGCAAATAGAAAAAATAATAATTTATATAATTGGAATTCATAATTACATAATATTTTTTATATATTTTTAAAATATTAAAATATATAATGGATCCGAATAAGGATGGATATCCATAGACGAAATCCATCCCCATCCTCGAAAATAAAATGGATATTAGGATGACATCCATCCCCGTTCCGTCTTCAAAGTAATAGTATCTATCTCCATTTTAAATAGAGCGGATTCTTACGGATATTTATATCCGTGGATAATTTTGTCATTCCTAATTTGAACTGATGTATGTTGTAACTTGTATGTTCATGTTTTCTACTATTTATGTATATATGTTTGATTACGTTTTTAATTAAAGCATGCAAGTATGTGAACCTATATTTGAACTGATGTATGTTGTATGTTCATGTTTTTGTCACAATTTCAATAAGTCCGGATTTTTTCAACATATATGTTACTATTGATACTAAGGAGGTTGAGCTTGGTAGTTGTGATGCGGACCACATTAGTATGATAGTATTGTTGCTTACATTGTCTGAGATACAAACCGGTAGTGACAAAGTGCCTCAAGATGATTATAGTGTTTGGGTTCACTTGCCTTGGTCAACTTAGAAGCAGGAGGTGTCAAGTGATAGTGAGATCTTAGAAGTGTTTAGGTAGTTTAGAGGTCATAATTAGCAAACAAAAATAATGTTTGAAATAGAAAAGAGGCCATATATGCCACTTGTACCAATTGAGGAAAGATGAGTGCTACACATGGAAAAATGATATACTACTATCTGTGAACAAGAAGATATTGGAAAATTGTGAAGAGAGTAGAATCATTAAGACTCTACATTCAGGTGGGGGAAATATGAGATGTTAGGTGTAGGTAGGGCATACACTGCCAACTTACTTGAAAAAACTTGTGAGTGTGGCCAATGGTAGGTTAGTGGGATGCCATACAGTCATGCATTGGCTAAGATTAGACACCATTTTGAAGTTAATAGTGATGAGGGCAACGTAACTGAATTTATTGACCCAATGGGTCAACCCTTCAATTGGACGAAATTACTAACATAATGAGTTCTTTTAATATTAATTTGATTTCAAGGGGATTAACGGTCAATATGGACAAACCCGGTTCTTACCTTTTTAAAAGGGTAAAGGTCAGGGGTAAAATGATCTTTTCCCAAAAAGAAAAGATAGTACTAACACATTAATGTAAATATTTTGATCCAATGTTTGTTTCACTTTTGTCTCCCCCGACCCCACCCCACCCTTTTTTTTTTTTTCCCTTCTTCTGGTCATTTGGGACAAACAGTCGTCCTTACTCCTTATACAATAATGTATTTGGTGATATTTTGTATTAGAATATATAAGTTTATATAAATCTTGGATGCGAATTTTGTTAATAAATATTTTAACAAATAAAAAAATCATAAGTTTTTGTTATTATAAAATATATATTTGTTGTATTATATTTTTTTAAAATGATAATCAACATATTATTAAATAAATTATAATTCATATTACCAATTTCAATAATATTTAATAATTTTTTATATTTAATTTAAAAAATTAAAATATAAGTATCTTTAGTATAGAGTCATACCACCTTGCTGTAACAATAAAGTTATTAAACTTAATAACTATCATTATATTGGATGAAAGTAAATACCATTAGATCGGATGAAAACAAATCCATTGTATATTATTAAAATTTGAAATTAATGTTTTTTATTATAGTAAAAGCTTGAAACATTTTCAATAGGTTTCTTTTATATATATTTATATTGGATATAATTTGACAAAGTAAGTAAATGATTTTATTAATACTCTTAAAAAACGAATTGTTAAATAATAATAAAAAAAATTACATTATAAATTTACTTAACACGTATATTTTTTTACCCATATAAATAGAGTTGTTGCATGTGACGAGCTACGACTTTATTGTTACACGTCATGTCAAATTTGTTACAACATTAAATCGTTACTACATACTTCTTAATTATATTTTTTTTTACGTAAAACGTTTTACTTATAAATTTTATATGAAACTTGTTACAAAATACATATATTTTGTTACCCATATAAACCGAGTTATTACATACTACAGTAAAGTTGTTACATACTACAGTAAAGTTGTTACGAACTATAATTTTATTGTTACACATCATTTAAAATTTGTTACAAAGTTGAAATTGTTACCACACACGTCTTAATTACAACTTTTTATCCAAACAATTTTACAATGTACAAAAATTATATTACAAGTAATTTTTGATATAAAAAAAACCCAAATATTTAAAGTGAAATTTTGATTCAAAAATTATTATGTTACAAACATTTTATAAAATTAATTCAATTAAATATTAATTTCAAAATATGTTACATCAAAAATATTATAAAAAATAAAACATATATATATATATATGTTTTTTATTTTATGATAATAAAAATAATTTAAAATCAAAAAAATTAATTTCAACTATTTTAAATATATTATATTATAAATATTTAACTAAATTAAATACAAATTAAAATAATAAAAATATATCACGTAAGATTATTTTGAAAATATGCATAATCTTTATCTAATTATTATTTAAAAAATTTTAAACCAATTATTAATATTAAATTAAATTAGTTTATTACATTTTTAAAATAGATTAAAAAAATGTAATATAAAATAACTTGAAAGTTACCGATTAACTGGTTATAACCAATCATTTCATCATTTTAAAGTGCTTGGCTGTCATATGTTAATTAAGTATTTGAGGAATTTTGTAATAAAATTTTAATAATGTTATTGGGTTTTAATCTCCCAACAATGTAGCCATATATGTGAATGTTAAATTTTTTTTACGTTTTCATTTATTTTAATGCAATTATTGGGATATATGTTTACATTAAATGCAATTTAAAAAGTAAATTGTGAGAAAATTAATTGAGACAAAGGTGGTGCTCGATATATGAGACAATCCATGTGTATGGAGATTAAGGATGTCAAAATTACCCATCGATCCGGGGACCTGTGGGGATCCCCCCCATTAGTGGCAGGTTTAGACCTACTATTTATATTGTGGTCTAAGACCAGTATTTTTTTTCAATCCCATAATTAGTTTCAATTCGATTACCGGATTTCAAATCCCCGTCCCGTCCTGTCCATGTACCCCGTTTTATATATATATATATATATATATAAATTGAAGCACATAATTAGTAGTAACTAAAAAAAATTATGAGTCAAAGTTCAAAATTAGTGAAATTAAACCTAAACTTGGGGTATGTTTGTATAATTTACCCTAAATATAAACCAAAATTTGACAAAACTAAAATTAAAAAATATATATATTTATTACTCAACTTCTTCTTTTTTTTTTTTTGGATCTATGTAGAAATATATCTCAATTTAATTAATTAAATATATATTGAAACACTATTTTTAAATGAATCCATTTTTACTCACTTTTACTCGGAGTAAGTATTGCCTTCTCTTAGAAAAATGATATGTATCTAAAGAATAGTAAATTTGTCTAAAAAGTAATTATATTTGGATAAATTTACCTTACTTCGTAAACACATATGTCATATCATTCATTTAAAAAGAGACAATGGTTACGTAAAAAGGGGTGAGCAATTTTTTTTGTTGGCCACTAGGCCCACTACCCTCGTGATCCGAATCTCCATGTGCGAAAGCAGACATTTAAAGCAGACATTATTCCATACAATTCTCGATGATGGTCCTGACTTTCTGGTACAGGATTTATTTTATTTTATTTTATTTATTTATTTTTTAAAACTTTCAATGCATTGAATGCATCAGTGAAGCGATGCAACTGACCACTGATATGTTAGCACGAGTATGTGTCAATATTTTATTTGTTTTTAAATACTTTATATCAGCGTATCGATATCAAGTATACCTATCAGATTTGGATCTCTTCGTTATCTCTTTTTGTTTTCACTTGAATCAATTGTGTAAAATAATTAGATATAAAAATTAATATAAATAATTAATACTCTTGATTTACTATATTTAATAAGTATCAATAGATTATAAATATGAATACGATATTAGAAAAATAAAAGTGAGGAGTGGATATAGATATGCAGATGTACATCAGTGAGGGATGCATTCGGTTCAGAGCATCTCCAACATTGCTTCATCCATCACGACAACTTCAACCAAGTGTGTACTGTTTACAAATCAGCTCTCTAATGTTATTTCATTTTTCGTTTTCTAAGATAAAAAAATTATATTAAAAAACAGTAGCACGCTGGGTTTACCTCGCACTGCTCCTCCACGCTTGCCTCTCTCTTTGTTTTCTTTTAAACGTCACATCAATTTAATCAACTTTTATTTTTTAATTTACGTTTCTAATTAATATTTTTTATACTTAATTATATAATATATATTTTTAAAAAATATACCATTAAAAAATAATATACATATTTAATTTATATAATTTACTTATTAATATATATTTAAATAATATTAAAATTTTATATTCTTTTATTTGTTAGGATATTTATTGAAATTTGAAAAGATGTTTTCCTTTATGGAAAATTTGTTATAGAATATTAAAGTGGAAAAAAATTTAGTTTTAACGTATTCTTAAAAGATTGTTTTATAATTTCGAATTGGAGTAAAATTCGGTGAAAACATTGAAGATGCTCTCCTCAAAGATTTCCATATCCAGCTGGAATGATAATAAGCCAGCTGTTTACAGCCACATACAATCAATTATTGTGATCTGCTGAGCTCAGACGTGTCAGAATCAATTAATAATTCTAGGGTTGGTAGACACGATTGATCAGGGAAATTAATTAACTTTGCTGAGTTGTAAAGTTGACAAGTTGTACGAGATATTACCAGGATTCTGGACTTAACTTTTTTTGTTTTTTTCTCATCTTTTTATAATTTAATTACACTTAAACATAAGAACGAATTAAACACACCTCCCCTGAGATTTGCTAAATTACAGATGAAAACGACTTAATTATTAAATAACACTTACTTCCTTCACCGTCAACCAACGTCCGTCAGACTTAACCTTTGACTAAATCAAAAAGGGTAATCTTGTCTTTCAACTTATTAAACCCACTAAAGGACAAACAAATATTAAAAAAAGGAAATAACGTAGGATTTAATTATTTAAAAAAGTTTTAAAATACAATATTGAAAAAAGGTTTTAAACATAAAACTAATTCAATTTATAATTAATAATTAATAAATATAATAAAATTAAATTAAAAAAAATTATGTTTAGAGATTAAGAATTGAATAAAAAAATAAATAAAACAATTACAAAACTTAAATAAAAAAAATATATATATTGAATAAAAAAAAAAAATTACCTCTTAACAAATCTTATCTCTAATCACCACCACCCAATCACCTTCTTCTTCTTATTCACCAAAACAAATTAAAAATTAAAATCACCATCTTCAATCATCTCCACCAATCCAAATCCAAATCACCTTCATCTCCCTTAATCTCATCTCTCTCGATCCACCATGACCAAATCCCATTAACATCTCTCTCTCTCTCTCTCTCTCTCTCAATTTTGTCACCAACGGCCACCGTAAAAACAAGAAGAAGAAGAAGAAGAAGAAGAAGAATGGATGGAGAATTTGGAAAATGATGAAGAAGAAGATGATGAGGCTGTGGAAAGATCTGGAAAATTTTTGTTTAGAGATGGATCTTCGATGGAGTTCGTCTCCACCGGTTCATCATTTTCTTTTTTTCATTTTTTAATTTTTTTTAATAATTTGATCTCTATGAATTGGTGGATTCTTTTGGGATTATTAATTTGTGGATTGAAGAAGAAAGAAGAAGATATGAATTATTGAATTTGACTTGTGGATTTTGTTTTTGAGATATTAATTATTGAAAGATAATTTTTTTTTTTCTTTTTTTATAAATAGATTTTGGGTTTTAGATATATTTGTTAGTAATTTGTTTTTTTAAATTTTTAAATTTTAATTTCTATTTTTGTTTTTGAATTTTTTGTAATATTAATTATTTTAATAAGTTTTTTTTTTTTTAATATGCATCATTTTTTTAATGGATACTATCAAAAACCCCCTCTAGTTTGAGTTATTGGTTAAAAACCACCATCTAGTTTCATTTTTAGCCAAAATCCACTCTTCATGGTTTAAATTTTAGTATTTTGTTATTTGTTTTTATATTCTGATGGAGATATATCTTCACCAGAATACAAAAACAAGTAAAAAAATATATATCTCCACCGGAATACAAAAAAAAAACAAAAAATACAAAAAATTAAACCATAGAGAGTGACTTTTGGCCAATAATGAAACTAGAGGGTGGTTTTTGATCAATAACCCAAACTAGAGAGGGTTTTTTGATAGTATCTCTTTTTTTAATTAGTCTTATATTTTTTATTATATAATAATAATAATAATAATAATAATAATAATTAATAATAATAATAATAATAATAATAATAATTATTATTATTATTAGTTTTGTTTGGTTTTTTTAATTTAAAAAAGTTTAGTTTTTGTCTTTTTTTGGGGATATAAAAGTAAATAGACATACTTAGGGGTATTTTGGACTTTTATATGGTCTAACAAGGTCAAAGGCTAAATGTAACGAATGTTGACTGACGGCGGGGGAGGTGAGTTTTATTTAATGATAAAGTCATTTTTATATGTAATTTAACAAACCTCAGGGGAGGTGGGTGTAATTCGTTCTAAACATAATAAAAATTCAAGTTAAGATTAGGTTATTATTATTATTATTTTGTAGAAATCGGTGTTTTAATTACATTTAAAAAAAAAACCTCAAAAAATAAAGTCAATGAAGATCTTAACTATATATTAGAGTTAACTCCTTAAAAATAAAATAAAAAAATAGAGCTAATTGTATATATGTCCCCAAAACTTGGCATAAATACAAAAATACGACACTTTTAGACATAATGACATACATCGGTCAAAGGTCCTTTTATGTCCTTGCAACTACACTAGCATTTTATTATCTTTTGCCAAATGTGAAGGTACTTAATTGCAATTTGCCCTTATTTAATAAAACAAAACTAACTAATTAAAATTATATTAAAAAGAAAGAAAGAAAAAAAATGATAACTCATCACCTTATCGCTTGAGACGATTGTCGGATCGATGAAAATCCATTTTGATGTCCATCGCCAATGACATACCAATTGTCGAGGATGGGGACTCAAGTGTGGGTATCCAATAAAAAATCTAGGTTGGACCATGGATCAGTCTTCGAACTTGAGAAGATTCCCTAGGTTGAACTTGAGAGCTAGGTCGAAATGAAGAATTTGAAAAATTGAAATGACAATTAAGTCTCTTGTTTCAACTTTCCATTTCCATGAATCGTGTTAGTCTAGGGACCAGGGGTAAATACACTAAATACATTGACCTACTCTGAAATTTAATATAAATACAGTTAGAGAATAAATATTTATTTATCTACTCAAACCTCCACTAATATTAAAATTGAACTAAAAAAAAAACATATTACACTTAATTATTAAAAATTGAAATTGAAAATAATGTTTTATTGTTTTATTAAAAACAATTAAATTAAATTAAATTAATTGAAGATAATCATTTCAATGAAATATAAATTAAAAAATAATTTTAAATGAAAATATAAAACTATACTTAAAAATTTTAAATTTTTTTTTACAAATTTTAAAGTAAATTAAAAAATCTTTATACTTTCTTAAAAATTAATTTTTTTACTAGCTTTTGAATTAAAAATTTTTTAATTTTTTTTTTCTAAATTTCAAATAATTTGTACTAACTTTTACTATTTTTTTTTTTAATAAAAAGATTATCTTCATTTTAAATTTTAATTATTAAGACCGACCTGACTGCCTATTAGATCAATTTTAAGAACATAGAAGGTGTTAGTAAATAAATACATATTTGCTTTTTAGCTGCATTTATGTTAAGAAAATTTTCATTTAATGTGTGATATGCTGGGTTTTGTTTTGGTGGTCGGTTTGAGGTTTATGCTTTATCATGATGATGATGGTTGTTTGTTGGTGGTTTCCTTTTCCTTTTTCTTTTTTTAATTTTCTTGGTTGTTTTTTTTATTTATTATAAATCTTGTGTAACGGTGGTTTGACAGTAATGGTGTTTGGTAGGTGTAATTGATAGTGGGGTTTGGTGATAGATGTAGATTGTGGGTTTGTGCTTGGGGAGAGAGGTGAAGGTGGTGTGACTGGGTTTATGATGATAGTGATTCTGGAAAAACTATAGAGGTTGTGGCTGGCTTATGATGATGGTTAGAGATGATGATGATTTTTGGAAACCCGAAGAACTGATGATGGTGGTGTGTTTTTGGGTGAATGGTTTTTGGTGATTGCTGTTGAATATTAGATTTTTTTTTTTCAAATTTGAATTTTTAAATTGAATGTGGATGATAAATGATGATGATGGATTGATGATGTTGTTGAATCTAGATCGTTGATGATGGCGGTGTAGAATCTCTGAATTTTTGAAAAAAAAAATAATTTCCCTTTTCAATTTCTGGTTTTTTGAATTTGATGGGTTTCGTTTGTTTGTTTTTACTATTTTGCTTTTCTTTTTTTAATTTATATTTTAAAATTAAATAAAAAATAAAAAAGAAATGGAATTCCACCGTCAATCTATTAGATGGATAGTGAGATCCAATTTTTTATTTTTTCAATTATATTTTTTCAAATATATGTTTTAATTTATTGAATATCTTGAGGGTTAAATGGTCATTTTCAAATTATAGTTTTGAAGGGCAAAATAATTATACAATTTTTTTTCCTATAAAAAGTTGGTCATACAATTTTGATCTTTATACAATGATAGTTTCCATTTCTACACTTGGTATAGCCCTAATTTCCTATAGTTTTCGCTCATTTCTCGGACATTATGAAATTTAATGTATTTTGTGAGATTTGTGTAGGTAATAAACCTTAAATAAGGTGTTTGAGCTTAATTGAAGAGCTTTGAAGGTTAAAATGACTAAAATTGTAAAGGCTCGTGCATCACACCCAACTTGTGAGACCATATCTCTCTCCTCAGATCGAACCATGCTGAGATCCACACATATTCGGAAAGCCCTAGACTTGTAGTTTCTAACAGGTTTTACGGATTGCGATTCCGAATTTTATAGAGGGAGTTATACCCATTTTAGTGATCGATGGTCAGTACTGAAAAAGTTAACCGCGATTTGGATGGGTCGATTCCGTCATTTCACTATTTTGAAGCCCCAAATTTGTGCCATAGCCTTCCCACTATATAAATACCCCAATTTTGGTCAAAAACATGGAGACACCCTACACAAACCTCTTCTTCCTTCTTCATCTTCTTCCTCAAATAAGAGTGAAGCTGTAAGCTCCCAAGGAGGTTTTTCCTCTGTGAGAGCTCACTATACATCACCACCACCATCTTCCACACTTTTTCCACTCATCTTAGAGTAGATTACAAGGAGAAAAGAGGGCTCTAAGGACCAATTTCAAGCTAAGCAACAATAAAAGAAATAGAGAGGCTTTGGAGGAGATTTCTTCAAAGGTTTCTCTACAACTTGTTATTTCTTGTTTTCTTTGATGTTTAATCCCCATTTGGGGATATTTGTAAACTACACTTGGGCTATATATGTATGATTGTTCTTAAATTCATTTCGGTTTTGTTCTATTCATTGTTAACAGTGATTTTTGGATTACATAAAATTTACCATGCATCCAACAAGTTGATAAGAATAAACAATCAAATTATATAGAGCAAAACACAAGGTTTTACGTGGAAAACCCAAGAAAGGAAAAACCACAGTTGTTGGAGACGGTGAGGGAAAAGATCTTCACTATGTAGAAAAAGATTACACACCCAATCTTTCTTATGCTCTTTCCATGTTTTTCGTAACAACAGTATAATAGTGTTTTAGGGTCTATTTATACATTCATAGAACCCTAATTCTTAACGTACAACTAAGGAAAGTTGGCGAGGTTTTGTAGGAATCTAACTTGTAGGAGTCGACTTTATCTCCTTTCTTGTTTTGTATATCTTGTGTACTGAATGAGTTAGATCTTTTGCTGGATTTAGACTCCGGTATCTTTAAGAAAATTTGTTTCTTTAACAGAGTGTGCTTCATGGTTCCATGTTTGAGTTAGATTCTTTCTTTACGTATTTAAGTTGTGGTTGTCCTAGACTTAATAGTTGGGATTTATGTCATAAAGCTTGTAATATGTAAATGTTATAAAAACATGAATAAAAGAAGTTGTTTTTTCATTCTATAAATATTGATTTATTGACCTTCGTACGCTTATATCATATATGCAAAACATCCGAGATTGATGGATATAATCTCAAACTGAGTATATGAGTGTCATATATGGAAGGATTCAGTTTGAGACGTGCAATCTAAAGAGTCTGTAGAGAGCAAATAAAGCTAGGTATTTTATTTGTGGTTAATCTACAACTGCGGTCCATTTGTAATGTACGATGGTCTTATCCTAGACTATTCATGTACTGACATGAGAATGGAGGCACATTGTATGATGAAATCATATAAGACAGGGTCACGATTTATATGAATCTTTTTCCAAGACTTTTTAAGTGCAGATATTCATATATATATTTATATATATATCGATAAATGATGGTCGTATATGGGTGATCTTAATCCTAAGTGTTTTACTGATTTCTTCAGATTGGATTGTGGCTTTTGAAATACCATGGGTGAGATCGAAATAACATTCCCGATCAATAATGTAGTATCTTAGAGTCATGGTTTAACTTATGGCTGGGAAGGTTTAAACACAATAAAGGAATCCATTCATTCTTGCGAGAAGTAGAGAAGTAGAGGAGTAATTCTTTAAGGGTTGATTCGGGGCTTGAGAACAATTAAGAACGCTCTCCTTCTTCCGTAATGGAAGATATGATATAATTGTTCATTAGAGAATCATGGTACTTAAAGGAAAATATATAATTGTAGAGGTATAACGGACTTTATGACCTAACTCTAATTATGAACTACTCGTGGAAGAACATACCATATATTATAGCTATATTGATGGAGAGTAAGATTTCAGTCTATGTAATATATCTGCAATTTCGAGAGTACAGCCTCGGGGTTTTTAGTGGAGTAATTCTGAGGTTAATAATCATGGAATATTAATTAAAAAGTTTAATTAATATTTCTAAGTATTATTGGAGCTCAAAACTGTGGGTCTATTAGGTTTCCTTGCTAGCCCTTTATGGTTAATGGTAACAAGAGTCACAGTTAATTAATTGGATTGTCCAAATAATTATGTTATGGAAGTGACACGAATAAATTCAAGGAACTAATTAAATAATATGATTAGTTGATTAGTATATTAATAATTGAATTGTATTAATAATTAATAATTAATAATTATTTAATTATTAATATGAGGTTACATGTTCAAACCATGACTAATACAAAAGGATTGAAGATAATAAAGATTATTTTAAATCCTACAGGTCAAAGGTTCAAGTCTTAGTGGTGACCAAATTAAAATAGGATTTAGAATCTTATTTTGACTTAGACAACTAAACCCTAAGACCATGATATAAATAGACACTTATCAGGAAACAAAACATAACCAAAAAAACCTAATACAGAGAGAGAGAGAGAGAGAGAGAGAGAGAGAGAGAGGTGCGGCCAAAAGAAAAAAAAATTTCTCTTGCACGAGCCGACCGAACACAAGGAGAAGGCAAAGGTGTTGTCTTCTTGATCTCTGTAACCTCGGTCTAGTCCTATCTATATTCGTGATGTGCCCACACACAAGCTATTAGACTGCGAGTTATAGCTCGAAAGGATTAGTGGTGAAATCTGAATCAAATCTTCAAGAAAACAATTAGGTATGCTTTAAGTTTTTTTATTTTTTTTTATGAACATGTATATACAAAATCTGGTTCTAGAAATAAGTTTACTAAAGTACTTTTATCTTTTATTTTTTTTTTTATGAACGTGTATATACAAAATCTGGTTCTAGAAATAAGTTTACTATAGGAAATTTTTTTGAAACCCTATATTCATTCCGCTGCTATTTTGTTATCAAAACCCTAATCTTTCCCTACATTAATATCATCCATGTGTTTGTCCCGACCGGAACTCATTTGCCCCGATCAGTTACTTAATCCCAACTGGATTCTTTGACATGATCGGCTAGTTGAAACTGATCGGGCCATCTCTACCCGATCGGGTTATTTTTACCCGATCGCTTGGATAAACCTGACCAAGTATTGAGATCATTTGTAGGTCACCTAAGGTTGGTCTTTTTTGGTTGACTTTGGATAACGTGGCATATCTAATCACCATATTTTCTGGTAACGATGTTGACCTGTTAGTTCTCTAGATTTTACAAATAACAATACCCCCTTAAATATTTGAACCGAGTGTCTTGTTATATTTTTGAATATTTGCTTGGTAAGGTGTATTTAATTCTGCCTTCATTTTTGTATTTTGGCTCATTAATGCTGCTTTTGTGTTTAACAGCTAAGCATTTTCTCTCGTCCATAGCATTCAATTTGCTTCATTTATGCGACATGATGATTAGACTTGCGAAAGCCAATTGCATTTTTCGAGTGACACCTATCCGACTATTAGTGGGCGGGTGGGCATCAATTCTCGGAGAACGTGCACCAACCCCCACTCACACATGCACTCTTGTTATGCGTAGGATGACGTTTGTGCTTACTATAAAATTTGAAAACTCTTTGTTTTCCCTCTATTTCAGACTTCTAAAGCAATTCTTCTTCAAAGAAATTATTAACTGTCAAAAGTGACCCAAGAAATCAAAAGAGTACTTTCCTCGGTACAACACAAAAGGATCGAAACCGGAACAGAATTCTCCTGGCTAATCAAGAAGGACTCCGATTTTCCTAGGATCGGAACCACCGGGATCCTTCCTTCATCTTTTGGACCCTTAGAGAAATCCCGGTCTTCGATCCATTCGAGACCGCCGTCTGGCCAAGAGGGAAGAACCTGAGGCGACCTCGTTCCAACCACCACCGACCTCAACAGACCATCGGGACTCTCCAGTGCTTCTTAAAGGAACCACTTAAGCAGAATGCCCCGATCCACCGGGATTAGACCGGGCAAGGATAACCTGTGCACCTTAGTCTTTCCTCCAAAATCGAAGTTGCCTTAAGCATACTAGAACCCTTTAGAACCACCGCTGAAGTTCATAAGTGATCTCTTGAAGGGCTTAAGTATGCCCTTACAGAGGAACCAGCCTAATCATAGAAGAAGCCTAGCAGAGGTCTGAGGGGTAGATGAGCATTAATTTTGTCCAGTTGACAACCAAAAGGAAATAGGAGGGATCAAGGGCTCCGATTAACCCCAACCAGCCAACATCAACGACCCGATTGAGGTCCAGCTCAGCCCTACAAAGGGTTAACCCTAATCATCACAAAAGAGGGAACCTGAGAGGAACCAGCCTAATCATGGAAGAAGCCTAACAGAGGTCTAAGGGGTAGGTGAGCATTAATTTTGTCTAGTTGACAACCAAAAGGAAATATGAGGGATCAAGGGCTCCGATTGACCCCAAGCAGCCAACATCAACGGCCCGATTGAGGTCCAGCTCAGCCCTACAAAAGGTTAACCCTAATCATCATCAAAGAAGGAACTTGAGTTCCAGTAGACATGGATGACTCAAAAAGCACCTAGGCAGAAAGAGGAAATCGTAGGAAGAAATGCCTGACAGTGGCAGCTTGAAAGGTAATGCCATTGTCCTCCATCAGTCCCAACATGTGAAAGTGACTTGTTTATCCAGCTTAGACACATCCGGCCAACCAGAACCAGGGAAAACACCACCTAACCGCCTACATCGACACTAAGGCATAGGTAGCACCACCCCAGCCGTCCATGGCCTGTGTACCACCTGTGCACAATGGGAACCAACTCATATACCCTCTATAAATACCCCCACTCAAAATGAGAAAAGGATGTTGGATCAAAGAGAAAAGGAGAGGGATTTCTACTATAGATGACTAGTCTGTAACACCCCCCCCCCCCAAAAAAAAAATCCTTTACTGTTGAAAGTTGTAATCATATCTTGAATAATAAAAAATATCACTTCTTTTTCCCTTATATGACAACCCGTTTATCATTCATTTAGCATTTTGTTAGTAGCGTTCAACCCCGGTTAAAACTGGTACCAGCACATTTGGAAACCGATCTCGGCTAGCCTCTAGAGTAGCCTGGTCCATCTAAATAGCTACAACCCCTAGTTGTCCTCATAGGACCGCTTCCCCCCTCCCCCCCTTCGGTACTTCCTTACCGTAGTAGAAGCGGGACCCGGCTACCTTAGACCATGTTTGGCCCCTTCGACCAAGAAGCACGACTCCGTCTGGTTCGAGCATTGTCCGGAGAACGACACCTAATTTTTTTGGATAACAGAAACAAACCTTGTTTTCTGCGATTTCCTCTTCTTTGAGATTTCATTTGAAGTTTCTTGCCTTGGTCATTGCCGAAACCCTAATTTATCGTCAAGACTAATGCTTTCTTCTTTATTTCATCTTTAAAGTAACATGTTAGTTCTCATGGACCCTATCACTCACCATCGTTTTGTTGAGTTATTGTTTTGTTCTATTGAGATTGGTGCCAAAGAGAATGCTGATAGGATTAAGTCTATATTAAGAAGTCACTCTTAAGTTCTTATTCTTTAAACCCAACCCACAACTTTCGACATCAATTATTCATCTATATGTCCTGAGTTTCGACCTTCCCATACTAACCCTACTGTTTCTTCTATTGAACACTGCCCAGAAATGACGAGGTCAACACGCACTGGTTAAGGTAGCAAGCCTTCTTCTAGAGTTCCTCCTCTGATTGACTTAAAGATCCCTTCTCAACTTATTACGTTAGAGAATGTTCCTAGGAGACTCCGGGCACATCTGTTGAGGTTTACTTCCACTCAGCATTTTTGCTTATGACACCAAGGTAAACGAGGTCACCGATCGGGAGATTGATGAATATACTAAAAAGTTTGATATCCCCAGTTCAGTTAGACTTTTTCTGGACAATGGTATGGCTGTTTGGAATCCATCTTCGAACGTTGTTGCCATTTACGGGGCTACGCTTTCCTTGGAGGTAACCCTACCCATTCAACCTTACATTGCTAGGTTTTTGGCGGATGCCGGAATTGCGTTCGCTCAGCTGATCCCCAATTCTTATAGGATTCTAGTCGGTTTGTGGCACTTATGGAAAAAGATTGGTATGAAGAACCTACCGACCCCCCGAGAGATTCACCATTTTTATACCCTCGACCGATCAAATGCTAGGGACAGCATTCATCTTCGATCTAACTCTGAAGGATTTGAAGAGAGACCTCCTTCCTAGTCTCATAAACACCACAAAGGCTTCATTTGGGGGTTCCCTTCGTCGAATAAATTCTAGAAGAATAGTTGTTTCTTCGTCTCAGGCGATTGGGGTCAGACAATGGTTGCTGATTGTCATCGAGATTTGGCTAGGAATAGCGTCACGAGGAACTTTTTAGCTCGGACATCTGGTCCAGATTCCCCATATGCTGACCATTTAGGAAGCCGATCAGGTGATTTGTGCTACCACTCAATCTTAGGAAGATAGAGATCACCGCTCACTACTAGTGGAGAAAGACTTGATTAAGCTAGGACTTTTTTCGACTATCTCATTAGACCGTAGGCGCTGAAAGTCCAATTTTCCCTTGATCTTTTTCATACCCATTTGTGACCCTGTATTCTAACATTGTTCTGGAACTGTTCCTAATATTTGATAATGAGATAGTGGATGGTGAGTAAGCTGAGAAAGCTTTAAGCATAGATATAGCCAACCAAAAAAAAAGCTGCTGAGTAGATAGCTCAAAGGATTGCTCCCCTAGAACATAACCTTGTGGAGCAAACTTATGTCCCTGATCCCAATGCCACCCTCACACTTGCTGCTCAAGCACAAGTGGAGGAAGTCTACGTACCTCCTAGGGATTCAAAAAGGAAATTCACCAAGAAGTCTGTTGCTAGGAAAGTTGCTTAGAAATCGGTAAGGGCTTCTGCTTCCAATATCTCTCATCCTGATCCTTTAAGGGATGGTGTTGGAGAGAGAATGGTCGGGGTTGAAACTGAGCCAACTGCGTATGTTGCGAACATTGAGGTAGTCGACCCTGATGATGAGGACGATGATCAAGGGACACTAAGGGACCTGATAACGAGGGAGAAGTGTTCGAAGAGTATGTCTAACTGTTCTTCCACAGCGCATGGTCCTCTATCAACTGGTCAGGTTTCTTCTTCCATAGCCCTAATTGTCTAATCCATTGACCAGGCTCCAGCCAATCACCCTGCCAAGCGTCCTGGGCTATGTTCCATGTGTGGCATTCTAATTTTTTTAAGAAATGAGCTTGTCAAATCACGTCGGGGAATGGGCTGTTAGAATTTCCAATCAATATATTAACCCTTCCTTATCTACGTTATAATGCCTCTATCATTCGCAACAAAATTTCTCGCTCAACCTCCGGTTCCCTATGTTCGTCAAATTTTTGACGAATAGTTGTCCCATAAGGATCCCTAGGTATACGCCTTGTAATTTGAGCATCACGTTGATTGAATCTGATCAGAGGGCTGGTCACTCGGCGTTTCTTAGGCGGGAAATCTTCATCAGTTGACGTTGACTAGGATCTCTTTTTATGTCTACCATGACGGTTTTCCCTGGTGTACTTTGACCGACCCCCATCATATCTTCCTTCATCTTTTTAAAGATTGGGTTCCCTATGACCGCTTTTGTCTCGATCATCTCTTCCCATGTGGTCCCCGTTGTCTTGGTAATTATCTTCCTCGGGACTATACTTGACAATGGGTCGTGTTATTGCATATTTGTATCGTTTCATGTTTGGGTCGTTTTAAAATCGCTCCACCCGAACCCGACCCATTAGCTTAATGGGTTGAAATATACAAACCCGAAACCATTTGTTAAATTAATGGGTAACCCGACCCATCCCGTTACAAAATATTATACAGTAGAACCCCTGTAAATTAATCTCCTATAAATTAATATCCTTTCTAAATTTAAAAAAAAAAAAAAAATCTCAGTCTCGACTTGGGCCAATGTAAAATATTGATAAACCCCTCTATCGTAATAATTAATAATTTCTTTTTGAAACCCAATGTAAAATTTTGATCCTGACTGTCTCATAAATTAATAATTCCATTAAAGTACAAAATATATTACATAATAATCAAGAACTATAAAAGTGCTTCAAGATGCTAGTTTGGTCAAGGCCACAATATTTGATATTTTTGACATCATCATTCATATTTTGAATTGTCCTCTTGTTATAACAAAGAAGATAAAAAAGAGAGAATTTTTAGGAGCTATTAGGAATATAATTTTTAGGTATATCTTGAGATCGTTTTTGTTATATACAACCAAAGAATAATCCTCACTATATATCACTGGTCTCTAAGTAATTACATTCCCAAAAAGAATCGAAAATTTTCTTAATAAATCTTTCCTGATCATGGAATCCTAAAAGAAAAAAAGATATTTCTCTAAAGAAAAAAACTGATCAAACAATAAATCTCAAAAAAGAACCTTCTCTAAATAAGAAAACCGACTTCCACACATTATCTAAGATAAAATAACACTTTATAATATAAAACCCTTCAAATTAATAACCCCTTCAAATTAATAACCCCTTTAAATTAATACTCAAAGGTGGGTCCTAAGAATATTAATTTAAATGGGTTCTACTGTATGTGAGATTTACTAAAAATTTGAAAATAAATAGCACTAAAGCATGATCAAACTCATGCAATCAAGTTCACTAGCTACTTTTAGAGTTTTATGGTTAGGGTTAGGGTTATAATATTGTGAAATAATTGATTTATAGTTTTATAATTTTTCATTTAAAAAATTTTCTCTTTCTAAAAAAGAAAAAAAAATAGAAATTTTTAAAAATTAAATAGCGAAATATATTCTAACCATAATTATCGAGAATTTTTTTTTTATATAAATTCCATAATGTGACTATACAAATATTTTTTTAATAACTTTCATAAACACATTAAAAAAAAAATCTTTATATTAATGAATTATCGAATTAACGGTTTTTTTAAGGGTGAACCCAAAACCGACCCATTATATTTCGTGTCTTAATGGGTTGACCCATTAACTTGGCCCATCAACCGTTATTTTTAAATGGGTTTGGGTCGTGTTAATGGGTCGTGTAAAATTTTGTCAGGTCTACTCGGGACTTTGGTCGTCTTGGTGATCATCTTTTTTTCGGAAAAGACCATTTCTTTCACGATGATCCACCATATCTCTACCGGTTTTGCGAGGAGCACTTGGGGTTACACCAACCATCTTCGAGTGCAGCTTAAGATTTTGAGCTACCATAGGTGTTGATAGCCGGTAAGGGGAAGTGGGGTTGGTTGTCACCGTTATGTTAATCCCTTGCCTAGCCGCATCCTTAATAACTCTTCGTAGGGATTCTTAGACACGTTGGAAGACTCTGGAGTAATCCTAACCATTATATCCGTGGGAGTTATCACGACCTGACCGTCAGTGATTGGGGTTGCAGAAGGTAATATTCCTCCAGTGACACTGGCATTTATCGCCCCACAGGTGTTAACGTCATGTGGGGATTGGCTCCCATCTCTGATGTTTGTCATGTTAACTTTTTCACAAGTTTCTCGAGGTGATTCTACAATATTTTTACATTTTTTGCTTCCCCCTCCTTATAGCACCAATTGTTGATAGTGATTTTTTAATTACGTAAAATCTACCACGCTTTCAACAAGTTGAAAAGAATCGACAATCAAATTATAAAGCAAGGTAAGAAATTGATCATGCAAAACACAAGGTTTTATGTGGAAAACCCAAGATGGGAAAAACCATGGTTGCCAGAGACGACGAGGGAAAAGATCTTCACTATGTAGAAAATGATTACACACGCATTCTCTATTATGCTCTTTCTATGTTTTTCACAACAACCGTATAGTAGTGTTTTAGAGTCTATTTATACATGCATAGAACCCTAATTCTTAACGTACAAGTAAGGAAAGTTGGCAAGGTTTTGTAGGACTCTAACTTGTGGAAGTTGCCTTTATCTCCTTTTTTGTTTTGTATATTCTGTGTACTGAATGAGTTAGATCTTTTACCGGATTTGAGCTTTGTTATCTTTAAGGAAATTTGTTTCCTTATCAGAGTGTGCTTCATGGTTCCCTGTTTGAGTTAGATTCTTTCTCTACGTATTTGAGTCGTGGTTGTCCTGGACTTAATATCATCCACGTGTTTATCCCGATCGGAACTCATTTACCCCGATCGATTGCTCAACCTCGACTGGATTCTTTGACCCGATTGGCTAGTTAAAATTGATCTGGCCATCTCAACCCGATCGATCTAGTTACCCTGATCGGGTTATATTTACCTGATCACTTGGATAAACCTGATCGGGTCTTGAGAAATCATCTATAAGTCACCTTGGGTTGGTCTTTTCTGGTTGACTTTGGATAACGTGGCATATCTAATCACAATCTTTTCTGGTAATGATGTTGACCTAGCAGTTCCCCAGATTTTACCAATAACATCCATGATTTAATCTCTTATTGTGAGATGCATGTGTATGGAGGTTAGAAATTTATGTGTATTCATGAATGAGATAAGGAGTATAGTAACTTAATTTAGGAGTAGTGTAATGTAACATCCCATGATTGTATGTATGTTTATGAATGATCCAAAATGTCATGTTTAGAATGATTTGAGTGATTAAGAATTAGCTCTAAAGAATGAGAAAAGTTTGGTTAATGCATTGACATGATAGATTAAGCTTTGGTTCTATATTCTTGTGCTTAATAGGTCTTGGTTTAAGACATAATTGCTCATCATATGGCTTTGGTTGAGTGATTAATTTATTTCAGTAAATTCCTTAATCAAGAGAATGAACCTTTTACTTGAATTGAATGTACTTAATGTTTAACAATCAACTTGATGTGCCTTATTTTTTGGTGAACTTATTTCCCCTTAAAGCCATCCATCTTAAGGAGATTATGGAGGAAATGAGAGAACTTTCTCATCTATGAAAGGGTTGGGCATTTAAGAAGATTGGAGACTCATCGCCATCGTCTAGCGGAAAAGATATCTCGATTGACAACTGAGAAAACCCTGCTTTCGAATCTCGGTAGTGGATAGGTTCTTATTTCTTTCATTTTTGTATTTCTTATCTCTTCTTTGATGTGTACTTTCACTCATTAGGGATTTGATATAAACCTAATATCGTTGCCTCTTTTATTAAATATGTTTGTTTATGATTGAGTGATTATTTAAGTCCTTAATGCTTTTGAGTGATTAACCACCACTTGAATGAACCTTGGTTATTGTGTGATGAACCGAGAGAAGAAGCACACAACGTGCACAATTAGATGTCCACTGCATGTAGGGTAAGGTAGAGATACGCAAGGCTTTGCATGGATAGGTGTCTCATTGTTCTTTATGAACTCGTGTATAGTTCGGGTAATCATCTGTCGATAGGTGTCTGGTGCATATGGGTATAGCCTCTGTTGCTAGAGAGAGAATATTGGCGAGGATTAAGTGAGGACGACTTTCAACTTTGATGAGTATGTTTGTATGAATTTGTATGATTGTTATGGTGGAAGTCATCTACTTAGTGTAACCACCAATATTGCATCTCTCCAATCTAACTTTGTAAATACTATTGTATATAATTTATACTTTTATAGCAATATTTACATATTCATAGCATTAATTTCATATAGTGCACACACAACACACACCCTAATCAGTTTTCCAATTCAATTAAATTAGGAATACTTGACGAATTACACCTCCCTATGGAACGATAACATTGCTTGTTGCTTTACTAGTCTCTTGACTCGTGCTCTTGCGAGGTAGAATAAAATATAAATCTTTTGACATACACAAACAACATGTGTCATACAAGATTTAACTCTAACAATTAACGGTTAGGTCAAGAGTACTGATTTGTAATTTCCACAAAAGTTCAATTTGATTACATATACACCAAATGCTAGGGGTCAATGATTGCAATTTACCTTTTTAAAAAATTTTATTCCAATCAATGAGTAAAGGGTTATCTAGTCTTTTTGCCTACTGTTATTGTCAGAAAATATTACAATAATCAAGGTTTTGGGTATACTTGGCAGAATTATACACAACCCACTAATTCGATCCAAACCTACTTGTCAAAAGCGATATGGGTCTAGCTTTGCTGGATTGTGTCATTAATAGGTTAGGCCATTAAAACTCAAAACAATAATAGGTCGGGTTTAAGTTTATCTCCCCAAAACCCATGACCCCACCCATTAAGTTTAATAATAATATTATAATTATTTTACATTCGATCTGTATCTACAAAATAAAACCCGACATTTCTTTGATCGATTAATAAAAAAGTTTTTAATAATATTATTTTGACAAACATTTTATTTTCAATTTAATATATTACTATTGCATTATAATATGTTTGTTTATACTTGTGTTATGAGTATTCAAATTTTTTTATTATTTTTACAATTAAAATAATTATTTACTAAAAGTAATACAAAAATAACAGATTAAATGGATTTGTTTTTGGTTAACAATTAAATTGGCAAATGGGTTTGGGTTTATATTTTAAAATCTAATAAGTAACGAGTGGGTTTGGGTTTAGTAAAATTGGGTTCGACACTTGATCAATTCGATTCAATCTATTGCTAGGTTTAATTTTAATGAAGGATGGGAGACTCAAACCCACAATCTTTTAGTATAAGTGTGAAGGACATACCATCAGACCAACTTTCGATTGATTAGTGATAAGTGAGGAAAGTTGAAAAGTTTGAAAATGGGAGAGGTAAAATGTTGTTCGTCATATATATATCTCTCTCTCTCTCTTCATCTTCTTAGGAGGTGAGTAGGAAAAAAAAATGTTGTTCGTCATCAAAAAGACGTGTTCAGCTAAAAATAGCCGTGAAAAAGAGAATGAATTTGCTCACTCACACTTTTTGTGGGTAAGCATTACCTCCCTCTCTAGCACTTGACATGTGTCCAGGGAGGGGGTGCTTTTGTTAATGTGTTTTAACAAAAGCACCCCATCTTTGGACACATGTCAAGTGTTAGAGAGGGAGATAATGCTTACCGATAAAAATATGGGTGAGCAAAAATGCACTCGTGAAAAACGTACCCAAATGAATTAAATTTTCTCTCTCCCCTCCTGCCCTCTGTGGAAATGCGTGATTTTCCTGTGGAAATGGTGGAAAGTATCACATTTTCCAACTCATTTGGTGACTCTATGACCGGTTTAATAACTTAAGTTTAAAAGGCACATATTATGGTGAACTACCAAAATTGCCCTTAGATAATCATTTATGTTATTCTGTTTGTCTGGTTCTCTCTCCACACTTCCAACAAAAACGATAACTGGGTTAGTCTCTCTCTCTCTCTCTCTCTCTCTCTCTCTCTCTCTCTCTCTCTATCTCTCTCTCAATACAAATAGAAGTTCAAGATCCAAACAACTGAACGTGCTTCATTACAACAAGGTAATATTTCGTGCAAATACTTCTTTTCATTTGTTCACATTTTCATTGCGACAATTGTGGATCTCTGAGACTTTGTCACCTTTTTCCGAGCCCTTTTAAAAATCACTAATAGAGCCTTTTCATGTCTTGTCCAAGCCTTTTCATGTCTGCTCCAAGCCTTTTCAAAAATCAGTAATCGAGCCTTTTGAAGTCTTCTCCGAGCTTTTTCATGTCTTATCCGAGCCTTTTCAAGTATTCTCCAAGCCTTTAGAAGTCTTCTCCGAGACTTTTAAAAAATAACTATTCGAGCATTTTCAAGTCTTCTCCGAGCCTTTTCAAGTCTTCTCCGAGCTTTTTCATGTCTTCTCCGAGACTTTTCAAAAATCACTAATCGAGCCTTTTCAAGTCTTCTCTGAGCCTTTTCAAGTCTTCTCCGAGCTTTTTCATGTCTTCTCCGAGACTTTTCAAAAATCACTAATCGAGCATTTTCAAGTCTTCTCCGAGCCTTTTCATGTCTTCTCAAAAATCACTAATCGAGACTTTTCATGTCTTCTCCGAGCTTTTTCATGTCTTCTCCGAGCCTTTTCATATCATCTCCGAGACTTTTCAAAATTCACTAATCGAGCCTTTTCAAGTCTTTTCCGAGCCTTTTCAAGTCTTCTCTGAGACGTTTCAAGTCATCTCCGAGACTTTTCAAATAATCACTAATCGAGCCTTGTTAGGTCTTCTCCGAGACTTTTCATTGAATTACTAATCGAGCCTTTTAAAGTCTTTTTCGAGACAAAAAATGTCTTCTTCGAGACTTTCATGTATTCTCCGAGACTTTGCTAGTGTTCTCCGAGCCTTTTAAATATCCTCACCCGAGCCTTTGTAAATGTAATTTATGAAAATATTTTGTACTTCTGAGTTTTTATTAATAGTTTTGATTAATTTGACAGCATCATGAATCCGGTTAGAATAGTAATATCTTACAACGGTCGATGGGAGCAACTACCCGACGGAAGTCAGAGGTTTGTTGGATCCGATAACCAGGGAATGTATGTGTCAAAGAATATGACTTATGAAGAATTGGTGGCGATCGTGCATACCATTGTGAAGTATGATGTAAACAAATTCAATGTTGATCTGGCATCAGTATCAATCGTTCCTGGCAGTACATGTCGTACATTTATAAGAAATAACGATGATGTTCAGTTTATGCTAGGGGAAGATCGGGTGATCCCTCAAGTATGTGTAAGTCTAACTCAGAGGACATCTGGAGATGTGATAGGGAATGATATTCCTCCTCCTGAAAATACCCAACAATTTGGATCCTTTAGCGGTAGCAACCAACTGTATCCCCAAAGGAGTTTCGCCGAAAGTGGGGAAAACATGTGTGGTGTCCCACCGGTAGCAGTTGACCAAGTAGTTGAACCTCAATTTGACGATGTGTTTGGTTGTCGAATTGAGCAGTACAATGAGATGAACAATTACCCGAACCATGAGGTGGATAATGAGGCAAATAATGAACAGGTAGATGATCTAGAAAATGTGGATGAAGAGCGTACACATATTCAAACACAAGGAAGACATGTACAAGGAGTTAGTTGCACTGTACCAAATATGCCTGGGACTTCTGAGGTCCGACATAATATAACTGTATCTGATTCTGATAATACGATAACGTGGGTTATTCCCGGAGCAGATTCATACTCGTTTGGTATTGGTAGAAGCAGTACCTTGGCAACGCAAGAACCTACATGCATGATTTATAAAGGTCAATTTTTCCCGAGTAAAAAGGATTTGAAGAGGCTAGTTGGCCTTTTTTCAAAACGGGAGAACTTTGAATGGAAGGTGAAAAGGTCTAATAAGACAACGTTACATCTAGTTTGCATCATTGACAACTGTACGTGGAAATTAAGAGTGGTGAGGAGAGATGAAGGGACTTACTTCCAAGTCAGAAGTTTTGTCAACCAACATAGTTTTCCTTTGGAGGAGGTTCATCGTCGCCACCGACAAGCTAGTGCAGTCATAATCGGAGAAGTCATTGCACCTAGACTTCAACACATGATGGTCGTCTCATGCATCCGAAGGACATAATCACCAATATGAAAACAATGTATGGCATCCAAATCTTGTACAGTAAGGCACATGATGCCTTGCAATATGCATTGTCCATGACTTATGGAACGCATGAAGAAAGTTTCAAATTGTTACCATCGTTTGCGTACGTTATGGAACAGCAAAATCTTGGCACAATCACCGACTTACAATGCGCAGACGATGATACATTTTTGTACTTTTTCATGTCGTTAGGGTCCTCAATTAGAGGTTTTCGGAGGTATATTCGTCCTGTGATTGCAGTTGATGGTACCCATTTGAAGGGAAGATTCGGGGGTACAATGTTTGTTGCAACTGCACAAGATGGAAACGAACAGGTGTATCCAATTGCTTTTGGGTACGGTGACTCAGAAAACAACCTTTCATGGGAGTGGTTTTTGGAATGCTTGAGGGGTGCCCTTGGTCATATAGATGATCTGGTTTTCATTTCTGATTGCCATGCAAGCATTGAAGCGGGGATTTCTAAAGTGTTCCCTTATGCAACCCATACTATATGTTGCTGGCATTTTTGTGAAAATATGAAGAAGCGATTCCACAGAAAGGATGTTGCCGACATAATGGATTCAGCAGCTAGGACGTACAGTGAATTCAATTATAACAAGCACATGGACGAGTTGCATAGGCTGTACAAGGGTGCACTCGAATATGCCATTGTTGCCGGTCCACACAAGTGGTCTCGCGTACACTGTCCCCAAAGAAGGTACAGGCTGATGACCACAAATGTTGCAGAGTGCATAAACTCATGTCTAAAATTTGCATGGCAACTGCCAATGATGACACTGGCGGAGTTCATTAGGAATATGCTACAAAAGTGGTTTCACGATCGTCATGCAGCTGCACGGTCCATGCGTCATCAACTGACCGACGCAGCACATCTTGTGATCCTAAAACATGTCGAGAAGTGCAATTATATGACCGTAAATCCGGTTGACTGGAACATATTCTCCGTCAAATTGAAGGGAAACCAATGGACGATTAACTTACACTTGAAGACTTGCACATGCAACAAATTCCAAATGGAACATTTCCCATGTTCTCATGCACTCGCAGCGGCAAGGTACATGAGATGTTACAGTTAACGATTTATATTATTTGGGTACGTGAATCTCATTGTTTTCATTGTTGTAGGGAGCGAAACTTGGATTTCACATCTCTGTGTGCGGACTACTACAAGAGAGAGACACTTATTGATGCATACTCGGTTCCTATTATGCCTGTTGGCCATCCTTCTTCATGGGTAGTGCCATCCGACATCGCATCTCGGGTGGTTTTAAATCCAAAGTCGAAGAGACAATCAGGTCGCCCGATGGAGGGTCGACATGCCTCGTCTTCGGAGAGGACAACCACACAGTCGTGTAGAAGATGTGGACAATCAGGACATAATAGCAGGCGGTGCTCCAACCCACCGATGGTTAATGAAGGTCCCAGCATAAGTGTTCCCGATGAATACCGTCGCAAGTGCGGCATCTGTCATTCAATTGGACACAATAAACAAACGTGCCCAGAGAAAGACTCTACCGTGGAATGAATGGAGCCGTTGAGGAAGGCGATCAAACATAACAAGGCAGTACAAGAGGAACATGTCTCCAACTTAATGTCTTCCAACATCGTCCAGACGTTGGGAACCATGCTCGATACAGTTGTGTTATGAGACCGTCGGTTATTATGCTTTTTTATATTGAACTATTATGATATATTTATTGGTTGTTCGTTTAATGCCATACTGTATCTTTTGTTATAGTGTCTACAATTCATTGTATTGTTTATGGATTTCAATATATCAAATGTGTGTTCAAGTGTCAATTGCAAACAACTAAAATTTTTTTTTAAATAATTTCATTTCATTACTCAAATGTTATGTACATCAACTAAATCACTAACTGGAAGACCAATCTTTTGAGTTACAAAAAACCTCCACAGCCATCTTCTCTCGGATGGTGCCCATTTCGTTTTCTGACCAGTCGAACGTATCCCTGTTCGCTGCCAGGTACTCTATCAATCTCAAAGTATGGGCACCACAGTTACCACTGCAATTCACCACATAAACAACTGTTAGAATTGAATGTTATTAAAACCGATTAGGATAAAATAAGATCTTTAAACAGTCATACCCTCTATCCTGTTGGGGCACACGGTCTCTAGACACAATGTTGAGTGGAAAGGGCTTATTCTGCAATGTGTACGTCATATCGCCCCTCCGTCTGCGACCGTGAAAGTCCACCGCATGCAGCATCGACGGTAAAAAATATCGTAAGCAAGCGAGCTGCGTTTTCCTATGGCGAAATGGTACCTCCTGTCTGAACGGGTCCATCAGGTAAATACTCCCTGTTGTGAGGTCGACGCTGGCTAGTGCCCAATGCGTACGTCCAAGGTTGCAAGGAATCAAAACCTGTATGTGTTTCAACAAAGTGTTATCAGTGGGAAATTTATTTAAAATTCAAATTCAAACAATGTAAATAAAACACTGACCACGTCAACTTCGTTCCATGGTTTGGTTCCTACCGGGACCAATCCACGTACCACCGCAAGGTCCTCAGCGGACCACTGATGCTTGAACATAGACCAACTGCGGCGGGGTTTGTCGGCCCCACTTCCCATCAATCTCTCCCAGTCATTCAATAACCATGACTGTACAAAGAAAATTTATAAAACGTTAGATAAAAGATGTACGAAACACATAAATAGATGTTCAAAAGCCGTACAAATTAAACACTTACATAGAACTATGAATCCAGTATGTTGATCCTCAGACCGTAGACAGTGGAGTAATATCTCTGACGCTTCCGCTGAATATGCAAGTACGCGTCCATATGCTGACAATTTCAATATTTTGTATTGTTAGCATTCTACTATTTCAGAAACATCTTATACACAATGTTCAGGTAAGGACCATACCGTATCCTCCAACTCCATGATATTGGTTTGAAATCGATGGAACCAAGGGACACCAACTGGCTTGAGTAGATCCACATCACGCCTGCATAATTGTTCAAGAAGTTAGATAAGAAATTAGTTTTACTTAGCATTTTCAAAATACAAAATAATTTTTGTAATATATGCGATTATACTTACAATTCCCCAGTCGAGTTCCTCTTATAGGCTTGGTACGCCGCAAGGTGGTCAGGATCTATCAATGCATGGGGCGCCCATACATGTGCTGGTTGTAGCCTAATCCTTAGCCTCTTCGGCCGAGAGGGGTCAGTATATGGGGTCCGTTGCTGCCAACCTGCCCTACGAACTCGATCCTGACGTTGAAGAGGTGGGGTAATCCGGTCTAGCTCAATGTGATCCACTGGATGGCTGAGCTGTAAGGAGGAACTCTGTCCCAGTGTATTGCCTCCAGAGGTGCGATGTGTTGACGGACTATGTCCCCCTGTATCGCCTGTAGGGGTGCGCTGTACGATGGAACTATGTCGCCGTCGATCGCCTGTAGGTGTAAGCTCTTTGGGTGCACTGAGACTGGGGATCTCTATCTCTGTGGAATAAATGAAGGGGTGCTCTGTACCAGGATCGACCGGAGGGGTGTGCTGTAAGGAGGTGCTCTGTACCAGTTCTTGAGAATGAACAGGCTGGTCTGGTAAAACCTGCTGAAGTTCTTCCTCTATCTCCATAGGTGTGTATCTGTACCACTAGTACCACGAGTAACCTCCTCTCGTGGTGTCACACCAGGCCCTTGCTGATCAACCTGATGACTACCTATTCTCCCTCTGGGACTGAAGTCT
Organism: Acer negundo; assembly: GCA_035582765.1. Taxonomy (NCBI): domain Eukaryota; kingdom Viridiplantae; phylum Streptophyta; class Magnoliopsida; order Sapindales; family Sapindaceae; genus Acer; species Acer negundo. The sequence goes on from CM069242.1 coordinate 4,192,330, forward strand.
CGGTGTCTGTCTGGGTCATTGAAGGGTGGGTCATCGAACCGTGTACCTCGAGTACGGGCGTGCGACATCGAACCCTGAAGCCCCCGAATCAAATCTAGCAACTCCTGATGTTGTTGATCTCGCTTCTCATTACTCTTTCGCACCTCCTCCTGTAACTCGCATAACGCATCCATTAGTTCAGTATACCGACGGTCCTGAAAGGATTTCGAAATTGTCATTACTAAAACCGTTCACTCGATTGAAATTAACTAATACGGTAAAAAGAATTATATGTACCTCTGCTTGCCCTCCAATGCCTTCTCGTGAGTCATCTCCAGTTCGAGAGTCATCTCTAGTTCGAGGCTCTCTAGGCAACGTGAATCGAACCCTCCTAGTCCTCGCGAGACGAATATGACGACCGTCCGAGTCAGAACCCTCCGTATCACTGGGTTCAAAAGACGGACCCTCAGTGTCACTGGTTCCGGTAGTTGTATATCGTTCGAGGTCAGAGATGGGAACAGGTATATCACCAAGATCAGCATCATACAAACTGCCTCCTTGGGAAATGCCCTCGAAGTACTGTTCAGCCCACTCAGTTGTCGTCGGCACCAATTTCACCCTCGTAAACATCTGAAATTGCAGTTAGACCATTGTAATTGTATACATACTAATAGTTATGAACATAAAAAAATATATATATATATAGATATTTAAAATTTCGAGGAAAATGCTATTCAACTTCTCCCCTCTCGGTCGCGTACTCAACTCCCATTTTAGAATTCGGGGGGAGAGCTCGATTTCCCTCCGCTTCCCACATCCGCTGTTGCCAAGCTTGGGGATAACCTCGAAACCAAATATATATGAAACAGCTAAGAACGATAAGAATCCAATACAATACATCAGTCATATGAAAAAAATAACAAATTCAAAATTCTCACCAACAGGGTGTGCGTTAGCCCATATATGTTGTATGTCTTCGTGGTGTGTACATCAACGCCCTTTCGTCGCTGGCGTTGTTCAAACCGCCTACGTCGACCATCCAACGCATACTTGAAACCGCATATAGACAGCCTATACACGTGTGCACCCCACGGGAACGCATCAAAAGCGTCCAAGTCCTCGACTAGGCGAAACTGCCATACTGGAGCTTTCTCTCTCTCGTCCAACCCCATCAGTATCCAGTTAAGCATATACAATAAGCACAGCTTAACCGCATCGTACTACTCAGAAAAAACACCAATCCGTAGAACGGCTTTCAGCTCTGCATATTCGACCTCATATCGACCCTCAAAGTACCGCTGGTGTATGCCATTCTCTACCATATCATAGGTCGACGTGTCAGGAAGTTCTCCGAAATTCAATCCGGTGATTAGACAAAACTCAACCTTCTAGAACCGGACCGAATGCCTTCCTAACAGAAATCTCATCTCATCTCATCTCATCTCATCTTTAGGCCTATCGTGATGCAACTCGCAAATAAGCAACCGATGTACAATGCTAGCTGAAAACTTCATCCCACGATCCATCCGAAGGAGGTGTTCAAAACACGACTCAGTATACCGACGTCGTTCATCGACCGTAAGATGTTTAGGTACCTTGTTAAGTGCATTGTCGATGTCTGTAAGGTCATCAAAATGGTCATGTCGAGTTATTTTCCCCGAATACCTTTCTTCCTCTGGAGTTTTAAGCGAATCTTTTAGTTGATTCCTCGTCTGCATATTGACATAAAAAAAATATATCTAGTTAAATAAAATAAATAATATAAAAATGAAAGGTTTCGGACACTAAATGAAAAGTCTCGGACACTATATGAAAAGACTCGAAAACTATATGAAAAGGCTCGGACACTATATGAAATGGCTCGGACAATATATGAAATGGCTCGGACACTATATGAAATGGCTCGGACAATATATGAAAAGGTTCGAAAACTATATGAAAAGGCTCGGACATTATATGAAAAGGCTCGGAAACTATATGAAAGGCTCGGAGATTCTAATTCTAGAAACCTGGTCATATTCCTTAAAGGCTCGGATTACTATTTAAAAGTCTCGGACAATGTTTTAAAAGTCTCGGAGCCAGTGTGAAAGGCTCGGAGATTCAAATTGCAGAAGCTTATTTAAATTGCTTGTAAAAAGCTCGGATTACATATGACAAAGCTCAAAAAAGGCTCGGAAAAGGTTTTAAAAGGCTCGGAGATTCAAATAGCAGAAACCTATTCAAATTGCTAGAAAAAGGCTCGAATTACATGTGAAAAGCTCGGAAAAAGCTCGAAAACCTAGAACTTCATCGTGTTCAACAGAATTTTTTTATAAATTTAAACCCTAACCTAATCAAACAAACCTAATCAACAACAAATCAAATCAAATCTAATATACATGTCTAACGAACATCCAACATCAAACGCACATAAAAGTTTCAACAACAAAAACGCGTCAGAAAATCATATCACCTTCTCGTCGATTTCAAGACTGTATCACCACCGCCGGCAGGTTTCCCATGAGATTTAGTACCGGATTTCTTGCACTCAAGGTCTCTCTTTCCACTGTTCTCTCTCTCTCTCTCAACTTTTTTCTCTTCAGACGCAAAATGACAAAAATAAGGGTATTTTTGTCTGATCACCTAAATAGGTGTCTTTTAAACTTACATTAGTAAACCGGTGACATTCTCACAAAAGCCCCTCCAAATAGTGACAAAAAATTTTTGAACCCTGATTTTCCTCTCCTCCATAGAACGATGTGGTGGCGTGATTCAAGTAGAAAATCTTATGTGGACTTTTCCTCTCCTCCATATAATGACGTTATTCCACACTTTTAGAAAATCTTACATGGACGGTCTTACCACATCACCAGTGAAATCGCTCAATAAGATTGAACTATGTACCACTATTTGCATTGGGACTTGGTCCAATTTTATTTTTCCAGTGCTAATATTTAGACGTGGCCTAATATTATTGGATGGTTACGGTGAAAAAGTCCAAAAAAGATTTTCTCATTTCTAAAAAGATAATGTTTGGATGCTGACCGGTTAAGATCTAAAATATTGACCTAATGATATTGCCTAATGAACCATAACATATGTGAAATGTCCTTATTTTTTTTATTTTTTTTTTCACACACTCAAATAAAACCCATAGAAAGTGAATAGCCTACTTCTCCAAAGAAAAAAGAAAAAAAAAGTACATATGTTATAATTCAACTGAACCACGTCACTAGATCAATTAGTGACCGTTCAACACCTAAATATTATCTTTCTAAAATCATCTTAGTCAAAATTGCACAAATTTCTTTGTTGACTAACGTGTTACTCATTCCCATTTTAATTTTCAAACCGAAAACACAAATCAATGCTGTCAGTCAATGCCGTCGCTGTGACGCTGTCCAATGTGAGGTTGGTCATTAGTGCCAGGTTAACTTCCTTTGGCGCTGTTGGACAATTTTTTAAGCTTTTTTTTTTTTTTTTTCTCATTTTTTTTAAAATCCTATATTTTTATAGATAAAATTAAAATAAGAAAACAATAATAAAATTGAAAGAAAAAAATACATTTGTGAGTTTGTGACACTTGTTTTGATTTTCAAATTCGGTATATTATTAGAGTTTATAATAAATTGAATGTTCAACTCTTGATTGTAGGAAGTAAATTTAAAATTTAAAATTTAAATTATACAATTATATATTATTAAGTAATTATATGTAAAAGTATTTTAGTATTATTTTTTTATAATTAAATATGGGTGGGTTGGTAAATTTTGTAGTGACAAAAGAGTCGCCTTCATGATAAATGTCAGGTATCTTATTCCAATTTGCTATATATATATAATTATTCTAGTGACTACTCATTTGTTTAAACATTATTAAAATGGTTATTAAATAAGAAATTCAGTTCAAAATGGCCAGTCGTCTATGATAGAAATAACCAATCAGTAGGGAGAACATCATTTTTTTTTTTCTTTCAAAATATTTCAATAATTCAAAGTTTGAAAGTGAGAGAAACTCTAATAATAATTAACCTAATGTCACGGTGTCTTGTGACTCTTGTCTGTAATTATTTGCATTAAAGGACAAAAATTCGCCTGGGTCTGTTAATTTTGAGTAACTACTGACAATCGGAAAGACTGTTTTGAAGTATTTATGAAAGCTGAGTGTTAAAATAGTTAATATGACAAACTTAATAAAAAAATGGCATTTCCTTAAATTTTAAGGAAAACTTGTAAATAATCCAACCCCCACCCCACGAAAAAACTTGTAAACTTATAAATTTTGTTTTTTTGGGGCAGGGTGCCATTATGCTCTATCGCACTGTCGCAGTATTACTACAAAAGAAAATGTCAGGTGCTGTAAGATGTTTAATGCATCGAGAAAAACTTCAGCGAGAATTTTTTTAAATGATATATTTAATCAAGAACTTAACACATATCACTGCATCTCTTTGAAAGTTGCACCCAACATTTTCTTCTTGTTTTCTTTTTATTTTTTTTGAGCGGAGTGCTTGCTACTTGCTAGTTTTTAATTTTTTAATTTTTTAATTTTTTAATAAATGAGAAAGTAATTTTTTTTTATTTACTGGAAATTTTTTTTTTTCTTTCTTGAAATCGCGACATCTAGTATGTAACTTTTATGATTCTTGTTTAATAAAAACACTTTTATAATTCGATAAAAAAAAAAAAAAACTTTTATAATTCGATACATTAAAAAAAAAAAAAAAACTTTAATGAACCCCTTTTATGATGGCTGCTTTACATTTGTATTAAAAATAAATAATGTTATTTTGTTTAAATTTGATATCCAAATTTAGTATCTAAATAACGTAACATCACTAATAATCCATTCATTTAAATTGTATTAGATTTATATGATTTGAATGAATAAAGTACAATGATACCATATTATTTGGACACTAATTTAGACAATATAACATTACTCATTAAAAGTAGGGCAAATTACATTGGAGTACTTGATGTTTACTCAAATTGTAACTAGACTGTACTTTGTATAAATTATATATTAATACCTTAAGCCTAACTGTTGCAGACAGATTAACTGGTCAAATAATACGGAATGTTCAATTTGTCCTCTCAGCAACCTATTTTATCAATTATTATAATATTTGTAATTTTATTTTTAATTAAATATTAAAATCCAACAAAAAAAATTAAACTTTAAAAGAAAAATAAATAAATAATGAATATAGGATAGGTATCAATGAAATTTAATGGAGATAGTTGATCTCTATCTATGGAGATCTATTACCATTTTTTTCTCTTCCCTTTATTTATTTATTTATTTATTTATTTATTATTATTATTATTTGTTAGAGAAGAAAGAAGATGGCTTGTTTTTGGGCGGGGTTGGAGATTCATAGTTTACTGTTGATGTTGTCCTGATTTTTTATTTTTTATTTTTTATTTTTTTTATATTATAAAAACTGTCGGGACTCGGTGAGATAAATCTCTGCTAGCACGGTCTGAAATATAGCTCCCACAGTCAGAGGGAGGGCACCCTTACTTGGACATAAGGCCAAGGAGGGACAAGTAAATATATATAAATATATGCACACATTCGGCGTTGAACCTTGATGATGGGGTTTCCCTTGAGAAAAACTCACCATATTGGCAAGAGGCTTTGTATGTCCTGATTTTTTATTTATTTTTCGTTTTTCTAAATATTTTTATTGCTTTAGGTTCTTTTATGAGTAAAAAAAAAATAATACAACCCTTCCACAAATCGAGGACAATTGAGATAAAAGTCGATCTATTAGGAATTTTTGTTTATAATATTACGGTTTAATTGAATTTGAGCAAGAGTAATGCTATTTACGGCTCTATTGTATTTCTTTATACACTCTATTTTAAATTTTATTTATCAATTACAATTTTAATATTAATCAAAAATATTAAATAGAAAAATAAAAGTTCTAGAGTACGGATATTGACACCTATAAAACTTATTAGTATATCCATTTTTATAAGTACACCCATTTTTATAAATACATCCATGTCTAAAATTTGAAAAATAAATATGACTATAAACACATATCCTAATGCCAATAGTACCCTTATTGAAATAAATATATTGATTTTAAGACATATTATTTATAAACACTCTTAAACTATTATTACACCCAATTCATTAAAAAATATATATATTATTTTTGGAATTAAATCTTTCTTCAATGATGGTCCAATTTACTTTTGGAAATATCTCGAATGCAAGAGTTTTATAAAAGGGAATATGTGAAATCATATATAAAGTCAAGAGATTTTCAATCTAAAATTCTCTTATTTATACAGATATCTTTAAAAAAAAAAATGATATCTAAAAAATATTTTGTTTATTAATAAAGTTCATAACTATACATAAAAGAAAAATAAAAACAATATGATAATGAGAAAGTTTGAAACTTGAAATAAAATTAGAGTTTAATTAGGGTTTATCATAAGTTTTTTTTTTTTTTTTTTAAAGGTAAGATTTTTTATTATTTTTTTAATAAAGAAATATTGTTGAAGATATGAGTGTAATTAATAATTGTACATAATATTTGATTTATTTTTAATTAAAGTAATCTGTGATCATTGGTACATTTCTATTAGAATATTTTTATAATTAATTTTTTTAATAAAATATAGGTGTACTAATAAGTTTTATGGATGTCAATATCAATACCCAAAGTTCTAAATACACTACAAACTAATTTTAAATTTTAATTTTCTTCCTTGGCTTTCACAAACCCTAAAATATCTTTATTTTTTCTCAAATATTTTAAAGTTTACTTTTCTTGAATCCATGGCTACGAACCCTACAAAACAGTGAATAGTGAAACCAATTGTAGTTGAAAAACTTTGAGCAGCCTCTCATGTAAGCTAAAACCCTAGGAATTTTTTTTTTTCATATATATATATATATAACTAGAGATGTACATTTTTTCCCAGAACCTCAATTCCTCGCGTTCCCACCTCCATCTAGGAATTTTTTTTGGGAAAAAGGGGAAATTGAGGGGACGGGGGGAGATTGAAATGGGGATGGGGATGGGGATGGGGGGCCCATCCCTATTTCCCTATTTTCCCTAAACATATATAAATATAATTATGGTATATATTTTTAATTTTTTTTTTCTTTAAAAACTCTAACTCCCTAAGTATATATACACATTTAATATAAAATATACTAATGAATTTTATTTTATATTTATAATGGAATGTTTACTTTTTTAGTTTAATTTTTAATTTTTAATCAAATAGAGAAATGGAGGAACCGGGAAAAAGGAAAAATGAAAAAATACAGGAAAAAACGGAAAAAATAGAAAATTGAGAATGGGGATGGATATAGGTCTCCCCAAAATTCCCTATCCCCATTTTCCCAAAATGGGGAAGTGGGGGGTGTGGGGGTGATGGGGGAACCATCCCCATTCCCCAAACGTGTATCTCTATATATAACAAGCATTTGAAACATCCTACCATTGGATAGGTAGCTATCTGCATCCGGCTGGACGTTAGGCCGGATACTATTATTTTCACTTATTGCCGCCGCAGATAGCACCGATTATCAAAAGGAGAGATCCTTTGTCTTCGCTCCATTTGTTTTTTTTGGGCTTTTGTATGCTTTAATCTTGGTACGATCGGTCTTTCTAAAGAGTCGAACAATGACTGGTATTAATTTTTCATTTTGCTTTGTTATAGTTGGGAGATTTGAGCGTAATTTTTCATTTTGCTTTGTTATAGTAGGGAGATTTGAGCGTAGACAGCATGGATTCTGTTGGTGGTATCCAGCTCTGAACGATTTGATTATTTAGAAAGACCAAAGTCTTTTGGATCTGGATAACTTCAACAGGGTCAGTAGATGTTCCTGCGTTCTTGCCAGTTCTTCGGTTTTTTCCATGTTTGCATACCTTTTTATTTTTTTTATTTGTTCGGAATGGTTTTTATTTATTTACTCATATCTTGAACCTTTGGTTCGGCTTCCCTGTCTGTGGATCTCTAGAAATAGAGCTCAAGTAAAACAGATTTTTTTTCCTATCAGGGTTAGGGATCCCTACTTTATTGAGAGATTTATTAATATTTTTTTTTTCTTTACTTTTCAATGAACCAAACCCTTTTCTCCCTCGCTGGGCTCTCTTGTTATTTTATTATGTGGTTAAACCAGGAGAAAATTCATCATGTACCACGTTGTCATGGAGAGTTAAAACCATCAATTATATCTCGGTATTTATGTCAATGGGCTCCTGCCAATGTGGTAGAACTCTCCAAATGGAGCCCCTACCACCAAGGTTCAATCTCTAGGGCATGCAACGTTTTGTGCACTTTTCCAAGTCCCACCGATGTCCAATTGTGTGGATGTTGTACAACTTATGTATGGTCTTTCTCTTCTCGTAAGTGGGAGCTGTGGTCTGAGCTGTGCTTGCAGAGCCAATATCTCGTCGGTCCCGATAGTTGTTGTAACCGTTTTAAAAAAAAAAAAATCTCGGTATTTATATCATGAATTTGGATCCGCTGAGCTGATCAATTAATTTCTTAATGTCAATCATAAATTCATAATTGAGTACACAAGAAGAGGATATATATATATATACCTTACTGTGGTAAGAAAAAGAAAGATGCATCTCTCTTTACACTCGACATTCTCTTTGAAATGCTTTTATATTTTTACACTTTTAGAGGTCTCACCATGTAATTTTTTTTTTACTGACATGGAGGTCGAGTGTGGTCGCTGGCCACCTCACCTTCGTTATCCTAACCTTCTTTTTTTTTGCAGGATGTAAGTCTAAAACTATTTGAGCGAGTAACTTTGGGTGAGTAGATTTGATCGATCGAATAACTTTGGATGAGTAGCTGAGTGGCGAGAGGCATAAGCAGAAGTGGCTGTGAGAACCTTTGGTTGCAAGTACTTTTGGCCAATGGGTCCTTTGCCTTGAGTAGCTAAGAAGCTTTTCTGAAAGAACCTCCCCCTGGAGAACCTTTGGTAGTGAGAAGCCTTCATCGAGAACCTCTGTCGATAAACCTATGCTAATGCACCGTTGTTTCAATGTAATCATGTACTTTTCATTTTTTGTTTCACCGTTGATTATTTATTTTTTTGTTGACAATGATGATCACGTGTCACTTTTACCAGTTGACTTTTGCACCGATCAAATTTCATGTCATTTACAACAATTTTATTATCAATCCGCCATTAACATTTGTTGGGTTATGAAGCATGTATCATCTAATTTCATACTTTATTGAGCGACAGTTTTTCCATATGATTTTATTATTTAAAGCATTTGTATTCTTAAAGTTTGTGAGCATGCCCAAAACAAGTAAAATCTCCCATCTTTTTATTTTATTTGTTTTTATTTGTGTTTGTTTGATTAAATTTGCATTTTCAAAACAAAAATATATTCAGTTGGACTGAAAACAGAGAACAATAACATATCCGAAATGGAGAGATTTGCTAAATTTAGTCACTCTCTCGGTCGGTGGTTAGGTTACCAGGTCAAACACGTCGTTTTTTATTTTCAAGATATCAGCTCATTTAATTCTAATAATTTTTTCCATAAGCAGGGGCGGAAGAATGTAAAACAGAGGCTGAAGAATGTAGAGGGCAGCAGAGGCCATGAAGGTCCTCACTTAGTCACTTGGTAATATTATTATAAAAAAACCAATTATTAATTCTTGCTCCGTTGCTTCTTCCGTACATATATCCTAACTCCAGCACAATTCTCTGTACTACCAGTGTTTGTGTAGTTGATACATTTAATGATGGACGATTTCAACATATCCATTATTTATTGGTCCTATTAAACTTAATATACTGTCCATAATCGTATGATTTTGGTATCTAAAATGTGTAAATTTTATAGATTATTGTACTTGTTTTGGTTTTTATAAAGTTTTATAAGAAGTTAAGTGTATTATTTTATATTGTCATCTCCCCTAATTTAATTGAAAATTTATATAAACATGTTAAATGGTTTTTATATTTGTACTTCATAATAGTTTTGACTCTTGAAAATCATAGTTAGCACTATAATTAAGCAACTTAAAACTATTAATTCTTTCTATAAAAGAAATACGTAGAAAAGATTGCTAATTTGATTGTTTTTGTCATTATCACGCATACCGTAAAAATTTGTTAAATACACTTTGGCCACCCCGACTTCGGACTTCGAACTTCGAACTTCGAACTTCTAGTTTAGCTACTATCCATAAGGTTGTTAGGAATTGGAATCAACCCCATCCCAACATATTGTTATAAAAGAAAATAAATAAAGAGAACACGAGAGTTAAGAAAACAAAAGAAGAAAACAAATCAACAGAACCTAAAAGAATGTCTGCTACAAAAATCATTGAAAATAAAGGAAGTGCAAAAATTTGGAACGATCCACCACCATGTAGGAGAGACGATATTGGGGCTCCTGGACGCTAAACTATCTGTAACTCGGTTACCTTCCCGATAAATACGAGTGACAACAAAGTCCATTTAAGAGAGAAAGCTCAAACATCTATCCCATGCGAGGCCCCAACGCCAAGAAATCTTACGAGACCTAGAACGAAGGACAACCACTACAAAAGTCAAATCGCTCTCCAACCATAACCAACGCCAGCCAAAAGTTCAAGCATAATCAATAGTGTGAACGGCAGCGGCCAACTCAGCCTCAAAAACAAAGCAGCCACCAAGAAGAATAGCAAAGCAATCTTTAATGAAACCCCTGCATAACTAGCAAGACCAAGACTACCAAAAGTAGCCCCGTCCGTGTTAAACATAAGACAATCTGGCAAGGGATGGCGCTAATTAACCTTTAAAATATGAGGTGACTTGGAAGAACGACTAAACACATGAAGCCGCTGAAGAGTCTGAAATTCATCCACTGAATTCTTCAACTATGGGAGTCTGCCTCAAGAACGAAATGTCAAATCAAGGAAAGAGCCTCGGCAAAAACAAACCTACCACTCTCAAAGGTAGCTTGATTCTGGAGAAACCACACCACTCATAAAACCGTGATGATAGAAGCCAGCCAAAGAGCTTTCAATTGAGTGCTAAAGACAACCCTCATTGTTTCCTGCCAAAGGTCCAAACAAGTACCATTCAACTTAAGTTAATGACTAAGCGTAGAGAATACATCATCCCACATCCCACGAACAAAAAGACAGTCAATACATAAATGTTTTAAATCTTCCTCTACAGCACAACAAAGCCAACAGCGAGATGAGGACATATATCCTCGGGCACGCAACGCAATGTCGGTAAGAATCTTTCCATGAAACAAGCGTCAAACGAGGACAGAGCGAGAAGGAGGAATAAACAACGCCTAAATCTGCTTACCTAAAAAAACACAATTCCTAATCTCAAAAAGAGAATCATAAGCAGTTTTACAAGAAACAACACCATCAAGAGAACAAGTCCAAACTAACGAGTCTGGGTCTATGCTCACCATCACTTTCTCAATCAAAGAAGCAACATCCAGGTGAGAAGAGTGAAAAGAAGCAGGAATATCCCAACCCGTAGCAATCGAATAAATATCACCCACACAGAATCCAAATGAGGCTATAACGATGAACTATCCTCAACCAGATTAATCAACGGATCCCTCAACCAGTTATTCATCCAAAAACAAACCTTAGAGTGACGACCAACCAACCATATAGACTCAAGCATCAAGGGAGTATAATGCGATTTTAGCCCCAGCCAAACAGAAGAAACAACATACCACATTCATGGTTTGTGATCCTGGGTGAAATAATAAGCCCGAAGATATGTGAAAATGAGGGATTTCTTAGCCAACATCCTCTATGTGAACTTCTTAAACATGACCTTGTTAAGAATACAAAGATCTTTAACACCAAGACCACCACCATCCTTAGGCTAGCAGCAAGACTTTCAAGCAACTTGGACAGATTTACAACTATCTATTGAACTAGTCCAAAAAAATTCCGAATAGCAGCATTTAAATCTTTTAAAAGAGAATAAGGTCAACGATAAACTTGAAAGGAATGTAGGAAGGAACCCATAATCACCAAGTTAATAAAACATAACATGTCTGCCATTAAAAGAGAGAAACTTTTCCACGATTCCAATTTATTTTTAATTTTATAAGCCCATGAGATCAGCCATTGATTTTTAGACGCATTAATGAAGAGAGAAACCCCCAGATATGATATTGAATCATCGTCCTTACGCATACTAGACATTGACAGAAAATCAGTAATTCGAGGCCCAGAGGTGCCTCTGCCAAAGAAAATGGAAGATTTTTCTCAATTAACTCGTTGACCAGAGAGAGGGAGCCATAAACTGGAAAAGCATCTAAAACCACTCATAGATTTTGAGGAGAAGCTCGGCAAAATAGAATAACATCATCAACATAAAGAAAATACAAAGGGGCACATATCCCAACCGAAGAAGAGATAGAAGTCATAGAGCCTGTGTCTACTAGATGAGTAAGATATCTGTTCAAAAAATTTTCCACCAAACAAGAGTGGGGGGATCACCTTGCCTTTTCAACTTTTTGTTTTTTTTGCTAAACCAAATTCTTTTTGACTTTTTGCTTTTCCTAATTGATCGGTTGAATAGGTTGATGGTTTTTTTTTTTTTTTTTTAATGAAAATTTTAATTTGACAATTAATACAAGCCATTGGATCTTATCCAACAACCCAAATACTTTACTATTCACTACTGCATGTGCAGGGATATTTTATTCCCCTGCATAGTAGCCAACCCCATGAGAGATGTTTGTACAATTTCTTGTAAAATCTCATGCGCACTCAATTACAACGATGTCAAAGTGTTTGGTAAACAGTTCCTTAAGGGTGCGTTTGGTACGGGGATGGGATAGGACGGGATGGAATTGGACAGTTGTTCCGTAGAATGTTTGGGACATGACTATTAACTTTATTATTATGCGTTGAGTTTAGCTGGGACCGAATGTGACAAAATGTTCAATTGACCAGAGTATCCTTATTGTCTTGTCTAATGTTTGTTACCATATAATATTGACAAATAAGACAGAATAAGTTAGTATTTATTTGATTTTATTAACTAAATATATTTAAATATCATATTTAACAAAAATAATAATATTGTGATTGAAAAATATTCTTAATTATAATTTTACAGGATTATTTTTTACAATTTCTTCATCTTTGATTGAGATGGATGGTTAGGATTAAGTTCTCTTTGCAAAAAATTAAAAAAAATTAATTTTTTTTTAATGAATCTCTAACCGTCCCTCTCCGTGATGGACGGTGGAATTAAGAGTTGAATTTTAAAAAAATCAAAAAAGAAAACAAAAAAAAAAAAAAAAAGAAATTAAGATATTAATTAAATATTTAAGATATTCAAAATTTTAAAAATAATGCAATTTAAAAAACTGAATTTTTTTAAAAAAATTTATTTCCACCACTCATATTTGTGATGTACGGTGAAGATTAAATAGAATATATATACATACATACATATATATATATATATATATAAATTGAGGTGAAGATCTAATCTCCATCCTTCCTCGTTCACACCAAAAAAATTGGATTCATAACACAACTAACTGAGTTCACAACCCAATCGACTCAATTATTTAAATAAATATTACAAATCAATTAATAAAAAGAATTAAAATTTAACAATAAAACCATATTTCCAAGATTACGACCAAAATTAACTAATAATAATGGAAATCAATCAAATTATCATCACTGTCTTCTTTTCTTCATCTCTACCATCTTCATTTCATCTTAAAAAGAAAAGAACCTTAGAACCAGTGTTCTATTAAGCGCTAGACGCTACTCAGGCGGAGACCCAATGCCTAGGGCTTAGACCGATTAGTCGATGATTAATAGGCCAACGAATTGTTTTTTTTTTTTCCCCGCATAAAAATCCAATCGCAAACAAAATTCTAATGATCAAATCCAAACAAAATTCTTTCCAAATCCACAAATGTCAAATTACCAATCAAAATCCAATCATAAACCAATCCAAATCCACAACACACCCATCCAAATACAATCACAACCCAATCCAAATCCAATCATAAATAAAATATTATGAATTAATTATAATCGTTTTAAAAAGTAATATTCAAATACAAAGGCTATATCTATGTTAGGCAATAAAACATTAAAACTCCACCCAAATTTTAAATTTTGGTAAAAATAAAATAGAATTTTTCAATCAAAATTATTTTTAAGAAATTTCCATAAATGATAATATATTCGATTTCACTCTCCATGACCGTTAATATTAAAGATATAGGGAAAGTATCATTTTAACCCTTGACTTTTGCCCTATTGTTAAGACGGGACAGGGTTAGGCCATATTGACCGTTTTTCCCTCTAAAAACAAAGAAATGTTAAAAACACCCCTTCTATCACATCACACTTTCCGTCCATTGGGGCGTTGACCGTTAAATTTGAAAGGGCTATATAGTAAATGCATTCTTAATTGATCTCCACTGTCCATCTGGAAAAGATGGATGGTGGAGATTAAAAGATAATTTACATATATAAAAAAAAAAACTAAAAAATTTAAATTTAAATTAAAAGATAATTTACATATAAAAAATAAAAAATAAAATAAAAACTAATAAACTCTCTCTCTCTCACGTACAAGTGTACAACTCTTACCATCAAAATCTTCCAGATCTTCCATGTCCTCTACCATCATATCATCACCATTAGGGATGGCAATAGATTGGATTGGGTATGGATACCCCAATATTCATCCCCGTATCCGTTTGAGATATATATATATATCTATCACCGCATCCATCCTCATTTCTAAGTGAGCGGGGCGGATTCGGATAATCCGCTAGTTAAGATAGAAATATTCATCCCCGCTTCGTTTATATCAGCATCCGATGAAAAAACTTTAAATTTGTATAGTTTACAAAAGAAAAATATAACTAACATATGTAATGATACATTTTATCCTATTTAAAGAGAAACAAATACATCCAATAAAGTTTAAATATAAAAATTAATAATAACTTATATAATTAGAATTAATAATTACATAATATATTTTTATATATTTAAAATATTAAAATATATAATGGATATGGATGAGGATGGATATGGATGAGGATGGATATCCATAGACGATAGACGATATCCATCCCAATCCCCAAAAATAAAATGGGTATTAAGATGAAATCCATCCCCGCTCTGTCCTCGAAATAATAGTATTCATCCTTATTTTAAATGGAGCGGATTATTACGGATATCTGTATTCTATCACGTCACACTTTCCGTCCATTGGGGCGTTGGCCTTTAAATTTGAAAGGGCAATATAGTAAATGCATTCTTAATTGATCTCTACTGTCCATCTGGAAAAGATGGATGGTGGAGATTAAAAGATAATTTACAAATATAAAAAATTAAAAATTAAAAATTAAAATTAAAAGATAATTTACATATAAAAAATAAAAAATAAAATAGAAACTAATAAACTCTCTCTCTCACGTACAAGTGTATAGCTCTTACCATCAAAATCTTCCAGATCTTCCGTGTCCTCTACCATCATATCATCACCAATTCACCATTCTCCTCATCATAAACAACAAAACATCATCAACAGACTCCCCAAAATCTTTAACACCCACAAAATCTTCACGACAACTACCGATCACTTTCTCTCTTTTCTTCTTCTTCATCGTCGTCGATTGGGTTTGGATGTGGGTGTGGATGGTTTGGTACGATTAGTTTGGGGTATTAAGGGGGCTGCCGGCGTGTGGTTGTGATTTGGTGGTTGCAGATCTAGGGTTTGTGAATGGGGTTTTTGGGTTGTTTTCTAGGAATTTTGAATTGTTTTTATGGCGGTTTGGGTTTTTTTTTTTTTTTTTTTTTTCTGGGTTTGATTTTGATTTTGGTTGTTGGGTATGATTTTATTTTCTTTTGGTTGCTTGATGAACTGGGTGATTCTTGGTGGATGTTTGAGTTTATATTGCAGGAAGAAAAATTGATATAAATTTGATTTTGGTTGTTGAGTTTGATTTTAGTTTGGGTTTTGATATATTGCAGGAAGAAACACTCGATTCTCTCTTACTCTTACGGCCAAGTGAAGGAAATAGTCAAAGTGAGAGATATCGAAAACGATGATTTTCTCGGCAATTTATCGAAGATTGTTTCGTTCGCGAAGGAATTTGAAATGAACAAGATTTTTCTTGCGAAATTGGACGGGTTTGTGTCTATGCTTGTTGAAATTCCGGGCAATGGTAAAGATGTGAATATATTAGAGAAAGTGGTTAGGGTTTTGGAATTGATTTTGAATAAAATTGAAGATCAAGAACAATTGAAGAATTTGATGTTGGATTAATCTGGATAGCAGTGATAATGATGATATGTTAATTCTTTTTTTTTTTCCCTTAAATTATTAGAAAATCCTTTTAAAAAGTAGATAATAATTTAATTTATATTTTTCCTTTTAAAAAATAGATAATAATTTAATTTATATTTAATTTGATTCTAATCTATATTTTTAAAAAATTTAAATAAAAAAAAAAAAAAATCTCCACCGTCTATCTTCATCCATCTTTAATACGGATTGTGGAAATCATATTTTAATTGTGTTTTTCATTTTAAATATATTTTTTATTTAATGAATATTTTGAGGATTAAATGGTAATTATATGTAATAAACCGAAGCATTTAACCATGAGGTTTGACGGTCAATGCCCCAAATGGACGGAAAGTGTGATAGAATTGGCGTTTTCAAGCTGTTCATCGGTCATCACTTCACTGTTCACTCACACGGTCACACAACACACAACATCAATTGGTTTGTTTTTGTTTGATTTCTGGGTTATTGTGGCCTGTTTTAGGACCTTTTGGTTGCTTCTTGACCGATTTGACCGATTAATCGGTTGCTGACTAATCTAGACGATTTTGACATTTTCACCACATTGAGGTGCCGACTAGAGGAATCCAACCGATTAATCGGCTGCCTAGGCTGAATTTTCGAACACTGCCTAGAACAGCCTAAACCAGATGTGACCATCATCACATAAGCAAAATGGAATTTACATGAAGTGCTATGCAAAATAACAACAAAAAAAATCCATACAAAACACATAAAAAATCAGAAACACAGTGATTCAAACTCTCTCCTCTCTTTTAAAGTCAAATGGAGGCCACCGAGTGATGCGACCGAGTGAGGGAGGCGATCGGGGTGATGCGGCGGTGTGAGGGAGGCGAACGGGTGATAAGGCAGCGAAGTTGGCGGTGGAAATCGGTGATCTAG
Organism: Acer negundo; assembly: GCA_035582765.1. Classification (NCBI taxonomy): domain Eukaryota; kingdom Viridiplantae; phylum Streptophyta; class Magnoliopsida; order Sapindales; family Sapindaceae; genus Acer; species Acer negundo. The sequence goes on from CM069242.1 coordinate 4,209,514, forward strand.
AGGGAACAAGGGAGGATTTGGGTGGTTTTTGGATTTTGATCCCAGATGAACAAACGAAGGAGAGAGAGAGAGAGAGAGATGGGTTCAGGTGCTGTATTGGATGTGGTTGTAGTTTTTAGAAATTTTTAAAGGTATAAAAGTCTTTTTCAGACTTGTCCAGGTGGGACAAGTTTTGACGTTCTTTATCCCCACCAGTCCTGTTCTGTCTCATATTTAGAACGCGTTATTCGTGAGATAAAGGTAAATTGTCGCATATTGTCCCGTCCTATGTATCAAACACAACCAAAAAGGACTTGGGTGAATGATAGTAACCTAACAATCAATCATAATAGGTTGCTTCAATATTTAAAAAAAAATTGCTGGAAGAGTGCTCTTCGACAACGATCATTATTTTCATTTAATGCCGCCGGTGGATGGACCACAAGCTTCAGGCAACGGATCAAAATGAATAAATATACGAATCAAAAGGAAATCCTTAGACCTCGCTCCATTTTTGTTGGCTTTTGTATGTTTTAATTTTTGTATGATCTGTGTCTGTCTAAAGAGTTGATCCATGATTTGGTTTAGAAATGCTTTGTACATTTTTTTGAGCTTTGTTTGAGATATTGAAGATTTGATTACTTTGTATGGCTTATCTGTATGTGTTGTAGGTTCGTCGAAGCATAGTAGATGTAGAGTTCGGAGATGATAATCTGTTTTTTTTAGTGGATTCGGACGTAGAAGCATAGTTTCTGTTGGTGGTATCAAGATTCTGATTCATTCCAAAGACCAAAGTCTTTGGAGCTGGATAGCTTCAACAGCGGCATCAGATGCTCCTGCATCTGGCGTGTATCATTTCTTGCCTGTTCTTTGGTTTTTGATAATTCGGTGTCCTGCGGAACAATATGGTAATTATTTATTTATTTATTTTATATTTTTTGTACTTATATCTTGAACTTTAATTTGGTGCGGCTTCTCTGTCTGGATCTTTAGAAATAGATCTTGTAAAAATGATTTTCGTTTTACTTATTTATTTTTTGTGGCAATAAGATTTTTATGTTTGATCAAGGAGATTGTCTGGTTATCTATGTTGAGAAGTACTGCAGACTTTGATGTAATATATTGTCAACTGGTTATCTAAGTTCAAATATGATGTTAGAAATATATATAAGTTATCAGCTCAGGATCCGTAGTTTATCGAGTTTCCGAAATCCCTTCATCCAACGGCCAAGTAAATCGTCGGGATTGAGAGAACGCAATGATGACGGTGGAGATGGAGTCACTATGTCTAATTTTCTGGTGATTAGAGAAATGAATGTGAGGCTAAGTGGAGAATGGAGTCGCTACAAAATGAAGGGAAAGAAAGAGGAGATAAAACCTTCGTTCAATCGGCCCATATAAGTGGTGGGGTCACTAAAGGTAAAACTTTCGTTCAATCAGCATCGAAAACCAGATGTCGCCAAATTATTTCTATTGAAAGAGACAGGGAGGGGTAGACATGATGTCTGTTTGGTTCCAACCGTTGAACCGAACGGGAATTGCCCTCTTCGGAACAAAATTGGTATCGAAAAATCGGTTTTGAAACCGGAACCGGAATCAGACCGTGAATCGAAATCAGGGAGGTTTCGGTTTTGATTATGATTATGATTCCGATTCCTAAAAATGAAGAACCGGACCAAAACTGCCAGTGCGGTTCCTGTTATGGAACCGGCAATTCTAGTCCTTGATTTTTTTTTTTTTTCAATTGTTCATTATTATTTCTTTTTTAAAATTATTGTGTGTGTGTGTGTGTGTGTGTGTGTGTGTGGGGGGGGGGGGGGGGGGGGGGGGGGGGGGGGGGGGGGGGATTGGGGGTTGGTTTGTGTTTGTTGAATTAGGATTCTTGATGACTTTTAAAGACTTTATAAATCCAGGTGTATTCAATTCAGACATTTAAAAACATTAAAAGAGTATATATTAATTTAGTGGTATTCAATTCAGATTTCTATGGTGGATTTGATGGTGAGAGGTATAAATATCAAAGGTCATAATAAGTCCAGCCTTCTATCCAAGGATTTTGAGTTTTTCTTGTTGCTAGGATTCGTTGCTTCTATTTTCCTTTGTTTATCTCTTTCATGATTGAACTTGATGAAAGTAGAGACCATGGTGATTATTTATATATAGTCTATTCAATTGATGAAAGTAGAGACTATTGTGTTAGTTTTTATGTGTTTTCAAAATATACAAAGGTCTACTGGAACCCCTCTATTTTGACAAATGGCCAGAATTCATAAATTAATTTGGGTGTGTTCTTCTATCTAGAAAATTATATGTAGATATAATGTTATGTCTACTGTTATTTTGCAAAATTTCATGATTTATAAATATTAATTTAGGATTGAATTAGGACATTTAAAGACTTTATAAATCCAGATATATTCAATTCGGACATTTAAAGACATTAAAAGAGTATATATTAATTTAGTGATATTCAATTCAGATTTCTATAGACTTTTAAAGAGTGCTTTCAAATCCGGGTGTATTGAACTAAGACTTTAAAAATGTCTACAAAAATCAAGGTGTATTCAATTGAGATTAGATTTTAAAGGATTTTCTTAGGCCGTAGATTTTGGTGGATTTAATGGTGAAAGGTATAAATATCAAAGTCATAATAAGTCCAGCCTTCGCTCCAAGGATTTTGAGTTTTTCTTGTTGCTAGGGTTCGTTGCTTCTATTTTCCTTTGTTTATCTCTTTCATGATTGAACTTGATGAAAGTAGAGACCATGATGATGATTTATAAATAGTCTATTCAACTGATGAAAGTAGAGACCATTGTGCTAGTTTTTATGTGTTTTCGAAATATACAAAGGTCTGTTGGAACCCCTATATTTTGACAAATGGACAGAATTCATAAATTAATTTGGGTGTGTTCTTCTATCTATAAAATTATATGTAGATAGAATGTTATGTCTACTATTATTTTGCAAAATTTCATGATTTATAAATGAGTGTAATTTTTTTTTTTTTTTTTTTTTTTTGAAATTTGGAGTAGAGAAAGGTCAATATTGATTATGCTAGATAGATTTGGGAAACAAGAAAAGAATGAATGTTTTCATATACAAATGATAATGGATTAAATTAATAAATTTACTGTAGCATTTCATATATGTCTAGATTATCCATGTCAAATTTCATAAGATTTGGAGCTGTAAAGAATAAATTAAAAATCATGGATCAAAGGGTGGTCAGTTGTGACAAGGTTTGGGTTAGGGTTATGCTTTTTTTTTCAATATTTTATGTATAGCTTTTCTTGGTTATTCGATTAGTTGATTGCTGTTTGTTTATATAATTAGTTGAATAAAAATGAGAATCAGTGAAAATGAGTTATGAATATTGAGTTTTTTCTTTTTAATTTTACTCTTAAAATTGTTATAAACTATGAGCTTGTTTAGTTGGACTTTTGAAAAACCTCTATAGGTCAAAGATCTACTTGTAGTAGATCTATTAGAAATATAGTTTTTGAAAAAGAAATTATAGTTGTTTGGTTGATAGTTTTTTTTTTTTTTTTTTTTTAATATATTTGGAGAATCACTTTCTCATATTTTTTGTCTAGTCGAGGTTTAAACTCTACTATCTTCAACTCAATTTAAAATAGATAATCTAAAAACCCCAACCAAACAACTATAAAAATCTCAAATAGACGTTTGTAGACCTTATGAAGCAGTAGAAAATTCAACCAAACAAGCACTATGTCACTTTTTTTCATTTGTGATTGATTTTAGTAATTGAGTGGAAATTATTGTCGTTAGCTTCTCTCTTTTTTTTTTTTTTTTTTTTTTTGCAATATTTATTCATACGTGAAATTTTATGTATTTATATGTTATTTTTTTGAGTTTATTATGAAAGTTGAGATCTTTGTGAACATTTAGCTTTGAAATGAAGCTACTCTTCAGCTTATTGATTGGGTCATATACTAGTGTAATTCATCCATCTATAATAGAAGTCTGTCTAAATAAATCTATTAAAACTCTGATATAGATGTCTAAATAAATCTATAAAAGTCTGAGATATATATCTAAACAACCAATGAGAGTTCATATGGATTTATAAAAGTTTGTAGAAATCCATAAAAATCTGTCACTTAAAAAACGTTTTTAAATGTCCTCAAGAATCCTAAATGAATACACACCCCCCCCCCCCCCCCCCCAAATTATTAAAATTCATTTTATTTGCAATTATTTTATTTCCAATTTATTTTATTTTCAATTACAAAGTTTCCAATTTATTTTATTTCCTATTTATTTTATATGCAATTACTAAGTTTCCAATTCTCTCTCAAATTTATTTCCAACCATTTATTTTCATCAAAATTTTCAGATTTTTTCTTGAAGGATTTTTACAATTCAATCTTTTAAATGGCAAGTGGAAGTGGAGACGGTCCAAGGCGTTCCATTTTGATGAAAGTTAAGGGTTGTATGCCGATATTGTCGGAGCCGGACAATGTCGGTTTTGACGCCATCGCTTATCATGAGTTCCTACAAGCCCAAACCCATGCTAAATCCCTAAACTCTCTTCATCCCAGCCATCCCTCTCTAATAATTTTCGAACCCAATCCTGATACCACCCCTCATTTCACAAGCCAATTAGAAAAGAATGTTTGATCCCCCTCTAGATTTTGAATATAAACCACATATGGAAGATAAGTTACAGAAACAGCCCAAATATGATCATTTCTTACTCCATATGAATAAAGTAATGCAAGCAGATGTAAGCATTGTAGCAGTTTGCAATTACTTCAAAAAAGTCTTTAAGTGGAGCAAATTTGGAGGATATGGCTCATATCGGAAGCATATAATGAACAAACATCCAGACGCACAGGCCAGATCGAGTTCACAAGCCTAAATTTCCAGGTACGTTACTCATAACCAACAATTATTTAAATATAGTGATGAAAAAAATAGAGAGGAATTAGCTAGAATGGTTGCAATTGAACATTAAACATTTAGTTTTGGTGAAAATGTTGGTTTTATTAATTATTGTCAACGAGCATTAAATTTTGTTGCTTGTCGTGTTCCTAGAGCCACTCTCACAGAAACACTTTATAACATTTATTACAAAGAAAAAGGGAAGTTGGGAAAATATTTTGAAAAATATAACGGTTTTGTTTCTGTATGTAACGACATATAGAGTGACTATTGGTGAATGCATTCATACTTGGGTGTCACTTACCATTATATATATAATGAATGGACTATCCAAAAAAGAATTCTTACATTTAGAGTTTTTGATGATGCACACCCTGCTACTAATATTTTTAGACAACTTAGAATTATTTTTGAAGAGTATAAAACTTATAACAAAATTTTTGCAGTTGGTTTTAATAACACTTCCAACAATACCGTTGTTATTCTTGCTTTAATTGATTTATGTAAAACTTATTTTGGTATTAAAGATGTGCGTGCTATGTTTTAAATTTTTGTATTAAAAAATGACTAAAAACTCTTCAAGATTTTATTCAACCTATTAAAGATGCCCTTTATTATTTATGGAAACATCATTCTGCAATGAAAGCATATGTAAAATTTAGTAAACAAAATGGTAGGCATGCCATTAGATTTCTTCATGATGTTCCAACACGTTAGAATTCTACTTATAAATTGCTTGCTCAAAGTTATGATTATAGGGATTTATTAGTTACTTTTATTCAATATAATGTTAGTAACATTAATCTTTATTCAACCCATTATGATGTTTGTACAAAAGTTTGTGGTTTGTTAAAAGTCTTTAATAATGTTACTAACAATTTACTGGTATTTATTATCATACAACTAATTTATTTATTATTGAGAGTTTTACTATTACTGATGCCTTTTCTCATTGTGCATCCGACTTATAATTATTGGAGTCTGTTACTGTTATGAAGGAAAAATGGTTAGACTATATGGAGTTTCCAAATATTTATTTGATTGCAATGTGTTTTGATTCACGTTGTAGATTATAAAATTTGTTTGAATATCTAAATTTTTATTATCATCAATGTTTACAAATAAATTATGATGTTGATATAAGACATTATTTTATGAGTTATATGATGAATATCTTAAAGTTTATGGTCCATTCCTGAATATAGATGTTCCACAAACTTAAAATGTATCACATTTCCTATCATCCTCCAAATTTATGAGTTTAGGGTATAATCTGTTATCCAAAAAAATCAAAAAATTACGTAATTCTTCTTCATCAAGCTCAACTACGTATTCCACGCTTAAATCTTATCTAAGTACCTCTTTTGAGTTTATTATGTTAAAAAATTTGATATCCTACACTGGTGGAATAAGCATGAAATTTACTTTCCAATCTTGGTTATTATAGCTAAACAAATTCTTTCAACACCAATTTCTACGGCGGCTGTGGAACAAAAGTTTAGCGCCGGTGGAAATATTCTAGACGCAAGACGTTCGCTTTTGAGCCCGAAATCAATTGAGACACAAGCTTGTGTTGCTGATTGGACTAAGGCGCAAAACAGACAACAAGAAATTTATTAAGATGTACCAAATGATTTCTTCAAAGATGACCAACCTGGAAGAAGTGGAACAGATGGTCATGATAACGATTAGATACGGTGCCACCTCACACCGGTACACCACTTGTCCACGTCATCATCAAACCTGCAATAAAAGGTAAGAGAACTATATGACATTTGATTCCTCTAAACCCCAGAAGGATACGTAAGCAACTTAATTGTCGTAAAAGTTAAGTGCAAGACCAATTTTACATTTTTTAGTTTTATTTTAATCTATTTTTTTAATGGGTCATTCTTCGGTGCAACATTACACGATACAACAGTATTTGATCACATATGATTGCATGTGATCACAAATATATATAATATTATCGAATATGAATTGCACGTGATCATATAATTAAATTATTGTGATCGCATGTTAAAACATACAATGACGTATTAGTTGATGTGGTTGTACCAAAGAAGACATGATCACATCCAAATTTTCTATGTTGTATAATGTAATGTTGCACCAAAAGGCATCCCTTTTTTAATTTGTCATATATTTATTTTATTTTAATTTCGGGTGATCCAATAAAACGTATTTACAATTTTACATGTCTAATTTTTTTTTAAATAATAACAAATATAAGGAAAAAAAAGGAACCGAACCGTTGGAACCTGGGAATCGAACCTAACCGGAATCGGTGCCATGTCTGGGCAGGGGCAACCAGGAAACTGTGCAAGTAGGAGAAAATTTTGTATGGGACGGTCTCATTGACTTGGCAATGGAACGGTCTCATTGACTTAGCAATGAGAAGCAATGAGACCGTCCAATAAAAAGTGTGTTATTTATATCGGGAATTGGATTGAACTGGAACAGACGCCATGTCTGGGCAGGGGCAACTGAGCAACTGCATAAATAGGAGAAAAACTTGTATGGGACGGTCTCATTGACTTGGCAATAGGATGGTCCAATAAAAGTGTGTTATTTATATTGGGAGCATAATTTTTTTATTTTATTTTAAGTACTACATGACACACTTTTATTGAACGGTCCCATTGCCACGTCAATGAGACCGCCCCATGCAAGTTTATATCACGCTAGTAGATAAGCGTGCACATCCTCGGATAGAGACTTTTTAGATTTTCTCATATTTCTCATGAAAGAAAAAGGCATGGGCAATATGGAAAATGTTTTTGAAAAGTGTTCAGGTATTTCACGAGAGTTCTAATAGGGGGGCCATCCCCTTTGTGATCATGTCATGTAGCAAAATTTACAATGCAAGATCTCAACGGGAATGCATGTGTATGAGTGCATCCGCCACACCTAACATCTTCTCCTCGAATTTGAATTCTCTCCTTATCTCTTCTATTTCTTGATCATGTCATGTAGCAAAATTTACAATGCAAGATCTCAACGGGAATGCATGTGTATGAGTGCATCCGCCACACCTAACATCTTCTCCTCGAATTTGAATTCTCTCCTTATCTCTTCTATTTCTTGACCTCAATTAATCTTATGACACATAAACATTGCAATGAATGTGTGGTTAAGATGTGATTGATTTTCAAAACCACTTTATCATTAATCAATTATATACTTTAAAAAATTCAGGAAAAATATGAGATAAGGAGAAGATCCAAATCCTTTCTCCTCTAGTAGGGGAAACTGAAAAGAGTGTTAGACTTTTTTTTTTTTCCTTTACACTTTGTTGTAACATGTTTTTAGCCATTGAATATTTGTCCAGATGTCTATCATGTTTGAAAGGAGAAGCCCAAAATTTGCAGTTCTTCCAATACGCATAAATAGCTTTTTAAGAAAAAAAAAACTTACTGATAGAGAAACTTGTCGGAAGGTACGATCATGAAAATTTTAAGAGTAACTGAGTATACCCTGTTGCATTTTGTTATATCTAGATCAATAATACTTTTTATGTGTTGACATATTTGGGTTTTGGGGGTTGGAGACCCATTTGTACACCTAAGTAGGGCCAAACCCAAGTCCATATACCAAGCCCAGACATGAGCAGTTATTGCAAAAAACTGCTTGAGCAGTTAAAACACAATTAATGTGTATTTACTGGGCAAGAGAAGCATTTTAGGAATGCAAGTGCAAACTGAGACACTGAGTGTGCAAAAATGTGTCAGACATAGTAAAATGCAGAGACACAAAACATAGAGCAGATGTGGAGAAAATTATGAAGAATTTTCTCCCATATTTAATCATTGTGTGGGTTCTGGTATCCTGATTAGAGGGCACTTTCTGTTATCGTGATTGTCCTTCGACTAGTGATACAATCCGTGTTCGATCCTGCTTCTGCTGTACAATTTGAATTCCGATGGTGAACGGTAATCCTAATTTATCTATTGTTTATATACTATAATTTATCATCATTGGTATCAGAGCTTGTTTGGAAATGTATTAGGGTAGAAGAATGCCATGCTAGGATGGATGTTTATTTTTGTTTGTAGAACAATAAATGAACACAAATGGCATCACAAGCATGCAAGTGTTATATTTCATCTTTCTGGGATGTATGTATGCATAAATATTTGTTATTATATGTACTGGAAATACATGCCATAAAATTGACTTCAAGATTAAGACAATTTTGAAGAATTAAAATTTAGAACCCGAAAATTTATAGGGTCAAAAATCTCATTGTCATTTTTTTTTTAATTCTTTGCGATCATGGTACCATTATATAGAGCCTTCCGAGAGCTTTCCAATGATAGGTCATTTGCATAATTTGGATAAGTATAGAGGGAGAAAAATGATCTTGAAGTTTTCAATCGAAGATTAAAATCTGGAAACCTTTTAGGAGTTTGAATTAGGGTGAAGAACATGAAGAATATGTGCCACGCGCCTATGGGCGGCGAGTGCACTTCACCCCTAACCAAAACATCACAACAGATGGCACCATTAAATTTCTCATGGAAGTTCGAGTAGGATGGTGGTGGTCCTGTAATGGGAAAATGTCGGGAAATTTAATGGGAAAATGGGAAAATGGGAAAATGTTGGGTGGACGGTCATGCTGACAATATCTAATATTTTTGTTGTCATGCCAGCTTCAGGTTGAATATGCACGGCTGCATTGGAGACACAATTATTAACATAATGTCTATTTATCCTACGTGGCATCTTTTTTTTACAAGTCACGCTTACATTGGAGATGCTCTAAAAAGAAAAACTTGAGTACCTATAAAAATGGTCAATAGGAGGGTAATGGCCACGTAGAGAAGAGATTTTCTCTTAACAATAGAGAAGAACGAATTCATTGAAAAGCTACTCTAAACTAAATCTAGCAATGTGTCATGTTATTACGAATTCATGTCGTTTGTGTTTGGGTCATATTAAAATTATTCCACCCAAACACAACCCGTTAGCTTAATGGGTTTAAATATAAAACTCGAAACCATTTGTTAAATTAATGGGTAACCCGACCCAACCCATTGCAAAATGTTATATTTGAAATTTATTAAAAAGTTTTAAATAAATAGTACTGAAGCAATATCAAACGCATGCAATCAATTCCACCATAGGCATCAACATTGTATCGAAAACATATTATTTTAAGAAAAATAAAAAATAAATAACTTGAAAATGAAATCTAACATAGCTTTCATAAATCTTCATTACGTTACGATTGAGAATCTAAATCCTCACAGGCTGGGATTTTGCCTTGGGTGGCTGGTGGTGGTTTTTGCTCTGTTTTTGCTCGTTTTCTTTTGTGTTTCTCTTATGCTTTTCTGTTCGCCTTTGCTGTGGGGTGTCTTTGTTGGCTTGTTGTTTTCCTGGGCTATTGTTGCTCTCTTTTTACCTCCGGGCTGTTCTAATACTTTTGCTGTTTAAAAAAAAAAAAAAAAAAAAGAATTAGTAGACATCAATAAATTCAATACTTTTGTGTATAAACGATAAAAAAATTCATTCCTATTTTCACAAAACACCAATCGATAAAAGAAATGAGATAAACGATTCGGATCCGTTGATTTCGCGCACGAATACTGGAAACACACCTTACTATTAATCTGTTGATCCACCCACAGATACCAGAATAATAGGCTTTAAATTCGTTTACCCTCACAAAGGTACCAAAAATGGATAAAAAGAGGTGCTCTCTCTACAATTTTATTAATCATCAAAGACTAAAATCCCTGTTAGGGTACATCATCGTTAAATAAGAAAATAAAAACCTAAAAGAAACCTAAAATAACTAGTAAAGCAATAAAATTTTCAATTTCCCTATAAAAGAGATAATTGAGATAACAATGCAAATTTAAAATACTATAATCTTAAAATATTAAAAACCTATATAATAAGGAAATAAGATTTGGTTTCATGAAATCAAATCATAAAATATTTAACTACCTAATTAAATATACAATAAAAAGAAACATAATAATAGATATTAATTGCAAGACTATTTTTAAAATAAAAAGTCTTCAATAAAATCTTCAATAATATCTCATGCATCACATTGTGAGTGAGTAATTAGAAGACGACTACTTTAGGGTTAACGTTTGAATACAATAATACAGTACAATCAATTTATAGTATTAGAGTTTTTAATTGAATTTTTAATTAATTATTAAAATATATCCTAAATGTAATTATAAAGATTATATATATATATATATATATATATAAATTCAGTAACTTTAATAAAAAAAAAATTTATTATTGAGTCAGTAAGTACAAAGAATTTTTAATAAGTTTCACAAAGATATATATATATATATATACGGTCCCGTTCTTATCAGGGCATCCTTATATAACTTTATCAGAATATTGAATGTAAGCCACTCATTTATAAAAGTGATTTGACAAGTGCACACATATCAAATCAAAGTATGTAAAATGAGTAGCTCACATTCAATATCTTTATATAATTATATTAGGGCATCATTATAGGAAAATTTCCTTATATATATATATATAAATCTTCTATTAATTTTTCAAAAGTGAACCCAAAAACCGACCCATTATATTATCGGTTTTAATGGGTTGATCCATTAAAAACCCGATCCAATAAATTAAACCCATTAACTGCTATTTTCAAATGGGTTTAGCTCGTGTTAATGTGTCGTATGAAATTTTGTCAGGTCTACCCTAAATATACATTTAGGGGTCGTTTATTTTTTCCATTTAAAACTTAATGAGTCTGAGTCATAATTATTAAGTTGTTTTATTTTGTTTGTTATTTAAAGTGGTCAAACAACTTAAAAATATCAAAAAACAACTTAAAATAAAAAGTAAAAAATCATGATTTTTCACTTAATTGTGAATTGCATTAAATGCAATCTAAAATCCTTTCTTTCGATACTATCCTCCATTTATAACATATCTCCAATTTCATCATAATTATATATTGTATAGAAATCTTTATTTTAATATGTTGCTTATTTTAAATAGATTTTAAAATACAAAAGAACCCTAATCAATTCTCATATTGGTGTTTAATATCAATACTTTATTATAATATTATGGTAATATATTTATATAATATTATTTTTAGAGTGTTTTGTGTGAGTTTTCATACTGCCCCTTTTCTTTTCTTAGTAAAAATAAAGTTTGTTTGTAATCGAAGAAGAAAATTATGATCATATGTGTTTATATAATAATTATTATTATTATATTGTTTTTATTTTATGTTATATGTATAATTGTGTAATATGATAATAAATGTTAAATTACTTCATTTCAGATAATTTTATTTTTAAAAAACAAACACGTTGACAATATATTCAGATATGAAAAAAAAAAAAAAAAAAACATGTCATTCAGATTCATTTTTCAATCACTATTCAATCTTCAATAAAATTCAGAACTATTCGATCTTCATGAAAAAAAAAAAATAAACGTTTCTTAGCCGAGAAATGACCATCCTAAAAAGATTTTCTTATCAGGGTTGTTGCATTTATTGTGTCAGGTCCATCTTTCCAAAAAACATGTACATATTGTGTCAGTTCCATCATAATTTCCATAAAAAAAAAATTCCCCATCCTAGAAAGATTGTATGATCATGGTTGTTGCATTTATTTTGTCACTTCCAAAACATTTTCCATTTAAAATTCCCCGTCAATCATTGTCAACTCCTATAAAATCGTCTGTAGACATGCAATGCAGATAGTAAATAGTTATATCTAAATTAAAAAAAGAAAAGAAAATTGAAAATACAGTAGAAGCTTTTCACGTCCACATGGATAAAACTATAAATTTGAATTTTGTCTACCTCTCTTAAACAACAAATAATAATAACAAAAAATATATATATATAAATAAATAAGCAGTGTAATTGGTTTTTTAGGTTGGTTTTAGTGAACCATCCAATTGAGTAGTTAAAAGAAAAAGTAAATAAAATTTAAACAAAATTAAAAACTGCTTATATTTGATTTAAAACAGCTTTGATTTTTACCTGTGGGCGAGGATATTATACGGCGCTACTACTAGCAAAAGGTCTCAAAGCACCAACATAAAAGGTGGTTTGAATATTCAATGCTTATCCCTGCACACATTTCCATTACGTATTTTTTTTTTTTTTTTTTCTCTTTTAAATTGTATCCTTGCTTCCTTAGGTTACCTCTTTCATTTGTCTGAACTCTCTCTCGCGGCGGCTACAAGCACAAGGTAGGGTTTACACTCCTCTCTTGTTTTTACTTACTCTATTTCGTTTTCGTGTTCGTGTTCAATGTAATTGGCCACGATCCGGCGGCCACACTTTTGGCTGGACGCAGATTCTGTCCTTCCAACAAGATCGTGGCCGTTGATGCTCGCATTTGGGGTCGAGTAGGGTTGGATTTAAGTAACAATAAACGAAAATTAAAACATACGCACATTCGTGGCCCGCTTTAGTCCGGCCACCACTGGTTGGCGGACGGAGAGTTCAACAGAACCTCCAACAAGATCGGGCCGTTGATGTCACCATAATTTCCTACTCAATCCTCATTTGTGGTTGAGTGGGAACCGATTTTCTCTTTGTCACTTTGTTTGTTTTAGTGTAATGGTCCGCTCCTAACGGCGGTCTCATTAATATATCCAAATCTTATATTTACATTTGTTATTAATTTCGGTTTGAATTGTTCTTTTGTTGTACAGAATGGATAGCTCTTCGCATCATTCTTCTGGCACCCATGCTCCTCAGAACAATGTATGTTAAAATAACTCATGCTCTCACGACTTAACCTAAAAACTTGTATATTTATGTATTCATTTTCTTACTATTTATTCATTTTTTTCTGCAGCACTCCATCCGCCATGGTCGTAACAGCGAAAACCGTCCAACACCCTATGAAACGGTAAATAGTTAATCACAAAACACTCACTAATATATTTTGTTTAGTACCATGTGTAGTTTGTAAGAATTGTGTGTTTGCACCGAAGAGCTATCATGTATGCTTGGTAAAGCTGCCAGCTGAACAACCTTAAATAAGAACTTATTTATATTTATCATGTAATAATAATTTTTTATAATAAAGTTTATTTTACTTGCTTTTTGGCATGCAAAAAAGTTGATTTTAACCATCAATATTAGTTGCAAATGGCCTCAAATAAGTTTGATACATTACTTTGTAAGGTTTTCCATTGTTTTGTTGAAGAAGAAAATAATGAGCATAAACATTGTGTACTACAACAAGAAATGAAATAGGTAGACTAATATGGCCTTCAAGGTTTAATATTATCAATAAATAAAGAAAAAAATGAAGACTTATGTTTGGAATTTTGATTGATCCAAAGATAAAAGGAAATGAAATGATAAGTTATGAAGGAAATTTGAGGAGGTGAGGGGAAATAATAGTGTTTTTAATGATTATTATTTGGGTGGTTATGAATAGAAAGTAAATGAAACAACTTACCAAGAGCAATTTTTTCATACAATATTAATAGGGCTAATTTTGGATATTGAAAAAATTCATTTACTTTGATTATTTTAGCATTTTTTCCGTCTAATTTTGGTAAGAAACCAAATTGGGTGAAACAAGAAAAAACCCTCACTTTCTTTATCATTTCCTTTTCATTTAATAATCTACTCTCTTGACATGATAGGTACTTCATTTTCCTTAAAAAAATCATCTCCCATGCAATGTTTCTCAATTGAGAAACTATCCTAGAAATTCTAGTAATTATTTTTAACTATTTCCATCCAAAATGAATCTGTATTGAAGAGAAATACTCAAAAATCTAAAAAATGCATATAAAGTATAAACATCGGTGACGCTCTAAGGTAACATTTTTGTTGCAGGGGAGACATCGGAGGTCGCGTGGAATGGATAATGCAAGAGAACTCTCAATTCAAATGGGTAATGCAAGAGGATTCTCAATTCAATTCTCTAACGTGCAGACAGCAATCTTAATGATAGGCCCTGAGCCTGTCTCTCCCCCTCCTGCCAATAGATTTGTTGATTTGCCAGCACATGCAGCTAGATCAGCGTCTTCGGGAACTAGACACTCTTCAGTACAGATATCAAATGATGATGGTGGTGGAGTTACTGGTGTGCGAATATCAAGATCTCTAAGAGCTGGAAACAATCCACAGCAACGAGATACTGGCCTTAATGGTGAACCAACGCATGCAGCTGGATCAAATATTTCCCCTGCCACTGCCCCAGCCCCAGCCCCTGCTCCTGCTCCTGCACAGCCAGAAGGTTTTGGCAATGTGCTTTTTACACATACAGCTAGAAGAGGATCTTCCACAGCTGGATACCACCAACAGCCACAAGATACTGGAACCTCTTTGTCTTATATTGGTGGACACACTGTTGTGCAAACACATGCACCTGGACCATATATTGGTCCTGCTCCTTTTCCTCATACTGTTGGATATACTGATGATCATACACATTTAGCTGGACTAGATCAGTATTCACAGGCATTAGACGTTGGCAATATTGATCTCTTCCATGAATATGGTGGATTCACTAGTAGTGCGCAAATGAATGCAGGAGGACCAGGAGGTAGCCTTACCCCTCGTCCTAATGTGGATGGTGTGCAAACACATGCAGTTCCAGGGTCATCCAGAGCTGGATACCTTCAACCGACCCCAACTGCACCACCTCCTACTGATGCCCAACATCATTCTCTATCATTATGGGACAACTATCAATCGCAGGGTTCGGAGAAACGTTTCTAAGTTTTATCCTTATCTGGTATGCTGTTTGTAGCTTTGGATTGGATTTTATAAACCTCCACTGAGAGGTTTATAGCTTCTGTTTGTGATTTGTCATTGTGTGTGATTTGGATTTGGAGCTGTGAGTTATTCTTCTGATATGGGTTGTTGACTTGTTTACCCTGTTGTTGTGTTTTCAGATCAATGCTATATGTAATATGTTGTTGAGTTGTTTAACTTGATGTTGTGTTTTGTTTCATAAGAAATTAATGAATCTTATCTGATGTTTAAACTAATAATTAAGTAAGTTTATGTGTATAGACACATATATTTATTTGACTGTATATATGTCTATATATATATGTAAGTTGATGTTGTGGTTTTTGTGGGATAAGTGTCAATATGTCATGATGTGTATTTCAGAATTTGTGCTCTTGTGGCCCTTTTGGTTTTTGTATGTATGATTCGTGACCTGTAGTTTCAACAATTTGGCAGTTTAAGAGCTTGATGCAGAATTAGCTAGAACATCGGCAAACCCATCGACATTGTTCCTTGCTTGATTTTTAAGAAGTGTGTATAGTTATATTAGTAAGATTTACATTAATAGAGTCCTTTATAAGAAATCTTAGGATCTGATGTTTAAGAACTCTAGCTATATATACATGCACAGGATTTTATGCAGTACAATATTATGGATAGACAGGATTTTATGCAATGCATTATGGATAGACATCTACTGAGATTTCAAAAATCTCCTGAAGACAATGTTATTATATCTGTTGGTTAGAAAGATATATATATATATCTATATGCTATGTTTGATCTATCAATCGAATATGCTACGTAATAGTCTATGCATGTTTGTTGGTGTTTATTGTGGTGTTATATAAGTTATCTAGAGAGACAAACTTTTGTTTGTTTTAAGAAATTGAAAAAAGGCTTTAAAACCTATTCCCTCTTCTAGGTAAACCTAAGACAATTTAACTGTGATTGTATTTACAATAAATATATTAAATATTAGTACCATTTTGAAGATCTCATTGAGAAATTTATAATGGTATTATTTTTATCAACATTAAAATTTATAAATTACAATTTATTGACCACTTATTAAAAATAGACATAATTAAATTTATTACAAAAATATTACTCTTAGATTTCACTCTTAACATCGCGGAGCAAGAGAACATATACTATTTGAGACTCAAATATAACTATAACTCTTACTCTCTATTAGAGATGGCATGACGTTAAAGCGTGGAAATCAAATAAAAAACTCAAACAAAAATAATAATAATAAAATTTGAAAACAAAGTGGGATCTCCGCATGTCCAACTTAAAGAATAGACGTAGAGAACTGATGAACAAAAGTTTTTTTTTTTTTTTTTTAATTGAAAAAACGAAGAGAGAGAGAGAGATATGGATGTGGAGATCCATCTGCTGCTTTCATTTTAGGCCAAATTCTTGCCAAGTCCAAGCTTTCCAATCAATTTCCCATTATACGAATTCTTAGGAAATGTTTCTATGTCAAGTTGGCTCGATTCTTGGGCTTGTTTTTGGAGGAGTTCTTCATGTTTGTATAAGTGTAATCGAGTCAACTCAGTCAAAGAATATGTTGGGTTTAGAGACTGAGTTGATGCTTTTGTAGTTTTATTAACGGGTTTAAGGCGTTAAATATTTTTTTGGGGTTAATCGAGTCAACAATTGTCACCGCTGACAATTTTGTTTATAATATTACACTAATTTAAGATTTTAGAAGGGATATAACTCCTACCCACAATCTTTAAGAAGAATATGAATCGTCTGTTGACTGATTTAATTTTATCCCGAATTAAATAAATATAGTGAATATTGACATATGTAATCAATTGTTAGATTTATTTCTTTTATTTATTTCATTTTTATTATCTTTAAATGTAGAATTTTATTTTAAAGTGTTTTATATCAGAAAAAATATCAAAATCAGTAAATGATCCAAATTCCTTTACGAAAGAGAAAATCTTGTCTTCCATCTTATTAATGTTTGTTGATTATTAGCCCATCTCATTCATGTGTTTGGCCCAAAAGAAGAAGCCCAATGATGAAAGGAAAGTTAAAGTCAGCAGGAGCCCAACAGAATTGCTCCCAGTCCGGTCCAGCTGTTCACTTATCCAAACGACACCGTTCCAGTGGCTTATCAAGTTGCTTTGCTGAGTCAAGATTACATGTTGATTTGACAACACCTGATAGGCTATTCTAGAGTGATGTGGATCTTATTTGATAAGGGGTATAAAAGCTGAAGCAAAGGAGAGAGAAAGTGATTTTTTGATATTTTTAGGGTTTTCTCGTTCTTAGAAGCTTGTTCTCTCTGTATTTTTCTTCTTGTGTTCTTGGTGTTCATCTTGAATATCAAGATTCTCTGTTGTAAATCTGCTAAAGTGTTAGAAGAGAAAAAGAGAGATCGGAATGTGGTGATTCTATTGATGTAACTTGTGAGCTTTTCTGGGTTGTAACTTAGGTCTAGGGTTTGCTCTAAGTTGCATTGGTTGAGTGGTTCTATTCTGTGTTTTTGGGCTCCTTTTGAGGGCCTTCTGTGTATTTCTTCTGGGTAGATTAAGGCTGTAAAAGATACTTCATATAGTGATAGAGTCCCTTCATTGTGGCTCAAAGTGGATGTAGGCTTTGTTTAGTCGAACCACTGTAAATCTTTTCTCTTTATTTTCTTTTGTACTTGTTTTGTATACTTGATTTTTCATATTTTGCGTAATCTGTTTTTGGTTGGATTACCTATTTCTTGCTATAAGAGTTTCTTGTAGGTACCAGATCTAACAAGAAAGGTCAGTTAGGATTTTATAGTCGTATAAAACTCTAACGATGTTAATGTAATTTTTTTTACAAATACTGTTAATTTCATTTAATTGTCAACTGTAACAAATGTTCATATAACTTTTTCGTACAATTGTACGACGAAAATAATTTTTAATAAAACTAAAAATGTCATTTCAAAAAAAAAAACGAAAAAGGTTTCCTTTCTCCAGTACATTCATCATAACGGAGGTTTCAATAGTGTAATTACCAAATAAGTTGGGCCTTTTTTTTTTTTTCCAAATAGCTTGTGACTTTAATAAAATAATTGATCCTTGTGTTTTTATCAAGTACCAATACAGTCCCCGATTTGTCAAATGTGACCAAATTGGTCCTTTTGACTTGAAGACGCTTTGTGGGTGCATGGATGGTATGTATGGTGGACTGGTCGGTTGAGTGTTTTAGGGTCCATTTGCAAGAACTTATTCAGGTAAATCTTTTAGAAATAGAGCTCAAGTAAATTCTACAGATGTTTGATTATTAATTAAAAAAAATATTTTAAATAATATGATTACTAAAATACTCAAAAATAAATAAATCAAATAATTATGTTATATTAGACATTTTAGTATTATTAAAAAAAAAAACTTAAAATGATCTATTTGGAAAAGCTTAAAATGTGAGCTTCTCTAAGTAAAGGTAGTTGTGCACCTTCCTTCTACATTAGTGATGAGGAGTTCAAATTTCACCATGCGTATTTTATAAGTATGTGCGTGAAGTTTTCTTCTCGGTTTGTGGAAGTATTTATCTCCCGTTATGAGAGCAGATATCCGAGCCACACATGTATTGTTTAATCTTAATGGATCCCAACAGTATTATTGTAATACTCCAAAAAAAAAAAAAAAAAAACTTTTTTATTTTATTTTTTTTTCAAAAAACAACTCTTTTAATCATCTAAAAGAGAAGCTCCTAGCTCCAATCGAAATAGATTGATGAGATAATTTTAGATATTTTATATGGACAAGACGGTGAACAGTAAACTTTAACCATCGACCACTAACAACAAGGATGTTTATACAATCTTGAGCAAAGAGTTCATATACGTGTAATAATAACAAATGTTGGGTATGTTTGTGTTATTTTTCCCTAGCAGTTGAAAGACTAAAAGCAATATAAAACGTTAAATGATAATAATGCATAAAACAAGTTGAGGTTGGTCTAGTAGTAAAGTTCCTTGCACCTATATCATGAGATTATAAGTTCGAGTTTATCCATACCCCCAACAAAACCTTCTTAAATTATTGTAATATTTTTATAAAAAAATAAAAAAAAAAATAAAAAATTGAATATAGAGACAAACTTACATGGAACGGTCTCACGGTCTCACCGCCCATTTGATGAGACCATCCGATGAAAATAAGTATATATATATATATATGACATCATTTAAGTTTCCAATACAAACCGATAATATATGTCTCATTTTCATTGTAGGGTCTTGGTGAGACCGATCCACACAAGTTTTTCTCCATTAATATAACCTATCTATATTTTGTGGCTGCCGCAGATAGCACCACGAGCATTAGAACACGGATTGAAATATACGAATCAATCCTTAGACCTCTTTTTTTGTGTGGCTTTTGTATGTTTTAATTTTCTTATGATCTGTGTTTGTCTAAAGAGTTCAACAATGATTTGGTTTTTAGATATTGAAGATTTGATTACTTTTGACGGCTTATCAATATGTGTTGCAGGTTCATCGAAGCATGATTGATGTAGAGTTCGGAGATGATTTTCGGTTTCTTGAGTGGATTTGGCCGATTCCTGTTGGTGTTATCCAGCTCTGAAAGATTTTGATTCTTTCGAAAGAACCAAGTCTTCGGAGCTGGATAACTTCAACAGTGGCATCGCTCCTGCGACCGGCGTATCATTTCGGGTCTGCTCTTCGGTTTTTGATAACTCGGGTTCCTGAGGAAGCGGAACAACATGGTAATTATTTATTTTTTTCAATTATTTTTTTTATTTATATCTTGAACCTTTAATTTGTCGCGGTTTTCCTGTCTGGATATCTGGAAATAGAGATCTTGTTAAAAAGATTTTCATGTTTGAGTAGGGAGATCATTTGGTTTTTTAAGTTTATAAGTGATTTTTTTTTTTTAATTTTTTTTTTTTAAAGAACGTTTAGAATGAGTAGATGAAATTTAATTACGAATAGAGAGCAATATATTTCTATTTCTATTTCTTTTCTTTTTTTTCATTTTGAATTACAACACCGGACCTGCCGAGATTAAACTCGGCTAGCACAGTCCGGAATACTACTCTTACTATCAGGAAGATGATACAAATATATTACAACTCTTACAACTAAATAGAGGGAGCTTGAACCTTGGTGGTGGAGCATCCTTGAGGAGACTCCAACCACCAAGGCAAGGGGTCATTGGTCTATTTCTATTAATAGATAATGTACTATATATAAAAGAGGGAGTTTGCCACCTAATTATATTATCTTTTTTTTTTTCTTTTAATGTCTTTTGACCTTTATTTTATTTTATTTCTTTATCCTATAAAATTATAAATACAATCCTTAAATTTTACTTAATATATAGCTTTTAGTAAGATTTTAGTTATAGTATCTTTTTTTTTTAAAAAAAAAAGTTAAATGACAAATATAAGTCTTCGAGTTTGTAGAATTACTTAATAAACATGTCTTAATAATAGAAACACAACATAGATGGTTATTTGCTAAGAGACTGGAGGTAATGATATGAACTGGACCCAAATCAATATCTATATCTATATCTATATTATATATAAAAATATGATATGTCGGTTTAATTATAGAATCCATTTTTGTTCTTTTAATTTCTTTGCATGTAAAATTACAATTACAACATTTAAAGTTTATATAATTACTTAATGGACAGAGTTTAGTAAGATTTCAATTATAGCATCCCTTAGATTATTGAACGAAGATTAACAAATACAACCCTTCAAGTTTGTATAATTACTTAATAGACAGGTCTTAGTAATAGTAACACAACATGAACTATAGTAAGGACTTTTTATTATTTTAAATTGTAAAATGGGACTGGGGATGAAAATATAATTTTCTATGTATTTAATGTGTTGAAAAATAAAAGGGAATTATACAGGGGTGGAAATGTAATTTGTGTTAAACTTTATGACTTTGTAGATTATACGATGGATGTGTGTAAAGTGAAATGCAGTAAAAAAAAAAAGGTTTTACAAAAAATTCAAGCGATAGTTTCTGGTCAAATAGAAAAATAATTAAAGCATCCACATCAGTTTAAGACTTCCTCAAGGTGTTAGATCAATGTAATAACATTTACATGAACTAAAATTATATATGTTATATTAACATTTATTATTTCTCAAGGATATTTATATTTGCAAATATGAAACTCAAATATTAATTTAAACACATGCCGCTCCAAAACTAGCATATAAAAAAAAAAAGTTGGTCAGCCAAATTATAGCATCCCATTTTTTGTTGAAAGTAAAATTTCAGATACAACCCTTAAAATTTATATAATTACCCTTAGATTTTCTTTGGAAGTTAAACGAAGAAGCTCATTTAATTTGTGTGGTTTCTCGACTGTTTTGTTTCCTGAGCTGGTGAAAATCGCCCCTTAAACATTGCATGTGTTTTGAAACTCAATTACAAAGTTTACAATATCCTTCTAAGAAATGTAATCTTTCTCCACACCATTAATGGGACACTACTTCGAATAATGCTCACACTGGAGAATTTGTTTGTGATTTGGCATTTTGTTTGATTTGGATTTCACTGATGAACAAGCTGTGAGTTGTTACTCTATTTTTCTTGATGTTGTGTTTCAGAAATGCTATGAGTTGTTGTTTTCTTGTCTTGTTGTCTTGTTTAGCTTGTGTTTTCAGAAATGCTATATGTTCTTGACTTGTTTAGCTTGATGCTTTTTCATAAATGCTATGAGTTGTTGTTTCATAAGAAATTATGAATCTTATTTGATGTTTAAACTAATTAACTTAGTTTATGTGTACGTCGTGTACGTCAGTACGTGTAGACACATATATTTATTTGACTGTATGTCTATAGATCAATCAATTAATTTCTTTCATGTCTTTAGCCTTTTGTAAATGATCATGGGTTAAACTTTTTAGCTAGAATTTTAGACTGGAGTTAAACTGGTTAGGTTCAGAAGAAGTATTCTTAAAGATTTTAAGTTTGTAATGTTTCAACTGTTGTACTTTTTTTAGCTTAAGTTTTTATGTCCAATGATTACTAATTAAGTAATTAGAGTCTGGTTGTCTACGGACATTCGAAGTAAACTGCTTAAATAGGTCTTTTTTATCGCTTAAGCTTTGTAGGGGTTTCTAACTCATTCCTTATTTTCGTTTTAAGTAAGGTTTCTCCATTGATCCATGAACTCCTTAATCTAAATAACATATTTACGGTGTACACATCATCTATTTAGTAACATATTCATTATTCACATTCACTTTCTGTTGTTAAACTTGTAGATTGTTGGATTAAGAATAAGAGTTTGCTATAGGTCTTGATACATCTCTGATTTTGGATTTGGATTGCTTCTGTGTGATAGACTTGGATAGTTGGATGGCTCTGGAGGTTGTTAAGTAATTGTCTATAACTCTCTATTCATCAGTAATTGTACGAAATAGGTTCCACCAAGGCATCAACCAGAAACTTGATACATTTTAACCAACACATAAACAAAATATATCTTTCGAACATCGTTTCTTTAGGAGATTTCTATCCATGATGCTTTGCATGAAATCAACGGCAATAAAAGTGTGCATAAAATTATGTGCTTACATGTAATTAAAACTCATCATAGACTTCAACCACGTGCATTGACATGAATTGTCTCTTTGCATGCAAAGGTAAAAACATTTGCAAAAACAACAGTCAAAATAGAATCAACATTAATAATAATAATAATAATAATAATAATAATAATAATAATAATAAGGGTTAATAGCACCAGTACCCTGAACATATAGCAAAATTGCATAGTACCTTCTGAATTTTTTTTTCCTGATATTAAACCCCTTGAATTCCTATAAATAGGTAAAAATGGACGGAAGAGGGACGGACGTCAAAGGCAAATTACATTTACACATCCTGATTATATGTATAATTGCATTAAAACTGAAAAAATGTAATAATATCACACAAACACCATTTGACTTGTTTGACTAATATCTAATAAAATAATAATAATAATAATAATAATAAATTTTAAAAAATAATAATATTAATAATAAAATTTAAATAATAATAATAATAATAATAATAATAAAATTTAAAAATATATAAATATATAATATAATAATAACACAAATACACCCTTTTAATTTTTTTTCAATAAATAGATTTTTTTTTAAAGAAAGATTGATCTCCACCCGGCATTTAATATATATATTATTTTTTATTTTTTTATTTCTGTTTTTTTTTTAAAGTACAATTAATTTTTTTGGTTAATAACCCCGGTACCCTCAGAACATATAGTGAAATTGCATAGTGCCTCTTAATTAAATGCATTTAAATTAATAAATTTATTTAACAATAATAATAACAATTAAGGGAGTGTATTTGATATATTTAGTATATATTTAATTTATCAACTTTGAAATAATTAAAAATAATTCAAAAATAATCAACTAGAAAAATTTTTGTTTGATTAGGTGGAGATCCAGATAGACGGATATGGATCTCCACCTAATAAAATAAAAATAATAATAATAATCCCCTCACTGTCAAACCAAACCAACCCAAAATCCATATTCAAACGGAGCCAATCCAGATTCTTCATCATCATCAAACCAAAATCCACATAATCAAACAGAAATTTACCTAGTTGATTATTTTTGGATTATTAATAAAATATTAATATTATTAATAAAAAAATCTGCATCTTTAATTAGTAAAAAATTAATATTTTTGAATTATTTTTAATTATTTCAAAGTTGATAAATTAAATATATACTAAATATATAAAATACACTCCCTTAATTGTTATTATTATTGTTAATTAAATTTATTAATTTAAATGCATTTAATTCAGGGGGCATTATACAATTTCACTATATGTTCAGGGGGTACTGGTGCTATTAACCTAAAAAATTAATTGTACTTTAAAAAAATAGAAATAAAAAAATAAAATAAAAAATATATATATATATATTAAATGCCGGGTGGAGATCAATCTTTCTTTTAAAAAATATATATTTATTGAAAACAAATTAAAAGGGTGTGTTTATATATATATATATATATATATATATATATATTTTAAGTTTATTTATTTATTTATTATTTTTTTTAAGTTTATTATTATTATTATTTTTAGACATTAGTCAAACAAGTCAAAGGGTGTTTGTGTGATATTATTATATTTTTCTAGTTTTAATGCAATTATACATATAATCATGGTGTGTAAATGTAATTTGTCTTTGACGTCCGTCCCACTTCCGTCCATTTTTGTCTATTTATGGGAGTTTGAGAGGTTTAATGCCAGGAAAAAAAATTCAAGGGCACTATACGATTTCGCTATATGTTCAGAGGGGTACTGGTGCTATTAACCCTAATAATAATAAGTGTTTCTTAAGACCGATGAGAAGAGGTTAATCAAGGTTATGGGTTTGGATCGTGTTATTCTTTATTAACCGGAATTAACTGTAATAATTAAGATCGAAAAGAAGGGAAAAAAAATTGTTTTTAATATTATTTTCAAAGTATTATTAGACATATTACAATTTAGTTAAATAACATTTTTGTGATGGTATGGACTTTTTCTTGTGAATACATTACAAGTTACAACCTTTGCCATACCAAAGAACGTGACTAGATCGACTTAATCATGCTCATTTTTAAATCAAACTTAATTTAACATTAATTCAAATTAATCTAATCCAATTTTTTATTATCATAAATAAATAAAAAAAGATGTTTTTTTTTTCTAAAATTATCATCATTTTTAAATTAAATTTTTTGTTTGATGGTTTTAAAAAATAAATTTAAAAATATTAAAAAATAATTATTTTATGAGCTATTAAATTATTTTCATTTTTAATAACTAACCTCACGAATTGTGAAAAGATTAAATTTTAAAATAAAGTTAATTTAAAAAAATTTAAATAGCTTTTTATTTTTCTATTTTTAAATTATTATTATTGAATTATATTCTATTGAAAGGATTATCTTTGATTATATATATATATATATATATTTTTATGAAATGATTATCTTTATTTTAAAATTTTAATAACTATAGACAATTTAGTCTTTTTATTAGTTCAATTTTAAGAGCAGTGTAGGTATGAGTAGATAAATACATACTTACTTTTTACATGTATTTATCTCAAATTCCGAGGAGATGAGTGTATTTAACTCTAAAATTTTAGGTGTCAGACTTATAAAAAAAAAAAAAAATAGGTGTCAGATTTAAATAAATACTAAGTGGACAATTAATTAATATGTAATATCAATAACTTTATTTCCAAAGGTTATTATTGGTATTTAGTTGGGTGTTTAGAGCAAAAGTTAAAATTTTAACTTTTAACTTTGGGTTAATATTAAAAACATCCCCTTACATTTGAATTATTATTGGATGTATAGTTACAAATGCTTTTATTTTATAAACCTCCCCTATAAACTAACACCGTTAGCATTCCGTATGTATTGACTGAGTTTGATTATTAAAAAATCTAAAATGTCCATATTTAAGCTTCAATTGTATGATCTGACCATTATACCCTCATACTTTCACTAAATAAATTAATGAAATATTACAAAGGCGGGAATGTTAACTTGCAAAGGAGAAGTTATTTTGTGGACAATTTTATCCCTAAAAATAACAAAATTACAAATGAACCAAAAACATTAACATTGAAAATGAGTATTTGCTTGGATTTATACATATATATAAAAAAAAAAAAAAAGACAAATAAATAAATACATATTCTTGTTTATTTTTAATGTTTTTGATTCATTTGTAATTTTGTTATTTTTATGGATAAAATTGTCTACAAAATAACTTTTTCCTTGCAATTTAACATTCTTGTATTTTGTATCAATTTATTAATTTATTTGGTAAAAATATGAGGGTATAATGATCAATTTATATAATTGAAGCTTAAACAGAGATATTTTAGATTTTTTAACTGTCAAACTCAGTTAACACAAACAGAATACTAACGGTGTTAGTCCATATGGGAGGTTTCTAAAATAAAAGCATTTATAACTATATATCCAATAATAGTTTAAATGTGATGGGAGGTTTATAATATTAACCCTTTAAATTTTAATGGTGGATTTGTTTATTATTTTAGTGTATAAATCAGAATTTTTGGGTGCCAATATCGCATTCTATCCTGTTTCATGCAGGTCCACAATAACATTATATTTTAAATAAAGTTAATGCAGGCCCACAATAATATTACATCTTACTTTCTAACTTTATTTATTAATAATGATTCATTCAGTAGTTTATTAGAAGTGACGTTTGTGTTGCTTTGGTTTGTTGAAGTTGTGACGTTTAAAATTTGAATAACATTAGGATTCTTAAACTTTTTTCTAAAATCTCTTCCAAACCGACGTAGTACATAAATTCTCAATATCATATCATTCACCGCATGAATAATCATTCGAGTCATAGTGTCATACTTTTAACCCTTTTTAAAAAGGTTGATGTATGGTGCCTAAAATAAGATGTCGAACTCGTATCTTACGAGTTGACGAGTCATTTATATTGAAGAAGATATATATGAATAACTTTTTAAAAGATTTCAGTAAAATAATTTCTTTTTAAAAAAAAAAAAAAATTTCAAAGGAAGTAAAAGAATAAGTTTTATTTTTTTATTTTATTTTATTTTTTTAATATTATAAGAACTATTATAATAGGACTACCGAAACCTACCGAAATCAAACAATACATGTGCAGTTGGATATCTACTCTCATAACGAGAAATAACTACTTCCCACAATCCGAGAAAAAAACTCCACACACATGCTTGTAAAATGGTGATATTGACTTTTTAGAATAAATCGTATATTAAAAGATGTTTTGCTCCTATCATGATATTGATTGTTTGTTTTACGTTTAGAATAATGTTAGATTCTCTAAAATTATGTCTAAATTCCGACACATGAGTTGTAAGTTTATAACTATCATATTATATTTAATTTTTATATATATAGATAGAGAGAGTGTGTGTGTGGTTCTCTCATAAGAGATCCCTTATTTTAATTTCAGTAAGGACCTTGATGAAATCATTTCGATTTATATGAATTTTAATCTGATTTTTTTTGTTTTGTGGATAATAAGTTCAATGAAATCTACATATCAATAAAATTTAAGAATTTTTAAATCACTACAATTATTTATCCCGATTTTGTTAAATATGAAAGCATCGAAAAATGGGGGAAATATAGGAAAATTCAAGAAAAATAGTTTTGGTGTTTGAAAAATTCTCAAATTTTATTCATAGGTAAATTTCATTGAACATATCATCCACACAAAAATTCATATCAAAATTCATAAAAATGGATGTGATTTCATCAAAGTCCTTACCAAAATTAAAATAAGGGATCCCTTATAAGAGAACCAATATATATATATATTTATTTATTTATATCATAAGAGTTATAATTAAAAACAGGATCAAGCTGGACAGGGTCTAGTTTGGTTCGGTTTCAACTAGAACCGGACCAAATAAAAAATTTCGGTTTTTTTTAAAATAAGATCAGTTTGGACCGATCTTTTTTTCAGATCATACCAGACCAAATTATATTGTTTCAGTTTGGTCTAGTACGGTCTAACGGTTCTTGACTTCAAAATTTTTTTTTTTTAATTTTTATACAATTTAAAATTTATATCAAATGGTCAATCATTTAAAAGAAATATATGGTGTGATGAGTTATTGAAACTAAATAAAATTTATTAAATATAAAATTTAAAATTCAAATATCTTTTAAAACCAAATAAAGTAAAAAATGAAAGCAAAATAATAAACTATTGGTGGTTGAATAAAAAAATAATAATAATAAATTAGGGTTTTCAATTTTAACTCTTAGTTTTAAAGTTTTATGTGTAATATATAATAGAATAAAAATGTGTGCTAAAAATATTCGGTTTCTGGTTTAGTCCGGGTTTGATAAGTTTTGACCATAGACCGTACCGAACCATACAGTTTTATTATATAAAAAAATCCGTACGATTTTTTTTAAAGTAAAAAACCGGACCAAACCAAACGGATTGATTTGCTTTGGTATATTTAAGTGGTTTTGAGCTTTTTTATCCACCCTAAATGAGACATTCACTTTAAAGTGGAGACTTATCCCCCTCAAATAAGTCTCCAAATCACAGATATAGAAAAGCATCAAAAAGGGGAACAGGTTTTGATCTCTATATTTGGAGATTCAAAAAACCTCCGTATCTATCTAATTACTATTTAAATTATACCATTTGAAATATTTTGTTGAGATTTTTTTATTATTTTTTTATAATATATATTAATCCAGAATTATGTATTTTTTTAAAAGTTTTCGCTATTAGTGGGATTTGAACCCCTTAAACTCGTTCATCTATCAACTGAGCTATGTCCCTGTGGATATTGATGCGAGTTTTTAATCTAGTATAATATTGACTATATTTTAAAAAAAAAAAAAAAAAATTTATTTAATACCCCTTTTATTAATTAATGAACTAATCAAAGTAAAATGAGATTTAAAAAAAAAAAAAAAAAAACGAATAGTGAAATAGAGATAGCGTTTTGGATCTCAAGATATAGAGATCAAATCAGATCCCTACGTAGTTTTATGATCCCTAGTTCTCTAGTATATACGATTGATTTTAAATATATTATTCATCCCACAGTATTTTAAATTTGAATTTTCAAAAAAAAAAAAAATTTGAATTTCAAAACCCGACAACACCCTTGTGGCGCTGTTCATTTTCTCGTGAAAGGTCTTAATAACTTAATTACTGACTAAAATTTGAAAAATGTGTCCACAGATTTATAAAAAAGAGTGCCCACAGATTTTTTTTTTCCCAGCTGGAAAAAGATACCTGAGTTGTTTACACGAGAAAAAAACTTAAAGATACAGCTGAATGCACCTACCACACCAGGCTACCATCTTTATTGTGAGGTATATTATTAAAAGCAACCCTCTAGTTTTTTTTTTCTTGGTAAAAACCCCCTAATTTTAACTTATGTTAAGATTAGGATTAATTGCACAAACATGCCCTCTGAATATTTGTGTTTGAATAAGACATTTGTTTCCAACTATAATTGGGATGTTTGTGTTTGAATAGAGCATTTGTTTGAAATTTTGCTTTATTAGATATATAGAGGGTACTTTTATGCAATTAACCGTTAAGATTATAATTAAAAAACTAATCCCGTTGGCCTCTAATCGTTTGAAATCATCCCCCTCTCCCTCACCCAGAAATGAAATGGGAGGAGATATTTAAATTTCATAGGAAAAAATTTGGAATAAAAAAAAATTACCACATGTTTACAACACGACTACACCGACAAACTGATAATTTAGTCTAAACTTGCCACTTGATAGATAAAAATTAAGTACACTTGAAATCCAAGAACAAAATAAACCAGAAGAACACTTTTTCTTTTGTAGCAAAGGAAGAGTTGTGTTTGACTTTTGCTTTGATTGTCTGGTGTGTTATTTTCGAATGAAAGATGTCGGACAATTTAACAATTGAAATAAGGAGACAAAACGGAAATGGAAATCAATTGGCAATGATGAGAGAATTATTTTCTTTTAACTGTAGAAATTAAATATATGAATTAAGGATTTAAGTTTCCTTTTAATTTTGAAATAAAACTAAAACGGAAATAATCACCGATGATTAATATCCTTAAATTCAAAAAATGAAAATCAATGTAATGAGAGAATTATTCGCTTTTAAATGTAGAAATTAAATTATTTGAATTAAGGATTTAAGTTTCTTTTTAATTTTGAAATAAAACTAAAACGGAAATAATCACCGGTGATTAATATCCTTGAATTCCAAAAAAGAAATTAATTGGCAATAATGAGAGAATTATCCTCTTTTAATTGTAGCAATTAAATCATTTGAATTAAGAATTTAAGTTACATTTTAATTTTGAAATAAAACTAAAACGGAAATAATCACCGGGGATATCCTTAAATTCAAAAATGGAAATCAATTGGCAATAATGAAAGAATTATTCTCTTTTAATTGTAGTAATTAAATTTCCTTTTATTTATTTATTTTTAAAAGAACCGATCTCCAGACCGGTTCTACAAATTGAAGAATTGAATCGGAACAGAATTTTTTGGCTTCAATCTGGATCTAAAAGCCACGGTTCTGGTTCGAACTGCTCCGAACCGTGGTCACCTTTACTCTCATCTAGTTTAGGGTTTGTTCTTGGGATGGGGTGGAGCAATCAAGCTGCATTGAAATGAGAAGCTCTCTTCTTGTTCGCGGTTAGACAGTGGAGGTTATTATTATTATTATTATTATTATTGTTATTATTATTATTATTATTATTAGGCTAATTGCTACTGATGCCTCTGTACTCTTCCAAAATATGTACTATGTCCCCTATAATTTTTTTTTAGCCATTAAACCCCCTGAACTCTCACAAATTGGCAAATGCTGTCTGTAGATATCCTCTAACAGGAAGCAAAAAACCTAAGTGTTTGTCAAAAAACGAGAGTTCAGGGGGTTTAGTGGCGAAAAAAAAGTATAGGGAACATAGTGCATATTTTAGAAAAGTTTAGAGGGCATCAATGCTAATTAGCCTTATTATTATTATGGTTCTGACTTTTCTTAAATTAATTTTTCCTTTTTTGAAATGATTTATTATATCTCATCGTCTTGTCACAACGACAACATTTGGGTGCTGATTGGTCAGTACCCAAGGTACTAACCCAATGGTTGGTTGCCACGTAACCCAAATTAAGGAAAAAACTATAAAAATTGAAATAGTTTTGACCACGTGGCAACACTTTATTGGGTGGTCAGTGTACTTGGGTACTTCAGTACCCAATCATTTTCCTTTTTGAATTAATTTTTTAAGAAATAAATCAAAATATATAGTATAAATAATAAAATAATAATTATGGGCATTTTAGACCCAATAATATAATATAATATATATACAAGATGATGAACAGTTAAATTGAACCGTCAACCACTAACGTGAGATTTGGAGATTTGTTTGTACAATTTTAAGAAAACTCCCACATGCATGCAATTATATTAAAATGTCAGGGTGTATGTGCAATTCCCCGTTAAAATCTTGACTATAAGGGTGCGTTTGGCACAGAGATGGGACAGGACAAGGTGGGACGGGACAGGACAGTTGTTCCATATTGTGTTTGGAATGTCTGGGACAGAACTATTAACTGTACTGTTATGCGTTTGGTATGAATGGGACAGGACGGGACAAGAGGTTCAAATGACCAGAGTGCCCCTCATATGTATATAATATATATATAAAATAAAATATAATTATATATATATATTATTGTATATGAAATAATTTTTAAAATATTATATATAATAATAAAATTATATATATATATATTATCTTATATATTATTGTATATGTAATAATTTTTAATAAATTATATATTATTATATACAATAAAATATAATATATATAATATATTATAATATTAAATATATTTATATATTATTAATATTTATAATAATATATAATATATATTGTATTATAATATATATATGATATATTAAATATTATTATATATAATATTTATATAAGATATATATAATATATTAAATATTATTATATATATAATAATATATGTAATAATACTTAATATATTATATTATTATCATATATAATAATAAAATAAAATATTAATATTAATATATAATATTATTATATATAATATATATATAATATGTTATATATATACATAAATGATCTAATATATATTATGTTATTATTATATATATTATTATTATAATAAAATATATATTATATTATATAATAATATATAATATATAATATATATTTTGGATAATAATAATAAAATATAAAATTATATATATTATATTATATTATATATATAATTATATATTATTTAATATAATAATATATATAATATAATATAATATAATATTATATTATATTATATTATATATATTATTATATTAAATAATATATACTTTTATATTTTATTATTTTTATCCAAAATATATATTATATATTATTATATAATATAATATATATTATATATAATAATATATAGTATTCGTATTATATAATATATAATAATATTGATATTACTTATAAATAATATATATTAAAATATATATAATAATATTTATATTATATTATATATATAATATTATAAAATATATATACATATAAACTATTGCATAAGTTTGTGATTTTTTAAGATTTAAGGGTAAAAAGGTTTTTTTGAGACTTGTCCTATGCATGGGACAAGTCTGGCCTAGGGTCTTGGGTGGGACAGAAATTGATGATTTTTGTCCCATCTTGTCCTGTTCTGTCCCATGCTAAAGTCGTGCCAAACGTGGGACAAGAAGAAACTGTCCCACATTGTCCTGTCCCGTCCCGCGTACCAAACGCACCCTAAATGCATAAATTAGGTTTGCGCTGCAACTGTGGTACTGTTTGACAACGACATTATCTTTTATTTATTGCGCGGCGGATGAAACTCCAGACAGCGGAAACAAATCGAAAAAGGAGATCCTTAGACCATGATTTGGTTTGTTCTCCTTTTTTTGTATGTTTTAATTTTGTTACGATCTGTCTTTCTAATTAGTTAAACCATGATTTGGTTCAGAAATTTGTTTTTTATTTGTTCTTACTCTGTACATTTATCTTTGTAGGTTCGTCGAATCAGTAGATGTCGAGTTGGGAGATGATATATATATATATATTTCAGTGGATTCGGACGTCCGCATCGTTTCTGTTGATGATATCCAGCTCTGAAGGATTTTTGATTTATTCGAAAAACCAAGGTCTTCGGAGCTGGATAACTTCAACAGAAGCATCAGATGCTCCTGCCTCCGGTATATGATAATCTCTTACCTGTTTGTGATAATTCGGCTTCTGCGGAACAACATGGTAATTAAATTTTTTTTTTAATTTGTTTTATTTACTTACTTATTTGTTGAATCTATCTGGGTCTTCAGAAATAGAGCTCTTCCGTGAAAATGATTACCAGATCGCCACAAAAATTGACTGAACGCTATGGGTTTGATTTTTGATTGATTAGAGTAGTTTGTGGAATTAGGAGCAAAGGAGGAACAGAAGTGGTGAAGAGATCGGTACAAAGTAAAGGAGAGGTGGATAGAGAGCGCCGTTATCTGTTCATTCAAGGTATTTTACCTCCTTTGAGGAGGAATCATGCAACTTTTTCAGACCATTATTATAAAAATGTTGCAATTCTGTTTGACAAAATCTTTGTGTTTTGATTCTAAACATTATCATGTGACTAGATTGACATGAGTACCGAGATTCTTTGTACATTACAGAGATTGTTTACCCATTTGTTATTTTGTTTTGTTTGGATTACTGTGGCTTTTTGTAAAGCATGTCAATAAACAACATGCTAAAGAAAATGGAGAGGTGCTCACAATAGAGTCATAGCTGCACCAATTAACACAATTACTTCACTTGTATGACTAATTATTGCAGCTACATATAAACTTATTGCCTTGTAATTATTCATTCAACTTTTATGCAATTTACCATCATTTTTGTTGCCTCCAAATTCTCTCTGAAAGATGCTGACTACAGTAGGTTTAGCTTTGTAAATACTTTCTGGCAGTGTTGAGTAATGAATGATTTAGCTTTGTTCTTCAAATTAAGTTTAAAATTGTTCTTGATAGAAACTGGAATTCAGAGCCCTTAGTAAAATTGTTCATATACAGGCCAGGGCCATAAAGGACTATATGAGATCCTAACAATGTCATGTCATGGCATGCTCAATTATCTCTTGCGATGTTAGGATCTGTAACCTGTAGCTCATCATATGTATTTGATGCCCCCTTATCTATATCTAGCTACGGACTATGGTACGCAACTTTCATTGTTCACACATCACATGTGGATAGGATGAGAAGGATAGGTGGATTTCTCATCGTTGGTGCTGCTCCGCATGCATCCATTTTTATGGTAAGAGACTATGATCCAACTACTCGATACAATGGTCTATTAGATTGTGTCCTTAGGCATCGAGATGCAATCATATCACATCACGATGCAATCATATTGTATATTTCTAGGCTTTCACAGTTTTGGTTTATATACCATTTGGTTGAATTCAAGTAAATACCCCCTATCTTGGTGAAAGAAATTCAGATGTTTCTTCTCACATTATACCTCTAAATGTGATGCAGTCGTGCTACTGTTATGTAGTCAATATATATTTCTACAGTTATTTAGAGAATATATTTTTTTTACAATATAAAAATTATTTATATCTACAGCTAAATTTTATTATTTTTAAATTTTTGAATTTTGAAAATAAGCCAAACCTAGTTTTGAAAAAAATGTCGAATAAAGAAAAAAAAAAAAAAAAAAAGCTCATAAATTTTAGTATTCAATGAAAAAATTATTAAAAGGGGAAAATTTTTTATTTCTTTTAAAGAGAATTATGAAATTTAAAAGTTAAAAAATTATATTGTTAAGAGAAAATCTTAATTTTTCTATCAAGTTTTTGGCCATTCGATCGAAAACGTCGATAAAGCCGGTTTGCCTTGCCTATCATGTTTGAAAGGAATGGGCTTCCCCAAAATTTGCAGTTCTTCCAATACGAATGAACAGAGCTTTTTTTTTTTTTTTTTTTTTTTTTTCATTATTGAAAATCACATAATCAGCCTTAAAAAAAGAGACATTTTAAAAAACCTTGAATAAAATCCACCATCTAGATTCATTCTTAATCAAAAACTGCCTTGCTTTTTTAATTAATTATCCAAAATACACCCTATCGTTCATTTTCCATTAAAAATTTCGGTTACTATGGTAGTTATTGAGCAATTAATGAATTAAACAAATATTACTAATTTAAGAATAATGTTTGGGTGACGACGTCTTGTATTCCTATTAGTGGGATCAGTATTTGTATTCCTATTAGTGGGATCAGTATTTTGAGTACCGACCAATTAGCACTAAAGCATTGTTCAAAATAAAATTACATATCACTTAAACATCCAGTGCAATAAAACAGCTCGCAATCCACAAATTTTGTTCAATGATAAAACCAAACCCGCGAAGCCTACACTAAAAAGTATCCCGAAATCGAAAGCATATATCAAAATTTTCAAAAGCATTAAAATTTACATTCAGTTGTCTCCCATGAAACGCTACCAACGATCAGCTTCCTCTCTCACAACAAAACAAAAATAAAAAAACAGAGGAAGAGAAAAGAGAAAGAAATGAAAAGATTCCAAAACTGACCCTGCAGAATCGTTGTTCTCGTAATGGTTTTTGTCGACCATATTGTTGTTATCGATAATAGATTGTTGGAATTGCGAGTGGTGTCCCAAATCGTCCATTGAAGACTAATTTTTTTCCCCCAATTTTCTAGGGTTTTTGTTGAAGAAAGAAATAGTCTTGGTCTTGAATTTTGGGATTTTTTTAGTGTTGAGGGAATAAAGGAGGACAATTTAGTAATGTGTTAAGGTTGAGGGAGTAATTGAGAGCAATTTGGTAATTTTGAACTAAATGAGTTATAGGGTAATTTGGTAAAACCAACTCTTGAAAGAATAAAAATACATTTTTTTTAGAATCGGACATTTTAGCGCTTTTAAACTGAATTTAGTGATGGTCATAAAAGAAACGACCCCGATGGAAAATGCCTCTAAAGGGCACTTTTGTAACTTTATCTTTTTTTTAAGACATTTTTGTATGTTTTTCCCACAGCGTACATTTTTGTTCTTTTAAACTTTGGAAAGACTATTTTCTCCTATCCCAAAAAAAAAAAAAAAAAAAAATCTGCAAAGCTTGTTTGATTTAGGGTTCTTTACACAAATTTGATTTTGTCTAATTTAAAGAGAAGCAATTTAATTAAAATGATTATTTAAATTTAGGATTAATATTAACATTAAAAAAAATATATAAAAAGTAAATGATTAAATTCAATTTTTTGACAACAAAAACAATTTTTGGTCGCAATAGAGCCACCTTTTTTAATAAATCTAGAAAAACATGTTAATTAACAAGTCATTAATAAACTGCGGAGGTCTTCAACATAAAAGATTCCAAAGTTTACTGAAGAATAAAAATCCACTAAAAGTGAGTGAGGTTAGACTTTACTCTCTGAAAAATCAAAAAGTAAAAAAAAATCCACAAAAAATTCCAATAAAATTTGGATAGTGTTCTTAACATGTGCTCTTAGCTCTAAGGGCACAAGTTAGAGCATCTCTAATGTAAATATGCATTTTTGAGTTTCTAAATAGTTTCACACCAGTATTTCTATTTATTATGGGTCCACTTTTGAAAAAAAAAAAAATTAAAGAAATGCATATTCACATCTCCAATGCAATTATCTAAAGTCAAATATGTATCCATTTTATGTCCAATCATAATAAAACAATTATTACACTCTCTCTCCTCTTTTATTTAACAATTAAATGAGGTTTAATCTTATTGGTGGAAAAAGTTGAAAGCTTTAATCTTATTGGTGGAAAGAGTTAGAAATCCTAGTTAGCATTTCTAGAAGAGTTTCTAGAATTAGAAACTCAACTTCATATTCTCTAACTTTGTTTTGACCACATCATCTTCATATTCAACTTAGATAATAGCATTGGAGAGAGTTTTTCTAACTTTTTTAATATCTATCATATGTGGCACTCCATTTTCTCCAAATACATAATAGCATTGGAGATGCTCTTAACAATTACAAAATTTCCTTGAAAAGAAACTATTAATTACATTTATTGATAAATATACGTTTGTAATAAATGTTTTCTACTTTTAGTAAATATATAGTTGTTAACCTGTGTCGTAAGGACATAGGTTAACACCATCCATAAAATTTAGTTTTTCTTTTGCTTTGACATTACATGATATGCTAATTCCAACGTTTATTTTTATTTTTACGGTAAACTTTAATCTAACATGGTCAAACAAAGCCAAAAAAAAATACAAAAACCAGGAGCCCAAAAACCTACAAAACAAGCAAACAGCAACCGGCCTAAGATCACTAGACCCAAACACAAAAGCACAGCAAACAGCCCAACTATGTTACAACAGAGACACAAAACGCTGAGCTCAAAAACCAATACAGAATTACCTACAAAAGAGTGACGATATTTATATCTTTTAAAATTTATATATACATCTCAGATCAATATATTTTTAAGATTCTAACATTACCCTTAAAATGATTAATATAAATATAACATTATCATCATATTAATAAAATATTTAATATTTATAATATTTTAACAAATATTATAATTAGTTACACAAAAAACAAAAAACAATCTTTTTGACTGAATTTCTGTTTTTGTTATTAATTAAGATTTAAATAGTGATTATTTAAAATTATAAATATCAACTAACTGTTATAAAAAAACAAATTAAGAAGAGAAAATAATTGAAGTTAATTAATAAACTAAACTAATATAAAATAATAAAAAATACTATAAATTTAAACATACAAACAGATTCAATTAATGTTATTGATGGACTGATTCTCTTGTATTAGCTGAAATTGTATAGTTAGAATAATTTCAGGCTGCACAACGCTTTTTACAAACTGCCTTGAAAAAGATAAAAAAATCAACTTATATAGACCTCCCTTCCTCCTCCTCTGTTCATCAATAATTTCAGCCATCTCCATTTCTTTGTTATTGAAATGATTGTCTCTATTCAACTTGTGTGTGCAGCTGTGAACATCAGATGATTGTCTCTATTCATCTAACTCAACTCAAGCAGAATTTTAGCGTAGCTTGTACAAAATATGTGCAAACTTAACACATGATTAACCATATTCTTCAATCAAACCAAATTTTCTAACAAATGAACAAAATATACCTTTCAAGCCAACACATAATAACATTGTCTTTAGGAGATTCTTGAAAGTTCAGTAGATGTCTCTCTCTAGTCTCTATCCATAATGCATTGGATAAAATCCTTGGCATGTATATGTAGCAAGAGTCCTAAGATTTCCTATCAAAGACTACTAAATACTAATGCAAATCTTACTAATTATACACTAATTAAAAAATCAAGGAACAATGTCGATGGGTTTGCCGAGATGTTCTAATTCGATCTACACCTGCTCCTAAACTGCCAAATTGAATCATACTACCACTCACAAGTCCTACAAGTATATATGTAACTAGGGATATGAGTGTGAAAATACACATCAGGGCATTTATTCCACAAAAACCACCAAACATATAATTAAACAACACTCTCTGTCATTACTCATTAGGAGTTCCAGCATCTCTTGTCCACTTTGAAAGAGAATGTGAATTATGAATATGTCACTAAATAGATAATTTGTACACCCTAAATACATAACGTTATTTAGGCATGAGTTAGAAATCCCTACAGAGCCAAGGAAGAAATTCCTTTTTATATATCCACTTTTTTCTAATCCTGTTTAAGAATTAAGATACAGTTACAGTTGGAGGTCCCTTTCGGGACTCCTTCATGTTTCACATATTTACATTATCTATTGGGTTGAAGTTGAAACCTTACAAACTGATAAACTTTAAGAATACTACTTTGTCTTCTTAACCTAACAAGTTTAACTCCAGTCTAATAAGTAACATCTTACGTAAACCATGATCATTTACAAATGGCTAAAGACATGCTGCTGCCAAGATGATAGAGAGCAGACAATTACTTTATCTATGTAAATGCTTCGCACGGGACAAGTTTGAAGAAAAATGTTGTGTTTTCATATTTAACATTAGTGTATCAGATTACATATATATAGGTCTTACAAGAACTAATGTTCACAAATTAAGATCCTAAATCAAAGGAAAGTAAATGAGACCTTATACTAATTCCCATATTCAAAGGGATTACAAATCACCTAAATATACTATACAAGGAGAGAATTTCTCTCAATAAAAGATTGACTCTTAGTTACTCAAATTACTCCCCCTCAAGTTGGAGCATGTATATCAAATATGTTCAACTTGGATGTTAGCTTCTTGAACACATTTCCTCCGAGAGCTTTTGTGAAGACGTCTGCCAACTACAAATGAGATGAGACAAATTTGATGATGATTTGTCCAACTTGTATCTTTTCCCTTACAACATGACAATCAAGTTCTATGTGTTTGGTGCGTTCATGGTATACCAGATTTGCTGCTATATGAAGAGCAGCTTGATTATCACATAGCAGCCTTGCTGGTCCTATATTGACTTGCATATCATTGAGCAAAAATATGAGCCAAGTTATCTCACAGGTTGCAGCTGCCATGGACCTGTATTCAGCTTCTAAGGATGATATTGAAACAGTTTTCTACTTCATTGCTTTCCAAGAAATCAATAATTCTCCCAAGAATACACAGTAGCTTGTCGTTGATCTTCTTGTCATAGGACAGTTTGCCAAATTAGCATCACAATAAACTTTTAAAGTAAATGAGTTGCTGGAGGAGAATAACAGACCTAAACCAGGACTTCCTTTCAAATATTTGAAAATACGAAGAGCAGCATCCCAGTGAGGCTTTCTCGGAGCATGCATAAATTGACTTAGAATGTTAAATGAGTATGTAATGTCCGGTATTGTAATCGTGAGATAGATTAGTCGTCCAACTAATATCCTGTAGCGAGCTGTATCACATAGCAAATCACCTTAATGATTTGTGAGCTTCAGATTTGTCTCCATAGGAAAATTTGATGGTTGAGCACCCAAGTAACCTATACCATCAATGATTTTTAAAGTGTGTTTTCGTTGAGAGATAATAATAACTGTTTTGGACCTTACAAATTCTAACCCAAGAAAGTACTTAAGTATACCAAGATCTTTGATGTGAAATTGCTAGTGAAGAAACTGCTTGAGGTTGTGTATTGCTTCAGCATCGTTCCAGTGATCACCATGTCATCTACATAGATAAGGACCATAGTTGTAGACGAGCTTTTTGTCTTCACAAACAATGAATAATCTGAATGTGATTGAATAAAACCAGCTTTCTTGATAGCATGTGAAAATTTTGCAAACCAATATCGAGGTGCTTGTATAAGCCCATAAAGGGACTTATGCAGTCGACATACTAGCTTCTCCCCTTGTCGACAAAGTCCCAGTGGAGGAGTCATGTAGACTTTTTCTTCTAAATCGCCATGGAAAAATGCATTGGTCACATCCATTTGATAAAAGGGCCAGTGTCTTGCAGCAACAACAACAAGTAGACATCGAACAATTGTTAATTTGGCTACAGGGGCAAATGTTTCAGTGTAATCCAAACCTTCTTGTTGAGAAAATCCTTTGGCGACCAATCTGGCTTTGTAGCGTTCAATTGTGCCATTTGAATTGTATTTGATACGATAGACCCATTTGCTACCAATAGGGCAATGACCAGCAGGCAAAGGGACCAAGGACCAAGTTCTCTGTGCAGTGAGAGTATCAAATTCATGTTGCATTGCTTCTCTCCATTTTTGATCTAAAATAGCTTGAGCATAGAAGGTTGGTTCTAGAGCACTCGAAATGGTATTAACAAAGTGTTTATGGGTAGAAGACAGAGAATCATACAAAATATAGTTACTTAGAGGATATCGAGTACCTGACTTAGTCGAAGATGTTTGGTTTGAAGTTGCAGTTGGTGGCATCGTACTAACCTGTTCATAATGAAAGTCGCGAAGAAGGATGGATGGCTGCCTGACACGTTCACTTCGGCGAATGGAAGGTGTAGGAGATGGTGGAGAAGGAGAAGATGACCGTGACTGTGTGTTGGTCTCTGGTGGTAAAGGAGTAGGGTTAGGAACATATTGATTTGGTTCACAGTTATAATCTGGTATCACAGGTGGTAGTGGTGTGCTATCTGATAATTTTTCTGAAGCAAGAAAAGGGAGAACAGATTCACGAAAGACAACATCAAGGCTAGAAAAGAATTGATGAGTGTGTATGTCATATAAGCGATAAGCTTTTTGGCCTACATGATAACCGACAAAGATGCATTTTCTAGCTCGAGAGTCAAATTTGTTGAACGGGTGGAGATTTGTTACATAACAAAGACATCCAAAAACTCTTAAGCAAGAGTAGTTAGGTGGTTTATTATACAACAATTCATATAGAGATTTATGTTTTAACACGGAAGTGGGGAGACGATTAATAAGATAAGTTGCTGTGTGTAAACTTTCACCCCAAAATTGTAAAGGAAGATTGACATCAAATCTCAAAGCTCTGCCAACGGTCAAGAGGTCTCAATGTTTTCATTCAACTACAACGTTTTGTTGAGGTGTAGATGGACATGAGCTTTGGAATAAAATGCCTAAATTTGATAGATAAGATTTCGTGGAAATAAATTCTGAGCCATTATCACTTCTAATACATTTAACTTGACAATTAAACTGAGTATTTACGAAAGAGATGTTACGAAAGAGATGAATGTTTTGAGCAATCCTAGCATTTTTAATTTGAATTTCATTAAAAAATCCAAGTATAACTAGTGAAATCATCAACTATAGTCAAGAAATAATGTGCTCCAGTGTGAGTTGCAATGCAAAAAGGTCCCCAAATATCACAATGAATAAAATCAAATGAATGCAAAGTTTGAATAGAACTTGAAGAAAACGGTAAATGAGTTTGCTTTGCCAAATGGCAAGTTTCACAAGAATGTTGAGAATCAAATACAAATGAGGGAATGATATTACTTAAAAATTTGGAAGGTGCTTCGGAGGGGTGTCCTAATCACTTGTGCCAGATAATACTTGTAGCAGAATCAACATGATAGGTGGTTGGAAGAGAAGTAGGTGTAGACTTCACTTGAGGAACAAAGTAGTACATAAGGAATAAAATATCGGTATTGGTATCGGTATCGGTATTGATATCGGGCTTATAAATTTATGGATATATCGGGGATATTATCGATATCGGTGAATATTCGGTAAAAAATTTAAAAAATGATGGATATTTACATCTAAAGTTAGCATTTTTTTTTTGTGAAACTTTAGGACAAGTTTAAACAAGTAATTATACGTCAAATGAATCATATTTCAACGATAAATTAGCATAGTTATGAGTTTAATATAAATTATAACATAGACTGAGTATGTATATAATTTTTAAAATTGAGTATTTAATAGAATAATATTTTGTTTCACTTTTACAATATTATATACAATATAAAGAGATTAAATATTTAATAAACAAAATTATCATTAAAATATATATATAGTTCCATACTTCTAAGATTCTATTATAAATCATAATTCATACATAATAATACATTACATGTCTGAAATTTAAAATCAAAATGAATTTCTTGCTGGTTCAAATACATAAGATACATTTCTATCTTGATTCAAACAATAATTTTTTCAGGGTAGTTATTAATATGTCACACGTATGTTGATTGATCTCTTCCAACTAATCCATGAATTGGGTAGTTTGGATTTACCCAACTTGGTGGATATTGTTGATCTGCATGCATATGTATTGCATATGACATTTGTGGAGAAGGATAATCAAATATAATACATCCACCATAACTACCATAATATTATACATGAGAACCTGACCTTGTCTATGAATCACCCAAAGAACTATTTTCTATGTCCATACTCATTGAGGAGAGAGACATATTCAAAGAATCTTCATCAATTTGACTTGTTCCTCCATGTTGTCTACCATGATTTTGATCAAAATTACCTGCATGAGCATTCTAACCTGCCGCACTAGCATTTCAACCCATTGCACCAATATCCCAACCTCCGGCACGAATATCCCAACTTGTTACACTAGCATATCAACCTCTTGCACTAGAATCCCAACCTCATCCATCATCTCCATCATCTCCATCATCTCCATCATCCTTTCCTCCACTATTTTTATCAGAGGTATGTTGGTCATCGGAAAAACTGCTAACAGTAACTTCATGATCTACACCAAATTTTTTCTATATCGGTGGATATATTGATCTTTGTTTCGATATCGGTCCTTCCAAAATATGGATATATCGGTGGATATGTCGATTTTAAGTTCCTTGGTAGTACA
Organism: Acer negundo; assembly: GCA_035582765.1. Classification (NCBI taxonomy): domain Eukaryota; kingdom Viridiplantae; phylum Streptophyta; class Magnoliopsida; order Sapindales; family Sapindaceae; genus Acer; species Acer negundo. Next base: position 4,253,064 of record CM069242.1, read on the forward strand.
AGCCATTAAGCTGCTTCCCCAAACCAGTCATCTTTTTCGAAGTTAGGTCCTGCAATATAGAAAAAGTAGGAAAAAACTGGATTGAACAATTCATGGCAACTGTAAGTTGACTCACTGATAGTAAATTAACATGAAAAAATGGTGCACACAATATATCCTTAACATGCAAGTGGTTTGAGAGTTGGGTTAAACCAATTCCAGTTATCTTAGAATAGGAACCATTGGGCAAAGTTGTGAAGACAGAAGAGTGATATTGGTTATGGAAGTTGCTATGTGATTTGTTGCACCACTATCAATAATCCAATGATTCAAGTCTGTCTTTTGTGCACTAAAGGATGTGCAAAAAGGTGTAGGAATACCTATGTAGTTTGCACGAGTAGGATTTTTACCATTTCTAAAGAAAGCTTTTATTTGGACAAGCTCTTCAGAAGTAAATTGGGGAGATTGTTCAGTTGGTGTCTTTACCGTGTTCTGGTGTGTCTCAACACTGGTTTGATGTGTAGAAGGTTTTCTGCTTCGATTTGGAGGTTGGACATTTTTTCCATGAAGCATGTGACCAACTGGGAAATCATTCAAGTAGTAACAACGATCCATCGTGTGAGTTGTGCTCTCACAGTAAGAGCATAAAAGAGATCTTCTGGTTCCTTGTGGCTTGGAATGAGTGGATACCCACTGTCTAGTTTGTCGTTGAGCATCTGACTGTAGTTCCCTAGAATTGTCATGTGTTTTGATACTCATGGCATGAATGAGATCAATCCCCTTGGCCTCGGCAAGTCCTTGTTGCTTTTCTTCCTCACAGAGAAGTGAGTATGCCTTTTTAACAGTTGGTAAATGATGCATTAGCATGATTTGCCCTCGCACAGCAGAATATGTTTCATTCAATCCCATAAGAAATTGCCCCGGCCTAATCTTTTCTTCTTTTTCTTTCAAGTCCTTTTTTCCTTCACAAGTGCATGTGATCGTAGGACTGCAAGTAGTTAGCTCATCCCACAACATTTTCATCTTTGTATAATAAGAAAAAATTGAATCTTGATTTTTTTTTTCAATTCAACAATGGATCGTTGAGTTTGATAATGATGAGAAAAATCACCTTGAGAGAAACGCTCTTGAAGATCTATCCAAATTTCTGATGGTGTCACTATATAGAGTACACTGTTTACTAGATCCTGACTTAGAGAGTTGAAGATCCAAGAGAGGACCATGTCCTTACAGCGCTGCCATAAATTAAATTTTGGATCTTTTTCATCCAGTGTTTGATTGGTTCCTTTGATGAACCCTAGTTTGTTTTTGGCACCTAGACTCACCAACATGGATCTCCTCCACATAGTATAATCGGTTCCATCTAAAACTTTTGGAACAAGAATCATGCTTGGATGGTCAGAAGCATGAAGAAAAAGAGGATCAAAGGGATCAATTGCTGATGTAGACATAATATGATCAGAGGTTTTTGGTGAATGATTGTTACTGTTATCACTATCGATACTAGTATTAAAAAAAAATTGCGGAAGTGTGTTTACATAATCAATAAGATCATTGCTTTGATACCATGAAAAATCAAGTTTGAAGAAAAATGTTGTGTTTTCATATTTAACATTAGTCTATCATACTACATATATATAAGTCTTACAAGAACTAATGTTCACAAATTAAGATCCTAAATCAAAGGAAAGTAAATGAGACCTTATACTAATTCCCATATTCAAATGGATTACAAATCACTTAAATATACGATACAAGGAAAGAATTTCTCTTAATAAAAGACCGAGATCTCGTTTGATTTTTTGTCTAAAGACTGAACAGTGCTGAATGTTACTGAAGATTGAATAGTTACTGAAAACTGAAAACTATAAAACATGTTTGTTTTTTTTTCATTGAAAACTGAATATAAGTTATAAGTTGTTTGTTTTTTTAAATTATAAATATCTGAAAATAAATACTTTTAAATCTATGCCCTTCTAACTATTATTTGTTATATATTTACATTTGAATATATTAAGGGCAACTCTAACATGTAAATTAATTCAGTTCAAAAAAAAAAAAAAACATGTAAATTAATTCTAAAATAAATTTATTTAGTTATTAATAATATTTCATACATTATTCCATTTGTTGAATTACATCGAAAATGAACATAATATTTGATGATGATACATTGAAAATGAACATAATATTTTGATTGTATTCAAGTAACACCCTTGGCTTGATAGCATTGGAAATAAAATAAATTAGTGAGGATAGTTTTGGAAAGAAAAGTTTGCATTAAATTCCATGAGATTTGTGTTAAGTGAAAAGTGAAAAATTCCCACTTTTTAAAACAAGTGGTATTAAGGGTCCATTAAGTGATTTTAACACTTCAAAAATCAAACAAAATAACTGAATGGAACATTAAGTGATAACCTGAAAAATCAAACAGGGCATGACTCTTGGTTACTTAAATTAAGCTAAACCAGATCTTAACATCCAGGTACATATGTGTGTCCAGCATTTTGAGTCCGTTGATGGTATCCAGCTCCGGAAGATCCTCGTCCAGCTGCAGGAGTTTGCAAACCAGTAAATTCATTAACATGAGTAAAAGGCACATAGCGAAAACTTAGTGGTGGCTATGGATTGTTTCCAAGACTTTGAATATTCAGATAATCGCACACCAGTACCTCCACCAGTACCTCCAACACTGGTCCTCAAATCCTGTGGTCTAGCTGCATGTGTTGGCATAACAAAGGATCCATTGGCAGGAGGGAGATGAATGTGTGTAGTCCCAGTGAAATGAAATGAAATACATGGCAGAGAGTATCCACTTCGATGACTGCGTCTTCGCACAGGAGAATATGATTGCTCCTGCCAAGATGATATAGAACAGACAATTACTTTAACAGAGGAAACAGGACGATATAGAAAACAATTACTTTAACAGAGGAAACAGTACGATATAGAACAGACAATTACTTTAACAGAGGAAACAGGACGATATATAAAACAATAACTTTACCGACAACCACTAGGCTAATTATGCAACCAGTCCTACAAAAATTAAGTCCTCAATTCTTTTTACGAAGTAAATGAAGACTATAATCGAAGTACTTAAAGGGTAAGTACTTAAAATTATGTCCCATTGCGTCTACAAATATAAAGTCTTCATCTCTCAATTTCAGCATCTTCATCTCTCGTATTTCTCTCTTGATTTGCAATTTTTTTTACTCACCATTTTCAATTAGATTTTCAATTATTTCTCTCGTAAGCGGCAGGTTTACTCCTCTCTCTCCCTCTCTCTCTCTTCTTACTATATTTCTCGTCCACGTAAAAATCACGCCGTCCCGCCGCCGTTCGGCCACCACCTGTTTGACCGTCGATGGCACCGATAACCCACATTTGGGGTCGAGTAGGGACGGATTTAAGTAACAATTAACGAAAATCTAACCGTCGTGGACGGAGATTTCAACCCTCCAACTCCGTCACCATAATTTCCTACTCAATTTTCATTTGTGGTATTCACATTAGATTGGAATTGTTCTTTTGTTGTGCAGAATAATGGCTCGATCTTCGCAAGATTCTTCTAGCACCCGTGCTAGAAACAACTATGTATGTATGTTAAAATAACTAAAAAAACGTGTATATTTGTGTATTGATTTTCTAACTATTGATTCAATTTTCCTGCAGCGCTTCATCCGACGTGGTCATAACAGCGAAAACCGTCGAACACCCTATGGGACGGTAAATAGTTAATCATAAAACCCTTGTGCGTTTTCACTGAATAGCTATCATCATGTGCACGGTAATAATAGCTCTTTTGCATGATAAAAGCTAATCCATTTATTGTTGTGACTTTCTTGATACTTGATAGCATGATTTTATTTTGAAAAACTTTTTTATGTTGAAACAATTGTTACGGGTATTAATGTCTATAATAAGCAAATTATATGCCTTTTGGCGGCAAAAAAAAACCTACCCTTTAAGTACTTCGATTATAGTCTTCATTTACTTTGTAAAAAGAATTGAGGACTTAATTTTTGTAGGACTGGTTGCATAATTAGCCTAGTGGTTGTCGGTAAAGTAATTGTTTTATATATCGTCCTGTTTCCTCTGTTAAAGTAATTGTTTTCTATATCGTCCTGTTTCCTCTGTTAAAGTAATTGTCTGTTCTATATCATCTTGGCAGGAGCAATCATATTCTCCTGTGCGAAGACGCAGTCATCGAAGTGGATACTCTCTGCCATGTATTTCATTTCATTTCACTGGGACTACACACATTCATCTCCCTCCTGCCAATGGATCCTTTGTTATGCCAACACATGCAGCTAGACCACAGGATTTGAGGACCAGTGTTGGAGGTACTGGTGGAGGTACTGGTGTGCGATTATCTGAATATTCAAAGTCTTGGAAACAATCCATAGCCACCACTAAGTTTTCGCTATGTGCCTTTTACTCATGTTAATGAATTTACTGGTTTGCAAACTCCTGCAGCTGGACGAGGATCTTCCGGAGCTGGGTACCATCAACGGACTCAAAAAGCTGGCAATATTGGCCCTGCTCCTTCTCTTCATACAGATGTAGCTGGACCAGAGTATCCGAGGGGTGGGCTCCATCCACAGCAATCAGGTGGATTGTATAATGGTGGATTCACTAGTGGTGCCCAAATGGATGCAGTTAGGCCAGGGCCTGTCACAGGTGTGCAAACACCTGCAGATGGGCTTGGTCCAGCAGGGTCATCTGGAGTTGGATACAATCAACTGTCTCCGATTTCTCCATCGGGTTTTGCTGGGCAGACATTGCAAGCTCCTATTCTACAAGAATATGACACTCGGGCTGCAGCGACACCTCCTACTCTTGACCAACAACTATTTCCACCATCCTTGGCCACTGCTGCAAATAATGCTTTCGCTGAAGAGTTTCTTCCACCAGCTGTTTCTGACAATTTCATGCATATGATATGACCACATTTCTGGGTTTGATCCTTATCTGGTATTCTGTTTGAAGCTTTGGATTGGACTTTAAATAACCTCCACCGAGAGATTTGTTGCTTTTATTTGTGATTTGGCATTGTGTGCAATCATTTGGATTTCCCTGTAAACAGGCTATGAGTTGTTGCTCTGGTTAGCTTGATGTTGTATTTCAGAATTGTTTGCTTCTTGTGTTTCAGAAATGCTATAAGTTGTTCACTTGTTTAGCATAATGTTGTGTTTCAGAAATGGTATGAGTTGTTGTTTCATAAGAAATTAAGAATCTTATATGATGTTTAAACTAATTGACTTGGTTTATGTATACATACACATATTTATTTGACTCTGTGTATATATATATATATATATCCATACATAGATAGATAGCTATTCATGTCTTTAGCCTTTTGTAAATGATCATGGTTTAAGTAAGATGTTACTTATTAGACTGGAGTTAAACTTGTTAGGTTAAGAAGGCAGAGTAGTATTCGTATACTTTATCAGTTTGTAAAGTTTCAACTTCAACCCAATAGATAATGTAAATATGTGAAAAATGAAGGAGTCCCAAAAGGGACCTCCAACTGTATCTTAATTCTTAAACAGGATTAGAGAGAGAGAAAGGATTAAACTGTAGGGATTTCTAACTCGTACCTAATTTTTCCTTTTAAGTAAGGTTTCTCCATTAATCCATGAACTCAATCCTTAACTAAATAACGTATTTACGGTGTACACATTAACTATTTAGTAACGTATTCATTATTCACATTCTCTTTATATAGTTAAACTTGTAGATTTTTGGATTAAGAATAAGAGTTTGCTATAGGTCCAGATTCATCTGATTTTGGATGATAAGTTTTTGAGAGCTTGTAATGTGGTATTAGTTAATCAGACATTGGATCTGGATTGCTTCTGTGTTATAGACTTGGATAGTTGGATGGTTCTGGTGAACTATTTTGAAAACTTTTCTTGTCTTAAATTCCATTAAGCTTTAATCTCAAGCTGATTGCACTTGCATAGGCTTTATATACAAGTTTTAATGATTTTCAAAGTGGACAAGAGATGCTGAAACTCCTTTGTCTACTATGACAGTCAAGGATCTGGATTTTTTCTAAAACCGTGAGTATTCACCAATAGTTTTGAAAATATTCCTTTTTTTTTTTTCCCTTGAATTCTAGACAACCAAGCCTTGGTTTTTCACTGAAATTTTAAATTGGACAGTGTGCTGCCAGAAATCCTCGGTTTAGGGTGACATAATTGATATGCATGCTTCAAAATTGCATTATTGTAAAAACGTTCTTGAAGTGTTTTTTTTTTTTTTTTTTTTTTGTTTCTTGATTTTGTTGTTTGTCTCTTATTATCAATTGATATAATTGAAGCTTAATGGCTGGAGTTATGATAAGAATCATAAGATTTTGCTGTTTGTTAGAGAATTTATATGGGGTATTGTTTTTGTTTTTGTTTTCTATGCTATTTTTTGGATTTTCCATCTGCCAAGGTATACTATTGTGAATTGATTTGATGATTGTGACTGTGGAGGTTTGACATTGACATAATGCACAGGGATTTTGCCATGTACTTCTTAAGAATCTAGCAAATTCTGATTTTCCATTGTTGTGAATTGTGATGTTCTATGTTCGTTGTCGGCATGCTGACTGCCTTGTGAGTTGTGAATTGTTCCCTGTAAACTGTTTGAAAATTTGTTAGTTGCTGTGAGAAATTTTTTCACTTTGACACAATATCTTGATAGCTTTCTCTAGCTTAAGTCAACTCGATGAAATTCTGGTTTCACCTTGGTTCTTTCTTCCATTGTGTCACCACCCTTTATCTTCGTCTAAATATATATGTTTCCTTTGGTAGCTCAAAAATGTGATGGAACTTGCTCCTATGTGTTTTGATTATATATTGGTGCAAAAATTTGTTCGGATGGTTCTTTGTCTTATTTGTTTTATGACCTGTGAGATGGAAAATAATCTAAATCTTTCATTAGAGGTATTGTATGAACATTTGATTTCATGTCAGCGGGTGGGATGCAGATTTGACTAATCATTTTATTTGATTTTTTTCTGTTGGCGTATATAGGAACCTTTCAGATGTCTTCTGGGAAGCAATATCTACTGGTCAAGTTTTTTCGCTATACCAAGGCCTAAGAACAAAGAACTTGCAGTCTTTCATATCACAGTTTGTCTACTTCTATGGGTAAAGCTACTTCAAAAGATTATATACAGAAAAAAGTGGTTCCAAATTGATTGGAACTTCAGCAAACTTGATTATTGCTGCTGCTGCAGGAGCTTGCACTGCCATTGTAACTCAGGTGAGAATATGGGATTTTCACTTCTGGAAGTATGGAGTATTAAATTGAACTGCCACTTTTGATATTAGGTGATCATATAGTGCGTGTCTAACATTTTAAAATAATGTCACATTCGGTTCTGAGAATCGAAAATTGAGAAAAAGAAACTGTATCCCCTATAATTTGCGGTATATATAGAAAGTAGAAACATATAGAGGGAGAGAGAATTGCATCTGTTTTCAAGTGTTGGGAACTGGAATATAGATACTGAGATTGTCATGTCTCCAACTTCTATCTGGTTATGAATTGCAGTTTAGGGTAATTCTATTACAATTTCAATATGGATGGAGGAGAAAAAAAGAAAAAAAGAAAAAAAGAAAAAAGGTTGTGGAATATTAATTTCTTTTGTCATAAGATTTCAGCGTTCGTTTGATTTCTATATTATCTTGCATAACCACAGAGTGTGTATATTTGGTTCTTAAGTTTCAATGGTTGACAACCTGCTTAATTACTTTGTAGCCGCTGGATACAGCCTCCTCGAGGATGCAAACAAGTGCTTTTGGAAAATCCAAAGGGCTGTGGAAGACCCTCACAGAGGGTACTTGGGGTGATGCATTTGATGGTTTAGGCACCTCTCTTCTGTTAACCTCGAACCCTTCAATTCAGGTACACAATCTGGCCTTGTAGTTTGGCGATATTTGATTTTCTAGACTGTAAATTAGGCTTGGACTCGTGTTATTAATTTTTATATACTCTGCAGTATACAGTGTTCGATCAGCTGAAGCGATGACTTCTGAAGGAAAAACAGGATGAAGCAGGCAAGGGTGCATATCCAGTTGCCCTTTCTGCCTTCACGGCTTTTGTATTAGGCGCAGTTTCTAAGAGCATCGCCACTTTTTTGACATATCCCGCAATTAGGTAAACACCTATTCTCTTAAACTGTCAAAACCAAAAGCTAAATATATAGAACAAAATTCAGATGTTTACTCCTTACAGTGCAAGTTAGTGATTCAAGCTGCGGATCCAAACGATGATGAAACTGAGAAAGCTCAGCCAAGAGCCCACAAAACTTTGCCCGGAGTTGCTCATGCCATATTCAAAAGAGAAGGGATTCTGGGATTTTTCAAGGGACTGACTGTGCTGAGCTCAGCGTTTCTTTTGATGATCAGGAAGAAACTTACCCGAACAACTTGGGTTCTCATACTTGCAATCCGAAGGTATCTATTGCTGACAAGGGGTAGATTGAAAAGCGCTTGATAGTGAGAACATTGACGGTAATAACCCTGAAACTTACAACTTGAACCCCATGTAAATACCTGTACCGTGGCTGCATTTGATGTAGGCAAAACTCATTTATTTTATAGCGTAGGATTTAAGCTGCTCAAATAGGATTATAGGAAGCTCCAATAGATTGAATAAATGCTATTTTAGCTGAACAGTTATATTAAAGTTCTTGCTCACCATCTAGAGCTTCTTCTTCATCCAAACAATTTTTATTTGAGAGAAATAATCTATTGCAGGAGTTTACACACTCTAAAGAGACTCTACATAATATCTTCATGTAAAACATATTGGCGAATTGGAAACTGCATCATTTCAGCATCTCTAATATATTGTGTTGTAATTGATTTGTTTGTTCATATATTGTGGAAAATTGATATCCAATAGATGCAGCAGTTGAATTCAACGAAAGTCATTCTTTGTTTTAATTTCATGATTCATTTGTCAAGGAAGCATCTTAATCTGATCATTTGGTTTCGTAGGAGATTTGTTCAAGTATTATGATTGCAAAACTTTCATCTTTATTTGCAGTTTTTCTTATCTAATGATTTTTGTCAATGTAATATCATGATCATTATTTATGTTATTTGTTAGTGCTAGCTTGTTGTTCAGGCCATTCAATAGAAAATATTGATAATGTTGGCTTTAATATGATAGTGTAAAATTTGTTGTTATTGGCTTAATCATTGCTACCTCTGATAATTGATTTTATGCAGGGAGTATAAATGCTGCTTTAGGAAATATGACTGAAGATGACTGGCGGTGACATATGAACGGAAGTGATTGGTTAGGTAAGTAAGTGTGTAAAGTAGAAAAGCATTTGTTGTCTCCCTTAGGTCAAAAGGGAATTTGCAACATTGATATTAAGTAGGTAGTTTGTCTAACTGAATGATTAAGGTTTTTAACCATGCTCAATCCAATTTTATTAGTTTTGTGGATGAATGTCTTGAGCTGTACTCTGCATTTGTGTTAGTGTTCATTGTTGTATTTTTATTTGAAATGCTTGAATGAAAGTAAGCAGTTAGGTTGGCCAAAAGGCCTCAGGATTTTTTGCTCAAAGACATTGACATGCACTTATTGTCCTTTCTACTAATTGGACTTCTTTTGTTTGTTCATCATTAACATGCAAATTTATTGTATGTCGATAGGTGACCAGGACGCCATTCAATATATGCATAGGGAAGCACCTAAAACAGTGATTGAGCTTTAGAATTATGGGTTACTGTTTTCAAGATGGAAAAATATACCAGCGTGCATTTGGTGGTCAAAGTCTTGATTTTGGAAAAGGTAAGATGTTAGACAAGTTTGAAGTTGGAATTTTAATCATCAATGGTTAGATTTATAATTTTTGCTTTTTCAATGTTTCTATCTTGACAGGTGGACAGGCATACCGTTGTGCATGTGGTGCTGACAGAACTGGTCATGCTCTGTTGCATCCTCTCTTTGGCCAAGCTATGCAGCATAATACTCGGTTATTCGTGAAATATTTCGCTTTGGATCTAATCATGAATAGTGATAGTAAGTTAATGCATTAAAAAGTAAGCTTTCATCAAATTTTTGCTTCTAATTTTGATGGGGGCTTGGAGTTTTTGTCTTCATGATTTGATGATTTGAGGATACAATTTACGAAACCAGAGGCAGAAACACAACTAAAGAAATGGTTAAATCTTTTCTGCTGCAGTTGTGAGTGTGGTATGATTAATATGCTTTTTAGTGAAATCTCTCTATATCATTAGTTCCTCAGATATTGCCCATGTTATATTCCTTCTTTCCTGTTTACCACGTCTGCTTTCAATATTTACCAATTTTGTATGTGCTGCATTAACTTTCAAGCTTTAATCATCTCATATATGAGTAATAAACAAATATCTTTCTGCTTTTGCATGAAGTACTTCATTGGAGCATGTGATCCTGATTAAACATAATGAAGTGCATATGGGTTAATTTTTTCAATTGTTAATATGCAATGTGCAGGTAGCTGCAAACATGGAAGACGGAACATTACATTGGTTCCAAGCTGCATCTACAGTTCTGGCCACAGGGGTACTGTACCTTTTTCGCATTCTTATTTGTTTTGAAATAAGCAATGATGTTTACATTGTTGATGTGTCTTCCTCGACAATATTATTTTCATCATTAATGCATATGTCTCTCAGGGCTATGGTAGGGCTTACTTTTCTACAACCTCTGCTCATACATGCACAGGAGATGGCAATGCGATGGTTGCACGTGCTGGGCTCCCACTCAAGGTTTGTTTTACTGCTTCTTGATCTTGAAGTGGGTTGTTGAATTAGTTTTCATTACCTTATGTCATGTCTCTTGATTTATTCTTCCTTCAGGATTTGGAATTTGTACAATGTCATCCAAGAAAACATGAATGGAGCTAAGTGCTGCCTATTGTTTAGTATTTGCAAATATATTGGTTGCTCATAAATTTTGTCATGTTTTCACCTGGGTATGAGAAATTTGAGCTCTTGATTATTTCATCCTAATTGTATATAATTTACTGTGGTTGTTTATTTTGCATGTGATTGTATTTATAATTATATGTTTGCTTTTAAATAGGATTATGGCAATGGGTATGAAGAAGTTGAATTATCAGCAAGAAATCAAAGAAGAAAATATTAATCTTCAAGAATTTGGAGCTTTGTGTTTCAAGAGACAAATAAAGCAAGGAAGAAAGGAATACAAAGAAAAGGAAATTGGTCTTCTAAAATCACGTTTCATGCTTTTAAGGGTAACATACTAATTTAAATTTTTTTTATGCATTATGATTGAGTTATGAGCAAATTATTTATCTTATTGCTATTGAGTGTTGGTATTTATTTTCATCTTTTGATTTCTTTGTTGTCAACTTTTATGTCTTTAAGTCTTAACCATTATGTGGTGCGTCCACTTTATTGCCTTTGACGTTATTTTATTCAAATTTAGTTAAAATTTGAGCACATTATAGTTTTTTATTTTATTTTATTTTTAAATATATGGATATAAGCACGTGCTTTGCACGTGCAGCCAAACCTAGAAATACGTAAAAAGCTTTCAGAGTTTTCTGACGTTGGAAACCAACGAAAACAATAAAAAATAATATTTAAAATATATATATATATATATATATAAAAGATATTTTGTCAGAAGTTTAATTTCAAAAATATTTTATATATACTTAAATGTTTGTACATACGAGTTTAGATATTTGTAGCTTAGTGGTAAGTGAAGACTATTATCTAGTTTTTGGTTGACAGGTAACAGGTTTGATTCCTCCTCTCTTTATATTCAAAATAAGATTATTTTGTAATGGACAATTACCAATTATGTGATGGACTTTTCTTTAAAGAGTGGTGCTATTGGTATACCCCTACCAATTTATATATGTCCAATTTTTTAAAATTTTGACTTAATAAAATAAAATTAAATATTTTTATTAATTGTTTTGATTTATTTCTAAAACTATCCAATTTACTACCTCATTTTTGATCTCTGTATACATCTTTCTCTCACATCCATTAAATGATTTTTTTTTCTTATTATTTTATTTTATTTTGAGTCTTTTTTTCTTCTTATTTCATGGTGAAAGAGAAAAAAATAAATAAATAACAGGGTTGCTTCAATACAACGATAGCTTAATATCATTCTAAAGAACGATTCTTCCATATGCTTGATATCTTTCAAAGACTATTTCATGATATTTTTGTATGTGTATAAGAAGTAAAATTTAGGGTTTAAGAGTTAAGAAAAAAAAAAAAAAAGTTTAAAAGAACATGATTTTTTTTTTTTTTTTTTTTTTTGAAAAGGAATGTGGGGTTTTAACAGGTTTACTTTGTAGAATATTTTTTTCCTTAAATTGTATGTCCCTTTAAGTAATTTTGATAAAGGAAAAAAAAAAAAAAAACTACATAATTAAAAAAGCGGGTTATAAATAGATAGGTAGGGGGTGTGTCAATAGCACCACTCTTCTTTAAATTCCAAGTTGTTTGCGACTTTACAAAAGTGACCAAATTGGTCCTTATATTTTTTTCAAATTATCAAATTAGTCTCTCTCTTTTTACAAGTGGCCAAATTGGTCCCTCTAAAGATTTAATGGTGTTAAATATAAAAGTTTGACTATAACAATTTTAGTTAAAGTAAGTAAATACCAATTATTTGTTATATTATAACAAGTTGTATTGTCTTTTATACATTAAATTTACCATTATAGGTTTATAGGTACAAAAAAAAAAATGCAAAAATATTACTAACGAAATACCATTTGTATCCTTTTTAATTAAAAATTTCTATAAAAAAACTAAAAAAATTTTAATAAAACAATATCAATTATACCTTTATTTTATAAACAAAGTAACTATTCATTCATAGTTTAGTATTTTTCCATTTTTATATAATTGTTTTTTTTTTTTTGGTTAATATTATACGAGCACTATTTTCTAAATTATTCAAAAATCAAAACCTACAAATAAAATAAACAAAAATATGTGTTAAAAAAAAATTGCATGCGTCATTAGTATATTATTTAGGAGTAAAATACAATTTTACCTTTACACAGTTAGAGTTGATTGATGGAACTTAGTTAGAGAGACTAATTTGGTACTTGAGAAAAATATAAGGACCAAATTGGTCACTTTTATAAAGTCTCAAACAATTTAGAATTTTAATAAATGTCTAGGACCTAATTGGTAATTGCCCTTTTATAATTTGAAAAGGTCCCAAATCCGATTGGGCCAAGTGCAATTTGGCCCAGCCCGTAAAGATTTGGTCATAAGGGAGCTTTACACATAGTTCGATATTGGAAATCCGGACCGGCCCAATTCTCACAGTAACTGAGCTAAGCCAAATCCAAACTCAAAGTTTGACGGATTCCAAAATTTCAGACTGGGCTGGCCCGACCCAGCCCATTTGACACCTCTAAAGGCTCGTTTGTTGGCTGCATTGTATTGTATTGTATTTTGTGTTTAAAATATATTAAAATAATATAATACAATCTATAATAAAACACTTAATTTCATTGTTGTTATTGACCTTGAATTTAATCATCTAATGTTTTGCAAAGAACTCTTGACTTTGATCCATACGTTAACACATTACGTACCAAAATCATTTAGGAATGTTAATTAACATATAAACTCATGCTCATGATAAGTTATAAATAAGTTAATACTATAAATTAGAAAAAATTTCAAGTCAGTGTGTCCTGATATAACTCCATCAGTACGTTGGATGTGGACCATTAGATTTACATGTTTTTGACTCAAAGTGTATGCACTTGTCAAAACTTCTCCATAATCTACGACACACATACAATGCACTAATGAATTTTATATCAGTATGCACCGAGGAGAAAAAGACTGCTATAAATTAATTAATAATTTTTTATTGTTTTTGTCTTGAGTCATCAAGTATATCTAACAGTAAATTATCTGGCCACCAAGCAATGGCTATAGAGTTCTATCGAAGCTTTTTCTTTTCTTTTCCCGGTGACATGCATGTAAGGAAAAAATTATGTGGAAACATGACCACCGAAGTTACCTTAAACCCTAATCGGATTTATGGGTCTAAAAGTTTATTGATTAATACACCCAATTAAGCATTGTACTGTATATATAAAATTAATTAGATCATTTTTATCATATATGGAATTTATGTACAGTTCTTGGATATTAAAGAATAGTTGATTTTTTTTTTTTTTAGAAACTCTAATGATAGCAAATCGGGGTCTTACACGAAAGGACGTGTGAAATCTCAAATCGAAGAAAATGCGATTAATTTTTTTCCTGCCTTAACATATGAACAGTAAAATAAGTAGTGTGTGTGGTGTGACTGCAAGAAAAGAAAGATAATAATGCAAAATTATCTTTCGTGCTAACATGTAATTAAAGCTCATCATAGACTTCAACCACGTGCATTGACATGAATATGTCTCCTTGCATGCAAAGGTGAAAACATTTGCAAAAGCAACAGTCAAAATAGAATCAACATTAATAATAATTATAATAAGTGTTTCTTAATATCGACGAGAAGAGGTTCATCAAAGTTGTGGGTTCTTTTATTTTATGAACCCGAACTATTTGTAATAATGAAGAGAGAATACAAAAGTTTTTATTATCGACCAGACGAGGTTAACCCAAATTACAGGTTTAGATAGTGTCCTATTTTATAAACCAGAATTATTACTGTAATAATGAAGAAAGAAAAAAAAAATAAGTTTTTAATATTATTTTTAACGTATTATTAGATAGATTGCAATTTAGTTAAATAACATTAATTTTGTGGTGGTATGGACTTTATCTTGTCAATACATTACGAGTTACAACCTTTGCCATACCGAAGAATGTAACTAGATTGACTTAATTAATATATTATCTTTCGGATCATTTTATAATTAATATGACAGTTACAAACTTACAACTTACGTATGTAATTTAGATATAATTTTATAAAGTCTAACGTTATTTTAAACATAAAACAAACCCTCAATACTATGATACGATCAAAACATGCTTAACACAACAAAAAGTCCATCAAACTTATTCTTTTACGTAATTTTTTTACAAAGTTATTCATATGTATCTCCTACGATATAACTTTTAAGATTCGAGCCACATTTCTTATTTTAAGCACCATACATCCACCATTCAACCTCTTTAAAAAAGGTTTAAGAGTTTGACAAAAATATGATTAGAATAATTATTCACATAGCACTATTAATGTGGCCCGAGTCTTAATTGTTATATATAATTTATCAAAGAATACACGATCACTTAATCAAAAGCTTATATACTTAATTGAATTATTATTGGGTTACAAAAACCAGATTAAATAAAAAAAATTAATTTAAATCATGCGTAAAGGAATTAAAAGATCGTAATCTGAAAAAATTAATTAATTTTATAGGACAAAAAAAACGACACAAAAAGAAAAAGCCGCGTAAGTTAGTGGTTGGTTGAACCAGATAAGTGTCTCCAGCGAAGAAGATATTTTTGCTGTTTTTGTTTAGAATAACTGACACTTAATCCTTAATTATACGTGAATTTATAATGCATGATGGATTTTTTTTAGACGTTAAATCTTAAAATTTTTTATCTTTTTCTGCACCAATTTATTTTAATACCCCTCGAGAGGAGGAATCTACGTAAAAATAGTAAAAAAAAATAATAATAATAAGAGTTCAATGGTATAACGTAAAAAGAAAAAAAAAAAAAAAAAAAAAATTTATAAGTCACATTGCAAATTGAAGTGCAATTTAGAAGGTCCAGTGCCGATAAGTCCTTTATTTATTTTCAATAATCTTCCCTTTTCATTTTCTTTTTCTTTTTCTTTTCTCCCTCTCTCTCTCTCATCATCATCATCAAATCCACTTCTCTGCATCCCGCTCTCACGCTGCTAAAAGCACCAAACAAATCCAAACCCGACTCTCCACACACTCTCTCTCTCTTTTGTTTTTCCATTTTTTTCTTTTTTTTTTTTTCAGCTCAAACAGCTTCGCAGATCCGGCATTTCTTTTCAAGGTACGTTTTTTTTTTTAAACTCGACCCGACAAATCTGTGATCGTTTTCGTGCTTTTAGAATCAAACCCATGTTTAGTTTTTGACTTTGTGGCTTGTTCTTTTCTGGGTTTGGATTTTTTTTATTTTTTTTTATTTTTTTGGATTAGATCAGTCAACTGGGATTTGCTTGTCCGTAGAGAAAAAAATTGTTTTTTTTTTTTTTTTTTTAAAGTTGGGTTTTGTTGTTTTTAATTCTTCAAGTTTTAGATCGGTTTCTAAGAAATCCCATAAATAGGAAATGCAGATTGTTGTTTTTGCACCACCCATTTGATGAATCGATTTTTTTTTTTTTTTTTTTTTCATTTTTACAGTTAGTGTTTTTCATACATTTATTCAAGCATTTTTATTTGTGTTTTATTTTGTCGATTTGAGCTGACAATACATGACTGAGATAGTTGCTTCGTTTGTTGTTTGTTTAAGTTGGTAAAGCAAAGCAAAGCAGCTGAGCTTGGTTTAAGGCTGATCTCTGAATCTAATCTGTCACTTTTTTGTGGGTTGGTGGAGTGGAGACACAGAAACAGTCAGATCCAAAGCTATGTCTTTTATCGGTACCCAGCAGAAATGCAAGGTCTGTGAGAAGACTGTTTATCCAGTAGAGCAATTATCTGCAGATGGGGTTGTTTATCACAAGTCTTGCTTCAAGTGCTCTCACTGCAAAGGGACACTAAAGGTATTATATACTATGTAGATTTGTGTGATGCTTTTGCTTGGTTTATGTTGTAACCCTGTGTTGATACAGTGACAATGTAGTTGAAAGCTTTCTTTTTTATGAATTTTTTCCGGGTTGAAACTTGAAAATACTGGATTATATTATGTAGATTTGTGTGATGTTCTTGCTTGGTTTATGTCGTAATCATGTGTTGTAGTGCAAATGTAGTTGAAAGTTTTCATTTTGATGAAATTTTTCCGGGTTGAAACTTGAAAAGACTGGATTATTTATGTAGATTTGTGTGATGTTCTTGCTTGGTTTATGTTGTAATCATGTGTTGATATAGTGACAATGTAGTTGAAAGTTTTCATTTTTTTGAAAATTTTCCAGGTTGAAACTTGAAAAGATTGGATTGAATTCGTTTATATTGTCATTCGGGACATTGATTAGAACTGCTTTATGTAATTGACAGATGTTAGTATATGGTTTGAGCAAGCTGTTCTTGGTAACTTGGTTTTTAGTAATATTCAAGTTATTCACTTAGATTTTCTGATCTTCATATTGTTAGTAAACTACTAGATTTTGTTGAACAATTGGTGGATTTTTTTTTAATCAAATTTTGTGCTAATGAAGGTGTTAAATGTATATGTTTTCAGCTGAGCAATTACTCCTCCATGGAAGGTGTTCTTTACTGCAAACCTCACTTTGAACAGCTCTTCAAGGAGTCGGGAAATTTCAACAAGAATTTTCAGTCACGTATGTGCTTTGTTTTGTAGATGAAGAGGCTCTTTGTGTGATTTCTCAACAGTTTTGTTTTCCCTTTAATTAGCTATAGTTTTTCATTGTTGACAGCTGCAAAGTCAGCTGAGAAGTTAACTCCTGAGCTGGTAAATCTTTCCTTAAACCGCTGGATGTATTTTGAAATTCAATTACTAGTTTACAATATCCTTCTATGAATGTGTGACATCTTGTCGAATGCTCGTGCTGATTCACAGTAGCTTGTGTTCATTTCAGACAAGGTCACCTAGCAAAGCTGCCGGCATGTTTTCGGGGACTCAAGAAAAATGTGCTACTTGTAGTAAAACTGTGTATCCACTGGAGAAGGTACGATCCCAAGATATTCTGTTAGAAAGTTACATTTTTCTCCGATTACAAATCCTGTGCACATGACAAATTCCATGTTATAATTCGAGGTATTGAACTGTGTTGGAGAATAATTGTCAATATCCTAACAATAGTAGTACCATTGTTGGACAATAAATCCAAACTACTTTCATTTTACTAGGTTATACTTACTACTAAGGCTTGTAGAGAGCCTGCAAAACCTGTGGACAGCGTTAGAGGTTTAGAAAATTATCTTTATCATAAGAAACTTGTTGGTATCCCTGGAGTCTATTTTGAGTATATAAGCAAGCTCTTGTCTTCTTTTGTTGCTAACTTGCTATACTACAAGATGATGTTCAAATTCAGTTTTGTATTTTCTTTTCGTTGAAGTTATTTTTTTTATGATTTACTTGTGACAAGAGAGTTACCCTTTTTACTAGAGATCAATTTACTTGACCAGGAAGTCGACACTTTTGAAAATTTTATATTTCCTTCTTCAAGCCATGTTTGTGAGTTGCGATTTTCTCTAGTATTTTTACATACACCAATGCTGCTTTTACATGGATTTGGGCATAATTACTAAGTGCAAGTAACATGTCCATGATGTAACTTTTGGGAAAGAATTTGGTAGTTGTTTACTGGACCAGTCTCCAGGCTCCATTGGTTCGCAAGTATTATTTGAGATTAGATGATGTCTACTTCATATCTCCGATTCTGTGTTTTCCTTTGCTATTAAAACTTCCCAAGAGAACTAAACATCTGTTTATGGACTGCTGTCATTCTTGTCTGAGTATTTTGTATAAAATCTATAGGTAGCAGTGGAGAACCAGGCTTATCACAAATCGTGTTTCAAGTGCTCTCATGGTGGTTGTTCCATAAGCCCGTCAAACTATGCAGCTCTCGAAGGCATTTTGTACTGTAAACACCATTTCTCACAGCTGTTCAAGGAGAAAGGTAGCTATAACCATCTGATCAAGTCCGCAACGATCAAGCGTGCGGCAGCCGCAGCAGCAGCCTCCGTCCCAGAAGCTTGATCATGTTTACCCTCTGAATTTTTTACCCCCCCTCCTACCTATTCTGGTGTGGCTTTGTTCTGTGTTTGTCAACTGTGTGTTGTTTTCCTTTGGAGAATCCCTCTCTGATTAATGATTATTGTCAAAGAGGAACTAACAAAACAACAAAAAGACTTTTGGTTCCTCTTTCTCTGATTGGGTTTTTTGCCCTTCTTTGTTGGGGCATTTTGTTGTGATTTGGTGAATTATGGGGGATTAAAACATCCCCTGAGACCCCCCCAGTTGTAAAATGACCATGAGTATGACTTTTTTTTTTAATCTTCAAAAGTGAATTAAGGCATTTGCTACTTTTTTGCTTTTGGCTTCTTACAGATATCTCCAGTAGAAATTGTTCATGTGTTTATGATGTATGGCACCAAATTGAAGCTGTCAATCTTAGTAGAGTAATAGAATAAATTTGCCCTCAAATCCATGTCAATGAGATTATATTTCAAGTAGTGTCTTCCTTCCACAAATTAATTTGTTATAGTTAAAAAAGAAAACAAAGTCTTAATTACATGGACTTTTTTGCAAATAGATTTTGATCAAATATATAAGTATCTTGAAATTCAATTTAATCTAGATAGATACCTATAAAAAAAAAATTGAAATTCAATTTAATCGAATTAAATTGAATTAAGGCTGTATGGAATTTTATAACAATTTTATTGATTTGATTAAGTGAGAATTTCTTTATAAAAAAATTATCTTAAAGTAATAATAATAATAATAATGTGAAAGAGAAAAGAAACGATGTGTGGAATCACCGGTTTACTGCAGGTTTTGATATATCTTATCACTCTTGTAAAAGTGAACTCTATAACATTACAGAGTCGGTCGCGTATGAAAAAAATATATATGGGAATCCCGTGCCGGTAACCTCATCATTAGAGAATTAATTCAATTCAATTGAAAATTTTAGATAGTTTTGGAATTGGATATCATTTTACCTCTCTCTTTTTTCTTCAAAACGGCGCGTTTTACTTCCGTATAAACAAAATACAAAAACACAGAGACTCTCGATTCCGATCGACCGATTCAACGAAATGTCGGATTCCCTCTCAGCTCTCCATCTTCGTCTCATCCAGTAACCTCTCTCTCTCTCTCTCTCTATATATATATATATATATATCAAAATTTAATTTCTCTAATTTTAATTTTTAATTAATTTATTTTTTTTGCGAAGATTAACAAAACCGATATTGGAGTCACTCAACGAAACAAACTACAAGCCACCAGAAGACGGAGGCGGCGCCACAACGAAATCGATACTGTACAGTCTCCTCGACACTGTTACCAAAACGACGTCGGAGGAGGAACGAAACGCAGTCAAAGACTCGACTCTAGCGCTCGCTTTGCTCATCTCCTCCCGGAACTCGACTCATGACTCTCTCTCGTGGATCCCTGAACGCGTCTCCGTCGCTGCGGAATCCACTTTTCGCGTCATCGCAGGCGAATACTTTTCTGTATGGAAAGAGGACCTCGTCGTCGAGCTGCTGCCGGAAACGGTGCCGTATTTGAAGGAGAAGATCAAAGAGAGTTCGATTGATAAAGAGAACGAGAGTGACGAATTCTCGGCCGGTTCGGCTAGGGCTCCGGTCGTTCATGCGATTTTGGCGGCGTATCAGTTCCGGTGGTTCGTTACTCAGGTTCAATTCATTTTCGTGTCTGCTTGTTTGCATTTTCTGTGCATTTTCTGAGTTTTATTTGTAATGCTTTTGCGTTTTGATTGTAGGTTGAGAGTCCTCGTTTGGGAGAGCTGTGTAAACTGGTGATTCCTTGTGCGTTGACCGCACTTGACCACTGGTCACCAGAGGTCAAAGTATGTTTTTTTATTTCTTTTTTTGATAAAATGTGTATAATCTGTTTTTGAAATGAAATAGATTATACTATGTTGAATTATTTGAATCATTAAAAAACCTGATGAATTTGATGAATTTTCAGGGGCAGGGCATGGTTGCCTTTATACATCTTGCAAAAAATGTGAGTGCAGCGGAGATTGGTTTGTATGAAGATGTGATTCTGGATGTTTGCTGCCAGAATATCCCGTCTGCTGATGAGATATGGGAACTTGTAGTTGAGATGTCCGTGCTGCTCGTGATTTGTATGCAGAGAAGTAATTCTCGTAGTTCATGGTATACTTAAAAAGTTTTCTACTTGGATGTTTTAGTTTTTGAATTTCTAGTGATTAGTCTTATAGCTTATTAGATGTTAATGGCATGGTTAGCCTTGTAGTTTATGATATTCTTTTGCTTTATACATAGTTTTGGTTATGATATTTTCAGTGATGATTCACTTTTTTATTTTGCATATAAGTTAAATTAATTTGGATGTTGTGACTGTCTGAAAGTGGATTAGAGATCACCGGGGACTGTCATTCTCTGCTTTAAGTTTTTACTTGGTCATTCTATATTAAATGAAGTGAATTTTGGACATTTAGGATCTTCCTATAGGCTAGAATTTCGTCTTTTTGATTCACCTAGTTGGGGCAAACAGAGAACTTGTGTTCGGTGTAGTGATTGATACCTCTTATTATTCTGCCATGGTGATGCGTGTTTTTCTCACCTTTATTTTGTTTGAATGATGAAACATTGATTTACATTGATGATAGAGTATGATGATCTTGTCACCATGAGCCTTCAATTTATTAGTTTCTGTGTAGGTTTGAAAGGATGCTAAACGAGATGTTAAGTCACTTGGAGCGTCAGCCAAGAAATAAGGACCGTCGTATAGCATGGCTGAGATTTATTGAGCCACTATTCAATGCTGTTGGTCTTGTTTTATTGGCTCATTTTAGGTGTATATTTCCACTCTTCTTTCAGTGGATGCATGCTGATGATGATGAAACTGTTTTACTGGTGAGAACGATCCATCTTAATATCTCATTCAAGAAGTATTACATTCATTCTCTTCTTTCCATGTTCAAAAATGTGAGGTCTTAAAATTTAAGTGAATTTTCTCTAATACTTAGTTAAATAGTCAAAACATTGTCAGTCCTGTTCTCTTTATGTGCAAATAATGAAGCAGCAAACTATGGAATTTGATAATAGTCTATTTGCTTTTGAGCTGCTGCATTGGTTTTCGGCCATGTAAAGCCAATATTTTCTGAATTGTAATTTGCAATGGTATATGGTATAGACTAATATTTGTCTCCAAGTAATCTGTGAGGAAATCTTTGTCAGTACAAGGTTTCTATATGATTCTTGTGAAAATAATGGGGGAAAGTTGGAACGTCACTTTATTGTGATGTAAAGATTAAATATTTTTTCTTTTCCAAATTTAATTTATCATTTACCATACTGCGATGAAGTAATGGTTGAAATGGTAGTCTAATTATTCATGCGTTTATCTTATAAATTATCTTCAGGCGTAAACCAGTTAATATTTTCTGCTGCTGATGTTTGCTGGAGTTGTTATATGTATATATAATGCATTATTTTCAATGCATTATTCTACAGGTTCTCAAACGGCTCCAAGCTGTTATAAAGATAACATGGATAAGGAACACACCATACATTGAAAGGTAAATAAGTTATTCTCTTTTTTAATATCCGCCAGGTCGAAATAGAATTTATTTCATGTTGTACACAGCATTTGAGCATGCAAGCTGATACTGTACAGTGATGCAATTGTTTGAGATTTTTCTTTATTAGCAAGTATTGGCAGAATGAGAAAATTTAAACTAATTGTTGATTAAATTTTCAACAATGTACAGTTTGACATTGTTGTCTAATCTCTGTTGTTGTATATAAGCTGGCAGCACAAGTCCATGTGAATCGTTTATTTTATATTTGATTATTTTGCTTTTCCTTTTACCTGACCAGAAATTTGTATCGATTTCCAAGCCTCTTATTTTTTAGGCAGAAGAAACATATTTGCTTTTTCCTTCTCTTACTTTGTGGACGAGTCTGGATCTAAATTTCACAAATAAACCAATTTTTACCTTTGCAACCAAAAGTTGGAGCATCTGTATTTACAGGATGCATTTTTTTTTTCCTCGTAGTCTCTAATTACTCACATGTTTGGGTTCAGATTGGTGGATGAACTTACCAAATTATACAAAGAGGCAGCATTGAGAAAGGGTCGTGAAGAAATCAGAACCGATATTCTTCAGATATTAGTCTTGCTACAGCAGTAAGGATTGCATATACTTTATTTTCCGCATTTATAGTTAGTTGCTCGAATAAATAACTTATTGTTTATCAAGTAATCTTCCTGTATTCGGCAGATGCAAAGGCATGCAATTTGAAGCAGCCTGGGACAAGTACAGGGATGATCCAAACTTTAGCAGTCTCGGTCCATTTTAAGTACTGTGCATGTGTAACTTTCCGATTAAAACTAACCATCAGCCGTTGGAGAACCCACAAAATCTGATATGCATTCATGCTACTACTTGGTAACTTACAAATGCTAGCTCATTGAGTTCCATCAGCGTGAGCTCGTCAGGTTACTTACTAAACTATGCAGTTCCTATCTTTTCCGGCTGCAGATATTCAGGTCAGAAGCATGCAATCTGTGTTTGTTTGCCGGTGAATGGACATCAACAAAACCATCGAGCACATTTTGCAGTATCTTATTTTGGTCTTTAATGGGCTGCACCACAACGTCAAGCCAGTTGCTCATAAAACTGATGGAACAATACGGTAGGATACACCGTTCGGAGATCAAGCTAGCTTCATGAATGGCTGTGTTCTGGATTCAGGCGACAGTCGCTGCTGGCTTAACAAAGTGACACGTGTCTTTTTTTATTTTATTATTAATCATTTATCTTTCAAGTAAATTAGGACATACTTTTGGTTTCATTTACAAACTTGCCACTACTGGCACTGCATAAAAATCATTAAAAATGTCACTTTCAGACCACTGTACGTCGGTACTGCATTTCTATCCATTGACTCAAAAAATATATATATATTTTCTTTTCTATTTTATTTTATTTGTTTCATTGATTTTAGGGTTAATATTAAATCCTCCCTTCATGAGCTAACACAGTTAGCAATTTGTATTCCGTTTTTGTTGATTGAATTTGACTATTAAAAAATTTAAAATGTATCTATTTAAGCTTCAATTGTATGAATTGACCATTATATCTTCATACGTTTACTATATAAAAATTAATTAAATGATATAAAATGTTATAATGTTAACTTGCAAAGCAGAAGTTATTTTATAGACAATTTTATCTTTAAACATAACAAAATTACAAATGAACCAAAATATGTATTTATTTATTATTATTATTTTTTTAATTGTGAATACTATAAAAGGTAAGCTGAACTATAATGGGGAAAGAAAATTAAAATCATAAATGAGGTAGAATTAAGCCATGTAGGAGAAAATCTTCAGTGGGACGGTCTCATTGACAGGTGGTACGACTGTCCGATAGAAGTGTATTATTTTTATTGAAAACATCCAAATATATTTTAAAACTTAAAAAAGCTAAACTTCTATAGGAGACCGTCCCATTGAAGATTTTCTCTCAACATAAATTATTGACATTGGCACCTATAAATAGACCGTGCTGAAGAAATAACAGCATTCAATCACAAGCAAGAAATTTTCAGAGGAAGGGTGGCCTAATATGAGAATGAAGATTCAGTCGGGAAGCCAAGAATGATTTGCCTGAAATAATTAGATACAAGGGCTTAATACTTCAAGTGTGGTTTCAATACACAGAAACCATTGTGCAGGTTAATTTTCAGGCAATCATTTTTGGCTTATCCTGACTGGATCTTCCTCTTCATGCTAGGCTTAGACTACTTCCACACAAAAATATTGCTCCATATATAAACACTTGCATATGCTATTCAGGCATCTAATCTCTTTCTAAATGCTTGTTATATCATACATCTTTTATATTATCGATAAGTACTAGATTTTATTTATTGTATTTTATCTTTTTACTAGTTTGATATCGATTGAATTTTGAATAATCTTGTGATATATTGTCATTATTAATCATTAGCATAATGATACATGGTGATTATCATTCATTTTATCATTTATAAGTATATAATGTAACGAGATCTATTTTTGTGTGGGTATATTAACATTTTTTTCTGATTAATTATTTGATCAATATCATTCACATATAACCAAGATCTTTTTTTTTTGTTTTTTTTTGTTTTTTTTTAAGATCTATGCTGTTTGTATATTGCTATTTTTTTTTTCGTTATTAGATTGCATGGTCATTATCATTCATATATAATCAAGATCTTTATTTAATTTTTTGTTATTTACCATTTATTTTTATTAGATATCAATTACAAAATCTTCGATTATTGAAGTTTAGAAATTGATTTTATTATATTTCAAAGAAAAAGAAAAAATTGATGTAATTATATATGAGAATTTTGAATAATCTTGTGATATATTATATATCATTATCGCTCATTATATATACATGGTGATTATATTCATATATTACCAAGATCTATTTCTTTGTTATATTACCCTTTTGTTTTTATTAGATATCAATTACAAAGTTTATATTATTGAAGTTTAGAATAGTAGATCATTCTCATATATATAATTACATCATATTTTTAAAGGCAGAAGAAACCTATATGATTTTTCCTTCTCTCACTTTGTGGACGAGTCTGGATCTAAATTTCACAAATAAACCAATTTTGACCTATGCAACCAAAAGTTTGAGCATTTGTATTAAGATGATGCTTTTTTTTGTTCGGGTTCAGATTGGTGGATGAACTTACAAAATTATACAAAGAGGCAGCCATTGTGAAAAGGGTTGTGAGGAAATCAGATCCGATACAGTGCATGTGTAACTTTTCAATTAAAACTGACCATCAGTCGTTGGAGAACTCACAAAATCTGATATGCATTCATGCTGCTTGGTTTACACAAAATCCACCATCTTTTCACCATTTTCTAATGGAAAACCTTAAAACCTTATTAGGAAAACCCAATGAGACAAAAACCCGATTGGAAGGAAAAATAGTACAATGTGCATATGCCCCAATATAATTAATATGTTTCATTTGATGTGCTCCCCCTGATAAAAATTATTTTGAAGCAATCTTCTAGATTGCTAAGCTAACGCATATAAATGTTTATTTCATGAAATGCAATAACATCATAAATGATTGGAGAGAGTATAGCAAAGACTTGTTTTATGAAGCGTTATTAAATTGGTGCTGAAATGAATCTAGTAAGTTCATTCCCTGAGAATGCACTATCTGGTCTCCAGATATAACAAAATATCAATTGCATTTAAGATATGGTACTTCAAGACCAAATATCTTTTCACCATTTTCTATTGGTTAGAATGGATCTTTTGTTGGAATATAGTGTTGTGGTTAGGGTTTAACCCTTGGTGCCCTCGGGAATTACCTTTGTTTGAGGGAGTTGCAGCACTCCTCATGCCGAATTGGATGAGGATAGTACTCTTGTATTATGGTATTTGTTTATGATTGGTAGTACCCTTGTATTGTGGTACTTGTTTATGATTGACAGTACCATTATATTGTGTACTTGTTTGCAAATTCCACAGTTTTAAAAATTATAATAAAGAAAATTATGTCATACTTAGGGATGGCAATTTGACCTGCACCCGTGAGCACCCGCCCGAACCAGACCCTGTAGGGTCGAGTTTGGGTGTTGAATTTATGACCCGTGAACCCCTAAACCCGTATAAATAAAAACCCAACGGGTTCGTGTGCGGGTGTGGGTTTGGAAAACTAATCCACGGGTGCACCCGCGAATCCGTATAAATAAAAATAATATAATATTTATTATTTAAAATATTATAAGCTTAAACTCCAATTGAACATTTTTAACCATATAAATAATAAAATATAAGAACTCCACTCATTCTAAGCTTAAGAATTACAATTCTCAATTCTCATTTATATATAGCTAATAATAGGTTACACTTGATGGTTTTACTCTTATGAAGTATCATGCTTGCTTATTTGTTTTGCCTTTGAAGATTCATTTGAAGTTTTACTTGGTAGTGCTTTATATTATTGTATTTGTAATTCTCCATGATATATTATAAATAAAGAGGAGTTCTATATTGTATATATAAAAAATATATAATTAAATATTAAATATTTATAAATTAATATATTTTACGGGTTGGTGGGTGTGACCCGCGAACCCACATAAAACCCGCAGATGAAACTTGAACCTAAACCCGTTTATTTTCACGGGTTCGCGGGCGGACGTGGGTGAGGAAAATTTTCACGGGTGCAGGTTTGGATTTTGCAAAACCCGACCTGACTCGTTGCCATCCCTAGTCATATTGCCATGTGTGTGCATTAGAAAAATATTCTAGAACATGTGCAAGATTATATGAATGGTGCCGATTGTCATATATTATGACATTACGTGTTTATTGAGAATGCACTATCTGGTCTCCAGATATAACAAAACATCAATTGCAATTAAGATATGGTACTTCAACACCAAACATCTTTTCACCATTTTCTATTGGTTGGAATGGATCTTTCGTTGGAATATAGCGTTGTAGTTAAGGTTTAACCCTCGGTGCCCCCGAGAATAACCTTTGTTTGAGGGAGTTGCAGCACTCCTCATGCCGAATTGGATGAGGATAGTACTCTTGTATTGTGGTACTTGTTTATGATTGATAGTACCATTATATTGTGGTACTTGTTTATGATTATTTATGGCGTTTAGAAATTGAAAATGCTGGTGGAAAGAATTTTGAAAATACATAAGATCGGTCATTTCTGCAAAGTTGTCATGATTCGTCAAAGTTTGGTAGTGAAATAATTGTTAACCAACTTAACGGATTTTTAAATCTTTGCTAAAGATGTCCTAATTCATCAAAGACTGGTCTCCGGTTAAAATAACTATTAGCCGATTTAACGGATTTCTACCAAAGTTGTTGAATGAAGATTTGGATCCCATCTTCATCTTATTGTCCTCAACTAAATCATTGATCTTGTTCTATCTTTTGATATAGTAAAGTCGTAAAGACATAAAAATTAATATAAATAATTCAAATTATTGATTTGTTACGTTAGACACGTGTCAATGGATTATGGAGATGTGAACAATTAATGTGAAAAGAAGATTCATAACCGTTAAATGATTAAAATAAATGTGTGTAAAATTACAAGCATCCATATCATTTCTGCAAAAGCTTAGTAATAACCAAATTATTTGGCTTTTAATATTGATGCCTTTATTAATAGAAAGAAGAGAACAAATCTTGACTGCAAAAGCCAAATGTGACACCTCTTTGGAGATGCCAGCTGACGTACATAAATCCTATCAAAGGTAAACACAACGATAATGGGACAAGAAAATTACAGTCATAAAAGAGGCAATATATATATTTATATAGCAACACGACCATTAATTGACATGTATCTAACCTAGATTACTGACCATGTGCTAAATGCTAATCTATATCCGACCTAGATTACAGACCATTTGCTGACCTGTATCCGACCTTGATTACTGTCATTAACGCAATAACGCCTATAAAATATAAATAGACTGCGTTGAAGACAATAACATCATTCAATCACAAGTATGAAATTTTCAGAGGATCGAAGGGTGGCCTATTATGATGATGAAAAGTCTGTTAGGCAGCCAAGGATGATTTGCCTGAGATTTGATCCAATGTTTTCAATTCATATACATACATACATATATATATATATATATATAGAACCATTAATGTAGGTTCATTTTCAGGCAAATATTTTTGGCTGTCCCAACAGGCTTTTCAACTTCATGCTAGGCTTACACGTACTACTTCTACACAAAACTACTCGATCCTTGCATATGATGCATGGTCATTATCATTCATATATAACGTATAGATCTTTTTTTTTTAGATGACATGGTCATTATCATTCACATATAATAAAATAATACATATATGATATACCACCTCACCACCTTTTTTTGTATAGGCCCAATAAATATATAAAGGCTATATTATTCACAACATGAATGGGCCCAACATTAAAATATGGCCCAATTCATTTTATATCATAAATAATACGGCAACGTTTAAAAAAAAAAAAAAAACGAAAAATTAGTGATTGACTGAGCATGTCACTGTATTGACTCGTCGACTCGACTCGTTCATTTCACCGAGTCAACATAGCTTCTCTCTCATTCACTACTCAAATTAATTGGGATCGATCGATCATCGAAGAAGCCCTGGAAAGTGGGGAAAAAATAAAAAACAAATTGCATATTAAGTAGGTAAACGTACATTTCTCTCTAGTATCACAATTCGAGGAACTCAAATTTATATAAATTTTTCGGGAAAATGATTTCGCGAGAAAATAAATGGCGTTGTTCGAAAAGGTGAGACACAGAAAGTTTGGACACGTGGGCAGATGTGCTTCCGTTGGATTTAGTTTGCAAAAATGTTAACCTGAACCCTTGGTTCCCTTTTTTTTTTTTTACAAACCCTTTTTTTTTTTTTTAATTTTCTTTTTATTTTATAAATATATCAAACACCAATTGGGTTAGAAGACTGTCAGGACCGAACGAGATCAATTGCAATACGCACGATTCGGAATGCAATTTTTATTATAGGGAAAAGGTCTTCCCACACGTTACAATTTAATGGACAAATGTATGACTCAAACACCTATCACATAAATGAAGGGGAAGTGCACTACATTAAACACATTAAACACTTTTGCATATTGTTTACATAATTACATATGGCGTAATGGATTCATATACATATATCACATTTTCCTTTTTTTTTTTAATATACATAAATCAAATGCTCGACTCTAAATTTTCAAGTACTCAACAAGTCAAGTCTCAAGAATTCATATATCTTTTTATCACTGGATCAACCGTTGACTCAAAATTTACAATCTGCCTTATATTCATCTTGTTATTATTAGATCGACCAGTGACTCTAAATTTACAATTCGTCTCTTAATCATCTATCTTTTTTTTTTTTTTTCATTGGATCAACCGTTACTTCAATCTCGTTTTCTACATTTTTTTGCAACAATAGTCAAGAAGTAAGACAAAATCTATGCTTTGTAACATCTTAGTTGCAGTAACGAACAATATTATTATCATGTTTTGTGTTGGTCAAAATGTCATTATTTGCGCTTGTATAAACCCTAAAAAAAATAGTTAGTTACTTAGTTGAAGTAAGTATATACCTTGAGAAACAAACAAATTTTAGAATAAAACGACAATGAAATTGTAATATATGTGACAAATTGACGGCTTTATAGATTATCAGGTTGTTTACATAATCATGCATGGAGCATCACAATGTTATTGCAAAGGACGACTTATATATTTTATATTTTGAAATTTCTACAACAACTTAATTGATTGTTTCCTCACAACACTTCATGCATTATTTAGTTCCATCTCGGCAATGTTTTTCTTTTTTCTTTTTTTAAATATGACACCAAATAGATCAAAGGTTTGTCGGGACATACCGAGATCAATCGCTACTTGCACAGCTCAGATATCTACTCTTATAACCAAGAGATCGACATATACTCGCACAATATAGACTTCTCACATATATCGGTAAATGTATACGAGACTTGAACCCTCACCATTGACATAGATGGAGATGTGCATTATACTTGAGCTAAGAATGATCGTGCATCTCGGCTATGTTTGATCCTTTTTTTGGGACATCTATATCACTACATCATATAGTATTAAAAACAAGTAACATCATAAAAACAACTAAGTGTAAATTTGTTGAGTAAACGAATTTTAGTAGTATTTGGAACTTGAATTCTTAGTTAGATGCATTTGACATCCATAAAGATTTCATCCATCATAATTTTTCTCATATCACGAGAACAATTATTTTATGCCGTATAAAACCTCTATAAATCAATAATATTTTTAATACAATAAATTTTGTAAGTCCCAACTTAGGACAATGAGGTAAATTAATAATTTTGATAATACACATTAAAAAAAAAAAAAAACCTTTATATAAATATACAGTTTCATTTATTTCATAAATTAATAATCTTTAGTAAATTAATCCACTTTTAATTGATTAGATTAGTATATAACACAATGAATATTTAGTTAGTTAAATATATACATTAAATCTCAATTGATTAAATGTATCCTTAGTAGATTAATCAACTTTTGATTGATTAGATTAGTATAACACAATGAAATTTTATTTGGTTAAATCTATATACTAAATCTCAATTGATTAAATGGATAAAATGGATACTTTTGATTAAATGTATAAAATTACAATTAATTTAATTAAATAAATAGGAATGTACTATGAATTTAAATTTTAGTTAGTTATACTGTATAATATGTATTGTATTGTATTGTCTATGATTTCCATTAAAATCTAACGTCCACACAACTATTGAAAAAATAGAAACAAATAAAAATACTTTTGTATAATAATAACATTTTTTTTTTAATACTACTACCAAAAATCAAAATAGAAAAATATTGGAATTCAATGAAATAAAATTTGAGATAGTCATATTTTATAATTATAAGCTCATGAAGTACAAAACGTTATCCTTTTTTGATCAATTGGCTTAAAAAATTAGAACAAAACAATTTTGGACATTTTTTTCCCTTTAAAATACAAAATTTTAGTAAAAGATTTGCCGGCTCCAGACGGTTGGCGAGTTTCTCTATAGAATATTTGAGAAACCAAATAAATTAATGCTACAGTTTATTTCCACTTATATATATAACGAGCTGGTGTTTGCATGATTTTACATAAATTATTAAAGCTCTCAAAAAGAGCACTACAAATCTACAATGGCAATTAAAATAAATCTTTCTTTGCTTATTCTTCTTAGCTTTACATCTACTTTGATTATCAGCTGCAATGGCGATGA
Source organism: Acer negundo (assembly GCA_035582765.1). Classification (NCBI taxonomy): domain Eukaryota; kingdom Viridiplantae; phylum Streptophyta; class Magnoliopsida; order Sapindales; family Sapindaceae; genus Acer; species Acer negundo. Next base: position 4,284,745 of record CM069242.1, read on the forward strand.
TCGAAAGGTAGATTTCTCTACATACTTAGCTTGCTAGTGTTTTGAAAAATTAGTTTTCGAAAATTGTGTTGTAAAAGAAAAAAATGTTTATACGATATATAAAAAAGGGTAGAGTTTAGAGTTTAACTTTGATGACGTGTTTGATAGTGTAATATATTATTTTTGCATTAGATATCTACCTTTGTAAGAGTAAATAATCTGTTTATATATGCATTGTTCGATTTTGTTAGTATTTCGGTATCGAATTTCAAAGTTATGATCATTACAAACTAGTTGGGCTGATGATCGAGGCCTTTTTAGGCCCATTGAAGCTCATTGCTTTTGCTATTGACCGAAACAATAATCGATTGATTTAGATTTGTGTGATAAATGAAACAAATCTATCCTGTCCAGAAAACAAAAGATAAAAGCATTTGTGATTGTGAATGCAGGCCTATATTGTGTACATGGGTGGCCTCCCAGACCCAGAGGCTCAATTATCTGTATCATCCCTTCACACCACCATGCTACAACAAGTTGTTGGAAGGTAATTATAATCTATTTCTATTTTTTTTTTTTTTTTTTCTATTACTATATAGTGCGGCGACTCGAATCTGAAACATTACTGGATCGAATTAACTCTCTTTACCATCAAGCACATTGAGCAGTGGTATCTATTTTTAATTCTTCTACAGAAAAACGCATACTTTACTAATTAATTTCATTGAACTAATTACAGTGGTGCATCAGATCACTTACTTCACAGCTATAAAAGAAGCTTCAATGGGTTTGTTGCCAAATTGACCCAAGAGGAAGCTCAAAGGCTAGAAGGTTAGTATCAATTCCAACTAATTAAATTTTCCGAATTAATGGTTTCTAACTTGGTATCAGAACATACAATTAACATGTTTCGGATAAAATAATTTTCAGGCATGGAAGGGGTAGTGTCAGTGTTCCCAAGTGAAATGAAACAAATCCAAACAACAAGATCATGGGACTTCATGGGTTTCTCACAGCATGTAGTTAGAAGAGCTACTAGTGAAAGTAATGTTATTATTGGAATGATTGACACTGGAATCTGGCCTGAGTCTCAAAGCTTTAGTGATCAACATTTTGGCTCACCTCCCTCAACATGGAAGGGCTCTTGCCAAATATCTTCCAATTTCACTTGTAATAAGTAAGTACCCATTGACAATTTAGTAAGGTTGAGATCATGAAATATATTATAATATAACTTTCTGGTGTAGGATTTCTAACTCTTTTTTTTCCGTTTGGAATCCTGATTTGCACCTATGCATAAAGTGTTTAAGTTCGGTTTACACCGGTGCAAATTGGGATTCCATACGAAAATTAAACGTGGAGTTTTTGAATATACTCATGTGCACATATATTGTCCAAGGTATAGGATCTCAAACGTTTTTTCGTACAGAATCCCGATTTGCATAAGTGCATAATGAGTTTAGAGTTCTATTCACATCGGTGCAAACTGGGATATACACATATATTGTAATTTTGTCTAAATTTTTTATCCAAATAATTTAGCAAAAATAAATAAAAATTTGTATGAACATTACGAAATCTTCTCTTAGATTCCAATTGATTTTAACAAACATTTGTTGCAATTCAATATTACAGCAAAATTATTGGAGCTAAATACTACAGAAGTGATGGAAAATTCGGAGAAGGAGATTTCAAGTCACCAAGAGACTCACAAGGTCATGGAAGTCACACTTCATCCACCGCAGCGGGAGGTTTAGTCAGCCAAGCAAGCCTGTATGGCATAGCCACCGGAACAGCTCGCGGCGGTGTCCCGTCAGCACGGATAGCAGTTTACAAGGTCTGCTGGTCCGATGGCTGCCCGGATGCAGACATTCTTGCAGCATTTGACGATGCAATCGCTGATGGTGTTGATTTAATTTCCATCTCTATTGGAGGCATCGCAGCTTTTGATTACTTCAAAGACCCCATAGCTATCGGAGCTTTCCATGCTATGAAGAATGGAATATTCACATCAACTTCTGCTGGAAATTCAGGTCCTGATCCTGCAACAGTCACAAATTTGTCACCTTGGGCTCTCTCTGTGGCTGCTGGCACACCATTGACAGGAAATTTGTCACCAAAGTCAAGTTGGGTAATGGACAAGTTTACGATGTGAGTGATTCAGATCCATGATTCGAAAATAGTTTTCAGAAATTATGATACTATACAGAAAACATGCTTTTACCACCGAGTCACATAGATTGGGTGGTGATATATAGAAAACATTGTTTTCGGATAAAATTTACATTAAAACATTTTTCAAAAAGTTTTATACCTTTTGTTTTTATAATGTCTATGATGTTTTCCATAACCAATCAAGTTTTATTTATTTATTTTTTTTTTCTTTTCAATTTAGGGGATCTCTATAAATACTTTAGACTTCAAGGGAAAAATGTTCCCTCTAATTTATGGAGGAGATGCTCCAAACAAGACAGGAGGATACGATGAGTCACAATCTAGGTAAATAATAAAGAAAATGAAACCCTTTAATTATAAACCCGACCAATTCAATTGAGGTTAGCCTAGTAATACTCACAGACATTTACGTACGTTCATGAAATAATTTATGTACATTTACGATGCAGGTACTGTTCACTAGGCACTTTGGACAGGAACTTGGTGGAAGGAAAAATAGTTGTTTGTGATTTTCAGACAGATGTGACAGAGGCAATAGTTGCAGGAGCATCTGGTACTATACTCCAAGGTGATGATTTCAGAGATGTTGCGTACAATACTCCTATAGCTGCTTCATACTTGACCTTGCACGACGGAAGTGAAGTCGAAACCTACTTGAATTCAACCAGGTATATACTTAATTTCCTAGATTAAATTTCTTGTTACTGCAGATCAATTTGTATGAATGAGTGGATTATCTGTACAAAGAATTAAATTCTGATTCGCGTTGAGCCGGGTTTCCATTCATTTTTTATTATCAACAGGAGACCAAGAGGTACTATACTAAAGACTATTGTGGAAAAGAATGAATTGGCTCCTTCTGTGGCTTTTTTTTCATCTAGAGGACCTAATGCTATCACAAGTGATATTCTCACGGTAAATTGCATTATTTAGTTAATAACATTAATCAGTATTTCTAATTTGTTGTTAGTCTGTGATATAAATAAACAAAGACTAGCCTTAAGGACCCTTTCTACACTTGACTGTGGGTTTGTTGTTAAGGAAATTTATCTCACATCAGTTGAAGTAAAGACAGTGAAATTTTATTTTGGCCTCAATGTATTTGTTGAGTAGTTGTTGGTGGTGTATGCAGCCTGAGATAACAGCTCCAGGAGTGGACATTCTAGCTGCATGGTCTGAAGCCACAACTGTGTCAGAATATGAAGGAGATACAAGAGTAGTTCCTTACAATATAATTTCAGGCACATCCATGGCTTGTCCACATGCAACTGCCGCCGCTGCTTACATCAAGTCATTCCATCCTACTTGGTCTCCTGCCGCTATCAAATCCGCTCTTTTGACAACAGGTAATGTTAGCTGCCATTTCTGAAATCAAATTTATTGGTCAGACGTGCAGATTATAAAATAAAATGCTTGTCTTTATGTTTTCATTGCAGCTCTTCCCATGACTGCTAAGAACAACATCGAGCAAGAGTTTGCGTACGGATCAGGCCATCTAAATCCTGGAAAGGCCATCAATCCTGGATTGGTATACGATGCTGGAGAGATTGATTATGTGAAATTTTTATGTGGTCAAGGATACAGCACCAAAAACCTGAGAGTAATTACAGGAGATAATTTCAGCTGTTCCAAGGCAAACAATGGATCTGTTTGGGACTTAAACCTCCCTTCTTTTACATTATCAACAAATCCTGGAATCTCGACCACTATTACTCGAATATTCCATAGAAGAGTAACAAATGTTGGCTCTCCAGGGTCAATTTACAAGGCAATTATCGTGAAGAATCTTCCTGGAATTGAAATCCAAGTTGTACCTAGAGCTCTCTCTTTCAGGTTTTCTGGTGAGACGAAATCTTTTACTGTGATTGTTACAGCAAATTTGGCTAAGTCTAATAATAAGATGATAGTTTCTGCTTCTTTGATTTGGGATGATGGGGTTCATCAAGTTAGGAGTCCTATTGTTGCTTATATTCCCTCTCAATCCTCTACTTAAATATTGTACATTAATTGTTATCGATAGAAAAAGTGAATTATTATTTTTTTAATTCGATGAATAAAAAATCATGTTCAATTCCGGTTATGTTCGTGTTCATGTTCATGTTCATGTCAATCATTATAACGATGGGAGATTCAAGATTGTAGCCTATAATTAATTTGTTGCTTTTTTAAGAAAATATTATTGATCAAAGAATTTGTGCTACCCTTTAAAAGAAGTACTTGTGTTTAAGTTGAGAAAAACTATATATAGAAATATAAACATAAGATATATATTTTTGTTTATATAGTTTTTGGAATAGATTTATTAGTTCTAATCTTTCTAACAGAATAAACATATACAATTATTGAATAAAGACAACCGGTATGCGGGACTTCTTTATATGTAAATAATATTAATTTAATTAGTCTATATATATATATATATATATACGGTCCCAATGCATTTGGATCACTGATTATGGAGAAGTTTTGACAAGTGTATACACTTTAAGTCAAAGTATGTAAATCTAAAGGTCCACATCCAACGCACTGATGAAGTTATATCTGTGAGCACCGGCCAGAACATTTACGTCATTGGTAAAAAAAAAAAGTCAACATATATATACTAGGTATTTTTTTATAAAGTTTTTTGTCATTAGTAGGATTTGTCTATCTAGATAGTTATACCAGGAATTTTTTTTTGAAGTTTTTTTACTATTGGTAGGACTCGAATTATTGATGTGGGAATCATTTATCTAAATTCTAAACTCGTCCATCTATATATATATATATATATATATATAACAATATCAATTAAATCAGGACCATGTATTTTTTTTTAAAGCTTTCTCTATTAATAGGATTAGAGTCGATGACCTGAGAGTCATTTATCCAAATCTCAAACTTATCTATCTACTAATTGAGTTACCTCCATATTGACACTTGATACAAGTATTAGTAAATCTTCTACCGTATCATTTGAGATAAATTAAATATATAGAGGATTAACAACATCAAAAATATAGAAAAAAAGAAGTGTAGAAAATTTATTGGCCACTACTGGATTGTGTGGCCAAGATCCACCACAAAATCTCTTGTTCAAAAACGTCCAAATCCAATCCTTGGAAGAAACTGAGAAGTTTTGATAACTCCGAAAAAGAGTTAAAAAAAAAAACAAGCCATAACTAATTATTCCTATTCAATGCTAGCAAAATAAATTACTCAAGAAACTCTCTAAACTTCCAAATATTTATTTATTTGTAGACCAAAAAAATAAAAATAAATAAAAACTTAAATGCCCTTTCCTGAGTTCCTAACTCTTGCAACAAATGTGACAAGTTTGTTGATATGTCCCTCACACCTACACCTTCCACACCTACACTATAAGGTTATAGGTTTGAGTCTTTTCCCTTCCAAACATCCCAAATTATTGTGATATTTAAAATAAATAAATATAAATAAAAATAAATAAATAAATAAAAATAAAAAACTGGCAACAAATGTGTTTAAAGTAATTTATTTCCTATAAATAACTTTTTTTTTAAAATAAAAACACATTCCTTGCCAATAACCTTAGCATTTCTACTCATCAATTTCCAGTGCCGTGCAGCAGATCCAAAACAGGCATGCATCAACTGCTTAATTCAACAATTTTCATTTAATTTTGTAATCATCAAATTCATGTTATGATCACTTATATATCCTTTAATTTAATATTTGTTGTTGAAATCCATGCAGGTTTATATAGTATTTGTGGATGCCAGTGTGAAGTCTTCGGAGGATACAAATCTTGAATTTCTTCAACAGGTTCTTGAAAACAGGTAATTAATTTCCTGATACAAATAGATGAAAGTATTGAATACTATAAATTGTTGTAAATATAGTCATCTGTCAGATTCAAATTCTTTTCTTCTTGTTCAAAATCCCCTAATGGGTACCTACATGGTTAAATACCGTAGTTTCCCGTATCGCAAATTATAGTATTTGGAGGGCCCAGTTTCGAATTCAGATTCTAGGGATTTCTGGGTTATCAAAAAGATATGTATTTTTTTTTCAATGGAGTTTCTGACCTATAAATTTTTTATTGTGAATTGCATGTATATATGGGGGAGTAGCACGCCTGTTGAATCTCTTGTTTACAGCTATATCAACATCAATGCTTGTGCGGCCTCACTCACCGAAAAAGAAGCAAAAAATTTAGAAAGTATGGCTTTTTAATTTATACTATCACAAATAACATTTACACAATCATAAAGCAACAACCATCGTTATATATAGTTTTTCTCCAGTCAGAAATACGACTGGATTTTATCAAAAATAATCTTAATGTTGACTGACTTCGAAGAGTTCAAATTCTGAATTTTGTTAAAATGGGAACGTAAGTCCTGCTTTATATGAGAATTTGCATTGGTATTACTAAGAGATCAAAATTCCATGCCGGATTGAAGGATGTTCTTGAGGTTCAACCAAGCCGACGGTTTCATCTTGATCATCTTCATCACCATCAGTAGCTCCAATATATTGAAAGCAATACCGTGAATTTCGAGGGAATAGATGGTTTAATTTAGCCTAAAATTGACGATAATAAGAACTCAAAAAGTACCGATCATCAAGCAATTTCACACACCTGTCGTATATTTTTGGATCATTTTTATGAAGCAATTTCCCAGATGTGGTTTTATGAATTCGGTTGATAGTTTGAATTATATTTGTCATCTGTCTATTTGGCATGTCAAATTATTTGTCCCGACCAAAACCGTACCTAAAAAATAATGTATACATCAATAAACCTAATGACACGAACCATATGCTAATGACGCGGTATTTCTTTCTCATGCACTAAACCCAAGCATAATTTATTTTGAAAAGTATAACATATCTTCATCGTCAACTGACAACCATTGCTATCATTCTTTTGTTTTGTATTGTAATCTAACCTAATCTCTCTCTCTCTCTCTCTCTCTCTCTCTCTCTCTCTCTCTCTCGGCCTTATTAGCTGTAGTAATAATTATGTTTTGATGAAGCTGGAGCTAGAGAGAAAATATGAATGACAACATATAGAATTGATCATTATAGCCCGTGCCGGTCCTAACTATTCCGAGGCCAAAATGGGCCCATACCAATAAAATCATCCCCATCTCATCCTAAAATAAAATTAAAAATTAAAAAATCTATGATTTTTATGCCTCCGGTTGGGCTTTTTTTTTTTTTTTTTTTGGTGGATGGAGAAGAAATGAAGAATATATAGGTAATAGGTGATAGAAAAGTATGAAACTTTAAAAAAATTGGGTTTTGTAATAGAATAAAACGATTTGGGCTAGGTTCTAATTTATTTTTGGTATTATTTGAGCTTTTTTTGGATTTTTTTTTAGTGACGATATTTGCACCCTTGAAAAATTATATGTTCACCCCAATTTGTATGTACACCCTTTTAAAAAAAATTTAAAAGATAAAATCTTGTTAGTACACCCCATAGGTTACCAAATATGCCCTTTTAAAAAAAAAAATTAAAAATATTATAAAATCAACACCTTTTGTTCTTCATTTTACCTAAAACAAAATAAAAAAGGAAAAATTAGTTTCAAAATAACAATAAAAAGAAAAAAAATGAAAAACGCATAAACACCAAAAAAAAACAAAAACAAAATTGAAGATATCTACTTCGTCTTCATCATTCTCCTAAGGAAAGAGAGAATGGTATGTTTTTTTTTTTTTAATGTAAAATACAAAATTAATATAGGCCTAATATATATATATATATATATATATATTTATGGGAGGAGCCGCAGTACCCATCCCTAATTTTGGTTGCAACTTGCAGTAGATTTTATAATCTAGGATAGAAGAGGAAGCAGCAGCCTCCTCCATATTTTCTTAAGAGATTTATACTAAGTTTTCCACTTTTGATATATTTGTGTTTTTTTTTTTTTTTTTTTTTTTTTTTTAATTAGTTAAATTTTGAAAAAGTAAATAATTATAAGAATTTATTATATTTTTGAATTACAATACTAATAATTTAATTTAATGTGAGAATTTTAAAAATATATAAATTTGGGATGTACATACAATTTTAAAGGGGTGTAAATATCTTTTTTTTTTTTTTTTTTCACAACTTAACCTATAACAATAACTCACATCATATATTTAAAGTTTCTAGACATGATGGGCTTAGGGCCAGCGCCCCTCCCTGACCCACCGTGATTATAGCTTCTGATTTATATATATATTTTAACGGTTGTCCAGCGATTTTCTTCCATATCGGTTAAAGTCAAAATTAATATAAAAGATAATAATCTTAACTCCACATCCGCTATGACTCTTTTAAGAATAGAACCGTGAGCTCAAATATCTAAAGGGAACAATGTCTCATGGTTGGTGGTGGTCTGCTGTACACACTGTCTAGAATATTATGCTTTTGGTTGGCCCGTAACAGAAGGTCACAGTGTCACACTCCCTTGACTCAGAATCATGAATATTTTTACTTGACTGAAGGAAAAAATTCAATTGATGGGACCATTTGTTGGATAATGTAAAACGTGTGCATGTTCATACAATGTATGGGTGGTTCTTGATAATTTATGGTCAGGTTTCTCAATAAGTCAAGTCTTATGTCTCTAGAGATTTGTTTTTTTCTTAATTTTTTTATTTATTTAGTAAGAGACGATTTTATTTTTATTTAAAAATAAAAGGAAGAGACAATTTAAACTTTGGATTTCAAAGAACGTTAATATTTATTAAAAATTTTGTCAGATTATAAGTACATACAATCAGAAAGAATATCTTCTCACTCTTGTTATGTATAGTATAAGTTGTATTGCTTTAATTAGTTAATTCCCTAAAAATTATAAGGAAGTAATTGAAGGATATATCAGTGGTACACATAATGTGTCTATTTTTCTTTTTAATATAACATTTACGGTAGTGACAGCTCAACCTGAGATATTACCAAACTAAATAAGTGATTCTATCACTAAACCATATTGGACGATGATATATTATATAACTATTATCATATTCAAACTTCAATAATCTATTAATATATATATAGAGAGAAAAAAAATGTAGCAAAATTTATTGGCCACTACTGGATTGTGTGGCCAAGATCCACCACCAAATCTCTTGTTCAAAAACGTCCAATCCTTGAAAGAAACCGTGAACTTTTGATGACTCCAAAAAAGAGTTATAAAATAAACAAGCCATAACTAATTATTCCTATTCAATGCTAGCAAAATAAATTACTCAAGAAACCTACCCATACTCTCTAAACTTCCAAATATTTATCGGGAATGTTATCTATCCTTCTTATTTATCTTTTTCGTTTGACTTTCTTACTCATTACTGGATACATATATACTTTTTCATTTAATAAAAAGCTCTCACTTTTTACTACAAAACTTGTTTACATCTTTACCTCTTATTAACCTTATTAATGAAATGATAAAAACAACCATCAGGGTAAAGATGTAAACAAGCTTTGCAGCAAAAAGTAAGAGTTTTTTATTAAATGAAAAAATATATACGTGTCAAATAATGAGTGAGAAATGTTGATAGCATTCTCCATATTTATTTATTTGTAAAAACAAAAAAAAAAAAAAAAAAAAAAAAAAACCCACAAAACAAAAAACCTTAAATGCCCTTTCCTAAGTTCCCAACTCTCGCAACAAATGAGATAAAATGAGGTTGATTCACAGTATACCTCTCACACCTACACTACAAAACTATGAGTTCAAGTCTTTCTCCTTTCCAAACACCCCAAATTATTGTGATATTTCACAAACAAAAAAATTATTAAAAAAAAAAATGTCAACAAATATGTTTAAAGTAATTTATTTCCTATAAATAACTTGAAAAAAAATTAAAAACACACTCCTTGTCCTTCAAAATTATTATTAAAAATTAATGGAAATCTATTTTTTTCAAATTACAATAATCCGGGGTTTTATGGGGTAGGGGGAAACGACTTGAATGTGATATGATTTACTACCAAACTAACCTCATCTTGTCAATTACCCCGGCATTTCTACAGTTCAATTTCCGGTGCAAAGCAGCAAAACCAAAACAGGCATGCATCAACTGCATATTCAACAATTTTCATTAAATTTTATAATCATCAAATTCATGTTATGATCACTTAATTATATATGCTTGAATATTTGTTGTTGAAATCCATTCAGGTTTATATAGTATTTGTGGATCCCGGTGTGAAGTCTTCGGAGGCTACAAATCTTGAATTTCTTCAATAGGTAATTAATTTTCTGATACAAATAGATGAAAGTGTTGAATACTAAAAATTGTTGTAAATATAGTCATCTGTCACTCTGTCAGATTCAAATTCTTTTCTTCTTGTTCAAAATCCCCTACATGGTTAAAGACCATAGTTTCATGTATCCCAAATTGTATATATGGGGGAGTAGCACGCCTGCTCATGAATCTCTTGTTTACAGCTATATCAACATCAATGCTTTTGCGGCCTCACTCACCGAAAAGAAGCAAAAAATTTAGAAAGTATGACTTTTTAATTTATACGATCACAAATAACATTTACACAATCATAAAGCAACAACCATCGTTATATATAGTTTTTCTCCAGTCAGAAATACGTCTGGATTTTATCAAAAATAATCCTAATGTTGTAAGACTTCGAAGAGTTCAAATTCTGAATTTTGTTAAAATGGGAACGTACGTCCGGCCTGCTTTATATGAGAATTTGTATTGGTATTTCTAAGAGATCAAAATTCCATGCAGGATTGAAGGATGTTCTTGAGGTTCAACCAAGCCGACGGTTTCATCTTGATCATCCTTCATCACCATCAGCAGCTCCAATATATTGAAAGCAAAACCGAGAATTTCGATGGAATAGATGGAATAGATGGTTTAATTTAGCCTAAAATTGACGATAATAAGAACTCAAAAAGTACTGATCATCAAGCAATTTCACACACCTGTCGTATATTTTTGGATCATTTTTATGAAGCAATTTCCCAGATGTGGTTTAATGAATTCGGTTGATAGTTTGAATTATATTTGTCATCTATCTATTTGGCATGTCAAATTATTTGTCCCGACCAATACCGTACCTAAAAAATAATGTATACATCAATAAACCTAATGACACGAACCATATGCTAATGACGCGGTATATCTTTCTCATGCCCTAAACCCAAGCATAATTTATTTTGAAAAGTATAACATATCTTCATCGTCAACTGACAACCATTGCTATCATTCTTTTGTTTTGTATTGTAATTTAACCTAATTATCATTTATCAGCAATTCATGACTTGATCACAACCCCTCTCTCTCTCTCTCTCTTGGCCTTATTAGTTGTAATAATAATTTTGTTTTGATGAAGCTAGAGCTAGGGAGAAAATATGAACGACAACATTTAGCAATTGATCATTATAGCTTCTGTCATATGTTTTTTTTTCTTATGTTTTTTTGTTTTTTGAGCGGTTGTTAGAAGATTTTCTTTCACGTTGGTTGAAGTCAAAATTTTAGTGCAAAGACTAATGATCTTAACTCCGTAATGACTCTTTTAAGGACAAAACCATGAGCCTCAAATATCCAAAGCAAACAATATCTTGTAGTGGGTGGCGCTCACCTGTACACACTGTCTGAAAACGAAAATGATCTGTTTTTAGAAATTTGGAATTTAGAATAGTATGCTTTCGATTGGCCCGTAAAAGAAGGTCACACTCCCTTTACTCAGAAATCTTGAATTTTTTTACTTGACTGAAGGAAAAAATACAATTGATGGGGCCATACATCCAAAAATTATTTTTTGGATAATTTAAAACATGTGTGCTACACCATACAATGTACATGGATGGTTTTTGATAATTTCTGGCCAGTTTCACATTAAGTCAAGTCTATGTCTCTAGAAGATTTTTTTTTTTTTTTTTCTTAATTTTTTTATTTATTTAGCAAGAGACGATTTTATTTTTATTATTTTGAAAAAAAAAAAAAAAGAAACAATTTAAACTTTGGACTTCAACGAATGTTAATATTTATTATCAATTTTTCCAGATTATACGTACGTACGATCACACAGAATATCTTCTCACTCATATTATGTACGGAGTGGTGTTATTAGCACACCCCCTACCTGTCTATTTATGCCCCACTTTTTTAATTATGCAGTATTCTTTTTTTTCCTTTATCAAAATTACTTAAAGGGACATACAATTTAAGGAAAAAAATCTTCTACAAAGTAAACCTATTAAAACCCCACATTCCTTTTAAAAAAAAAACATGTTCTTTTAAACTTTTTAATTTTTTAACTTTTAAACCCTAAATTTTGCTTCTTACAAACATACAAAAATGTTATGAAATAGTCTTTGAAAGATATTAAGCATATGAAAAAATCGTTTTTTAGAATGATATTAAGTTATCGTTGTATTGAAGCTATTTTTTTTTTTTCTTCCACCATGAAATAAGAAGAAAAAAACTCAAAATAAAATAAAATAATAAGAAGAAAAAATAAATCATTTAATGGAGGTGAGAGAAAGATGTATACAGAGATCAAAAATGGTATGTATTAAATTTGAAAAATAAATAAATTTGGTAGTTTTGGAAATAAATCAAAACAATTAATAAAAACATTTAAATTTATTTTATTAAGTCAAAATTTTAAAAAGTGGGGCATATATAGATTGGTAGGGGGTGTGCCAATAGCACTACTCTTATGTACGGTATAAGTTGTATCGCTAATATTCCAAAAAAAAAAAATGTATAAGTTATTATCTGAATTAATTCATATTAAATACTAAACATCTATCTATATTTGTTATTATTATTATTTTTTACAGTAACATCTATCGGTATTTATAACTTTACAGGAATCTTAAAATTTGAGATCGCTTTATATTTAATTGAAATTAATACAATAGCTATCAAGCTTTTAATTAAGTTAGTTAATTAGACCCAATGAAAAGCCATTGGATTTTAGTTTGCTAAAATCTGATTGTAAACAAAATTTAAAGATTTTCAAAGACTACAACTATATATATTTTCATGAGTAATACTATTTTATCCAAATTTAATGTCCAAATCTGATACCCAAATGATGTGGCATCACTACAATTCATTCATTTAAATTATATTATATTTGTATAATTTAAATGAATTGATTATGGTGATAACACATTATTTAGATACCAAATTTAATCAAAATAGCATTACTTACGTACTCATATGTTTTTTTTTTTTTTTTCATCTCATTTTCTATTGCTTCATAATTCATATTCAATAAAATTAAATCATGTGGTCCTAAAGCATCATCTACTCTTATAAAAACGACTCTGATTAAATTAATTAAAAAAATAATAGCCTTTCATTATTTTATCCGGAGGGCACGGTAAGGCTAAATCACGAGGAATATTTCATTTGAAAATCAAGAGATAAACTTCTAACTTTTAGACCATTCCCGTTCAACTTAATTGCTATTATAATATTTAGAGCTGAGAGAATGAATTGTTATATTACATAGTGCATTATATTATTAAAAAACACAGTGTAAAATAACTGCACAGCTACACTTACTAACTTTTAGACTATTTGTTCAATAAAAATTAATTAATTAATTAATTAATTAATAAGAACTTTTTTTGGATTAAACTGACTATATTATTAAAAAAAAAATTAACAAAAGAAAAGAAAAGAAAAAGAAAAAGAAAAGCAAAGTGATGCGTATGCCCTAAAACAATAATCTAAAAAGGTACGTAGACCTCAACAGAAAACAAGGAAACATGAACCCAAAAAGGTATAAAATTAATCATTTTCTTCTGCTTTAAATGGTGCGGTCCAATTAAAAATAGTAACACAACTTAATTCTGTCTGGACTGATGAAGCCTAAATTTATAAGAACTTTATCGTCATTTAAAAGAAGTTTCTCTTGAATTTATTGTAAACGGCATCTCTTGTCCTTCCACAAATGATTTTACTTGCTAATTAAACTAATTTTTTAAATTTTAAGAATCTTCAATTCCTTCGCTAATAGCTTGGCGAAGATGGGGGCTAACAGGGTAGGGGACTTCGTGGAATGTGGGGATTATATTGTTGAGTCTGCCTTGTGGGGTGTTCTGTTTTGTTAGGTTTTTGGCTTTGGATTGGTGGCTCTGTTTCTCTTGTTGCTTTTTGTTGTTCCTGGGGTCAGTTTCTGGGCGGTTTGACCTGGAGCTGATTGGCTGTTTGGTTCTGCGTTTCTGTCCTTGGCTTGTGCCTTTTTTAAATAAATTGCCTTTTCAACAAAAAAATACAAAAGACAATTATAGTAGTAATAAATAAATTTGAATCAATTATTAGATCACTTATTGGCATTATTAGCCAATCAATTTTAATTTTCAACGTACATTCTAAGGTATTTTTGATTACTTATTGAACTCATATAACAAAATGTCAATATATATATATATATATATATCATGCATGGGACCGGCCAGGAAATTAGTGCAACCACAGAAATTAAGAAATTAAAGAAAGTAGAAAGAAGCTATCAACATAATTAGTATAATGATTATGTTAAATTCACGTAATTTTTTTTTTTTTTTTTTGAAACTGTTGCTTAATATGATGTGGTGGTAAAATATATTTATTTAGATTAATAATATTTCAGATCCAAACTAGCCGTGTCGTGAAAGATGTATAATTGTTTTTTAAAAAGTTTAATTTTAGAGTTATGTACCGTTAATTACCTAATACTTAACGTCAACAAGTGTGAACAGTAAACTATACCGAATTGGTGGAGTCCACAAACTTGATTTGAAAGAACTCCCACTTCAACGATTGAAAACGCGTGCGATATCTGCTACCAATCCAATATATATTACCATCACTTGCTTTTAATTTTCTACAAATTAAAATCCTACCAAACATTTTTGAAGATTGAAAATAATTCTCTGTTAATTTGCAGAAGTGCTGATAAATATAATTTAATATATAGACATGGCTGCTATGCTTAAGAAGCACTTTCTGCTGTTTGTTTTGGTCTTGCTGATCATTTTTGCAGAATTTGATCAACTTCCAAGCTCTTATCTTGTTCAAGCAGCCAGGCCAACTCTCCTGAATCATCAAGGTATGCTATCAAATATATACATACATATATATATGTCCATTTTTTCTTGTCGTATATCTATATGTGTTTGTTAGTAAGTACGTATACTACTAGCTAAGTAACTTAGCTGGTAAGGTCTTTTGTCGTTGCATGTGTAAGAAGTTCTGGTTTCAAGTTCCGCTTGCTCGCTCACACTAAAGCAGAGGAGGGATTGATTTTATATCTTTTGTGATGTTCTAGCTATCTAATAATGAAATAATGAATGATATATGATATTTTTAAATTTTAGGGTATTCAAAGAGGTTTGCCAGCCTTGGAGTTGTGTGCAAGTGTTGTGATGGTGAAAAAGGAGAATGCAGAAGCACTTGGGACTCTTCTTCTTGTCCAATCAAGCTTCAATGTCTTCCATGGAAATTTCATTGACCTCTCTCTTTATATTCATGTACGATCATTATATATATATATAGAGAGAGAGAGATCAGCTTAATTACTTTTATATAATTAATATATATCAGTTTATTTAGTTCTGATTCAGTTCTACTGTGTTGCAAATTTTTTTCGTTATTTTATCTCCATTAATGATCAATCTGTGATCTACATGAAGGTCTGATGAGAAAACATATAGATATATTTTTTCTTATATTTTCCCTATTTTTATATGTTTTATTTTTATTTTTTAAAAGTCGGAAAAAATTAGTTCTTGTATTCGAGAAATTTTCATTTTTTTTCCACAAATGTATTTCAATGTTTTTATTATCCATACAAAAATATCACATCAAAATTCAATATATTCCATTAAATTTCATCAAGCTTAAAGTGTGTATTGTAAAATGTCCTCATAAGAAACTTTATATATATATATATAGTCTTTCTACTATCAATTCGTTCTGATATAAAATATATCGGGATGAAGAATGTGGATCATAGATTACGGAGAAGTTTTGATGAGTGCATATACTTTGAGTCAAAGTATGTAAATCTAATGATCTATATTTTTTGTCCAGATATATTTTATAGTAGGACGAACTAACAACAGAAAAACTATATATATATATATATATTAATTTTTCTAATTATTTTTCTGAAAGGTGAAATTACTAATAAAGTAAAAAATTTATGTATTTTTCAGTCATACATTTGCTTTTGTAATTGGTTTGAATTTAATTTGTAAGCATTAACGGAGTCTTTATTCTCTAAAAATTCAAAGGCATGCAGTTGGCACGTACAAAAAGTCCACAAAAAAAGCACCAATAGAAAAGTACTTTTATCAAACACATTTATTGTTAACAAAGACTTCTTTCTCAAAAATTCAATTCCAATTCAATTTAGCCACCAATTTAACATGGTTGAACTTGAAGAGATATGAAAAGTACATGCATGTGACAAATTGGGCTTAGATTCCACAAATTTAGGAATATATATATTTTTTCCTTGTAATTCACATCTAGCAATTTGACAAATGGCTATAGAATGGATTTCCAGATCAGAGGATAACATCCAGAGAAAATCCATCAATCAACCATGGAAATCTCACATGGTACCTTGACAAAATAGCAAAAATTGATTGAATTTTCATTAACTTTTTGTTGAGGTAAACTGAAAGTAATACCAACAAATTTCACCGATTGACAGGGTTTCTCAAGACTTGACAAGATTAACCATTATAAGTATATACGGTTCATATTTCATAATGCAACTCTCATTATAAGAAAAGAGTCTCATTTCCAATAGCGGGAATATATTTTGATACTTGATGAAATGAGAGCTATTGGATCAACCTAACTCTTCACAATCATATCAAATAATTTGAGTGAAATACGCATACCTTAGGGATTTTATTATTATTATTATTATTATTTTACTGTCTTATATTCTACTAAATTATTTTCTAGAAAGTTTGAAAGTCTTCATTAGGAATTGAATTTAACTTAGTTTAACCAATTTTCTACCTCTCAAGATGTTTGGCATAGTTACAAGACCTGAATGGTAACATTTCGTAGGAAGAAGGTTTTTGATCAATTTTATTATTCTTTTTGAAAGTCTTCCTCAGGAATTGAATTTAACTTAGTTTAACCTATTTTCAACCTCTAAAACCTTTAAAGATGTTTGACATAATTACAAGACCTGAACGGTAGGATTCGTAGGAAGAAGTTTCTGATAAATTTTACAAAACTAGTCAGGTACCTTATACTTTTTGAGGAGATGTATAATAATTTTAAGAATATATAATAATTTCTAGCAGAATATATATACTTTTTGCTAATTATGTAATCAATTCTGTTATCAGGTGCAAAAAGATGTGTTTAGTTGAAAAAAAAGATCAGACGGTCATCAAGAGCTCTTCTATAGCTGATGAAGGAGATCTGTGATGATAAGAAGTTTGTTCGAGATTGTTTTACATTTATATATAAATAGCAGCTCTTGTAACCAAAATCATTATTAACAGAAATGAAAATTTGCAAGTTCGATTTTTCTTTTTGTTTTTATGTTTTCACCCAGGTGTCCCCACCCGCATTGGAGTGGGACTAATCCTGTAGGCCCGAAAGGTCAGTAAAGGCCTAGCTATAGATACACTCCACAGAAGTTGCTTTCGGTGGGAATCTTACTCGGACAGTGTTTGAACAGTTCACCCCACATAGAGTGTGGTAACCAACCGCACAACATACCGATGTTTTTCAAGTTCTTTTTCGTTCCTCTGTTTACATTCTTCTTCTCTAAACTGTAAATATCAGTTTATCAATGATTAGTAAGAAACTAAGAATATTAATGGAGATGTGAGAGTTAAAGATATGGGATTTATTTCTATATTAAATTTTTTTCTTGGAAAAGTAAAGTAAAAATAAAATAAAAAGATTAGCAGAATATGCCATGAAACTAGATTCAAAAAGTCTCTTTACACTAATAAATTAAAATTCTCAAAATTGATTTGGTCTTTCAAAAAAATTGTCACATGTATGGAATTAAAGTTTCATTCATTGAAACTTATCCTATCCCAATCTATCCAAATCGAACCTTAAAAAAATTCTGTCAAAAAAAAAAAAAAAAAAAAAAAAAAATTCTCAAACTACCGTATCTTCTTCACTTATTATATATTTCATATCTTTTCTTTATCACTTATTATATATTTCATATCTTTTCTTTATCACTTATTAGTACATGGAAGTAGTTTCATATCTTTTATATATATATATACATATATATACATATTATATAGTGTATAAGAGATCATGGTGATCCTTACAGAAATTAAAATAAAAGATCCTTTATGAGAGATTCACACTATATATATACACACACTTAACTAATTAATCTAGTAATTGACACTTTAATCTTCATTGAATTTTCTTATATATATAGATACACTTAGCTAATTAATCAAGTAATCGACACTTTAATTGTCATTATCTTCATTGAATTTTCTTTTGAAACCGGCACATCTAGAACTACAAGCGATGAACTTATTATGTTGTGTTGGGTTCGATTCCTGGTTCCATTTTTCTAGCAAACTAAATTTTTTTTTTTTTTAAATCCAATTTTATTAGGTGATTTTAATAATATTTTTTATGTTTTTTTTTTATTTTACCATCTTTTTCAAATTCTTTCTCAAATTTCTATCTTGTCATGAAACCAAACAATTCACTTTATCCTTTCGGTTATTATCAACTTCTTAATTATCTTCAATTTACGGTTACTTAATTCAATTTTAGTTTATATTAAATTATCTATTATTATTTCCAATAGTTTTAGTTTAACATACTTAACACATCAAATCAATAAATCTTAAATTTTAATTTATTTTATTAAAATAGTTCATCTATTATTATGAATTATTTTATTTTATCCTTAATATTTTTTTATAGTTTTAATTTATTTAGAATCAATAATTTACCAATAATTAAAAGAATAAAAAATTAAAAACATATATATCTAGTAATATTTATTAATCAATTATCTTTGTATAAATTTAAAATGAATTTATTATAAATACGAAATTTTACAAAATAAAATTTCTTATTATAAAATAAGATTGTAATTTATTATTTTAAAAATAAATATTATAATTTTTCATTTTTAATATTGTTTTTCTTGTTATTATTTATTTTTAATATTGTGTTTCTTGTTTTTATTTCTTTTTGAATGTAAGATTATTTAGTTCATCTTAAATAAGTGTTCAATTTATTTTATTTTATCTAAACTTCATTATACCATCAATTTTTCTTTATATAAAAAAACTTTTTTTTTTTTTAAATCTCATTTTATTATGATCTTAATTTTTTTATATTTTTTAATATATAATTTTTCTAGGTCCGTTATTGTCGTCAGTCTTACTGTAATAGTTGTAACTTGTAATACTTCAAAAAAAAAAAAAAAATGAAATATCTTGAAATCCGATCGACTTGATTAAGTCTGTCAAAAAACCATTCAAATCAAGCAATACATTCAGAGTCTAAATAAATACTACCACAGTAAGGATCTGGTCGACTTGATTAAGTTTGTCAAAACCATTCATATCAAGCAGTACAATCACAGCCTAGATAATTACTCCCATAACAAAGGTAAGGTCTTGGTTTTTCAGAAACTATATAGATCAAACAATACAATCGAGCCTAGATAATTACTCTCGCAACGAGGGAGAGATCTCGAAGTCTCGCACTCTTTCCCCAACACCTAGAAGTTAACAACCACTTAAACCAATAATTGATGTCTGCATCTTCATTTATTTTGATATGATAATATATAATAATCCTCCTGCCTTGTATTAAATTTTAATTAAGCCAGGGAAGGTCAAGTTTCATTGTCCTCTTTCAATAATATATAGTATCTTATCTATGAATCATGTTTTTATTTTACATGTATTAATACTATCAAAATGGCTCAAACCCAATATATATTAAGTTAATCTGAATCCTAAATCTGGTAGTGGTTTTATCTTCATCCACTTTTAAACCAATTAAATATTTATTTATCCGGACCAAGTTTTTTTTTTTTTTTTTTTTTTTTTTTTTTAGGCTTTTATCATTGATAAGATTCGAATCGTTAATATGTGAGTCATTTGTCCAAACCCTAAACTCGTCTATCTACCAGCTGAACTGCACTTCTGTTGGCACTTTTAAACCAATTAAAATATAGATTAATTGTTTTACTTATCAGGAATAAGGATCTCCAATAAGTTTTTAATAATTCTGTGGCTCTCTGCACCTTATATATCAAAGGACCACAGAATACTTAGTTGACCAAAGAGCAACACTTGGTAAGCCAAAGCAACTCATCAATGCTAATTACATAATACATAGTAACCGCCTATATTATGCTTCTACAAAAAGTACTTTTCATTCACATCTAAGCTTCTTCTATTTTACAAAAATATTTGGTAGGGTACTATGAAAAAACATCTATCAAATTTTTTTGGTTCTATACTTATTTGAAAACCCAACAAATCTTTCAAATCCAAGATATGCTTCTTTTTATCTTCTATATCATCTAAATATTAAAAAAAAAATGATGAAAAACATTTCATGGTTATCTGAATCCAAAACCCTTTTGTAAATGCCAAAAGCACTCTTGAACATATTTAAAGTCTAGGGTTCTATATTTTTATCACATATTCACATTTAAAAAATTATAATAATAAACAGATGCATTTCGGTATCAATGTGAAACCCAAAACAAACAATATATACTTCATGGGCACAAGTAAATATATTACATTAATAATTAATTGAATGAACTAATGTTTTTTTAAGCTTTTATAATAGCATCTTGAATAAACCCAAAAAGAAAACAGTAATTTCAAAGATTTATTCATACATCTAAACTATAATTTCAAGAACATGCATATATTCGGTCTTTGATTTTTCAAAGATTTGCAAAGGAAGCCATTGGTGTGAATGATTTATAATATCTCTTGAATATATGCATATATGGTATTATTGGTATCTTTGTTGATCTCACAGAGACAAAAAGTGGATGAGGAATTGTTTTAGGAGTCGGCTGTGTTTTGAGAAATCAAGCATATCCTCTTTGAAACCAAGTTGGGGGGGCAGTGACCCTTATCCATCTATCTTCATGGGGGCCTGCAACTCTAGAACAGCTAAGAGTCTTCTTCAAAACTCTCTCAACTTCTCAATAAAGCATTAAAGTTTTTATATATCTATATATGCTACTGTTACATGCATTTAGTTTTATAGTTTTTTCTTTTTGAAAATTATTTTATATGCATGTGTATACATTTACAGACTTATCATCTAAGCATGATAATAATGGCAATATATATATATATATATATATATATATATAAATAGATGCAAAGACAGGTTCTTTAATTTTGGTCACCGAGGGACCATGACAAGAACTATTTTACGATAAATGTAAGTAAAAATATATATACACTTTTTTAAAATACACATATATGCCCCTCCTGGTCTCCAAGAGCCACCGTACATATATCTCAGTAGAAACATTTTAAAAATACATATATGTGCCAGCAATTTATCAGAGTATTAGAAGATTACACTACCTTTATTAGGTTAATAAAGTTGAATTGTAAATTATAAATATATGATATGAATTCACAAAATCTATAAGGTTGTAGTACAAAATATATTCATGTGTAGCCATATAATAATTAGTGTAGTGTACTCTTTGTAAAAATAAATAAATAAATAAATAAAAAATAAATAAAAAATTAGTGTAGTCTAAAATATGATGTTCGATGGCTAATTCTATATAGTTCAATGTTGGTTTTGTAAATCATGAATCAATGCCTTTATTTTTAGTGATATAATAACAAAATGCAACAAAAACAAAACAAAACATGACAATAGCTTGTTGAGAAAAGCAATGTAGAGGTGTGAACTAATATGCATCACAAAACAAATAAAAACTAGTTCAATCGCACAAAACTGTAGAAAACATTACAACTACACTCTAAATATTATATTTTAAACCAAAAACCCTAATTACAAATTTACAACTAAGTATTATTGATCCTCAAACTCACAACCGAGTCTAAGCTCACAACTCTCTCTTGGGTCCCCCCCTACATATCCCCTGTCACCCTCTCTCCAAAGTTTCTAGGTGACTTTTAGGTCTCTCCAAGTGTATATAACCAATGAATAAGTCTCTCTATTTGTAAGTTGAGTATTTTTAGTCGTAAGGTAATTGAAAAACCAGAAAACCTGAAATAAATCCTTCTCCAACACGAAAATCGACTTCCACACACTTCTATGTGTTTTCTAGAAGACTCCACGGTTCACTTGGGAAACTCAATCTAAATTTCCAACATTGCATATCAATATCCCACAGAAATAATTCTCTTTCCAAATATAAATAAAATCTTCCTTTAAAAAGAAAGTAAATACGGAAAATAAATCTCAATGAGAAAGGAAACAAAATCATATTTATTTAATAAAAATAATGAATAATAAATACAACAATGTTACTTTGTCCAATTTTTGTATCTAAATCTGGTATCAAAATTATTTAATATTATTATAATTTAGATTTACACCAAATTTATGTAAAGTATCATTACTCTAATAAATAATTTTCCTATTTTGTTTAACAAAGGTCAAATTAAAAATGAGAAAGATGGACATGTGGCAGCTAGGGGGTAGGATGGTGGCAGGAACTACACTTGTCAAAGAATGAGGAGGTTTGTGGACTTTGTGAAAATTGAATGAACCCACATGGTGTGGTGTGGTGTGGTGTGGAGTGTGGTGTCTGTCTCTGTTCTGGTGTGTTGTGGTGATATGTCAGCATATGCTTCTCTCTCTCTAGAATTCTAGAGAGAGAAACCGTGTGATATATGTGCGTGTGATTTTGGGGCTTATAAATAGCAAGAGAAGAGAAAGCAAAACCCCCCATCACAATATCTGCAAATCTTCACGTGCCTTGCTCTGTTCTGACTTTTCCCTCTGCAAATCTTATCCTCTGACTTCTTGCCCCCCTCTCTCTCTCTCTCTCTCTTGAATTCTCTCTTTTTGGGGTCGTTAAGACAATAGTAGTTTTGTTCGTTGGTTGACAAAGATAGTTAAAGAGCTCCTTGATCATCATCATCATCGTCATGGAAAACAAATGGCAAGAGGGTTCTTCTTCTTATTCTTATTCATCATCATCATCATCTTCATCTTCAATCAATCATCTTTTTAGTCCAAAGGATTCATCTTCATCGTCCACTAGTGCAATTCTTGGCTCTATTTTCCCACCACCGTCAACGGTACTATCCAATTCTTGGTTTTTCATCATGTTGTCATCAATCATTATTATTGTTGTTGTTGTACTATCCAACTCTTGGTTTTTGATCATGTTGTCATCAATCATTATTATTATTTTTTGTTTGTACTTGTTAACTTGGCTGTTAGATCTTTTAGGGTTTTACTAGAGCTCTAGGATCGAATCTCACTTTTATCAATCAAGATTTAATACGTCTGATTTATATTTTAGTCACGTTAATAAAGATCGATGGGTAAGATCTTTTATGGTGTTACAAGAAGTCTAGGATCGAATCTTACTCTCGTAAAAATTTAATATGTTTTATATTTTAATTATGTAAATAAAGACTGACAAAAAGATCTTTTAGACTTTTACAAAAAGTCTAGGATCGAATCTCACTCTCGTCAAGATTTAATACGTTTGATTTATATTTTAGTCGTATTAATAAAGATTGACAGATAAGATCTTTTATGTCGTTACAAGAGATTTAAGATCGAATCTCACACTCGTCAAGATTTAATACGTCTTTATATTTTAGTTGTATTAATAAAGATCAACGGTTACAATCTTTTATCTTAATAAAAGAGGTCTAAGATCGGATATCACTCTCTTCCATAGTTGTATTAATAAAGATCGGTGAGTAAAATCTAGCTCTCATCAAGAGGTTTATTTTTTTGCTTTGCATGACATTGCATCTAAACATTTTAGCATAACCTAAGTGTAATTTTTTTTTTTTTTGGGTGTGATTTCAGGGTTTGGCTTGTGAGAGTGGAAAAACAGGGCCATTGAAAAAGAGCAACAAGTCTGATATCAAAGACATCAAAAGGTCAATTTACAAGAATGAAACCACAGAGCCTTGTTATCTCAGCTCTTCAATCTACTATGGAGGTCAAGAAAATTACTCTCCAAGAACCAATTCCACTGATTCTCACCATGTTGTAAGTGTTGTCAACATTAATCATCAATAATCAATTCATGAACTGATGATTGATATCTCTAATCATATATAACAGCAGTTCTGTTTAAAAAATAAAAACTAAAAATGCTTTTATTTTTATTTTTGTTAATTATTATCAGGTGAAGAAAAATGGAGGAGAGGAGGATCCAAATGAAAGCAATGCAAACAATGCTGCTTCAAGAGGGAATTGGTGGCAGGGTACGTATGAATTATGAAAGTTATCGAAAATTCGATGGTTGATTTAATCCAGATTTAACTAACTATGCATTGTTTTATCTCTGTAGGTTCCCTGTATTACTAACTTGGCCACATATGCAAATTCACCATTTTCTGCATATATAGTGAGGTATTTCTAAGACCTCTCTAATGGTTTTTTCAATCGACCGTCATCATCATTTCTTTTGATTTTCGATCTGAATTTCAGCAGACTGAAAGGGGTTTTTTGTTGGCCTTTGTTGCCAGAATGGTGGGTGGAAGATCAACCTTAATATATTATGAAAATAAATGGTAATTAGCAGTAGCAGAGAATTAATATATAGAGAAAAGACAGGAGTACTTGCTTCAACATGTTGGGTTTGTTTTTGTCCAACTAGTCAACTTGGGCAAGTTTTAAATTTCTGAACTGATAATTTTAAGGGAAATTTGATATGATGTAATCATATTCTATGCTTGATCTTGTATGTAAAGTTTATTTTGACCCCATTTTCTATCTAGTTGATCTATGATACCCATTTCTCTCCCTCTCTCTCGTTTGACTTGTTTAAAAATTGCATCAGAAACCTCACACGGATCATTGAAGTTCGATAAAACCTTCCTATCAGCAACATCAATCGTCCAAAAAGAAAAAAGAAAAAAATAAAAAGGAAAAAAGAAAAAAATAACACCATTATTTGATATATTCAGATGCCTGGATGAGTCACAGTAAACAACTTACAAACTTTTTAAAAGCATTAAGAATCTCCCACAGCATCACTGCTGATAGAGAAATCTTTATATAAACCCAGGCACCGTTAACACCCGGTTTTCGCTCTTCAAGGCAATGTGTAAGCTGCAACATATAACGTAAAAAAGCACTTGATTGAGATGCATATATGGAAGCAACTGAAACTAAGAACATTAATGGAAAAGATTAGAGAACGGTTAACGTACCTCCACACTTGTAACCCACAGGACGATCAGGGATGTTGCAACGTTTGGGAATGGTTATGGCAATTTCTGGCTTGATGCCAGACATCTTAGCTGTGTTAGAGAGCATAACAGCACAGAGGCAGCTCGGATTCTGGCCTAGCTTCTTGACCTGAACGCAGCACTGGCTCGACACTTGAGCGTTCGCATCTTGAGCTGCCGTTGAACAGGGAGCTAGCTTGAAAGCTTCTCTGTCGGGGGAGGATTTCCCGCACTCTCCAGCCCCATCAACTCCATTGAACCCAGCAACAGTCAGAATCACTGCAAGCACTACTATGATGCTAATGTACTTCATTTGAGCTTCCATTCAATGGTATGCAAAAGAACTCCCCAATTTCACAGAATTTATACAGAAACGAGTAGCTTAAAGATGCTTACAGGACAAACCACACAATTCATAGTGGAAGAAGCACTTAAAGAAAAGTGATTTTTTTATACTTAATGGCTTCACCTACTTTTTCACAGATAGATTCTGGAAGACTACATGACTATTTTAAGCAAATGACGGTCAGTGCTTGCAAAAGTTTTTGCCACCATTCCACTAACTTTCTATCCCTTAAAATCATGGATCAAAGAAGCACAATTCATGAGCAATTTACACATATCAGTGGACAATTTCTGATATCAACTAAAGCTATAGATGAACATATCTGTGCCAACACTTTACCCCAATACAGCTACCAACCTAGTAGAAAAAACAGGCTTCTACGGAAGTAATAATTGCAGTAAATAACTATAATCAACACAACCCATAATTCAAAATTCCACTAAAATGAATTTTATTCAAAAACAAAACATAAACATTGAAATTTAGGCATAGATACAACATTAACAATCAGTTTATGAAAACAGCATACAAATCAATGGAAACATAAATCAGTAATGTTGAAGGCGATCATGTCATTCACCATTTTCAGGTCCAGAGTGCATGTTATGGTTCGAAATGAGAGAGTTACTGGGGTCTCCAGGGTTCTAAGTTAGGCCAAGAAAGACACCGAGTGTGAAAAGTGAGTTCACTTTAGCGACTGACTCTGTCTAATGCCATGATGTGGATGCTGCTTGTCATCCTTTTGATGGATCAGACAGGCGACATGTGAGTTGTGATGTTCAGATGACGGTTAGATTAGGGTATGATGATATTATTCACTCTTCAAAGCATCTTTGTAATTTTTATCCAATAATTGTATATTAGTGCTTGTAAAAGTTTCTTCCACCATCCCACTAATTTTCCACTCCACCAAAATCACTTCTAAGAAGCACTTTTCCACTAGCAACTTACAGCTTATAATCACTATTTCCTATTAATTAACACATCTCTATTCTCTACCAAAACCAACATCAGCTTCTTAGAAACTAATAATTACAGCAAATAAGCATCCAAAAATTCACTTTCTTCAAATATTTATCCAAAGTTAGCAACTAAACAACAACTATAACGAACCCGCGTAAGCAAGGAAGTAAATATCGATAATAAACCCGAAAACTCGTTAACATTTTGGAATTTCTAGTGGTACTATTAAAAATTTTGAAAAAAAAAAAAAAAAAAAAAAAAAAAAAACTTAGCTTATGAGAAAAGCATACAAAATAATGGAAACATAAATGAGCAGAGCAGCAGGGACCAAGATCACCAAAGGCACGATCGCTGCAGCACTGTGACCACTTCCACTCCCACAAGACAAAGTCCCCAATTTGATTTGCACAACATTGATCAAAGCCAGCATCAAGAAAACACAACCGATTGCCGACCCGACACCCGCTACTAGCATCCCGACCCGAACCAGACCCTTGTTGACGTGACCCAGAAAAGTGGAGACGATCGAATCGCTAGCGGAGGAGGTTCGGGAGAGACGGATGGCTTGCTTGAGGCCGAGAGCGACGATGCTTGAGAACAAGAAGGAGCTGAAGGAGTAGATGTGGAAGGCGATCATGTCCTCCATCACATGCGGGTCGGGCGTGCAGATCTGATCCGAAATTAGAGAGTTGTTCGGGTCTCTCGGGTTCCATGCAAGACCCACGAAGACGGCAAATGTGAAGAGTGAGTTCACGTTCACGACGCCGTCTAGCGCCGTGATGTGGATGCTTGTCGTCATATTTCTGGTTGACGGATCGGAGTCGGAAGGCGGGGCGTGAAAGTCGGAGTGCTACTAGATTTTTGGATTCCGAGTTCAGACACGAAACAGAACTAGAGAAGTAGCACGTCAAGTAAACTAGTAAAGTAAAGTTGGTTTGTTTCGCTTCTGTAATTATTTATTCCATGAAAAAACGTTGTGCGTTTGCGTGTTGCCGGGTGTTTGACGGTTTGTAAGTATAAAAATCTAAAAAGTGTATATGATATAATATAATACGATATAAAGCAATAAAGCATTAAAGGATCATTTTCTGTATTGCACTGTATTGTATTAAAAGTTTAAAATATTTTAGAATAATATAATACAATGTTTGGTTTATTTTGTATTGTTCAGTGTATTGTATTAGTTAATATATTTTAATTGGTCTAATACGGTGGATATCGTATTAACTAATACAGAATAGAGATATTGTATTGGTCAATACAGTATAATACAATCTAATACAAAATATCACAAAACACATGATTGTATAAGAATAATACAGTCCAATACAATACAATATAACGTACCAAACGAGCTCTAATAATATTGGAAGTCTGTATGACAAAATGAAGTGGGTATGTCTCTTACTCGTGGGTTCGACCATTCGAGTCTTTCCCATCCAACCAAACCCCAAATTATTATATTAAGTTAGTGTTAATTAGGGAACAGGTTAACATAAATGTTTCATTTATAAGCAACTTAATAATTGAATTTATTGAATCAAGACAATAAATGCAATGGTTGATTTTCATTTTATAATAAGTTTTATGTTTTTATCCTGTGCCCTTTTAGCACATATTAATACTATCATTATTATAATATATATTTTTTAAATGTTGGAATTCTGTATATTTTTTCTTGCAAGATTCGATTTTATACCAATAAAAAGTTTATTCCATATTTCTATCCGACTTTGTATGTTAAATAAAAGGTTTATTATTTGAAAGTTTATTTTAACAATTCAATTTTTTCTTTTTACACTTCTTTTATAAAAACACAACATTCTCAAAATTTTAATTTAAAAAAAAATTCTAAAAACACTTACTTTTGTTTTTAAATTATATTTTTTATCTGTTGACACTCATATTTTAAAGACACTCCATTTTAAAAAATAAATTTCTAAATACACTCAATTTTATTATAAATAAAGTTAGAACAAACCATTGTAGTCTTTGGATTCATTCAATGAGTAATCTTTTTTGAATTAAATTATTAAAAAAAGAAATTATCTTTCCTAAATTATTAAATTAAATATTACATATTAAACACTCTCTCATAAATTTTTAATTACCATATTAAACCATTTCTCTTTCAATACATATCTCTAATTTTCTATCTTCATTCCTTCACAAGTAAGACTAACAGTTAAAAAAAAAAAAATTACGAATAATTTTGATTTTTAGGAACCATATATATGTATATATTGAAAAATATATATATATAATAAAATAAAATAAAAAAACTCAAAAACAAGTACATTATTTTTAATTCTTTCATTAGTCTTAAAAATTATGAGTTTAATCAAATATAGTTATAATAAATCAAGTTTTCATATATTTATTTATTTTTTTTTTAAATTGACTTTTTAATATATATATATATAACTATCAGTAAAAAACCAAAAATATTCTTAAGTTTTTTTTTTTCTTTAAATATTAATTGAAAAAGTATGGAAATATGAATTTTTTTTTTCATTCTTTGAAAAATGGAGAGAGCGAGAGTAATTAGGAGAAAAGGTTTAATATGGTAATAACAAATTTAGGAGAGAGAATTTAATACCTAATATTTAATCTAATGATTTAGGAGAGAGAAATATTTTTTTTAATAATTTAACTAGTTTGAAGTGTCTTTAGAATTTATTTTTTTTGTCTTGGTTAGTAATTTTAGTTCAGGTTAAAATTGTTATTAATAAAAAAAATTAAATTGAAGTATAAATAGATAATTTGTGAATCGTAAGAAGAAACTCTCTTATTATATAAGGTTAACATTATAAGTCTAGAAATCTCGCTCCTAATAATTTTTTTTCCGTAAATTATGTAAAATCAAAAAAAATTAATTTAAGTTGTTATTTTTTAAAAAAGAAAAGAAAATAATAATAATTCTAAGCAAATCCAAAATATATTTTTTTCGACTTCTTCAAAATAATATTTGTGATAGTTGATTTTACTAAATCCGCATCCAAATGATCAAATTTTTTATTTTTATTTTTTATTTATATATATATATATATATATATATATATATTCCCTATAATAATGGTGGAGCGTGCACAAGACCCATAAATTCGGCGCGTACTAATGAACTAGAGGTCACGAGAAACCTCGTAAAACGGCAAAGGGGTGCCTTCCCTCATAAGGAAAATCATTAAAGGTGCCATACAAGTTCACGCGCTTTACCTGTATTTAGATGTAACGCACCAAAATCAATGGAAAAAAAATCGCCGCTGCCGGGGATCGAACCCGGGTCACCCGCGTGACAGGCGGGAATACTTACCACTATACTACAACGACTTTGCTGCTAGAAGAGATTCCATTTAATTATTTATACGTTAGCTTTCACTTCAAATGTTCCCCAGTTAGAAAAGTTGGGTTTTTTTTTTTTTCAGATTTACCTGATATGATAAAAATCCTAAACTTAAACAGTTCATTTTTATTCCTCTAGGCTCTAACCAATCGAATTTTGGTCAACATTCTCGGAGAGGCATCCCCGCTAGCATTCCAACAAGAAAAGACTTCATCAATGCATCTATTCATGTGTATTGAAAGAATGTATACAGCTTTCTTATTCTTTTTTTTTTTAATATTATTATTAATTTTTATTTTTATTTTTTATTTTTTACGGTATCTACTATTCAGATATCTAGATCAGGATTAGGATTCGAACCGTCGACTTATAGTTCGTTTAGTCAAGTCTCAAGCTCGTCTATCTAGCAGCTGAGCTATACCCATAAAGGCTTTTTTATTCTTTTTTTACTCCTTTATATGAATGTTAAGTTTTTTCTTAAAAAGAGTATCAAGTATTATCCATACTTGTCTTTATATAACTTTGCTCTTATTTGTAGAAGACAATGATTTTACTTTGATTTTGCAATCCAAGCTTCTGAAAAAGGTTATACCAAGAACTAAATATGATTTTTAATGTATTATCTAATTATTAGCTAGAAAATCACCTTCTTGATGTAGCAAATAACTTCTTTGAATAATTTCTTCATTGTATTCTTGAAAGATCCTTGAATGCTCCAAATAAATAACTTGTTAATCAAAGTTACCAAAATCTTTCCTATTTGTAAATGCTTACAGATATACAATATTTAATTACCAAAATCAGGAAACAACATGGGCATTTGGTCTAGTGGTATGATTCTCGCTTAGGGTGCGAGAGGTCCCGAGTTCAATTCTCGGAATGCCCCAATATTTGTTTTTCTCATTTTTATGTTTTTGGAACTTTGAACTTTTACAATTATACAATTTGAAGAACAAAACACAAACTCATGTCTATATATTTCTATCCATTCATTCAAATACAAAACACTACACAAAAGAATATAATTGTCAACTTGAAACTACAAGAAACCAAGCTGAACATGAATCAAATCTCAACTCTTAAACACCAAGTAAATGTCACACAATAAAAGCCTAATCTATATCATTAACAATCCTAGTATTCCTGAGTCATCTCTCCCACTAAGATTATTTCATGTCAACAAACACTCTCAAGAAACAGTATATCGTGGCTGGTTTTGACGTGCTTTTGTCCCGTTTACAAGGCTTGATGAGTTCTTTTGATTCTCCGAACCTTCTGTTCCATTCGTTGTGATTGAACAAGACTCCTCGGTGGTGCCACATATCTTAGCTTTTGTATCGACACCAAGATAGTTTGTCAAGACTCTCCTAACTCCAAAACCACGACGATGAGGCTTGATGTGGTTGCTGCTGCTGTTAGTCAGAAAAGGAGTTCTCTCCCCTCTTGCAGGACTAATCAGCGGTGCAGGTGAAAAGCTCGGTGTGGTAAAAGCTGACTTGTATGGAGTGCCTGAGATGGGCACAGAATATGGGATCGACACTTTCTTATGAGCAATTACACTGACTGTGGTAACTGATGATAATTTGTCCGAGTTTTTGGTCAAGTCATCCACATATACCAAATCATCAATACGAGCCACAATGTTGTATGCCAAGCTCTCCAAGACTCTTGAATAGCTCTCAAGAATGGATTTTCCGATATCCTGAAAAAGTTCACGATCAAGAAGGTTAGCTGAAGTAAAAAAATTAAATGTAATATCAACAAAATGCTGTTAAAAGAGGAACAAAGATCGTAAACTTTAAAGAAGGAACACGAACTCGAACCTTGTTGCATTGAATCTTGCTGGTATCCAAGGTAGTCTGAGTTAGACTAGGGAACCGCTGTTTCAAGCAAAGCAGGAGGCCTTCAGCTCTTTCCGCAAGCAATTCCCTCTTATCTCCATCGATCATTAGGTCCTTCACCATCTCCCATGACGATTTTGCTGTGGAACGATTTGGATGGATCGGGGGTTTCGAATGAGCTCTTCGACGCCACACATATATTGAGGCTTCCACGCGGTTTGCAATCTCAAGAGCAACGTGTTCAGAGGACAGGTCAAGGCAATCAAGCAAGCAGTCAGCAGAGAACTGATCTGATGTAATATACCGGTAAATAACTTCCCCTAGACAGGCTCTTCCATTCTGAGAACAAATTTATAAAAACTTCAGTTCAGATTGCATACTTGTAGTATCAAATTAGTCAACCGACTATGATAAACTAGTCGAAAACAAATTCAAACAGTGTTGATTATACGAGCTTAATGCAATGTTGGGTTTTCAAACCTTTGGAAGTGTTTCCAAGTATGACTCGGGCACATCCATATCCGCTAAGGTAATACTGTTGATAGCCATTGCAGCTTTCAAGATTTGATTAGTGCATTCACGAGTGTGATGCAACTGCTTTCTTGAATTTTCAGAGAGACCGGAGGGTGAAACACGTGGTACAGGCAGCCACCACTTCTCCTCTTGGCGCTGAAGTGTTTTACGGAAAGAGGCTGACCCGTCTGCTTCCGGGGCTACAATCCCTTGATCAACATACCAGAATTCGGTATTGACAAAACTATCCAATATTTCCTGTCACAGAATTAACCACACGGTAAATTCAAAACGGCTCATCAAACTGAAAATACTAGAATATGAACACTTTCCAGGTTATGCCTTACAAGAAGCATGTTGTCTAGTTTACGTAGAGCTGGGAGATTCATGAAAATATCCGATCTTGGCCTGCAAGTCATGACCTACAAAACGAACAACAAATTGTCAAAAAAGTTACATAAAAAGAAATGCATCAAGTCTATAGCCCACTAAACCACCTAACAACTATGATTAGCCATCAATTCAATGAATTTCTTAACATTTTCGAGTCCCGGATAGTGAAATCGAGAGATTCAAAAGTTCAGTGTGTTATCTTTGTTGGGAATTCTAAAACCTAAACAACATTGTACATTTTGTCAAAAAAGTTAGGTAAAAAGAAATGAAAACAACAGCATTAAATCTATCGCCCACTAAACCACCACTTAACAACTTTGATTAGCCATCAATTCAGTGAAGTTCTTAGCATTTTCGAGTCCCGAATAGTGAAATTGAGAGATTAAAAAGTTCAATTTGTTAAACATTGTACATTTAAAACATTTTCTAGTAATTTTTTCAATTGAAATGAGGATCAGAAATCAGCATTACCTCAAGTTTACTTCCATCTGGAAATGTTTGCCAAGAAGGTATCAATTCCACAATGTGATCACTGACACAAAGAAGCCATTCCATTTCTCTTTTCCACATTGATTTCTTCTCAGAAGCTATGGGTTCTAATCTCCATAGTTGTCCAAATATGGTAGCTAAGATTCATTCAAAATCATAATAAATTACATCAACAACAAAAAAATTAAAGATGGTAAGAGAAAGAAACATTGAAAAGAGAGAGAGAGTACCACAGAGATTGGTGATGGCATTGGAGATAGCTAAAGCTGTACAAACACCTTTACCAGAACCTGACATGTCCTCTCCAAGCAACAGTTTTGCAAATCTCTCCTTCATCATATCAATCTCTGTTTCAATTCAACAAGCAAAGAAAAAAAAATAATAAAATTAATCAGATTTCAAAAGTAGAAAAATTAAAGTTTAATATAAATGTGTGTAATCACTAATCACCTAACATTCAACCATATGCAGTTAGAAACATTAAAACAAAAATTAATCATTAAATAACTCCTTTTTGTACTTGGAAGATCAGAAATTTTGAATTTTTTTATAGTTTCTGACACAAATTTCAAATTGTCTACTGTTTTCCTACATTTTCTCAGTAACCAAGCAGAACCACACACACCAAAGGGAAAAAAAAAAAAAAAAAAAAAAACAAATAAAAATATGAACTTTCTGTTTAGTTTCTGGCAAAAATTATAACTTTGATAACAAATGAAGATTCTGGTTTCTCCTTAACAAAAAAAAAAAACTTTCCTTTTCCCACATTTTCTCAGCAACCAAACATAACCCACAAACCCTAAAAGTCAAAAAATAAATAAATAAATAAAAACCTGAGATCATTGCACCGGACTTCTTGAACTTGGAATCATCAAAATGGGTACTATCTTCACTTCCATTTTCATCAACAACCGAGCTTTTTTTAGACACTTCAGCTTTTCTAATCGGCCAACCCAGAAGAGCCGGTGAACAAGACCCGATTTTTTTCACTTCCTCTGCTGTTGAAGTTTCAAAAGTAGAAGAAGAAGAATTACCACTGCCGCTTGAACTGGTCTCTCTTGACTCAGTCTCTGACTCGGTCACTGTCTCAGTACCATTTTTCTTCACTAAACTCCCCATCCCTCAAAAAATAAAATAAAAATAAAAAATAAAATAAAAATAAAAAATAAAAAATCCCCACAAACCCAGATCAAATTTCTCCAAAACGAAAAAACCCCAACAGCTAAATTTGAAGTGAAAACGAGTCTCGTACTCTCATTTCAATTCATAGGGTTGCTCTCTAGTCTCAACTCTGTTTGAGAAGTGAACAAACATGGAGGTTTTTGAGAAGTGAAGTGTTTTATTTGTTGGATTTGGGTGGTGGGTTTTGAATCAAAATTTGATTTTTGAAAGATTTGAAGAGGAAAGTTGTGTGTTTGTGTTAATTTGTCAAAATTGCACATGCCATGCTAACGTCTCTCTTTCACTTTCAAAGTGACTGAGTTGAGAGAATACGTTCAAATTTATTAATAAACTAATAACGAATTTTTGGCCGTATATGAAATTCTAGTGAAATTACTTTTTTACCCTTGTTATTGACTCTTATTTCAACGTCATAATCTTGTATTAAAAACCGACTTTATACTGATTAATTTGATTTGTTAATCATTGACTCGAAATTTGTTTTTTTTTTTAAGAAAAAAAGGGAGCATGCACATGATTATTATTATTATTTTTTAAAGAAAAACTAACGTCGGGAAGTGGACATAGACCGAACATTCGAAGTTATATCTAGTGTATACGGTCTGGATATCTATTCCAACAAAACAAGAAAACATTTCCTCAGTCCTCACACTTTACATATTTATTAGTAAATTGGGATTCGAATTCATCACTCATAGAAACAAAAGGTTTACAACTGCTCAATCAAAAGTTTTTTTTTTTATTATTATTTATTTTTTTTTTTTTTTAAGGATCTTACTCGATCAATTGTTTTGTATAATAATCGAAAGAAAACCCATTACATATGATTTTCTTATATAAACTATATGATAAGATTGTAATTTTAATTTAGTATATATCTAGTTTTGGGTTTCAACTTATAGAGTTTAATTTAATTGACAAGTTTATGAATCTCTAATGAGGAAAAAAAAAAATGTAATAATGAAAACAGATGTGTTAGGTACACATTGAAGATCGATGATTTTGTTAAATGGGTTCAAAAATTTTTGTATAGCCCA
Organism: Acer negundo; assembly: GCA_035582765.1. Taxonomy (NCBI): domain Eukaryota; kingdom Viridiplantae; phylum Streptophyta; class Magnoliopsida; order Sapindales; family Sapindaceae; genus Acer; species Acer negundo. The sequence continues at coordinate 4,320,372 of CM069242.1, forward strand.
TTTAATGGGTCTTGTAACAACTCTAAATTCATTATTATCAATAATTATTCGTTGTTATACCGATTAAATTTTCATAATTTGTATTTTTATGTGTTTGAGAAAAATACTCATCAAAAGAATATTCTATTGATTTGTGGCATCCATTAATATATGTATCATTCACTTACTTTACAATACTTATAAAATATTACGTTATAAAATACCTATAATACTCTACGATTATTAAATTTAATATTGTACGATACGGTGTATTTTTTATTTTATTTTTTAAGTATAACAACAGATGAGTACATCTATCGTAAGTGGAAATTTAATACATAGAAAAATAAAATAAATGAGAGAAAAAAAAAAAGAAAAAAAAAAAAACAATTTCTTGAAAGCAAAATAAATGAGAAATTAGATATCTTAACAATTCACCTAATTGTGACCCACAAAGCACAATTATGATAACAATAACGCCGACTGTCCTCTTAAAAGCAAAATGTTATTGTAATTTATAGCACTACTTTTTACATTTCAAAAATAAAATAAAATAGTATAGTTATTAGTCATTACGGGTAGCAAATGGTTTGGTGGTCTATTTGATATTTGATTGCCCAAATAAATTAAAATTTTAACCTCATGGGTGATATCAAAACCAATTGCACATGTTTAATATATATATATATATATATTAAGGAATTATACTATTATATAAATTCGAGGTTTTTTGGGAATGGAGGATTTAGACCCACAACCTCATAGGATACAAATGTGAGAGATTTACCACCGAACTAATCTCATATCGTCTGCACATGTTTAATATTTACTATGCAATAATAAAGAAAAATAACAAATAAGTAATGTTGTTAGATCATCCTTTACAAATACAACTCCTACAAAGGCCAAAAGGAATGGACTTCCTAAATTCAGAGCTTTTTAGAAAATGGGGAGAACTCGAACTTATAACCTCGAGGTACAGGTGTGAGAGGTTTTACAACCAGGCCAACATCATCCCGTCATAATATAGTCATTTTATGATAGAAATGAATATATTAAAATATATATAACGTAAAAAAAAAGGATGAATTTTTTTTTTTCAATATAGTTTTGATTAGAGTATTATTACATGATATAATCTAAATATCAAAGGACTTGTATAATAAGAATTGGTCTAAAACTTTTTTAATGTATTTTAATAATTTAAAAGAAGTTTTTAATAGACTTTAATGTCATTTATGTTTAATTGTATATTATTTATTTTTGTGAAAAGAAAAAACTTAATTAAAATCAACAAATAGATTTTCTGTACAAAGAAAGAGATTTAACAACAGACTCATTAAACAATACCAACAACCTTGTACCAAGTTGTAAATTTCACTTCTTGAATCAATTTCTCCCTTACACACAACTTTATTGCATAAATTAAGCTCAAGTGATAGTTCAAGTGATCGTTTACTTTCAATTGCCAGAGAGAATGATATTTCAAGATGACCAAGTCAGAGAGAGCGATCAAAACAATCATTTTAGAGTATAGAGTCAAGTATCAGGTAGTGGTCTATATTCTATAATAACAAGGAGTGATCCTTGGTTACCTCCTATTTCTTTGTTATCATTTTAACGTATTAGTAAGCTATAAATTAGCCATTAGAATTCAATAAAACATCATCGAATATTTCAAAAACATAGAACCTATCTTCTTCTGAATTCTTCTTCTATTTTCTCATTCTCTAAATTTCTTATGTGTTTCAAGCTTGGAATACTATCTTTATCATAAATTCTCTTTATGTATTTTCCAGGATCGGAAATCTCTCTGACCTGGTCATCTTGCATGTGCCACGCCAACTATCTTCCTCTGCATGCTTTTGAACATGCAGCTACTACCCAATTCGTATCATTCCACCCCCTTTAAAAGTTTCTTGTCCTTAAGGCATAAATTTGGATACGTTCAGGAAAAACGCCACCCAAATTGCAACTTATCGCTCTTACTCCTCCAATCAATCCATTTCCTTTCGGATCAAATACCAGCTACGGAACCACGGCACACATCATAGTCATGATAAGGGTTTGAATTACACTTTTATTTATTTATTTTTTATTTTTTTATTTATTATTATTTTTTTTTTATCAAAACACAGAGTGTTTATATATATATATATATATATATATATGTTGATGATGATGATGATGATGATAATATGAGGTTGGTTCGGTGATATACCTTTTACACCTACACCACGAGATTATAGTCATATGGGTTCAAATCCTCCTCTTATGTAATACTTAAAAATAAAAAAAAAATAAAAAAGTGTATAGTAGGGAATTACAGATGATTGATCTGTATTTATAACGATTGATCTTTTCAGATCCCTTAAAACTTTGGTCTTTGACGCTAACGGCTTGACCGGGCGTCTAACTTTAAAAAATAATAATAAAAATAAAATAATAAAAAATAAAAAAAAAGTTGGACCTATATTTGAATGGATAATCAATAATGGGTAAAAGAGAAGTAATTTTGGTAAAATTTTGAAACTGGAGTAAGGGCATTGTAGTAATTTCGGTGGATAATTTGAACGGTTTGAGTGGAGATTCAGTAGCCGTTGATAGATGCATAGGACAGAGGCTGCTTTTTAAAGTCATCATCCAAAGGCTATTCTCTAATCATATTCTTTACACCTTTTTCGTTTTTATTTTTGTTCGAAACTAGCCTTTTAGATGGTTTAGGCTAATCACGTGCTATTTAATCCTCAGTTAATATATTAAAGTCAAAAAATTGAATCAGGTATTTGAATCGATATAACTTAACCCTTAAAAATTAAATTAGACTACAAATTTGTATAATTTTAAATGCAAGAAAGTGATGTTATTTTTTTTTTCTTTTTTATTTTCTTTTTTTTTGATAAGGAAAGTGATTGAATTAAGGTTACTTTTTAAAACCATTTAATATACAATACTAAATATTACAAGTTTGAGTAAAAACTATTTTCAAACTTAAAAATATGTTAGATAATTTAACTTATATAATTGTATCTCAATTTATATTCAAATTCATATGGATTTATATACAGGAATTCAAATGATTTTATGATTGTTAAGTATTATTAAACAATTAAAATCATTTTTTGTTATTTTATATTTGATTCAAATAAATAAGTACAATTATTTTTTTTTTTTTATGATTCACAAATTACTTAAAAATATTAATTGAAATGAGGTACTTTTTTCATACTATTTCTTAATAAAAATACTAACGAACGGGCCATAAGTAAGAAACCAACAGACTCAACAAATACGTAATTACGCTGGTTCATGTAGTAATTTCACAAGCATAAAAAGTCCAAACCATAGTGCAATTTGGTCCAACTCCTTATAACTATTTTTTGTGATACAAAATATATGGTCATATATTTATTTATTTTTAAGTCAGGCATCATTGGGTTTAGATTCTATCAACAGCTATAAATACGATTAGGGAAATAACTCCCATTACAGTAAAGGAGTCTGTCACCCAGCACTTTGCGATTTTACGGGTATTTGTGAGACTTAATTCATAACAAATTTCCTTTCATGTGTCCCTTTTTTTTTTTTTTTTGAATCTCTATATATTCCTCTTATGCAACTTTCAACCAGTAAGAAAAAGCCAACAAAGCTAAAAAGGACCAATAACGGCTAGGAAAATAGACCAACAAAACGTGGTTTAAGTTTTGACCATTTGGGTTAAAAATCACCCAAAGATATAAAAATATTTGAAAGGGGATTGCTTTATAGCCACCCGTGAGTGGTAAAAGCAACAATAAGAATTCACTTTTTGATGTGAGCTTTGTGCTTTGTAGTTACTTTTTCCTAAGTTCATTCTTTGCACATTCTCACATCCCGCCTTTTATATTCAACTTTTTTTTTACCCTACTATATGGTAATGGGTACGTTGACTCGAACTTGATAAATTATCAAAGTAAATGAGTTACTTTTTACCATCAAGATATATTGAAATTTTACTTAGATAATCTTGCTTATGAATTCTAACATTAAACTAGTTAATGGTTTATTAGGACCTGTTGATATCTATTCCCATAATCGATAGTTATTTACTCTCATAAACAATGAGAAAAAATATCATAACATACTTGAATAGATTATATGAAATATTCGTTACTAAAGTGGAATGAGAGATGCATACCATCTAAACTAAGAAATGATACACTAGTTAGATAAATTCTATAAAAAATTAATAAAAATATCTCTTAGGAAAAAACATTTTAGATGATTTAATAGATCATATAAATCCATTCATATTAAAAGGAATTTGATTGCACTAGTTGGTTAAAAAAATGCATTTAAACATAAGATGAACTCCATGTGTATCACCAATTAAAAGTTAAAACCATATCACAAATCACAACTAAACTTTTTATAGTATTGAGTGGTTCGACCGGACCACCATCATGTACGAGCCATTAAATATTAGGATTGATGGGCAAAATAAACGATAATAACGTATGTTATTAAAGGTTTTTCATAAATTTTACGAATTTCAAAATTATCTATATTTTTCTAAGTCGTATATGATAATTGTTATAATTGCATTTTAGGTTTCTAAACATCGAAATCCAATTATATCATAACTAAATGTTGAATAAATAAAATGAAATATTCGCCGTGTCCCGACCCATAATCATAAATACAGAACCTAAAGAGAATCAAGTTTTATTATAATGAAAATCCAGAAGGTAGAACTCAACTTAATAACTTTCCAACTATAACTTAATAATTCATAACTTAAGTTTTTAGTTTTGTCCGTTAGGATTTCTGATCAAATTCAAAGAAGAAGTTTTTTTATGTTGACTTTAGTTGGGAATATTACAGACCAACAAACAAAATATAATGTTTTTTTTTATAAAAAAAAACAAATGAGGTCAAAATTAGGTTGGGGTCATTTATTTGAATCGGCCAATCAATTTCGATCGATTCCACCACTGCCCATTGCGGTTTGCTGATGAATGATGATCATTTAACTTGAAAATATTTTAATTTCGAGTCACCGTAGGATATATATATATATATATATAAATCTTATTCTATATTTTTTCAAAAACAACTCACGGTTTCTTTTTTTATTATTTTTTATTTTATTAGAAACTCACGGTTTCTAATTCACATGAAAAACCCTCTTTTACATATCTGATTATTGTTATCGTAATCATAGTCTAGTGATAATGAAGGCATGAAGCCTCCGAGAGTTCAAATCACTTTCAAATAAATAAAAGCCTTATCCTCCCAATATCAAAGAGACTGCAAGGCTGCAAGCCACTTCTGATCGTTTAAGGGGCGAAACCAGAAATTTTTTTATGGGTAAGCTATAGACAATTTAAAAGTCACTTCTGGGGTGCATTTAGAATTGAATGGGATTTATATGAAATATTGAAAAAACTTTTAAAAAAAAAATTAAAACAAAACTAGGGTGGGCTGTAGCCCAGCCCACCCTAGCCAGGCCCAATTCCGCTCTTCAATCGTTAGGCCTCCTCGGCTCCTCGTCAAAGAAGGCCACCATGAGTGGTTTTTTTTTTTTTATAAAAAAAAAAATTGTATTTTGTTCTTAAAATTATTTTAATGACTTTTTTTTTTAGGGTTAATATTAAAAATCTCCCCTTACCTTTGAACTATTATTTGATGTATAGTTACAGATGTTTTTATTTTATAAACCTCCCATATAAACTAACATCATTAGCATTCCGTTTGTGTTAACTGAGTTTGACTATTAAAAAGTCTAAAATATCTCCATTTAAGCTTCAATTGTATGAATTGACTATTTTACCCTCATACTTTTACCAAATAATAAAATGATACAAAATACGAGAATGTTAACTTGTAAATGAGAGATTATTTTATGGACAATTTTATCCCTAAAAGTAACAAAATTATAAATGAATCAAAAGTATTGAAAATAAGTATTTGCTTGGATTTATATAAAAAAAAACAAATAAATAAATACATATTCTGGTTTATTTTCAATAATTTTTGTTCATTTGTAATTTTGTTATTTTTAGGATAAAATTGTTTACAAAATAACTTATCCTTTACAAGTTAACATTCCCCTATTTTGTATCAGTTTATTAATTTATTTAGTAAATGTATGAGGGTATAATGGTCAATTCATATAATTGAAGCTTAAATAGAGACATTTTAGATTTTTTTTAACGATCAAACTTGGACAACATAAACGGAATACTAACGGTGTTAATCCATATGAGAGATTTCTAAAATAAAAGCATTTATAACTATACATCAAATAATAGTTCAAATGTGATCGGAGATTTTTAATATTAAATTTTTTTTTTTTTTTTTTGTTCAAATGACCAAAATACTTTTCGAATTTTTTTTATTTCTTAAATATTACACAATCTTGTGGTGTAGACTGTAGACTTGTTGATGACCAAAATACTATTGACTAGTTGAGGACCTGACGTTAGGGTAGTCAATGTAAATTTTTATAAAAGTTGATTCCGTACGTAAAATGTCAAATCTAAAGTAGATTGTCAGATTGTGTGTTATTTGTTTTCAAAAATAAATATTTATTCTTTCAAAAAAACAAAGAGTAAACAATTATCTCATCGACTCATCCCTTGAGCCTTGGGGAAAAAAAATGTGGATAAATAACTCATGAATTATCTTCTTGAATAAAAAAAAAAAAAAATTATCTATAAAAAAATATATAGATATACATTATAACATTAATCCATTGTAATTGCTTACTTTTTGATTGTCATAGTATTTGATTCGAAATTAATGCACTAAATTTTTTTATTTGATTTTTGTATTTTAGAGAGTAGTCATTCATGACAGTAGGTGAAATGGTTATGTATTTTAATTTCTAAGACTATTAAAGACATTGATACAAGCAATATATATCTATTTCTGATTCCCAATCTCACAACCCTCCCACAAGATCAATTGGTTTTCGTTTTTAAACATGGAGAAGATAAATAGAAGGGCAAATTATATAAACTTACCTTGAATATATATAAAATTGCACTAAAACCCATAAAAAAATTCATAATATCAATGACTTCCCCTTGACCAGTTGACTAACCGTTGATCGCATTAATTAATCACACAATGTCTATTTTGCCCTTGTTCTACATAAAAAATATAAGAAAAATATATATTTAAAATTAAATAATATTTAAATGGTTTATAAAATTAAATTAACACAAAATTTTTTATTTTTTTTATTTTTTTAAAGATACACATATTCAGGAAGATCTTATAAAAATAACAAAAATTAATGAATAAAAGATAATTATTTTAAAACAGTTACAATTTTAAAACATAAAAAATTAATGGTAATAGAAAATTATTAAAAAAAAGCAGTTAATAGATAATTAAAAAAAGAAATTATATAAATAAAAAATAAAAAAGAAAAGAAAAATAAATAAATCTGAAACGATTTCCATGGTTTCAGGCCGCGATGGAGATCGACTAGATCTCTACTCGCTCGACGAGACGGTGACTAAATGATGGACTTCCATCTTAAGAATCATTTATACCGATGTTAACATATTTATGATCATCTGAATGTATTGTCAACATATTTATTTTTAAGAGTAAAATTATCTGAAAATAAGTAATTTTACATTTATACTGATGTTAAACAATTATATATATAATATGAAATAAAACCAATCCAATAATAATAATTATATATGAAGACATATGATCATAATCTTCTTCTATTACAAACAAACTTACTAAGAAAATGAAAATGGGTTTTTTTTTTTTTTCTTTTAAAAATAAAAGAAGCAGTTGGAAAACCCACACAAAACATTCTAAAAAAATAATATATAAACACATCACCCTAATATCATAATAAAGTATTGATATTAAACACCAATTTGAGAAGTAATTAAGGTTATTTTTATTTTATTTCTAAAACTATTAAAAATAAGCTATTTAAAATAAACAATATATTAAAATAAATATTCCTATACAATATATAGGGTCAGTTTGGTATTGCTATAACTTTTATAATAATCACTGTTAGATATGCTGAAGGAATAAGCAGCTGTGAAGTTAATCAGCAGATGTTTGGTTAATTGTATTTTTAAAATTACTGTATAACTCAAAAACAGTATACATATGTTTTGTAATTTTATTGCAAAAATGCTGAGATTAGTTATAATGACTAAAATATACATAGGTTTAGGATCCTATTTCATTTTTTTTATTAATTATATATATATTAAATTGGAAAAAAAAAATTCCATAAGAACAATAAAAATATTTTTAAAAGATTTTATAATTCAAATCAATATTTAAATAGAATATTTAATTTTGAGATGAAATAAAGTATATAAATGGTTTTAATTTGATTTCATAAGGATAATAATAATATTTTAAAACATGTTTTAAATGCTGAAATAGATTATTCCATAATCGCTTTTAAAAAGTAACCCCCTACCTACTTCTCAAAATCATTGTCAAAACTTACCAGATTATCAATTAATCACTTTTAGAAGTTTTACCAAACATCATTTTATGTTAAAATTATAAAATAATTTGATTTTAACTTTTCAAAAGTAATATCAGACTGACCCATAATTATGATGAAATTAGAAATATGTTATATATGGGGATAATATCAGAAAAAAAGATTTTAGATTGCATTTAATGTAATTTAGTGATTTGCAATTAAGTAAAAAGTCAGAAATTTTTACTTTTTATTTTATTTTATTTTTTATATTTTTAAGTTGTTTGACCACTTAAAAAAAAAAAATTAATAATTATGATTTAGACCCGTTAGGTTTTAAGTTGAAAAAATAAACAACCCCTTAGATAATCTTTCTTATGAATTTGACATTAAACGAGTTAATGATTTGTTGGGACTTGTCGATACCTATTGCCACAATCGAGAGTTATTTACTCTCACAAATCGTGGGAAAAACAAACCATTTAAACTAAGAGATGATGCCCTAGTTAGGTAAATTCTATTAAAATATCTCTTAGGGAAACATTTTTGAAATTTTACGAATTTCAAAATTATAATTGTTATAATTGCATTTTAGGTTTCAAAATATCGAAATCTACTTATATTGTAGCTAAATGTAAAATAGATGATATGTGCAAGGAAAGAGGACTTGGTCAAGTAGTTAGTGGTAGATTAGTTATTAGTTGTTAGTTGTTAGTGAAATGAATTAGTTATCAGTAATTGTCAGATTTCTAATCTTCACGCACCACTTGCACTATTTGTTTTCTAGCTTTTATCTTGTTTAGTTGTAGCCTATAAGGCAAAGTCTTATACTCTTATTAAATGCAAGGCATGAAATGAAAATGACAATTGTCCTCTCTATCTATCCTCTACTTCTCTCTAATTGAAATATATTAATTCTATCTCTCTTCCTAAATTCTTCTTGTATTTTCCTTAATCGAAGAGTACACATCAATATATTAGATGAAATATTCGCTGTGTCCCGATCTATAACCATAAATACAAAACCAAAAGAGAATAAAATTTTATCGGAACGAAAATCTTGAAGGCGAGAACTTAGGTCTACCAAACTTACCAACTATAACATAAAATTCATAAATTAAGTTTTTAGTTTTGTCATTTCATTAGGATTTTTGGAAAAACGTGCTTAGAAAAACTTCAAAGTCAAAGAGGAAGATTTTTTATGTTGACTTTTGTTAGGAATATTGTAGACCAACAAACAAAATACTATGTTTGATATAAAAAAAAAAACAAATGAGGTCAAAATTAGGTTGGGGTCATTCATTTGAATCGGTCAATCTATTTATCACGGGTTACATTTACCATTTTTAATGCAATACGTTGTTGCATGGAACCATTCTCACTCTCTCTGATACTATCACTGTCTAATATGATTTACTGATGAACGATGTTTATTCAACCTGATAATATTTTAGTGTTGGATCGACACATTGCAGGTGTTATGTATATAAATCTTATCCTATATTTGGGAGGGAGATAACTTAAACTCACAAGCTTATAGGTTTGCTGACGACTAAAACACTCTTCATTAGCGAAGTCAGTGTAAATCTTTACAAACAGTCGATTCAGTATGTAAAATATCAAATCTAAAGTAGGTTGTGCGTAATTTGTTTTCAAAAATAAATATTTATTATCTTTTTAAAAAAGTGGAAAAAGTGGATAAATCATTAAATGATTGAAGATGTGAGTGATGTAACTCATGAATTATCTGGTTTTATTTATTTATTTATTTATTTATTTAAAAAAAAACATTATCTATAAAAAATAATATAGATATGCATTAAATAATAATAATAAACCGACAAAATGATATTATTATTATTTTTTTTTAATTTTACATTATGTATTTATCGTTACTATCACTCGAACCAGTGACCGACAAAATGATTTAAAAAGCTTAACGAGATAAAATTTGCATTCGATGATTGGACACAAAATTCTCCACGAGCCCAGCAAAACGACGACACCTATAGAAACTCTTTTTTATTTACAAATCATAAATCTCTACCTGTAAATACCTCCAAAAAAAAATAATTCCTCGTATTTTCTCTCTTTTGCAGACTAAAAGCGTCGTCTTCTCCGATATAATGGTATTATATATGTACGTGTATATCTATATCTAAATATTCATGTGTGTGTGTGCATATTATATGTGATTGTGTATACATACAGAAATATACTCGTATTTGTGTTTGCTGTTGAGATTTGATCTCTGATTGATTTTTGATCTGGTTTTTTTTCTTGTTCTGCTGAAAAATCGATACAGTTCGATTTTGTTTATTGTTCGATGCATAAATTGACTAGTTTTTATTATATATGCGATTGTGTAGGTATATATATGATGATCACAGCGTTTTGATTTAATTTCTCTCTGGTGATTTTATTTTATTTTATTTTTTTTCTAATAACTTGTTAGAATTGCTGAATTGGCGACAGATTTATTAGATTATTATTTTGTTTGTTTTGTATAATCTAGATTTCAATTTTGTCGAAAATGAAGCGGAGCATTGGAGGTTTATTTGCGATTGTATTTGCGCTCCTTAATAGCTTGTTTCGAACTCTAATCGTGCTAGAGAAGGAGAATTTTGATTGAGTTTTGTTATTTGGAACAAATAATAAGTGATTCTGATGTCGATTTTGGCTTTCCTGTTTCTTGTCGAGATGTAAGTATTTGAAGAATGAGACATTTTGAATTCTTAATACAGAATCGGTCCTTCTAAGTTTAAACATGGAGTGGATTCTAGAGTGCAAAGTGACTCCATACAATTGAACTCATTAATTTAAGTGCAGTTGACTGTCATCTCATTTTCTGTATGCATTTTTTTAACACTTATATATGTTAATAGTATCTAATAACACATTTTCAGAATTGCAAAATACGATCAATAGTCGTACGTTTAATCTATTGATAGTGTTAACTCTTCTGATCAAATTACTTAACATAACACGTGTAACTAGTTTGAGAGGTAATATTACTCTTGGAACATTTTTGCAGGACTACATGTCTACATGCAAAGCTAGCTGAGTAATTCGTCATTTGGGATTTCAGCTTCAGGGTTGTAGTGTTTTTCTTGGAATTCGATCATATATTTGGTTGCTGATGTGGCCTTTCTTTGTATTATTCAACAAGATTCTTAGAACAGAAGAAGAAGAAGAGAAAATCCATGTATCTGATGGAAACCATGCAATGGTAGAATGTAGCTCATCCGAGTGGTCATCAAGCAGTGGAAAATGCAGGGATGCAGTCTTGCCCTGTGCGCACTTTGTTGAAGTAAGCACATCTTGATTCTGTTCAAACCTTAATTTTCCTGTGTGCTGTATGCCAACTTTAGTTTATCCCAATGAATGATTCAATATTGATATACAAACCAAGTAGGACTTCATTTTAGTTTATTTATATGAACATTTTCTTTGACAAATCTTACTTTTCAGCTAGTTGTAAATTTGGTCATCTATTCGAATTCATTGATTTGGGCTGATGCTTGTAGGTTCCTCACATAAACCAACTATTCACATGGGATTGTGGCCTTGCATGTGTTTCGATGGTATTGAGAACTTTTGGAATCAACAACTACAATATACAGGGTTTGGCTGACCTATGCTGCACAACTAGGTGTGTCTTTCATTACCTTGCTATATGAATTTAGTTCTTGATAGTAATCAAATCGATTGAATGAGAAGGATAGTCTGTTTGGAATTTGCTGACAATATAAGTAGGTAGTGTTGTGTAACTGTATCATGAATAGTTTGTTAAGAAAACTAGGAAACTTTTGGTTCTTTGTTCACTTTTGTCAATGGTCATTTAACTTTGTTTCTGGTTATTAGCTTGTATGTAAATGTTACAAATTTTAATCATTTCCTTCTAAACCTAGATAATGGAAATGGTCAAGTTTCACCAGACAATATTACCGTGCTGTGTATTATGCAGTGGCAGCTTTATTTATTTTAATGACCCCATTCTTCTACATTTGTTACATTTTTGTTAATGCGTTACTTAGGATCTGTCACGTCACATGTGGTAAAACAAGATTATATTCTCTGAACTTTGTCTCAGTTAAAAGTGATAAACTAATTGGGTCGCAGGTTTTCCAAGATCCTTCACTGCTTCTGTGGCTATTTTATGAACAAAAAATTTGGAGGAAAGCATTAGTACTGAAGACTAAAGGTTGATCATCATCTAATGAGATTTCCTATAGACTCTCTAAGAATTGTCGCATTACTCGTATAAAATGGCAATTGAAAGATTTTACTTATACATCCAGTTTGATTTTCCATCTTCTTGATCTGGAATGATTATTATTTTCCAAAGTTCAAGTTACTTATTAGTTTCCAATAATGTAATACTACAATGGAAGAATATATCTCAGTAAAGTAGAAAGATTATGCAAATATGTTTTAATTTAACAGTTGAATCATTTTTGGTAATTGTTTCTTTTGCCGCTGCAGGTGAAACCTGATGTATATTTCTTTTACTTTTTTACTTGATTTTATTGGTATTAGTTTTCACTTTTCAGATTGGTAATACTTAAAAGAGTTAAAAGGTTTAAACGTGACAGATAGTTTTATAGTTATAGATTACATTCCTTAGCTTAAGGATGCTCTTAGTGAAATAGGAGAATTGCAGAACTGGTCTCCCCAAACTAAAAGCCCTTGCACTGATCAGTCAGCTTGATTGTTGATCTTGACAGGCATAATACATGTCTTGGGAAAGTTGAAATAGACAGGGAGTACAGTATAAGCTTATATTTTATCTTTGTTAAAAAATAAATCTAGGTATACATTTATACATTAATCAAGAGTTCAATATGAGCTGATATGAAAAGTTTCCGATGAAAATCTCATTTGAGCATCTTGTTTGCAGCATTTGGACCGTTGATCTGGCATATCTACTGCAGAAATTTAATATTAGGTTTTCCTACTTCACAGTAACATTTGGAGCAAACCCGAATTATTCTGTTGAGACATTTTACAAGGTGATTTCTGGCATATGCATGAGTATTTTGGCTAACAATTCCTTTGTGGTAGAATTTTTTCACCTTCCTTACCACAACATGGATATGCCTTAATATTATTTTCTTAATCATTGGAACTTTCCAAGAATTGTTATCATACTTCATTTCATTCTTATAAACTCCCAATCCGAAAGTAATTTTACTTTCGTTTTGTTTTTCTGCATGCATAATAGTTTATGTTGCTTTTGTAGCAGTCTTGGCATTTAAAAGGGAACCCGGGCTTTTTTTTTTTTTTTTTTTCCCTTTGCTGTGCTATTTTCCTCATTGCTTAATGTTATATATATAATTATCATCTTTACGATCATTCGTGCATCTTTTGTGTTCTATAGGTTGACTGTTAAAATACTTGTTACTCCATTTCATTGTCACTGTATATGAATGTTTAGTCTCAATATTTTGCAGGAGCAATTGCCTAATGATCTGGTGCGAGTGGATATGCTATTCCAGAAGGCAAGGGGAGCTGGAATTAATATAGAGGTATAATCCAGTCATCTGAGTGCACTTTCATCTGCAACTTAATAAATTGTCAGAATTATTATTTATTTTTTTGTTCACATAAAAACATTCTACAGTAAAGTTTTTTTTCCTTGTCTAAACTTCATTGCAACAATAAGTGTGAAGCAAGACTTTTACAAGTTATCTGTAATTTACAGTAAGAAATGCCTAGCCTTCTAATTGAAGTAGATCGGTTTGTATCCTTTTCATTCAAAAATATATATTTTGGTTGCTTCAAATATCAAAGCTTATGTCACAGAAAAAAAAAATTGCGCTTTATGTATAATTCTTTACCATCATTAAGGTGTTCTCTAGGATTAGTCTATGAACCTTCTCTTTTTACAGTGCAGATCGATCGGTGGAGTAGAAATTTCTCAAATGATATTATCGGGAAATTATATTGCAATTGCGTTAGTTGACCAATACAAATTAAGGTTTGTGCTTCCTGCAATATCTTTGTTTATTCAAGTATAAATCTGTTTTCAAACCCATAAGGAAAGATAATAATGTATATAAAAGTCTTCAAATTATTTAACCAAAACTCTCTCCCTTTATATGTCCTCTTTTCCTTTCTCCGCCTCTCTTCTATATTAGAGTACCCTCAAAACTAAAGTTCACTTCTTCTGACAGAAGATTCACACTCGTAATTAACACTTATGCCGAAATTTTGTGTCACAGTCGATCTTGGATGGAGGATGTTATCATCCCGGGATTCTATGGCAATGACTCTGGTTATACTGGTAAGCATACACGTTTAATTCTTCAGTCTGACACTGCTCAAGTGGACTTGTTTTAGTCATATCATCTTAAGGGATTTGGATCCTTTACTGATCTGATCTTTTTCCTGACCTTTTTAAAGCATGTGATTGGTGGATGATAAAGTGGTTATGAAAACCAATCACATTTTAACCACCCATTCATTGCAATGCATGTGTTATGAGATTATGTGAGGTCAGAAAAAAGATCAGATCAGTAGAGGATCCAAATTCCATCTTAAGATGCCACATTGCCACGTCTCATTACTCCATGTAACAGAATGCTGTACACTGCATTTGTGTATCACATACGAATTAATATCGATTACACATGATGTCATGTCTAGGTCACTATGTCGTGATATGTGGATATGACGCTGATGCAGATGAGTTTGAAATTAGAGATCCTGCCTGTTCTAGGTATAATTTGATTACGCTGATGCCGATGCAGTTGTAATTGTTCTACCAGATTTTATCTGCCCTGTGAACATTATTCAGAAATGTTGCAAGAGATTTTAAAGTTATTACTTACGGAAATTTTAAAATCTTCTTATTTGAGATTTAAAATCTAGTTTACCTTATGATAAAAGCACAAACATGAAATACTTATGCAGGATACACGAGAGGGTATCTTCAAAGCGCCTTGAAGAAGCTAGGAAATCCTTTGGTACTGATGAAGATATTCTCCTGGTACTTATCTTAGCCATGTTATCGGTATTAGTTATTTTCGTGCAATAATTTGTTCTGCACATATATTCAATGCTCAATATTAAGTTTGCCATATCAGCTGCATTATCTTATCGGAAAAAAATAATAATAATTCAGTCGTATTGATTCTTGCCTTTCGTGTTTGATATTTCCATTTGCAGATATCTTTGGACAAGAACGCGCAGATCAATTCTTCGGTATAATTTTTCTTACATATCAAATGGATCCCTAACATTTATTGCATAATATCTTACATATTACGATATACGTGTACATTATGTGCTATAGATTAAACATCAATAGTTTGGTATTGCATTGTAATCTCATTATCAACGTAAATGATAATTTCTTATGTAAGTATTGCAATTTCCATATATAAATTGTATATTAACATGTAATTTTATATCATATAAGAATCTGAAAGGTTCAATTGGATCATTTCATATGCTCTGTGTTTCTTCTCTTTTGATCGGTACTGCATTATGTTTCTATATCTCAGCATTTTGTTTTCAAATTTCAATAGTTGTTTTTTCAATATGACTAGATATCAGGTTCCATTGGAAAGAGAATCGGGAAAGGGTAATTCATGATTTATATATACGGTCTACATAATTTGATTCCCAACAATGTTTAGTAAATAGTATAATCATAGATCAAGAATTAAATTTTATTTCTCTCGTTAGGATTCTCGATTGATAAACATGTCCAAAATGAACTCTATAGGAATAGTCTTTCTGGTGGGTATCCTTAATTCTCTCATCTCTTGAATCTATTCGTTCCAGATCCAACAATAAACCGGCCCTTCCCTATAATTTTTTCTTTTTCTTTATTTGTATTTTGGAGACTTATAGTCAATTTGAATCTGTCTCACAACCCGAAAAATAAAAAATTATAGAGAGGGGTCCAACTTCTGGAACTTGAATGAAAAAAAAAAAATAATAATAATAATATTTATATTAATCGAAATAATAGAATTCTAATAGAATAGAATTCGAATTTTAAAGAAATTTGATATATATTAAATAGAAATCAAATAAGAAATCTATTCTATAATTTTTAATATAATCTTTCACATGAACATTTTATGACAAAGTCACAAACATTAGAGTATGTATGTAAAATTAGGCGGTAGATAGTGGTGTTATGAATAGACATGAAGAAAGGAAAGAGTTGGATGAGTCAAAAAAGTGGATGATGATGATGTAAAGTAGACTGTAGACTAGTAGTGGAAGACATATTTCCAGGATTCTCCCAAAACAAGGTCACGACGTGTCTCTTCCTACACAGACCCCATAACTTGGACTTAAATAAATTCAATCCACCATTATTTTGCTTTCTTCTTTTAGTTTTATTTGGAAAAATTTCAAACACCACTTGCTTTCTTCCATCCTCACGTCTTCTTTGTTTTTAGTCTATAGATAATAAATAAATCTTGACACCAAATCGAAACGCTGTATATTTACAGATTATATCAACTAAACACTAAGAAACAAATTGACAAAATAACATTTTAATCTTAACTTCTAGAATAAAATATTCTCAGTCAGTTTGTTTTTGTGTTTTTAAGAAACTCTAGTGACTCAGCAATCACATGGCTGCATAGACTATTAGTTAGAAACATGAAAAATTAATCCTAGGTTGATCAAAATTCAAAACCTCTGACCTAAATTATCCAATAGAACTGACAAAGCCACTTCCAAACTGCTTTTTTTTTTTTTCTTCTTCTTGTTCTTTCAAACCCAACCCACTTTGCAACAGCAGCATTGAGAAATGAGAAGCGCTTTTTTTTTTTTTTTTTCCTATCCTTTTTTATTTCAAAGGAATAAAAAATTAGAAAGAAAAAAAAAAAAAAAAAGATTTGATGGGTTGTAGACATAAACTGTGTTATAGAAGGTTGAGACATGAATGTAAATCATGCATCTATGTCTGGTTTGATCGATCAAAAACATAGTAAAAGTATCAGAGAAATATTTATTAATATGATGTCTATTAATCCTACGTGGTATCTTTTTTTATACGGACCACTATTGTATAAGAGATATTCTTATAAATTAGTTTTTAGTTGGATAAAACTAATACAAAGATTAAAATAAATTACTTATTTAAAGATTTTAAATAAATTTGAAAGAATTTGAGTAAAAAATGGGTTTTCTAAAATACTCTTCCAGGACCCAAAATGATCTAGTCACGATATTATTATTTGAATTGTTATAGGAAGATGGGAAGATGGGTAAATTGACTTGGTAAAGACAAATTACTTAACACCTTAATTATTATTTTATTATTTTGTTTGGTTGTACAGCATTAATGCTTAAAACAACTCGATTTAAAAAAATAAATTCAAAAAAACACCAATATATGTGCTCAAGTTTCAAGAAGTTGACCATTGACTAGACTATGTTTGACAAAAGGCACGTGAGTAGCTAGTGTGATGAGGTGGTGAGATCTGTTTTCGATAAGGCATCCTATGCACATTAGACTATGAGAGTGAGAGAGACCTAAAAGAAAAATCAATTAAATGTTTGAATTTTGAAATTAGAATATTTGATGTACAAATTTCAAATCATAAAAGTATGACCAAAACCACCACATCATTTTATGAAACTTCAATTACTTGTCGACCTAGATGCCGTACCACCAATCATCATATTAATTTCCTGGTTCTTTTAGTTGAGTGAGCATTACAAGTCTCTACCCCCTATCTAATTAATATTTCTATAAACAAATATATATATATATATCGTGATAACTGATTATATGTAAAATACATAAAGTTTATCTCGTTTTATCACTTTCAGTGACATTTTTAGTGTGTAATATTAAAAAGCATGATTCATTTAATGTCGTATGATCAAGAAGTAATGGAAAAAAAACTTGATATAAGACCTACTTATTATATTCTTTAAATTGCTAGTATAAATATTAATGTCGGAAAAAAGAATAAATATACATGTCTACAAACAATTATTAAATACAACATTTTACTTATTTATGAAACTGTTTAAGTTTTTAAACTTATGCAAAATATATATATATCAAATGTACACTTGGTGGTATATTTTTAATTATTAAATATATTATTTTTTTATTTTTAAAAATAAATCCAAAATTATTATTAAAAAATCTATTTTTTATATATATATATTACAATAATTTATCTTTTTTTATATAAATATAAGAGAAACTCAAATATACAATCTCGTGGTGTGGGTGTGAGGGGACTTAATCACTGGAGTTAAAAAAAAAAAAAAAAAAAAAAAATCCATTTTTCATTATCAAAATTTCTCTAATCTTATAATTTCTACCCCTAATGGAGGGTCCATCTAAATGAGGAAAAAACCTAGGAAATCAAAACAAAACAAACCAAACCAAACTAACTAACCAACAAAAGTGATTGATTTATCAATGTAGTGGAAGCTTAGCTGGCCCAACCACAATTTGCCAGCTCACTATAATAAGATTGACACATGTTACCATATAAAGATATAATGAAAAGTAGCTTAAGACCCACTCAAATCAAACTCATCAATTTATGTAAGGTAGTAAGGTAGGTGCCCCAAATAATATAGGGCAATACCTCTCCACCTTCCTCCATGAATACAAATTAAAGTGTCTGATTGGCACAACACAACACAATCTCTTATGCTCTGTCAAGTGAAATACAGTCCATAGTCCATACACATACCCTACACCATTTAGGACAGTTCCACTTCTATCTAGTAAGGGCTCACTTTACAATAAAGAAAATTCATAGATTTCAGGTGGGTTCAGTACAATTTACTTAAATTTGAAAAAACAAATTGCACGTGAACTTCTAATTAAGTATTTGTGAACATTCTCTTTTGTATTTTTGTATTGGTTATAGAAGTTTAAATCTGATTTTACTGGTAAAAATACAAGTATGAGAATACCTCTCTATTGTCGGAATTTGATATTAGGAGATGTATGACCTAACCAGTGAAGATCAAACACTATATCAATGAATACGATCCATATGTTGACTTCTACAAACAAAGAAATAGTTACTCTATATACGAAGCCTAGTGTCTTTGTACTTTCACGTATAATGTTATACAATCGACTCAAATCATAATCGAAATCATATAACTCATTTCTCTCCATATTAATTTGAGGAATGAGGAATTATATAAAAATTTAAAACATTTTATCCATAACAAAAAGCTGAAAAGTCAGCAAGTAAAAAACAGAAACAGGAGGCAACACATAGAAATTTTGGCTTCTAGTTGGAAATTGCTGCCATTTAAAGAGGTTTTCAGATTTCGAAAAAACACAAACAAAAACAAAAACAGTTAAAATGCCCACCAAAAACAAATATTTATGTCATCTCTCTGACTCTCTCGTATGTGTGAAAGTGACCGTTGATTGTATATTTTGGCGCCAAATTTAAATGGATTTCGCGGGAAAACATAAAGTCAAGGCCCGGCCCAGCCCAAACCCATTGTTATCATAATTTAAATTTAAAATTTAAATTTTTTTTATTTTTTTTTCGTAAAGAATTTTGAAAAAATATATATATATATATATAAAGGTATGAAGAAATATTGGAGAACAAGCTGTGTTTTTGCAGGCTGGCCAGCAGACAGAGCCCACCATTTCTGCCACCTCCTTTTTTTCCTAGTCCGTTAAGAGGCGCGTGGTCTACACGCTCAAGTGGATTTCCAAGTTTTACCGATTTGTACGGAGATATTATCCGGCTAAATGAATGTTTTTCACAACTAAATCACTTTTAGTGGTCTTGCTTGCTTATCGTAATTTCTTTTTTTTCTAATTGTGTTTCCGACAACCATTTTATTTTTATTTTTACGGTATTTATCTATCTGCTTGGTATTTTTATAAAACTTTTTATCAATGGTAGGATTAGAACGGCTGACTTGAGAGTCATTTACTTAAACCCTAAACCCGTCTATCTACCAGCTGATCTACGATCCTGTTAACATGTTTCTGACAATCCTAGTGAGGGAAAATAAATAAATTAAAATTTTAATTTATGATAACAACGTTTATTATAAATTGTTAGGGATAAAATTAAGTAAATATCACATACAAATTAGAAATTAAAAAATTAAAATTTCCTTGTATGTTTTCACTCTTAATCAGTGAACGTGAAAATGTTCTAACTCTAAATCACTAGTAGACCACCTTAACAGAATGAACCGGCGAACACAATATGGTAGCTCTCTGACAATGAAGCCGGTCTCTCAATCTCTCTACTGCTAACAGACGATATTACCCTCTTCAAAATTTCAAATCATAGAAATTCACTTCTTTTACTTACTCAAATTGTTGTCATTTTTTCAAATTTCACTGCCAATATATATATTTAGAAAAATTATCTCCCATCAAATCAATATAATTCAAAAAATCAAAATTAAGAAAAAAGAAATTATTTTCCCGCCTTTTTGACTAATGTGACGTCGTGTTCAGAAGGTAAGAGAAGGGCCCACCAATAGAACTCCTCGAAATAAATTTTTTTTTTTTTTTCTTTCTATTTCATTACTTTTAGCGGGAAATTTTTTATTATATATAATCCAATTAAGAGTGGGTTTGGAGTCCGGGACAAACGCCGTTAAAACGGCGAAATAGTCTTTCTTGTAAACGTGTGTGTTTGTGTTGGAAAAACAAGCGGCGTCAGAGAACGGCGTGTGACGGAAAGCCGTTAAACGAGGCGAAATTACGGTGATGGACAATGACAGTGAAGCTGTCCAAATCTGGCCTAACGCCACGTCACCAAAAGATTCAGATTCTTGCATTGGATTTTTTGGGGTAATGCTTTGGTCACTAAGCGAGTCACGGATTCCTCATGATACTTACCTATACGACAATTCGAGTATGAGGTTTAATGAACACTTTAGTTTTTACCACTAGATCACATTGACTCGGTGGTTGATAATTTCATTTTTAATATAGCCAGTAAAGGTGGCTATGGTTTCCGTTAAGCCAACGGTTTTACCTGTGGTTCCGCAGTTTAATCGAAACCGTACTTTCAAAAACCGTCCCAAAATCGAAACCGAAACCGGAACCGGCGGTTTCAAAACCTGTCGGAAACCGGTTGAACCGGTTACAGTTTCGGTCAAAAACCGCCAAAAACCGGTGGTTAAACTGTTTGTTTTTTTTTTTTTAATTTAAAAAAAAAAAACATCGACTAATCAGAAGCTGCCACGTGGTACTTTTTTTGAATTTTTTTTTTTAAAAACCGAAACCGAACCCAAAACCATCGGTTTTTAAATCGAAAAAGTAAAATCGCCGGTTAGAAACCGTGTATCAAACCGGTTTTCCAGTTACGGTTTCGGTTTTGGGTGGCCACGGAACCGAAACCGTCGATTTCAAACCGAAACCGAACCGTAGCCACCACTAATAGCTGGTTCCCTTTCATTTTTCATTTCCGACCTCTAATTTACTTTTTATTATTATTATTATTAATTTTTTTTTTCATACGTTAAGATTAAGATTCAAGATTTATTTATATCAAATACGAGAGAGTATAACGAAGGTTATAGATTTTTGCTGGTAAGAATATCGTTATTCCCACGTACGCTGAGAAAACTTCTTACATTTGTACTTTTGTTGACTTTTTATAGACAGAATTATAGTGGTTTAAAAGTAACCATAGTTAACTAAAACCAATACTAATACAACATTTTTCTTCTCCTAATTTTTAGGGATAATTACCGGGAATTGTTAATTTAATGACACACTATAAAAATTGCAACTAGATTAAGAATTAGTTTCAATGAGTGATATTTTGGTATTGAGATGATATTAATTTATTTTAAATGTTTTTTAGAAATCAATTTTTTCTTTTGTTTTATAAAAAAAATAATTATATTTATTGTGTGTAAATATATATATAATTAAGCACAATTATTCGTTTCAAAAAATAAAAGAAATTGTTTAGATCAATACATGTGTCCCTTTTTTTATTTTTAGATTTTTTTTTTTTTTTTTTATGTTGTAGCCTTAATCTTTCCTAAAAAGAAATATATATATATATATATATATATATATTTGAGATATACATATATACACGTATTAAATATAATTATTCGTTTCAAAAAACAAAACAAAAAATTGATTTACAAAAAACATCTCAAATAAATTAATGTCATCCCCTTGTTTACCAAAATGTTACTCATTAGTATAATTAGATGGAATATGATGGAATGACAATTAGTGTCATACTTTTCATCAAAAATGGTAATTTTGGAACTAATTCTCAATCTAATGATTATATTGATAGTATGTCATTAAATTGATGGCCATCGGGTAATTATCCCTAATTTTTAATAAAATCAATTCATCGGTTACCACTTAATATAGGTAGATGGACAAGTTTGGAACTTGAGTAAATGACTCCCAAGTTAACGGCTCGAATCCTACCAATGACAAAAAAAACTTTTAAAAAATATCTACTCTAAATAGATGCATAGATAGATAGTGTTAAAAAATTAAAAAAAAAATTATAAAAAAAAACATTATTGGGATTTTAAGTCCTAAAAAATATGATTTTTGTTACTGATAATCTAGATAGCACGGATATGGATACGGATACGACATGATACGGGGATACGGTAAATCTTCAAAAATTAGGATACGGATACGGATACGGCAGGATACGTCGATTAAAATAATATATATTTATATTTTCTTAAAAATAATAATATATGAAAACATATTTGATAATTCATTCAAAATCAAAACATATTCAGAATCCAAATAAAACATGTTACATATCTATATAAATCATAACAATGTAACATATTATAGGATCTAAATAAAACATGTCACATAAATTGTAACATATTACAAAATCCAAATAAAACATACGTCATATAAATCATAACATATTATAAAATCTAAATAATACATTAAAAAAAAAAATTTCATAAAACATATTCTAAATGCCTATTTAACTTCACTATCATTATTTACATGGTTAAAGGATCTAAATAATTCAGCCTCTAACTCTTGTTTATCAAGAGAAAAGTTTTCAATATCATGTGTCTCGTTATTCTCTATGTCAATGGAATCAAAACCAAAATTCCTTTACAATTTCATTTTAACACCTAAATTTTTGAAATAATAATTTGACCACGTTTTATACTAAATTAATTATAACATTGCCCAAAAAGTACCCTTAATGTATCCCCCAAGTATCCTTCAAGTATCTGTCAAGTATCCGCTGGTCAAACTTATAAAAAAGTTAACGGATACGCTATTTAGTGTATCGGATACGTATCCTGAAGTATCTATGGAGTATCTGAACTAGATACGGGATACCTCCACCAAATAGAGTATCCGTGCTTTCTAGCTAATAATTTTTAATTTGCATTTTAATTACATGTCACAGAAAAGCAACCAAACCCAAAATTAAAAAAATAGTAATAACAAATTATGGTTGGAGATGGGATAATGATTATGTCGAAACTTTAATGAGTGTGGTAATTAAAAGCAGTAATCAACATTGATAAAAGTGATAATGTTATTCTCCTAAGTCCTACCAAAGTGGGTTCCACCCCACATTTAATCTTTTATCTACTTAAAAGTAAATGAACTTACAAATACATGGTTGATCCGATACAGAATCCTATACGTTTTTCGAACGAAAACCAATTACACAATTTGTATAATCCGTTTCATAATGTTATAAAAACATTCTATAATGTTGTATAATCGAATTCTTGCACCAGATAAATTTTATATGGATTGTATGGCATTTCAATTTCAACGGAGAGAAACTGGCAAGGTTCTGTGTTAATGTAGAAAACATTTGCAAATGTAAAAAATAAAAAATAAAAAAAATTATCATTAAATACAGTTTATGAATCCTTACAAACAAACCTTGGCATTTAAAAAAACTTTGATAAAATTTTTCTACCTAAATTGTGGGTGCTCAATTATTTTAATTTAATCGACAATACATTTACATTTGTGTTCAGAGAACTTGAGTTGTAATTTTATTTATATTGAATTTGCATTTAAAGGGTTAGTGCAGATGTAATGAAGAACAATACATATATATATATATATATATACACAAATCGAGGTTTTTATTATTATTATTATTTTTATAATGTTGATAAACCTATTAGTAAAATTGATAATATTTTACCCCCGAGTAGTCTTTAGAATAATCTGATACGTGATTGGACGGAGGTTCTAGTTTCAAATTCAGGTTCACTATTACAACATAAATGATATAATTTTGGACATTGATAGACCAAGAATTTTCATCAAACATAAATGTAATTCAATTTATTATTATTATTTTTAACTATTTTAATTTAATTTTTAGGTTTTAAACTTGTAATATAATTGAATTTTAAGTAATTTACAAATTTTACGTGCAAACTGAATTGTGAGTGAACACATTACATGAATCGCAATTATATATATATATATAAACAATACCCATGGTCAAAGAGTTGTTTTCAATCCACTAATAGTTGGAGATTCACAATAGTTATCGATCCACTAAAGTTAAACTTTGATATATCGTATATAAAACTGTAATAAAACTTAAGATGTATATATTTATCTACCATTATCTATAAAACTAGATAAAATGTAGAGGATCTCTCTTGGTGTTAGGAGTTGACCTCCTTCGATTATGAATGTAGATCGAGTAAAGTTGGGTTTTTTAGTTGATTTGAGTTGAATTACATTTTGATCTCAACAATTGTTTATTTATTTTTTAAATATTCCTTTGACCTCAAATTTATTCCTTTGCATTTGGACAAAATATTACACAAATTTGGGTTTAGTTGGGTCAGTGCAGATGTAATGAAGAACAAGATATATATAAACAAATCGAGTTTTTGATTTTGATTTTATTATTATTTTTAAGTTGAAAAACCTAGTAGTAAAATTGATAATATTTTACC
This sequence comes from Acer negundo, assembly GCA_035582765.1. Taxonomy (NCBI): domain Eukaryota; kingdom Viridiplantae; phylum Streptophyta; class Magnoliopsida; order Sapindales; family Sapindaceae; genus Acer; species Acer negundo. The sequence goes on from CM069242.1 coordinate 4,345,726, forward strand.
CACAAGCAGTCTTTAGAATAGTCCAATACGTGATTGGACGGAGGTTCTAGTTTCAAATTTGGGTTTACTAACGATAATCTATTACAACATATATGATATAATTTTGGACGTTGATAGATTAGGAATTTTCATCAAAGATAAATGTAATTCAATTTAATTTTTAGGTTATAAACTTGTAATATAATTTAGTTTTAAGTAAATTATAAAATTTACGTACAAAATAAACTAGTGAGTGAACACTACATTAATCATAATTAAAAAAAAAAAAAAAAAACAAAAAAAAAAAAACCAATACCCATGGTCCAAGGCTCATTGTTGTTTCCTAATTGCAGGGATTCATAATAGTTATAACTTCGATATATTGTATATAAAACAGCAATAAAACTTAAGATGTTTATATTTTTCTACCATTATCAATAACACTAGATAAAATGTGGACATGGGGTGGATCTCTTTCGCCGTTAGGAGTCAACTTCTTTAATATATCGAGTAAAGTTCAGTTGATTTGAGTTGAATTACATTTTGACCTTAACATTTAAAATATATATATTATTTTGACCACAAATTTAATCCTTTGCATTTGGAAAAAATATTACCCTGGCAATTTCAAATTTGACTCCTGATATTGACAGTATGCTATATATAGGCAACTGTTGTTGAGATTATCACATCAAATGTCCATTATTTTCCTAGGCCCTAGCCCCTATCAAACCTCCCATGTTCAAAAGCAATTTAAAAAAAAAAGAAAAAAAAGAAAATGAAAATATAAAATTGATTGATTATTTTTAGTAAACAACTTCATTGATTTGAATTCAAAATTACAGGCCCACAACCTTTTTATTATTATTATTAATTTCCTTCTGATATCTCAAGGTTGTTGACTAATTACATAATTTATTTTTTAAAATCTAAATTCAAAATTAAAAACTTAATTTGAGTTTTATTATATTTCAAATTCAAAACACTTTTGAAATTTACACAAAACATGTATAAACATTAAACTTAATAAATGTATAAACGTAATAAAAAATAATCTAATAAATATTTAATAGAGTAATATTTTTAGCCAGATAAGTCCTATAAGATTAGCAAGAATATACTAATTAGAATTAAAACCACATATCTCATATGCTATCCATTTGAGAGGTCGAAGTGAAGCCAGCTCCATCAAATCAGGTGACCAATTTGAAAACCCGTTGAAATTTCAATTGAAAAATGTAATTAATAAAATTGAAGGGTAAAATATAAAAAAAATTTTCTTTTTTTTTTTGGTGTGTGTGTGAGGGGGTTAAATAGTTATTAAGCTACAATTCTTAACCGAGTTGGTTAAGTACTTTCTCTCTTTTTTTCTTCGATCTTAAAAAGAGCGGACGTAGTTCAAGTTGTAATTTACTAATTATAAAAAAATGAAAAACATAATACGAGTAACTATTTGAACCGAATATGTTATCGAATGATAAGGATCCTTTCCTCATCCGTATTTTCCTCACATTTATTGATCTTATGATAGATCATTATTGTAGTCGATGAATAGTTAAGACGTGATCGATAAAAGATATGAAAATGATAGACTTTATTTTTATTTTTATTTGAAATAGAAAACCTAATGTTGCCCTAAATAGAAACCAATCAACAGTAAAAAAAGAAAGATTAATAAATTGTAAAAATAAAAATAAAAAATTGAAGACAAATGGCAGTTAGATTACACACTAGGACAAATGTCCCCAACCACTAGGACCGTTTTCCCTCAACACACTCTCTCTCTCTCTCACTCTCTCTCTCTCATTTGTAGTGTTTTTTTGAACTGAGTTTTTGTGTTCTGTTCTGTCTCAAAGCAACCCTGAAACCTTAATAAAAGCACCTTGTCGTCAACATTCCTCTCCATCTCTATCTCTCTCTCTCTCTAAAACCTTCCTTTTACTGGGCCCCACTCTCTCTCGCTCTCTCTGAACTCAAATTCTTGGGCCATTATTAAATCTTCTTCAACCAGCAGCTAAAAAAAACCCATCTTCTTCTTCTTTTCTCTGTTTCTCTCTGTTTTTTGTTTTTAATTTTTTGAAATGGCTGAATCGGCTTTGAACGACGCCGTTTTCCGGTTGCCTGACCAGTTCCTCACCGACGACGACTTGCTTTTCGACAAAGAAAACGCTCACGTTAACTGTAATAGTAGTAGTGGTGGTGGGCTCGAGACGACGACGGCGGCGGCGGCTGAGTCGTTGAAGCCGAGTTCTGTTACCGTCAGCTTTCCTATGGAGTTTCCTTACGAGTTCGACTCGGCTCTCAGTTCTCCGGTTGATTCTGTTGTGTGTTCGACTGAGACGGAGACGGAGAACAGTCTCAGCAGCGACGAGGAGGACTTTCTTGCTGGGTTAACTCGGCGTCTGACTCACTCAACTCAGAAACTTGCTGTTCCTGGTGTGACTCACGACAAACTCGAGGTTTGAAGAAACTACATCTTCTTCCACTTTAATAATCTTTTTTTCTTTCTAAAATGTCGATTTTGGACCCGTTTTCTTATGGGTTTTGTTTTTGTGATTGTTTTAGAAAAGCTGGGTCATGTCCGGGTCACCCGAATCGACACTGAGTGGAATCGGAAGCTGGTCAATGTCAAGCAGCGACAGTCCAAACGGCTCTTCACTTGTGTCTTCTCCTCCAGCGACGCCGTTTAGCTGTCAAAACGACACGTGGGACCTTATCTCCGCTGCCGCCGGTCAAGTCGCGAGGTTGAAGATGAGCAACGAAGCACTCAACAAACACAACAACTTCAACAATAGCCATGGAAGAGGTCTTATTGCTCCTCCAAAGACCACAAACTCTGTTCATGTCATGAAAAACCCTGACTTTGTTGGCTTCTATTCCACCACCGCCACCACCAACACCACCCAGAGCGTCAATCAAGTGAGTTGTATTTTCACTCAAAAAGGGTTTTTTTTTTTGTTTTTGTTTTTGTTTTTGTTTTTACAGCTATATGTGAGTTGTCATTTAATTTTCTTGCATTTTCTCATCAGCCAAACAGAGCTCTGTTTTTTTTTCTTTTTTCTTTTTATACTGCCATATTCTGAACTTTTTTATTGTTTATTAGCAGTACCAACAATACGTGAAGCAAGAACAAATCTTACGAGGAAGACAACAACTAGCGAGACCAACATGGGTGGCTCACGAACCACCACATCAACAGCAAAAACAACACCCAGTACAACAGATCCAGAACAACAAGCTAGTAAGAAATGCTGTTGGGTATCATGAGAACACAAGATGTGGCGGCGCCGTCGTTGGCGGTGGAGGTGATGGACGTCCTCTTGGACTTTCTCAATCTGCTTGGCCACCACTACAGACACATCCAGTACAACAACAGCACACTAGCAATACTTCATCTAACATGAGAGCCGTCTTTCTCGGCGGATCTGGTGGCGGAGGCGGTGGTGTCAAGAGAGAATGTGCCGGCACTGGTGTGTTCTTGCCTCGCAGATATGGAAACAACAACAATAACATCAACAACTTCAACAATAACCCTCATGATTCTCGAAAGAAATTAGGTATTGTTATTATATGTTAATTTGAAGTTGGTTGTCTTGAAAAAAAAAAAAAAAAGCTTATGTCTTGTTTTTTAAAAATCTTCAAAAATCTGATCTCTGTATAACTTCTAATTTGTTATATAGGTTGTTCAACAGTTCTACTTCCAGCAAAAGTTGTTCAAGCCCTGAATCTGAATTTCGAAGACATTCATTCTCATGTTCAAGCTCAACAACGCTTCAATGGCGGCACTGATATTGGTCCAAACTATGGTGAGTCCTTATCAAATTTTATTTTTTATTTTTTGACAAATGAATCACTTCAAAAAAATATTAATTTTTGCTTAAATTTTAAATCTTTTGTTTTCAGATGCGTTGATGGCAAGAAGAAATGCACTATTGATGCTGCAAAAGAGAAGCTTGAGAGCAGATCCTGCAATAAATCATCATCATCATGAACAACTACACCTTCCTCAAGATTGGACATATTGATGGTTTGATTTGATTTGTTTGGGACCCATCTCTGCTTTGGGCCATCTGATGATGAAGAAAAAAAAAAAAAAAAAACCACAAGAAAAAAAATTAATAAAAATTAATCAAGTTTAAAAGAGGCAGTGTAGTGGTGGTGGAATTTGATGGTATTATTATTATTATAATTGAAAGACTTTTGTGAGTGTAGTTTTAGTTAATTACTAGCAATAAAGATATATTTTTAGTTTAATTAAGATCAAGTTAAATGAAGAAGAATTAGTGTTAGTGAAGTAGTGAGAGTTTTTTTTTTATATAATAATTTTTTTATTATTATTTTTTGGATGTAATAAGTGGGTTTATTTTATATTTTGTGGATTTTATTTTGTGGGCTTGAAATTCTTCTATATACTACTAGATGTAATTTTTGGGGATTGGATTTGTTGTTGGCTGGTTGTTGTAGAAGAGAAAAATCCACAACCCTCTTTGTTTTGTATTATGATGATAATATTATATCTCTTGGTAGATATAATTTTAATAAGAAAAGGTTTATTTATTTATTTTTACAGGTTGCTGTTATTATTATTGATTTTTAATTTAGTTTTTGTTACTTTTTTTTTTTTCTTCCTTTTGAAAATATGATAAAAGCTGCCTAGTTTTCTTTATTGACTACTTTTTATTATTATTATTATTATTATTATTATTATTTTTTTTTTTTTTGCACTATTGAGGATTAGATTGTACACTTAAATTTCAAACTCAAAAAGACATATCAACCACATAGCTTTAGAAGAGTAGAATTTCATTTTAAATATTATCATTGGATCTTTATCTAGTAATTTTAAACAGGAAAACAGTTTTAATTTTTAAATTTTAAATTGAATAGTTATTAAGACCATTTTACCCTTCTGATGTTACTTAACTATAGGGAATATGGATATATGCTGAATTGAAATTTGCTCTATAGAGCAAATGGGTTTTTTTTATTTTTTATTTTTTATTTTTTATGGTATTTTATAATCGGAAATTTTCCTACGAGGATGTTTTGATAAAATTATATAAGGACATTACATGTGAGCCATTTGTTTTACATACTTTGACTTGGTATGTATACATTTGTCAAATCACTTTTATAAATGAGTGGTTTACATTCAACATCCTGATAAAGTTATATAAAGATGTCTTGATAAGAATATGATCGATTTTATAACAATCTTAAAATTTAATAAAAAAATTATATTTTAATATTGGAATACATTAATTAATATATGTTAATTTTTGAACAACTTCCTAGTACGTGCTTTATGGGCAAGTGTAAACCAATATTTTATGTATAAATCAAGTATCTGTAAAGGGCTAAAGCAGAAGATAATGTTATATGTGGACTTTGTAAAGTGTGATTATCCAAGTTAATACTTTATTCAATAAAGTTAAAACATTAAAATTAAAAATAATTTTAATTTTTCAAAAGGAATTGCTTCATCGTGAAGGAGAGGTGGTGGTGGTAGGGACAGTAATGGAAAAAAAAATACAGAGATGAAATATACCGTACGTTTTTTCAAGTTTTTTGATTTTTAATGGCCCCACTTTGGGTTGCTTTCTTGAATATTACGTTTTTACATTTTCATGTTATGTTTTTGTTTTTTTGTTTCGAAAAAGTTACTGATGAAGTGATGAGACTATGAGAGACATCCTTGGTAGTGGTGAATTTTGGATATGTGCACGTATCAGTTTTGACTTTGGTCAACTGTTGTTCTACATGGGTTTATGTGATTTTATTACTTTTTTTTTTTAATCCAAAATTAGTTCTTAATTATGCTCAAATTTAGTGTTTGATTAGTAGTCAATACACCTTTTTATTTTTATTTTTTATGTATCAAACTATCATTCTTTTCAGGATGGTATCTGATAAATTCGAGAGAAGACTATATACATGGTTTTTTTAGGTAGGGTTCGAGTTCTGGGTATTGTAAGAGTAGATTTCATCGTAGATGTCTAGATTCCTTGTATAGTGTTTTATTGGTTACTTTGGATCCCCAATCCCCGATTGTTCATATTTTGAAAAAGAAAATATATTGAATTGAAATAATTTAAAAGTAATTATAACTAATCATAAAATTTATATTGTATGAATTTTGATATGGTATATACTTTCAAAATTTAATTAAATGATCTTAAAATATCTTAATTATCCCATCCACTAAATGATTGAGAATTAGAGTTCCGATAAATGTTAGATCCATTTAAAGACTGAAGTTTAGATTCAAATGACTGTTAAAAGTTAAAACCTTTTTAAATTCTGAAATTCAGATTTAAACTAATGTTAAAACCTGTTTAAAGACTGAAGTTTAAGATTGAAGTTTAAATTCAAATGATTGTTTAAAGATTTAAATTCAGATTCAAATGACTTTTAAAATCTGTTACACAGTACCAATTCTTGTCATCCATTTGGCAATGGAACCAGATTATGTAACTAATCCAAAATTATAAGGTAATCATTTTTGATTATTTAAAAAGAAGAAGAATAGAATTTCACAACTTGCCTTTCAAGATCCAAGGCTATTTTGTCAGACATGGTTGATTACCAAACAAACCGAAATTGATTACTTCTCTTTTGTTTTACTTCTCTTTATTAATTAGGTTGTTAAGTGGGTTTAATTAATTTTTAATAAATATTTGCCCACTTAATTAATCAAAATTAATGAGTTTGTCATGTGGCCGAAACAAGGCAACAATCTCAGTCTTAAATAAATAAATAAGATTATAAGAACTCCATACGAATTAAGTACTGTCATTATTGTTAATGATTTCAGACATTGTTTGAAAGTTTTCATCACACATGAGCACTGTTAGAAGTAATTTTTCCATTATTTATTTATGCGTAGTGTTAACTTGTGGGGCATAGGTTAACGACTAGAAATTTACGAAACCAAATAGATGCACAGATAGAGACAATGAAATCAATACAGTATGGATTTATCAACATTACGATTTATTTATTTATTTATTTATTGGGTTCTATTTAAGGAGAAACATTAAATATTTTAATTATTGGAAAGGTCGGCTCTATTTTGCTTAGATGGCCATAGTAATAAGTTCATATAGTTAGGTAAATATTACACATGACATGTAACAATCAAAATATTGATTAAAGTGTGCACCTCACCGTGTTAGTGGTGGGTGAATTTGAGTCTCACAATACGTATTTTACAAATATGTGTACGTGGTTTTGTTTTCGATATTATGGGAGTAAAATAGTAGATGTTTCAAATAAGAATAGTAGATATTTCCCGGTTTTCAGAGTTAATATTTCGACCGCAATACCATAATATTTGATCTCAATAGCTCTTGACAGAAACCCTAACACATGTATTTATTACAAAATAAAAAGTGTTTTAAATTATGTGATTACTTGGTATACCTTGCTAGATATATGAGGCTAAAATTGGTTAAAAATAAAATAAAATTAATTTGTCTAAATACACAATCTAATTAAATCTTAAACAAATTTGAATGATTTAAAAATGGATAATTATATATGTGTAAGAATATCTACATTGTATAAGATTGGAACGATACCGACTCAATATTCAATAATAAAAGTGTTTGCACCAAAAAAAAAAAAAGAAAAAAAAAAAAGAGAGTAAAATAGTAGTCCGTATATATATATATATATAAATAAATATATATATATATATATATATATTACTTTCTTTAACAAAATAAATCATTACAAAGAGTCAAACTAGACTAAATTAAAATTTAACTAAAAATATTTTATTAGATTAATTTTTTGTCAAAATGTAGTAGGTTCAAACTCAAGAATGTCGACGAGATGATGTTAATCCGGTGGTAACTGCACCACGAAATTGTATGTTCAAACCTTTCCCTTAAAAAAAAAAAAAAAACCCTAAATTTATATAGTAATATAATACTTAAAAAAAAAAAAAAAGAATCAAGAATGTCGCTATAATTGACATACTAAATTTTGATTAAAAAAAAAAAAGAAAAAAAAAAAGAGAGAGATCAATGATTGAGGATATCACTTGAAAACCAAGTCAACTTGTATGGTAAGAGTGGGTATAAAGTAGCTCCATAATTGGATTTTCCAAGTCAAAATTTTAGTGAAAGGCAAAATTTCTATTGGTTTCATCTTTTTAATCTTGAAGAAATTGATCCATTAATTTCTATAATAATAATAATAATAATAAGAGTTTAGGAGGCATATACGTGAGTATTTTATGCTACATATCATATCACGTCCATAATATCAATGATAAAAACCCAAAATTATACTGTACATTTGAATAGATGAACAGATTAGTACATCTTACCTAATTAAATTTTGATATTTATAAAATTTAAATCTTAATTATATATATATATATATATATATATAAATAACATTTTTGAATGATTCTTCAATGCACCGTATGCATGTAAAATTTTATTTGTATTTTTCGAGGATTTCAATCCTTTACTGAACTGATCTTTTTCTTGACTTTTCTAAAGTATGTGATTGGTTGTTAATAAAGTGATTGTGAAAATCAATCACATCTTAATCACTCATTCATTGTAATGCTTATGTGTCATGAGATTTATGATCCAAATTCATTTTTCGATGTCTCAAAATCTGATCATATGGTAACAACAGAACTTGTTTTTGGAGAAATAGAGCTGTCAACACATGGAAGGTCTCTTGAAAAGTAAATTGTGAAGAGACATGATAACCCATAAATTATAGGTGATTAATTAGACATTCTTTTTATTTTATTTATCATCTTTTTGCTTTAGATTGAATTTATCTTGATTACAGGCCCATATCTAGCCGTTAATTATGCAGTTTTCAGAGCACAAATTGGCCCAAAAGCTTGAATATATTTTTCTGTTGATCAATTTCATGGAGATGCCATGCATTAGCTGGATTTCTCATTTTACTTTTGAATTTCTGACCAGTGCATGACATCCAAGAATATATTTAAGGATATTGTTAAGATGGACACAAATTAAAGTCTATTATTGATCTATCGAAATCTGACAAGATCAACGGTTACAAATACAGTCCGAAATAAGGGGTCTTCACACTGCACGATTTAATGGGTAAATGTGAGACTTGAACCTCTATCATAAAAGTGAAGTGGAAAAATAGTAAGAAAAAAAAAAAAAACATTTCAAAATGCATACTAAAGTGTTTCACACATTAATGAAATTTGTGGAGCAATGTTTACTAAGCAATATTTAGTAGGTGATAATCATGTTTATCAAATTAATTAATTAATTGTAGGGTTAGATTGATTAAACAGAACAACTCCACAAGTGTAAGCAAATCAAAAGGAGGTAGCACACTCTGTCTCTCTTTGCTTTATATGATGCATGCCATTGTGGATCGCATGCTTGAAGCAATCATGCCATAAATAGATAATACTAAAAAAAAAAAAAAAAAAAATGTAAGTTATGATGTTGATGAAATAGAGTATCGATTATTATTATTATTGTTGTTGTTTGAATTAAAAATTTCCTTTTCTTTTTAAGTCAATCAAGTATTAGACATAATTTATCATTTCATCATTATTGTTAATTACATTTACATTAAATATTTATATTTATTAAACCCAAGTTTAGTAACCAAAAAACTGTTCTTATATGTAAATATTGTATCCATTCTTTATTTGATAGTTATTGTTATTTGTTACTTATATTAAAATTAAAATTGTATAAATTTCAAAAACATAGTGCAATTTATACTTATTTGTTGTAGATTAAATGTGAAAATCCAAATTTCGACAATTTTGGCGGAAACCAAATCTGTACCTAATCCATTATCCATTGAAACCATCAAAACAGGGTCTTATATGAAAATATTGGATCCATCTTACATTCTTAGTTCTAATTATACTAATTTTTAGTAGCTTTAACTATAAGAACCTGACTTTCGATGGTCGAAACGGTCCCCATTTGAAATTGAATTTGTCAAAACCATCCAAACGAGTTCTTATATGCAACAAATGTAGTCATTTTTTCATTTGATCGTTTTTTAACTTATATTTACATTACACTTCTGTTCTTATTCCTATCTATACTCATTAAACTTGTATAATTCGGTTTAAAACCGAATCCATTGCAACTACAAATCGGGTTCTTAGATGCAAGTATAGTATCCATTTTTTTTTTTTTTAATTTAATCATTTTTGTTGCTTATAACTAACATTAAACTTGCAATCTTAGGTCCAGTTTGGGAATGTTTCCTAAACTGTTTTTGGGGCCAAAAGTGATTTCAAACTGGGTCTAGGGTGTTTGGTAAAATTTTAGGGAAGTGCTTTTGGTCACTTTTGGCTTGCCAACATCAATTTTAAGAAGCTTTTAGAAAATTATTTCCGGTTCTCACAGCACTTTTAAAAATCAGTTTACCAAACACTTAGTTGATTCTTCTCACATTAGATCCAAAAGTAATTCTTCCCATAGCATAACCAAAAGCAATTCCCCTCACAGCACATCAATACCAAACTAGGCCTTAGTCTGGTTATTAGTTGGTTGGTTTCCAATTAACATCTTTGGAAGCAAAAAGCTATATATTGCTATACACATCAGTATTCTATATGGTTCTTCAAACTGTATCTGTATTATATTTATATGCTATGTTTAGTATCATTCAACTTGACTACAGATTGTTTGCTATAAAAAGAGTAAATATTCAGAAGTAGGGTTTATTCTACAGGAGTACATAGAAAATTTTGGAGCTTTGTTAGTTTGAGAAAAGTTTCAGGACAGCAAAGAGAATTCAAGTCTGAGAAGTTTTCATTGGACTAAAAATTGATGGTGCAGTTTGGGCAATGGGCTTCTAATTTCAATATTGTTTTTGGTGGTCACAGTTTAAGAATCAAACACCTTACATGGGCCTAGCTAGATTCCCCATTCAGGTTTAGATACTACTCACGAGCTTCAATTTTATTTTATAAAAATTTGACTACTTGAATATAAAACAGAGAAGTTTTGTCGGTGATCGAAATGATAGGGAATCATCATGTGCACAAACATTGAACGTATACAACAAGCACGTGCTGCCCATTCATTTAAGAACAGGTCGGTCTCTGTTAAACAGTTGCACTTCATGCAATGTTTCTTTCTTGGCCATGTCAAATTTATTTTGTCCACAAATGCACGCTTCAACTAAACCTCTGCTGTCACAAGAAGTTGGATTATGTGAACGTGTAAGAAGCTTATCTAACGTTAGAGATCTTATCGAGAAATTTGTTTTACAGTGGTACCAAACGGGTCAAGATTGAGTCTGATGGAACTTATAATCGAGAACAAACCGTATATATACAGTTCAGATATCTATTTTTATAATACTAAAAAGGAATCCCTACACTTGTATTTATCCTATCGAAATCAAATATTATATACGTGGCCTGAATATCTAATTCCACAACACTAAAAATAAAACTTCTCACATATGTTAATAATATGAATATGACGGGATTTGAACTTTCCGCTGCTAGCGTGAAGGGGAGGTGCACCTGCAGAGAAGATTTGCAAAACTAAGACAATATTAATTAGATTATTAAATATAATATTGCAAGAAGAAGACACAAAGATACTACAAAGTTGTAATACAAAACCAAGCATCTCTCAAATTCAATTGTAGCAGAAAATCAAGAAGCTAGAGCTAACTATAAACTCTAATGGAAGACCAAACCAGCACACAAATGATCATGAATCAAAGAAAAGGTAGAAGATTGGTGCTATTTCCTCTACCATTACAAGGGCACATAAATCCAATGCTACAACTAGCAAACATTCTCCATTCACATGGCTTCTCCATCACCATTATACACACCAACTTCAACTCTCCAAACCCTTCAAACCACCCCCATTTCACCTTCCATTTCATCTCCGAAAACCTCTCTGAAACCGAGCTTCGGACCTCCTCGGATAATTTGCTTGCTCTTGTTGCTCTTCTCAACACCCGATGTGTGGAGGCTTTCCATGATTGCTTGGACAAGTTAATGAATCATCAGGAGGAGGAGCCTGTTGCTTGCTTGATCTCTGATGCTATTCTTCCATTCACTCAAGCTGTTGCTGACAAGCTTAAGCTTCCAAGGATTGTGTTGAGGACTGGTGGTGCTTCTTCTTTTGTTGTTTTTGCTGCTTTTCCACTTCTCAGGGAAAGAGGCTACCTCCCCATACAAGGTATACAACAACTTCATTACAACCTTTTATGTAAATTGTCAAGTTACCTTTTCTGCTGATTCCCTTTGATTTTCTATTGAAATTAGTATTTCCATTTTTATAAAGAATTTTATTCCTGATTTGTGTGTCTGGTTCGCCTAACTTGATTCTCAACGTATTATAATAAACACTGAAATCCCAAATGAGGAATTAAGCAATTTTTCCCTCATTGAGATTTCTGCTTAGTAAACGATTCTGATTAGCAATTCCATTTCCAGAAAGAACTTTATTCCTAATCGATCTTTGTGTGGAGTTCACGTAACTTTACTCTGGAATCCCAAATGAGGAATTAAGTTCCATTTCCATCGTTCAGATTTCTGCTTAGTAAGCTATCCCTAATAAGCTAGAAAACAAATGAATTCAAGAGATATTATTAGGCCGGCAACAATATTATGAAAATGAACCAATTGCTATAGCTTGTGCTCTCATTGTGTGCATGGTTTGAATTAATTTTTTTACCTGGTATCATATATATCAGATTCCAAATTAGAAGAGCCAGTGGTAGAGCTTCCACCTCTGAAGGTGAAAGACCTTCCGGTGATCGAAAATTGTGATCCACAAACACTTGATCAAGTGGTAGATGGAATGGTAAATGGTGCCAAGGTCTCTTCAGGACTCATTTGGAACACATTTGAAGGACTTGAACAATCATCACTTGACACACTTGGTCAAAAATTTTCAATCCCAATTTTCCCAATAGGTCCATTTCACAAAATCTTTTCAACTTCTTCTTCAAGTAGCAGCAGCCTGTTGAAACAAGATCAAAGCTGCATTTCTTGGCTAGACAAACAAGCACCCAAATCAGTTATCTATGTAAGCTTTGGAAGCATTGCCGCTATAAATGAAAATTATTTTTTGGAGGTAGCTTTTGGGCTAGCCAACAGCAATAAACCATTTTTATGGGTGGTTCGACCTGGGTTAACAGCTGGTTCGGATTGGCTTGAGCTACTGCCAAGTGGGTTTATACAAAAACTAGCTGGGAGAGGACACATTGTGAAATGGGCTCCTCAACAGGAGGTCCTGGCTCACTCTTCAGTGGGTGCATTTTGGACTCACAATGGATGGAATTCAACATTGGAGAGCATATGCGAAGGAGTCCCTATGATTTGCATGCCTTGTTTCACTGACCAAAGAGTCAATGCAAGATATGTGAGTGATGTTTGGAGAGTTGGATTGCAATTGGAGAATGGTAATCTTGAGAGAGGAGAGATAGAGAAGTTAATTAGAAAATTAATGGTGGAGAAAGAAGGGGAGGAGATTAGAGAACGAATTTTGCGTCTAAAAGAGAAAGCAAGTCTTTGTTTGAAGGAGGGTGGCTCTTCTTATGAATCCATTAATAGTTTGGTTAGTCATATTTTGTCATTAGATTCATTTACTTTTCATTCTCATTAACTCTTATGGTTCTATGTAATTTCATTTAAGCACTAGATAATTCAGTTTTTAGTATAATATTGTGTAATATATGCAATATATGCAATATTATCGTTTATATAATTGCAATATATGCAAAAGGCTTGAAGTTCGAATCTCTTTACGAGTACCTATATGATCAAATATTATAGTTTTCTGTTTTTCAAGATTGTAGAGTTGGATGGGGGTTTCACTTTTGAATTTGAGTTCCCTAAGTGGGTTCAGAGAATTACCGGATTATAAATATATATATATATATATATATATATTTATATATGTCTTCACTTGGTACACTTTGTTTGATAGATACAATCACACATACATATTCTTTAAGATAATCAGAAATTTTAATATATGTTTGTCGAAATGCACGTAATTTGAAATCAGTTTTACTTGTTGAAGTACATACACTGTAAATTATTCATCAAGAGGGTTCCTCAAATCATATTGCCCTGTTGTCAGCTTTGTACAATGCCCTGCTTTATAAGAAGCTGCTTGCTTGCTGGGGTTCGTGAATCATGTACAAGTACAATAATGGTGAATATTGAACCAGCTGTCCTCTATTTCTTACTGTAAGTCTGTAACCTTATGACTGTTAACGTTTATGGTTCCCGCGTCTAGGCAGCTATGCTGCGATGTATATTTTTCTTGTCATTTCCGTAATTCCAACGACATATTATAGACTCAAATCATGTATTGTTTTCTCTCGAAAGCAGAAAGCCATTCGAACATCAGTTCCTTCCACTTTAAAAAGGAACTTATCCGAGTTTTCTAGATATATTGACACATCCTCATAATATGCCACCATCAAACCACACCGGGTTGATTTTAGTCTTTTGTATTAATCGTAACACTAAATTACTCTAAAACATGCCTTCAAACAAAGACTTGATATTTTAGGGCGCATCTTGTAACGTTTTTCAAAGCTGTTTTTGTTTTTGTTTTTCGAAAATAAAAACGAAAACGAAAATAGTGTTTATGGTTTTAGTTTCGTAATCTAAATACACGTCTGGTAGCATATCCTGGAAGTTGGATTCCGAATATAAAAACATAAAAAACGCTTCTGGTATCATTTTACAGGCCAAAATTAATGAGTTGAATTTTTTTTTTGGTCAGATATGGGCAACGCCCAGAATAAGAAGAGAAGAATTTATTTGATTTCTCTTTCCATACACAACCAAGGCCTAAATTGTTCCAAAATATCAAAAATTGCCAATAAAGTGATCTGAAAGATATTTATTATATATATATTTTTAGCTTATTTTAATTGAAGTACCAACAACTAGCTTTCTCAATTAAAAGTCTCAAGGGTCGTTTGTTTTTTCCACTTATAACTTAATGAGTCTGAATCATAATTATTAAGTTGTTTTGTTTGTTTTTTTAAGTTGTCAAACAACTTAAAAATACCAAAAAACAACTTAAAATAAAAAGTAAAAAATGCTGACTTTTCACTTAATTGTAAATCACTTAATTGCATTAAATGCAATCCAAAATCTTTTCTTCCGACACTGTCCTCCATATATAACATATCTCAAATTTTATCATAATTATATATTGTATATAAATTTTTATTTTAATATATTGCTTATTTAAATAGCTTTAAAAAAAAAAAAAAAAAAACCCTAATCACTTCTTCTTATATTGGTGTTTAATATCAATACTTTATTATAATATTAGTGTGATGTATTTGTATATTATTATTTTTAGAGTATTTTGTGTGAGTTTTCATGCTGTCTTTTTCATTTTTTGAAAAAAAAAAAAAACTTTTCTTTTCTTAATAAAAATAAAGTTTGTTTGTAATCAAAGAAGAAGATAATGATCATATGCGTTCATATAATAATAATTATTTTTGAATTGTACGTTTTTATTCTATATTATATGTATAATTGTTTAATATGGGTATAGATGTAAAATTACTTCTTTTCAGACAATTTTATTTTTAAAAAAACAAACATGTTGATAGTATATTCAGATGTGAGAAAAAAAAAAAAAACAAACATATCGTTCAAATTTAGGTTTCAGTCACTATTCAGTCTTCAGTAAAATTCAGGACTATTCAGTTTTCAGACAAAAAAACAAACGACCCTTTGGTCTCTCTCTCAATTTCCTACATTCCATTTCTCTCTCTCTTGCCTATCCCATTTTTCTTTTTGTTGAATTTCTCATTTCTCACAGCTTTTTGATTTGGTCGAATGGCCTCTCTCTTTAATCTCTAGCTTCATTTCATTTCTTTGATTCTCTATTATTTTATGTATTTCTTTTTCCACTAGTCATAGACTCATAGGCAACACCAAGGCTGGAGGAGGATCGTGAGATCCTCCTTTGGCCTTGGAGGAGCAAATCGGAGAAGAAGAAGAAGTTGAAGATGAAGCAAAGGAAGAAGAAGAGTGAAGAAGAAGAGTGACAATGGAGAGTCGAAGAAGAAGAAAAAATGAAAAAAAAAAAGGTGAGTTATTTTTATTTAAAGTGAAAAACAAAATGAAAAACAACTGAAACTTATTTTTCAAAATTTTCACTTTTAATATTGATGTTGTTTTTGTTTTGAAAATAAAATGAAAAATAAAATAGAAAACGGTAACGAACGCATATTCGAAATCATTTTTGGAAAATAAAAACAAAAACAGCCTTGTAAAACAGTACTAGACAAGGCCTCATATAATTATTCATATGAAATATGTGTTTTAGTATACAAAAACGACTCAAATCACTTGGTCAAAATGATATCCCAATTTATGTTTAACCAACCATATTGAGACACGTGTCTACATTTAATTTAATTATTTTTTTTCAACTTTTTCCATAGATGTAGACACATATCCCAATTTAGTTGATTGGATACAAATTGGAACACCATTTTGGACAGGTGATACGAGTCAATACAAAACAAACAAAAATGTTCTATTCAATAATAATTGAGTTGTCCGATCTAGGATGATATATATATATATATTATACGGAAAATTTGCTATTAGGATACCCTGATAGAATTATATAAGGACATTGAATGTGAACCACTCGTTTTACATACTTTGACTTGGTATGTATGCACTTGTCAAATCACTTTTATAAATGAGTGACTCACATTCAATATCCTGATAAAGTTATATAAGAATGTCCTGATAGGAACGAGATCATGTATATATATATATATATATATATATATATATAACGTGTGCACTGACGAAACTTACACAACCACCACTGGTGGATGAAAAACTTAGTGCATCCGATGAAATAAGCCTATATAAGTGAATGGGAGAGAGAAAGGAAATCAGATTTCTCTTTTCTGATTTAGGGTTTCATATTGCTCTTTCTCTCTCTCAAAAAGTCTCTTGTGGCTGTGAGATTCCTTTGTTGACCTTTTACCAGATCGAGTGAGGTTATAGGTTTGAAATCAGTTGTATTGATAGATTGAGGTTTCAGTTGTATTGATAGGTTATATGTTGTTCTTGCTTCTTTTTGTTTTTAGATTCGCAGATTCTTGTTGGTACTGCTTCTGTTTGTTTTCTTGCGTTTCCGTGAGTGAATCTTGCAGGTTCCAAAACAAAAAAGGCTTGTTAGGGTTTCGTGTGCAAACCGAAAACCAAAACGAAAATTTCACGGAGAACCATGGAGATCATTCCCATCTCCAACGACAAAAGAAACGGCGACTGGTTCTGTTTCCACTGCCTTTACAAGGCCACCAAATCGCCATCGACTTGACCACAAAGTATCATCATCACCGCCAAACTACAAACACAATAGATTCACAATTAAAAAAAAAAAAAATTAAAAAAAAGTAAACCAACACCAAAGAAAAATAAATTTCCACGGAACCAAAAACATGAAATTTTTGTTTTTTGAAACCCTAACCGCCGCCATCACTCACTCGTTCTCAGTCCTTAACACCATTAGCCCTATTCGGTCGGTCATCTTCTCCAGCCTTCCGTAAGCTTCTGGTCTTGTCGTCGGTTGTTCTGCCGTCATTCACTTTTCTCCGTCATAGATCTAGGTTCCGCGTGAGTATCTTGACAACCGATGATGAGTTATGGTGGATTAGGTTTGTAGGAGATGATGATGATGATTTCGTTACGTGAAGGAACTGGTAAAATTCCATCTGATGGATGGATTCAACGATAAAAGGAAGAGAGAGAAAGAGAGAACATGATCTTTTTTTTTTTTTTTTTGCATACTTGAGAAAGAGAAGCCCGCAGATTTGGCGCTAATGGCTTTTTCAATCGAGTGATGTTGTTGTAGCCAAACAATAAAAGAAAGCATATGAACAAGAGAGAGCGAGAGAGAAAATTTAAAGGAGAGAGATATATATATATATATATATATTAATTTTTAAATAGGAAAATATAACTATTTTTTTAAATTTTTAAATAGAACAATATTAATTTGTAAATTACTATTATACCCTTTAGTTATATAAGATTCTAGAACATTTAATGTTATTTACTTTTTTACCCTCGTTGACTTGACGGAACCCTAACGGAATTGGACGGTAGGGACTAAAATACGTATTGTCAGAGAAATGGTGGACTAAAAATTACAATACCAAAAATCGTGGACTAAACGCAGATTAAGGAAAGCTATAAGGACTAAAATACGATTTTCCATATATATTATTGTGCACTGACGAATTTTTTTTTTTTTTTTTGTGTGACAGCTCCATAGAGCAAAAACAGGGGAAAAGACAGGAACCCAGATACAACTGGGGAAACAACAAAACATACCAAAGAAACCAAACACTAGCTTTGTAAGACGACGTAAAATCAATATATATATATATATATATATATATATATATATATATATATATATAAATTTTCTATCGTAAGTGTATACGAAACTTACACAACCACCACTCGTGATCACTGTCATCATCAATGCAGCTAACATGGAATCTGTTAAAATGGGTAAGCCCATCTCGCAAATTGGTTGGCCAAGTAAGAAGCCCAAGCTGATAATCGGTCAGTGGATTTTTTTTTTTTTTATATTTTTATTTTTCCTATAAAAAAAATGAAAAATCTAATAACAAATAAATCTAGTTCGACCCGGGTTAACAGTTGGTTGGGATTGGCTTGAGCTACTGCCAAGTGGGTTCATACAAAAACTAGGTGGGAGAGGACACATTGTGAAATGAGCTCCTCAACAGGAGGTCCAGGTTCACTCTTCAGTGGGTGCATTTTGGACTCACAATGGATGGAATTCAACATCGGAGAGCATAAGTGAAGGAGTCCCTATGATTTTCATGCCTTGTTTCACTGACCAAAGAGTCAATGCAAGATATGTGAGTGATGTTTGAAGAGTTGGATTGCAATTGGAGAATGGTAATCTTGAGAGAGGAGAGATAGAGAAGTTAATTAGAAGATTAATGGTGGAGAAAGAAGGGGAAGAGATTAGAGAAAGAATTTTGTGTCTAAAAGAGAAAGCAAGTCTTTGTTTGAAGGAAGGTGGTTCTTCATATGAATCCATTAATAGTTTGGTTAGTCATATTTTGTCATTAGATTCATTTACTTTTCATTCTCATCAACTCTTATGGTTCTATGTAATTTCATTTAAGCACTAGATAATTCAGTTTTTAGTATAATATTGTGTAATATATGCAATATATGCAATATTATCGTTTATATAATTGCTCTGTTGTCAGCTTTGTACAATGCCCTGCTTTATCAGAAGCTGCGTGCTTGCTGGGGTTCATGAATCATGTACAAGTACAATAATGGTGATTGAACCAGTGGTCCTCTATTTTTTACTGTATATGGCTGTTAACGTTTATGGATCCAGCGTCTAGGCAGCTATGCTGCGATGTATATTTTTCTTGTCATTTCTGTAATTCCAACAACATATTAATATATTATAGTTGAGGAAATACCATTTTTTAATCAAAAATTAAGGGTCTTTATTGTTTTTGTCGGAATTAGTAAACCGATTGTTTTTGTCAAAACAATCCATTGTAGAGACATAATTGCCCCTCTTTTTATTTTATTTTAAATACCTCTTCTCTTTCATTTATGCAGAATATTTTTTTCCTCTCTCTCTATCTCATCTCACGCCTTCTTCTTCTTCTTCCTCTCCTTCTCTCTTTCTCTCCTCTTCTCTTAACCGTCTTTCTCACTTTCTCTTCTTCTTCTTCTTCTTCTTTTTCTTCTTCTTCTTCTCCTTCTCTTTCTCTTTTTTTTTTTTTTCCATATTTTTTAAAAATTTTCAGATTTTTTAAAAATAAAAATTTTCAAATTTGGTGGATTTGTGTGTTAGTTGTTGATTTTAAGGGTGGTTGTGCTTAAGTTTGGGTATTGTTTGTTTTAAAAAAAATTCAAATTTTTCTTTGCTTAAAAAAATTTCCAGATTTTTTTTTAAAAAAAATTAGGTTTTTTTTTTTTTTTTTTTTTTAATGTTGAAAAATTTCTAGATTTTTTTAGATTAAACACACCAATGGAAAACGAATTAAACACACCAGGCAAACGAATTAAACACATCAAGGCAAAAATGACTAAACACATCAGGCAAAAACGACTAAACACACCAGACAAAAATGACTAAATACACAAGGGCAAAAACAATTAAACACACCAGGATAAAACTCATTAAACACACCAGGCAAAATGATTAAACATATCAAGACAAAACGAATTAAACAAATCAGACAACCTAATTAAACACACCTAGTGTGTATAGTCGGTTATGCCTGATGTGTTTGTTTTGCCTGATGTGTTTAAGTCCCTTTTGCTTGGTGTGTTCAGTCTTTTTTGTCTGGTGTGTTTAATTCCTTTTTGCCTAGTGTGTTTAGTCATTTTTTGTTTGGTGTGTTTAGTCTTTTTTACCTAGTGTGTTTAGTTCCTTTTTTGCTAGGTGTGTTTAGTCATTTTTGTCTGGTGTGTTAAATTTCTTTTTGTCTGGTGTGTTTAGTCGTTTTTGTCTGGTGTGTTTAATTAATTTTTCCTAGTGTGTTTAGTTTTTTTTGCCTGATGTGTTTAATTGGTGGTCTGGTGTGTTTAATTGAACAAAATTTGGAAAAAAAAATAAATTCAAAAATGATCTAAAAAATTTCATTCATAAAAACAACTACCACACTTACAAATTTTGAAAAAACAAAAAAACGAAATATGGAAAAATGTCTTTGAAGTTTTTTTTTAAAAAAAAATCTGGATTTTTTATAAAAAAAATATGGAATTTTTAAACAAAACAAGATCTGGAAATACACTAAACACACCAGGTAAAAATGACTAAACACACTAGGTAAAATGACTAAACACACCAGGCAAAAAGGAATTAAACACACCATGCAAAAATGACTAAACACACTAGGCAAAAAGGAATTAAACACACCAGACAAAAAGATTAAACACACAAAGCAAAAAAGACTTAAACACACCAGACAAAAACGACTAAACACACCAGGTGTATTTAATTAGGTTGTCTGGTGTGTTTAATTCGTTTTGCCTTGATGTGTTTAATTATTTTGCCTGGTGTGTTTAATTATTTTGCCTGGTGTGTTTAATTATTTTGCTTGGTGTGTTTAATTGTTTTTGTCCTGGTGTGTTTAATTCATTTTGCCTTGTGTGTTTAATTTGTTTGTCTGGTGTGTTTAGTCGTTTTTGCCTGGTGTATTTAGTTGTTTTTGCCTTTGTGTGTTTAATTCGTTTGGCTGGTGTGTTTAATTTGGAAAAATCTGGAAATTTTTTAAAATATTGAAAATTTTAAACATAAAAAAACCTAATTTTAAAAAAAAAAAACTGGAAATTTTTTTAAACAAACCAAAATCTAAATATTTTTTTTAAACAAACAATACCTAAACTTAAGCACAACCACCCTTAAAATCAACAACTAACACACAAATCTAAACGTTTTTAAATCTGAAAATTTTTCAAAATAAAAAAGAAAAACTGAATTTTTTAAAAAAAATATGGTATTTGGATTAAAAATGAGAAGCTTGAGAGAGGAGATCTAGAGAGGAGATTTGAGTTGCAAAAAAAAAAATTATGGTGGAGAGAGGAGAGAGGTGTGAGATCCGATGGAGAGAGAGAGAAAGAAGAGATTGAGGAGAGAAAGAAGAAAAGAAAATATTCTAGAGAAAATGAGAGAGAGAGAAGATGTAAAGAAGAAAAATATTAATTTCATTTAATTTTTTTTAATCATTTCTGAATGAAGGGCCCTTTTGTCCCAAAAGTGGATTGTTCGATAAAAACAATAAACCTCATTAATTTTTGACTAGTTTCCATTTTCACCCTATTATAGATCAAATCATGTATTGTTTTTCCATGGAAAGTGGAAAGCCATTCAAATAATATTATTGTTCCTTCCACATCAGTTTTCTAGATATATTGACACATCCTCATAATATTCAATAATAATTGAGTTGCCCAATCTAGGATGAAAAATAAATAAATAAATAAATATATATATATATACACCGTTCTTTTCTTCTCAATGTATTTAGTGTATTCTGATATAACTCCATCAGTGCGTTGTATGTGGGTCATAAATTATAAATAAGTTTTGACAAGTGCATACAATTTGAGTCAAAGCATGTAAATTTAATGGTCCACATCCAATGCACTGATGGAGTTATATCAGGACGTACTGACTTGAAAACTTTTCTATATAACGTGTGCAGTGACAAAACTTACACAACCACCGCTGGTGATCACTGTGGCATCACTGTCATCATACAAGGGGGCAAGTTTTCACTGGTTGTGGGAGATTTTGGTGCTGACTCATGAGATAAGCCTATATAAGTGGATGGGAGAGAGAAAGGAAATCAGATTTCTCTTTTTAAAATTTCATGGAGAACCATGGAGATCAATCCCATCTCCAACGACCAAAGAAACGGCGACTGGTTCTGTTTCCACTGCCTTTACAAGGCCACATCAACCCAATGCTTCAGCTTGCAAGCATTCTCTACCACAAAGCTGGCTTTTCAATCACAATAATTCACACAAACTTCAACTCTCCAAACTCTTCCAACTACCCTCACTTCAGCTTCCTTTCAATCCCGGATGGCTTGTCAGAGACCGAAGCCTCCACCGCCGACATAATCGCCTTCTGTATTCTTCTCAATGTCAAGTGTGTTGTACCATTTCATGATTGCTTGGCAGAGCTGCTTGGTGGTGGTGGTGGTGATGATGATGATGTTGCCTGTTTGATCACTGATGCTGTTTGGTATTTCACTCAAGCTGTTGCTGATAGCCTGAAGCTTCCCAGGATTGTGTTACGTACTAGTAACGTCTGCTCTTTCAATGCTTTCGCAGCCATTCCTCTTCTTTATGAGAAGGGTTGCCTTCCAATGCAAGGTATCTTAAAATTTCCGATCTTTACCTGTCAACTTAAGCCTTTTTATTTAGTATATATAAATATTTCTGATTGACAGAATTTTGTTTTTACATCCTCACAGATTTTCAATTTGAAACACCGGTGCTAGAGATTCCACCACTGAGATACAAAGATATTCCTATTATCGAAACACATGATCCTGAGAATCTCTATAGATTTTTAAAAGACATGGTTAAACAGACCAAGGTCTCTTCAGGAATTATCTGGAACTCATTTCAAGAACTTGACGAACTTGCACTGACCAACCTGAAACGGGAATTTCCCATCCCAAATTTCCCAATTGGCCCATTTCACAAGTACTTTCCAGCTTCTTCAAGTAGTTTACTAGCACAAGACCAAACTTCAATTTCCTGGCTAGACAAACAGCCACCCAAATCTGTAATCTATGTAAGCTTCGGAAGTCTTGCGGGTGTCAACGAGACAGAGTTTCAGGAAATAGCTTGGGGACTAGCCAACAGCAAGCTGCCATTCCTGTGGGTGGTTCGACCTGGATTAGTCCGTGGAACTGAATGGCTCGAACCATTGCCGAAAAATTTCCTGGAAATGCTAGATGGAAGAGGTCACATAGTGAAATGGGCACCACAACAAGAAGTACTAGTTCATTCTTCTGTAGGGGCATTTTGGACACACAATGGATGGAATTCAACATTGGAAAGTATATGTGAAGGGGTTCCAATGATTTGCCAACCTTGTTTTGGTGATCAATTGGTGAATGCAAGGTATGTTTGTGATGTTTGGAGGTTTGGGTTGCATTTGGAAAAAAAGCTGGAGAGAGGAGAGATTGAAAGGGCAATTAGAAGAGTAATCCTGGAAGCTGAGGGTCAGAAGATGAGAGAGAGAATCATGATTTTGAAGGACAAGATGGATATTTGTTTAAAGAGAGGAGGTTCTTCATATCAATCTCTAGAGAGCTTGATTAGTTACATTATGTCATTCTAATATGTTTTCAATCTTCCATTTGTTGAATCTCTAATAAAATTTTGGATTGTCCAAACTAGTTTGGTGATTCTCTCAGAATATATTCATAAAAGCCTTAATATACTTTCTTCGGTTACCTGTAAAACGCATTTTCACTCTATCTTGAAAAATGTATATTGACTTTTGAATCTAACAAACACTTGATCAAGTGGTAGATGGAATGGTAAATGGTGCCAAGGTCTCTTCAGGACTCATTTGGAACACATTTGAAGGACTTGAACAATCTTCACTTGACACACTTGGTCAAAAATTTTCAATCCCAATTTTCCCAATAGGTCCATTTCACAAAATCTTTTCAACCTCTTCTTCAAGTAGCAGCAACCTGTTGAAACAAGATCAAAGTTGCATTTCTTGGCTAGACAAACAAGCACCCAAATCAGTAATCTATGTAAGCTTTGGAAGCATTGCTGCTATAAATGAAAATCATTTTTTTGGAGATAGCTTTTGGGCTAGCCAACAGCAATCAGCCATTTTTATGGGTGGTTCAACCCGGGTTAACAGTTGGTTCAGATTGGCTTGAGCTACTGAGTACCCCAAATCTGGACAAAAGAACATTACTCTTTTTATATATATTTAATTTCTTGGAGCAGTTGCATTAACAACATAGAGCATTATGATATGCGTTTTTGTTGTTTTGCGTGAAATAACTTTGTTTTATCTGTGTTATTTATTGCATTACAAATGAAATGTTTGTTTTTATTTGAGTGAATCTGTGTTATTTAATTGTCTTTTGATGTTTAAACAGTGAATTTGTGAAGTTTTTGCAGTTGGGTTTGTGCTATATAGATATATTCAAATATGTTTTGGGTTTGGTTTTTAATTGAATCATTTAAATGTATTAGGTAGCTAAATACCATGACTGGTTTTGAAGAAGGAAGTCGTATAAATACTTCAACGGATAATGGGAATAATGAAGTAGGAGATGTTGAACCAATTGTTAGGTCGTATTTTGGAAGAAGAAGTATATGCTACTGAACAAGTAGATGACAAAGAGCCAGTAGCACTGTTTTGATTTTTTCTTATGTTTTGGATTTTTAGATTTGGATTACGATTGATAGTAGTATGTAAAAATTGTTTTATTTGGATTGAGTTTAAAAATTGTTTTATTTAGATTAATTGTTTTAATAGTATTTTAAATATTTTTGTTTGTAAAAATTGTAACCCAATGAATTAGGTAAAAAATGTGTAAACAAATCCGGGACAAAATTCTTATACAACTCAGGGTAAAAAATGTGTTAAAATTTCGGATAAAAGATATGGGTCAAAATTCAGATCCAAATTAGGGTAAAAAATGAGTAAAAATATCGGGTCAAACTCCGAGTCAAAATTGGATTCAAATCTGGGTCCAATATGGGTAACAACTAACAAATTGACAATACGGGTCAAAGGACGGGTTTAGGTAAAGCCCTGTTTTTAGTGGGCCGGATTCCAACCCTAACCGTATGCAAAATATTCTTATTTAGATTGAGTTTAAGCTCTTTGAAATTATAAAGGCTTTTTAAGGGCTTGGGCCCTCGAATTGCCAAATCAGAAAGAAAAAAAAAAATGAGGGAACCACAGAATTACAACCGAACTCGACACTCCGCCGAGACAACTGAACTAACACATGAGGGATAATCTTCCAGCCAAAACAGATCCTCCACACAAGAGAAGCCGTTTTTAGCTAACAAATGGGCTAATTGATTCGCTTTTCTAGGAACGAAACTAACCGAAACACAATGAGCCAAAACCAACTGGTTTTGGACCTCAGAGACAACCATCCCAACCTTAGACTGAAGCGACGCTGTACCATTAATCCACCCAACAACAACTGCAGCATCAGATTCAATCATGCAAGGATATAACCCTGTGTCAAACGCAAACTGAAGACCACGCTGAATAGCTACAGCTTCAGCTATTTGGGGAGAGAAAGTGGCAAATAGATTTTGAGAAGATGAGGCCATAACAAAACCTTCCCAATCCCTAATCACAATACCAACACCCACCAGTCGCCCAGCTGAATTAATGGCAGCATCACAATTCACTTTGTACATACCTGGGTCCGAAGGCTTCCAAATGGGACTATGAGGCACAGATTGCACAGGTAATCTGTCAACCAAACCCGCATTGTGAAATTCATCTATGTAGCAGCGAGCCCAATCAACAATATTAACAGCCCTGTCAGCAATAATCAAATCAATAAAGCATAGCATTGTGTATAATTTTAATCCAGAATTATCTAAGTCAAGGTCAAGTAAAAATCGGTGGAAAATAAAAATAAAGCAAGAAACGCAATGTCGGTGGAAAAGTTGAGGGAAGCTTCCACGAAGCTGTTTGCCATCCACCATTGAGTCAAGGTCAAGGAAAATAAAAACAGATTTCACCACCTAAACATCTCAACGTATCACTCTCTGATCATCGATGGCACTGACTTCGAGTCCTTCTTCTTCTTCTGCTCCTCTATTCAAATATGATGTTTTTCTCAATTTCAGAGGAGAGGATACCCGCTACAATTTTACCAGTCATCTTCATAAAGCTTTCCGTGACAAAAAAATTCAAACTTTCATTGATTAGAAACTCAACAGAGGATATGAAATTTCCCCATCTCTTCTGGAAGCAATTGAAAAGTCCCAGATTTCCGTTATCATTTTCTCGAGAGACTATGCATCTTCCAAATGGTGTCTGGAAGAACTTGTGAAGATCCTTGAATGCAGGGAAAAGAACAACCAGGTTGTGATACCAGTTTTCTATGGGGTAGATCCATCGAATGTAAGGCATCAGACTGGGAGTTTTGCAAAAGCATTTGCTGACCATGAACATCGTTTTAAGGAGAGTTTAGATCAAGTGCAGACATGGAAGGATGCTCTCAAGAAAGCGGCCAATCTTTCTGGGTGGCATTCAAGTACCAATAAGTAAGTGATAATTCTCTTATAACAATTATTTATATCAAGTTTATTATATTTATTATATGTTGAAGAGAGAAAGAGATAGATCATAGATGTTGCCTATTTCTTTGATAACAAAAGAATAGTAACGTTATTTCAAATGCGTACAGTAGTCGGTATTATTAATTCGAATTAAAATTACTTTGTCTTTAATCATTTTTGATTTTTTACGACTTAATGCTAATTGCTGATAATATTTCTTAGGTTTGAGTCTGTGCTTGTTGAGGATATTGTCAATGATGTTTTGAAGAGACTTAATGACTTGTCCTCAAATGATACCACTGATTTTGTTGGTCTAGATTCAAAGGTTAAGGAAATTGAATCCTTGTTATGCATTGGGACTGACGATGTCCGTAGTGTAGGAATTTGGGGCAGCGGTGGTATTGGCAAGACAACTCTTGCGAGAGCTGTATTCAACAAAATCTATCATCAATTTGAAGGTTTTTACTTCATTGACAATATTAGGGAACGATTAGACCAACGTGGTGGACTAAATCTCTTGGGGCGGGAACTTGTTTCTACTATATTAGGGGATGAAAATGGAAACATAGGCACTTTTGTCAGGGGACACAACTTCACAAGAAATAGACTTGGTCGCAAGAACATTCTCATTTGTTTTGATGACGTGAATGATTTCAAACAAATAGAAATTTTAATCGAAAGTCTTCATAATAGTCTCGGTTCAAGAAGCAGGGTGATGATAACAGCAAGAGATAGACAAATGCTTAAAATTTGTAGAGTGAATCATAAATATGAGGTTCAGAAATTACCTCATTTTCATGTTCTTGAGCTTTTTTGTTGCTATGCCTTCGAACAGAACCATCCTCCAGCTGATTTTGTGGAGCTGTCACAAAGGGTAGTAACACATGCTGGGGGCATTCCATTAGCTTTGAAAGTTTTGGGATCATTTTTGTTTGGTAGGCCAAAAAAAGTGTGGGAAAGTACAATTATTAAACTAGAGAGGGTTCCTGACAAAGATATCCAAAAATTATTGAAAATAAGTTATGATGAACTAAATGATGAAGAGCAAATGATATTTTTAGATATTGCATGTTTTCTTAAAGGGAGAGACATTGATTTTGTAAAACAATTCTTGGACGTTAGTGGCTTCTGTACCGAGATTGAATTAAGTGTTCTCATTGATAAGTCTTTGATAACTATATCAAACAATAAAATAACAATACATGATTTGTTACAAGCATTGGGTAGAGAAATTGTTCGACAAGAAGCTATTCATGATCCTAACAAACGCACTAGAGTATGGCAGCAGGAGGATGTCTATCGTGTATTAAACGAAAATAAGGTAATCCCTTTACCTTTTCTTTTAGAAAAATACATCTTGAGAATAACATTTATGTTGATCCTTATAAAAAATAAAAAAATAAAAAAATAAAAAAATATCTTTGTTATTCTCTTTGTTATATGTTAATAGTTTATTGTATATATACCTTTTTTTTTACTTCGGAGGGGGATTTGATCTTGTTTACCAATAGTTCATATCAACAGTTTATTGCATACCTTACCTTAACATGTTCCTACTAAATATTTAAAGCTAACTTACCCTTTTTGATTATTTATCAGGCAGTTGAATCTGTTGTCGGTATCTCTTTTGATATGACAAAAATAAGAAACATACACTTAAAATTTGATATTCTAACGAAGATGCATAAACTGAGATTCTTGGAATTCCACAGATCAAGTTATGCATTAACAGTTTTTCGGGGCCTTGAATCTGTTTTCATTAAGCTTGGACATCTCCGGTGGCAAGCTTACCCGTCCAAATCATTCCAGTCGTACTTTCAGCCCACAAATCTTGTAATTCTCATTTTGCCCTCTAGCCTCGTGGGTATTCAAGGTTTGGGTATTCAAGGTTTCAGTGGTTTGAATTCTCTTGAACAACTTGAATTCTATCAATGCTCAAATCTGAAGATGTTACCTGAGATGCCAAAACTGAATGAGTTGCCTAATGATATAGGAGCTTTAGAATCTTTGGAGGTACTCTACCCTGAGGTGGATCTTATAAGAGAATTTCTGTCATCTATTATATATTTGAAGAAACTGGAATATCTATTTCTAAGGTATAATAGTATCACAGAGATGCCAGGGTTTCCTGACGGTTGCTTATCTTCTCTAAGAACGTTAGATTTGAGTGGAACTAGTTTAGAAAGCATACTAACAAGCATCATAAATCTCTCTAACCTAGACCAGCTCTGGATGAGAAACTGCAAGAGGCTTAAATGTTTACCAGAGTTTCCTGACGGTTGCTTATCCTCTCTAAGAGAATTAGATTTGAGTGGAACTAGTTTAGAATGCATATGGTTACACATCATTGGAAGTATTATCCGGTTTTTCTTTTAGGCAACGAAATGATATCTATGCTGATTTTGCCAATTGTTTCAAGTTGGACCAAAATATATTTGGAGACATTGTGGAAGATACTCTGCTGAATATAAAACAGGTTTGCTTTACTCCTTCCTAATACGATGTTGATACATATATATATTTTTTTTATATAGAAAATTTTCACATATATACTCCTTCCTTTTTTGTGATATATCACATTTTTAAAATAAAAAGATTACATTTTTTTCTTCTTTAAATTGACAGCCCAAAATGCTATCTTTACAGTTTGCACATTTACCTTATTTCCCTTAATAAACCTTAACAGAAAATAAAAAAAAAAAATTATAACAATAAAAAAAAAAGTTAAAAATATTCAAACTTTTAAAATATTTAAAATTTATAGAAAGGGTAAATATTTAAATGATCAAATAAAGTTATATTTAAATAAATTAATCTTAATTAAACAAATCTTTTTAGAAATAAAAAATACTACTTTAATATATTTGACGTCATAAACATAGGAGGCAGGTGCCTCATCCTTTAAATATATATTATAATTATATTTTTGTTTTTCTTTTCTTACTTTTGGTTATTTTTTTTACAAATTTTATCTATGCATATTATTTTTTATCTATTTTTCATTTTTAATAAATTTATTATTTCTTATTTAAAAATAATAATATTATTGTTCCTTAATTTTAAGTGCTTTTGAGAATTTCTTAAATTACAGAGATCAATTTAACATTTATTATAATAGTCGGTGGGGTTTCCCAATTGGAAAATACTTGGTGCTGTCAGCACCTAAGGTCACAAAGTGTCAGCACCTTGGGTGCTAACTTTGTATTTTGATTGGTTGGAAAAACCATTGGTACTGATTTTGTGTTTTGATCGGTTGAAAAACCAAACACCAACCCAATGAATTTAATATCAAGTATTTAATGGTTTTTTCAACTAATCAAAACATAAAGTCAGTACTTTGGATGCTGACCAGTCAGCACCCAAGTATTATCCTTTAGGATTCTTCCCATTTTTTAAAGTTGAACACTTGGCACATTTTTCACGAGTATTGTATAGTAAGACAAAATCTTTACAAAGTTAATTCTCTACCGGACAAAGTAAAGTACTAAAGTGAAACTTTTTATAAATTAATGACAAAAAAATTGACAAAAGTTAATATAGAAAAAACATTTAAAAAATGACAAATTTCATGAAAAAGTATGCAGGGGTTTCGGTGAAAGTTTCCATTATAAAAAAAATAAACAATATGAAATTAATTCCAAAATGGTACAAATTAAAAATAATGTCAACTATGCTACAAATTAATTACTTTCATTTTATAGGTTGATGCTTGGTTATATTATCCTAGAAGTGAAATTCCAAAATGGTTTAATTTTCGAAGTGTGGGATATTTCATCAATGTTGAACTACCACCAGACTGGTTCAATAATAACTTTTTAGTTTTTGCTATATGCGTTGTTGTGTCGGACCATTAACTTGATTTTGAATCAAACACTATGGGGGAAATGGATATCAAATCTAAGGATGGAAGCAAATGTGTTTGGAGTATGGACTGGGATTCATCATTTGTACTAAATTCAAGCCATGTATTCATGGAGACTATTTGCCCTTCTGATCTCCCAAAATTATTATGTTACGAGAATGAGGTCACTTTCGAGTTTTGTCTTCATTCGAGCTCTTTTAGAATTGAAAAGTGTGGTGTGCATTTAATGTTTGATGAAGAAGTGGATGGAAGTTCTTGGGTTGGTGAGGTTGAAGATGTTTTGTCTTTGGCAAATGTCCATGACAACTGTGAAGAGGTAAATGAACCCCAAAAGATTGACGGAGATAACCAACTGATTAAGGTAAATTACATACTTCCATATTTTTATATGACCAATCTCTCGTACAACTCGTTTTGCTTTATTTAATAATTTGACCTTTTTTTAATTACATACCAAAACTTTGGACCATTTTCTTTATTCTATTTTACAATATTACTAGGTTGAGACAATTTGATAAAATGATACTGGATCGGTGGTAAGCCCTTCACTCCTACATTCATAAGGTTGTGGGTTTGAGTCATGCTCTCTCCCAAATCTTTAAAAAAAGTGGGTTGTAGCGATTGAAGTTTTCTTTAATTATTATTGGAATAATTGATTACCATATTAAGTTTATTTTTCACATTATGTTATTGAATGGTGACTGATGCATTTTTATAAAGAGTTATTACTAATTTTGAATTGTGTCAAACAGATTATAATATGACTTAGAGATACGTACTTAAAATTCATGGGTCAAACTATGAAATTTCAGAATAATTAATTTGTAATTGTAACATCTAATTCTTTGAATGGCTAGCATATATTTGTTTGAGTAAATAAAATTTGTTTTACTCTCGTTTGTTCTATTTCCATATTCATTGTAACACGATGTTCATTAAGATTCTTTTTTTCTATGTAAGTGAATTTATATTTGATTAAATTAGAAAACAGGGTACTAATTATCTCTTGAATTTGATAGTTTGAAGACTGACTATCAATATTGCTGAATTAAAACTTTATTTGTGTTTTATAATTTTTGATAATGAAAATGTACTTTCATATTATTGCTACAGAACTTTTTTCACTCAAAAATTTTGAATCAAGAATCTATAATGAAGCTATGAATTTGAGTGGGAGATGTCGAAAACTTTCTATTCTTGTAAAATGTCAGTGTTATAATATGTTTTATTGGCCGATTATATATATATATATATATATATCAAGATCATCTTCTTATCTTGTTTTTCCTTAACTTTTCATAATCTAATAACATCTAAGCAAAATAAAAAAATACATGGTTGAGATTTGATCACTTTTTCTCTCTTATACAACTTAATGTTTTAATTACAAGAAAAAAGCCAAAGAAAAACAAGAACCAAGGAGAGGATCCTGATCCATATATATATATATATATATATATTAACTACTGGCCAGAACATATTGTGTGGTTTATACAGCAATATTTGTACTTCTACAGGGGTTCCGACAAAATTTTAGATTCTTATTTATTTCTTTGAATTCTTTTACATGTGTTTCGAATATGATATTTAATATGATAGACTACTATAGTTTCCCTAACTTTTTTTAATTGATTGCGTGATCCGTAGATGGTTAAGGCTTTGTGTGTGCTTGTATCTTATAAATTGTAATAGTTTTATGCATATCTCTTGAGGAGTAAGGTTCATTATGTCCCCTCCTGACTAGTTGTTATTTTATTTTATTTATTAATAAAATTTTCCTCGTACTGTCAAAGTTAGCCAAAAACAAATATATATAAAGATTATTTAGGTCAATTTGAGCTTCAAGTTTTTATAATGTTAGATTTCTTTGTTGATAACGTTGTATAGCACAACTATGAACGTTCTCAAATCATAGGCTTCTGGATACATATATAATTGAAAACTGATGTATATCTGATTCTGATTTGGGCTCCTGGACCGGTTATCAGCTTGGGCCTACCAATTTGCAAGACGGGCTAACCCATTTTAACAGAACCATCAAAATCAACAACTCCAATAAAAACCTTCTTTAACTAAATCCAAAACTTTCATTTTCGGTTCTGATATTTCATGTAGTAGACTAGTAGTGATCACTATTCACCAGTGGTCGTTGACTGGTTGTGTAAGTTTCGTCACTGCACACGTTATATATGCTGGTGAAGAGTGAATACTTGACCAATACGCTGCGTTTCATGCTTCAGATGAAATCAGATATTCTGAGATAAGCATATATAATTAATATAAGTGGATGGGACTTGGGAGAGAGAAAGGAAATCAGATTTCTCTTTTCTGATTAGGGTTTCTTAAGACTGCTCTGCTGTGAGATTCCTTTGTTGATCTTTTACCAGATCGAGTGAGGTTTGATAGATTGAGATTTCTGGTGGCCTTTTCTGGGCTTGTATTTGGTTATCATTTGTGTGTTCTTGCTTGGATGTAGGCTTTTTAAAGCTGAACCACGATAAACTCTGTTTCCTCTTTACTTTCTTGCATTTTATTTCTGTTTTTGGATTCGCAGATTCTTGTTGGTTCTGCTTCTGTTTGTTTTCTTGTGTTTTTGTGAGTCAATCTTGCAGGTTTCCAAACAAGAAAGGCTTGATAGGGCCGAAAACCAAACAGAATCAGGAAAGTCCTGAATTCGAGTCCTCTCACATCCCAACAAAAATTTCATGGAGAACCATGGAGATCATTCCCATCTCCAACAACCAAAGAAACGGCGACTGGTTCTGTTTCCACTGCCTTTACAAGGCCACATCAACCCAATGCTTCAGCTTGCAAGCATTCTCTACCAAAAAGCTGGCTTTTCAATCACAATAATTCACACAAACTTTAACTCTCCAAACTCTTCCAACTACCCTCACTTCAGCTTTCGTTCAATCCCGGATGGCTTGTCGGAGACCGAAGCCTCCACCGTCGACATAATCGCCTTCTCTGTGCTTCTCAATGTCAAATGTGTTGTACCATTTCAGGATTGCTTGGCAGAGCTGCTTAGTGGTGGTGATGTTGCCTGTTTGATCACTGATGCTGTATGCTATTTCACTCAAGCCGTTGCTGATACTCTGAAGCTCCCTAGGATTGTGTTACTTCCTACTAGCGTCTGTTTTTTCAATGCTATGGCAGCCGTTCCTCTTCTTTATGAAAAGGGTTGCCTTCCAATGCAAGGTATCTTAAAATTTCCGACCTTTACCTGTTAGCTTAAGCCTTTTTATTTAGTATATATAAGTATTTCTGGTTGACAGAATTTTCTTTTTACTTCCTCACAGATTTTCAATTAGAAACACCGGTGCTAGAGATTCCACCACTGAGATACAAAGATCTTCCTATAATTGAAACACATGATCCTGAGAATTCCATTAGATTTACAAAAGATGTGGTTAAACAGACCAAGGCCTCTTCAGGAATTATCTGGAACTCATTTCAAGAACTTGAAGAACTTGCATTGACCAACCTGAAACAGGAATTTCCCATCCCAAATTTCCCAATTGGCCCATTTCACAAATACTTTCCAGCTTCTTCAAGTAGCTTAATAGCACAAGACCAAACTTCAATTTCCTGGCTAGACAAACAACCACCAAAATCTGTAATCTACCTAAGCTTCGGAAGTCTCGCCGTTGTCAACGAGACGGAGTTTCAGGAAATAGCTTGGGGGCTGGCAAACAGCAAGCTTCCATTCCTGTGGGTGGTTCGACCCGGGTTAGTCCGCGGAACTGAATGGCTCGAACCATTGCCGAAAAATTTCCTGGAAATGCTAGATGGAAGAGGACACATAGTGAAATGGGCACCGCAACAAGAAGTACTAGCTCATTCTTCTGTAGGGGCATTTTGGACACACAATGGATGGAATTCAACATTGGAAAGTATATGTGAAGGGGTTCCAATGATTTGTCAACCTTGGTTGGGTGATCAATTGGTGAATGCAAGGTATGTTTGTGATGTTTGGAGATTTGGGTTGCACTTGGAAAAAAAGGTGGAGAGAGGAGAGATTGAAAGAGCAATTAGAAGAGTAATCCTTGAAGCTGAGGGTCGAGAAATGAGAGAGAGAATCATGATTTTGAAGGACAAGATGGATATTGGTTTAAAGACAGGAGGTTCTTCATATCAATCTCTAGAGAACTTGATTAGTTACTTTATGTCATTCTAATATGTTTTCAATCTTCCATTTGTCCAAACTAGTTTGGTGATTCTCTCATAATATATTCATAAAAGCCTCAAATCCTGAGTACTGAATTTGAATCTAACAATTCATTGTTATGGGATTCCAGCTCATGGATTTACTCATGGTTCTAAAAATATCTTCTACATTTGTTGACTTTTTACGAGTCATGTTAGATTGAGAATCCATACATTTTCATTTTTTATCTCTATCGGTTTTTGTATTATTAGTTAGAGTCGGATACTGCATCAATTTATTAAGGGCAAAGACACACCCAAACAAGCACACAAAGCCACCTGAAACTAAAAGAAACCCAGGCCGCACAGAGCCCAAACCAAACAACAACGACAAACGGCCAACAAAGCAGCAAAACAGAGCACCAACAGAGCAAAAGCAAAACTAAAGACAAAGCAGACATAAAAAAACGCCACCCAGCTCAACAAAACAGAGCACCAACAGAGCAAAAGCAAAAACAAAGGCAAAGACATCAGCTGTCACTCCAGACTAAAACATCCCTCTTCAAACCAAATTGTCCGCACATGAATTGGAAGCTCTTGAAACGAAAATGACAACGATATCGCCGATCGCATCTAAATTACTACGAATCTCGTAGATAGAGTTGACATGATTAAGATTTCCAAAACCTTTATTATTCATCCAAGATACTGTAACTTTCGAATTGCTCACCACTGACATATGACGACTATGGAGAGTGGGTTTAGAAACCAACATATTAACAGCCCTCTGAATAGCCATATACTCTACTGTGTTCGTGTCTTGAATCCCCACGTACAAAGAAAATAAACACAACACCTTACCTTTCGAGTCCCTTAGTACGCCAACAATGCCAGCCGGCCTAGGCTTACCCTTAACCGATCCATCCACATTAAACTTCAAAGAATTAGCAGTGTTCCACCAATTTTGTATCTTGGTATTCTTCAAGGTTTTGTTCTCCACACAACACTATTTAATGTTCAAAAGTAAGGTAGTAATAGGATCCTTCGAGCCTTTACCATGGTGCTTAAACAACCATACCACTCTGAATTTCACCAAATCAATGGCTTGATCAATATTCGCTTCTAAGTCTTCAAAGACCAGTTTGTTCCTCACCTCCCATGTTGTCCAGACAAAAACAAACATCCCACCACCCTATACAAACGGACCATAACAGCATGGTCCAAGGGCAATGCAAAAACAAATGGTCAATAATGTTATTGATAAATTAAAAGACAATACATGACTGGAACATACATATTGTCTTGTGTTTACACACTCAACAACCGTATATCTTCTATCAGACGGTCCAAATTACAAGATAAGGACCCACCATCACTCACAGATTTCTTAGCCAACTTAGCCATCCTGTCCGTTGATTTCACAAACTCCTCCCTCCTCTCCACCATCAGATTATTCACCATCTTCTCCACAACTTTTCTATCACAAACATGCTTCATGTCCAACCCTAATTTACACACCTCACCCACAAACCTACTATTAACTTGTTGATGCAAAATAAGGCCAACAAATCATGGGCTGCCCGGCCACTTCACTTTCCAACGTTGAGTTCCATCCATTGTGTGTAAGGAATCCGTCAACAGCCTGATGGGCCAAGACCTCCTCTTGAGGTGCCCAGCCCACCATGAACCCTTGGTCCACTCCAGAAGTTTCTCCAACTCTCGTTTTCACCCGAATCCACCAGAGTATCGGGTCGAATAACCCACAAGAAACGTTTTTAACTATTAACAAGACCGTGCCAAAACTCCATGAGCTGTGATCTTGTCAGTGTTGTTATACTTCCAAAGCTCACGTAGATCACATACTGACTACTGAGGCGGTTGTTTGTCCAACCAAGTAATGCAACTTCTGTCCACTTCACATAGACCGTTAAAAGAATATTGAATATCATAACGATGGACAGGATAGAATCAACTCAAAATTTGATTTATAATATTTCTGTTTAAAACACAATTATTTTTAATGATGTATCTAATTTTTTTTTTTTTTTTCTCTTTTAAATTTGCTTACAAAAATAGGTTAAAACATAATATTAATTTTAAATATTTACTAAGTCAACTGAAAAATATAGATACATAATAGACCATCTAAAAGTATAGGATCATGTTTACAATGTCTAATATTTTTTTTACCACATTAACATTAACATGAGATTGAATAAATATAGTTGCATTAGAGTTATTTTTTTTAATATACTGTTTATTTATCCCATTCCCAAGTAACATTTTTTTTTATAAACCACTCTTGTATTTATTCTCTCCGTTGAGTTTGAAAACACATCAAGAAACTTCCCAACAAAAAATTTCATGGAGAACCATGGAGATCATTCCCATCTCCAACAATGAAAGAAACGGCGACTGGTTCTATTTCCACTGCCTTTATAGGGCCACATCAACCCAATGCTTCACCTTGCAAGCATTCTCTACCACAAATCTGGCTTTTCAATCACCATAATTCACACAAACTTCAACTCTCCAAACTCTTCCAACTACCCTCACTTCAGCTTCCGCTCAATCCCGGATAGCTTGTCGGAGACCGAAGCCTCCACCGCAGACACAATCGCCTTCAATATGCTCCTCAATGTCAAGTGTGTTGTACCATTTCAGGATTGCTTGGCAGAGCTGCTTGGTGGTGGTGGTGGTGATGGTGATGATGTTGCCTGTTTGATCACTGATGCTGTTTGGTATTTCACTCAAGCTGTCCGTCTGTTCTTTCAATGCTTTCGCAGCCATTCCTCTTCTTTATGAAAAGGGTTGCCTACCAATGCAAGGTATCTTAAAATTTCCGACCTTTTTACCTGTCAGCATAAGCCTTTTTTATTTAGTATATATAAATATTTCTATTGACAGAATTTTCTTTTTACATCCTCACAGATTTTCAATTTGAAACACCGGTGCTAGAGATTCCACCACTGAGATACAAAGATATTCCTATTATCGAAACACATGATCCTGAGAATCTCTATAGATTTTTAAAAGACATGGTTAAACAGACCAAGGTCTCTTCAGGAATTATCTGGAACTCATTTCAAGAACTTGACGAACTTGCACTGACCAACCTGAAACGGGAATTTCCCATCCCAAATTTCCCAATTGGCCCATTTCACAAGTACTTTCCAGCTTCTTCAAGTAGTTTACTAGCACAAGACCAAACTTCAATTTCCTGGCTAGACAAACAGCCACCCAAATCTGTAATCTATGTAAGCTTCGGAAGTCTTGCGGGTGTCAACGAGACAGAGTTTCAGGAAATAGCTTGGGGACTAGCCAACAGCAAGCTGCCATTCCTGTGGGTGGTTCGACCTGGATTGGTCCGCAGAACTGAATGGCTCGAACCATTGCCCAAAAATTTCCTAGAAATGCTAGATGGAAGAGGACACATAGTGAAATGGGCACCACAACAAGAAGTATTAGCGAATTCTTCTGTAGGAGCATTTTGGACACAATGGATGAAATTCAACATTGGAAAGTATATGTGAAGGGGTCCAATGATTGCCAACCTTGTTTTGGTGATCAATTGGTGAATGCAAGGTATGTTTGTGATGTTTGGAGGTTTGGGTTGCATTTGGAAAAAAAGCTGGAGAGAGGAGAGATTGAAGAGCAATTAGAAGAGTAATCCTGGAAGCTGAGAGTCAGAAAATGAGAGAGAGAATCATGATTTTGATTTTTGAAGGACAATATGGATATTTGTTTAAGGAGAGGAGGTTTTTCATATCAATCTCTAGAGAGCTTGATTAATTACATAACGTCATTCTAGCTAGTATATTTTCAATCTTCCATTTTGTAGAATCTCTAATGAAGTTATTGATTGTCCAAACTTCAATATACTCTCTTTGCTTTCTTCCGCTAAGTACTACGTATAAAACATGTTTTCATTGCTTTCTTGAAGTATGTATAATGATTTTCAAAGCATATATAGTACGTATTTAAAAGATGCCGGTTCTCGAAAAAGTATTTGACAAAATTGTTTTAATAAGAAAAACCATGTTTTGTTAATTAATTCACTCATCAATCCTGAAAGTCACTTTCCAAATACTGAGTATGCATTCAATTTGAATCCTAACAATTGAAAGAGAGAATCATGAGAGAGAGAGAGAGAATTTGAATCCTAACAGTCTCATTGATGAATTAGAGAAAGATACATTGCTAGAACCTATATCTTGTTATGTGCTTGCACACTCATTTCATCAACCGTATATCTCCAATCAGACGGTCTAAATTACAAAATGAAGACCCACCATCACTCACAGATTTCTTAGCCAACTTAGCCATCCTGTCCGTTGATTTCACAAACTCCTCCCTCCTCTCCACCATCAGATCATTCACCATCTTCTCCACAACTTTTCTATCACAAACATCCTTCATGTCCAACCCTAATTTCCACACCTCACCCACAAACCTACTATTCACTTGTTGATCAGCAAAATAAGGCCAGCAAATCATGGGCTGTCCGGCCACTACGCTTTCCAATGTTGAGTTCCAACCATTGTGTGTCAGGAATCCGCCGATAGCCTGATGAGCCAAGACCTCCTCTTGAGGGGCCCAGCCCACCATGTACCCTCGTCCCTCCGTACACTGCGAAAAGCTTCTCGAAACTCTCATTTTCACCCGAACCTACCAAAGTGTCAGGTCGAATAACCCACAAGAAACGTTTTTTACTATTAACAAGACCGTGCCAAAACTCCATGAGTTGTGATCTTGTCAGTGTTGTAAAACTTCCAAAGCTCACGTAGATCACAGATTGAGGCGGTTGTTTGTCCAACCAAGTAATGCAACTTCTGTCCACCTCCCTTAGACTGTTCGAAGAAGATTGAATATCATCAAACGATGCCTTATCCCGGACCGAGTCGAGTTTTGAGGTTGAGATGGAGAGGTCCAATTGTGTAGATGTTGGGGCACTTGGTGCGTATATGTGACAGAATTGGTCCTTCCAAGTCTTCAAAAGTGTTGAATATCAGAGAATTAGCTCTAAGTGTCTTTCGAGTCTCGGTCACGAGCCATTGGCAGCCTCGATCGGTTGTGTCTCTCACTTGGCAGAAACTTGGGAGATCTCTGATTCGGAGAAAAGTTTCCATGCCGGGCACTTTTGTTATCAGACGATCCATGTCTTCGTTTTCTTCAAATTTAAACAAATACCCAATTCAGAATATAGAACTAACAGTATATTGTTCAAAAGTAAAATTGACGAAAGTCTTTATTTCACAATAAAGTATTTGAACGATACGAGGAACAAATACCTCTGATTGGAAGCTCTTGGGCTTGGATGATTTCAGGAATACAAAAATAAACCCAGAAGCAACAAGCACTAATAGTACGGAAATGGATTACAGGAATTTTAACCTCATCCGCGACGTCGATAATCCACCCCAAAATCCCATCTCCGATTATACAATTCACAGGTGTTCTGTTGCAGGTCTGATCTACAAGAAACTGTTTCAAAAGCGGCCTGGAAGTTGAACTCATGGCTTCGAACAGCTCCATCACCGTGTTTCGAGGGTGATCCGGAGCAAGACCGTCGGAGATGGTCTGGAATTGGAATCCAGGATATTTGGCGAAACGGGCTTGGACATCGCCGGTGTGTTGGAGGAGGAGGCGGTGGTTGTGCTCTGAGTTTACGAAGGTAACGGCAAGGCCTGATAAGCTGAGGAGCTCGGCTAGATTGAGCATGGAGTTGACATGGCCTTGAAATGGTGCTGGAAAGATGAGAACATGAGGAGAGTTTGGAGTTTTTTCCATCCTTTGATTATTATTTTTTTTCTTAATTAGTTGTAATATTTGCTCATCAAATTTTGACAAGGACAACCACGAGATGTAGTGCAGTTGGTCACCACACTTCCAGTGGAGCGAATGGTTCGGACTCTGTCAGAGTTTGAACCCCATTGGAAACATCTTGTGGTCAGATTTTACTGATTTTTCGATCGAAACGAGGATTAGTCCTACTTGTTAATGATCGGTTACTGATCGAAGTGAGGAATATCTCGTGGTCTAACAAAAAATTTTGACAAGGACTTCTTTAAAGCTAGGTTTCAATTTTTGTCCATCGGATTGTGAGTTGGTATTACTTCATCTAAAATCGATTAGGAGGCGTTCGGTGCCGTTTCTAAGT
This sequence comes from Acer negundo, assembly GCA_035582765.1. Taxonomy (NCBI): domain Eukaryota; kingdom Viridiplantae; phylum Streptophyta; class Magnoliopsida; order Sapindales; family Sapindaceae; genus Acer; species Acer negundo. The sequence continues at coordinate 4,386,715 of CM069242.1, forward strand.
GTTGTTTTTTGTTTTTCGAGTTAAAAAAAAATAAAAAAAACTTGTTCGGTGCGCCATTTTAAAAAAAAAAGACAAAAACAAAAACAAAAATAAAAACAAAAACATTAAAAACTGTTTTTTAATTTAAGGCTTCGTTTGGTTGGATGGAAAAATTGAGGGAGGGAGAGAGTTGGAGGGAGAGATCAAATCCCTCCTTTGTTTGGTTGGAGGGATGAGAGGAATGAGAGGATGAGAGGAGGGAACTGAGATCCATCTGGGCCCACAATTTTACATCCTCTCAAATATGGGGGATGAGAGGAGGGAGAGCAAAATGGGAGGGAAATGACCATAATGCCCTCCAATTTTGCATTGCTCTCTAATTTTTTAATGGGTAATATAGTAATTTTATAAATTTAATACAAATCCATCCATTCAACTCTCTTTTCAATACCAAACAACATGAGGGATATATATTATCCTCTCCATCCCCTCTACTCTCTTTCCCTCTTACTTCATCCATCTCTCATACTTTCTCTCCCTCCTACTAAAAATAGTGTAAAGCATGAAAAGTTGGACCATCAAAAACAACAATTACATGTTCTCTGATTGTTGTTCTCGTCTTTTAGGGACCCACCACTACTATTATTATTATTAATTTTTTTGAAAACATAAATTATTGGTACATTTGGCTTAGAATGTGATTTAGGGCTGGAATATTTGATTGCGGTTGTTTACATTGGGCAAGAGAGATAGGGTCCATTCACAAATTAAAAAAAAAAATTAAAATTAAAAATAAAAGGCCAGAACAAAATTCATATGAGATTGAGATGCTAGCTGCTAATCTGGATAACATTCCAATCAACCACATGGTCCACATCCCAAGAATAGTGAATTGTGTGGCTCATGAATTGGCCAAGAATGCTCTGGAAGGTTAATGAGGACAAATTTTGCTAATAAGGCCTGTGTAATTTCTTTACAAAATTCATGGCCAATATTGCCGAAAATTAAACTTGATATTCGGTTAGCCATTTTCTAGCAACTTCCAACCATTTTTAGAAGCCAACATTGTTGACTACAATCACCTTCCAAATCTCATCAACAGCTATCTCCCAGCTGCCATCTCCTAACTGCCATCTCTCAATTGAAGTTTGAATTTGTTGTTTTTGCATTTAATTTTATCTCATCTGATTTCCCTATATAAAGAGATTCAGATTATGTTGTAAGAGTGTGGAGTGGTTTAAGAAAATCTAGAGAGAAATAAAATCTAAAGCTTCTCCTTTCTTGAGTGTCGAATCTCTCTTAGAGATGCACCACAAGTGACCTCAAACCTTACCATTCCTCCAACAGTGGTATCAGAGTCCAAGAGAACCAGGAATTCAAAGAACAGAGGCCAAAACCAAATTGACCCAGAAATCAGAGTGCTCAAAATAGATTTTTGAGCATACCAGTGTGTTTTACTCGTCTCTAGGAGTGTATCGGTGAAAATTTCACCCAAATCAGAGCTACAGACAGGCCGCACATGCCGCCTGAAGTTGGAGAGTGAATCCACGCACAGCCCAGACCTTCGGAGTGTCACCATCACGCGTCGGTTATCTTCCTTACCCAATTGCAGGGTCCGACCCGATATCCCTGTAACTAGACCCGGTCCGAAGTCCGATCCACCGACCCGGCCATTTGACCCGACCCGTGACACTATGCTGACGTCATCAACGCCGTTATAACGTCTGGAATATTCCATCAGCAAAGGAATATTCCGTTATCTTGGGTTGACTTTTGCTAAAAGTTTGACCACTTGTTTCGAACGCTTTCGAACTCAGTTTTTGACAAATTCAAACTGTTTTCCAAGGTTTTTGACCATTCTGGACGCAACCGTTTGCTCAGTTTTTGAAAATTCAGACTCTATATTAGTGTTCTAAGCACTTCAAGCTCGATGGCCAACGAAAACGCGCAAGTTGTCATCCCGAAACTCACCAAAGACAACTATGACAATTAGTGCATACAAATGAGAGCCATACTAGGTTCTCAAGATGTTATAGAAATTGTGGAAGATGGATACACAGAACCCACATCCAAAGAAGCTGAAGGAACCATGACAGAAGCTCAAACTGCAACTCTCAAAGCCGATTGAAAGAAGGATTGTAAAGCAAAGTCCATAATCTATCAAGGACTAGACGAAGCCACGTTCGAGCTCATAGCCTCCTCTCAGTCGTTAAAAGAAGTATGAGACACCTTTCACAAGACCTACAAAGGTGCTGACAAAGTGAAAATGATCCGTCATCAAACTTTATGAGGTGAGTTCGAATCTCTACGAATGAAATCTAATGAATCCATTACAGAGTTCTATACACGAGTCATGGTTGTTGCGAATCAGCTAAGAAGAAATGGAGAAACTCTCGTAGACATAAGAATTTCAGAGAAAATTTTACGATCATTAGATCTAAAGTTTGACTTTATAGTTGTGGCCATGGAAGAAACAAAAGATCTAGAGATGATGTCTGTTGAAGAACTAGTGGGTTCATTTCAAACCCATGAACAGAAAGTCATAATAAGAAGTGACGACATAGTATTGGAGCAAGCTCTCCAATCAAAGCTCTCCTTAATGAAAAAAGATACGAGCAATGGGGGAACTCACAACAAGGAAGAGAACAAGGTAGAGGATCTCGTGGAAGAGGTTCTGGAAACGCCGAAGCCAAAGGTATAGGCAGAGGAGGAAGAGACGCAAGTAGAGGAGGACATGGACAACAGAACTATGCCTCACGAGGAAGGGGACAAGGAAGAAGAGGCGGTTACAACAACCGTCCGAAAATTGACAAAAGAAATGTGCAATGCTATAACTGCCACAAATATGGCCACTATAGCAACGAGTGCAGAGGTAACCCAAATAAAGTAAATGAAAGTTCTAACTTTGCAGAGAAAGAGCAAGTTAAAAGAGAATCGTTGATGTTGATGGCACACAACTCTTACCTATCAAAATCAAAATGTGTGGTTTCTTGATTCTAGAGTCAGTAATCATATGACTGGCAGAAAAAACTTGTTCGTCGAACTTGATGAGAAAGTTCATGAAGAAATCTCATTTGGCGACCTCTCTAAAATCTATGTTCAAAGAAGAGGAGATGTCATGATCAAACAGAAAAATGGAGATCATGTTTTTATCTCTAATATTTATTATGTTTCAGACATGAAGACAATCATTTTAAGTCTCGAACAACTATTTGAGAAAGGTTATCACATTAGCCTTCAAAATATGCAACTCACCATTACAGATACTCGAGGAAAGCTGGTTACTCGAGTCCAGATGACGAAGAACAGGATGTTTCCTCTTGTAATTCATCATGATATGCCAAGGTGTTTGACAGTCATCATCAATGACAAAGACTGGTTATGGCATCTCAGGTATGGGCATCTCAGGTATGGACATCTCAATTTTGAAAGTTTAAAGCAATTAGGAAGTAAGAAGATGGTGAAAGGATTACCAAACATCCATCACCCAAATGAGATGTGTAAAAGTTGTGTTCTTTGAAAACAACACAGAAATAGCTTCAGAAAAGAGGCAAATTGGAGAGCAACCATGCCACTTGAGCTCATTCATATAGATGTGTGTGGTCCATTGACACCAGTATCAAATGGACAGAATCAATACTTCCTTACCTTAATTGACGACTACAGCAGGAAGACTTGGTTCTATTTCCTAAAAAGGAAGTCTGAAGTATTTGGCTACTTCAAAGAGTTCAAAACTCTTATAGAGAAGCAAAGTGGCTATCATATCAAAACACTGAGATCAGATCAAGGTGAATAATACACTGCAGGTGCTTTCCAGAAATTCGGATCATTACCGTTCACCATACGGAATCCGAATCTCTATAGCGAAAACGAATCGAACACCTAGAACTGTATCACCGGTCGGAGGACGATCACGCGATCGGAAAATCCCCTCTAATCACAATGCATGTACCCACACTCTGACTAAAGATGGGAGAAAATTCTACAGAGATTTTCTCCACAATCCTTTTGTTGTGTCTCTATGTATGTTTGTGTGTCTCTTGTTAATCACTATAACACTAACACAAACTCTAAAGTTCTCTGTCGCACTTACACCGAAGCACATACAACAAAATCATGCCTTGTATTATTGCACACGTTATTGCATATGTATTTTGCATGAGCAGTTTTGCTCTTCGTGCAACTGCGTAGGCAGTTATTTCATAGACTTGGGCTTGGTATACATGGATTTTGGGCTCTCCATGTATTGCTTGTAATCTTGGCCCATTTGGGTGAACAGTGGGTCTCCAACCCATACCCAAATATACTAACATATATATATATATATAACAAAAAATTGATATTTAATATTATTATTATTAAAAGAATCTCAACAAAACCACTAGACAACAAGATTTGGAAAGCTACAAATTGAATACTCTTTTGCTTCTCCAATATACCTTTAAAAAAAAAATCAAATATACTCATTAATACTATAATATATATATATATATATATATATAGTCTTCCCGGTTAGGACTTTACTATGATATGGCGAAATCAACCTCTATAAACACGATCTATAAAGTAACTTCCATTACAGGGGTGAGTTTCGTCCATTCTTTGTGATTTTATAAATAAATGTGAGATTTAAAACATATAAGGCAAAATTCCATACAGCTTTAAGTACATTAATCTAATGGTTTTATACAAACTATTGTAATTGGGATACTGATCACGAACACATAAATACTCGAATATTTATATATTACAAATATATTTAATCGATCGAAAAATTCAAACTAGAATATATAATACAACACAATTTTCGATCTATGAAAAGATTTACATCACCTAGAAAGGAGTAGGAGGAGGAGCATAAATCACAAATGGCCTTGTACAAGGATATCGAAGATCACATTTTTGCACATTGAACAAAGTCCTCACCTTTTTGTATCCATCATTAAGAACTCCAAAACCAAATAGAAATCCAACAATAATTACTATACTCGCGATGCAACAAATGAATCTCACACAACACATCTTGATCGAACGAGGATCTTCTGGAATCGAGAAAACGAAATGGGTTCGATAAAAATTAATAAGGCAATACTGTTGCCTTATTAAAAATTGAGAAGATCAAATGAAAATGAGATTCTGGATTATAGAAAAGAAAAGAATGGAATAAGGACCGTCTACTGATCTAAGAAAGTAATTAGATTCTCGGATAATATGTCTGCGTGGTTTTTCGGCTTATAAAAAAAAGGTGAAGAACGGTTTGGATTGTATGAAAATGAAAAATGTGAAGTTGATCATCTAACCCAAAAATAGCTACCCGTGTGTAGAAATCAAATGATTGGAAGCCTATGAACTCAATTTCTTCCATTTTTTTTTCTTTGGTTCAAAGAGAGAAAAACCTGTAGTCGGTTGCAACAACAAATTACGCAGATTTAATTTTATTTTGTTCGGATTTGTTGGTTGTTACTTGTTGCAGATAATTAAGCTTTTTTGGAAAAAATAATTAAAATTCATGTGAAATATTTTTATAATTCTAAAAAAATCAACTTACTAATATAATACAACATAATGACTAATATAATACAACATAATGTATATATAAATTAATAATTTTATTGGGCTTTTTTTTTCCTCAAAATGATCTAAAAAACTTTAGGTTGTCTCCATCGGTCTAGTTAAATGTTTTAAATTAGAATATTTAATTTTGTTTAATTTAACAAAATAAAGGGTAGCCTCTTACCATGAAAATTAAACAAAGTTTGTATTGCTATGTCCTAGATTATTTTTTCTAACAAACACTAAAAAAACAAAAAACAAAAATTTAGACTAGTTGATAACTATAATTGTCCATGGAAAATCAAATATTTGGTTTACACAAAATCCTATCTATAGCAAAGTGACAAATTGAGGGCCAAGTGGCCAACTGGTGTTTGACTCTCGTGGGTTCAAATATCTCCCCTTCCTAAACCTCAAATTATTATAATATTCTTTATAAAAAAAACACCGAAGTTACAAATTAATTTTCTTTCAAAAATAAACAGACACGAATTTAATAAAATACACCTACTATATTAGGAGATGTGTACAATAATGTATTTTACAATAAAGTGCTAGAGTTACTAGCAACCTAAAGGTTATTAATTATAGGTTGATAATAAGATCACTCATTCAACCTAAGAACATTTATTCACCCTAGCATTATATTTAGACTAACAAATAATGTATAGGTTCTTTTCAAATCAATGGTCATCTAATTAGATATGGCAATATTCTCCGCGGGGTCGGTGCCCCGCCTCGAACGAGGCGGGGATGAAGACGGAGATGATGACAAAGTCTTATCCCCAAAGGTGAAGTGGGACGGGGATGGGGGAAGCACTCCCTGCCCCATCCCCGCCCCTATATATATATATATATATATAATATTCAGATTTTTAAAATCATTTAACATTATTTTTTTAAAAACATAAATAGTTTTTTTTTAACTAAACTTTAGAAGTTGGTTTGTTTTATAGAATCTTTGATTTTAGACTAAATATGAATTTATACTTTTTTCTTTGTTTTAAGTTGTAATTTTTAAAATATATAGTTATATTAGACGAGGAATGGGACGGATATGGGGAAGACCCCTCCAAAGGGGGACCCCCAGCCCCGGCCCCGGCCTTTTACTTGCTAATCACTCTCTTTATTCTCGGCGAATCATTTTAGCAAATCAAGGGACGTTGATGGGGGTTCTAAGAAGATCGTGGGATTTCATCCTTGGAATCAAGCGATTCCCTCTTTGGCGAAACTGATTGTTCCCGTTTTAAATGGAGCTTATGATGGCGGGAAGAAGTCAACTGTCTTGTTATTTAAAACACTAGCGTATAATGTCCTTCTTTGTAGCTTGATAGAATGGTTTTAGGAGGGGTCAGGGTATCTAGGTATTCTACATCTTACTAGACCGTGGTATCAATATTCTTCGAGTATTGGGGTATCAGGATACCGGAGTAATGCAGTAGCGGGGTCCTTAAGACCTCGGCTTCCATGTTTCCTGGTACTTAGGGATCCAGGTGACTCTGATCTTGCAGACGATATACTTGGGTACACTAGTTTGGCTTCTTTATGGGATAGCTGGATACTTCTCTGTGATGTCTTTCTACTACAAATAATCTTGGTATGGATGAAAAATTATTTTTTGGACCCCTGCCATTTTTGGCAATTAACAGTGTCTAAAAGAGAAAGCAAGTCTTTGTTTGAAGGAAGATGCGTGGTTCTTCATATGAATCCATTAATAGCTTGGTTAGTCATATATTTTTCGTTCTCATTAACTCTTAGGGTGCGTTTGGCTCGGACATGGGACATGGGACAGGACAATGTGGGACGGGACGAGACATGACATGTTGTTTCGTATTGTGTTTGGAATGCCTGAGACAGAACTGTGGACTATATACTATTATGCGTTTGGTATGACTGGACAGGACAGGACATGACAAGAGGTTCAAATAACCAAAATACCCATATTGTTATTGAAAAGTATTTTTAATTAATAATTTTATTAGATTATTTAAGATGGATAGTTGGAATCAAATTATTAAATTTTCAGATATTAAATATTTAAGATATTCAAGAAGTTAAAAATAATACAATTTAAAAAACAGAAGAAAAAAAAATAAAAAAAAAAAATTTATCTCCACCATTCATATTGGTGATGGATGGTGAATATTAAATAGAATTTACCAAAAAAAAAAAAAAACACAAACTGAAAAATATATATATAAAAAATTGAGGTGAAGATCCAATCTGGAATTGGTCTCCACTCTCCACCAACATCTGTTTCAAAATCCATCTCCAGCAAAACAACTCAAACCACCATCGTCAACAACAAACCACCATCATCACCCTAAACCACCATCGTCAACCACCATAAACCCTAAATCGATTTCTCAAAATCGAAATCAACAAAAGCCACATATCAAGAACCCTAAATCGATTTCTCAAAATCGAAGGTCGAACGGAGAGAGAGACAAACGGGAGAAACTGAGATATTTGCTCCTCGTCGGCGGCCAAAAGAGAGAGAGAGAGAGAGAGAGAGATGTGAAAATGGGGTTGGATTTTATTTTATATTTGGTAATTTTTGAAAGAATTGAGGGCAAAATTGTCTTTTCAAGACTTGTCCCATGCATGGGACAAGTCTGGTTGAGGGTCTGAGGTGGGACAACTTTTCATGGTTTTTTATCCCACCTTGTCCCGTCTCGTCCCGCTTACCAAACGCACCTTTATGGTTCTATGTAATTTCATTTAAGCACTAGATAATTCAGTTTTTAGTATAATATTGTGTAATTTATCGTTTCCTCCATGAAGAACAAAGATCATCGTTTATATAATTGTAGCATACGCCAAAGATCTGAAGTTCGAATCCCTTCATGACGGGTACCTATATGATCAAATTTCATAGTTTTGTCTTTCAAAGATTGTAGAGTTGGACGGGGGTTTTAGTTTTGAATTTGAGTTTGCTAAGTGAGTTCGGTGAATTTATGGATTATCAAAAAAAAAAAAAAAAATGTTTTCACTTGGTACACATGTTTGATAAATACAATCACACAATCACACATACATATTCTTTAAGATAATCAGGAATTCTAATATATGTGACTTACTTTTATTAGACGATATACAAATGACGTGTGTGATATCTTTGTCGAAATTCACTTAATTTGAAATCAATTTCACTTGTTGAAGTTAATACACAGTAAATTATTCATGAAGAGGGTTCTTCAAATCAAATTGCTCTGTTGTTTCAAAAAAAAAATTGCTCTGTTGTCAGCTTTGTACAATGCCTTGCTCTATTAGAAGCTGCTGGCTTGCTGGGGTTCATGGATCATGTACAAGTACACAATAATGGTGATTGAACCAGTGGTCCTTTATATTACTGTAACATAATTATGACTGTTCAAGTGTTGAAGATTTCAATATCTTCATATCATATCTGTCCAATGTTTTCTACTTTTCTTGAATAGTCTGAACTATAATGAAATGAAACTAATACAGTATTAGGACAATTTAGAAATTTTTTACCAAAAGTTATTGAAAGACTTAAAAACAGAGGCCGAAACATTTATGGATCCCGCATCTAGGCAGATATGCTGCGATGTATATTTTTCTTGTCATTTCTTGTAATTCCAATGACATGATATGGACTCAAATCATGTATTGTTAAGCCACCACCAAACCACATCGGGTTGATTTATTTTGTCTTTTGTGTCGATTGTTACACTAAATTACTCTAAAACATGCCTTTAAACAAAGATTTCATGCTTTATATATATATATGATATGATATGAAAATATGTTTTAGTATACAAAAAATTTCTATTCAATAATAATTTAGTTGTCCAATCTAGGTTGATAAATATATGCAGTGACGAAACTTGTTGATTGGTACACTCAAAAATCGACACAACCACCACTGGTGATCACTGTGTTAAATTGTGAAAAGTACTACACTACTACTTGAAATATCAGAACCGAAAATGATGTTAAAAAAATTCAATATTGTTAATCATCAAAAGTTCAATGATCAGAAAATCAGAAGGTAATATGAGCAGTAGCAGTATTGAAGGTGTAGCAAATAAATATCATTAAATAAGAAAAACTTAATCAAAATTAAAACTTTGTTCAAAAAGAAAGTTTTGGTCCACAGTGGCGGCGCCCGCACCCGCACCGGGAAAGTCATTTTTTTATTTACCGAATATGATGTTAAAAAAATTCAATATTCCACCCACCATTCCAATATTCTCCAATCTCCAGTCATATCTTCTTCTAATCTTCTCCAATCTCCACCCACCATTCCAATATTCCACTAAAGGGCTCTGCTAAGCCTCAGAAAAGTCATGACCCAGGAACGTAATAGGATCCTCTCTTTGCTTGGTCCCTACGCTTGGCTTGGTAACTATGTTAATTTCCTTCTATAGATTGTTTTCTTGCAAGTTACGTATTTTCTTAATTATCTTAATTTGTCCCCTATAAAAGCTGTAAATGCCGTATGGAAAATTCATCAAGGAAAATTACCTTTGCTTAATGCAGGAATAGGAGGCCTGATCCCCTCGAAGTGATCATTATATTCTCTTCTTTAGTTATTTTTTTTTTCTTATTTATAGATCCCTTGGATCCTATCAGAACGGCTCTGCTCTCGAGCGTGAAAACACACCAATAAACTTCCAAACAAAAATTTTCATGGAGAACCATGGAGATCATCCCCATCTCCAACAACGTAAGAAACCGAGACTGGTTCTGTTTCCACTGCCTTTACAGAGCCACATCAGCGCAATGCTTCAGCTTGCAAGCATTCTCTACCACAAAGCTGGCTTTTCAATCACAATAATTCACACAAAAATCAACTCTCCAAACTCCTCCAACTACCCTCACTTCAACTTCCGTTCAATCCCGGATGGCTTGTCGGAGACCGAAGCCTCAACCGCCGATGTAGTCGCCTTCGTTATGCTCCTCAATGTCAAGTGTGTTGTGCCATTTCAGGACTGCTTGGCAGAGTTGCTTGGTGGTGGTATTGATGATGATGATGTTGCCTGTTTGATCACTGATGCTAACTGGTGTTTCACTCAAGCCGTTGCTGATACTCTGAAGCTCCCCAGGATTGTGTTAAATCCTATTAGCGTATGTTCTTTCAATGCAGCTGCGGCCGTTCCTCTTCTTTATGAAAAGGGTTGCCTTCCAATGCAAGGTATCTTAAAATTTCCGACCTTTACTTGTCGGCTTAAGCTTATTTATTTCGTATAAATAAAAATTTCTGATTGACAGAATTTTCTTTTTTTCTTCCTCATAGATTTTCAATTTGAAACACCGGTGCTAGAGATTCCACCACTGAGATACAAAGATATTCCTTTAGTCCAAAGTTCAGATCCAGAGAATTGTAATCGATTTTTAAAGGACATAATTAAACAAACCAAGGCCTCTTCAGGAATTATCTGGAACTCATTTCAAGAACTTGAAGAACTTGCACTGACCAACCTGAAACAGGAATTTCCCATCCCAAATTTTCCAATTGGCCCATTTCACAAGTGCTTTCCAGCTTCTTCAAGTAGTTTACTAGCACAAGACCAAACCTCAATTTCCTGGCTAGACAAACAACCACCAAAATCTGTAATCTATGTTAGCTTCGGAAGTCTCGCGTGTGTCAACGTGACAGAGTTTCAGGAAATAGCTTGGGGACTAGCCAACAGCAATCTGCCATTCCTGTGGGTGGTTCGACCTGGATTAGTCTGTGGAACTGAATGGCTCGAACCATTGCCGAAAAATTTCCTGGAAATGCTAGATGGAAGAGGACACATAGTGAAATGGGCACCACAACAAGAAGTACTAGCTCATTCTTCTGTAGGGGCATTTTGGACACACAATGGATGGAATTCAACATTGGAAAGTATATGTGAAGGTGTTCCAATGATTTGCCAACCTTGTTTTGGTGATCAATTGGTGAATGCAAGGTACGTTTGTGATGTTTGGAGATTTGGGTTGCACTTGGAAAATAAGCTGGTGAGAGGAGAGATTGAAAGAGCAATTAGAAGAGTAATCCTGGAAGCTGAGGGTCAGAAAATGAGAGAGAGAATCATGATTTTGAAGGACAAGATGGATATTTGTTTTAGGAGAGGAGGTTCTTCATATCAATCTCTAGAGAGCTTGGTTAGTTACATTATGTCATTCTAATATGTTTTCAATCTTCCATTTGTTGAATCTCTAATAAAATTTTGGATTGTCCAAACTAGTTTGGTGATTCTCTCGTAATATATTCGTAAAAGCCTTAATATTCTTTCATTGCTTCCTTCAGTCAATTGTAAAATGGGTTTTCACTCTATCTTAAAAATTGTATATAATGACTTTTGAAATGATATCTAAACGAATTTTATTTTTTTTTACCTGAAGATGCTTTTTGGATTAAATAGAAACTTGAAGTACTCTTCGAATTTATTTTTTTTTAACTGTTGCTAAAACAAAATGGTTTTAATAAAAAAAAAATTAATTAATTAATTGAAGGTTAATTTAGGTGACATCTAATTCAATCTTCATCAATCCCAAAAGTCACTTTCCAAATCCTGAGCACTGAATACCAATAGATTATATCAGACTCTGAGCATGCATTCAATTTGAATATCTAACAATTCATTGTTATGGGATTCAAGCTCATGAATGTACAATGTAAAGGAACATGAATTTGCACATGATTCTAAGAATATCTTTTACATTTGTAGACATTTAACGAGTATTATAGATTGGGAATCCATCCATTTTCATTTATATCTCTATCGGTTTTTGTATTATTAGTTAGAGTACGATATATGACTCGAACTCATAATCTTATTGATAAATTAGAAGATAATACATGGCTGGAACCTATATATTGTCTTGTGCTTGCACACTCATCAACCGTATATCTTCTATCAACTGTATATTTTCTATCAAACGGTCCAAATTACAAGATGAAGACCCGCCATCCTGTCCGTTGATTTCACAAACTCCTCCCTCCTCTCCACCATCAGATCATTCACCATCTTCTCCACAACTTTTCTATCACACACGTCCTTCATGTCCAACCCTAATCTCCACACCTCACCCACAAACCTACTATTCACTTGTTGATCAGCAAAATTACGCCGGCAAATCATGGGCTGCCCGGCCACATTGCTTTCCAACGTTGAGTTCCATCTATTGTGTGTAAGGAATCCGCCAACAGCCTGATGGGCCAAGACCTCCTCTTGAGGGGCCCAGCCCACCATGTACCCTCGTCCCTCCGTCCACTCCAGAAGCTTCTCGAAACTCTCATTTTAGCCCGAACCCGCCACAGTATCAGGTCGAATAACCCACAAGAAACGTTTTTTACTATTAACAAGACCGTGCCAAAACTCCATGAGCTGTGATCTTGTCAGTGTTGTTATACTTCCAAAGCTCACTTAGATCACAGATTGAGGCGGTTGTTTGTCCAACCAAGTAATTGAACTTCTGTCCACTTCCCTTAGACTGTTCGAAGAAGATTGAATATCATCAAACGATGCCTTATCCGAACCGAGTCGAGTTTTGAGGTTGAGATGGAGAGGTCCAATTGTGTAGATGTTGGGGCACTTGGTGCGTATATGTGACAGAATTGGTCCTTCCAAGTCTTCAAAAGTGTTGAGTATCAAAGAATTAGCTCAAAGTGTCTTTCGAGTCTCGGTCGCGAGCCATTGATTGGCAGTCTCGATCGGTTGTGTGACTTGTGTCCCTCACTTGACAGAAACTTGGGAGATCTCTGAGTCGGAGAAAAGTTTCCATGCCGGGCACTTTTGTTATCAGACGATCCATGTCTTCGTTTTCTTCAAATTTAAACAAATACCCAATTCAGAATATAGAACTAACAGTATATATTTGAATTGTTCTAAAGCAAAATTGACGAAAGTCTATATTTCACAATAATGTATATGAACGATACAAGGAACAAATGCATCTGATTGGAAGCTCTTGGGCTTGGATGATTTCAGGAAGCAACAAGCACTAATAGTACGGAAATGGATTACAGGAATTTTAACCTCATCCGCGACGTCGATAATCCACCCCAAAATCCCATCTCCGCTTATACAATTCACAGGTGTCCTGTTGCAGGTTTGATCTACAAGCAACTGTTTCAAAACGGGCCGGAAGTTGAACTCATGGCTTCGAACAGCTCCATCGCCATGTTTACTGATCGAGGGTGATCCGGAGCAAGACCGCCAGAGATGGTCTGGAATTGGAATCCAGGATATTTGGCTAAACGGACTTGGACAACGCCGGTGTGTTGGAGGAGGAGGCGGTGGTTGTGCTCTGAGTTTACGAAGGTACCGCTAGATTGAGCATGGAGTTGACATGGCCTTGAAATGGTGCTGGGAAGATGAGAACATGAGGAGAGTTTGAAGTACTTTCCATCCTTTTATTATTATTTTTTTTCTTAATTAGTTGTAATATTTGCTCATCAAATTTTGACAAGGACTTCTTTTAAATTTATGTCCATCCAATTGTGGGTTTGTATTACTTCATCTAAAATAAATTATGTTTTAAATTTATGTCCATCCAATTGTGGGTTTGTATATCTCTGTTGATAGAACCTGAACTATTAGTATAACCTCTTGGGTAATGTTGACATGTATCATTAATTAAGAACATAAAAGTTATTTTATAAAGAAAGTCAACTATCGTATAAATACATTGATTGAGATTTTTATAAAATAAACTTAACATGTGCTCTAAAAGAGTACAAATTAACACTTCCTTAACTCAAATAGTTAATTTTTATTTTTATTTTTCTTTAAAAAGACCGGTTAATTTTTATTATTTAGTGACTAAATGTAAAACTCAAATTATTATCGTAAATATAAAGGGAGATATGTATAAACACTCAAGTTTGGTGACTTTCTGATTGATACCATTTTAATAATGGAATAATAATAATAATAATAATAATGGTTATAGAAAAGAAGAAAAAAAAAATTGAGTATGTGAAGAGGAATATACATCCTAGAATTTAAGTGATTCCAATGCTTCTTCTTCTTCTTCTTCTTTTTAATTTTTATTTTTATAAAAGTTATATTGATTTTTTTCTTTTTGAAACTAGACAATAAACTATCCAAGAAATTTATTGATTAATGTAATCAGCAGAAACAAGATTTCTGATAGAAAGTTATATTGATGTTGATAATACAACTAGTTTTCAATTTCCATGTCAAGAAGAAAGAAGTTCTTACAAACAAATTAAACTAAATTGTGACAATTCATAAGTTAGTTGCAATAATGCAACACAACAAACAAATTAATTGTCGGCATGAATATCAATCATTTGAAAGCAAAATATTCCATTAGAATGGTGGTCTCAAAACTAAACTGATCACCCGAATGAAATCAACATACAACATTTGGATTCAAATCGACTGTCAAATTTTGGTATCCTAATTTATGTCCAATTAATCAAATTGAAATATATGTGCACATTTAGACACATTTATGGAAGAAGTTGAAAAAAAAATCTATAAATATACACACATATCCCAATTTAATTGGTTGGACACAAGATGAGACACCAAAATTTGACGATGGATTTGAGTCTTTACTAAATTTATAGTATAATTATTTCATTTGTCACGTGCTTGCACGCACACTCATCGACCGTATATCTTCTATCAGACGGTTCAAATTACAAGACGAAGATCCACCATCACTCACAGATTTCCAAGCCAACTTAGACATCCTGTCCGTTGATTTCACAAACTCCTCCCTCTTCTCTACCATTAGATCATTCACCATTTTCTCCACAACTTTTCGATCACACACATGATCCTTCATGTCCAACCCCAATTTCCACACTTGACCCACAAACCTACTGTTCACTTGTTGATCAGCAAAATACGGCCAGCAAATCATCGGCTGTCCGGCGACTACGCTCTCCAACGTTGAGTTCCATCCACTGTGAGTCAAAAACCCACCAACGGCTCGATGTTCCAAGACCTCCTCTTGTGGCGCCCACCCTACCATGTACCCTCTCTCTTTCGTCCCCTCCACAAGCTTCTCCGGAATCTGACTCTGATCACCGTCTCTACCTATTGAGGCAAAACCAAAATTTCAAATTTAATAAAATTTAGGTGTTAAACTATAGAATTTTCATTTTACATTTAGCAAATAAAAAATTTTAAAATTAATTACAAGGACTAATATTTTCCAAGAGGCTACAAGGGCAATGGCCCCACTAGGCCTCTTCATAGCTTCAACAATAGATTACCTGAAATCAAGTCCGGCCGAACAACCCACAAGAACCGTTTGTTACTGTCAACCAGGCCGTGCCACAGCTCCATGACATCCTCTCTCGACAGCGTTGTGATGCTACCGTAGCTTATGTAGATCACCGTTTTGGGAGGCTGTTTGTTGAGCCATGCCATGCAACTCCTGTCAACTTCCCAGAAACCGTTTGTAGATTGCATACCGGAGGGTACTCTTGTTTTGAGATGAGCTTGGAGGGGACCGATGGTGTAAATATTCGGACAATGGGTTCGAATTTGGGACAGTATCGGTCCTTCCAGGTCATCAAATGTGTTTAGTATCAGACCCTGTGCTCGAGGAGAAGATCGAGTCTCGCTCATGAAGAGTTGGATGTTCCTGTCTAAAGGATCCTCAGCTCGACAGAAACTTGGAAGATCTCTGCACCGAAGAAAAGTCTCCATGCCAGGTACATTTTTTATCAGCCGATCCATGTCTTCTTTTCCTTCAAATTAAAATTACATAATAATCCTCTAGTTAGGTTGATCAGAACCAGTTGTCTAACGTTACATACTGGCACAAAAATTAGCAAAAAAAAAATTGCAACTGTATAATGTTACTGAGCTCTAAAACGTTACATACTCGATGGTAAAAGTAATTATTCAATCTGAAAACATCTCAGATCCTAGTGGCTGCCATTTTTTTTTTTAATAATTCGATATTTGGTGGAAGGGATAGACTCGAAGTCTCGAACCCACGACATCATGGCTGCCATTGAAAGTGATATACAAAAAAAATTAAAACAGGGCTCACTTTACATAGTTGCGGTCCTGAAATTTCAGGACCCACATACGCACCTAATTACATCCGAATATTAGTTTCCACTCTTTGGATACATCTAACAAGCTAAGTAAACGAAGTTAATTACCTTTGATAGGTAGCTCGCCGGCATCAATGATTTCACGAACGCAAAAGTAGGCCCAAAAGGCACAAGCGCTGATAGTACGGAAATAGATGATAGGAATTCCGAGCTCGTTAGCGACATCGACGGCAAAGCTCATGAACCCATCTGAGATGATGCAGTCCACAGGGGGCTTGATATCATCAATCAACATCTGTTTCAGCAGCGGCGGAGTTACCGATTTAACTGAGTGCAACACTTCATCGAACCGATGTCCGACTCGTGGGTGGTCCATGGGAAGGCCATCGGTGATCGTCTTGAACTGAAATCCAGGAAAGCGGCACGTGTAACGGGAACAGACATCGGCATGGCGGGTGAGGCGGTCGTGGTTGTATTCGGAGTTGAGAAAGGTGATTCTCAAGCCGGCGACGCTGAGGAGCTCAGCGAGCTTGAGCATGGAGTTTACATGGCCTAGGGCTGGGATGGGGAAGATGAGAACATGAGGAGGAGGAGGAGGAATATCTTGCTCCATTATTGATAACTATGAGCTCTGCAGGTTTTTGTTGTCAAGTAATTTACTTTAATATTTTTGTTGGTGGGGTTTATTGGAACCTACCGATGTCAAATATATGCATGTCAAATATATATAGTAAAATTCAAACATCTATTCGCACAATCGAAAGATATCTATCTTACAATAATGGAAAAAAAAAAAAAAATTTATTTACACATTACCTGTGAATACTCTTGGATGGAACTTAAACCCTTCAATACAAACGGAGTTGGATCCTTTGCCGAACTAATTTTTTTTATGATCTAAAACACCTTTTTAAAGCTAAAACACTTAACATAATACTTAGCATTTAATGAGAATGAAAGTCAACTAAATAAAAGAAATAAATCTCAGTCATTAATTATACATGTCAACAGATCTAGTTAAATTAGGAAAAAAATCAGATCAATAGAAGATCTAAATTCAATATAAACATGGAAAGGACATATTTCAATATACCTCTCAACCAAGGGTGGAGACCCTTATAAGGGGTTTTCTGTAATTTCAAACAACAAGATTTTGTTTTTGCAGTTAAACATGAGTTTTTTTTTTTTTATTATTTATTTATTTATTTATTTATTTATTTATTTATGATTAAGTTAAACATGAGATTTAATAATTAATACCCATGGTTTGGTGTCAGTTCCTGTCGCTATAGCAAGTGGTCATATATATATAACAAAAAATTGATATTTAATATTATTATTATTAAAAGAATCTCAACAAATGTTGAGAAATACAACCACTAGACAGAAAGATTTGGAAAGCTACAAATTGAATACTCTTTTGCTTCTCCAATATACCTTTAAAAAAATCAAATATACTAATTAATATATATATATATATATACTTGCCAGTTAGGACTTTACTATGGTACGGCGAAATCAACTTCTACAAACACGATCTGTAAAGTAATTTTCATTACGGAGGTAAGGTTCACCCATTCTATACGGTTTTATAAATAAATATGAGATTTAACTCTTATCGTGAATGCGAAGGAAATACATTCATTTATAATCATTTGAGGTGTGAGTAGATGTGCAGATACATCACACAATCTATGTTGTTAAAGAAGATGGATTTTGTAATTTATAACATGCCATAACGTGTAAAATTAAATGTTACATACATAAATTTCAACGTCAATATCAATTGTATTAAACAAAAATATTGCTTAGTAATTATCCACGGGAATGTACCAAAATCTTTCATTTTAATATTAATTAAGAAAGATTAGTAAACAAATATTTTGAGAGGTGGTAACTGGTATCAATGTTAGTATCAACATATAAGGCAAAATTCCATATAATTTTAACTACATTGATCTAATGGTTTGATACAAACTATTGTAATTGGGATACTGATCATATCTGTAGTCGGTTGCAACAAAAAATTACGGGGATTTAATTTTATTTTGTTCGGATTTGTTGGTTGTTACTTGTTGCAGTTAATTAAGCTTTTTTGGAAAAAATAATTAAAATTCATGTGAAATATTTTTATAATGTATATATAAATTAATAATTTTATTGGGCTTGTTTTTCCTTCAAAATGATCTAAAAAACTTTAGGTTGTCTCCATCGGTCTAGTCAAATGTTTTAAATTAGAATATTTAATTTTGTTTAATTTAACAAAATAAAGGGTAGCCTCTTACCATGAAAATTAAACAAAGTTTGTATTGCTATGTCCTAGATTATTATTATTTTTTTTCTAACAAACACTAAAAAAAACAAAAAACAAAAATTTAGACTAGTTGATAACTATAATTGTCCGCGGAAAATCAAATATTTGGTTTACACAAAATCCTATCTATAGCAAAGTGACAAATTGAGGGCGAACCGGTGTTTGATCTGTCGGTTCAAATATCTCCCCTTCCTAAACCCCAGATTATTATTATATTCTTTAATAAATAAATAAAAAACACCGAAGTCACAAATTAATTTTCTTTAAAAAAAAAAAAAAAAAACACGAATTTAATAAAATACACCTACTATATTAGGAGATGTGTACAATAATGTATTTTACAATAAAGTGCTAGAGTTACTAGCCATCTAAAGGTTATTAGGTTGGTAATAAGATCACTCATTCAATCCAAGAACATTTATTCACCCCAACATTATATTTAGACTAACAAATAATGTGTAGGTTCTTTACAAATCAACGATCATCCGATTAGAGATGGCAGTATTCCATGTGTGGTTAGGGCCCCGTCCCCGAATGGGACGGGGATAGAAACGGGGATGAGGATAAAGTCTTGTCTCCAAAACAAATTTATAAATTTACATCAAAACATGAACGCAGAAACATAACACACACACAAAACAGAGGCATGATAATAAAATATAATCAAAAACCATTCCAGTTTCCAGAGATCCTCTTCTTCTATGGTATGATAATTTATCCAGAAATATCAATGGCCTTGACTTCAGGTTTCTTCTCTTCCATCTGTTAAAAACTAAAAAAGACTCGTGTATACAATAATTGAAAGGAAATAATCTGCATAAATAAGGATAGAGGTTGGCTATATAAATAGCCTTACAAACAAACTGAAACTGAAAGATGCAGCTCACGTTGAACAAACATGGAAACGTGATAACAGACCGAAGACTAATTCAAATAAACAAACACCCATTATCTATACAGAGATATTAATTGAGCATTAGCAAACTGCCAAACAGTATCCTATAAACTTAGAAAGACTAACAATATTAATACTTTAACACCATAACACCATCTTAGGCAGAGTGACAGTCAACACACCATTCTCCATACAAGCTCTGATCTGATCAACTCTAGCATTCTCAGGAAGTCTAAACCTCCTCAAAAACTTGCCACTGCTCCGCTCCACACGGTGCCACTTCTCGTTCTTCTCCTCCTGTTCCCTATCCCTCTCCCCAGATATCTGCAAAACCCTACCATCTTCCTCCACCTCCACCTTCACTTCTTCCTTCCTCAGCCCCGGAAGATCCGCCTTGAACACGTGAGCCTCCGGTATCTCTTTCCAGTCGATCCTCGCGTTTGCGATAGCAGAGGTCTCACAAGCTATCGTTGCTGGGTTGAAGTCTGTAAATGGGTCCCAGATGTCTAGTGAAACTGGGTCGAATATATTTCCCCTCCTTCCACCGAAATGACTCAACGCCATTGTTGTTGTTTTTTTTTACAGTGCTCTGTTTTTTTTTTTTTTTTTTTTGGTGTTTGTTGTGTTGATAGAAATGAAGTGAAAGTGGGGATATTTATAGGGAGAAAAAAGAGAATTCTGGTGCTCTCATGGATTTTCTTTTGGTTTTTTCCTTATCTTGGGAAAAATATTTTTAGATAGAATTGTAGAGAGATTTGACATTTGAGAGAAGCCTGTAATATTGTACAAGCTTCTTAGAATTTCTTGTGAAATCGACAGACAACTAGATAAGTCCACGGGGCAGCACCAACAGCGCAACAGTGATGACTCATTTGCAAACAGACTTTCTCACAAATGGGCCGGAAAAAGCCCATTAATTAACTAAAAACAATTCATAACTTGGCCCAGAATGTACGAATTCTATCGAAACACATGTGTCTGTCTTTTTACTTGTCTTTTTATAATATAGTGACACTTAAACATAAAATCAAAAGGATTCAAGTATCATTGTTAAGAGCATCCTGGGAATGAAGTTTATTTTCCAACATGGACTAAATCATTGATTTGTCTGTAGGGTATATGTAATTTGATTACCAACACTCTTCAGTAAACATTGCAATCAAAAATCAAGAATTAAGTTCACTCTTTATATATAAGATTTATGATTAGTAAACGTGTTCTAAGAACTGTAAAATAAATTTTCCAAAAAAAGGCTAAACTAGGAGATGATCCAAACTCTAAAATATTTCAAACTTGTTCCAAATTTAAAACTCAAATAATAGTAATCCTATTTGTAATTATTTTAATCGTATCATAATATATACACAAGTTACAAATCACTTTTGTTACAACATCTATCTATTAAATTTGGATAACATTTTTGAACAATCTAATAATACGAACGCTCCCTCAAAACTCAATCAAACTCAAAAAAAACGTTTACATATATACCAAAAAGAAATAAAATTGTTCTCCAAAGTCAAGAATTAGCCTTCTTTGTTTTTTTTTTTTTACGTGACTAAAAATAAACTGTGGAGTGGACATATATATATATATATATATACAGTAGTGTCAATGAATATGTACAGAATCAAAACAATACAAATTTACAACTCTCCATCATCATCTTCTTCTTCTTGATCTTCATGAGTCTCATCCGAATCATCATCAGCATCAATGGCTACTACTTTGGAGACATTAAGCCTAGAAGAAGCAGCTCGAATCATGAATGGTAATCGCGCATTATTATTATTATTAAACAGACTTCTTCTAACAAATGGGCCTGATAAAAGCCCATTGTTGGACTAGATATGTACTAAAAGCAATTCATGTGGGCTGGCCCAAAATGTACGAATTATAACGAAGACAATGTATGTCTGGCTTTTTACTGATCTTTTTATAATCTAATGACACGTAAGTATAAATCTGAAAAGAAACTTAATTCCCTTGGTAGAAGGGGAAATCAAGTTCCCTTTCCAACATAATTAACTTATGAGTAATGATAGGCTTCACAAAAAAAATTTCAAATGATGTAAGCATGTGAAGTGTTAACATCTTGTAAATCATGAGATTATGTAGTAAATGATGTGATATTGACACCTCACGTGCCAACATTATTTCGGAACAAAATTGAAAATTTGAAAAAACTAAGATTAGCTTATAACTATAATTGTCCATGGAAAATCAAATATTTAGTTTACAAGAAATCCTATCTATAAAAATTGGCAACACCTAGAGGTTGTGGGTTCAAATATCTCACCTTTCCAAACCACAAATTATTGTAATATTCTAAAAAATAAAAAACAAAGTCACAAATTAATTTTCTTTCAAAAAAGCAAAGACACAAATTTAATAAAATACACCTACTATGTTAGGAGATGCGTAAAATAATGCATTTTACTATTATAAAGAGCTAGATTTACTAAAGAGCTAATGGTTCTTTTCGAATCAACGGTCATTCAATCCGGCAACATGTGTTATTTCAAAAAAATTATAATACAGAGCTATAGAGTAGGTCTAATTTAAATCATTAATTTGGCAACATGTGTTGTTTAAAAAAATATATATAGTCTAATCTAATTCATTATCTTTTTATGTTTTCATTCAAAATCAAGGTTCTGTCTCCGATCAAATATTCATTTTCTTTTAAATATTACAGTATTACATAAATTCGGTTTTTTTTATTTATTTATTTTTTTTAAGAAAAGACTCGAACCCGCAACCTCATGGTAAATGATAGTAATCTTATTATCGGACCAACCTCATATTATTACTTTTAACATATGGTGCAATTTTATTGATCAACCAATAAAAAAACAAAACAAAACAAGTGATTATATTACATATTATTAAACCATTACAAATTTACATCAAAATATAAAGCAAAAGCATGTCATCACTCAACAGAGCTAATAGCATACCTCCTTTCCATATAAACAGAGCTGTTGTTGCACCTCCTTTCCACATAAGTAGTGAGATATTCAAATCCTACTGTACGCATTTTATAAATATATATAGTGAGTTTTATTCCCGGGTTAAGGGGAGATAACTAAGTAGTGAGGTGTTCAAACCCCACGATACGCATTTTACAACCATACGTAGAAAGTTTTATTCCCATGTTGTAGGAATAGTTATCTTCCGTTATTGGAGTAGATTTACAGACCATTCATTTATTGTTTGATCTCACTGTACTACTTAAATAATAATAATAATAACAATAATAATAATAATAACATAGAAGCAAAAACATAAAAAACATCAAACACAAAACACAAGCATGATCATAAAATACTAAAAAACTAACCATTCTAGTTATCCAGAGAGCCGTGTTTGATGATCATCATATGATTTATCCAGAAATATCAATAGACTTGATTTCAGGTTTCTTCTTTTCCATCTTAGGCACAGTGATAGTCAACACACCATTTTCCATGCTAGCTTTGATCTGATCAACCCTAGCATTCTCCGGAAGTCTAAACCTCCTCAAAAATTTGCCACTGCTCCGCTCCACACGGTGCCACTTGTCATTCTTCTCCTCCTGTTCCTTATTCCTCTCTCCACATATCTGCAAAACCCTCCCTTCTTCTTCAACCTCCACTTTCACTTCCTCCTTCTTCAGCCCCAGAAGATCAGCCTTGAACACGTGGGCTTCCGGTGTCTCCTTCCAGTCGATCATCGTGTTTGCGATAGCAGAGGTCTCACGTGCGATAGAGGAGGGCAGGTTGGCTACTGGGTTGAAGTCTGTGAATGGGTCCCATATGTCTAGTGAAACTGGGTCGAATATGTTGCTCCTTCTTCCACCGAAAAGACTCAGCGCAAAAGAGAATTCTAGTTGTTTCATGGATTTTCTTTTGTTTTTTTCTTTGGAAAAAATTTAGATAGAACCGATTAAAAAAATTTAGATAGATTTGGAAGAAGTCTTTAATGTTAATACACATAGTAAAAGCATACTGATAAATATTAATATATTGTAAATATACTTATATTTTATACGTAAAGAAAAATTGTGATATTCTGCGAGCTTCTTAGAATTTCTTGTGAAATCGACAGACAAGTCCACGGGGCAGCACTTGAAGCGCAACAGTGATGACTCATTTCTAAAATCTGTGGGCCTCAAAAAGCCCATTATTGGACTGTTTGGACTAAAAGCAATTCATGTGCCTGGCCCAAAATATACGAATTCTATTAAAGCACACACGTATGCCTGGCTTTTTGAATGATTTTTTATAGGAATTATTACCCCGGTGGCCATCCATTAGGGTTATCACTATCAAAATGACCTTAAGATAAGAAATTAGTTTTAAAATGACTATTTTTTGGCAACACATAATTATACTAATGGCCATTACATCTAATGAGTGGCATCTTGGTAAATAAGGGGATGATATTAATTTATTTTAAATGTATTTTGGAAATCAATTTTTTCTTTTATTTTTTGAAACGAATAATTATATTTAGTATATGTATATACCTATACCATACCAATATATATATATATATATGTATATATATTTCTTTTCAACTTATACCAATACATCATATGCTTGAGATATGATATACGTATATACACACACTAAATATAATTATTCGTTTCAAAAAACAAAAGAAAAAATCGATTTCCAAAAAAAATTTTAAAAAAAATTAAAGTCATCCCCTTATTTACTAAAATGTCACTTATTTGATGAAATTTGATGGAATGACCATTAGTGTTACTATGTTTGCCAAAAAATGGCATTTTGAAACTAATTCCCTATCGTGGTGACCCAAATGAGTGGCCACCGAGGTAATTATCCCAATCACCCCAGTTGCCATCAATTTATGTTACTACTATCAAAATGGCCACCAAATGGGGAATTGGTTTCAAAATGGATATTTTTGGTAAATATTGTTACATTAATGATAATTTCATTCAATTCCATAAATTTCCATCTAATAAGTGGCATTTTAGTAAATATGAGGATGACATTAATTTATTTTAGATTTTTTAGCCTTAATTTTCTCAAAAAAGAAAATATTTATATATATATATACACACACATATATATATATATATATATTTCTTTTCAACTTATCTCTAATATATTTTTTAGAATTTTTAGATTTGGTAGCTTTAATCTTTTCAAAAAAGATATATATATATATATATATATATACACATATATATTTCTTTTCAACTTATCTCTAATATATTTTTTAGAATTTTTAGATTTGGTAGCTTTAATCTTCTCAAAAAAGAAATATATATATATATATATATATATATGTGTGTGTGTGTGTGTGTATGTTTGAGATATGTTATACGTATTTACACACTAAATGTAATTATTTGTTTCAAAAAACAAAAGAAAAAATTGATTTCCAAAAAACATCTAAAATAAATTAATGTCATCCCCCTATTTGCCAAAATGACACTTATTGAATGGAATTGGATGGAAATGGATGAAATGATCATTAGTGTAACACTATAACAATGTTTGTCAAAAATGGTTATTTTAAAACTAATTCTTCATTTAGTGGCCATTATAATAGTGTTAGTAAAAGTTGATGACCACCAGAATAATTACGTACCCCATATAAAAATCAAAAGGATTTAAGTACCTTTGTAAAGGGAATCCAGGGAATGAAGTTCATTTTTCAAGAACTAAATTATTGATTTGTCTGTAGGGTATATGTAATTTGATTACTAAACACGTTCTAAGAAATCTAAAATAAATTTTCCCAAACAAGGAGATGATCCAAACTCTTAAATATTTCAAATTTGTTCCAAATTTCCTTTTTATTTTGAAGTATTAAATTATAAATTTGGGGTTTTTTTTTTTTAGGGGAAGAACTTAAACCCGCAACCTCATGATGCATGTGTGAAGAGTTTACCACCAAATCAACCGAATCTCGTCAAATTTGTTCCAAATTTCAAACTCAAATGATATAGTAATCTCATTTGTAACGATTTTAATCATATCATAATATATACATAAAGTTTTATATATATATATATATAAATATAATATATACATAAGTTACAAATCACTTTTGCCACAACATTTATCTATTAAATTTGGATAAAATTTTGAACAATCTAATAATACGAATGCTCCCTCAAAACACAATCAATTCTTACTCAATAAAAAACCTTCACATATATACCGAAAAGAAATAAAATTGTTCTCCAAAATCAAAATTTAAAACTTTTGTTTTGTTTTTTTGTGTGTGACTAAAATGGACCGTGGAGTGGACATATATATATGTAGTAGTGTCAATGAATATGTACAGAATCAAAAAGAACAAAAAAAATTACAACTCTTCATCATCATCTTCTTCTTCTTGATCTTCATGAGTCTCATCCGAATCATCATCAGCATCAATGGCTACTACTTTAGAGACATTAAGCCTAGAAGAAGCAGCTCGAATCATAAACGGTAATCGTGCGTTATTATTATTATTATTACTACTAATTTTTACGTCATGACCAAACCCAGTTTCTTCTTCTTTCTTCAGGTCTCCAGGAGGCAAGAAACAATCCATAGACAATCCTTTGATGTTGAAATCCACTTCTTCAATTGTCCAAACCTCTTCCATTCTTGTCCTGGAATGACTTTCCGAGGTATCTCCGAACCTGAACAATGACACCGAAGTCCTTCCGGAGTGTGCAATGTTGATTCCATCAATGGTCCTATAATCCTGTATCAGGGATTCCATTGTTGTCTCCCAGAAAATGCTGTTGTTTCCTGGACTTTTGATCCTGAGAAGATGTGAATCTTCCAGGTTGACTAACAAGCCTGTTCTTTGGCTGAAATATCCCCAAACTGTATGCTTAATTATCTCTACATTGCTTGTACTTCTAGCTCTTAGAGATGAGGATTCAGCTTCAAGTTTTAATATGAAACAATCTTCATTGTTGATCGCCTTTTCGCCAACACATACCGAATTGGAGAACAAATTCGCTGTTGATCTCGGATCCAAACCCTGTTCAGAAAAACAATCTAGGATGAGTACTTTATATTATTACAGAACTAATATATATATATATTTTTTTTTCAAGACAGTCTTTATTAAAGAAGAATGTTTTAAAACAGATACTTGATTAATTTAATTATTATAAAGGAATTCATAGTTACCGAAACAATTATAAGAGAGGCTTATTTTTAAATCGTTGATTGTCGAAAAAACTTCGAACGACTAATATCAACCCGATAACTATAATGAAACCGTATAATAGCTGAACCCCTAATCGACAAGTTTGTTGACATTTTGATAACATTAGAGACCGAACATGGGGTTGTTAATCGTGGTTGGAGGTAAGTGACTTTATAAGTCTTTAGTGGGCCATAGGTTGGAGTGGAATGGACCCATGGAGTGTGAAATGGTGCAAATCAATTAGTTAAAGTGAGCATGGGATTCAGCCCCTGGCCCATCATTTCTCTTTAGAAAAAGTCAAAAGATAAGATTGGTGTTTGATGAGCTTTAATGTAGAATCCAGCTATGATGAAGACCATGGAGGCCCATAGATGCATACACAACAGTCAGCACCAACCATTGAATTCAGGGAGAAAAGTGAATTCAGGTACCACTTTAATACATTTTCCATTTAAATCATGTTATATGTGTACGATAATAAATGTAATTGATTATTCATATCATATGTCTCTAACGTACTTTAGACGTCTTTATAATCTATAATAAACTAAAAATATAAACAAATAAAAATGGTTTGAATGTCATTAAAATTTGTCCACACTAATGAAAATAAATAGTAAAAGAAGGAATTCGTTTGTACTTTAGTAACGGAAAATTTCCATGAACCTTCATATTGACTATATATATTAAAAAAGTAAATATCGATAATATAAAGTATATCTCTCAATCTATGGTATTTTCCTAATATGTCTAGGATTTTGTATATTAACGATATTTTTGATATTTTTACCAATATTTACTAGTTTGAGAAATAGAATGGGGAAATGAACCATGTGATAAAAATCTCATAATGGAAGTTTTTTAGTATGATTTATAATCATGATCACAAGTATAACAACAATGCATGATCGTCTGATTTTGATCAAACGGTGAAAAATGGTACCTGTAAGAAACGTCTAAGAGGCCTAGGTGGACCTCTAGAAGCATGAGAGTGGTGCCATGGAGTCTGCCTCCAAGCCACTTTACCATCACTTCCGGCACTGATTTTGCAACCGGAAACAACCAGCTCCAAGCACCACAGCTCCGGCCTCTTTTGCCACAGCACGAACCCACCCACCTCTCCGCCGCCGCCACCACCGCCACTGCTTCTAAAGTTCTTCACTTTCACCGCCGGTTTATCGCTCAGACTACCTTCTCCGGCACAAAACTCCGACGCTGCCATTTTCACTTTCCCCATTGCGTACATACTGTCCACTGAATTCAACGCCTTCTCTCCTCCAACGGCCGCTATGTATTGCTTCACTATGTATTTCGCCATCGAAGCCTCCTGTGAATACATTAATGTAGTCATCAGTTCTCTGGAATCAGTAAACCAGGTTCTGATATCATGTTAAAGCAATTGTCAGACTCACTTAATAATATCGAAAAACTTACAATGGGATTGTCTTTGTTGTGTTTGTAAATGGGGTGATCAAGGTGATGATCATGATCATCATTTCTAATAGGAAGAGGGATCAATGGAGCTCCAACGACGCCAAGCAAGAGTTGGACCTCTGTGTTCTTATTCCCTCCGAAGATTGCGGTGGTGATGGACGGTGGTGATCTATCGCTGTAGGGTTTGATCCAAGCCTTCATATTCTGCCATGACCTGTGTGAATTGTTCTTGTTGCTAGAAAACATCTCTTCAGGAATTGGAACTTCCAGGACCGTGTCAAGCCCATCTTCACGGTCAAAATTCGGACAAAGTTTCCTCATCACAACAAAAGAAAAAACAAGACACAGAGTTTCAGGTTTTTTGCTCTGTTTTTCTTTTTTTGCACAGAAATATGAGAAGACTAGTTATGGGCTGTTTTTGCGTGCTTTTGATATAAAAAAAATAATCATCATCACCAACCGACCATTTGGACCCTTCTAACGTGGTAAGCTTTGTGTATGTCGTGTTTGCACGCTCTCTCTCTCGCTGTTTAGAGTTTGAGAATTTCTGGTTTTATTATTAATATTATTTATTTATATATAGATATATATTATATGGATTTTATGATCAAGTACGGTTTGGTTTATTTTAGATTATGTGAGATCACTTTTATGTTAAGATTGGTTGGTTGTTGTTTGATTGATCAACTTTTACTGTTTGATTTGGAAATTTCTCCTACAAAATACTGGAAGTTTTAATTATGAAAAATTATGCTATAATAATATATAGATGATAATATTAACTTGATTCATCATATTAATTAATTAATAAATATATTTCCTATTTTATTGCCCATGATTATAGTATATAAAATCAATCTCATTCCCTTTCAAGATTTTAATTTCCAATCAAAAAATAATAATAATAAATAATTTCATATTATTTCATACATTATTGTTTAATTTAATATATATTATTATTTAATATATCTTCACGGTAAAAAGCTAAATAAATATTGGTGGATATTTACTATCTTATTTGAAAGTACTCATTGTATTTTAATACAATTCTTTAAGTTTTACGCTACATTATTTGTTAATTACAGAAATATATATATATATATATATAATTATTTATTATTTTCGAGATATAAAAGAGCGATAAGTTAAATTTTAATTCTCAAAATTATATATATATATATATATATTACACTACTTAAGTCTAAAGGATATTATATATATTTTTTTAACGACTTATTTCTTAAATATTATTGTCACATGATTGATATACGTAAGAAATTAATAATATTGATAATATTTCTAATATATTTTTGATTTTTTCTATATTTTAAAGATACTATATCAAAATATCATTAAATATATGATATTTTAAAGATATCGACCACATTTCAACGAATTTATCAAAAATTCCAAAAATTGATACCGATACTTAAACATAACATAAACCGATATTTACTTTTTTGAATAAAAGTGAGATAAGGCTCCCATGACAGTGGTCAGTGGCACATTGTTCGCATTAACAGCAACAAAAATCTAACCGCCCACCCCAAACTTTAAGGTATAAAAATTTGGATAAGAATAAAATCATTCAAAAATCTAAATTTGATTAAACATTAAAATTGTCGGCGGCCAAAAAAAAATGCTTTGAAGCCGGACAATGCAAACCGACAATCTTAATTAACAGAAAAATACATTCTAAGACTTTAACTTTGTTTTGTTAAGACGACACTCAAATCTGAATCTACTTCTTGTCTCCTTTACGCTGTTTATTTTATATATATATATATATACACACACGTATCGTTCCTATCAGGCATCATTATATAACTTTATCAGGATATTGGATGTGAACCACTCATTTATAAAAGTGATTTGATAAGTGCATACATACCAAGTCAAAGTAGGTAAAACGAGTGGCACATATATTTATAAAGAGAAAAGATAGTTCTCCTATCACGTCGTCTTGAAATTATACCACATCCATATATTTTAGTAAGTTTAAATGTGTTGAATTTCTGAACTATTATATATATATAAACAATAATAATACGGCTCTGTCATTTGCAATGTTATACAGTAAATTTTGTATTTAATATATTGATAGGTAGATTCATCAATTTTAAT
Source organism: Acer negundo (assembly GCA_035582765.1). Taxonomy (NCBI): domain Eukaryota; kingdom Viridiplantae; phylum Streptophyta; class Magnoliopsida; order Sapindales; family Sapindaceae; genus Acer; species Acer negundo. The sequence goes on from CM069242.1 coordinate 4,417,192, forward strand.
TTAATCAATATTCAGTTATGTTTGATCTATTTTCTATGATTTTAACACGTAACACGTATTAATTTAGTACGTACAGAAGAGAAACTTATATATCTAGAAATTAATTGAATTGAACAGTATGTTGGGGTTGCTACACTTGTGCGGTTGGAATCCAATGAAAACGAATCTTGTTTGGTTAAATTAATTATGCCATGCACGTTCTTGGTAACATTTAATTGAATTTGTTTTTATTATTAGTGATAGTATTAGGTTGTGTTTGTGTGTACTGTGTAGAGTTTAGATTTGATCGTTTTAAATTACTAATTAATTACAATCTTTTGATTCAATGTATTGGTGGTGTGGGTTTGGAATTTGGATTCATGAATTTTACAAAGAAAAATACTATTTAAAGTGAGCAAAAATTTGTACGTAACCCGTAGTAAATAGTAGTGAAATTTCCTCTTCACTTCAATGATAGATGTTCGAATTTTCGAATTCCACATTTACTCATTAAATTCCAAAATATAGGGAAACTCCTCCTTTAGGGTTGTATTCACTAGATCTCTCTAGACACTTGATCCTAATAATATCGGATTTAAGAAATTAAACACTCTTTCACTTGTTAAGATATTCGATTAATAAGATTTTCGATTGATAAAAATGTATCATAACAAAAGAATGAGTTTGAATAACACTCTTACATGCTTATTTATAAATTAAGGGTATCAATTAACTATAGTTTTTGTAAATTCTTTATTTAAAATTTTAACTTCTTTCGACTATGTATACAAGTTGAATAGTTTGTTAATTTTATTCGGATTTGGATATTTCAAAAATGAGTACCGGATGGATGACAATACAATGAATTTATCATAAAATGTCCTAAATTTCATTAGTATAAAATGCAAACACATCTTAGTTTAATTAATAACAATTACACTAAATTATGTTGATCGTTGATATTACTTAAAACTAGAGTAAAAGAAGAAAAAAAGTAGATGTTTTTTTTTTAATTATTATTAGTTTAATGCAAAAACAAGTTGCTCCACTCAGTTGGGTTGGGTCAGTAATACAATATGAATTATTCTTTTGGCCTTTTGGGCCCACAGAGACAAGGTCCCATGCCTTTGTGGGACCTCTAGCATTTCACATAAATTAACAACCATATAAATACCTCAATTAAATATAATCATACCATTTTTTTTTTTTTTAAGTATTATATAAATTGACGCTTTTTTTTTAGAGGGTAGATTCGAACTCACAACACATACCAATTATATAATATAGATATATATTTTTTTAAATCCGAATAGGCAAAATGTATGTCCAGATATTAACGATATAAGATTGATCTTGATTCTTGTAGTAAACCTCTCACACATACACAACGAGGTTGCAGGTTTAAATCATCCTTCAAAAAAAAATTTTCTTCGATACTTAAAAAATAAAAAATAAAAAAAAATAAAATAAAGGTATGCTAAGATATCCACATAAATATCCCCAATTTATAGATATTTTTATTGAATTTTCAAAAAATAAAAAATAAAAAAAATTGGACCTCCATATTTTCATGAAACAGATATTTAGTTCATACATTGTGAAGCAAAAAACTTTTTTTTTAAAATAAAATATCATAATTGCGTCATGGACTGGACTACCTCAGATTTCGGTAAAAAGCCACTATTGGCTTTATGATATGAAAACCCCAAAATGCCCTTGCTTTTGGAATGAAAATCATTAAATACACATGGGTATTCTTGGGGTTTTAGAAAAAAAATCATGTGTTTCATTCTTATCCTCTTTATGCAAAGTAGATACACGTATGCAAATCAATTGTAAAGAAATAATTTTTTTTTTTAATATATTTAATTTTCTTATAAATTATTGCACATGATTGTTTTTTTTTTCTTTTTAAAGAAACTTAAAATTTGTAAGAGTTGGTGTGATGGAATAAAAACCTTGATCCGTTCGTAATATCTCAAGTTTGGAGAAATACTTGTTATGCACCCGATATAAATTGGTTTTGCTTACTACATGGTATGTACCTATTGGACGGATGTATCCAGATTCCAAAGGTGACATAAGAGAGGGTTTGCTCGGACAGTCCTAATTTTTTTATTTTATTAAATATATAAAGATCTAATTATATAAACATCCCCTAAAGTTTAATAATATTATAAAACTAAGATATTTTATTTAAATTTAATGAAATGTAAATTCTGAATTTATATAATAATTCGATCCCTTAAAAAGAAAAAAAAAATAAAAAAAAGGTATGCTAAGATATCCACATAAATATCCCTAATCTATAGATATTTTTATTGAATTTTCAAAAAATATAAAAAATATAAAAAAAAAATTGGACCTCCATATTTTCTTGAAACAGATATTTAGTTCACTTTTTTATTTTTTTTCAGGGCAATGTTACAATATTTGTTTTCCTAGAGTATCTGCAAGCATCTATGGTCTAATCTGATCCAAACAAGTGTACAAAATTACAAAAATCAGGCATGATTGATGCACAAAAATAAAAGTTTGTTTACAAAATGACAAATACAGGCAGAGGAAGATTTAGATTGATCATGGATATTTGGTCTTATAAGGTCAAAACATACACACGACTTGCTCCGTTGAACATGCCGTGATTAGTGGTGTCAAATGACAAATCACTCCTCCTCATAATCACTTTCTTTTTAATCTCATATCTAACTTTGACTCTAATATGTCGGAATTGTCCAAATCAAACGATGTATTAACGTTTTGAATATCTACTTCTACACATAGTGTAAAAAAACTGGTCTTAAATATAAATCACTCTTAAACTTATTTACTAATCATTATTTATTTATTTATTTATTTTCAATAATTTTTAGCTTCTTTTTTCAAGTAAGTGGGCGGTCACTCATTATGCTCATAACCCCAAATTGAATAAAGAATTATTTATTTGGATTTTGGAATTATTATAAGCCTACACGAGTAAAGCGCATGCTCTATCCTCCCATGATCAAGTTTTTTTTTAATTTTTTTTATTTTTTTATTAATTTATTTATTAAACAAAAAACTATAATGATTAATGTTCGTGATTTTAATAGGTTTATAAGTTTATTTAAAATAATCCCAAAACTATTAACAATAATTATATAGTAGCCTAAAGGTCAGTTTGGTATTGCTTTTAAGAAGTTAAAATTAGTTTATTTTATAATTTTGACATAAAATGATGTTTGGTAAAACTTCTAAAATTGATTAATTAATAATATAACAAGTTTTGACAGTGATTTTAAGAAATTGGAGGGTTACTTTTTAAAAGTGATTATAAAATAATTTATTTCAGAATTTAATAAATGTTTGAAAATATCATTATTATCCTTATGAAATCAAATTAAAATTATTTATATACCTTGTTTCATCTAAAAATTAAAGATTCTAATTAAATATTGATTTGATTTATAAAATCTTTTTAAAATATTTTCATTATTCTTATGGATTTTTTTTTTCAATTTAAATATTCTACTTAAATATTGATTTAATATAATATAATTAATAAAAAAATAAAATAATATTATAAAATCATGTCTATTTTAATCATCATAACTAATTTCAATACTTTTACAATAAATTACCAAACATATGTATACTGTTTTTAAGCTATACAGTAGTTTTAAAAGTATAATTAACCAAACATCTACTGATTAACTTCACAGCTGATTATTCATTCAGCACAACTAACAGTGATTATTATAAAACAACTGATTATTCATTCAGCACAGCTAGCAGTAATTATTATAAAAGTTACAGCAATACCAAACTGGCCCTAATAGGCACTGATACCCCCTAAACACTTCTAAAATATGCAATATACCCCTATATTTTTTTTTCGCCATTAAACCCACTAAACTTTCATAAATTGATAATCACAGAAGAAAGTTACCCCTGAGAGGCAATCAAGAAAGCGGCATAAGTGAATATATAACCTACAGAAAAGTGAGCTAATCCAACCAATCTTGCTTGCACAATAGAAAGGGTCACTGGTTTATCTCTCCATCGAATCAAATTTGCCAAAGGTGTGCGTTCGTGAGCCCATGCTAAAGTTTCAATCAATTCCTGCCAATACCCGCGTCAGGAAATTAAGAACATAAATCCAGTAGCCCAAACAAGATGTCCAAATAAGAACATCCACGCCCGCACCTGCTGAGGGAGCAAATACCTTCAACGATTGCTAATTTATTAAATAAATAAATAAATAATAATAATAATAGGGGTTAAGACGCAAATTCGACCGTAGTTTGGAAGACATCAGGGCCACTTAGTCTCTATAATATAATATGATATAAGAGTTTCAAATTTTCAATCAATATTTAATGTTCTAAATTCGATGAATTTGGTATTATATAAAAATATTGAAGGTACAAATATTTTAAAATATTTCAATGGAAATATCACTGATATTGAGATATTTAATAATATTTTTTATTTCAGTTCCCAGAAGACCAGAATATTAAAAATATAAAGGATATTTCGATCAAAATATCTATATGGATAAATCTGGATTAATCGCCTTTGATTGTATCCTGAAATCTCACCATATAGATCAAGGAATTGAGCTTTCTCCATTCAAAACCTCAAGATCATGCAACTGATAGTAAATAAAATGGAAGCGAATTCGAGCATTCGAGAGCAATGAATCGATACAAATGGCTATCATAAACAATGCTTACAATACTTATGTGACAGAAGTGACAGAACTTAAGATGCAGTTTTGATACCATTGCTGCAAAGCAAATAAACATGTGAGAACTCGATAATAGAATTCCAAAAATTTCGAAATGAAATCGATAACAAAATAACATAAGTTATAGAAAAATATATGTTCAAACTCTTGACATTAATATAAACAGCATTGCATCCTGTTTTAAACGTGCTTAGAACTAAGAGGCTTATTTACTCCTTCATCTCAAATCTCAATCATCATATCCGACAAGAAATGTCGCGCTTGTGTTTGGTTGCTAGAGGATATATTCATGAGGGTATGTTGAAATGAAAAAGCCAAGAGATTACGAAGGCAAAGACCATACAAGCTAGCAGGAAATTCAGGAACCGATGGCCCTGCCAGAAGTTTCGTGCATCTGCTTGGTGCACGGGTGCAGTCGCTGCTGTTGGCGTAGCGTCACTTGACTCGTTCCACTGCTCTGCTAACTCGGCTTCATTTGCACCAGCTACATTGCACGCCGTTGATCCACAGATCTCACAGGTTCTGCATATATTGAACACCGCAATCAATGTAAACGATTAAACAAAATATGAGATTGAAGTTTCATAAAATGATGAATTTAGTCACGCTCATGCACGCAAGAACCTATTAGTGAGTCTGGTGAGACCTTCAGTAGAAAAAAGCAAACATCTATGCCCTCCATAATGCCATAAAAATAAAAAATAAACAGGCTCGACTTTTTATCCGTAAAAGTTAAAAGCTTCAAGAAACTAAAGCAGAACACATAAACAACTTGAAGAAAATGCATAAACTATCGTTCAAATTGGGAATCCATGCATAAACTCCGGATAAGCACAAAACTACACTAGCTCTATAACGTTTCGGAGTCGATGCTACATCCCGTACCTGAAACTATCATGTACAAACCTTTGCTTAGATTTGAATGATCTAAGTATGTCAAACAAAACTATTATGACCTTCAACTACGATAAAGCGACAGCAATTGTCATTATATAAAAGTTGAGTACAGAGCAGTTCTCAATTGACATGCCACCAGAAAAAACCAGGCAGTCAACTAAAACTTTTAATCTGGTTATTGTAACAATGACTAGCAACCCACTTTGATTAGTTAATTTTTCTTCACTAGCAAGCATACCACAACATTTCGGATCTTAAATTTGGTAAATCGGATTGTTCTTAAAGATCCAAGGTCGATAAATAGATGAAAACTTACAAGTTGCAAGTGCCAAACACTCAACTAAAGAGGAAAGGGAGTTGAAACTCAACTTGTATGCTAGAAAAAACCAGAGAGATTGACAAAAGAGAAAGAGAGATGCTTCAATTGACTTAATTTAGTTCCAATTCAGACAGAAGGGCGAAAAATTGATTGAATTGTTGGAAAATCCAGGTGATTCCATATCTGGCTCTATAAATATTTGATTTTGATTCTCTTTATTTTAGCCTACCTTTAACTTTTTCTTTTACTCTAACAAAGTGAGCATTTTTATTCTTGTTTTAAGTCCCCATTATTATGTTCTTTGCACTATTATATAAACATTGTTTTCTTTATTTTGCCTAAAAATTGTCAACAAATATTCCTCAAACAGAACTAAATCAACCAAAATCAATTGATGTTTTCAGATCAGTATTTCATTTCAATCATAACCCAGAAAGCATTTCAACAACAAAATTTGCTAACAATCAACAAAATGCCATCAAATCCAAAGATTAAATCTGTTCTAAACATACCCGGAAAGACAAAACATTTGAAGAACAAATTAAAAAGTGATTTTTATTAGAAAAGTTTGATTTTGATGACTTACTTGTTTCCTTTAATCTTGAACCAAGCCTCAGCACAGTGTTTGTGTGCAGCAGCCAAATCAGCCTTGCAAGAACAACCCAATTCAATTGGCAGACCAGATTCTTGATTGGTTGCATCAAAGCTCAGATGACAAATCCTGCAATCCCTATCAACTCTTGCCAAGTGTACTACTATGCTCTCACTCTGTGTCTCACCACCACCACCACCACATTCTAGATCCACTTCTTCTGACACAGAGGTTTTTCTCTCTTTAATCTCACCACCACCACCACCAATAACAACAACTGGCTCATGATCACTTGAAGAAGAAGCTGAAGATGATGAAGAAGAAGAAGTAGAAGAAGACCTTGGTCTCTCATGAGCAACTGCACCACCACCACCAGCACCACCATCAACAACAACAACTACTGCATGGGGTTTTTCTACAGATTCCATTTTCAAGACCAGAACAGTAAATCTTCATGAAAGGTTTCTTCAAGACAGAGCAGGAGCTCATCAATATTATTATTGCCCACAAAATATATAAAAATAAAAGATGGAAAAAATAATGTGCTTTTGTCTACAGATTTTTGAACAAACAACTGAGACTACTGTAGTGTAGTAGTTGATCTCTCTCTCTCTCTCTCTCTCAATCACCTGTTTTGTGTCAGTTTTTGGACAGAACTTGAAGAGAGAGAAGATCAAATTAAAAGATCTCCGCAATGAAGACAACTCATTTATATATGGGAAACTATCACAAACTCCCCTCTAGTTTAGGTTATCGGTCAAAAATCACCCTGTATATTTTAAATTTTTGTATTTTGATTTTTTTTTTTTAATTCAGTGAAGATATATATCTCCACTAGAATACAAAAACAAATAAAAAATATATATCTCAACCGGAATTAAAAAAAAAAAAATCAAAATATAAAAATTTAAGATATACAGAATGATTTTTAGTTAATAACGGAATTAAAAGGTAGTTTTTAACTAATAACCTAAACTAAAGTAGGTTTTTGATAGTTTCTCTTTATATAAAGTTATAAACAGAGGATTCTTTTTATTTTTTTTCTCTCTAATTATTTTTGTTATCCAATTTTTTTAGTAACTTGTTTTGCATCTATAAATTAGATACAAATATAAATAAATAATTTTTTTTCACACATAAAAAGTTCCTATATTATTTAGTCCATATGAGGTTGGCTCGAAACTTAGTGGTCAACCATTACGCATGTATTTAAGAAGTTTTGAGTTTAAATTATGGTTCTTTCTCGATTTTAAAAAAATAAATGCTATGCACGGATATATCTCTTAGAAAAAGTTGGTAGTTCAAATCCCATTATATATATTTTATAAATATGTGTGAAAAGTTTTTTTCTAGAATTATAAGAGTAGTTATCTCTCGTTATAAGAATAAATATCTCGATAGGTCCGACGGTCTTATTGTAATAGCACTGGTAATATATAAGAAATAATAATAATAATAATAATGAGTGATATGGCAAGTAGGCATTCGGCAACAAGAAAGAATGAGTAATTTAATAATGTTTTCAGTTAACTTTTTGTTGATAGTACAAGGAAAACATGGTAAAATCACAGTGATAAAGACTAAAAATTGAAAAAGCAAAGAAATTTTTTTCATTTATGGGATGATGATTGATGATAATGTGATATTGACTGAAGTAGACTTTAAAAATAAATAAATAAATTTGTTAATTTTAGAAAAGAAATTATTTTTATTTATCAAAAGCAGATATTTTTAACTTGTCATCATCTTTTTTTTTTTCTTTTTTTTTTTTATAATTTTATAATTTTATAATTATTGATACTGTCTTTTAATTGCGTCATGGACTGGACTACCTCAGATTTCGGTAAAAAGCCACTATTGACTTTATGATATGAAAACCCCAAAATGCCCTTGCTTTTGGAATGAAAATCATTAAATACATATGGGTATTCTTGGGGTTTTAGAAAAAAATCATGTGTTTCATTCTTATCCTCTTTATGCAAAGTAGAGACACGTATGCAAATCAATTGTAAAGAAATCATAACTTTTTTTTTTTTTTTTAATTTATATTAATTTTCTTATCAATTATTGCTCATGATTGTTTTTTTTTCTTTTTAAGGAAACTTCAAATTTGTAAGAGTTTGTTTGATGGAATAAAAATCTTGATCGGTTCGTAATATCTCAGATTTGGAGAAATACGTGTATACACCCGATGTAAATTGGTTTTGTTTCCTACATGGTATGCACTTATTGGACGGATATATCCATATTCCAAAGGCAACATTAGAGAGGGTTTGCCCGGACCGTAGTCCGGGTAGCCCTAATTTTTTTTTATTAAATACATAAATTCTAATTATATAAACATCCCCCAAGGTTTAATAATATTATAAAACTATGATATTTTATCTAAATTTAATGAAATGTAAATATTTTATTGTTCATTATAAAAATACACATAATATTATGGATTCTAACATTATAGAATTAAGCCATTTACAAGTTTAAATATAAATTTTGTAACTATAAGTTTAAATAATTGTTTATGTATAGATTTTATAATGTATTTCATATTATTGCGTAGTCCATTATTGAATTAGTGTCATAATATACATCGAATTTATTAAATTTAGTACGAGAGAATTTATGAATAATTAATTAAATATTATAATATATTGACTAAATAAAAATAGATAAATAACTATCGATAATTAATGAGTTGATTTTATAATATAACTATTTACTAAGAGAAAAATATTATATATATATATAAATTAATCCGGATAGTAAATATTTTTTAAGGACATTGGATGCACCACATTGGATGCATGCAAGTTTTTCTCCTCGGGTTCGAGTTGCTGGAGGAAGTGATTAATAAATATAATTTTTTTTAACCTAATCGATAAAGGTTCTGGTCAAAATAGTAATCTAGAAACTGTCACAGTAGCAGAAGACAGGGACTAACATTATTATATAATGAGAGGTCCTACAAGTCTAAAACCCAGGGCAGGGTTCTCAATAACAATGTTTCTTTTTAGTGATACTTTTATTTATTTTATTTTTTTCAATAATACATTATCTTTATAATTCTACTAAAGGCTAAAGCACTTGTCAATGTCTGATATTTTCTATTTATTTTATTTTAATTTCTTAAAAAAATATATATCACAAAAGTATGTAATCAGATAAATGAATAAATTCAAACTCACAATCTTATAATATAAATACGAGAGAGGAACAAGCCAACAAACCATTTGATTAACAACGCTTTGTCAATTTATTTTAATTTAATAAATATTAAAACTCCAATTACAATACTAAACTTTTATAGTATTATGACCCGATAATAACGAGACGTTGGAAGTTATAACTTATAACAATATATAGAAAATAGAATAAGTAGTGAATAACGGTAATTTTTTAATCACTATATACACGGTTTGGATATCTACTTCACAACATTGAAAATAAAACTATTTTCACAATATTCATTAAGGGGAAATCTCATTGGACCCCTTAAGGTTTGGCTTTCATACACATAGATGGAGAAGTTTGTGGAGACCACTCTATAGTGGCCTCCATTGTGAAGTTGTAATTCGTGAAGGCTACTCTCAGGTGGCCTCTATTTTTTTTTTCTTTTCTTTTTTCATGCTTTTTTATTTTCAATTATTGTATTTTATTTTGATTTTTATCGTATATAATTCTAGGGTACTTTCGATATTTCCAAATTAAAGTATATTGAAGTTAACGAAAAGTTTCACAACCATTAAGTCTTGTCGATGTTTGTGTAGAGTTAGGGATGACAAAATTATCCACGGATACGGATATCCGTAAGAATCCGTTCCATCTAAAATATGGATGAATGCTATTATTTCAGTGAACGGAACGGGGATGGATGTCATCCTAATATCCATTTTATTTTCAGGGATGAGGATGTGGATGAATATCGTCTATGGATATCCATCCTCATCCAGATCCATTATAGATTTTAATATTTTAAATAAATAAAAATATATTATGTAATTATTAATTCTAATTATATAAGTTATTATTAATTTTTATATTTAAACTTTATTGGATGTATCTGTTTCTTTTTAAATAGGATAAAATGTACCGTTACATATGTTAGTTATATTTTTCATTTATAAACAATACAAATTTACAGTTTTTTCATCAGATATAGATATAAACGGAGCGAGAATGGATATCTCTATCTTAATTAACGGATTATCCGAATCCGTCCCGTTCACTTAGAAATGGGGATGGATATATATAAATATATATCTTAAACGGATACGGGAATGGATATCGGGGTATCCATATCCAATCCGATCCATTGTTATCCCTATGTAGAATACACAAACTTCTCCATCTTTGTGTACAAAAGCAAAACCTCAAGGAGCCCTGTGTAACCTCAAGATTGAATAACAATAAATCTTGTGTTTTTTACTTGACCCATGACTCTATACAAAGGAGTATACTCAAGATAAGATTTTATATATATATATATATAGTCCAGATGATTATTCCTATAAATCGAGAGAAAACTCTTAATATATATTTGTAAAATACATATAATTAGACTTGAATCCCTTCAAACAGGGGAGGACCCACCTTAAGGCCAAGTGGGGCCCGTGCCCTACTTCAGTTTTTTTTTTTTTTAAATATATATTTATATGTATGTATATAAGTTTACACTTATTGCAAATGTTAACTCATAGCCCAACTGTTAACTCATAGCCCAGTTGGGAATGTTTCCTTCTTCTATATCAATGTGGGCGGTTCTACTCCCACCTTTTACTGTATTAAATAATTTTTTCTTTAATTCAATTTAATTCTATCATTTTAATACTTATTTTTTATGTCTTTTTTATTTTACCCTTTTTCCCAATTCCTTTATGAAATTTTCATATTTTTCTAAAACAAAATAATTCACTTTCTCTTTTTCTACATTGACAACTTCTTAATTACCTTTAATTTGTGGCCACTTAATTTAATTTAATTTAATATTATATTGTATATTATTATTTTGAATTTTTGTTATTTCTAATAATTTAGTATGACATACCTAACATATCCAATCAATAAACTCTAAAATCTCAAATGTTAATTTACTGTATTAAAATAGTTCATCTATTATTATGATTCATTTTATTTTATCTTTAGTATTTTTATTTATTTTATAATTTTAATGTTTTTAAAATCAATAATTTATCAATAATTAGAAGAATAAAAGAAAAACCGTTTAGTAATATTTATTAATCAATCATTTTTGTATAAATTTAAAGTGAATTCATTATATATATATATAAAATTCTTATTATAAAATTAGAATGTAATTTATTATTTTAAGAATAAATATTGTAATTTTTAATTATTTATTTTGTTTTTCTTGTGATTATTATTTTTTAATATCCTGTTTTTTTTTTAATGTAAAATTATTTTGTTCATTTTCAGTAAGAGTTTTATTTGTTTTATTTTATTTAAACTTTGTTATACTGTCGATTTTTCTTTATATAAAAAAAGAAAAGAAAAAAAAATCATTTTACTATTTCTTTAATTTTTTAGTATTTTTTTTTTAATAATATTATTATTTTTTTCAAGTGTCCCACCTAATAAAATTTTTGGACCCATTACTGTCTCCAAGAAGATATGCGTCTTGTAATTTATTTTGATAGTAAAAGATCTCGTGAATATAATAATATTATAAGTAGTTGTACTTATCTAGATTTTAGTTGATTTTAATAAAAATGTGGGTGATGATGGTAAAGGTACATACATTGTACAAAATATTTGGAAAAGTTATGTTACACGTTAGACGTAACGTAGCCGAAATATTTGACAAAGATAGCCTTGTCCTTCGATTGATTTAGATAGTGTAACATCATCAATCAATATTTGAAGGATTTCCACTGTATCATCATCATCTTCACCACCATGGCACCATGGCAGCCAAACCAATTGACAAGACAGGGCATGGTGTGTAGTTTCTTTTTTTAACATTCAATGATCCCATCCCACACTTATCCCTCTTTGAACATCTTATTGTTGATTGATTTTGGCTGAAAATCACATGTGGGCAAGATTGCAATCATTTCATATTTACACATTTATTAGCGTTTACTAATCGGAAATCGAGAATGAAAATCATAAAGAATCAACTTTATTTAAAAAGATAATCCGGGAAAGGAACCTAATTCCCAGTGTGAAAGACAGAACTAAGTTCTCTTTCCAACACAAAAGCTTAAGTTTTACTTAATTTCATTTCCCTTATTGAGATTCCAGATTAGTAAACACGTCCGTAATTAAATATGATCAAATGATCTCTTTGATATACATCATCGGATAGTCACATAGATTTATGTCATGTGTAATAATTTATGATAAATATCAACCCAAGATCAATAAATAACATAGATTCATTTTCTAATAATTGACTAAGCATAATCATATCATAATTGAAGATTTAAATGAGTTTCATTCATTCAAAATGGATGAGAGTCTAAAAAGATTTTCAGAAACATATGTTAAATTTGTATACTAAACCAAATGTCATGATCTCTATATGCCTCTTCACAAAATCAACTTCCTTCCTTCTATATAATCAAAATAAGATGTAACTCAGGCAACAACTCAATAACTCAATTCTATACTCTCTAACTATGCGATTTTGACATGACGAAAAGATAAGGATAACTCACCATAACCTTTTTAGCTCAAACTCTCGACTTCAGCTCGCATTGCAAAAGTTTGTCGGGGTACCTGGGAGGATATAACATCGTTCATCATGCCAATCAACTTGATTCGTCCATCTTCAAATCGCATATCTCTCCTCAAACTCGGTTCTGGTATTCCCATTTGTGAGCCAGCAACGGTTGCTTGAGACATTCTCTGGCTTGCTCCGTTGTCTGATAGGTTGGTGCTGCTATTTTCAAGGCCACTCTTAATCCATGCAATATTGTTCAAATCTGTAGCTATGGAAATTAATTCATGACTGGAGAAAGCAGGAGGCTCCTCATAGTCGACAAATGCAGGTCCCAATAATGAGTCATGCAAGTGGTGTCCTGATAGAGATGCATAGCAACCAAACCCACATTGTGAAGGAATAATGGGCTCACTATTAACAGCTTCTAGGAATTTGCAGATTCCAAAGTCTGGTCCGGATGCTTGAACCAAAGGTCCCTGAGTTGGGGTTGTCCTTGGAATCCCGGAACTGATTGTTGAGCCATTCGGAGGGTTATAAACACTAAAAGCACTAACTCGTGCAACTGGACGTGAAATTGTAGGTGGGGTGGCAGCAATTTCAATTTCTTTTCTTCGAGCTATGTCTTCATGCTGATTAAATCTATCATCCATCCTGACATCTCTTTGTTCTGATGGACTGAATGAGTTGATATCACCGACTCCAACAGGACACGGAAAGGTAGGAGGCTGTTGCAGTCCAACAGGACACGGAAAGGTAGGAGGCTGTTCCTTTATTTGAGCTATGTCTTCATGCTGGTTGTGTCTATCATCCATTACGACATCTCTTCCTTCCTGGTTGTGTCTATAATCATCCATTATGATATCTCTTCCTTCCGAGGGCATAGAGGAATTAACATCTCCAACAGACAGAGTTTCTTCTGAGGATGCTTTTGTTCTGTCAAGGTTCCCATCTTCTATCATGTTGCTAGGCGCCGCTTTAAACCTCCCTAGCGTCACATATCTGCGCCTTAGAGTAGAATTCCAATGGTTCTTAATCGCATTATCTGTTCTTCCTGGTAGGAGCCTTGCTATTGCTGCCCATTTGTTCCCATGGACTCTATGGGCTGAAATTATAAGACGATCTTCTTCTTCTGCGACAATTCAAATACACATAATTTCAATAGATTTCCCACATATGCATAAATAATAATCATCAAGTACAGTCTAATTCAGGTTATATGCTGAAAATCCGTTCAGCAAATAGTTAGTTTATAACAAAAAAAAAGGTCTGAAAGATGCAGCAGAGACAGCATTTAGGCCTCCAGTTGTAATCCTTTTCATGGTTTAACTTCTTTTAAGTTCCCCACCCATAAATAAGAGTTTATTTAGGAAGGACTTTCACAGAATTAGAGTTCCTTTGGGCAGCACTGTTATAATATTACAGTTAATTTGGGAAGTATTTGTGCAAAATGCAACAATAAATGTAATTATATCAAAGGTTATCCATTGAGCAATCTAACCGACACCACATGCTTGTGAAAGTAACTATTGCTAAAGTTTATTTTACCATGTCAAAACACCTCTCACATCCAGCCTCAAGAGTGTCAAGCCAGCTCTACTCACAGCCTGTAGAATGCAAGATGATCCTACTAATAACAGAACTTAAGTCAGGTGTCTAATATAGTGGATCACTACTCTGAAATGCTATAGACTACAGGAGACATCTGCAAAATTAGTTAATTATCGACTCACATTCTGACTGTTTTCAGTCTATATTCTATATCGACAACCAAAACCATCTCTAAGCCTCCATGTGCTGCTGCACCATTAAGTTAAATAATAGATATAAGTTCACATAAAATCAACTTTCAATAAATTTTGACACAGACAGATGGAAACAACTAGCCAATTTATCAACTTTTAATTCTGAAGTCTTGATGAACCAATTCTAGCTTGAGGCTTGAGCTAGGAAGAACGAAATAGAAGACAAAAGTTAACACAAGGAGTATAGATGTGTTCTGCACAAACACATCCGAACCCATATGCCAAAGAAGATAAATCAAATATGAGTCATATGACCAAGAATGTTCTCCAATTAAGCGCCAGGCACAAGCTTGATTATTACAAGGATTCTTCTTCTTAAATGTACTCAAGTCTCAACAGAACCTATATGTAATGTAACAATCTTTGAAGGCAAGCTCAAGTAAGAATGTTCATAAGAGAGAGAGGGAGAGAGAGATAGATGCGTCATCCATCTTCCTTATTATACATTTATACCAAATATGTAGTAGTTTTCTTTCACTTCATGTAAAATGATATATGGAAATATTTGAATATACTTCCTAAGTAGTTGTTCTTAGTAATACTAAGAATCATCCAAAAACATCATAGAACAAAAAAAATGCTTAAATCCAAAATTCAAATCCCAAACAATAACATACTTCATGACCATAGACTTCCTAACCCCATGATAATCTGATTCATTTAAGCATCACATTTGTTCTTCGATAATACATACAACTTGATACTACTACTGAATTTAGAACAATTTTGTGTGATCGTGTGAAAAGAGAACAATATTAAAATGTGAATTTCTAACCTGTTTATCAACCAAAAGAATAAAGCACAATGCAAGTACAGCTTAGCTAAACAAGTATCCCCTACTAGGAAACCATGATTTTTTTCATCCCACTTCAAAACTATTAAGCTCTAGACATGATGTGTTTTACCACGATGCTATCATAATGATCCGTCTTATTACTTATGGCTTGACGCTTGAGATCAAATATTGCATACACAAAATAATGAAGTATAAGGCAAACCCATGAAGGTAATTCAAGTGACTAAAATCATACACAACATGGTTAATCAATGCGTGGTAGGTTACTCTGAACTCCTCAAGAGTTCATAAGCAGTTCATATGAGTGATAAACACTATGATCATGCTGAGCATTCCAACTCAATACTTTATCAATAACTGGCAATGTAAAGCTCTACAAACAAACTTAACACTAAATTTTGACCACCGAATCAAAAATCTCTTAAAAGACTTACACTACAACCATGACACCAAACCCCTTGCTCAATCTTCTTTTTTTATTTTAATTTTTTTTCATTTATCATTCTGTAGCTTTCGAAGATAAACATAATCACTCTGTACATTAATGAGGAAAGACATCAATTAAACAAAACGGCTCATGACTTATCAAGTCTAAAGGTGAATAATCAAACAAGAAATCAAACCCATCAATGCAGATTTCAACAATCAGTGAAAAATCAATAATTTGAGACCCGCACTATCCAAACAGAGAAACGCAAATCAAGCGAAATCCGATACAATTTCGAATCTATTTCAGCATTAACAAAAAATCAACTCCAAGCAACATAAGCAACACAAAGACACCGTCTTTTTTTTCTTTTTCCAAACACAGTATTCAACAATGCACAAACATCCAAAAAATCAATTCTTTTTCACAGTTAACAAGCAAACTAACAATTTCAAAACAAATATTCAAAGAGCGAGAGAGAAAGAATCGAACAAGTGAGTTACCAGTGAAAGGCTTTCGCTTGAGGCAAGGGTCGAGCTGATTACACCACCGTAGTCGGCACGATTTCCCCGACCGACCCGGAATTCCTCGCGCGATCATCCCCCAATTCCTCGCCCCGAACTGACTCACCACTCGACTCAACACCGCGTCCTCCTCCGGCGACCACGGCCCCTTCACTCTACTGTTACCATTCCGACTCGACTCTCCACCATCTCCACCTCCACCACCACCACCGCCAAGCTCCGACGAGTCCTCCACAACTACCGCCGCATCACCGTTACCGTTATCTTCTTCTCTGACACCGTTATCGTTCATTGCATCAGTTAAATTTTTTATTTTTTTTGGTTTTGTGTTTGTTAAGAGTACCTACCTGCAACTGCAAAATGGTGAGAGATTTATGGGAAGCGAATGTTTCGGGTTCTTATCCGAATTTACAATTTTGTCAGACGGTTTTTTTGAAATGACTACTGTGTCCTAACCAAACGACGCCGTTGTATTGAAAGAGTCTCCCAAAACGGCGACGTTTGTACAGTCTACAAAGTTTTTAACTCGGTTGACTCGACGTGGCGGTGACTTTGGGCAGTTAGGAAAAAGACCAATGTTTGAAAGTGTGGTCACTGTTTGTCAGACTTTGGCCCCTGATTTTTCGAAATATTTACTAAAATGTATACATGGTTTTGTTGTAAATATGTGGAGATTTTGTAGGTAATTGATGATGATGGGGACGTTCTGTTATTTTGGTAGGCCCAATAGAAATAAACCGCTTTGAGTTTTTAAATTTTTTTTTTTAGAAAAGGAAAATTCATTTAAAAATTCAAAACTCAACAATTTTATAAATTGACGATTTTGCCCTTAATTTGGGCCTGCTCTTAATGGGCTTTTTGTTGGCCCAAATTTCAGAATATTTCTAATTATGGGCCACTCATTAAAGCTCTTCTGTATTTTATTCCACCTATGCTATTTTAGGTTCTATGTATATATACTGGGACAAGGATCCCGTAACCGTGTGAAATTTCCGGGACCCTCCGTATTCAATGGCTAACAACTAACTCAAACAATTAAAAATAAAATAAAATAAAAAGATTATATGGTCGTTCATTGTTGGACTGATTAAGTTCGACTTTGTAACATTTTAAAGTAAAAAGTTACCGTCACATCAATGAAATTAGAGGTTCGAATCATGTATTGTTTACCCAACTCTCAAATTTATAATAATTATAGGCAAGAAATGAAAAAGGGAAAAAGCAAAGTAAATGACTTGCTAAGCGCTTTATAAACACATCAATGATATTACTGTTGTAAGAGTTCAAAAATAATAATAATTTGAATATGAGAAAAAGGCAAATGACTCATTCATGAGTCATGATAATGTCACCTAACATTTACTCTTAAACTGTACATAACAGAATTGAGTCATTGGCCATGTCTAACTAAATATTATAATATATTATTATAAAGTATTAAAGTAGTTCATACAATGTCATGCGAAATCATTTGGGGCAAGCCCATTCCTTAACGCTGTGTTTCACCGTTTGGTATGAAAGAGAGATGGAGGGAGAGGGTTAGAGTGAGAGGACCGAGAGGAGAGCTCTAATCCATTGTTTGGTCGGATAGATAAGAGAGAGGAGAGGAGAGGAGAAGAGAAGGGATCTCAGCTCCCTCAAGGCTCACCAAAATACATCATTCGCTCATGGGACGGATAAGAAGGAAGAGAGACATGTTTTGGAAAATAGACGGGAAGGACAACATTACCCTCCAATTTTTCATAGTATGTAAATTTACAAAAGGGTAATTTAATAAATTTACAATTATACATCAATCAATCCATTCAACTCTTTTTTTAATACCAAACAAATGAATGGAGATGGTTTAATGAAGCATAGATGTTATACTCTCATCTTCCATCCTTTCTAACTTATCAAACAACATGAAGCATATATGTTATATTCTTCATCTCTCCTACTCTATCTCTCCCTCCTACCAAACATAGTATAAGACTAAAAGAGACTTAAATACAACAAAAGTTGAGGTGGTTCAATGGTAAGTCTCTCACACTTACACGTCGAAGATTTGAGGTCATAAGCTCAGTAGTATCCTAAATTTCAAATTTCACTTTTGAAAAAAATAGAAAGAGATATTAAAACGCTTAAAATTAATTACAATGATAAAAAAATTTTATGCATAAGTCGCGCACAAATCATCCGTATTATATAATTATCAAATCATGACATAATCTTCATATATATATATATATATATATATATATTTCAATATCATATCATATAAGCTTTATATTCGTTTATAGACCATTCAATGCTAAGAATTCAATTGGGAAAACAACATTGCAAATGGTATATGTAGATGTAGTACCATTATTTTTACTTGTCAATGCCTTTCTCTTTCATTTTATTTGTCCCCAAAATGTTGCAACTATCTTATCTCCATTTACTTAAATGCTCAGACATCATTTTGTGGGAGTCTCTTTCATTCATTCATTAAAAATAAATAAATAAATAAAACCCTAGCTATCTCGTTATATTCAGGCAAAATTGATCATATATAACTCGTTTGCAAACCTCTTCTATATTTATCATAATTAATCTCTCTTGAAATTTGTCAGCTAGTCCTCATAACATACGTGAGCTTCTACGTCATAGAACTTACAACCCTATATACAAGTCTAATAACGTTATGAAATAGTTATTATTGTTAGAAAAACATTAAAATAAATAAATCGGTGACACTCGATCTAATATTGTAATTATATTATATAGGATCTCTGTACGTATAGTAACAAAATCGAATACCATATAAAAGGTATTGAACATAATTAAAAAGTTGTTGGCAAATGGGAAAGGAATTAATACTTTGGGGATGAAAATGAGAGATGAGCAGCTCAAGAAAACACGATGGTGCAAAATCAATGGTGATGCCGGTGATGATACCACAAAGTGTAACATTTTGAAAATGACACTGATTGAACGTGAAAAATGATCATCATCAACCAATTCATGGGGAGGATAAATTTCTATTAATTAAGAGTTTTTTTTTTTTTTTTTGTTTTTTGTTTTTTGTTTTTTTTTTTTTTTTACACTCATATAAAATTTAACTTGATTTAACTTGATATTATATATAGATATATATATATATATATATATATATATATTATAAATATGAAAGCTAAGAGAGAGAGATATGATCTTTATTTTATTGATAATTTCATTGATGTTGGATTAAGAACAACATTAATATAATATTATCGGCATTTCGTTATATTTGAGATTTTGAGCTAATGCAGAATATTTAATCTCCCCTTTTTTTTTTTTAAAAAAAAAAGAAAATTTTATTGCTTAGATACTTTCATTTATTTAAATAATGGAATTTTTATGGTTTTAAGAGTTCAATCAATAAAGCAAATAGTATCGATCATCATTTATTTGGTGTATGATAATCCTACAGTTGAGACTTAACATCCTGATTGAAAAGAGATTTGACATCCGCACTAAAAAAAAAAAACTGCCTCTATATATCATATAAATTAAGACAACTGTTTAAGAAAACTAGTTTAATTTGCACACCCATTTTGTGGTACATAAAGTAAACATGTTTGTTAAAGGAAAAGAAGACTTTATTAGATGAAATAAAGCATGTAAACCAGCAATATAATTAGCTAAAGATGACAACATCAAAAAGAAATATATGATCCAATGTCCATCAACCAACAAAGTGCATGGACATTGGACCATGCCAATATAAAGTTTTATAGTCTTTTAACATATCAAAAATGCAACAACACCCACAAACGCACATGTATACCACGTATACAGAGAAGTAAATATCAGTTATTGTTAAAATATTAGGGTACAACAAATTAATTTTTGGAAATTTTGTCAGAAATATCGAAATTATATCTCTAATATTTTCAAAACATTGGTGATGTTCAATGATATATATATATATAAGTACCTTCGTAATATTGAAAATATATGGAGAGTAATATTATCGATATTTAAACTCATGTACATCAAAGAATAGATGGCCTGTAAATGTGTTCAATCGTGACGACATGTTTTTGTAAACCTTAGCTGAGTGCCTGAGTGGGTGTTGTGTGTGCTCTCTTGGTCGAGAACTACGCTGCTACTACTAGTCTACTACTATACTACTTCTGGTGGTGGCGTGCGAGATCTGTTTTCATGTATACGTGACTCAGATTTGCACAATCAAATTTTTATTTCTAAGTCAAAATTATTATCAGAAGAATATATATATATATATATATATATATATATATATATGTGTATGTATGTGCATGCATGAATGCGCACACGATGAGAGAGTTCCCGAATCCTGAGACCATTGAGTTGGAAGAATTAATGTTTTGTAAATGTATGCGAGTGATGAGTGGTTTTGCTTTATTGTGCTTTCAAGATTTTAGGGCCCCGAGAATCATTTCATTAATTTTTTTTTTTCCTAATAAAAAAAAAAAGTAAGAGGAAATAAATTAAGGGATGATAAAGTTTGTTAAAGAAGTAAAGAAATTAATTTAAAGTGTTAAACCAATCTTGAATTTTGAGTTTGGATCTATACTCAGGATATTCTTGAGTATGTGCTAAATTCTTATAATATATATTCTCTAGTATGCTAAATTCTTTTAAAATTACTTTATACTATTACCGCAACCTAAATATATAGTTACTCCTATGATATAGGCGAAGAGAGTTTTCATAGTACATTAGTGATTTTATGAGTAAGGTTGGACTCGTTTTTCATTCACATATATATTTTTATGAGACTCTATACATTTTTTGAAAAAAAAGAGACTTCATTAACTCAGAAACGAATTAGAGCAATAATGGGATTTCTCCCAAAACTATCGGAGCCATACTAGGTGGGACTTCCTCCATCCAAAAGCAATCATCAACACAAAAGATAAACTAAGCTTGGCAAGGCAGTGAGCCGCCATATTAGCTTTCCTAGAAATAAAAACCACATTACAAATCAGAGCACTTTTAAGCAAACCCAAAATATCCTCAATGATCATCCCAACCTCAGACATAGGAATTGACGAAGAGTTAATCAAAGAGACAACCACTTGAGAGTCAGACTCCACGATACAAGGCCATAATCTTGCTTGGATAGCAAAATGAATACCCCGGAGAATGGCTAAAGATTCGGCCATAAGCGAGGAAAGGATACCCAAAGAAATGTGGACACAGGAGGCCATAACCAGCCCCCTAGAATCCCATATAATTGTCCCAGACCCAATCCTCTTACTTTCCAAATCAAGAGCATCATCTGTATTGATCTTAGACATGCCAACATCAGAAGGCCTCCATGAAAGCACCATTGGAACACGCCCATCAGCTACGTTCCTAACCAGGGAGGAGTTCTATTTGAAATCAACCAAAAAAGACTTGGCCCAACCCACAATTTCAGCAGGGACGATAAAACCAGAGTTGTGAACAGTCGAGTTTCGCCTGAACCAAACCCTCCACAAAATAATACAGAGAAGCTTCATATCAGCAACCAGCCCGAGGTTCTTGTAAGAAACCAGGAAATCCAAAAGGTTCATATCATCCGAGACAGCAGCTATTAAGAATTTCCTCACATTTTTCCGCACCACCTTTAGCGCTGAACAGGACCATAGAGCGTGAAGGGTGGATTCAGCCTTGTTGCGACACATAGGACACCACTCATCAACATCAATCTTACATCTCACCAGATTAACTTTCAAAGGTAACCAATCTTTGCAAGCTTTCCAAATAAAAACCTTTACCTTAGAGGGCATCTTCAGGCGCCAGAGATATTTCTACCATGACTCAGAAGAGCCCAAACCTGACCCCGAACTCAAGGCGGAAACCGAATCCGAGCAGCCAAGGTGATACGCACTCTTCACAGAGAAAGCACCCAAGTTATCAAAATGCCAAAGTAAAGAGTCTTTATTGTTTATACCTGCACAAGGAATGCTAAGAATGCAATCGGCGTCTTCCTCTAAGAATGATTTACAAACCAAATCTACATTCCACCATCCTGAGGAAGTCTTAAGCTCACTAACCAAAGACCCCGAATTTAAAACCATTAGAGACAAAATTTTAAAGGTCGAAGGACGAGGGATCCAATGATCATGATAAATGCGAGCAGAATTCCCGGACCCAATACGCCATCTCGAACCTTTTTCAATAAGCTCTTTGCCCCACATGAAACTCCTCCAAACATAGGAACCCGAAGAGCCACAGTTAGCACTTAGGACAGGACAATCCGCAAAGTAGCAATGTTTTAGGACTCTGGCAACAAGTGTATTCGGAAAATGGTGGAGCCTCCAAATTTGCTTGGCCAAAAGGGCTTGGTTAAACACAGCCAGGTCACGAAAACCCAAGCCACCCCTCTCCTTACTCTTATATAACTGGGACTAACTTCCCTAGTAAATTCTCTATCTCTCAACATCATAGCCCCACCAAAATCTTGCACTCAGTCTGTGGAGATCGGAAAACCAGACTTTTAGGTAGCCTAAACAAGGACATAGCATAAGTGGGAATATCCTGAATAACTGCCTTCAAAAGGACATCTTTCCCACCGGCCGAGAAGAATTGCTTTGCCAACACTTCAATCTATGCCACACCCAGTCTCGGATACTCTTAAAAAGATCCTTTTTATTCTTTCCAGAGAAATTAGGAAGGCCCAGATATCACTCGTGACAACCCACCAAGCTCGCCCCAAGAAAACTAGCTAAACGTTGCGCCCGCAACTCACCCGTTTACTAACAGAAATCATATCATGAACGACTAATGTCTGGATTATGCTATATATATATTATCATTTGCAGTGTTTCGATTCGAATTTGAGACATTACCGAGATGATTAATAAGCATCATTTAATTATTACCAAATTACCCACATTGGGTGGTGGTAAATCATGCTATCATATAAGTCTAATAGTACCACCGAATTAGTTAAGGGTTCAAAGTTAATTATAATGATAATGAAAACATCGAATTAAATTAAATTATCTGACATATATACAGAGAGTACATGCATATGGGAAAAACACCCATATACACATTACACAAACTATATGTATAATGAAAACCAGATTTAGAGGTCGGCATTGAAGTACCAGTAGAAAGCATTTAATTTTGATGTTGCTAGAGACCACCTGATCATGACTGGAAACCAAACACTTGATCTAGAGGGAAATAGGCCATCAAGTTATATATCGATATGATCAAGTTGTGCGAGTAGATATTCAGATAATGTATGTAGTGTTTCATCTTGACAGGTTCTAACAAACCTCTAGCTGACCCGTTACATCAGTGTCATATTTCAAACAAAAAGCTTAAAACCAAGAGAAGATTTTGTATAGTGTGTATAACGAGAGCTAGGGGTCCCAAAAAACCCTAATTCCAAAAGAGACAGTTGATGTCCCACTACTTGTTATTACAGACGACACACCTGATTGAAAGCTGTAAACGTTCAAGGAAATTAAACAAGTTGAGAGAGATAGAGTGAGTGGGGTAGGTTAGGGTTTGTCCTTGGCAGCACTAATTGAATTAATTGCCCTTTATGAGAGATATCCTCCTAATTGATTGAATCCATGTGACATTCAAAATCCAATATCAATTTGAGAAAAACAACTAATTTGTACCTTTGAACCCCTCAAATCATTTATATTTAAATTTATATCATAGTGGACCTTACCATTTTGTTGATTTTTTTGTATTTTTTTTAAACACGTTTTGATGAAAAAGATATGACTATTTAAAAAAGAAAATGCACATAGTGATCGACATAGACAAGGAGGAGGACATAATGGACCTTAAATTCCATCTTGTGGAGAAATCTAATATAAGAAGCGGACTTTGCTGTTAATTATAACTTCAATTTTCTCTACACCATAAATGCATGCCGCTTGACACATATACATATCTCCTCTTAGCAGATGTTTCAAGTGGTATGCATTTCCTTTTAGTGGAGAGAGGTTCAAATTACATTAATTATACTTATTTTACAAGTATGTGATAGGAGTTTTCTCCCCGGTTATGAAAGTAGATATGTCCTGATTATGAGAGTATATATTCGAACTACGTATGTAGTGATTGATCTCATAAATTCCAATAAATCTCTAAACCATTAGATGTGTCGGATTTCAAAATAGTAATAATATTAATAATTGAAATTAGCTTACCTCTATAAATATCTTATATCCCACGCTTTCTTATACATTGGTTTGGTTGCCAACTATTTTACCAACTTTTCTAGACACAAAAAGTTAATCAATTATTACCCTGATCAGACTTCTCTAGGCTAGCTCTTCTAATGCATAAAATTGCTGCAATATTTTGTATCTCTTTTGGTTCAAGACAACAGATAGATGATGTCTAGGCATGCCCAAATAAAAGAAGAAAAATGTCAACAAAAAAAAAAAAATCAGATCGTAATAAAAACAATCTTTGCAAATTTTTATCTTTTAGCTAACTTCTAAATTTAAAAATTAAATTCTTTATATTATGAATTTAATGGTTAATATTAAGATTTTATTATATATGCTTTATTAATTGTTTTGCTCCTGATGAACACTTGAATGAAAAGACAGAAAACCAAAAATATTTCCATTTTATGGAATGATCGATGCCAGTGCAGTTGTGGTCCAATCCTACAAACATCCAGTAAGGAATAGTTGTAGCAGTTAATAAACACTATACCCAGCTTTTGGACCACCCCATGATAGTATATATCAAACCACCCAAAATTAAAGCCATAAATCTCGATACCAAAATTTCTGGCAACTTAGTTTTCGCTAATATTCAGATAAATTAATCTGTTCGATTTATCTATATATCCGTCATTAATGGGAAGGTTTCCGATAAATGTTAAGATTCTAGTACTTTTTTTTGAAATATTACCACAGTTATAATAGTACTGTTGGTGTTGGAACCTATAAATACATGTACGTTTTGGATATCTATTCTAATCTTATAAATCTATTCTAATCTTATAAATCGAAAGAAAAATAATCACATACGGTAGTAAAATTCTATTATATTTCAATGGAAATTTTTCAACGTGTTCTAGAAATGCAGAGAAAGTATCATTTAATGAAATTTTAGAACTTTTTGAATCCATTCATCTTTAATTAAGTCAAAAAGTGATGGAAAAATAATTGAACCAAACAAGGTAATATAGTGGATGATACACTTTTGGGCAAGAATCATGTCACCAGTGATGACTAGCTGCTGAAGAGTCCATTCCAACAAACAGTTGAATGCAAAACAACAAGGATCTGAGTGACAGTTGGTAATTAATTTATGAAGCCCGACTCAATAATTAATTTAAGAAGTTTGAATTAATAATGTTGTGCTACACTGATATATTAGGGTGACAGTTTTATCTAGAATTTTATTATTTAAACTCTTATATTGTTATGGTTTAAGTGTAAGAGAGAAAAAAATATATTCAAAGTTGAATTGGAAGAGAGAGTTTGTTTCACTGTTATAAACACCAATTTGATAATGAAAGTTGAGTGTCATTGTATTTCATAGATGTATACTTACATCGATCCAGATAAAATATCGTGTAAACAGAGAGAGAGAGACTCTAACTAGCTAGCTAGGGCAAAAATGGCAGGGTTTGTATTGTCATGGTTTTCAGCAGGTCTATCTACTAGATGGGTTGCATGTCCTACAAAGGAGGGACATATGTCCTATGAAGTGCCCATAGTGAAGGGTACATTACATATATATCCCCTTAAAAAACCCTACTTTCAAAAATCTCAAAATCAGCTAGGGAGACATGTAATCAGCTAGCTAGCCAACCACAGTGCATTTACAGCATCCCCACCATAGAAGTAAAATCTCTATACGGACTGGTGGTGGTGGTGGTGATGGTGGTGGTGGTGGTGGTGGGGTCTATATCCCACCATAGAAAGTCTGCAAACTGTGGTTTGTGGTCCATTTATGCTTCACTAGTGAGGACAAGATCTAGCACCATCCATCATGGATCTGGAGAGGTCAAATTGAGAAACTCTAGTGCTGTCCCACCTATCCAACGGTTGAGATGACTTGTTCATATTTGTTACTTAATTACTGGTTGTGTTTGAGTTCATGCCGGTGAAGAAGTGAACTAATTTTTTTTAATTATTACATTGATTTTTGAAACACAATGGTCATATTAGGATTTATTGGAGCCTGATGAGATTAAAAGGTATATTTACGGTCCGAATATCTACTCCGATAAGAAAAATATGTACTCTGATCACAATACTGATGAGAAAACTACCGTCATGCTTGGAAAATGCATTTGAAGAAGTGAACTTTACATCAAAAACTATGATAAACCAGAAAGACTCTCTTTTTATTTATTTATAAAAAAGTAGATAATGTACATTAAGTATTATATATTAATCTGGAATTTGAGCTGCAGAGAAATTCTATTTGGATATATTCAACTATTAATTTAATTTCAATTAATTTTACAAAGTAATATATGGGTTTGTGGTCCTTAACAATTATTCCCGGTTATGGAAGTTTCCAGATCAATATGATATATTCCTTTATAAGCTAGCTTATCATTCTTCAATTATTAATATATGTACACACATAATTATATATTGTAAAATTTTTATTTAAATCCTTTCAAAAAATAAAATAAAATTGATTTACATAAAAATTTCAATTTACATCTAGCTTTTTAACAATATCTTTATAAATTAAATATTTTAATATAAAAATAATAATTTTTTGATACCCATATCAATAAAATTATAGATTTAAATTATAAAAAGATCTAATAAGGACTGATTTTTAAAATTTTAAATTATGGTATATCATATATCAATATATATATATATATATATGGGCATGCCCAAAATCACAAAATGTCCTCAGTACAAAGGAATTAGAGGCATTCTCTGATATATAAAGTTGATATATCATTTTCCAAATTTCCAAATTTGATTGATCTCTTAGCTAGTGGATTTTTTTTTTTTTTTTTTTTTTTTTTGAACTCTTACACCTAATTAATGTATTGTTCAATTTGGATGATTTTACAGCTAAGATTTTCCTTGTCTCCAGATTTCAGGATATGCCTATCCTATATCCATGTGACCCTATATTTAAATCTCTGGTCCTTAATTGTATGAACCCTAACATCATCGAATCAACGGTAGAGATTCCAACCCATATGTCTTTCATGTGCAGGATCCCGGAAATTTATTCATACGATATCTCAATTCCACAATGTTGCGGAATTGAATCATATATTTCCACAACGTTGTAGAATCGAATCTCAAATAATTTATGTATATATTTGTTAGGTAAGACCATATAATTTTTTTTTGGGTACCATGATCTAATTAATCTCTTAATTAATTACACAGTAGGTGAAACTTAATTATTAAAACCTCTCCCTATGAAAACCATTTTGTTATTATGAGGGAGAGAATTATTAGATCTTGCACTTAAATAGATAAAGTAGAAATCTATTAATTGGTTTCTTTATAAAGTTTAATTTAATTAATATAGAACATGTACATAAATTCATCTACACTCTTGATTTCTTAATTAAATATCTCTCTTTTTTTAAACGATCTTATAAGAAAATGTTTTTTTTTTTTTTTTAAAGGCTGTTTGGTTGGAATGATATTTTTATAATTATCTTAAAATTCATTTTTATTTACCCATTTAAAATTTAAAAAACAGTAACAGATATTTAAGCTTATCAATTTTAGTTAGGATTATATATATATATATATTCAAATTTGTATCATAAAAGTCTGATTTCTATGTCATTTTCTAAAACTCAAATCATTAATCAAGCTCACTTAAAATTTTGATTAATTTACATATATAAAATTAAAATTTTGTATCAGCAGACCAAGTTACTAATCATTGATTCTTGATCATATTTGGACATTGGTTCTTGATCAAGGTTTTACATCTTTGACTAGGCTAAAAATAATCTTCTGTCCAACAGATCGGATCCAAAAAGGGATCCTCACTAAAACATATTTATATTTTAGAATCAATCATATATCATCATAACATTGACCTCTATATATATTATTGGGTGTGAGATTTCCATACATTTTTTATATGTGATCAACTATGATAGTTACATAATCTGTACCGTATAAAAAAATTATAGAAATCTCGCACTTGAAATATATATATATATATATATATGGAAATGTATTATTAATTAATATGTTGGTAGGGAAATTCAAGGAAAAAAGCATTGAAAAAATGGGGAATGAATTTTCTTGTGAAATAAGCATTGAAAAAAAAAAAATGGGGAGTTTTGGTGTGAGAGAGGGAACGTGGAATGGACCACAAATGACAAACCTTCATTAAAATAAGCAAACAAGAATAAATATAAATAAAAATTAATAGTGCCACCCAACTTGTTGGGAATTTCTAAGAAGAGATAGCTGACCCACTACTTGTAAGACCCTTTCCATGTGTCTGGTTTCTTAGAGAACGGGGTCTACAATTAAATAAATATCTTTTCCTAAAAAAAATAAACATTATAAAATAAAAATATATTTAAAAAAAAATGTTAAGGAAAGTTTGACTAAAAGTCCTATTGGTTTGTTTATTTTTGGGCTCATACTAATTTTTTTTCTTAAAAAAACAAAAATCAAACACAAATCCAGACCAGACTAGATAGAAATGAAGAAGAAATGTCCGACCACTTTTCGTTTATAAAATAGGTTTTTGGAGATTATTTTACATAAAATGATAGAGAATTTTAGAAAGATTTTCAAATTTTGAATAGGGGTATTCTTTTGTCTTAGTATATAAAAAATATATATATATATAAAAAAAAAAAACGAAAATAAATTACCTTAATTTTATTAAAAGTTAAAAAAAAAAAATGAAAATAAGAATAGTTGTTGTTAGCGTGAGCACTTGGTGGTCTCTCTCTCTCTCTTTTATATTGAAGCCTCCTTGAAACCACTTTCCTCCATCTTTTTAGAGAGAGAGATAGAGAGAGAGAGGTTGAAGAAGAGAAGTGTCTGGTTTGGTTCTGGTTTTGGTTTTGAACAGCAAGTAGAGGAGGCATCCAAAGGGATCGCATTGATCCTAAACATTTCTCATTTCTCAATTTTATTTTTTAATGTGATTTCTTTTGGATCATGCTATCCCTTTGGATTCCTCCTTTGTTAGCTTAATAATTTTATAGCTTATATAAATTTTCATGCACAACATCATCATCGTCCTCGTCAACACCACCCCAAACACCAACAGCAAACTAACCGGAAAATCTCTGAACCGGCTCCGGATTCGCTGAGGAATTTGCCAATGCATACATCATACAATATGGTAAGTCAACATATATAGTTAATAGTTTTTTTCATTATTATTATTATTTTCAGCACAAACTCGTTATCATCAAGAAGCCAATATTTGAGTCAACTTCTTCTTCTCTTCTCCACTTTTTCTTCACAGTAGTTATATATATATATATATATATATATATATATGTCTGTACTTTAATCTCATCATTTTCATTAATTTTATCTTCCTTTAATACTTGTAATAAGAAACACAGTTACTCTGTTATTTTTAAATTTCTCTTTCTCGATCTTGTTATATATTATAATATATATAATTAATAATTATCAGGTGCAGGATCCCATGTCTAAAACGTTATAGAGTGAACTCTTTTATGTTTGAATGTTGCAGAGTTGGATCCCGTAATTGAAACCTCCCCTATATAATTAATGGATCTGCAGATATCTAAAGGATTATATATATGCAACTGGTTCTGAATTCTGATTGGCTCCAAAAAAATTGTTCCAAGAATACAGGTTGGTTAATTATGGGTTATATATATGTTATTGTTGTGGTTGATTCCAGTTGTCATGAATTTAAGTATACACAAACACACACACAGTCTCTCCTATAGTCCTACGATATCGATAATCCCAAAAAACTGAAACCAAAATCATATAAATATTCATATAACTCCTTGCAAGTCTAAAAGGATCATGAATTACCAGATCTTTTTAAACAATAATAAATGAAACAGACAAAAATTCTTGGATCTTCTAACCCATACATCAACAAGATTGTATTACTAAATTTTCTCACCCAATCGATTTAAAAAAAAAAAAAAAAAAAAAAAATTAATGGATTTAGGAGAGTAATCAAAAATATTTTTTGGAATGGTAGGAGGATAATAATTTTCTATGAAATGATTGAGATTTAAGAGATAAACCAAGTGGAAGCTAGCTATGCATGCGAATAAAACAGTGTATAATTGAAGATAATAATTAATTTTTTCTAACATGCTTGACAAACAATTTACCCTATTTTGTGAAACTTTTTTATCATTGCATACTTCCCAACTATTTAATTTCACCTTTTTTAAAAGATAACTTTTTTCCTATATATATATATAAATTAAATACTTTAAACACTTTGAATTACGTCGGTCAAAAAAGATTGAAGTACTTAATTTTATATAAGTAGTTTCTGGACAGTCTAATAACTCGATCTTCTCACTCACACTTTGAATTACCTTAGCCTAAAACTAAAGAGAATATAATTTCTGGACTGTTTAATAACCTGATCTTCTCGACCGCACCAACGAGATTGTGTTTAACTAGTTATTTATATATATATATATATAGCTTAAGCTATATATGGAGATTTAGATGTGAGAGAGGTCCTAGAAGAGACTAACATGGCAACACAGTATAGTTGATGATTCAATAGTCATCAAATCGACAAATCAGATGGTTAAAAATACTTTTTATTAGAATCCAAGGCAATGAAAAGATGATATATATAGTTTAAAGACTTTTTTATTTCATTTTATTTTTAACTTTGGGCCTCACATTGAGTGTCCCAAAGGCAAAGGAATCAATACACACCATGACATGTGATAAGAGACCTTAAAAAAGTCATTCAAATTTTTTTGAAAAACAAAATAAAATAAAGAGTCTTTTTGTGATACCTTCTTCAAGTTAACCTTGCACATGACCCCCAACATTCTATTTCCAGTAACCATCTCTCTTTTTCTCACATGTCACATGGCCTCCAACCCCCCACCATTTTCTTTAATTGCTTCTTACTACTTCAAATACTCATTTCTAGATCAATACCAAAAGCATCTATAATCTATACCTAGATTAAATGTTTCTCCTTTTAGGAGGGTCTAGAACAAAACCTCAACCCGGCCTGCAATTTCACAAATAAGATCGGTTTACCCTCGT
The DNA here is from genome assembly GCA_035582765.1 of Acer negundo. Classification (NCBI taxonomy): domain Eukaryota; kingdom Viridiplantae; phylum Streptophyta; class Magnoliopsida; order Sapindales; family Sapindaceae; genus Acer; species Acer negundo. The sequence goes on from CM069242.1 coordinate 4,449,130, forward strand.
TATCATGATTATGTATATATCTTATAATGTTAATAGTTTTCGATCAGATGCAGGTATATAGAAAAATATATCTTTACAAACAAACGTTTGTCTTGCTAAACTTATATTAGTTTCTTGACAGAATGCAGTATTGAACTAGCCCTCAAAATCTAGATTCTTGATAGTCCGATCCCATACGCTAAATTTATCTTACATTAATGTAACGAACTCAAGTTTGAAATCGGGAACTCGCCAAACCCTTGCAATCTTTGAAAAATTATTATATTTGTACGTTTGAGATTGAACTAAGTAATATTATTATGCTTATATGGTTGTCTAAGATGAATCTTTGCCTATTTTTTGGGTTATATGTATCATTAATATAAAGACTCGTATCCCCAATTGTCTGATGAGTTTTTTTTTTTTTTTTTTCATATAACTGTTAAAAATTTGAAAGTCGAATGGAATACACCTGACTTGAATCTTCAATCTTCAATTTTATATATTGATATGGGTGTGAGAGACTTTACCGCTAAAAACCTCAACTCCCATCCCATGGGATGGTCTGCTGAAGAGTGTGAAAAGCTTGTGCTGCTATTAAAACATATGGAAATTCATATTGTTAGGTTCTTTCGGGCAGCACTCAAGATTTAACATGTGGGTTCTGCAATAGATAGAAGTTTAGCCTTGTAGGTTTTTGAAAAAGTATGTCCGTTGTACCTACATCATGAAGATGTTGATTCGAATCGTCTTCCCTTTTCCAAAATCTTGAATTTATTATTGTAATAGTTTTTTTTAATTTTTTTTTGGTGTCGCAAGTAATGTAATAAAAATTCAACAAAGCAAATCATCAAATTGTCCTTGAAGGACATTCATGCGCGGCTGTCATATGAATTGCAATTGAAATTGAAATGGGTAAAATAAAATGGGGGTCCAAGCTAGCCAAATTTTTTCCTTTTATTGGACTCGAGAAATATTGCACAAAGTGTCTTTAAAATGTGAAATATTGTACAAATATGTAGTCCAAATGTCTCCTTCTTGGACTACAAAAACTTCATGAAAGGACACAAAAACTGCCAAAAAAAAAAAATAAATAAATAAAAAACCTGGTATGGATTTTCCAAGTCCATAAGAAATTTGACACTTTTGTTAATTTGATTTGGGGACCCAATCTTTTGACCCCGTATAACTTGGATTTGTGATCGTGAAACACATGCATGCCTCCAAATTCAAACTCCTCTATCAACCCCGTATAAAGTTTTGGATTTGTGATCGTGAAACACATGCATGTTGTAAAATAAAAGCTTTAAATTTGAAATTCTTTTTGATATTTTTGTCAAAATGGTAGATTTAAAAAAAAAAATTAAAAAAAAGTTATAATAATTAAATATAATCTAATTATATATTCATCTAGCTGTTTTACAATTTAAAATAATGAAAAGTTTTTTTTTTTTTTTTTTGGTTCAAGCAATAATGAAAAGGTTTTACCAACTAATTTGATACTGTTTATGAGAACAAATAATTTCACTATTTTACAAATATATATTTTTTATTACAATTATGGGTGTAAAACATTGAAAGAATTTCAACATGTTTATACTATTTACATTTTCAACTTCGATATACTGTAGTATCTTTCTAAAAATAACTTTTGAATGAATAAGTTTTATTTTGAAGCATATGGAAGATTGGCTGAATGCTAACTCTAATTTGGATAACAGTTCACCTAAAGAGAATTGCCACATAACTTGGTCCGCTCCTCCGAATGAGTGGGTCAAGCTCAATGTGGATGGAAGCTAGATTCCTGAGGTTGGTTCTGTTGCTGCTAGTGGCATCATAAGGAATGAGAGGAAGCACTGGATGGTCGGGTTTACTCTAAATAAGGGCACTGGTAATATCAATGAAGCTGAGCTTTGGGGCATTTTTGAAGGCCTTAGATTGGTGTGGAGGCCTGGTTTCAGGAAGGTGGTTGTGGAGTCGGACTCCAAATGTGTTGTTCTGCTGCTGTCCAATAACACCCCCCTGCATCATCCTCTTTTCAACATCATTCAAGAGTGTAAGTCTCTTATTGGGAAGGAGTAGAGTTACATTGTCCAACATACTTAAAGGGAAGGAAATAGAGCTGCTGATTTACTTGCTAAACTTGGCCATTCCTCGGATTTGGGGTTAATGGTTTATGAAGAGCCTCCTTTTCAGATCCTTTCCATTTTGGAGGATGACAAGAAGGGTGTTGCTACTGCTAGGATGATTCCTAGTGTCTAGTTCTGTGTTGTTCTTGGGCGGTCTGCCCCTCTCTTCAAAAAAAAAAAAAAAGTTTTTTTTTTTAATAGTGTTAACAACAAAACAAACATTTTCATAAATGTAGTGTGCAAATTAATTTAAAAAAACAATATAATTTTATAAATGATATATTGACATATCTTTGAAATGTAGTTCTTGGGCTTGTGAATGGGTCGAAGTTTTGGGTTAGTTGATGTTTTTGTGTCTTTTTATTAATTTTGGAATGTATCTCTAACAATTATTGTGAACCCCAATAATTTTATTTCTTTGGGATTTATTAAACTGGGAAAGACAACATTCAAATATTAATTTGGCACTTTCAATACCAACAAAACATTGATTTTTGATTTTGTTTTTGTTTTTGTTTTTGTTTTTGTTTTTTTTTTTTGTTTTTTTTTTTTTAAATTAAACCAAGTATTAAAAAATGAATTAATGGCACCAACAACTCAGTAAATATATTTTGATAATTTTGATCTTAATTGATAAAAAAGAGTTGATTTATAATTAATTAATTATCACATAATTCATCTCATCATTTTATTTTATTTTTTCGAAAAGGGAGATTTGCAGAACTGCCCCTAAGGTTTGACCATTTTTCGAAAGAAAAAAAAAATTCAAGTTTCGAATACAAAAAGTCAAAAACTATCTTATATTTTCAAAATTTAATTAAAAATCCACATAATTGTGTACCAAAAACTTCCTAAGAGGTTTTACTGACCAAAATGATTTTTTTAATTCAAAAAGATTGTCTCATTTTTTATTTTATTTTTTAGAGTTTTTCGATAAATAAATAAAAAGTTATTTAACATTTTTGGAGAGAATTTCAAATTTTAGGATTTTTTTCAAATGATTTAAATAATCAAAAAAGCTTTTCAATTTTAATATTTTAAAGATCTCTACTAATTATTATTTGCAAGAAACATAATTGAGTTTAGTGATGTCTTCGGTATTTTTGTTGGAATCTTGAGATCGAATAATCGGTTTACCGGACTCTTTTAATGAAATTTTTTCTTACATCAATTCCTCTATATTTATGAACTCGAGACTATTGAAGATCAACTATTAAAAACTCTAGTCAAAAAACCTCTTCTAAAAGTAGTCATAATCTAAGGCCAGTTTGGTATTATTTTTGAGAAGTTAAAATCAGATTATTTTATAATTTTTGACATAAAATGATATTTGGGGCCAGTTTGGTATTACTTTTAAGAAGTTAAAATCAGATTATTTCATAATTTTGACATAAAATGATGTTTGGTAAAACTTTCAAAAGTGATTAATGGATAATCTAACAAGTTTTAACAGTGATTTTGAAAAGTAAATGGAGGGTTACTTTTTGAAAGTGATTATGAAATAATCTATTTCAGCATTTAATAAATCTTTTAAAATATCATTATTATCCTTATGAAATTAAATTAAAATCATTTATATTCCTTATTTCATCTTAAAATTAAAGATTCTAATTAAAAATTGATTTGATTTATAAAATCTTTTAAAAATATTTTTATTATTCTTATGGAATTTTTTTTCTAATTTAAATAATCTACTTAAATATTGATTTAATATATATAATTAATGAAAAAAATAAAATAAGATTTTAAAATCATGTCTATTTTAGTCATTGTAACTAATTTCAGCACTTTTGAAATAAAATTACCAAATATATGTATACTGCTTTTAAGATATACAGTAGTTTTAAAAGTATAATTAACCAAACATTTACTGATTAACTTCACAGCTGATTATTTTTTCAGTACAGCTAACAGTGATTATTATAAAAGTTACAGCAATACCAAACTGGCCCTTGGTAAGACTTCTAAAAGTGATTAATTGATAATTTGACAAATTTTGATAATGATTTTGATAAGTATGTTGGGATTACTTTATGAAAGTGATTATGGAATCATCTATTTCAGCATTTAATGAATATTTTAGAATATCATTATTATATTTATAAAATCAAATTAAAATCATTTATATATCTTATTTCATCTTAAAATTAAATATTCTAATTAAATATTGATTTGATTTATAAAATCTTAGGGTGTGCGGCGGATCGGATCCAATGGATTTGCCATGATCCAAGATCCGATCCAATTTTTATAGCGGGATCCGATCCGATTATAAAATACTTCAATCCGATCCAATCCAATGCGATATGATCCGATTGATCGAATTAATATAAAGTCATTTGTAATACATAAAAGTTATAATCTGAAATAAATAAAATCAAATAAATTATTCAAACATTACTAATTAATTCAAATAAAATTAACATTGAAAAAATACATGACATAACTTGTAAACTTTGTATAATTCAAAAAGTTTATAAACATTATACATCAACTCCAAAAGTAAACTTAATAAGCCTTGATGTTAATGAAAAAGAATAAAAGAAAAGAAGATGGTGAATTGTTGGCTGTAGATAAATTGAGAAAGAAAACTCAAAATAGTAACATTCAAAATTATATTTTGGCTGGACTTTTACATTAAAAAGTAATGGATAAAATAAATTACCCAATATAAAAATAAGGCCTAATATTTTAGGCAGATTAGCGGATTCGGCGGATTTCCAAACGAAAATCCAAGATCCGATCCAATCCAATCCAATGGATTTTATAATTTATGATCCAATCCGATCCAATCACCTCTCTGAATCCAATCTTATCCAATGGATCGTATTGGATCCTGCACACCCCTAGTAAAATCTTTTTAAAAGTTTTTTATTGTTTTTATAGAATATTTTTTCTAATTTAAATATTCTACTTAAATATTGATTTAATATATATAATTAATAAAAAAAAACGAGGTTATAAAATCATATCTATTTTAGTTATTGTAATTAATTTCAACACTTTTAAAATAAAATTACCAAACGTATGTATACTGCTTTTGAGCTAGACAGTAGTTTTAAAAGTATAAATACAATTAACCAAACATCTGTCGATTAACTCCACAACTAATTATTCATGTAACACAACCAACAGTGATTATTATAAAAGTTACAGCAATACCAAACTGGTCATAAATTCAAAACAATAGAGCTTACCACGGTTTTTGCAAATCTCCAATTTTAAATTATATTAATCGAAATCAAACAAATTGCGAGATAATTTTTTAGATCATATATAAATAGGATGAATTTTCTGTTTCAAAATAAATAAATAAATAGGATGAATTCAAATATATATAAAATAAAATAAGATAAAAGCATTTTCATTTTTTATTTGCATAAAAAAATATAAAATAAAAAAGTAATCAAAATTCTCTATACCATTAAAACAAAAGTAGAAATACTTCGAAGCCTAAAAATTCGAAATTTGAAGCAATTTCAACATTGAAACCCTGAAAATTTTGATGTAGATCCAGAAAACAAACAATAAAAAGACCAAAATTTTCCTACAAAATCATGGCTTCATCTCGATTTCACCTCACAGTTGTTCAATTTCTAACCTTAATTGCATTTCCAATCTCGTCTTTCGCTGTCCAAACCCTAACCGACAACCCCAACTTCGACCCAGAAATCGCCGTGCTCGGCGACGCCAAGTTCGTCGACGATTACTCTCACGTGCAGCTCACGGGACAATGGTTGTCAAGCTCCGGTCTTTTGATCCACAACAAACCCTTCAAGCTGTTTGATCCGAGTCGCTCCCAACCGACGTCGTTTTCGACGGACTTCACTTTTTCAATCTCTCCCAGTGAAGGTGATGGTCTTGCTTTTGTCGTTTTACCTTATAATTCTGCGTTTAGATTTGTGGGTCGAGGCTCATTTGGTGTTTTAAGCGAAAAAAAATATATGGGTATTGAATATGACACTAAAATGGATGATAATGTTGGTGATGTGAATGCAAACCATGTTGGTGTTGATGTTAATAGTCTTGTTTCTGTGAGTGTTTGCAACGTTTCTTCTATCGGTTTGGTTCTAAACAATGGGGTGAAACTTAAGTCCTGGATTGATTATGATTCGAGCTCGAAGAGGATTGAAGTTAGATTGAGTAAATTTGGTGATAAGAGACCCTATGATCCTTTTCTTGCATATCGAATCAATTTGTTGCAAATGTGGGGAAATCAAGATGTTTTCGTAGGTATAGTCTCGAGCAATGGCAATTCGGAGCAAACTAGTAGTGTTTATTCGTGGAACTTTAGGTTGAGGAGTGTACCTTACGGGATGCATTCTTTACCCGCGGATCCTAGGGATTATGGGAAAGTACACGGTGAGAGTTTTGGAGATCGTAAAAGGAGCATTTGCCCTTTGAGAATTCTTGCTGGATTGATATTCGCGACAGGGTGTGCAGCTTTGTTGGCATTTGTGATGCTGTTTGTGTGGGCGATTGTTGTAAATAAGCACACGGAGTTCCCAACTGAGATTCATGTGCATCCAGAGGATTTCAAGTATGAGAAGATCAGTGTAGTTGTAGATGAAGACGGCAAAGGTGTTCAGGGTTAGAACATGAAGACTGAAGAGTATGATCTTTTGTTGTGAATTTATGTTGTTGTTATCTTTATTAATGGAATTATGTAATTTTGTTGTGCTAATTTTCAAACAACGATGCAATCAACTATGTTATTTGAGTACAATTGATGCATATGACCTCCTGTGGTGAATTTGTGTCGTTGTTCGGTCGATTGGTAATGAATTCACACTAATTCACTGTTGTGATCTTTTTTAGTTTCAAGCATCTCTGCCTCTTAGTTCCCTCAGTCTATTTTCTCCACTTTCAACAGGGGCATGTGAGATTGGTGTTTGACATTTTAGGTTGAGACTTGGATGATATTTGAATTGTGCTTTAAAATCCTGCCATTATAATTCAAACCACCAGCAAGAATGAACAATATATCCGTTCTGCTTGGCGTTGTCTGTTTACATAAAGATATGCTGACATGGTCCCTTTGCATACCCAGTTAGCTATGCTCATTTTCAGTTTTTATATATGTTTGTTCATTTTTTGTTTAACCAGATTGTTGAGATACAGGATCTACAAAGTTGAATTTTATGTCTGGTTATATCCTGGGTTGAGTTTTTCAGAATTTGTAATCAGGGATCCTAACGAGCGAGAAGAGATTATGTGGGTCCCACACATTATCGAGTAACTAAATTTCTACCGGAAAGGGAATTTGATTCCCTAAGTTCCGTTCCCCTTCTCAATTGTTAGCGTTCTACTGACATTCTGCATCACAACTCAAAAGAAAGCAAGTGATGCAACTTGTTTACTGAATGGGATTGCACAGCCAAGAATTTGTTGTCATGCCTGTACACTTGGTTTATAGATTCCAGAAATGTTTCAATACAAACCCGTCGACCCGACCCGACCCGACTAGATTGGGTTGGGTGGGATTAATAAAATATAACCCAATCCAATCCGATATAAAAAATAAAAAAATTAAAAATAATAATAATTTTATTTATTGTTAGATTTATTATGAAATTTTTTTTTTTTATATTTTAAAAATTTACTCATACACCATTTATAATATTATAAATGACAAATAAATACATAATTTTAAATATTTTTATACCATAAATATATAATACATATATTCAGAAATATGAAATTATATTGTTTTCATATTTTGTATAAATTAACACCTCCTTGATTATGCTTTAAATGACTTTTTCCTTTCTTAGGATTTGATTGAGAATTTGGTAGAAACAAGTCTAATAATTGTATATAAACTCAAACTATTATGTTGGTTGAAATAAATAATAGATTATCCAACCACCAGATATTCGACGAAATGATTATAATTGTAAAATGGATGAGAGGCTTAGATGGAGACTTTCCAAGTTAGATAAATTATTATATATATTTTTTTATAATTATGCAATAGATATGTAAACAATTTGTATTATATGTTTTGATTTGATTTTGGTGCTTTTAAGAAATCTAAACTCTATGTGATGTGATATTATAGTGAAAATTTATTTTAAATTTGAATTTTGATATAACAAAATTTGAATTCAAATATATTTTTTCTACCAACCCAACCCAACCCGACCCGACAAATATTGTGTTGGGTTGAGTTGGATTGAAAAATTGTCAGCCCAACCTGAAAATGCCCACCCTAGTCATGTGTGGTATATATCTAATTGGAAATGATTTTCATATTATATGGTACAAATTCGATGGCCATGTGTGGGTTTGGGTGCACGCATAGTTGAGTATTTCTCTTCTTTAGAGCAACTTCAATGAATACATCAAAACATCAAATTGGTGAAAAATCCAACTCCAACTAATGCATCAATTCATACCTCCAAAAAAAACAAAAATTTGGGAAGAGAGAAGTTGTTGATACATTTATAATCTGTTAATTTCATTTGATGATTAAATATACAAATATCAAGAGGAGAATAATGATTACTTTGAATTAAATTATAGACAGATTCATGTGGTTCATATTAAATTTAAATTCCATTGACTTTATATATATATTCTGGGTTTTTTTTTTAGGGTTATTGGCATTAGTCTCCCTTAGCTTTATGTGAGTTTATATTTTACCTCGTGAATTTTTTTTTTCCTTGAACTCTTATTAATTGGCATATAGTTTAGTTTATTGTCCCCTGAATGCCTGTTTGAGGGGATATCTATAGTCGGATTTTATCAATTAATGAGAGTTCAGAAGGTTTAACACATAAAAAAAAAAGTTCTGGAGATAAAATACTAACTAGCTTAAAGTTAAGGGGAAACCGGTGCCAATAACCCTTTTTTATTTTTATTTTTTATATATATATAAATATTTTTTTTTGATGAATAATAAATAAATCAATTCATGCATGTTACATCAAGAATAAAGAAAATTATTAAATGGAGTCTGTAGAGATGCTCCTTTCACATTCACATGTTGGAAAACCAACCCATGATAAGAACTCTGCTTTTCTTATCATAACTAATTAATGATTTGTTTTCATTTATTTTTTATTAATAGTTATCATGAATTTTTTGAAAAGAGAAAAAAATGGAAAAGAGAAATTCCTTATTGAAAATTTTGAATATTCAAGTTTGTTTTCTATATCAGTTTCATTGAAAATTTAAAATTCAACCTCTACATCTAGTGTTTAGGAGTGATTGTATTGAAACTTTTGTCGCTTAATCTATTTAATAATCTATTTATTATTATTATTATTAATATTTTTTACAATATCATACTGTTTCTATTGAAACAATACTTTACATACTATTTAAGTTGAAGAAAGCCTTTATACATAAATAATTAAATATTGTAAAATAAGAATGACTATTTTTAACAAATATTTAGTATAAAACACTTATAATTTAAGATGTTTGTATCATTTTCAAAATTAAAATGATATCTAGTTGACTTTAATCAGTATATATATATATATATATATATAAATAAATACTGTATTTCCCAATAAATAACATTGACATTATGTAAAGTTAGCAATAATAATAATAACAATAAAGTATCAAACCATAGAATGTGAAATTAGTGTCACTAAATTAAATAAATAGATCCCCCACTAGGCCACTATAAAAAACACTAAAACAGTGGTTCAAATTAATCAATGATGGTTTGATATTATTCTAAATAAAGAAAGCAAGTCATTTCATTTATTCTTCTACGAGTAGCTTTTCAATAGGAATCTCTAATTTCTTTAAATATATATAATTGAAATCTCTTTTTTTTTTTTTTTTTTTCTCAGACATAACACGACACGTTAAGATTATCATGTCACAAATCAAGACTAAAACAGTGTTTATTAAATTAACGGGTTATCCTATAAAACCCTTTTTAACTCATTAATTAAAAGTAATATCAATTAGATGGGTAAAATACAATTTAATTAATTTATTTATCAATTTAAAATTTAAATAAATTTAAACTTTTTTAAATTTAATTATATAATTCAATCTACTACACCTATTTATTAAACATTTTATGTTAAAATAGTTATTTATTTTTACATATTTATAAATAACACTTTTCTTCTTGATATATAATTATGTTAAATACCTAGGTGTCACTTTTCTTTTTGATATTATTCTAAGTAAAGAAAGCAATTCATTGCATTTATTCTTCTATGAGTAACTTTTCAATTGGAATCTCTAATTTCTTAAAAAGAATTAAAAAAAATTGAAATCTCTGATTTTTTTTTTTACTCTTCAAACATAACACGACACGTTAAGATTATCATGTCACAAATCAAAACTCAAACATAGCTTATTAAATTAACGGGTTATCTGATAAAACCCCTTTTAACTCGTTAATTTAAAGGTAATATCAATTATACAGGTAAAATACAATTTAATTAATTTATTTACCAATTTAAAATATAAATAAATTTAAACTTTTTTAATTTAATCATATAATTCAATTCACTACACCTATTTATTAAACATTTTATGTTAAAATAGTTATTTATTTTATATCTTTATAAATAACACCTTTCTTTTGGATATATAATTATGTTAAATAAGTCGGTGTAATAGGAGAGATTCAACATAAACACCGACTTATTTACTTTATGGATTTAATGTGTTGTAGTGACCAAAAGTCACAAACCAGATAATTTTATATGGTGCCAATGAGTAGATATTGACAATTGGTTATTCAAGTAATATACACCTTACATGTGTTGCACGTTGCACCTTAGGTTTTCTTTTGAGTAAAAAAAAAAAAAAGAGATCAAAATCCAATATCTATTTTTATTTTTCAATCAAGGTTGTCATTTGAAATTTGGATTCTCCATTGATCCGATATTTTTCATGAACTATATAGATCTAGTGATATGTATAATCAATGGTTAGGTTTATTTCTTTTATTTATGTCATTTATTATTATTATTATTAAATGCAAAATATTATCATGAAGTGTTTTAGATAAGAAAAAAGATCAGATCAATAGGGATCCAAATCCTATTATTTTTATCGATTCTCATTTAATATTATTTAAGCTAATTGACACCAATGACCCTAAACTCTTTCAAGATATGTATTATGCTCCTTATATCTTTTTTTCCGCCACTAAACCTTCTGAACTCTCACAAATTGAAAAATATTGACCATAAATGTCTCTTTACAGGAGGTAAAAAACTAAGTGTTTATAAAAAAAGGAGAATTCAAAAGATTTAGTGATGAAAGGAAAAGGTATAAGAGGCATGGTGCATATCTCGAAAGAGTTTAGAAAGATCATCGATGTCAATTAGTGTATTATTTATTGAAAGTACACAAGCAAATTTTAGTCAAACAAAAAGAGTTAAAAATATATATATATATATCTATCAATAAAGGATGATAATAACACACACCAACAATATCGGACATGGCACAATAGCAACCATCAGATCAAACAATTTCAATAATAGCATCACGATCAACGGTCAAAAAACGAGACCAAAAAACTAAAAGTGGGGTCCTTAAAAATTCGTTGGTCACACAATCCAATAATAAACAAACCAGACCGAACACAAGAGAAGAAACTAAAAAAAAAAAAAGTTGTTGTTTGAACTTTGATATTTCTAAAACCGACACGCGCCAATTCACACATACAAAGCGGGTGCTGGATTCTGAGTCGACCCAGATTCCCAAATTTGGCAAGTGTGTAATTTTTTTTCGCTGGCACCCGAGAAATCCTGCATGAATTCTCTATATAAGATAAGAGGAGGTATTTGAGACAATCACGCTGGCTGTCATACAAATAACCGAAGTAGGAGGAGGTGGAGAAGAAGAAGAAGAAGAAGCAGAGAGATATTGGCTCTTGGGCGGCGGTGGCGGTGGTGGAAGAAGAAGCCAAGAGCAGAGGGGGACAGTCATGGAGGGAGATAATAGTGTAAAAAAAGTTCACTCTGATGGAGAATTGGCTGTTGAAATCCCAGAAACTGCTCATCAGATTAGCAGTGGTAGGTGTTTTCATTTATTTATTATTATTTTTTTATGATGTTATAAGTCACTCAATCAAGTTTTTTTTTTAATTGTATTTTATCAAGAGTTGTTCTGGGTATGGATTTTTTATTTCCTTTTTTTTTTTTTGTAGAGCTTGTTTGATTTTTGGATAGCAAAATGGGATTTTTTTCTTTTTTTGGCATCTTTGGTTAAACACAATCAAAAACGATTCCTTCAAGATCAAAATTCAATATTTTTGACATATAAAAAGAGCCTACTAATTGGTATATGTCAAAAAGATTGACTTTTGATCTTGAATGGATAGTTTTTGATTGTGTTTTGTGTCATTAGTTTCTGGTCATTAATTGGTATTCTAGTTAGTGAAAGCTGGTTTGATTTTTGGTTTAAAAATGTGATTTGTTTTTGTCTCTGGTTAACGATTGAATTTTCTTTTTTTGCTGAATAATTGGTTTTTTTGTGTTTGTGAAATGAATTCATTGGTTTTCTAGGTGATCTTATACAAGGATGATATGAATTTTGTGTAGTCTGGTGATGATGTTACTGTTACAATGTGAACTACTCATTTACCATTTTTTTTTTCTTTTTTCTTTTTTGTTTGTAGAGCTTGTTTGATTTTTGGTTAGCAAAATGAGATTTTTTTTTTTTTTTTTTTTTTTTTTGTATATCTGGTTAAATGATTAATAGGCTCTTTTTATATGTCAAAAAGATTGAATTTTGATCTTGAATGGATAATTTTTTGTTGTGTTTTGTGTCATTAATTGGTATTCAAGTTGGTGAAAGCTGGTTTGATTTTTGGTTTAAAAAAGTGAATTTTTTTTTATGTCTCAGGTTAAAGATTGAATTTTGTTCCTGAATAATTGGCCCTTTCTTTTTTGTGTGTGTGTGTGTGTGTGAAATGAATTCATTGGTTTTCTAGGAGATCTTATACAAGGATGATATGAATTTTGTGTATTGGTGATGATGTTAATGTTACAGTGTGAACTACTCATTTACCATTTTTTTTTTTCATTTTTCTTTTTTGTTGTAGAGCTTGGTTGATTTTTGGTTAGCAAAATGGGATTTTTTTTAAATTTTTTATTTTGGTATCCGATTAATAGGCTCTTTTTTATATCTCAAAAAGATTGAATTTTGATCTTGAATGGATAGTTTTTGATTGTGTTTTGTGTCAATAGTTTCTGGTCATTAATTGGTATTCAGGTTAGTGAAAGCTGGTTTGATTTTTGGTTTTAAAAAGTGATTTTTTTTGGTATCTCTGGTTAAAGATTGAATTTTGTTGCTGAATAATTGAACTTTGTTTGTGTGTGAAATGAATTTATTGGTTTATAGGTGATCTTATATAAGGCTGATATAAATTTTGTGTAGTTCGGTGAAGATGTTATTGCTACAATGTGAACTCATTGTACCTTGTTTCATTGGAAATTGCAGATTCATGGTTTCAAGTGGGATTTGTCCTCACCACCGGTATCAACAGTGCCTACGTGTTGGGATATTCAGGGGCTGTCATGGTCCCATTGGGTTGGGTATTTGGTGTAGTTGGTTTAATTATAGCCACAATAGTATCTCTCAATGCTAACATTCTTGTCGCCAAGCTCCATGAATTCGGGGGCAGGAGGCATATTCGGTACAGAGATCTTGCCGGATTTATTTATGGTAGGAGAAGACATGAAAAGAATTCAAAGAAAGTTTAAATTAGTTTCATTTTGGTTTGTTGTTTGATGGGGGATTTTCTTTTGTTTCAGGAAAGAGAGCTTATTCTATTACATGGGGATTGCAATATGTAAATCTTTTCATGATTAATACTGGATATATCATTTTGTCTGGGCAGGCGCTAAAGGTAAGGTTGGCTTCAGGAAATAGGCTTTTATCTTTATTACTTTCATCGACATGTTCAAACCGATCAAATTGCTCAGTTTAGCACTTTGTTATCTTCATAAAATCTTTGTGCATTTGGGGAATTACGAATGAAAGAGTTTAATAAGTTCCTCTGCTATCATATGTGCTTCAATGTGTAATTTTTGCTTCGTCAATTGGAATCCTTATTACGTGCAAGAATAGTTCACAATGCCTGTTTTGAAGTTGTTTTTGTTTGTTTGATGCACAGGCTACGTATTTTCTTTTTAGCGATGACCATGATATGAAGCTTCCTTACTTCATTGCTATAGCAGGGTTTGTGTGTGCCTTGTTTGCCATTGGGATACCCCATCTATCAGCTCTGAGGATTTGGCTCGGATTTTCAACATTCTTTTCGCTGGTGTACATTGTTATAGCAACTGTGCTGTCAGCTCGGGATGGTAAGTTCTATTCCTGCAGTATTTGGTTCAAAGTAGTGTCCACTGCACCTAGTTTATAATTTGAACATTAGCAACAATCATGAATTAATTCTTGAAGTCTGCCATGTCAGAACACAAAAGTGATGGAATGTATCAGTTGAAATTTGAAACAAGTGATCTGCCACACCAGCATATTGGACAATGTTGCCGATTTTGCTTTTAAGTGAGCACTCGACCATGGTGGATAATTTTACAATTACAAAATCCACTTTGGTGTTTTCATTGTACCTATATAACTTTCCTCAAATTCGTATGTGGTGATTCACTAAAATGTAATTGCGGAAGCAGCATATTATATCTATATGTGCCTATACTTGTAAACTTTCTAGTTTCTTAGAGCTTGTTTCTGAGAAACCAACCAAGATGTTGCTTAGCCTTACCTTGGTGTCTTGAGAACTAAGATCTAGCAATTATTTATAAACATCAAGTTAGGCCTCGTACACTGCATTTACTCGGTTTGAGGAGTCATGTTGGGCTTGGTACTGGCCAAGCACTCGACTTTCTTTAGAGATTCACTTGTTAATAATTCTCTGGACTACTTGCACTTTTGATACGGCTTGTTCTAATTTATAATCTTGTAGTTTTGAACTGGCATTAACTATCTCCATAATATCACAGGAATCAACTCTCCACCTCGGGATTATAGCATCCCTGGAACGACAACAAGCAAAATTTTTACAACAATAGGGGCGTGCGCTAGTCTTGTGTTTGCATTCAACACTGGAATGCTTCCTGAGATACAGGTAGGTCTGGAATTCAAATCATGATTTTTCACTAAAGTGTAGGTGTGACTGCTGCCCGTAAAGCAAAAAAACTGTCTCATTATTTGGAGGTCGGAATGCATTCATTTTAAATTATATATGCTTAGTATTTGCCTGTTAGTTGTTTTGATAATTTGAGATTTGTTTGGAGAATCCAAAGCATGTGTAGTTACGTATATGAAAATTCTTAGGGGTCAATATCTGTCACTGCCTTTATAGAAAGTCTCTGTCACTGCCTTTATAGAAAGTCTATCTCTGCTTGTATTTTAGATCAGAATTAACAATTCATCACCTTTAGCTCTTTTCAGTTGGTTGTCCCTCTCCCAATCAGCTTAAATTTCAACAATACATCATATTAGTTGAACAATGTGCTTTATATTTAGGACTTCTATCTAGTATCCGTATAAAATCTGATAGACCAGAATGCTCTACTTACGTTATTGGCAATGGTTGCAAGTCGATTGATGGGACAGGGCTATTGGTTCTGGTGTTAGTTTTTGTTTAGTAAAAAACTTAGATTTCTGACCCTGTTGCTTCAAATTTGATTTAACTACTTGTAGTTTCACTCGTCTTGCACCTAAATATGATATCGATAAATTTGAAGATAAAATTATCTTTGACTCTTGAAATACCGCTTATGCCGATCAATTTTCTGCTAGTCTTAGAAGTAATCGCTTGAATTTTGGGCAGAATCCAAAAATCTGAATCCTTTGTCGTCACCTCTAACTTTAGAGATGGTAGATAATGTCCAATGATGTAAGTTCCACAGGAACTATGCTGTGTATATTTATCTCGTTCTCTGTACCCTTTTCTGGTCTTTGCCTTCGTCTAACAATTTTTCATTGAAACTATTCTTGCAACAGGCAACAATAAAAGAGCCTGTTGTTGAGAACATGCTGAAAGCTTTGTACTTTCAATTCTCAGTTGGCGTTCTACCATTGTATGCAGTGGCTTTTATGGGTTACTGGGCATACGGATCTTCTACATCAACTTACTTGCTCAATAACGTCTCTGGTCCGGTTTGGGTGAAGGCTGCTGCAAATATTTCTGCTTTCCTGCAATCAGTCATTGCTTTGCATGTAACTCATCAATCTCTAGTTTCAAAAATTACTCTTTAGCATTATTTATTTTTTTTTATTAACACTAATCTTCCTTTTTACTTCTCTTAGATATTTGCAAGTCCAATGTATGAGTACCTGGACACCCGATATGGAATCAAAGGAAGCGCATTGGCTGTTCGAAACTTATCATTCAGATTTGTAGTACGAGGTGGGTACCTAACTATCAACACACTGGTTTCAGCTCTTCTGCCATTCCTGGGCGACTTCATGAGCCTCACCGGAGCCATCAGTACATTCCCTTTAACATTCATTCTTGCAAACCACATGTACTTGGTTGCAAAGAAGTCCAAACTGATATCTGCACAGAAGCTATGGCATTGGATCAATGTTGGGTTCTTCAGCTTCATGTCTGTCGCAGCAGCCATCGCTGCTTTGAGGCTTATTGCTGTTGATTCAAAAACTTACCATGTCTTTGCTGATCTCTAATTCAACTTCCCAATGATTGTAATCATCATTCTCCATTGTTATTTGTAGGTCATTTTTTGTTCTCTACTTCTTTGTGTTGGATTAAATTAGTTCATTTTTGCTCATTCAAGGAAACCGCAAAAGGGGTTTTAGATTCATATCCGTTTTAAGATCACTAAAATATTGGTCAATGTCACGACAATAACAATGAATCCCTTTTAAGATCACTAACATGTTGGTTGATGTCATGGCAACATGAATCTTGAAAACGAGGATGATATACTTTTATGATTGCTAAAATACAATATGAATCTTGAAAACAAGAATGTAAACACAAATTTTTAGAAATTCACGATCTTATATTATAGAGAAAATCAACTAAGTGGTTCATCCGATCACTAATAAGCTGACATACCATCATCATGTGTCAACTTTAGAAAAAAAATATAAAAAAAAAAACAAGAAAAAAAGAAAAAGTAAGAGAGAGAAATCTGAAACACTACTCAGCCGATACACCTGGTGCTCCGGAGATTTTCTCCATATCATATCCAATAAAACTTATTAGGTGGTGAGTGTTTCTTTAATGAGTACATTTGCTTTGCAAAGTTAAAGAACTTGTAACTTTACTAAACTAAAGGACTGTCTTCACTCCGTAAGGTTATAAAACAAAATGATATTTTAGTAAAAATTCCCTTTTGAGGGGTCAAATTGCAAATATACCCCAGATGAGTGTAACCAGCAAAAATTCCCACAAATGACATTATTGCCCCTTAATAAAATCCGAGAACACAAAACCCGACCCATTACCCTCTCTCTCTCTCTCTCTCTCTCTCTCAGTTCTGAATTTTGATTGCAAATTCTCACGAAGGTTGAGACTAGCTTGCTTGCTTGCTTGTTGGTGAACAATTCGTTACATCAAGGTGATCTTCAATCCGCGTTTTTCTCTCTGCGTATTTCATCCTCTTTTTCATGGAAGTTTCAAGTTTTGATCCGGTTTTGCCATTTTTTGAGTATAAAATGACACTAAATTAATTAATGAAAAAAAAAAAAAATGGATCTTTTGAGGGAATTCGAGATGGATTTGTTGTATCTTTTGTTGAATTCAAATGGGTATTCTGTTTTAGGAAGAGTTCATTCTCAGCTTGTTTGAAAAACTTATGATCCATGAATCCAGTTCATATCTGTACTCTGCCTGTTTACATTATATGCAACTTCTATAGTCAGCCGTTTCATGATTTTTTTCTATTGTTTTTAGTTAAATTGTGAAGACTTTATATGATTTCACTCTAAATTATGGTGTTGAAGAGTTTATATGGTTTCACTTTTAAGCCACACATTAGGATTTTGGGCGATTGTGATTATTCCTGTAGTGACGGTTAGACATGATTAGTGATAAATTTTGTACTTGAATTGGTTAGTATTTTAAGCAATTTTAACAGCCTACCTTGATGAGGTTGATTTACAAATTAGCCTATATCTGTTGATTGGAGTTTCGTGATCTAGATTGGTGTTTGAAGGGTTACGAGTCACACATTGGGAAATAGAGGAGTGTAAATTATGGCGTTGAAGAGTTTATATGATTTCACTTTTAAGCTATACATTGGGATTTTGGGCGTGTTTGGAACAAAAAGACAACAAATCAATTGTGATTATTCCTGTAGTGATGATTAGACATGTTTAATGATAAATTTTATACTTGAATTGGACAATTGGTTTGTATTTTAAGCAATTTTAACAACATACCTCGATGAGGTTGATTTACAAATTAACCTATCTCGGTTGATTGGAGTTTCGTGATCTAGATTGGTGTTTGAAGGGTCACACACTGGTAAATAGAGGAGTGTAGTTGATTCCTTTCTTCTTATACTAGCAACTTGTGATGTTGTCTTTTTTTTTTTTTTTGAAACAGTTTTTGTCTATAACTATAAGTTGACAAAGAACAGGATCAAATTTCCTTCCACTAAACGACGTAGACATGTTTTTGAAATCCATTGCTTTTTTTCGCTATAGCTTGTTATTGGATTTCCTTTTTGTTTTAGTTCATCTTTTGCTGTTTTTAATTTCCTTTTTCAGAGCTAGAGGTGTTTGAAGTATTGCAGATCATTTGGTATCAAAGCTTTGCTAAACTTGGAGTTTTCTTTTACATTCTAATTTTAATAAGAAATTGTTGAATTTTCTTTTTGAGCAAATTATTTTGTGTTATAGAGGTTGGTGTATGGTTAATATTGTCTTGTTTCTATATCATCAGTAGGGTAGTTTTCCCTCAATTTGTGACCTGTTTAAGATTTACGGGGTACTTGTTCAGAAGGCTTTGCTGGTGGATGGTACATGATGGCGAAAATTAGGGATAGAACTGAGGATTTTAAAGATGCTGTGCGACATATTGCTGTTTCTTTAGGTTATAATGAGGTATGTTTACTCTTTGAGTTCATTTAAGATTTTGTTGCTTTTAAGATGTTATTGTTGACGAGTTCTTTCAAATGTATTTTCAGAACCCAGTTTCTACCCTTGTGCTTGCAGAATTTTTGAAATCAATTTCTATAAATGTCCATTTGAGTGAATTGGCTTGTACAGTATATGCAACTTTGTGGATTACTAATACTGAAATAAACTCTTCTGATACGTTATTAACTCCTAATTTCATTTTTGATGTGGTATGTGTGCTACAGTCCAAGTTGGCGGCCATAATGGCATCTTTCATAATCCATAAACCTCGCCAAAGATCATCTTTTATGAAAGCTGCTCTCAAAACGGTATATTCACCACTGTCATTTCACTCTTTGTATTAAGGAGAAATATCCCATTTCAAAATCTCGGGCATTTTTGCTTGCACTTGTTTTCATATGAAGAATTGCAGTTTTTGTTTTTTTTTTTTGAGTCAACAAATGAGCAATTCAAGATGTGTTAAGGACTTATTGTGTTGTTTTAATCCCATTATTAGCTTGAAAGCGTTGGAGCTTTGGAACAGTTTATGTCGAAGCATCGAAAAGATTATGTCGATCTGCACCGTACAACTGAACGGGAAAGAGACAGCATTGAGCATGAAGTAAGTTGTGGAACATATAGTGTTGAGGATTGGAGACATTATAACCACAATTGAATGACATATAAAGTTGACACTGACGTTATAGATGATTTATGCTGTTTGTCTGGGTTGATTACTTGTAGATTAAACAATTGCGGTCTGATCTTATGATTAGTTATATAGATATTAATGCTGATTACCTCTTTATATACCACCTCAGCTACAGCTCACATGGCCAAAAGGTTTGGTTAGTACATTTTTAGGAACCCTGATTTGATATGAATGTTTATTTGACATTCTATTTGGCTCTTGAAATTCATGTTCTTATATTGACAAAAAAAGATTTTGTGTCTATTATAATATTAACTCTATCCAACTGCAATGTGTTTCATTTTGTAATTAATACATTTCAATTTTTTCAGGATTAGCTTGTTTTTGGCTTAATCGTTGACACTGGCTAAAATTTATGCAGGTTACTGCTTTTATTAAAGTTTGTAAAGAACAAATCGATATTCTGAAAAATAGCATCAGTGACGATGAAGAAAACACAAAGGGCTGGCTTGGCATCAGAACTGATAACTCCAACGCTGATACTATAGCGCACAAACATGGGGTGGTATGTTTTTTTTTTTTGGTTTGAGATTATTCCTTGTTTTTAATTAGATGATATCCGATCTCTGTATTATGGAATCATAGTTGTGTAGTAACAAGAGCTTTAACTTATCTTAGTTTCCGTCTTTCTTGAGGAATTATCATCTATGCAGGGTACCTGAACTTAGTTATTGTGTCTTCATTTGATAATTACACTCTACTGCTAGTGAAACTCTTGTCTTTTGATCCATTGTTTGGCCAATTAATTTTATGTTCTGCTGCTTTTTCAATCTCCAGGTTCTGATTTTAAGTGAGAAACTTCATTCAGTCACAGCACGGTTCGATCAGCTGAGAGCCATTCGATTCCAAGACACTATCAATAAAGCAACGCCAAGAAGAAAACTTAATAGGGTCCCCAAGTCAAGTTCTGCAGGTATCTCTCAACCAAACAATTCAGAGATCAGGGAACTTGATGAACTTCAACCCCAACCTATCAGTGTCCAACAGCAACTATTGGATGATGAAACACGTGCCCTCCAGGTAATTAGAACTGTTGTTCGATAAATTCCACAAACTTTTCCAATCATGCAGTTCCTCACTAGTAATATTAACGCCCGCTTGCTGCTGTACATATTACGCAGGTAGAGTTAACTAGTCTCCTTGATGCTGTTCATCAAACTGAAACTAAGATGGTCGAAATGTCTGCACTGAATCACCTCATGTCAACGCATATTCTGCAACAAACCCAACAGATAGAGCATCTGTATGACCAGGTCTGTATGGCATGAAATTGCATAGAATTCGATCAATTCATTTCTATCCGATGTGGGGTCGTATGTAACATCTCGTATTTATTGTCAACGTTTAGTTAGAGCACAGTTGCACTTGATTATATAGCAACCCTTCGTTTCTTCTTCGTTTTAATCCGAATTTTTTTTGCTGATACACAGGCTGTTGAAGCTACGAAGAACGTAGAGCTTGGTAACAAAGAAATCTCAAAAGCTATCCAGAGAAATAGCAGCAGCAGGACCTTTCTTTTGCTTTTTCTATTTGTACTCACTTTTTCAATCCTCTTCCTTGATTGGTATAGCTGATTAATTTTTTTTTTTTTTTATCTGCTCACTTAAAAATAGTCCCTTTTGTGTAGTTTTGACAGAGTAAAGAGAGAAAGATTTGAAAAACATGAGCTATAATAATAATGATATTCATTTCTGTATTGTCTAGTGAATTTGTTATTTTTATTATTCAAGTCAAATTTATTATTTTAATCACTACAATTTTAGAAGTAGAGGGACGAAACACGACTTGTACCCATAATTTTATCGGTATGGGTACGAGAGTCATCGAACTAGATAAGTAAATATCGATATTTTAATTAAAATAACCTCCGTATCTCCTAATTTTTGGGAACCGACATACAAAATATCCTCAATATTTTCACCGAATTTTCTAAAGATTTGAACTTACGATATTTTCAACGAAATCGATATTAATTTAGATATATATATTTTTTCTTTTAAGTTAAATAAACTAAACATAAACCAAATAGCTTGAAGGCCCATAAGCATGGGCCCAAACCCTAGCCCAGCTTTCTATTAAAACCCATCATCGTTTGTAGACCAATTCTCCGGTATATAAAACAATCAACCTCTATAAAAATCGAAATCAAAGCTGAAGCAAATTAGGGTTTTAGGTTTCTCTCTCGGACGCAGCTCATAGTCACTCACTCTTCAGAGATCTTCACAGCCACCGAAACCCCATACAAAAAAATGGTGAAGGGACGCCAAGGAGAGCGAGTCAGGTCTCCGATCTACACCCTTTCTCTCTCTCTCTCTCTCTCTCTCTCTCTCTCTCTACTAAAAAAGTTTTCTATTTTCTTTCTCATTTTCACTACTATTAATCTCAGTATGTGGGGTTTTCTTTTTTGTTTTGTTTTGCAGGCTCTATGTCAGAGGGACCATACTCGGATACAAGAGGTAATCGATCATCGGTTTCGACTTAACATGTATTTTTTGTTGTTGCTGCTGTTGTTTTTATTAGGATTTTTGATAGATAAACAAGAAAGTGAGGCTTTGGACATGTTTTTTGTTAGGAGAGATTTAGTTCCCAGAATTTGAAATTAAAAACTAGAATAAAGTTCAATTTCTGTCATCTGTTTTACATGAAGCAGTTGAAGTTTATGTTCAATGAAGGTTAGCTAAGGAATGAAAATGAGATATGAATGTTAGATTCTATTATACGAGATACTATTTTTCGGGTGTCGAGTATTTGTTTCATTGCTGAGAAAACTAGAATGATTTTGAGTTCCTTATTGAAGGTTGTTGTTAAGCAAACTAATCAAAAGAGAGAACAAGTGTTAATTATTGAAGGCATTGTTTAATTAGTTCAGTTGATTGTTTTGTTTAAAGGTAAAAATATCACCATTAGATATCTGCCATTAAGAATAATTGGCATGTAATTTCTGAGTGAGAAAACAAGTGTTAAATATTGAAGGCATTGTTAATTAGTTCAGTTGACCATTTTGTTTAAAGGTAAAAATATCACCACTAGATATCTGCTATTAAGAATACTTGGCAAGCAATTTCTGATTGAATTTTTTATTTGAAGCTGTTGTAGTGTTGTATTACTTATTTGGTTTCTTGTGTCCTTTAAGATTTAGGTTCTTGCTTTGTTGATTGGTTTTGAATTTAATGTTCATTTGTGGTCAGGTCAAAGTCGAACCAGTACCCCAATACCTCTTTGATCCAGATTGAGGGAGTCAACACCAAGGAAGAGGTGGCTTGGTATGCTGGAAAGCGCATGGCTTACATCTACAAGGCCAAGGTGAAGAAGAATGGATCGCACTATCGTTGCATCTGGGGCAAGGTCGCTAGACCTCATGGAAACAGCGGTGTTGTTCGTGCCAAGTTCAAGTCCAATCTTCCACCAAAGTCCATGGTATTGTAACTATTTCACTCGTGCATTTTTAAAAAATTGTTTCTTCGGTGTTTAGTATTGATATTGGAGTTTTTTTGATCTTTCACAGGGTGACAGGGTTAGGGTCTTCATGTACCCCAGCAATATCTAAGGTAAATCTCGCGTTCTTATGCCTAATAGTTTGTTATGATCATATCACGTTTTTGTATTGTTTTGGATGAATTTTTTCTGGCATCGTTTTGAAAATTTCGCTTATTTATATACTTTTTCAGTGTGTTGAGTTGGTATTTTAGGTCTTAATTTGTATCTCATTACCTTTTACAGATCCTTCAGCTTGCCCGATTGACTTCATTTGTGACTTAAGGAAATCTTCATGGAGATGGATCTTTTTTTGTTTCTTTAGGATGATGGTAAATGGAACATTGGTTTTACCTTTATTAATGTCAGAGATTTTCACTCAATCAGTTTCTTATAAGTTGAATATTTGTGTGTTGACATTTTATCAAACGAAATGTTATAAGTTAGGTTCTTGCTATTATGTGCAGCTATCCTTTTAACCAACGTATGCTTCATTTATCCATGACATTGTGTTTGTGGAATTCTTGCTCGTTCACATCTTGATGATGTACTAACCAAATCATGTTTTCGGGTACCATTGATGTGCCTGATATTAAGTCACCAAGTATTGCTTTGCCTACTTATATGTGAAGAATTTTGTGCCATTCTTCATAGTATTGATCGGATTTCAACTTAGAATAGAAGCTGTGCAGATTATTACTTTCTGTTTTCTGCCTCTCCTTGATGAAGCTCTCTGTTTTGGACAGTTGAATTGAACTGTTTATCTAGATTTTAAGTTGCACTTTTTTTTTTTTTTTGTTGTTTAAATTAAGATAATCATCCTACATTTGCTGCTTACAGCATCAGAGCATTAGTAGGCAACCCTGCAATTAGGGTTTTATTAAGGACAAGTGCTAGGTTTTATCCTGAAATGATTTTCTACATTTAAATTCTTAGAATTCCCAAACCTATGTTACTATTAAAGAATTTTTTTTAGTCATCAAAATTTGGCTAAATTGTTGGGAGGAAATTGTGTTACTCACAAGCTATTGATGCGATATATAACTTGCTAACAATGGGGTCGTTGATCAAATCGATGCTTTTGTTTTGGGAAATGGGAAATCCGGCTAGGGTCTATCGTGAACTGTCTAGATCAAACGCTATTTGTGTAGCTCGGTCCACAGATATTTATTTTTACGATTAAGAGATATCTAATTTATAACATTCCAAAGAAAAGTATATATATATATATATATATGCTTATAAATGTTACGCGAACAAGTAGGGATGTGTGTTATTGATGATTCACAATATTTTAATCATGCAAGAAAGTTGTCAAGTCATTGACTATGGAGGTAATAAATATTTTTAATTCTCACACAAAAAGCAAGTACCGTAATTTATTGCTTAGATATGTGTAACATATCAACATCACATATTCATTACCTTGCTTTAAGGTGAAAAATGCTACACTCAAAACTATAACTTCAAAAGCATTTACACACTTTGAGAAAAGGTTGCCTCTTTTAAGCT
The DNA here is from genome assembly GCA_035582765.1 of Acer negundo. NCBI lineage: Eukaryota > Viridiplantae > Streptophyta > Magnoliopsida > Sapindales > Sapindaceae > Acer > Acer negundo. The sequence continues at coordinate 4,473,988 of CM069242.1, forward strand.
ATCGATTTGTTTATAAGAAACATTATTTTTTTTTTCTCTAAATTAAGGCTTTACTTGACTAATCATCATCTTAAAACTTAAGCATCGGTGAAGAAACTTTTTTTTCCTTCCCTAAATTAAGCTTTGCTTGACTAATCATCATCTTAAAACTTAAGCATTTTTTATACCATATCTTCTATTATAATTATGCATCATGCATGTTTTGTGTAGTAGTTGAATCTATTTTATATTTCTTGTTTCATTCGAATATTTTGTAGCGTTGACTATTTTGGTAATTGCACGTAATTAAGATCAAGTTAATGTATTAAAATAAAATATATATACATAAATGAATAAAGACTGAAAAAGAGAAGATGCCATGAATAGTATTTATAACTTCATGAAGAGCATCTGTCATCTTCCATAACTTATACAGTGCCGGTCCTGAGGTGGGTCAACTAGGGGCGTCCGTCCAGGACTCAGAAAAAAAAAGTCCTCTAAAAGGGTCTATTTTTTATTTTTATTTTTTGTGTTTAGTATTCACATATTTGGACTTTGATAAATAAAATGGTCCAAAAAGGTCTAAAGTTATTATTATTTTTCAATCTTCATATAATTATATTAAATTTGGGTCCAAATAAGAAAAAATATGTGGAAATCAACTTCTTATATAAAGATTGAGCTTAATATGGATTTTCATCAGAATTATTAAAAACAAATAAATAGTCCTTTTTGCAGGTACAGCTTATTTAGAGTTTTTAAAAAATTATATTTTGTAAACACACTCCATTCATTACCAAATATACCCTTTCTTTTGTTTTTATTTTTTAAATTTCTAAAAAAATTAAAATTAAATTAAATTAAAAAGGAGAAGGTCTCCTCCCTTTTCATTTTCTAAGTAAGTTATTTTCTCCTTATTTACATACACTGTTTCTTTAAATGGAAACCGTCGTGTAGATCTATTTGTTAGTATTTTTTTTATTTTTTTCAATTTTGTTTTTTCTATGTATAGCGATATAAACTTGATGAAAATTACTTTGATTAAGCTTTAGTAAATTTTCTCAAAAAATAATATATATATATATGTTATTATTATTATTAAGTAAGAGATTTCATAAGATTTAAATATGAGATTGAACAAAGGGTTTCATTTTAAATATTCTCCCTAGGGCCTCCAAACCTTAGGACTGGCACTGAATTTATAGTCGATCTTTGGACTCTGTCGAGAACTTGTCGCTATATATACGGTCTAAATATCTATTTTCACAGTGAGAGATTTATTTCCACATTATCAATTCTCCCCACACATGCATTTCAAATGCATGGTGCAATTTGAACCTAGATCGGTAGGACCCCTATGTATTAAGATTTTATAATATAATCTTCATCTAAAACAAAGCTTTGTATAAATTTCCTCTTTTTTTTGCACATAAATTGTTGAATATAAACCATCAAAACCAAATCTAAAATTAATTTGGTCTCATAATAAATCCATATGCAAAAAAGAATGTCAAAATTTAGGTAAAATTTTCTGGTAAGGTAGGCCAAGTTTGACTTGTTTTTTCTACTAAATTGTATGTATGTTGGGGTTTTATAACTACATAGAAGGAGTCAAATGAAAAAGATTGTATTGTAAACATAGAATAATAGTCATTGAAAAATAAGTATATGGTTGTTTTCGAAATATAAATAGAAGGGTTTTATCGGAATATTAAATTAGATATTAATAAATGAATATACAAAGTTAATTCAAGTATTTTGCAACGAAATTCATAATTCCCAATCTCTTGAATATCACACTTGAAATAAAGGAAGGTAGGTTTTAATTATCATATATATATAAAACATCAAAATCAAAATCAAATCCCAATTTTTGTACAACTACAACAACAACAACAAGAATCTGACATAAGAACCAAATAACTGCACAAAATGAAACACACGAAGATAATTTTTATTTATTTATTTATTGAAATATGACACCGAACGGTTAAGCACTAACCGAGACAAAACTCATCACATGTTAGAGGTTTGTCCCGAGAAAACAAAATCCCCCATGAGTTTTTAAGGGAAATCAAGTATTAAAGGAAAGAAAAACTAACTCTCCACAAATTAGAGGTTTGTCGGGACTTATTACCCAAACCAAACATTAACAAATAGCAAACTCCCTAACATGCTTGTAAAATGTTCACAGGGGACTCAAATCCCCTCTTAAACATCGGTATTAGGGTTGAGTTGTATACTACTTGAGATGAGATGAGATCAAACGAATAATTTTTAAATTTTTTTAGGATTATGAAAATAAATATGAGAGGATGTGAATAGATACAGTGGGTCCCACCGGAAGGAGTTGATCGTCTTTGCATGATCCCAAATGTTGTAGTAGTAGGAGTAGAGCGTCTTGCGTGGAATTTGCATCACATGGACCAGATTCGAATAATCTAATTAAACAAATATTTTAAGGCCGCGTTTGGACCGGCCACTACTAATTTTCTAATTTCTAAAGCGAGTCCTTCTATTCCCCGTAGACTCTGGTCCCAAGTCATTTTTGTTTAAAAGTCAAATGCTGCCAAACACGTTCTTAATTATTATTATTATTATTTTTTAATTTTAAAAACTGATATCAAAATTGTATAAAAAGTACTTAAAAAAAAAATTTATATAGAAAGTCTATTGGGATTTATAGAGATTCCGCTATTTTTTTTTTTTTTTTTAATACCGATTAAAACGTGAGATTCCTTTATCCCTTTAATTCTAATAATTAAATACTTAGCTTTAACGGAAGTTTAATTAATGGTGCACTTCTTTCCGATTTTAAAGTTCTTTTATTGTTGCAAGTTACTTGTATTAAGTGATCTAAAAATTATCACTTATGAAATTTGATATTTGATATGTTACTTTGTAGGCGTTTTGGATAATCAAATTTGATAATCTTTTTTATATTTTAAGAGTTATGACCATACGGTTTTATTATAAAAAAACTTTTTATTTTCTTTTATAGAAAATTGAAATACTCCTAAAACACTAAACTCTCATTTGATATTACAAAACATAAGGTTTTTTTTTATTTTATTTATTTTTTATATAAATAAAAAATAACCAAATAATTAAAATTTCATGCATGAGTCCACAAACTCAATGACGATTTTTTTTATTTATTTATCGAATTTGAAACATTTTAAAATTTGTTATTTATTTATTTTATAATTAATACTAAATTAACCAAATTCATATGAACTGTGAATGTGATATTGTTGGATATGAGATTAAACGATATAGTATTAAAATTATTTTTAATTTAATTAATAGAAGACACATCACATGCATGTCACCTTTAAAAAGTCAAAGTTATACTTTCCTTCCCTTGTACAATTTCTACGGGTCTACAATACAAAAGTAACAGTGTACAAGTATAATAATAATAATAATAATAATAATAACAAATAATTTCCGATAAGATGAGGTTGGCTCATAATAGGGACGGAGTCAGAAATTCATGTTTAGAGGAGGGGCCCAAAGTGAAAAAAGTTTAAATTTAGTAGCAAATAATAATTTTTTAAAAGTGGATTTTAATAATTACGTGAGAGTAGTGGGCCACCGGCCCCGCTCTCCCTCCGCCCCTAGCTTAGAGATGAACCAGGATCCTCTCTTCACCTCATCTTATCCTCATCTCACTTAACCTTATGACACATAAACATTGCAATAAATGAATGGTTAAGATGTGGTTGACACTTTATTAACAATCAATCACATGCTTTAAAAAAGGTGAGGATGGGGTGAGGTGAAGAGAGGATCTTGGTTCCTCAGAGATATACCCCATCTATATTAAAAGGTTATGGATTCAAGACTCTACCCTATCTAAAACCGAATTATTGTAATATTTAATATGTATATAAAAAATTAATCTCTCTCTAAAAAAATATAATAAATTCTTTAAAAAAAAATAAAAATTTCCAAAAGGATTGGAAACTCTAAATAGCAATCAAATTTATATAGTATTAAAAAAAGAGTAATGCTACTTTGTCCAACTTTAGTATATAAACCTAATGTTAAACTAGTGTCTAAATGATGCGTCAATACTAATCCATTCATTTAAATCATGTAAATCTAATACAATTTAAATGAGTAGATTATATTGATGCTACATTATTTGAGCAATAGATTTGGACATTCGGTAGAGTAGCATTATTGATTCAAAAATGTACTTTCTTAATAAATTGTCTTTTTTTTTTTTCATCTTCGAATTATTAAAATTTACTAGGGAGAAAACTGAAAATAGAAATAAAAAATGTTAATTAAATTAACAATAATGCTACTTTATTCAAATTTAGAGTACTATTCAAATCTGATGTCAAAATGCATCACTATAATCCATTCGTTTAAATTGTATTAGATTTGTATGATTTAAATGAATGAATTAGATTGATGCCATGTCATTTGGGTATTATATTTTGATACTAAATTTATACAAAGTACAATTATTCTTAAATTAAATATAATGGATATAGACGTTAACAAAAGAAGTTTAAAGGTTATTTCCGTCAAAATGACTCATAAATATGGAAATGTTTTTTTTATTTGGAAATAATAAATATGGAAATTATATGTAAATGGATTTCCAAAAATAATAAAACTATATATATATTATATAAAACCATAAACTCAAAACAAAAAAAATAAAATTGAAAAGATCCGAACCCGAAAACTCTCCATACGCGTTTACCTTCACATCTCTCTCTCTCTCTATATCTCTCTGTCTCTCAAATTTGCAGAGCGACATTTTCTTTTATATATATTTTTAATCAAACAAAAAACCACCACTCGTCGTGGTTCGTCGTCGTTGCCGCACCAATCAATCAGATCCATGGACCGCAGCCATTCCGGGTCAGATCCGCACCGTAACTCTACATCTCTCCGCACCTGATCCATCTCTCTATCTCTCTCTTCTCTAATCTCAACCGTCCGATCACCGTTAGCCATCCACCGACAAAAAAAAAACCACAAAAAATAACAAAACGACGACGTAGAAGAAGGAAAACGACGACGACGACGAAGACGAAGACGGAAGAAAAAATGAAGAGCAAGAGCAAGCTGTTCACGTTTGGGCTGGTGACGTCATGGTACTCGTCGAACATCGGCGTATTGTTGTTGAACAAGTACTTGTTGAGCAACTATGGTTTCAAGTATCCGATCTTCTTGACGATGTGTCACATGACGGCGTGTTCTTTGCTCAGCTACATCGCCATTGCGTGGATGAAGATGGTGCCGATGCAGACCATCCGATCCAGACAGCAATTTCTCAAAATCTCCGCTCTCTCCTTCGTCTTTTGTATCTCCGTTGTCTTCGGCAACATCTCCCTCCGCTTCCTCCCTGTCTCCTTTAACCAGGCTGTCGGCGCGACCACGCCGTTCTTCACTGCCGTCTTTGCTTACCTCATTACGTTCAAGCGTGAGGCCTGGCTCACCTACTTCACCCTCGTGCCTGTTGTCACCGGCGTCGTTATCGCTAGCGGGGTACGTGATTGAATTTTGTTACGTTTATGATTTTCAGTTTTTCTAAATTTTTTGTGTATTCGTGTTTGTTGGTTGATTTTATGGATAAAATGTCATTAATTTTACGAGAAAACGTAGGAAAAGTGAGGAATTTAGGGGTTTTTTTTAATAGGTGATTGTTGATTTAAATAGGAGCTACAATTAGACTCAATTGAGCTTGACACAAGTTTTTAATTTGTCTTTAATTTGTCTTTAATTTGAATACAGATCGTTACTATTGAATCAAGTGTTTTTGTTGTGTGATTTGGTGTTTTTTTTTTTTATAAAAAAAATATTGAGTATCTGGGTTTGTTGAAATCGAGATTTTATTATGGTTTCTGTGGTTGGTGAAATAATTTAGAATTCTGGGCTGTTTATTATCAAGGGATGTAGAAGTGAACCCGAATGTGCTTGATGTGGTTGATGGTTGGTTTTTGTATCGTGAAATGGAAGAATATGAAATGTGAGATACAAATTCTTTGTTCTGCTGCTTGAATTGGGTTGATTATCTTCAATTTTAATTATAAATGCCTTTGCTTGCTTACTTTGATCTTACGAATTTCTATGCCGGAAAAAATCTTACCATAGAGTTAAAACTCTCATTATAATATGTTTTGCAATAGCTAAATGCACCCGCAATATTATGTGGGATCAGTTTTAAAAAGATTACCTTGTTGATACCTGAAAATTCAGTTATAATTTTTTTGAGGGAAAGGGGATTCACATGATAACACTGAAAAAAAAAAGTGTTACGGCTCTAAATTTTGAGATATATTATTGTGTGAGCTGGTATTGCATAGACATTCAAATAAACTGAACAAAGAATATAATTTAGGAAATATGAGATTCTTCACTTTTTTCCATCAGTTTGGCTGGAATACTTTAAATACAGAATCTTTGTACTACCAAGCTATTTAGCTGTTTTCATTTCCGATTCCCTGCTTGATTGATTTGACTGTAGATGCTGAAACATCTGGAACTACATAATGATTTAACTTCATGTATACTTTTGTAGAATTTACTTTTTTTTATTCGATAAATATATTTGCTGGTTCGCTTTGTGATTGACTGAAACATTTTTAGAATTTGTCAAAGACTCAAGAGTTATTGGTTTTTAAGTTTGTTTGATTTATTTTAACACAGAATCTTTGTACTACCAAACTTCTTAACCGTTTTCATTTCTGTATTTCTGTGTACTTGATAACTAGTTTATCCATTTCCGTGTTATTAAAATTAAAGTGGTCTTGTTGGAGCAATCTCTTGTTCTTCTGATTGTTCTAATCTTTCTTATGTGCTTATAGGGTGAACCGAGTTTCCATTTATTTGGATTTATAATGTGTATTGCGGCTACAGCTGCGAGGGCACTCAAATCAGTGCTACAAGGGATTCTACTTTCTTCTGAAGGGTAAGGAATTTGTTTTCTGGTAGTTAGTGGCATGAGTTCTTTGTTCTATGGTTGGATTAATTCTGAGTTTTGAAATGAGTACTGAAAAACTTGTAATTTTATTTAAGGGAGAAGCTGAATTCCATGAACCTCCTTCTGTACATGGCTCCAATAGCCGTTGTGTTTCTACTCCCTGCGACTCTTATTATGGAAAAAAACGTGGTTGGTATTACGCTCGCTCTTGCTAGAGAAGACATCAAGATCATATGGTATCTACTATTCAATTCGGCGCTAGCTTATTTTGTAAATCTGACCAACTTCTTGGTCACAAAACATACCAGTGCTCTGACTCTCCAGGTATGCCACACTTCTTCATATGGCTTGTTACCACATTTCTGCATATGACTCAACATATTATGTAGAAGCTATAGCTAATTTTGTAGCTTATGGAAAGGGTAGGATAGGGTGATGTCAAAGATAAGCAATATTGTTTTCTTTCTCTCATTTATTTCTCTGTTTATAGTTTCATCATATTTGTTAGGGTTTATTGCACGAGCCAAGTTGAAATTGTAACCGGAAGACAAAAGGATGGAATGATGAAATTAGTATATTTTATGAAGTGTTAGGCAGCAGTGGCAGCAAATTTAAGATTGTTTTGTCATGTGGGATGTAAACTAGTCATTGCACATTTGGGGAGATGTTTTGTTTAAGTTGAATGGCGGGCATTTAACGATAAAGAGGATGACCGAAAATATATTTTTAGGTTAAGGGTGGCTGAATCGTGAGAGACGGCTTTCATGTTCCAACCCACATAGTTCAGAGAAACTTTTACTTAGCATCTTTTCTGTTGTATTGCTCCATCTGTTTTTATAACTTTTCATTTAGATTATTTCAGCCAATAGTGAATTCATCTCACCGTTGTCCATACAGTATTGGATTTTCTGAATGATGTTATTAAATTCCTTTTTTTGCCTCTTCTGAAATCATATTTAGCATTGAGATATATATTAAAAAAAAAAAAAAACATTTCGGTTCATTCAGGTACTAGGAAACGCCAAAGGAGCCGTGGCTGTGGTAGTTTCAATTTTGATATTTAGGAATCCTGTCTCTGTTACTGGAATGCTTGGTTACTCACTCACAGTGTTTGGAGTTATACTCTATAGTGAAGCGAAGAAGCGAAGCAAATGAGGAAAGCAAACCATTATGTATTACAACCACAGATATTTTGTTTCGATAGGGTACCTGGACAACGGAAATCTTTTTGTTCGGGGGAGGCAAGTTTAGAAGCTGCATGATAAGCAGTTGGTTTCAATGAAACTTGCCATAGTTAAAAAAAAAAAAAAATTATATTATTTTTCGCCCGGAAACCTGAGAGATAATATGGGTTTCTATTTTGTATCAGCAACAACCTGCAGGATTTTAGCCAAAAGTTTAGAAGATAAGTTGATGAATAAAGAAAGTGACTGATTTTGTGTCTATTAATTTCCAGCTTTTGGGGTTGTAGAGGAATTTATTTGTTTTTACCTTTACTTTTTGATTCTTTCAGGAAAGGCATTTGTAGAATCGGATTACACAATCAGTCTTTATGTTATTATTAACATTTGTTGTCATATTGAATTAATTAATGAAAAATCTCTTATAATTTCTCCATTTTTTTTTTTTTTTTTTTTTTTGTGTTTTATTGTATAGCTTGAATGTGATCTTTTTAAAATCTGACACCATTTGTGTCGACGATACGTTGGAACCTAGCAAAATCAATTTGAAATCCTGGTTTAGAATATTACACCCACTATAAAGGAAGTGTCCTACGCTTTCTAGACTTATCGACCATATATACGATATTTCAATGTAGTTTGTAGGATATGAGAAAAATTTACATGGGACAAAGACAATGTGACCGTCCAATGAAAGTGTGTCTTGTGGTAATTTAAAAAAGTATTTTTATGTTTCCAATATGAATAAACACACTTTTATTGGATGGTCTCAACATATGACAATGTGACCGTTTCATAAAAGTTTTTCTTTGGACATAACTAAGCATATGATTATTCTATTTTATTTTATTTTATTTTTTGACAATATTTATTAATCCGGAACTATGACCATATATTTTCTTAAAAGTTTTTGTTATTAGTAGGATTCGAATCGCTGACGTATTATTAGTTATTTTTGTTATTAGTAGGATTCGAATCGCTGACGTATTATTAGTTATTAGTGATTATATTGTTAAAAAAATTTAGAGATTTAAAATTTATATATATTATCCATAGTATGTGCAGATATTTAGGACATGTATTGTAGCAAAATCCTGGGCCCTGGCATAAAAGAACAAGCGGTGAGCTGGCTCCAAACTCCAAAACCCACCAAAATAAATCTATCAACGGTTATGGTTCACATATTTCCAAACTAATCCAATGGAAGAACAATTGCCCACGTGTCAGAAACTTATTGGACAACCGACAGTGCCTTCTCCATCTCACCTGCGAAAACCAGTGTCATTTTCTCGCAAAAACGTTTCCTACAAAATTTGCATATAATCTGTGTTTCCGAAAAAGCTGTTGTGAATTATGATTATCATAGCTCTACTTCACTTTATAAATCAAAACTCATCGATCTCCTTCATAAAACGCTTCCACTTCCGGCAACAACTCAACCGCCAAGCTATCGCAACGTCGTCGCTGTCATCGACTTCATGTAAGTGGAGCCATGTTGACTCAGTCCTCATTCGATATAAAAAATAATACGGCGACGTTTATAAGGATAAAAAAACACGCACTAAAGATTGGTGACTGAATGGGCACGTCATGTGCTTATGCCTATTCGGAAAGGAATAGAGGTTATTTTGAAAAGTAGATGGGAGGTTATTTTTTATAGTTCTTATGGAATTTTTTTTTTCTAATTTAAATATTTTATTTAAATATTGATTTAATATATATAATTAATGAAAAAAAATGGAAAAGAGGTCTAAATTCATATATATTTTAATCATTTTAACTAATTTTAACGCTTTTACAATAAAATTACTAAACGTATGTATTATGCTTTTGAGCCGGCCATATAGTAATTTAAAAAATACAAATAACCAAATATATGCTGATTAACTTCACAGCTGATTATTTCTGTAGCATATCTAAGAATGATTATTATAAAAGTTACAACAATAACAATTGGCTCAAAATCTTGGAAAATTTTATGATACAACAAACACAACAATGGGGCTTCTAACTTGATGTACTCCATCATCCCAAACCAAAGAAGCAGAAACCATGGGATCAACTATGGTTCCTTCAACTGTAAGTGTAAATGACAACGTCTGTCCGAGAGATGTGAAGGACAGAACACTAGGATTTAATCGGATTCTAAGTCCTGCAAGGGTGCCTGTCACGGAAGCTCTATACGTCGAAACTGCTGTACCGACGTTTGTGACAACCCGGTTGAAGATTCGGGTGAAATTGGTTTCCGAAGGAAAGGTAGAGAGAGCGAAGGATGGATAGTTTAGATCCCAAACACTTGCACTAGTGGTTGCATCACAAGTGCTGTTGTCTCCTGTTACAAGCCTGAGAAGTGTAGTACTATATTTTTGGCCACATAAAAATCTAATGTAGTCAATAGGCCCAGCATCATATACCAAACCAGGATTTACAACCTTTAGAGGGTTTATATGGCCCGAACCATATGCGAATTCGGCTTCAGGGTTCTTTGTTGCGCTCATAGATGTAGCTGCAAAAGAAAAAAAAAAACATAAATTCGGACATTGTTAGGTCGAAAGTCTAATGAATATAGTAATATAGGGTTTTACGGAGGGTTTTGAATGAATTTCGAAACCATCTAAATCGATCTTTTACCTGTGGTCATGATTGCGGATTTGATCGCCGCTGGAGACCAAGTGGGGTGAAAAGATTTGATGTAGGCAGCAATAGCAGAGACATGTGGGCATGACATTGATGTTCCAGAGATCATATTGTATGGAACAAATCTATTGTCACCTTCGACTCCGGAAACTGAGTTGAGAGGAGTCCAGGCAGCTAAAATGTTAACTCCTGGTGCAGTAATATCTGGCTGCAATCATATCCAAAAGATATAAATCCTTTAAGGCCATGCTTGATGTCCTGACGAAAATTATCAGAAAATTCTGCATGTTTTTTTTTATGAGATACCAATTGACATCGGTGTAAAATGAAAGAAAAACTGCCCGGTGTCAATGTTTCCATTGGATTCAATAGTCCAACATATGTTTGACAAACAATTGAAAATCGATTATTACTAACATAATCCAATCCCATTTAGTCGAACTCAAAATAAGTTCGATCAATAATCTAATCCAATGCAATCCTTTGCGCTAAAAGTGGACTTTTAAGCGATAGAGTCATCAAAGTAATTAATTAGCAATATCTTCTGTTTAATTGTGAGATTAATTATACCTTGAGAATGTCAAGTGTGATAGGATTTGGACCCTTTGATGAGAATGAGACCACATAAGGAGCTTTCGTGTCATTACCTTGCCTACTCTTAAATATAATCGCAGACGCGTTACTGTAAATTTGAAAATTAGAATCTGATTATCCGAATTGAGTTTATATATACTTGATAAATCTTTTTAAGCCTTATAAGTACGTACGTACCTGTTTGACTTGATGTAGATCAAAATATTGCTGCCATCGGCCCTGTTAACATATGAAGTGGGCAAGGGAAAGTTCTTAGCAAAATCTCTTCTGATGGTATCTTGTATGACAGTGCCAACTGCACCAGCATATAATGGCCCTCCTCCAGAAACTAATCTATCACAAAGAACGATTTTGCCCTTCACTAAATTCTTGTCCAACGAGTCTACAAAGCAAAATCTGCATAATTTGTTCATCATGCAAATAATTCCACTTGTTAATTTTCCATTATAATGTCTGCTTACTATATCAAACGATTATATAGTTATTTAATAATTCTCTAATCAAACGATTCTGAAAAGAAATTTCAGAACTTTTATTTTGTAACGTTACAAACAGAATCGTCTTAGAAAAAAAATTAAAATACAAGACCTCTGTTTTGTAAACCAACTCTGTAACCAACTGATAAAAAGAACATTTATAGTTACCTGGATGAAGTATTGGAGAAACCTCCGGTAACATTTGGTGCATCTCCACCGTAAATAAGTGGATACATTGTATTTGTTAGGTCAACTGTGTTTATTGAAATTCCCTGCACAGAAGGAAAATATTATATACCCCAAAAATCAACTTTTTAATATAATTTATGTAATTAACATTTAAATATAGTCATGTATCGGATCTGGGTTTCCAGAATATGATAGTATAGTCATTAGATGAATCTTAAAATTGAAAGTTTTTTATCGTCTTTCACCCATTAACTATACTGGATACTGTCGGGATGAATGAGAACTTTTACCACCAATGGATCACATTTGAATATTTGATAGGTTAGTATTTGATATTTTAGCCATTAGATTTTTTGAACATTTCCTATCATATTCACTGATTTAATATATAATATGTTGATTGTGAAATTATATTCTTTTAAAAATGTAAATATATGTGTATTAAATTTGGTCGTACCTCATAAAATATGTTGTTTCCTAGTTGAACCTTTGTTGAAAAACTCCTGTCAATGGTGCTAGCAGCCACAGAGATAAACCAAGGAGCGAAATTGGAGATTGTAGAAGGCATAGGTCCATCATTTCCAGCAGAAATTGACGTCAGGATTCCATTTCTCATAGCATGAAACGATCCGATGGCAATAGAATCCTTGAAGTAGTCTAAAGGAGTTGTTCTTCCGAGGGAGACCGAGATTATGTCGACGCCATCGGCAATGGCATCGTCGAAAGCCGCCAGAATGTCTGCATCCGAGCAATAATCCGACCAGCAAACTTTGTACACGGCAATACGGGAGGATGGGACGCCTCCCCTGGCAGTTCCCTGGCCAAAGCCGAATAAACTTGTCATGCTGACTAGGTTTCCAGCTGCTGTCGATGCAGTGTGTGTCCCATGTCCGTCTGAATCTCTCGGAGAAGGGATGTCGTCCGGACCGAAGTTTCCGTCGCTCCGGTAGTATTTTGCTCCTATGATTTTACTGAATATATATAAACTATAATTTAGTAACTTATTGAACAATTAATATCTGTTGGATTAACATATGATGATTCAAATAAGCCTTATATAAATTTCGCTACCACACAAGTTATCCCAATTAATTACCCTGTAAAAATACAAAACCGGTTAAGTATGCTGATCCGGCATACAATTCCTATGTAGCAGCTAAACCCTATAAATAATATTAAAAATTTGATAATAAGATGTATACTTGTTGCAGGTGAAATTGGCTGAGACTTGGCAGGTGCCTCTCCATTTGGTTGGTGGAGGACCAAATCCTGTGTCATTGAAGCTCTCAGACTCTGGCCAAATTCCAGTATCAAACACTCCAATTATCACATCACTTTCAGTTGTTGCTCTCTCAACGTTTTGGGAAAACCCCATGAAATCCCATGATCTTGTTGTATGCAGTTTTAACTTTTTGTTCGGAAATACCGAAACTACGCCGTTCATCCCTGAATTATACAAAATAACGAACAATAGTGAGGATTTTCAAGTACTTACGTTTGGATTTCGTTTCCACTCGATTCTTGCTGTTCTAATTAACTTGTTAGATGCATGTAATGATTGAGATTTAATATTAAATGACCCCGAATAAATGTACGCATATAACATTTGTAGTTCACCCACCAGCCATTTTTTTAGCTTCCTCCTCTGTCAACTTGACTACAAATCCATCGAAGCTCTTCCTGTAATGATAAAGTAAAGATTCCGGACCGAAGTTCCTGAATTCATTTCCAATTAAATAGTCAACATTTTGATGTATTTCAAAATCAAAATTGCTCACAATACAAATATCCAGTGAAGAAAATTGCTCACAACGGCTTGTAAAATGGGCAAGGAGATGTGCGTTAATTACTATAATCACTACGTATTCTGTAATCCATATATATATATAGATGGTATAAAAGATAAAAATAAAAATCACCAAATTTGTATTTCAAAATTATTTTTTTTACTCTCCAAGTTGAGCTTAAAAGCATTTTTTTTTTACTTATTTCAAAATGTTTGATTGAAAAAGACATTAATTTTAATTATAATTTCTAATACATTACAAAATTGTTTTGGCTAAGATTAAAAAAAAAAATAGTTTTGTAGATATGACTATTAAAAAAAGGTTTTCTTAGAAAATATTGTCAAATGTGTTCTTATATTTAATTTTTATAATCTAATAATTGATATATGAACACCTGCTTGAGATTTATCTATTGGTTTTTTTTATTTTTTATTTTTTATTTTATTTTTTGAAACAGCAAATATATTGAAGAAAAAGGCCAAAAATGGAAGGCCAGCCACATACATGATACAACAACAGGCGGAACAGAGCTAAGAAACACCCGAATGTAAACAAAACAACGCAAGAAATTACAAGTCACTCCATTCTAGCCTGTAACCCGCGTTGCTGGAGCCCAACTTTGCTAAGCTATCTGCAGCAGATCGAATTCGAACCTCTAGGTTTGAACGCAACCGAAACACCATTGAAGTTCTGTAAAAATGTTCGAATATCATACACCAGATTGACAAGTTTCAGATTTCCAAAGCCGTTTCCATTCACCCAAGATACCACTGATTTAGAATCACTAATAATCACTACATTCCTATTGACTAGGATAGATTTTGAAGCAATTAGCTGACATGCTTTATGGATAGCATTAACTTCAGCCGAATTAGAGTCCATTAAACCCAGGCAAAAAGAGAATAAACATAAAACTTTCCCAACTGTGTCTCTAAGCACACCACCCATACCAGACATACCAGGATTACCTATAGCCGATCCATCAACATTGAAAAATAACTCCTCTCCATTAGGGGGTTTCCAAGCACAGCTTCTACTCACCTTAAGCGGAACCTTCTCAACGCATCTGTTTTTGACATCCAACAGCAGTAAACAAGGTGAATCCTCCACACCGCAACCATGATAACCTTCACCAAGTCCATGGTCGAACCTAAATGAGCCTCTTTTGCTTTGAAAACGACCTCATTGCGGACTTCCCAAATGGACCATACAACAGCAAAAAATAATGTAATCCACACTCTCCTCCGATTTACTCAAGGGCACAAACCAATCCAGCCATCAACCCTATCATTAAACAGCATATTTGCACACGAGTGAACATCCCACCATTTCATGCATCCCGTCCAAACCTCCCAAGACCAAGGGCAATGAAGGAACAAATGTTCCACAGTTTCACCTAAATGAGATTTATCTATTGTTTTGGAGTATGCAAATGACTGTGTATATATGATATGAAACAATGAACTATTAACTTCGATAAAACCAAGACCGGGTTAGAGTTTTCCAGAATCTGCTGAGATAGAGCACTGTTTAGGCAATTGGAATAGTTAGTCCCATAACATAAATGAAAGGTCAACTCACGTACACATACTTGCGTTTCATTAGTAAAGTGAGACTCGAACCTAATCACCAATACAGATTGATCGATTATTGTTTTCAAAGAAAAATGTATATATGTTTACCTGCCAGCAACTTGTCGTAGCATGCTCATGTGCAGGGCCGATGTTGAAAGTTGTCCCTTTGGTTTGCTTCCCATATAAACAATATAAGCCTGAAAATATATATCAACATCAAGCCACGTACATTGGGCGGTGATAAATAACAAAAAAAACATATATATAGTAAATGAAGTTCGTTACGATTAGTGTTTATGTTACCATAAAATTTAAATAACGTCTTTAGATAGTAACATTGGATTTCAATTCAATAGTAAAAACGAATTCCGACATAATTTAACCGTGAAATGAGGATATAATACACCGATCAAGGACGAAAAACGTAAAGTTCATGGCAAGACCGAAAAAGAAAAAACAAAAAATCAGACGAAGAGAGAATAATTATGTTTGCCTGTCGATTGTCTTGAGAAGCAATTTGGCTGATAAACAGAGAGAATGTGAGAAGGAGAAGCCATGAGAGAAGAGAAATTTTGCTTTCCATTTTTGTTAGAGAGACAATTTTCAGACAAGTAGTACTAGTAGAGAAGGGTTTTTATATTAGATGGATCATTTTTCCAGCTATGAGAGTACAAGTGTTTGAAGAAATGCTTCAAAGAGAAGCAGAAACTAAAACTGAAGAAGAAAGCAAGATCAAGTAAACAGAGCAAAAGAGAGATGTGGTCACTTGAAGATAAGGTTTTGGATAAGGTTTTACAACCAAAACAGAATTTCCCGTCTAAACTAATTGCTTGGAAAATCTCCACCGTCTGATCAGAGTAATTAAAGTCTTGTTGTTTGGATGTTGACTTTACTGGAAAGCTTTCTACCAAAATTACTTTCCCCGTCTAGCAAAGTAGCAAAATTACTTGACCCAAAGCTTTCCTTTCTTTGCTCTGATTTGAACATCTTTAGGCTTAATATCACTCACACCAGCAGCCTCCCATTTAGAATTTCTCAAAGTCAATTCTTTTTCTTAATTACTGTAATAAGTTATTTAATTTTGGCCATTTTTGGTCCGTTGACGCTGCTGGATCGGATGGTCTCATCACAGATTCTGAAACAAATTACAAGTGAATTCTAAAAAAAGTCATTTTTTTTAACTGTTTATTGCTTACTCTGGTGATGACATGAATTCTTCAAAAAGATTATATTTTTGAAAATTTCATCTTTTCTTTTCTGTTTGGATGGAGAGAAAATTTTAAGAGAGCGAGTGAGAGAGAAAATGAGTATTGTATTTTTAGTAAACCATCAATAAAGGGTGAATTGACTACTGTAATGATAGATACTCTGTATGCATAAGCACTAGCGCTAGTCTTCACTCTTCGGACTTCAAACCAGGGAATTAATGTATCTAACTGTTTCGATGAATTCTCATGGCCTGTTTTAATTAGGTGAAATATTTGACCAGTACTATAAACAAAATTATAATTTGGAAATCCCCTTTTTCCAAACATTATTTCCACAAGAATTTAAAGACCTTACAAAATTTAATCTCGACTTAATCCATCAGATGATATAACTATAACTATAACTATAAATATATATATATATATATATATATAGTTATATATAGCTAATTTTGTAGCTTATGGAAAGAGTAGGATAGGGTGATGTCAAAGATAAGCAATATTGTTTTCTTTCTCTCATTTATTTCTTTGTTTATAGTTGCATCATATTTGTTAGGGTTCATTGCATGAGCCAAGTTGAAATTGTAACCGGAAGACAAAAGGATGAAATGATGAAAGGAATCAAATCGGCTGTCAAATTTTGGTGTCCCAATTTGTGTCCAACCAATCAAATTGGGACATGTATGTTGATTTAAGTCCATGATGAAATTAGTATATTTAAGAGGACTCAAATCAGTTGTCAAATTTCCATAATATGTAGAATCTATTTAAAAAAAACATATATATATATGAGAATCTGTGGGTCATTGATTAAGCATTCAAATATATTGATTAAATAATTCAATGTGAAGGTTTGTGAGCCACTAATTAATTATTATAATATATTGACTAAATAAAAATAGATAAATCCAACAATTGATATCTAATAAATTGAATATATAATATTAGTGTGTATTGACAAAAAAAATAAAAACAAAAACTATTTATATGCATAATTTAGTTAAGTCTGTAAATATTTTCTGGATCCGCGCTCGATTAGAAGCCTTACATTAATACAAAGACAATGATTTCAATGGCTGCACTTTCCTAGAGGTTTCTATTGTACCGTACTACCGTGTGTTGGAAAAAGACCCGGTCAATAAACACCACAAAATACAGATTGATGATTTTGTTATAAATTAATCGAAGAAAAGATGAAGAACAATATATAATATTATGAAGAACAAGAGAGAGAGATGAGAGATGTGTGAGAAAGAGCTTTTATCTTTATATAGATATCGGTTGATCAACCAACAAATTTACAATGAAAGCCATATATATAGGCAAGGCATATGAGCACCATTTGACTGATGATGATGAGTTTAAACAAGTGGGTCAAGTGGAGAGTCTCTCAGGCGGTGGGAATTGGAGATGTGAAGAGGAAGAGAGGCGGTGGATTTAGGGGAAGTTATTGTGAGATATTTTGTTGTGATATTTGTGTGTATAACACATGTGGTAAAAGCCACATATATTATAACAGATTTCTAATTTTCTAGAAATCAATTATTGTGAGGGCATAGGGATAGGAATCTTTTTTCTTCTTTTATACGTCTTGATTTTGTTAGTTGTCACATTTTATATTAGGTTATGTTTGGTAGGAGGGAAAAATAGTATGATGGATGAATGAATTAAGAGAGAGGGAGAGTAGGAGGGATGGAGAAGATAACATCAATCCTCCATATTGTTTGGTATTAAAATGAGGGTTGAATGGATAGGTTGGTATTTAATTTATAAAATTTATATATTACCCTTAAAAAAATTAGAGGGTATTATAAAATTGGAGGGTATAATAGTAATTTTCCTCCAATCTTCTCTCTCTCCTCTCATCCACCCATCACATGAAGGATACAAAAATGGTGAGCCCATGTGGATTTGCTCTCCCCCTCTCCTCCCCTCCCTCCCTCCCTCTCATCCCTCCAACCAAACAATGGATTAGATCTCTCCTTCCAACCCTCTCTCTCCCTCCATTTCTCCTCCCAACCAAACACACAGTTAATATACATTAAATTCAGCTTCAGCTTGTTTGTTCCTGGAAACAGAGGACTCGTGTCTTTTTAAAGACCACATTTTTCATGAAATTTCCAGGTACTGTCCTTTGTGTGCAATTTTGTTGCAGCGTCAGTGATCAAACCCGTTGATTATGAGATTATGAAAACTTTACAAACTCGTTGATTCATTAGAATACTTAAAAACCAAACAAAAGAATTTCTTAACTAAATTTTATTCATCTAATAAACTCTCATGAAATGGATACAAAGCTCCAGTATATTGGAGTAGGAAAATTAGATAAAAGGAAACAAATAAAATCACAATTTGAGTCACCAAACAATATGTCTCTATCATCTCTATGACTATTCAAATCACATAAATCAAGTATGTACCTTTATCATAGGTGATTGATGAAATAGTATAAATCAAGTTACTATAAACAATGTGCTTACGACGAAAGGAGCAGTTGATAGAATTTGTCTCAACTTTGTTAAAATATTGTATACTTTCACTCTAGCTTGTACATCTTCAATTTCAAGTTTCGATGTATTAGGAAGGGATTAAGCCTCGCCACGAGTATTTACCACTATTTGTGGAAATATTTCTTTCGGTTCTCAATTTTATTGAAAACAAAATTAAAAAGCTTAAAAAAAAATTAACATAAAATAGTAGTTGCCAACAATTAAAAATCAAATTATGAAATAAGTTAATTAATTCAAGAGTATAATTAAAAATAATAAATTAATTTTATTAGTGATTCTAATCTAGCACCTTTTTTTTTCTTTTAAATTTGAAAAAAAAAATGATTTTTAATTATTTGTGATTACAGCCCACTATTGCAACAACATTAATTGTCTCACAGATAAGGATTTGAAAAACAGTGCCAGAGATCACGATTGGACAAGACATGTCAGCAGTTGTCATATATGCCCACAGGCATCGGTCGTGGATTCTTTGAGTTGCAGACCTAAAAAAGTTTAGAACGGATTAAATCCTATTAATGATAAAAACTTTAAATTAAAAAAAAAAAAAAAAAAATTCAGGCCAGATTGAAGCTGCTGCTATCATGGAACACATTTTGGATGGAAGTGCTTTTATGTTAAAGCGGCAACAAAAGATACATGAAATGGATCTTCTTCAGAGAAACTTTTACTAAGCATCTTTTCTGTTGTATTGCTCCATATGTTTTTATAACTTTTCATTTAGATTATTTCAGCCAATAGTGAACTCATCTCACCGTTGTCCATACAGTATTGGATTTTTTGAAAGATGTTGTTAAATTCCTTTTTTTGCCGCTTCTGAAATCATATTTAGCTTTGAGATATATATTTAAAAAAAAAAAAAAACATTTCGGTTCATTCAGGTACTAGGAAACGCCAAAGGAGCCGTGGCTGTGGTAGTTTCAATTTTGATATTTAGGAATCATGTCTCTGTTACTGGATGATCGAGCCATTGTAATACTAAATTTTGGCCTCCCTTTCCATTGCTTTTATTCGGTTCTCGGGTAAAACGAGTGTCTAATGGCTCGAAATTAGTGATTTCGCAGGTTTTCAGTTTTTCAGAGGCAAGTGTGCTTAGTTGAGCAAGTTGGGGAGTAAAGAGTGCATTTTAGTTGATCCGTATCCGGGTCACAATGGAGAGGAGCAGCAGCTGAAAATTCCAGTAATGTTCGCCCATTTGCTGATCGCCTACACCAGAAGCGACCATGCCAGCGAACTCCTCAACCTTCAACAGGGTAGTAATGTTCACCCCTTTGTTGGTCTCCCCCACAAAAAGCGACCTTGGGGGCGACCTCCCATGGGTCAAAATTCCAGAGATGTTCGCCCCTTTGCTGGTCGCCCCTACCAATAGCAAACATGGGGGCGACCTTCTGTGGCAGCTCAGCTAAGTCGGGAATTCAGACTGATTTTCGGCACCCACTATAAATATCCCTCTTTCTTTGTTCAAAACAACACACATCATCATTCTTGAACCCTAGATCCTAGAATATTCTCACCCAAAACCTCTCACATTCCATCATCACCTCATATCCAAAATTCACCCAAGATTCAACCTTTCTTCATTCTTTCACCTCCATTTTCACATTTCTCCTCCTCCATAACCATTTCCATCCATCCTTGGAAGTTTTGCAAGCAAGAAGTAAGGATTCTCAAGAGGAAGCTCATAAGACATATGGGTTTTCTCTACTCCTTTGTTTTCTCTTTTGATTTTCCATTGATGTGTAACTAATTTCTTAGTTAGGGAATTGATGTAACTGTATTGGACTACTTAATGTAATCAATTAGTCTATTTTTCTAATTCCATCCAATTTTAGTTTCAATTATTGCACAAATTTCTCTAATTTCTCTATTTTCTCTATTTATGTTTTAATGTGACCACAAGAAACATTGAATTGAGAGTTAGGTTCTCTAAGGTGTTGAGTTTAGGTGTGGGTGACCATCCCACCTAATTCTCTCACAAGCTTAGTGATTGAGAAGGTTGGTTTATGCATGACCATGCTAGACCAACTTGGTTTAGAGTTTTAAAGTTAAATAGAGGGATTAACCATTGCTTGTTACATGACCTTGCGCAAGTAATGGGAAAGACCTAGAACTTCATGGATTTATTTTAAAACAAGCCATAAAATTGGACTGAAGTGCTTAATGATACTAAGTGAGAATATTGAGTGGTCTAAGAAGGTTGAATTGATTCCCTAGTGCTTTCCTCCATACTTTCACTACTTATGTGTGTATTTGTTGTGCTAGCCTAGTTTTTAGTCCTAAGATTGCATTTTTATTTCTCAAGTTTGCATTTTTAGTGTTAAAGTTTACATTTTTAGTTACAAGATTGTACTTTTAATTATTTGCAAGAAATCAAACCACTTTTCAACCCAAAAGCATTATGCAAATTAATTTTCATGCACTTAGATTAGGTTTTTCCTAGGCTAATTAGATTTCTACATTTGAATCACCGATCCCAGTGAATGAACTTAAATGTAAATTGAAAGCAAACATTTTTACTGCATCACTGGAATGCTTGGACTCACTCACAGTGTTTGGAGTTATACTCTATAGTGAAGCGAAGAAGCGAAGCAAATGAGGAAAGCAAACCATTATGTATTACAAACACAGATATTTTGTTTCGATAGGGTACCAGGACAACGGAAATCTTTTCGTTCGGGTCGACCCCCGAATGCGTCTGTGTAGCACTATAAAATTAATTATCCAAAGGAAATGAATTGATAATGTTATGGTGTTCAACCTTCATCCTCCATTGAAGGTTTGTTACAGAGGAATATGAAAAGAAAAAATCTCAGAAAACTTTAAAGTAAGAAAGAGAATGTGTAAAATAAGGGCATTTTGGGAAATCACTTACTTTAGTGCCTTTTAAACTTACGTTATTAAACCGGTCACTTTGTCACCAAGTGAGTTGAAAAATGTGATATTTTTCACCATTTCCTCCTATCCAAAATATTTGTCCAAATAGTTGTCAACATCCCAAGAAAATTGTGTGGTAAATAATGTGATTTTGACAAGTCACATGATATATCATTTAGACAACTTAGCATTATTCATAATCTAAACTTTCCATAATTATTTTACAAGCTAAACACATTATTATTTTATTTTATATACAATCGCATTCCTATGCAACAAGAGAAAAGTCTATAAAAGTCTAGATACTCCCTTGTTTTGTTTTTCAAAAAAATCAAATAGAAGTTATTTTTGAAGAAGATAAATTAATGTTGGTTCAGTAATAAGTCTCTCCCATGGTTATACTAACATCAAGTTACTGCCTGTTTGTTTTGTAACTTGTTTTTGGTCGTTTTGGCTTTGTTTTGCTGTTCAAAAAAAAAAAAAGAGGATAAATTAATAAATTAGAGTTGTGTGGTATCACTCTTCTTGAACTTCTAAATTTGTAATAATTTAAACCCAAAAAAATTGTTATTTTTGAAGAAATTAAAATGGATGGAGAGAAATAAAATTATTAATTATAAAGGATAATAGCTAGAAATTGTAATCCTCATCCATTCGAAATGTTTTGTATGCATCATGCATGATCGATGCAAATAGCAACCCAAAACTTTAATTAATGAGATGGCATAATATATGGCTATGCAATTTGATGGTGATTGAAGTTGGAAAAAAAGATGGAATAAAAATTAGAAAAAGAAAGTTCAAAGAAGGTATTGATCTCCATGGAGGTGTGTTGATGATGATGTTGGTGAAGAGATGTATGGGTTTGGAGAGGGTGTTAGGATGATTTGTGTGGTGGTGTGATCATTTTAAGATAAATAAAATATATATAAAAAAATAAAATCCATGTAGGTTGATGATTTGTGTGGTGGTGCATGTGTTCATTTTCAGATTCAATTTTATTTTATTGAAGGTTGATGATGATGGAAGGTTGAAGGTTGAAGGTTGATGATGATGGAATTGGATGGTTGATGATGGCGATTTTTTATTTTATTTTTCGTTTTTATTTATTAAATGTTTATTGAAAATACTAAATTTGAGGAATAAAAATTAATTTTAAAGTATTTCAAAAAAATTATATAGTTTTAAAATTTTCATCTCCACCATTCATCTCAGAGGTGGATGGTGGAGATTCGTTTTTCTTTTTTAATTTTTGTTGTATTTATAATTTTTTAGATTCAATTTTTAAAATTTTTGTTGTATTCATTTTCAGATTCAATTTTTATTCTATTTAATTTTCTGCCAGAGGGATAGTTAGGTCATATTATTATATTGTTTCTGGTTTGATTAGTTTTATTTTTAAATTTAATTAATTAGTAATTTAATTAGTTTTATAGAAATTCACCATATTAGTTTTATTTTTATTTTTTATTTATTATTATTATTATTATTATTATTATTATTATTATTATTATTATTATTATTAATTTTAAAATTTTAGTTAGAGGGGTATTTATGTCATATTATAATATTATTTCTAGTTTGATACAATTATCTATATAATCAGGGGAACTTATTGTAATTTGCCATGACAGAAAAATGGATGGCGTTAGGATTCATGGGGTTTAGTGATCATTTCCTATAGTTCAGGGTGTTTAGTGACCATTTTTTGAATTCAGAGGGTAAATGAGTAATTCGGGTATAATTCGGGGGACATCAGTATCTATAACCCTATTCATTATGCGGTGGTGTTCACAATTTGGTAAAAGCAGAGTGAGAGCTGCTAGCCTCATGCACTATGAAAAGAAATAGAATTAAAGTTGAATTAGGGTTTATTTATTATTATTATTATTTTAATAAAGTGATATAGTTGAAGATATATGTATAATTAATTGGTGTAAATAGTATTTTGTTTATTTTTAATTAAACTAATTTGTCTTTATTGGTAAATTTATAATGAGATATTTTTATAATTAATTTTTTTTATTAAAATATGAGTGTGCTTATCATATTTATGGTTGTCAATATCGGTTCCCCTTAATATATATATATATATATATATATATAGATGGATCTTATATTGTAACTAAATATATTTAGGATACAATAGCTAAATCCTAGAACTGGCTCCAAACTCTAAACCCACCAAATTAACTCAATCAACGGTTAAGGTTCATATATTTATAAACTAATCCAATGGAAGAACATTTACCCACGTGTCAGAAACTTGTATGACAACCGACAGTGCCTTCTCCATCTCACCTGCGAAAACCAGTTTCATTGTTTCGGACAAACACCATTTTATTCTGGTCATTTTCTCGCAAAATCGTTTTCTTAAAAATTTACATATAATCTGTGTTTCAAAAAGCTGTTGAGAATTGTGATTATTATAGCTCTACTTAAAAGATTTTCACTTTATAAATCAAAACCCATCGATCTCCTTAATAAAACGCTTCCACTTCCTGCAACAACTCAACCGCCAAGCTATCGCAACGTCGTCACTGTCGTCGTCTTTATGTCAGTGCAGCCATGTTGACGGGACGAGTTGACTCGTGACTCGTGACGTGCCCGCCATTAATATGGTCCAATTCATTTGATATCAAAATTAATACGGCGACGTTTTATAGGAATAAAAAAAACACACGAGAGATTAGTGAATGAATGAGCACGTCATCGTCACTTGCCTATGCCGACTCAGGAAGGAACATGCACGTGAATGACTCGCCACGTGAGGGAACTTGGCATCTCACTGAGTCGACTCGTGATGTGCCTAGGCACTTCACGAGTCAACTCAGTAATGTGTCAAGTCCCCACACGAGGCGAGTCAGTCACATGCCAAGCTTCTCCCTGAATGGGCCTAGGCATGTGAGGTGCCCAGTCAAACGCCGATATCTCGTTTTTGTTTATTTATTATTTTTATTTCTTACCCTATAAAAGTTGTCGTATTATTTATGTTATCGAATGAATTGGGTCCTATTAATTTTGGGCCCATAATAATATATATATTGGGCTTATACAAAACAATTGGTAAGGTGGTCATTAATTTTTGAGTGATGATATTTACACCCTTTTAAACTGTACGTACATTCCAAAGTATTATTTGTTTCAAAATTCTAATATCACCTTTAAATAAAACTATTAAAAGAAAAACAATTATAAATGCACCCCATATAGTTATATATCAAATATAAACAATGTATAATATTTTCAACATGTATGATATCTTTTTATCGAAATATTAACTATCTATTAATTAAATGAAAAATGTGATTATATAAATTAAATTATTAAATAACTGTTCTAAAATATTTTTAAAAAATAGAAGATCATTTCATTTAAATAACAATGAGTTAAAATAAAAATTAAATATTTTTTAAAGAAAAAGTAAATATAGTAGACCCGATGACATGATTTTATTTTTATAGTTACCAATTTCAAATGAAAAAGAAAAGAGGCAATCTGGTTTTAAAAAAAATAATAATAATACAAAAAAGACAATCTGAGAATTCAAAAGAACAAAGGGTGCTAGGAAATAAAATCCAAGTAGATATTCAAATATCCTACGGTTAGAAGCCGATGCTAACAACGAATCCCAAAATTAGCAGAGGAACTCGAAACCGGAGAAGTTTTATAATGAATTATGATTTCTTGGTTGGATGGTTGCTACTTGCTTTGGACTTTGGAGTAGGGATGAGAATGGGAGCCCAATGGGGAGGGGGAGGGTCCCCCCACCCACACCCCCACCCTCATTCCTAAAACCTCCCCCACCACCGCCCCCAAACCCCATTTGGGAGAACTGGGACTGGGGATGTTTGGGGGGAGGTTCCCTTCCCCCGCTCCCGTCCCCCATTTCTAATCTTAAAAATTTTCAATTTGAAATCTGGAATTTATAATTTATAATTCGAAATTCGATCGGTACAAACTTTTATTTCACCCTGTTTTAATATCCAATCCAATAATTAACAAAATATACAATCTGAAATATATAATCGATTTAATTTAATACAAATAACTATAATAATATAATGTTAGTGTATTACACATAAAAGTCTAAAAAATTTAAAACCTTCGATTAATCTAAAATATAAGTAATAGACTAACAAATTTAGAGTTTTTTTATTTATTATTTATTTATTTATTTTAAATATATATATATATATATATATATGGTAGAAATGGGGGAATGGGGAAATGGGGGTGGGGGGAGGTGGCAAAATTTGCCCCCACCCCCACCCCAAAACCCCATTTGGGTCGGATCAGATTTGAGTTAGGCCTAAGCAACTTGGTTCTAACCTGTCGAATCGGATGTGTCGACTGCTTCTAAAACCTGCACAAAAGATGAATACAAACAGAAAATACGAAAATAAATAAAAGAAAAAAGGGGTGGTGGTGATCGTTTTTTAGCCTTAGGTGCGCTTGGGTTGAGCGTGAATGTAAAGAATATCGCAAAGTGACTGAATGAGCTTATTTCGGTGACCAGAGTTTGTATTCTTGCAAAATTTCGGCACACAAGCTTTTGAGGTTGAAGGAAAAATCAGAGAGGATTACTCATGCGTGAGAGGTCTTATGTATAGGTCTCTTCTGGAAACTAATCGTGGAGGTTGGCTAAACGATATCCTGGAAATCTCGATCAGATTTCTTGAGATTACATGATATTTGACTAGTTCAAACTAACTTGTTAGAGTTAACTGATAAGTGTTATCTGTTAATTAAAACTTATTCAAATGGAGCTCAAATATAGTCGACCAATATTGAATGGATCTTACTCGAACCCAACCCAGTTGGTTGTGGGCTTTAGTGTTTGGGCCTAAGAGTCATTTTTGTCTACCACACGTATTATTCTATCGATTGAAATAATGATAGCATTAAAATATATATGAGATTGAACAAAATACAAAATCTAACTGTTACAATAATTAATGATCAAATCAAAGAATTACAATAGCTTTCAAAAAAAAAATCAAAAAAATCAAAGAATTATAATATTGCATATTACATGTTTGAAGTGCAAATTAAATAATTTTGTACTTCAAACAAATTAACCTTGGAAAATTTTATGATACAACAAACACGACAATGGCGCTTCTAACTTGATGTACTCCATCATCCCAAACCAAAGGAGTAGAAACTATAGGATCGACTATGGTTCCTTCAACTGTAAGTGTAAATGACAATGTTTGTCCAAGAGATGTGAAAGACAGAACACTAGGATTTAATCGGATTCTAAATCCCGTAGGGGCGCCCGTCACGGAAACTCTATACTTCGAAACTGGTGTTCTGACATTCGTGACAACCCAGTTGAAGATTCGGGTGAAATTGGTTTCCGAGTGGAAGGTAGAGAGAGCAAAGGAAGGATAATTTAGATCCCAAACTTTTGCACTAGTGGTTGGATCACAAGTGCTGTTGTCTCCTGTTACAAGCCTGAGAAGTGTAGTACTATATTTTTGGCCACATAAAAATCTTATGTAGTCAATAGGTCCAGCATCATATACCAAACCAGGATTTACAACCTTTAGAGGGTTTATATGGCCTGAACCGTATCTGAATTCGGCTTTAGGATTCTTTGTTGTACTCATAGATGTAGCTGCAAAAGAAAAAAAAAATATAAAATTTGGATATTGTCAAGTTGAAAGTATCGTGGAATATAGTCGTATAGGGTTTTACGGAAAGTTTCTAATGAATTTCGAAATCATCTAAATTGATCTTTTACCTGTGGTCATAATTGCGGATTTGATCGCGGATTTGATCGCGGCTGGAGACCAAGTGGGGTGAAAAGATTTGATGTAGGCAGATATAGCAGAGACATGTGGGCATGACATTGATGCTCCAGAGATCATATTGTATGGAGCAAATCTATTGTCACCTTTGACTCCGGAAACTGAGTTGAGACGAGTCCAGGCAGCTAATATGTTAACTCCTGGTGTAGTAATATCTGGCTGCAATCGTATATATCCAAAAGACATATATCCTGTAAGGCCATGCTTAGGGATGTAACCGGGATTAAACATTAGGGTGGGCTAGTAATTTTTTTTTTTCCCGATCATTAACAATATAAGAAAATTGTATAAATTAAAAATAAAGATACACTTAATTTAGAAGACATAACAAGGGTTTCTATGTAAATGTAATTTCTAAATAAAAACGTTAACAAAATAAAAACAAATAAAGTCAAAATAAATTATAAAATAAACATGAAATGCAAATACAATCAAATACTAATTAAGTTGTGAACTTATAATACTATTTACCAAAAACAATATTAGTGAGACACGCAACTCTTCCAAGTTTTCATTTTGATAGTTTGTAACTAAATTTATGGAAATTTTGATTAATAGCAACATCAGAGACCTATTTTCTTGTTTGTATTGCTTTTCTAATGTAGTAATTTATAGCAACAAATCTTAAAACAAAAGAATAATTTTAACACACAGCCCTATGCCTTGATGGCCTAGAGCCTCCTAAGGGCTCTCGCCACCGAGGTTCGATTCCTGGCTGGTGTGTATATATATGGCAATTTTCCCACCTTATGTGTGGGTCTTATCCCACCTTGTGTGGGTTTGCTCTCCCCTTTGTGGGAGCTGCGTTTCCGGGCTATGCTTGAGAGCCCCTGTCTCGCTTGGGTCTTGTCCCACCTTGTGTGGGTTTGCTCTCCCCTTTGTGGGAGCTGCGTTTCCGGGCTATGCTTGAGAGCCCCTGTCTCGCTGGTCCCGGTCGTTGTTGTTGTAATAAATTTTTTTTTTATAAATAAAATTAAATAAATCCATGATTCTACTATTTAATATATGATTGATTCATCGAGGTTAATTAGTTGAAGGCATGTCATTAATTAAAAACCAAAATAAAAATAAAATTAACAAGTATGTATGATATATCTAAATTTCAACCAAAACAAAAAGAAATTCATTCAATAATAATGTTAGTTAGTAAATTAAAATTAGAATAACAAGTAATTAGATTAATTCTAAAATTTTATTACGAAACAAAATATTTAAATTCACGATATTCATAAAAATTGATTGGATAATCCTAATTCCTGGTCGTAAAGGGACCAACAAAGTGGCCATTGGTTTCGCAAATAAGACACTACTTTTGAAAAAAGATTCCGTCTAGACTCTAGATGAATTGTTTTTCTCCAATTGTATTTTTGGAGAGAAAATTGGAACAAAAATTGGGGAAATATTATGAAGATAATAATAATTATTAAAGAAAAGGTAAACAAAAAAAAAAAAAAAAAATTTGATGTTAGATAACTCTTTTGCCACGCGGGGTGTAAATTGCAATATAGAAGTCTTGACAAGTTATATTATATATAATTGTTGGCTACGATCATGATTCCTATTTACTAATTAATTTCTTTTTATCTTTTAATTTTTTTTTTAAAGGTTAGGGTGGGCTTGAGCCTACCCCAGCCCACCCTTAGTTCCGTCTCTGGTCATATATATTAAAAAAAAAAAAAACATTTCGGTTTATTCAGGTACTAGGAAATGCCAAAGGAGCCATGGCTGTGGTAGTTTCAATTTTGATATTTAGGAATCCTGTCTCTGTTACTGGAATGCTTGGTTACTCACTCACAGTGTTTGGAGTTATACTCTATAGTGAAGCGAAGAAGCGAAGCAAATGAGGAAAGCAAACCATTACGTATTACAACCACAGATATTTTGTTTCGG
Organism: Acer negundo; assembly: GCA_035582765.1. NCBI lineage: Eukaryota > Viridiplantae > Streptophyta > Magnoliopsida > Sapindales > Sapindaceae > Acer > Acer negundo. The sequence continues at coordinate 4,503,652 of CM069242.1, forward strand.
TAGGGTACCTGGACAACGGAAATCTTTTCATTCGGGGGAAGCAAGTTTAGAAGCTGCATGATAAGCAGTTGGTTTCAATGAAACTTGCCATAGTTAAAAAAAAGAAAAAAATTATATTATTTTTCGCCCGGAAACCTGAGAGATAATATGGGTTTCTATTTTGTATCAGCAACAACCTGCAAGATTTTAGCCAAAAGTTTAGAAGATAAGTTGATGAATAAAGAAAGTGACTGATTTTGTGTCTATTAATTTCCAGCTTTTGGGGGTTGTAGAGGAATTTATTTGCTTTTACCTTTACTTTTTGATTCTTTTAGGAAAGGCGTTTGTAGAATTGGATTACACAATCAGTCTTTTATGTTATTATTAACATTTGTTGTCATATTGAATTAATTAATGAAAAATCTCTTATAATTTCTCCATTTTTGTGTTTTATTGTATAGCTTGAATGTGATCTTTAACTATGCCTGTTATTTATTTTATTTTTCTTCTTTTTAAAATCTGACACCAATTGTGTCAAGGATATGATGGAACCTAGCAAAATCAATTTCGAAATCCTGGTTTAGAATAGTACTTCCACAGTTCCACTATAAAGGAAGTGTCCTTCGCTCTTTCTAGACTTACCGACCATGTTTTCAATACTTCAACATAGTTATCTCGGATATGAGAAAAACTTACATGGGATGGTGACAATGAGACCGTTCAATGTAAAAAAATATTTTTATGTTTCCGATATGAATGGACATACTTTCATTGGATAGTCTTAACTATGCCTGTTATTTTTATTTTTTGTGTCTATGTTGGAATCTAACAAAATCAATTTCGAAATCCTAGTTTGGAATATTACTCCCACTGTAGAGGAGGTGTCCTTCGCTCTTTCTAGACTTACCGACAATATTTACAATACTTCAACATGGTCATCTCAGATATGAGAAAAACTTACATGTGACGGTGATAATGAGATTGTCCAATGAAAGTGTGCCATGTGATAATTTAAACATATATTTTTATGTTTCTGATGTGAATGACACATTTTCATTAGACGGTCTCACCACGGGACAGTGAGACCGTCTCATGCGAGTTTTTCTCTTTAGATATAATTAAGCTATTTTACGGTTTTTGTGTATTGTTCCATGATTAGTTAGTAGTCATTAGATTGCAATCAAGTGATCTAAAAAAAATTAGAGATTTAAATTATATATATATATATTTCAATTTTTCTATTGTCAGTTCGTCCCGATTATGGAGAAGTTTTGACAAGCATGTGCACTTTGAGTCAAAGTATGAAAATCTAATGGTCCGCATTTTTCGTCCTGAGATATTTTATATCAATAGAAAAACTATATTATAATATATATATTATCCATAATACGGTCCCGTTCCTATCAGAGCATCCTTATATAACTTTATCAGGATATTGAATGTGAGCCACTCATTTATAAAAGTGATTTGACAAGTGCATAAATATCAAGTCAAAATATATAAAACGAGTGGCTCACATTCAATGTTTTTATATAATTCTATCAGAGTATCCTCATATGAAAATTTCCGATCCATAATATATGCAGAGATTTAGGACATGTCTGTAGCAAAATCCTGGCATAAAAGAACTAAGTGGTGAGCTGGCTCCAAATTCCAAACCCAGCAAAATAAGTCAATTAACGGTTAAGGTTCACATATTCCTAAACTAATCCAATGGAAGAAAAATTGCCCACGTGTCAGAAACTTATTGGACAACCGACAGTGCCTTCTCCATCTCACCTGCGAAAACCAGTGTCATTTTCTCCCAAAATCTGTGTTTCCTTGAAGATTTTCACTTTATAAATCAAAACTCATCGATCTCCTTCATAAAACGCTTCCACGTCCGGCAATAACTCAACCGCCAACATCTTCATGTCAATGGAGCCATGTTGACTCGGTGATGGGACCGAGTCGACTCGTGACGTGCCCACAATTAATATGTTCCAATTCATTCGATATCAAAAATAATACGGCAGACTTTTTATAGGAATAAAAAAAACACACGCTAGGTTAGTGAATGAATGAGCATGTCACGTGCCTATACCGATTCAGGAAGGAACATGCACGTGACTAACTCGCCAGATGAGGGAACTTGGCATTTCACTGAGTCAACTCGTGACGTATCCAAGCACGTCATGAGTTGATTTAGTGATATGTCAAGTCCCCACACAAGGCGAGTTAGTTCCGTGCCAAGCTTCTCCCGAGTCGGCCTTGGCACGTGACGTGCTCATTCATTCACCAATCTCTCGTGTGTTTTTTTTTACTTTGTAACCGTCACCATATTATTTATGTTATCGAATGAATTAGGCCATTTTTTAAATATATTGGGCCATATTAATTTTAAGCCCATAGTAATATTATTGGGCCTATACAAAACAACCGGTAAGGTGGCCATTAAGGTGCCTATGCCTACTCGGAAAGGTACAAGCACGTGACTAACTCACCATGTGAGAGAGCTTGGCGTTTCACATATCATGAGTCAACTCAGTGACGTGTCAAGTCCCCACATGAGACGAGTCAGTCACGTGCAAAGCTTCTCCCGAGACGGCCTAAGCACGTGATGTGCCCAGTCAAACGCCAATCTATCGTTTTTTTTTTGTTTTTTTTTTTTAAAATTCTGTACATATCGTCGTATTATTTATGTTATCAAATTAATTGGGCCATATTAATTTTGGGTCCATAATAATAGCCTTTGTAATATATTGGGCTTATACAAAACATGTGGTAAGGTGGCCATTAGTTTTTTTTTTTTTTAATGTATTATTCTATCAATTGAAATATGTATGCGATTGAACAAAATACAAAATCTAACGGTTACAATAATTAATGATCAAATCAAAGTATTACAATATTGTATGTTCCATGTTTGAAGTGCGAATTAAATAATTTTGTACTTCCAACAAATAAATCTTGGAAAATTTTATGATACAACAAACACGACAATGGGGCTTCTAACTTGATGTACTCCATCATCCCAAACCAAAGAGGTAGAAACTATAGGATCAACTATGGTTCCTTCAACTGTAAGTGTAAATGACATCTTCTGTCCGAGAGATGTGAAAGATAGAACACTAGGATTTAATCGGATTCTAAGTCCTGCAGGGGCACCTGTCACGGAAGCTCTATACGTCGAAACTGCTGTACCTACATTCGTGACAACCCGGTTGAAGATTCGGGTGAAATTAGTTTCCGAAGGAAAGGTAGAGAGAGCAAAGGATGGATAGTTTAGATCCCAAACACTTGCACTAGTGGTTGCATCACAAGTGCTGTTGTCTCCTGTTACAAGCCTGAGAAGTGTAGTACTATATTTTTGGCCACATAAAAATCTTATGTAGTCAATAGGTCCAGCATCATATACCAAACCAGGATTTACAACCTTTAGAGGGTTTATATGGCCTGAACCATATCCGAATTCGGCTTCAGGATTCTTTGTTGTACTCATAGATGTAGCTGCAAAAGAAAAAAAAAAACATAAAATTCGGATATTGTCAGGTTGAAAGTCTCGTGGAATATAGTAGTATAGGGTTTTACGAAAAGTTTCTGATGAATTCGAAACCATTTGAAATTTTGAATCGATCTTTTACCTGTGGTCATGATTGCGGATTTGATCGCGGCTGGAGACCAAGTGGGGTGAAAAGATTTGATGTAGGCAGCAATAGCAGAGACATGTGGGCATGCCATTGATGTTCCAGACATCATATTGAATGGAACAAGTCTATTGTCACCTTTGACTCCGGAAACTGAGTTGAGAGGATTCCAGGCAGCTAAAATGTTAACTCCTGGTGCAGTAATATCTGGCTGCTATCATACATATCCAAAAGACATAAATCCTGTAAGGCCATGCTTGATGTCCAGACGAAACTTATCAGGAAATTCTGCATGTTTTTTTGTACGAGATCCCAATTGACATTGGTGCACCGATGTCAATGTTTCCATTGGATTCAATTATTATAGTTAATAGTGATTTAGTCCAATATATTTGACAGACAATTAAAAATCTATTATTATTAACATAATCCAATCCTATCTAGTCGAATTCAAAATAAGTTCGATCAATAATCTAATCCAATGCAATCCTTCACGCTAAAAGTGGACTTTAAGTGATAGAGTCAACAAAGTAATTAATTAGCAATATCTGCTGTTTAATTGTGAAATTAATTACCTTGAGAATGTCAAGTGTGATAGGATTTGGACCCCTTGATGAGAATGAGATTACAAAAGGAGCTTTTGTGTCGTTGTCTTGCATACTCTTGAATATAGTTGCGGATGCGTTACTGTAAATTTGAAAATTAGACTCCGATTATCCGAATTGAGTTTATATATACTTGATAAATCTTATTAAGCCTACGTACCTGTTTGACTTGATGTAGGTCAAAATATTGCTGCCATCGGCGTTGTTGACATAAGAAGTGGGCAAGGGAAAGCTATTAGCATAATCTCTGGAGGTGGTGTCTTGTATGACAACACCAGCTGCACCAGCATGGAATGGCCCTTCGCCAGTATCCAATAAATCACAAAGTACGATTTTGCCCTTCACTAAATTCTTGTCCAATGAGTCTTCATCGCAAAACCTGCATATATAGTTTGTTCCAATTGTTAATTTACCATTATCAAAACAATTTAATAATTCTCTAGTCAAAAGATTCTGAAAAAAAAAAATTTAAGACTTTTATTTTGTAACATTACAAACAGAATTGTCTTGAAAAATAAAAATAAAACTACAAGACCTTTGTTTTGTAAACTAACTCTGTAACCAGCTGATGAAAAGAACATTTATAGTTACCTGGATGAGGTATTGGAGAAACCTCCGGTAACATTTGGTGCATCTCCACCGTAAATAAGTGGATACATTGTACTTGTTAGGTCAACTGTGTTTATTGAAATTCCCTGCACACAAGGAAAATATTATATATATATATAACCCCCAAAATCAACTTTTTTACTATATAATTAACATTTTAATATAGTCATGTATCCGATACGGGTTTCCAGAATATGATATTTTAGTCGTTAGATGAATCTTAAAGTTGAATGTTTTTTATCGTCTTTCACCCATTAAATATATTGGATATTGTCAGGATGAATTAGAACTCTTACCACTGAATCGTATTTGACAGGTTAGAATATGGTATTTTAGCCATTAGATCTTTTGAATGTTTTCTATCATATTCACTCATTTAATATATAATATGTTGATTGTGAAATTAATTTCTGTTAAAAATGTAAATATACGTGTATTAAATTTAGTCGTACCTCATAAAATTTGTTGTTTCCTAGTTGAAACTTTGTTGAAAAATTCCTGTCAATGGTGCTAGCAGCCACAGAGATAAACCAAGGAGCGAAATTGGAGATTGTGGAAGGCTTAGGTCCATCATTTCCAGCAGAAATTGACGTCAGGATTCCATTTCTCATAGCATGAAACGATCCGATGGCCATAGAATCGTTGAAGTAGTCCAACGGAGGATTACCTCCGATGGAGACCGAGATTATGTCAACACCATCGGCGATGGCATCGTCGAAAGCCGCCAGAATGTCTGCTTCCGAGCAAGAATCCGACCAGCAAACTTTGTACACCGCAATACGGGAGGATGGGACGCCTCCCCTGGCGGTTCCCTGGCCAAAGCCATATAAGCTTGTCATGCTGACTAGGTTTCCGGCTGCTGTCGATGCAGTGTGTGTCCCGTGTCCTTTTGAATCTCTCGGAGAAGGGATGTCGTCCGGACCGAAGTTTCCGTCGCTCCGGTAGTATTTTGCTCCTATGATTTTACTGAATATATATAAACCATAATTTAGTAACTTATTGAACAATTAATCTCTGTTGGATTAACATATGATGATTCAAATAAGCCTTATATAAATTTCACTACCACACAAGTTATCCCAATTAATTACCCTATAAAAATATAAAACTGGTAAAGTATCCTGATCTGGCATCCATATACAATTCCTATATAGTAGTTAAACCCTATAAATAATATTAAAAAATTGTTGTTAAGATGTATACTTGTTGCAGGTGAAATTGGCTGAGACTTGGCAGGTGCCTCTCCATTTGGTTGGTGGAGGACCAAATCCTGTGTCATTGAAGCTCTCAGACTCTGGCCAAATTCCAGTATCAAACACTCCAATTATCACATCGCTTTCAGTTGTTGCTCTCTCAACTTTCTGGGAAAACCCCATGAAATCCCATGATCTTGTTGTATGCAGTTTTAACTTTCTGTTTGGAAATACTGAAACTACGCCGCTCATCCCTGAATTATACAAAATAACAAACAATGGTGAGGATTTTCAAGTACTTACATTTGGATTTCATTCCCACTCGCTTATTGTTGTTCTAATTAACTCGTTAGATGCATATAATGGTTGAGATTTAATATTAAATAACCCTGAACAAAGGTACGCATATTAATTAGAAAGAAAAAAAAAAAAAGGAAATGAAAGATATATATATATATATATATATTTATATAATATGTAGTTCAACCACCTGCCATTTTTTTAGCTTCCTCCTCTGTCATCTTGACTACAAATCCATCGAAGCTCTTCCTGTAATTATAAAGTAGAGATTCTGGACCGATGTTCCTGAATTCGTTTCCAATTAAATAGTCAACATTTTGATGTATTTCAAATTCAAAATTGCTCACAATACAAATTATACAATTGAAGAAAATTGCTCACAAATACTTGTAAAATGGGCGAGAGAATGTGCGTTCATTACTATAATTAAAAACACAATGTATTCTGTAATTCACACACATATATATATAGATGGTATAAAAGATAAAAATAAAAATCACCAAATTTGTATTTCAAAATTATTTTTTTTACTCTCCAAGTTGAGCTTAAAAGCTTCTTTTTTTTTTTTTTTTTTTTGACTTATTCCACAATGTTTGATTGAAAAAGACATTTATTTTAATTATTATAATTTCTAATACATTGCCAAATTGTTTTGTCTAAGATTAAAAAAAAAAGGTTTTGTCTAAATGACTATTAAAAAAAGGTTTTCTTAGAAAATATTGTCAAATGTATTATTATTTATAATTTTTATAATCTAATAATTGATAAATAAATACCTAGCTACATGAAATCTATCTATGTTTTGGAGTAAACGTATGACTAGGTATATATGATATGAAACATCGAAAAAGAAAAGGTCAATATCTAGCTGCTCTGAACGTACTACTAACGTCAATAAAACAAAACCGGGTCAGAGTTTATCAGAATCTACTAAGATAGAGTACTATTTATGTTGGGCAGATTATGAAACTGCCATCAGTGAGATTCGTAGATACACTACAAAAAAAAAAGGGCTATTGTGACGGTTTTTTTTTTGTCCCAATAGGCAAAAATCGTCCCAATAGGTCTATTGGGACGAATAAAATTCGTCCCAATAGGTCTATTGGGACGAATAAAATTTGTCCCAAATTACGTCCCCTAAAGTTGGTCGCAATAGGTTCTTTGGGATGAAAATTGAAATTCATCCCTTAAAACTACCTATAGGGACAATTTTTTGTTTCGTCCCAATTGATAATGTATAGGGATGAAATTATTCGTCCCAATAGACAATAATTCGTCCCTATAAGTTAAAAAAAAAAAAAAATTATTGCCTTCAAACGAACAGGCCACTCACCCCACCTGCTCACAAATGCCCCCCACCAAGCTCATCCACCTTGCTGCTAGTTTGAATGTGATAATAAAAACATCATTTTTATATATAACCTCTACTTGTTATTAAATTTTTATTTATTTTTTTCAATTAAAATTTTATTTGTAAAAAGATTCCATTAATTTAAATTATATTTTTATATGATAAACAAATTGATATTAAAAAACATTTATTATAACATTTAATTAAACTATTTTGTTAAAATAATATATTGTCAAACAAAGGGTCAATCGTTAGTCGTACTCGGAATTAGATATGACCCCAGTTCTGGTTTTCGATTCGGAACAAGCGATTTCGATTCCAGTTCCGACGGTTCGGTTATTTTTTAAAAATAATAGAAAACCTCTCAAGACTAAGGCCATGTTTGATTTTTTTTGTCTGAAGACTGAATAGTGATGAATGTTACTGAAGACTGAATAGTGACTGAAAACTGAAAACTGAAAAACATGTTTGTTTTTTTTCACTGAATACTTGAATATAAGTGATAAGTTGTTTGTTTTTTTAAGTTATAAATATCTGAAAATAAATACTTTTACATATATACCCTTCTAACTATTATTTGTTATATATTTACATTTTAATATATTAAGGAAAACTCTAACATGTAAATTAATTATAAAATAAATTTATTTAGTTATTAATAATATTTCAACAGTGATAGGTTAAGTTTGCAGACAACAGCATAACATTTGGGAGGTGAATCATTCGGCTAAATCACTGCCATGGAGGGAGAGAGATAACTAGCACCTTGGTAAGTGCCTCATATATAGCAGGCTTTTCTTATGGTTCTACAGGACAGGTTTGTGTATGAGTGACATGTTCTTGTTGTCAAAACGTACAAGAAAAAGTGTGCAAGTTTGTAGAATTCAAGTGGTTTGAGTTTGTATCTATAGAGTTTATAAATCCTCGACTCTTCGTAAGAAAAAAAAGGAGTATAAATACAATTAGGGCTCTAATAGAAGAAAAAAATTGAAAATAGATTAAATTAGTGAGGATAGTTTTGAAAATAAAATTTTGTATTAAATTCTCCTTGATTTGTGTTAAGTGAAAAGCGAAAAATTTTCACTTTTCAATTTAGGAGCTCATTAAATGATTTTAACACTTAAAAAATCAAACAAAATAACTGAATAAAACACATTAAGTGTCATTTAGTGTTAAGTGGAAAAATCAAACAGGGCCTAATATTTATTGATCCTTATCAAGAACTTATTGGGAAGAAACAAAATTCATCTCGATAAAGAACCACTTTGAACGAACAAAATGATCCATATTGCATCATTTTCTAATTTATTTGGTAATTTAATTATTAATCTATCTTTAAGGAAAAAACTTCAAATAAAAAAAATCAAGAATTTTCAACAAAATTAATTAATTATTATAATTTTAAATAAAAAGAAAACCTATTGAGACGAAAATAATTTGTCGCAATAAACAGTCTATTGAGACGAAATATATAATTCGTCCCAATAGATGTCCTATTGGGACGAAAACAATTCGTCCCTAAAGGTTAACAAAATTAATTAATTATTATAATTTTAAATAAAAAGAAAACCTATTGGGACGAAAATAATTTGTCCCAATAAACAGTCTATTGAGACGAAATATATAATTCGTTCCAATAGATGTCCTATTGGGACGAAAACAATTCGTCCCTAAAGGTTAACAAAATTAATTAATTATTATAATTTTAAATAAAAAGAAAACCTATTGGGACGAAAATAATTTGTCCCAATAAACAGTCTATTGAAACGAAATATATAATTCGTCCCAATAGATGTCCTATTGGGACGAAAACAATTCGTCCCTAAAGGTTAACAAAATTAATTAATTATTATAATTTTAAATAAAAAGAACACATATTGAGATGAAATACATAATTCGTCCCATAACAAAATTAATTAATTATTATAATTTTAAATAAAAAGAACACCTATTGAGACGAAATAAATTTGTCCTAATAAACAGTTTATTGGGACGAAAACAATTCGTCCCTAAAGGTCAATAAAATTAATTAAATATTATAATTTAAATAAAAAGAACACATTTTGGGACGAAATAAATTCGTCCTAATAGGCAGTCTATTAGGACGAATTATGTATTTCGTCCCTAAAGGTCAATAAAATTAATTAATTATTAAATTTTTTAAATAAAAAAAAAAAAAAAAAAACCTATTGGGACGAAACACAAAATTCATTCCAATAGACTGTTTATTGGGACAAAATTTATATATTCCCAATAGACCTCCTATTAGAACGGAAAAAAAACGTCCCAATAGAGTTTCGTCTCAATAGGCCATTTTTCTTGTGGTGATATTTGGGTATGTTGGGCAGCACGTCGGTGGTGTTTATCTCACGGGGCCAATAATACTTTGGCGGATAATTTGGCCAAGAAAGGGTCGGGGATGAATGAGGATGTTCTGGTCTGGGAGTTCAGCTAATTTGTCTTTGGTCCTACTTTAGCTTTGCTGTTGTTTCTAGTTGTTTTTGCTTTGGTCGTTTAGCGTATTGCTCTGCTTTTCGTTTGTGTGCTGTGCCCTGTTTTTTGCTTGGCTTTGGGTGGGTTTGGCGGTGACTTTTGTCCTATGCTTGTTTTATTTTGAGTTGGGGTTGGGTTTCTGTTGTTTGGTTGCTTCTTGTTGGAGCTCTTAGTTCTTTTTTTGGCTTTTGGCCCTATAATAAAATTCTGTTGTTCAAAAAAAATTTATGTGACCTGAATAGCTAATCCATTAACATAAATGAAAGGTCAACTTGCACATACTTGTGTTTTCATTAGTAAATTGAGACTAAAACCTAATCATCAATACAAATTGATTATCGTTATCAAAGAAAAAATGTATTATGTGTATGTGTATGTGTATGTGTAGTAATTACCTGTCAGCAACTTGACGTAGCATGCTCATGTGCAGGGCCGATGTTGAAAGTTGTCCCTTTGGTTTGCTCCCCATATAAACAATATAAGCCTGCAAATAATGTGATATATAAAAAAAAAAAAAAAAATACAATAAATCAAGTTCGTTACAATTAATGTTTATGATACCATACAATTTTAATAACGTCTTTAGATAGTAAATATATATTCATTGGATTTCAATTCAATAGTAAAAATGAATTCCGGCATGATTTAACTATAAAATGAGGATATAATACATCTATCAAAGATAAAAAACGTAAAGTTCAAGGCAAGACCAAAAAAGAAAAAGAAAAAGCAGATGAAGAGAGAATAATTATATTTGCCTGTCGATTGTCTTGAGAAGCAATTTGGCTGATAAACAGAAAGAACGTGAGAAGGAGAAGCCATGAGAGAAGAAAAATTTTGCTTTCCATTTTTGTTAGAGACAATTTTCAGACAAGTAGTAGAGAAGGGTTTTTATATTAGATGGAATTTGAACTATTAATATGCCAGCAGCCTCCCTCTTGGAATTTGTCAAAGTCAATTCTTTTTCTTAATAAGGTTTTTTATTTTATTTTGTTTTATTTTATTTAGGATGAGACTAAAACAATTTAAATTTAAGTTCATTTAACCTGACCCTTTAATTTATGATAAAGTAATTCTATTTTGTCTAAATTTTATGTCCAAATGATGTGGTATCACTAAAACCCTATGATTTCGATCATCTAATTCTAATATAGAGAAATTAAGGTTCCATATTATTTGTGCACCAAATTTGACTACTAAATTTGGACATTAAATTTGGATAAATTAACATTATTGTTTATTTATGATATATAATCTGAGAGTACTAACATTAGCTAGATTGTTCAAATACATACCAAATGAAGCAATATATAAGTTGTCAACATCCTGCTAATTATAAAATTATACGGTGAATAAGTCATATGATTTCGCAACTTAGTTATTAATGTTAAAGAAGAAAAAGTCTAATGATGACTTAAATCAATAACAAGTACTTGTCTCTCTAAGAGAGGCTTTCAAATAAGAAATATCTAATTTGTGATATATATATATATATATATATATATATCATTGTCATGAGAATATATAAAAATAATTGTCTAGCGTCTTCCTAGTTGTCCATAAGAACCATAAGTATAAATTGAAAATTCAAGAGGTTCAAAAAAGAAAAAAAAAAAATTCTACTTATCGTAAATTAATGCATTTAATTATATCTACTTATCTTATAGGTGCGAGAGACATATCATTTGAACTTCATTCGTATCAAATTAAATCTTTTTTTAAGTTTAAAAATTTAAAGTTTTGACTTTAAAAAAATATATTAAAGTTCATAATAATGTTTTAGACTTTTTTAGACTTCAATATTGTGAGTTAACATTCTCGAAACTTGTATGTTTTTTTTCTTCTTTTTTTATTTAATAAAAAAATTTCTCGAAACTTCGGGTTATTTACTCTCTCTATATATATATACTGAAATAAATAGAACAGTTTGAATTTTGAACATTCTTTTTAAATGGGTTGGTTGAGATAATTTAAAACAAAAATAAAAAATTCAGTATTCAAAAAATCAAGAAAATTTGCCGATTAATCGCTGGAATTTAGCTAGGCAGCCTTTTACCGTGCCGAAAAACAGAAAATCGGTCTTATTAGGCAGATCCTGACTAGTTGGCGCTAGTCACCGATTAGTCACTGATTAGTCACTGATTAATCACCGACTAGGTGGAAAAGCCAAAATACTCTTCACTTCTTCGATTCTTCTCGACCAAAGCTGCCACCGATTGCCATTCACTTTCAGTTGCTGATTTTGTCATTCAAAGCTACCGTCCGCCGTGGCCAGGTCACCGCCATCGCAAAGGCTCTTCATTTTTCATTTGTTAGTTAGTGACTGATGTTGTGTTTGAGTGAGTGAGATATTTGGATAAGGATTCTGATTAAGAACAAGACAATATTCAAGACATTCTTCGTAGAAGAAGGACAAGAATTCCTAATATTCGATAGTAATAGAAACTGGAGTGAAGAAATCTGCCTCGTCCAAGGACTTGGATCGTCCTTAGACCTATTGAACGTCCAACACCATTGATGTTTTTATGTGGATAAAGATTCTGATATTTCGATAAGGATTTATGCGGGTCTTATCAGAACTGAGAATTTTTTTTATTTTAAATTGGGCCCTAAATTTTCAAAGTAGTTGAAACTCTTTCATTCATAAAAATAATTAATTTAAGATTCAACACTCTTCCAATAGTTGGATCGAGACTTATATTATTATTATTTTTACCTCAATCTCCATCTCCACCTCAATCTCAATCTCTCATCTCTACCTCAAAAAATTGAAAAATCAAAAGGTTGCGGTTGTGGTTGTTTAGAGGACGGTGAGGCCGGCGACCTTGTCACTCTTAATTATTAATTTTTTTTGTCTTCTCATTTTCTCTCTTCATCCTCATTTTAATCTGAAGCCCAAATCATAATTTCCCTCTGTCTCTCTCTTCATCCTCACATCTTGACTTCAACTTGATGATTGAGGGATTTAGTGAATGGGATTTGTTAATTGAATCAAAAAATATCTAGAGATGCAGTTTTAGTATACGCAGGATCTTTGATAATTGACCATTTTTTATCAGTACATTCTAATTTCTTTCGAAGCATTACATAACCAAACCAAATCCATTCAATCGATTTATCAATTCTTCTATTTTCACCTCTACTTCTTTGCCTTCTCTTTTTATTGTAATGGAAATCAAACTAACTTCAAACAACAAATTAAAAAAAAAAAAAATGAAAAACTCAAACCAGGACTTCTGCTCCTAACTACGCCAAAAACCAAAAGCCATATCTTTAAATTTTTTTGCTTTAATGTTTACTCTTTTTTTGTTTTTTGTTTTTTTTTTTGAAATCTGTATCAAATGATAAATAAAATAAAATAAAACAAACAAGAGATCTCAGATATTTTACCTCAAGCAATAATGTTTCAGAGTGTTTAATGGAAGGGAATTTGGGGAAGAGAATGTTGTCTGTGTCTCTGTGAACGAAGGAAGAAGAAAAAGAAAATAATAATAAAATAACATATATTACACGTGTCATTTATTGATTGGAACTGATGTTCAACGGTTGCAAGTACCTAAGTTTTTCTCCTCCCAACACACCCTTTCAATCCACTCTCTCTTCTTTTTTAAATATGCGTCAATATTTTATATATTTTTTAAATAAGTTATAATAGATGGTTTGTCGGGTCATATTATTTATGATTCAAATAAAACATTCTCTTACCAAACTGTATGTTTTTTTTATTAATTATAATTTATAATTTCTTTCTTTTAATTCTTTTCTTTTCTTTTTTTTAGATATGAAAAAAATATTTGATTTTCTCAAAAATCCTTTTGTCTTTTCTTTTAAAGAAAATTGAGTTTTTTTTTTACTCCTAAACATCATTTATATTCCTTCTAAAACATAATTTATACCAAATATAATTTGCAATCTATTTTATCTAATTCTCTATGGAATCCTTTTTATTTATTTACTTCTAAACATCATTTATTCTCCTTTAAAAAACATAATTACTTAAAAATAATAATTTATATTTCCATTTATTTCATTCAACATTTATTTAATATGAAAAACTTGATTGTAAAAATCATTACACACACATATATATACACCCTTATTTTTTTTTTTTAATTAGATAAAAGAGATTATAAATTATAATTGGTAAAAAGTAAAAGGACAATTTGGGAAGAGAATGTTTTGTTTGAATTATAAATAATATGAATAGACAAACCATTTATTATGTCTTAACTTTCATGTAAAAAAGTAAAATATTGACACTCATCCAAGAAAAAAGAGAGAGTGGATTGAGAGTGTGTTGGGATTTAGGAGAGTGTATTTAGCATTCCTCATAATTAATAGAGAATGAAAAACATTCCCTAACTTATGATGCGACTGTTTTTTCTTTAAGATGGTATGGGAGAGTACCATTTAGGATTCTGTAGAAATTAAACTGTCAAAAATTAAGCATTACAAATGTTACGTGGATGGGGATTTATAATCTCATAATAGAGGAGAGGTCTCGTAATAATATGATTGTATGTTCGTAAATAATATTATTTTTTTTAGAGTGTACAGTATTACATATATATAACCATTGTTTTTGAAGTATTCAAAGAAATTTTGACACTGAATGCTGGAGTTAGGAGTTTACCTGGACCTACAGAGATCAAATAGCAAATGAGCTACCCATACGTATAGTGAGACTCGAACCTCCATCACTAATGTGGGAGGGAAGATGTAATGCCACCGGAGTTTGATGTAAGTTAGATATATTTGTAAAAAAATAGAAGATGTGTATGAATACTATTGCAGGCAGCATATGCAAGTGTTTATTTATATATAGAGTAGTTTTGTGTGGAAGTAGTAGTGTATGCCTAGCATGACCAAGAAGAGCCTGTCAGGATAGCCAAAAATGATTGCCTAAAAATTAACCTGCACAATGGTTCTATAATTCTATGTATGTATATATATATATATATATATATATATTGAAACAACTCTTGAACTTTTAAAATTGTATCTAATTTTAGGCAAATCATCCTTGGCTTATCTAACAAGACTCTTATATATTCTTCATCATATTAGGCCACTCTTCCTCTGAAATTCATATTTGTGATTGAATAATGATATTATTGTCTTCAACCCAGTCTATTTATAGACGTAAATATGTCTGTAATCTAAGTCGGATTTGCTATCTATATTTACATTCTGCCTCATTTATGATTTTAATTTTCTTTTCCCATTGCTTATAATTTTATATATAGGTCATGTCATCAATATTGGAAGGCAAATAATTTGGTAACTAAGCTTCTGCAGCAATGATAAGGATGCTCTTATTTTTGTTTTTATAGAGCATAAGAATATAAACATTAAGATGTTGATAGTTATTTATTATAAATTAACAGTTTATTTTTAAGATTTGCAAATTGTTCTCCCAGTGCTTGTAATTTTACACACATTTATTATATTTCATTTAACAGCTTCTCCGTTAAAATAGGTTAACGTTATTTTAACCAATTTGTCTAACGGGTTTGGCGGGTTTGAATTGGTTGAATCAACAGTTCATTAGATTGACAACATTTAACTTTCCTATTGTATTATAATATGGTATGAAAATTTTTTTTTTTTTTAAAGGGCGACACGCGAGGACTCCGGTAGCAAGCTTGCTACTGTAATGAGCCCTCACCCTATAACAATTAATTTAATATCATGTGAGTCGATGACTCACATATCGGATATTAAACTGATAAGAACATATACTACACTTGATCTTAGCCAAAAGGCTGAGAAAGGTATTACTATGATATAAAATTTATATAGTTACAAACAGTGGCGTACCAATATGGAGTTAGCCGAGCCAGCTTTTGGTAAATTTTTTTTTTTTTTTAATATGTAGCTCTCCCATTCTCTCATTCTCTCTCCCTCTCCCATCACGTATTCAAAGTCTCCAACCATGTCCATCCCTCCATATATATATAATAATATATATATATATATATATATCCGGTCTCGTTCGTATCAGGGCATCCTTATATAACTTTATCAGGATATTGAATGTGAGCCACTCATTTATAAAAGTGATTTGACAAGTGCATACATAGCAAGTCAAAATATGTAAAACGAGTGGCTCACATTCAATGTCCTTATATAATTCTATCAGAGCATTCTCATAGGAAAATTTCCGTATATATATATATATATATATCTCTCTCTCTCTCAAATCCCAATTATCTCTCTCACTTATTAATAAATTATCTCCATCCCAAATCCTATTTTCTCTTTCATTCTAATCAATAATTATCTGTCCCTAATATTCTTAATTAAAAAAGTGAATATAAAAATAGTTTTATTCTTTTTGAATTAAAAAAATATTTATATTCGGTTCTTCAATTTAGGTATTTTTTTAGTTAATTTTTTTTTTCTAATGAAGAAGTTAGAGTTTTGAGTTTGTTATTCATAATTTAAGTCGGTGTTTTGTTAAAAAAATATTTATAAATTTATTTTCCAATAGCAATTTATTATTTCAGTGTTATATTATAATTTACGATTTATAAAATATCATTTAGACAAATTGTTTAATAATTTTATTTTATAATGTCAAACAATCATACATCAAAGCCAAGAAAAGTTATGTTTTCATACTTTGGGAAAAAAATGATAATCAATTATCAAATGAGAGTGGATCAAGTTCTCCATATAATGTCGGGGACGGGGATTCAAGTTTGCCTTCTTCATCTCAATGGAATAAAAACAATGTTGCGGTGTTTAAAAAATTTTCAAATTTTGTTTACGAATAGATTTCATTGAACTTATCATCCATAAAAAATTCAGATCAATATTCATTCAAATCGATAAATTTCATATTACTTTATGTTAAAATAAGAGATCCCTTGAATCACTATATAAATAGTTTTTTTTTAGCCTACCCTAACAAAAAATCCTGAGTACGCCTCTGGTTACAAACACAACTAATAGTTATTGGATTTTAATTTAAGGGTTCACAAACACAACAATATCATATTGCTTTTGGATTTTGGATTTTAATAGTCATTGGATATCATATTGCTTTTAACCGTTACAATAATCAATGATCAAATCAAGGAGTTACAATAATCAATGATCAAATCAAGGAATTACTATATTGTATTCCATGTTTATTGTACTTAAAACATCTTACAAATTTTGGATTTTTTTTTGAAAGGCAATTTATTAAGGCTACCAAAAGCAGCAACGACAGGAGAACAAAAGGGCGACATGCCACAGCAGAAAGCCAACACACTGGCGAACCCACAGCAAGACACAAAAGCAAAGCACAAACGAAACAGAGCACAAACGAAACAGAGCTCAAACAGAGGCAACACCCAAGCAAAAAACGTAGATCAAGAAACGTCACTCCAAGTTAAAACATCACTACCACCCTTGCAAATTTTGGAATTTTATGATACAACAAACACAACAATGGGGCTTCTAACTTGATGTACTCCGTCATCCCAAACCAAAGAAGCAGAAACCATGAGATCAACTATGGTTCCTTCAACTGTAAGTGTAAATGACAACGTTTGTCCGAGAGATGTGAAAGACAGAACACTAGGATTTAATCGGATTCTAAGTCCTGCAGGGGCGCCTGTCACGGAAGCTCTATAAGTCGAAACTGGTGTTCCGACGTTCGTGACAACCCGGTTGAAGATTCGGGTGAAATTGGTTTCCGAAGGAGAGGTAGAGAGAGCAAAGGATGGATAGTTTAGATCCCAAACTTTTGCACTAGTGGTTGCATCACAAGTGCTGTTGTCTTTTGTTAAAATCCTGAGATGTTTGGTACTATATCTTTGGCCACATAAAAATCTTAAGTAATCAATAGGTCCAGCATCATATACCAAACCAGGATTTACAACCTTGAGAGGGTTTATATGGCCCGAACCATATGCGAATTCGGCTTCAGGGTTCTTTGTTGCACTCATAGATGTAGCTGCAAAAGAAAAAAAATATGTAAAGGCTGAAAGTCTTATGGAATATGGTAGTAAAGGGTTTTACAGAGAGTTTCTGATGAATTTCGAAACCATATGAATCGATCTTTATACCTGTGGTCATAATTGCGGATTTGATCGCGGCTGGAGACCAGGTGGGGTGAAAAGATTTGATGTAGGCAGCAATAGCAGTGACATGTGGGCATGACATTGATGTTCCATACATCAAATTGTACGGAGCAAATCTATTGTCACCTTTGACTTTGGAAACTGAGTTCAGAGGAGTCCAAGCAGCTAAAATGTTAACTCCTGGCGCAGTAATATCTGGCTACAATCATATATATCCAAAAGATATAAATCCTGTAAGGCCATGTTTGATGTTCATACGAAAATTATCCGATACGGAAATTCTACACGTTTTTTTTTATTTCGTACAGGATCTCAATCGATGCTGGTGCAAAATGAAAAAAATATATATATATATTTTGCATCGGTGTCAATCGGTCCCGCATCTGATCAGTTCTAGATGTCCAGAATTGGATTGGCCGGATCCAATAATTATAGTTAATAGTGATTTAGTCCGATATTTGTCAAACGATTAGAGATCGAATATTATTAAGATTCAGTCAGATTGTAATCCAATCCCATCTAGTGGAACTTAAAATAAGTTCAATCAATAATCTATTTCAATAAAATCATTTCACGCCAAAAGTGGCCTAAGTGAAATTAATTACCTTGAGAATGCCAGGTGTGATAAGATTTGGACCCCTTGATGAAAATGAAGCTACATAAGGAGCCAATGTATCTTTCCCTTGCATACTCTTGAATATAGTTGCAGACGCATTACTAAAAATTTAGAAATTCAGATCAGAAGAGGATCCGATTATCCAAATTTGTTATATATATATATACTCTATAAATCTTCAGCCTTATATGTACGTACCTATTTGACTTGATGTAGGTCAAAATCTTTCTGCCATCGGCCTTGTTAACATAGGAAGTGGGCAATGGAAAGTTATTAGCAAAATCTCTTTTGATGGTGTCTTGTATGACAGTGCCAACTGCACCAGCATAAAATGGCCATTCTCCAGTATCCAATCTATCACAAAGAACGATTTTGCCCTTCACTAAATTCCTGTCCAACGAGTCTTCCATGCAAAATCTGCATAATTTGTTCATCATGCACTTGTTAATTTTCCAATATAAAAAACACATTGATGCTTACTATATCTATATATAAATACAATTATCCATGCGTTTCTCGTATTCAATTTAATGATTTGTTCTCTTGTGTGGACTGTACTGATACGAGTAAAAAATTTATCCTACGACTAAAATTATATGGTGGCAAAACTCTTGTCTTCTCTATAATCACCGAACTTTAATAAAAAAAATCTTTCGGAGTATAGTTATTTAATAATTACCTAGTCAGAACGGTCCTGAATTTTTTTTGAGGACATTTGTTCTGTAACATTACAGAACCAGCTCTGTAACCTTATAAACAGGTCCGTCGTGAAAACAAATTATAAGATATTTGTTTTGTAACATTACCTCAAAAGAACATTTACATTTACCTCGATGAAATATTGGAGAAACCTCCAGTAACATTTGGTGCATCTCCACCATAAATTAGTGGATACATTGTATTTGTTAGATCAACTGTGTTTATCGAAATTCCCTGCACACACAAGACAAATATAATCTACTTTGTTAATACAATTTATACAATTAACATTTAAATATAGTCGGGTACCGGATCTGGATTTCCAAAATATGATATTTCAAAGGGGTTAGATGGATCTAAAAATTGGAAGTTTCTTGTTGTCTTCGCTCATTAAATATAATAGGCTAGTAGATCCATGTCCCTAGAATATGATATTTTTAGCCATTAAATAGATATAACGAGTCTTATCAAATTCACTCATTTAATATATAATATGTGTTGATTGTGAAATTAAATTATTTTAAAAATGTAACCATATGTGTATTAGACTTGGTCGTACCTCATAAAACTTGTTGTTTCCTAGTTGAACCTTTGTTGAAAAATTCCTGTCCATAGTGCTAGCTGCCACAGAGAGAAACCAAGGAGCGATATTGGAGATTGTAGAAGACTCAGGCCCCGCATTTCCAGCAGAAATTGACGTCAGGATTCCATTTCTCATTGCATGAAACGATCCAATTGCAATAGAATCATTGAAGTAGTCCAAAGGAGTTGTTCTTGCAATGGAGACCGAGATTATGTCAACGCCATCGACAATGGCGTCATCGAAAGCAGCCAAAATGTCGGCATCCCAGCAAGAATCCGACCAGCAAACTTTGTACACCGCAATGCGGGAGGATGGGACACCGCCCCTGGCAGTTCCTTGACCAAAGCCGAAGAAACTTGTCATGCTAACTTGGTTTCCGGCTGCTGTCGACGCGGTGTGTGTCCCATGTCCATCTGAATCTCTCGGTGAAGGGATGTCGTCCGGACTAAAGGGTCTATCGCTCCGGTAGTATTTTGCTCCTATGATTTTACTGAAAATATATATATATGACCGTTAATATTTGTTGAATTGAAATGTGATGATTCAAATAAGCCTTAATAACCCCAGCAGAGTCAAAAATACAAAAAACAAAAAAATAAATAAATAAATCAAAGGGTCAAAACGAAATACTTTTAAAATATAAAAATAATTTTAAAATTTTAAAAACGTTTACATGAATCAGTATAGTACTCTAACCAACATTCATTATGTACGATATTAAAGAAAGAAAAAACTCCCAATTTATGTAATATTTATAAATAAATAAAAATGTGTACTTGTTGCAGGTGAAATTGGCTGAGACTTGGCAGGTGCCTCTCCATTTGGTTGGTGGAGGACCAAATCCTGTGTCATTGAAACTCTCAGACTCTGGCCAAATTCCAGAATCAATCACTCCAATTATCACATCACTTTCAGTTGTTGCTCTCTCAACTTTCTGGGAAAACCCCATGAAATCCCATGATCTTGTTGTATGCATTTTTAACTTTCTGTTCGGAAACACCGAAATGACACCGCTCATCACTGAATTATTCAAAATAAGTAAATAACAAATGATAGTGAGGATTTTCTAGTGTATATATAAATATAAATATATAAATATAAATATATATATATATATATTTCCCATTTACTATTGTTCTAACTCAACGCTCATATGGATATAATGATTGAGATTTAATATTATATGGTTTTTTTTATTAAGTCTTAGACTTTCTCGTCATAAAAATACACGTATTAATTAAAAAAAGAAATGAAATGAAAGCTATATGTATATATATATCACCCACCAGCCATTTTTTTAGCTTCCTCTTCTGTCAACTTGACCACAAATCCATGGAAGCTCTTCCCGTAATTATAAAGTAGAGATTCCGGACCGACATTCCTGAATTCATTTCCAATTAAATAGTCAACATTTTAGAGTCAAGCTACTATAAAGTTTCGGTATATATATTTAGTTATTGGATCTACAAAAATCAAATATCAATTAAAAATTATTAAAAAGAAAAAAAAAAGAAAACAATCATCACTCATAAGTCATAATTACCCCTGGAACTATGCAAATTTTGATATTGATATAATAGTTAAATTAAACATTTTGATATATTTCAAAATTTGATGTTTTTAAACCTCATTACACAAATCAATAAGTTATACAATGAAAAAAATTGCTTACATATGCTTGTAAAATGTGTAAGGGGATATGCATTAACTACTATAATTAAAAACACTAAGTATTCTGTAATCCAAAATAATAATAATTATGTAATCCATATATAGATGGTATAAAAGATAATAAAAAAAAAATCACCAAATTTGTATTTCTAAATTATTTTTTCTTTTACTCTCCAAGTTGAGCTTAAAACCTTTTTTTTTTTACTTATTCCATGATGTTTGATTGAAACAGACACAATTTTTTTTAGAAAAAATATTACAATTTCTAAATGCACACCCACTACTGAACTATTTATACTCAGCTTTTTAAATTATTTAATATTTCTTTTCCCTTTATCAAATTACTTAAAGAGACATACCGTTATTATTATAAAAAAATCATGTACAAAGTAAAACTAATAAAACCCCAATTTCCTTGTTTCAAAACCCGAATGACATAGATTATTTCAAATCACTGAATGTTACTATTTTTGTTTATATTTTCTTTCAGATCTCGATCTCATTTTTTCTATGTTTAGTATTTATTCATTTTATTGTTTCACATGTTTGTTTTGTTTTTCTTTTTCAAATTCATGATCCATGTTTGCTATTTTTTTCCTCTCGGTTTATTTTCTTTCAGATCTTCCAAGCATACTATGATTTGTATCAATTCTTTTCTAGATTTTATTCCTGATTTTCCAAAGTTAGTATAATATTATTTACAAAAAAAAAAAAAAAAAAAACAACAACAACGAAATCGCACCAAGAATTGTAATTAAGAAAACCAAATATCTAACGAAACGAAACCACACCAAAACCTTAATTCAATCGCTAAAAAAAAATCATCAGACAATCAATATCACACTCACAATCTATCACCAGCAATCCAATCGACTACATGAAAAAAAATAAAAAATCGCATCTAATAAGGATGGTTTCACCATGAAATAAGAAGAAAAAACAAGTCCTACGAATGGATGTGAGAAAACTGTATATAAAGATTAGAGATGAAGTGTATTATTTATTTATTTATTTATTTATTTTTGAAAAAGATATGGGGTGTATTAAGTTTGAAAAATAAGCAAAAGGGTAATCCTGGAAATAAATCAAAAAAACTAATAAAAACGTTTTATTTTATATAATTAAATCAAAATTTAAAAAAGTGGGACATAAATAGTTGAGTAGTGGGGGTGCCAATATCATCACTCTTTCTAAATACATTACCAAATGTTTTTGTCTAAATGACTATTAAGAAAAAAAAAAGAAAGGTTTCTCAGAAAATATTGTCAAATGTATTCTTATATATAGTTTATATATATAATTTAATAAATGAACACCCCTGCATCCATGAGATTTATCTATTGTTTTGGAGTATACGTATGAGTGTATGACCAAGTATATATGACATGAAACATTGAAAAAAGAAAAGGTCAATATCTAGCTACTCTGAACTTTTAACTTCGATAAACCGAGACTAGGTTGTTTTTCAGGACCCGTTGAGATAGAGCACTATTTAACATAAATGAAATGTGAACCAACACTTGTGTTTTCATTTAGTAAAGTGAGATTCGAACTTCATCACTGATACAAATTAACTATCGACTTATCGTTGTCAAAGAATTAAATGTATATAACCTGCCAGCTGCTGCAACTTGTCGTAGCATGCTCATGTACAGGGCCGATGTGGAAAGTTGTCCCCTTGGTTTGCTTCCCATATAAACAATATAAGCCTGCAAATATATATATACACACAAATACAAGATAGTATCAAATATACACTAAATCAAGTTTGATACAATTAATATTGTTCCCGAAATTAATGTTAATGCTACTATACAGTTTCAATAACATCTATAGATAATAGATAGTAATAAATATATTTTCTTTGATTTCAATTCTATAGTAAAAACGAATTCCAACATGATTTAACTATAAAATGAGGATATAATACATCGATCAAGAACAAAAAACATAAAGTTCAAGGCAAGATCGAAAAAAATAAAACGATGGGAGAATTATATTTGCCTGTCGATTGTCTTGAGAAGCAATTTGACTGATAAACAGAGAGAATGTGAGAAGGAGAAGCCATGAGAGAAGATAAATTTTGCTTTCCATTTTTGTTAGAGACATTTTTCAGACAACTAGAGTAGAGACTAGAGAACGGTTTTTATATTAGATGGAATTTGAACAATTCATTATGCCAGCAGCCTCCCTTTTAGAATTTCTCAAAGTCATTTTTTTTTTCCTACTGTAATAAGTTATTTAATTTATGAAATATAATCTAAGGTTACGTTTGCTACGCGGGATAGAATTGAAACATTTTTAATAAATGAGATTGGATTGGATTAATTATAGTGTTTTCCGTGTTTGGTAAAATATGGGATTGGATTAAAAATATGACTATCTTATGTTTGGTATGTAATGGGATTGGATAAAAATCATATAATAATAAGTTGTTTTGAAAAAAATAAAAAATCAGATGAGAATCTTTCCCATTCTCTCTCTTCCCTGTCTCTTTCTCTTCCCCCTTTTTTTTCCTAGAAAAAACGAGTTTCTCATCATCAGAAAATCTTGACTGGGACGGTCCCGTACACGTGGCTATGGGACCGTCCCAGCCAAGATTTTCTCCACCTTTCATCCAACCGGAAAAAAAAATACACTACACACAATCCCACGATTCCACAATCCATATGAAATCTGAAAAACAAAAAAGCGCACGACACACAATCCCATAATCTCTATGAAATCTGGAGAAAAACAAAACACAGGAACACCACTCCATCAAAATATCAGTCTCTGCATCTGTACAAGTTCTTTACAAAAAGAAAAAATGCTCATCTTTGATCGCTTCATCCCTCTATCATCTGGATCTGCTATGGTGAGAGATCTTGCGGTGGTCGTCGATGGCGCAAGCAGTGAGAGGAGGCGGCGTTGTTGAAGAAATTGAATTCGGGATAAAATAATCCCATTGATTTGGAGCCAACCTTTTTCGGATGTGGTCTTTAGATCACTTGATTTGATTGAATTAATTTGGATTATGTTTGGGAAGTTGGAAAATATACGAAAAAGAAAGAAAAAAGAAAAATCAGCTGCACTCGTTTTCTTTGTTATTAAAAAAATAAAGTAAAGGATTGGGTCCCACCAAAAAAGTTTAAAAAAATTTAAAAGGCTGGGACAAAAATTGTCTCAGCATTTGAGACGGGATTATTTAGTCCCACTGCAGCAGGATTAGAGGTGGGCTCCACGGAATGAGTTGTCCAATCCGGAGTGTTCACCAAATGTGGGAAAAGGATTGGAAATAATCCAATCTCTTTCAATCCGGTGCAACAAACACACCCATTAGTATTAATATTAGGCTATCCAAAATATTTCTCCAAATAATTGTCGATATTTCAATGAGATTATGCGGTAAATAATGTGATTTGATAACTCACATGTTATATCATTTAAACAATTTAACATTACTCATAATATACTCTTTTCATAATTATTTTACAAGCCGAACACATTATTATTTTACTTTATATACCCAATATACAATAGTACTCCTTTGCAACAAGAGAAAGTGTTTAAAAGTTTAGACACTCCCTGATAAGTTAGTTTTGTTTTTCGTAAAATCAAATAGTAGTTATTTCTAAAGAAGATAAATTGACGTTGGTTCAGTAATAAGTCTCTTGCACCAACTTCAAAAAGATAAATTAATAAGTTAGAGTTGTGTCGTATTCCTCTTCTTGATTTCCTAAATTTATAATAATTTATAAAAAATTAAAAAAAAAGTGTTATTTTTGAAGAAATTAAAATGGACGGAGAGAAATAAAATTATTAATTATAAAGGATAATAGCTAGAAATTGTAATCCTCATCAACTAGAAATGTTTTTTATGCATCATGCATGATCAATGCAAATAGCAACCCAAAACTTTAATTAATGAAGTATAATGAGATGGCATAATATATGGACAATTTGATGGTGGTTGAAGTAGGAAAAAAAGATGGAATGAAAATTAGAAAAAGAATCCTTCAAAGAAATAAAATATTAGAAAAAGATAGTTCAAAATGATGGCAATGTGTATCAATAATTATATATTAATGTCGATGAAGAAAAGGTCTAATGAAGACTTAAATTAATAATAGGTACTTGGTCTTATAAAGCTAGCTTTTCAAATGAGAAATATTAAATATATAATTTGTGATATATATATATATATATATATAAATATATCACAGTCATGAGAAGATATAAATTTCAGTCATGAGAATATATAAATTCCAATTGTCTTACTTCTTCCTAGTTGTCCATAAGGACCATAACAAATCTTAGAACCTTCTTCTTCTTTTGTAAATCAAAAAGATGATGAATCAACTATAAAAATTGAAAATTCAAGTAAAAAAAATATAAAAAAACTATAAATTGAAAATTTATTTGCTTTGTTGATAAAAATTAAGGTTATATTACTACTTGAATATTTTGAAAACAATTCTCTCTAACATAGACATCTACACTTTTTTCTGTCCAAATGTTAAATCAATCTATTGTTAAATCAATACATTTAAGAGTGGTGCTATTTATACCACACTTTTTAAATTATTTAGTATTTTTTTTTTCTTATCAAATTATTTAAAAAGACATATAATTTTTATTAAAAAAATCATGCATAAAGTAAAACTAATAAAACCCCACTTTTCTTATTTCAAAACCCTAATGACATAGATTGTTTCTCATGTTTAGTATTTATTGATTTTATTGTTTCTTTTGTTTTTCTTTTCAAATTCCAGATCCATGTTTACTATTTTTTTTTCCGTTGATTTATTTTCTTTCAGATCTTCCGGACATTCTATGATTCGTATCAATTCTTTTGTAGATTTTATTCTGCATCTTTCAAAGTTAGTTTGATGTTAAAAAAAATAAATAAATAATAAAAAAAAAAACGACGACGAAATCACACCAAGAAAACCCAATCTCTGACGAAATGAAACCATACAAAAACCCTAACTCAATCGCTCAAAAAATCATTAGGCGATCAATATCATACTAACAATCTACCACTAACAATCCAATCGACTACAGAAGAAAAAAAAAATCACATCTAATAAGGATGGTTTCACTATGAAATAATAAGGAAAAACAATTCAAACAAGTTCTACGAATGGATGTTACTACATATAAAGATTAAAGATGAAGTATATTTTTACTTTTTGCTTTTTTGAAAAAGATATGAGATGTATTAAGTTTGAAAAATATGTAAAAGAGTAATCTTGAAAATAAATCAAAAAAATTAATAAAACAATTCAATTTTATATAATTAAATTAAAATTTTAAAAAGTTTAACATAAATAATTCAATAGTGAGGGTGTCAATAGCACCACTCTACATTTAATTGTACTTGTCACATATGCGTGAGAGACATACTACTTAATCAAGTTCATCTTATCAAATTAAATCTTTTTAAAAAAATTTTAAAATTCAAAGTTTTGACTTCAAAAAGAATATTCAAAGTTCGAAAAGATGTTTTAGACTTTTTCATTTTTTTTTATAACCGCAAAATTTATTAAACAACCCTGCATGGCCAAAACAGGAACAACGAACGCACTAAAGCGCAAAGAAACCCGAAAAACCAAACAAACCAAAGCAACAAAACGCAACAAAACAAACAACGAGCACCACACCAAACAACCAACAACACAAAAATTGTTGTCCTAAAACAGGCGAGACAACAATACAAAAACACAAAGCAGAAAAAACAGAGGCACCAGACAAGCAAGAAGCCACCCAGGAAAACAAGCCAAGCACTAAAACCTAGAGGAAACGAAGATCACCTGTAGGGAGCAAAACCGCTAAAGACTCCATTCCAAGGAATCATCCTCCATATTAGAGCCTCTCTTGGCAAACATGTATGCAAAGGAATTGGAACCCCTCGAGTTAAAGACTACTACCGAATTGGCCATATGGCTCAATTTGTTGCGGATGTCGTAGATAGTATCGACATGTTTGAAACTACCAAAGCCATCATTATTGATCCATGAAACCGCCACCTTGGAGTCGCTTACAAACATAATCTTTCTGTCAATGAGATCCTCTTTGTTGTAACACAAATCATAAGCCTTGTGGATGGCCATGATTTCTGCTGTAACGGTATCTTGATGACCCACATGCGAGGAAAAAAGGCAAATGACTTTCTCATTCGAATCACATAAAACGCCACATATACCAGCTGAACCCGGGGAGCCCCTCGCTGAACCATCCACATTGAATTTAAGTGTATTAAGAGCCGAAGGGATCCAATATTCCAACTTTGACTTTTTAGCCTTTTTAACCTCGCAGCAACATTCTGTTAAGTTGAGAAGAATATAGGTTAATGGCTCATTGGAACCCCTTCTGAAATGCTTAAACCACCAAGTCACTCTAAATTTCACCATATCCTTGCATTGATCCAGATTCTGAGCTTTGTTTTGAAAAACCATTAAATTTCTAGCTTTCCAAATGGTCCAAGCTACTGTATAAAACAAAGTCCACCAAGCTCTCCCAAACTTTAGAGCCGGACATAGACCATTCTAGCTCGAAAACCATTCGCTCAAGGTCGCATTTGGGCAACAAGTCACATTCCACCACATCATGCAACCTGTCCATAGGTTCCATAACCAAAAGCAAGAGAGAAATATGTGATCAATGGATTCAATATTCGCTTTGCAAAAACAACACTCCAAGTCAGATGTCGGATTGAAACCAAAATTAAAGAGCACCTCTTTCACCGAAATCCTTCCTCTTATAAGTTGCCAAGCAAACATTTCAATTGTTGGGGGACAAATCCCTTGCCAAACTAAGACATGAGAGTGAGCTTCAACCGTATCCGCCTTCTCAAGGCACATGCGAAACGATCCTACCAAGAACATCTCTTTTGAATCAAAAATCCAAGCATTGGAGTCCTGCATCGAAACTCTCACATTAACATGTTTTAGAAGCATATGAAGACTTCTCCATTGATCAAGTTCCCAGTCAAAAATAGGTCTTCTAAGAGTAATATCCCACCTCCAAATCCCATCAGTCCAATTGCCAAACTCCTTGGTTGTACCATTTTTGTTTGAAGCTAGAGCAAAAATCTTAGGGTAAGCTGATTTTAGAGCAACTCCATCATAGTTAATGTCCTTCTAAAAATTAGTTTTTTCAACATTTCCTAAAACCACCTTTAGCCCCTCCTTCAAAATGTTGGCAGTCCTAAAACCCTCTTCCAAAAGCCTGCAAATTGATTTGACAAAATAGGAAGACGATAAAGTACCTCTGAAATTCCATCGTAATCCCATATTTGGCACATAGAACACACTTCCAAAGAGTGTTATCTTTCACCCCAAATCTTCAAGTCCACTTTGCAAGGAAGTTGTCATTTTTATCCTTTATCCGACCAATCCCTAACCCCCCAAAATCCTTTCTTTTGCATAAAAGAGACCAATTAACCATATGCATTTTTCTTCTTTCCATTCTCATCCCCTCAAAATAAATTTCGTTAAAACCTCTCAATATCTTTAGCTATCCAAATGGGAATTTTGAAAACCGAAAGGAAGTAAGTAGGGATGCTTGCTAGAACTGCTTTAATTAACATTAATCTCCTACTTTTATTTAGAAACTTTTTGTTCCAAGGCTTCAAACGATTTTCAATCCGAGAGATCAAAGGTTTCCAAAAAGTTTTTGCACTTGGCCTAGCACCAAGAGGAAGGCCAAGGTAAGTTATGGGGAGACACTCTCTCTTACCCAAAAAGGCCTTCATCCACTGATCCTCTTCCCTTCTATTTTTGCCTATTCTCACCACACACAACTTATGGAAATTTATTCGAAGACCAGAGGCGACCTCAAGTCATCTAAGGATTCTCCTAGCATTGGCAATAAACTCCAATCTTGGTTGAAGGAAAATGATCGTATCATCTGCGAATTGAAGATGCGAAACTTGAACCTCATTTTTGCTAAAGACTACTCCTATCGTCAAGTCTTAAGCCTTAGCATTCTCAAAAACACTATGGAGTCCTTTAATTGCAATGTTAAAGAGAAACTGAGACAAAGGGTCACTTTAACGAAGCTCTCTCCCTAACCCTAATTGAGACATGGAACATCCATTAACCAAAACTGAAAAGGAAGGAGAGGAGATACAATTTTTCATCCATTGTCTCTATTTCCACCCAAAGCCCATACCTTCTAACATTGAATCCAAAAAAATATAAACTACACTATCATAAGCTTTTTCAAAATCTAGTTTTACAATAACCCCTCCTTCCTTCTCTTTCCTTCACTTATGAATTATCTCCTCCGCTATAACAGAGCCATCGATAATTTGCCTACCACCAACAAAAGCTATTTGAACCTCTCCAATAATTGAATCCATCACTTTTTTAACCGGTTAGCTAGCACCTTAACCAGTAACTTATACATTGAACCAATCAAGCTAATTGGTCTATAGTCCTTCATTGTTTCTAGCCTAGCACATTTTGGAATAAGTGCAATAAAGGTCTAGTTTATATCCTAACAATTGAACTATCCATATTAAATTCAAGCATGAATCTCATAAAATCCTCTTAGATCACCTTCCAATTTGCCTTAATAAAATTTAAATTCATCTCATCCAGACCCGATGCTTTGTTACCATCACAACTACACAATACATTTACACCTCCACTCTTGAAAACATATCTTCCAAAGACTTTGAGTCCACCATGGAAAGTTTCTTCAATTCCATGCCTTAAATCTTTGGTCTAACCCAATCTATTTTTGTAATGCTCCACAAAGAAATTTAAGACTCTCATTCTCACCTTTAGAGGCTTTAAAACTCTAACACCTCTCACCTCAATATCCCCAATATGGTTCTTACCCTCTTACCATTTGCAATGCAATGAAAAAATATATGATATTTTTGTCCCCCTCTTTGAGCCACCTCACCCTAGATTTTTGGAACCAACTTTGCTCTTATTTTCACAATAATGGTCATAGCCGAGACAACACCTCAACTCTCTTTTTTCTATTAACAGATGTCCTGCCCGCTTTAGAGGCCAACTCTTCAATCTCGGCTAACTTGACTTCTAAATCCTTTATTGACAGTGTCTTTCTTCCTTCCAATGAGCCATTTTTTAATACACGTAGCTTCTTTAATCTTCGAAGCCAGAGTATAACTCGCCGAGCCTTTTACCCTGCACCGTGTCCATCAAGCCAAAGCCTCCTTCCTCAAGACTTTATCATCCAACCAGACATTATAGAATCTAAAAGGACTATGTCCTCAATCATCTTTTGACTCTTCAATCATGATAACATTATGATCCGAGAGGCTCTGGCAACCCCCTTTGGATAATATTTGGAAACCATGATAACAAACATGAGGACACAAGAAATCTATCCAATCTTTCCTAAGAAGAATTTTCTTTAAAGTTAGTCAAAGTGAAGACAATCCCATGTATTGGT
Source organism: Acer negundo (assembly GCA_035582765.1). NCBI lineage: Eukaryota > Viridiplantae > Streptophyta > Magnoliopsida > Sapindales > Sapindaceae > Acer > Acer negundo. The sequence goes on from CM069242.1 coordinate 4,534,866, forward strand.
AAGTATATCACCTTTGCTTAATAGAGAAAGGCTTTGAAATTCCTAACAGATCCTATGATACACCCTCCCCCTTTACTCTCCTTAGGATTTAGAACTGTAATGAAATCTCCCCCTAAACACCACGGCATGGGAAAGGAATTTTGCGAGCTAACAATGAAGTCCCATAACTCCTTCTGTTCGCTTTCCACATTCACCGCACACACGTTGCAAAAAGCCATTTCTTTATTTTCTTTTAACATGACCCTTGCTAGAATAATACATCTCTTCGCCATTATGCAAGCCTTCACCTCAAATCGTTCCTCATTCCACAAGGTTATTAACCCACCAGCTCTACCTTTAGACTCTATGTCTATCCCTTTTGTTAGAAAGGATCCCCCAAGAGACTTTATCACCCATTTATCAAAGATAGGAAGTTTCGTTTCCTGAATTAAAAGCAACATGGGATCATGAAGTTTTACTAGACCTCTCACCATTCTTCTCTTTTCCTTTCTTCCCAAACTTCTAGTATTCCAAGACAAAACTAACATAAGCGAAACGACACCCTATCACCAGTAGGGATGACTATTAATCCTCGGGGACCCAAATCCACAAATTGAAATGGACCCTTCATCATCCCCATTTCCCCATTTACCCTATACATTTATGGAAATGAGGATAGGAATGGTGATAGGGGTAGGTGCCCCCATCCCCATTTCCCCCAAACTTTATTTATAATATATATATATTCTTAATATTTTTATTCTTTCTATTTTACTAAGTATACAATTTTCACTTAAACAGGAGAAATGGGGAAACGAGGAAGATAGGGGAACAGGGAAGCAGGAAAAAATAGGAAAAACGAGAAAAGGGGGGATGATGGAGGATTTGGAAAATAGGGATGGGGATAAGAGGACCTGCATCCGTCCTCATTTCCCCAATGGCCATCCCTAATCACCAGGCACACCATCCTTAGATATCAACCTGTCTGAACCTTTGCTGGTCCTCCAATTCTCTTGAAACAACATACTCCACCATCTTTTGTTGGCTATTCTTGTTTCAATAACCTTAGCTACCTCATCTTCTATACACCATCTTTCGTCGAGACTATCCGCATTTATCTCCTCATTAACCTTATCTATTCAAATCGTCATAGCCCCCAGCTCCAACACCTTTCTCAATGACTCTGGCAATTTTCACTTCTATGTTCTAAATTTTTATGACCAGAAGATTCTTAGTTTCCTTAGCCTATGAATTTCTGGTCTCCATGCTATGGCTTTTGGCTGTTTTACATATGTTGTCACCTCTTCCTGACTTAGAAAGAGAAAAAGAGCCTCTAATACTATATCACCCTACCTTTGCTAACTCGATAGGAATTTGAATCAAATCAGATTCATTGAGAATCTCATCTCCATCCATAAGACCTCTCAAATCTTTGAAGCTGTCATGAACCACCACTTTTTCTGCTTCTTGTTGTCCTCCTTCTGAATTCCATGATTCTATCCTCTCCATCAACACATCCGCTTACTCAAAGTTAGACACTCTGTTTTCCAGAACCATGATCCTTTCTTCTCCTAACTGATTTGCAATAGAGTTTGTTGGGTCAATGAAAATATCCCTCGATTGGGCTTGTTCGCTGCTTTTCTCTTCCTGATGGTTAGCCATCCCAAGGACAAGGACGTTTGCTAAAGGCCCAACAACATGAGCTCTATTTCAAGGTTCAGCTATTTCTTCAACTTGGATTGGGCTTCAGTCACTAAGTTCACTTGCCTGGGCTCACCTAACTGTAAGCACTCGTAATTTCTAAAAATCCTGGATAGCCCACTAGAATTGCTAGTATTTGAACATTAACCCCTCCACCTTGGAAAATCACAAACCCCCGCCCTATCTCTGTCTGAGCTAGATGAATTGGAGCTGAAGTCTATACACCTTGCTCCCTTCCTATCGAGGTACTTCTTTTTGTCCAAAATAAGTTTCCCAAATCCTTGAAAAAGAAACCTAGGTCTAACTCTTGGAACACACACCCATATCACGTTTTCTTTCTCAGCTAAGCTCTTCTCTACAAGACTCCCCTTTGAACCTACCTTTGTATGTTTAGAAAAGGAAAGTTGACTTTAAACCTTTGATTGTCACATATTGTTCTTCCTCTCCTATGATTACTTCTTAGCACAGACCCATCACCTTTTTGTGATAACTGACTTTTGTCTCCTTCCTTCCACATGTCATTGTCCTTTTTTTCTGGCTAAAATCTGGCCCTGAATTCATCTTTTTCCATGCAAGGCTTTCCTGATTTGCCTTTTCTAGAAATCGATTCAAACCATCATCGAAATCCTACAAATCCTCTTCTTCTTTCTCCTTCCTCAAACCTAGATGTTATTCAATCCAAGAGATGTCCTCTATTAAATTCTCATCCACTATATTTATGTTGGAGATATCGTTTCCAGACTTAACAACAATCGAGCTTAAGCAGGAATTATCATGAGGTATAAAAACCAAAATCCTACCTATGTCAATTCTTTGTTTGCTTAAAGTATCTGCATCAACCATTAGAGGTTCCCTTACCAAAGACCCCAGCTTCATGAAAAAAGACTTACTCCAGCATCTAAGATTAACCCCTATGCTAATCTTGCTTTAGAGATGCATGACGACCTCCATCCCTCCATAGAGGGAAAACAATCCTCCTAGAAGAATCTATTGTTTAAAAAGCCTTCTTTTTTCTGTTACAGAATCAAAACACCATAAGATATTTTTTATCCCCAACATAGGAGGTCTTAAAGGAAAAACCTCTTTGTTGAAGCCTTCCGTTTACGCTATTGACGCTCAAAAAATCCTTTAGCGTGCTCACAACATATTTTGCAAGCCAGTCTTCTTCACTTTTCTTCGCCTTTCAATGCACAAGAACCACCTTCTCCCAGCCTCTTTCTTCTCTACTCCAGAACTTCTTCTTGCATTCCCTTCGACTGCCTCCACAAACGAGCGTTTGTGTTGAGGGTGATTTTGCTGAGAATCTTCTTCTTCACCTACACCCCGGTGAAAATATCCCCTTGAATCCTTCGCCCTAATGAAATCCTTGCTACCTGTCCCTTTGTCTTCCCTCTCCAGCATCTGATTCCTCCGGCTATTCTAGCCAAAAGTTGCCACTTTTGCCCTTATCGTCCACCTATAGACATGCATACCATTCACCATTCCTGCCACCTTTGAAGCTTCTTCAACAGTAGCAAACCTAATAAACACATATTTGCACCTTCTCACGCTTTCCTTTGGAGATAGATAATCATCTCTAACTTTCCCAAAGGGTTTAAAGATCCCCCATAGTCTCATCGTATCCACCTAAGAGTTCAAATTTTCCACATATATTGATAACGGTCCAGCTCTAAAATCCTTTCTAAAATCATGATATATCTTGATGACCAAACCTCCCTATCCTGCTTCCATGAAAATCAGTCTCTCTCTCACTAAGGTTCCCTCTCTCTCTAGCCATTTTTTTGACTATTATATGTAAGTTTTGTAGTCTTTTTAGACTTTTTCATTGGTAGTTAACAACTTAATATTCTCAAAACCTGTATTTTTTTGTAAACATTCTTGAAACTTTTGATTCTTTAGATTTCGTATATATAAAATTTGAATTTTGAACATTGTTTTTTTTTTTTTTAAAGGGAAAAAAATAACAGCAGAAACCAAACACACTAGCTAGGGGAATCACCCTGCACAACCATCTCCATGCAAGGAGGAACACATTCCAACCAAAAATAGTCTTCATCAATGGACACAACCATTTTCGCAAGACCATGAGCAACTAAATTAGCAATCCTAGGAATAAAAATAATCGGGAGAATCAAATGGGAAGCCATCAGCTTCAGGATGTCGCCAATAACAATCCCGACATCAGCATTAAGAGAACACCCCGAATTAATCAAATTAATCACATTTAAGGCATCTGACTCAACCACAAAAGGACCAAAACCAGACTGCACCGCAAACTGGATGCCTCGAAGAATAGCCAAGGCCTCAGCAATCAGGGGAGAGAAGGAAGCTTCCATAAATTGAGCACTAGAACCCATTACCAACCCTAACTCATTGCACACCATAATACCAGTACCAACCTTTCTTTGACCAATAGGGACAACTGCATCCGTATTAATCTTAAGAAACCCCAATTCAGGAGCCTTCCACTTTAGACAGACCTGATGACCGCCCACACACTGCTGACTGCAACAGGAAACAGAGGAGAACTCAGCCTGGCAATCAATGGCCAAGGAGAAGCAGCTGTCAATCTCGATAGGAGCCAAAGAATGGACCAGCTGATTACGATGAAACCAGATCCTCCACAAAAGAACACACAAGATCTCAACCTCACTCTTATGAAGCGACCTGATACAGGAAGAAAAGAAAGCCAGGAAGCAAGGTGACTCAAAAAGAGGACCCTTTTTCATGAAGAGGACTGTCGAACGAATAGATTTCAGAACAGGGCATCCCTAAAGAACATGTAACGTAGTTTCCGGAGACCGATGACATTTTGGGCACAAAACATCCACATGAATTTTTTAGACATCTAGGTTCACATAAGAAGGAATCCATTGATTACAGGCATGCCAAACAAACACCTTGATCTTCGACAAAATTTGAAGCTTCCAAATGGCCTTCCACCAAAACAAAGAGTCTCTCGGATCAGAGGAGCTAGGGCCAGCCACCAGTGACCTACCAACCCGGTACCCACTTTTAACAAAATAGTTCCCATTTTTATCAAAGTGCCAGAGAAGAGAGTCTTCCTGAGAGGAAGAACTAGTAGGAATGGACAAAATCAAATCAACATCCTCCTAAAAAAAAAGAATCATTGATAAGAGGGACATGCCACCTTCCACAAGGCAGTTTAAGCTGACTTATAGTGTCTGAAGCTGAGAAAATAAGAAAAGAGAAAAGAGTAAAAGAGCTAGGTCTCGAAATCCACATATTGCCATAAATACAAACTGAAGACCCATCCCCAATCCGTCATCTAGACCCGACCAAAATTATGTTACGACCCCACAGCAAACTCTTCCAAATAAAAGAACCGCTTGCATTGTGTTCTGCTTCTAGGAAAGAAGAATCAAGGAAATATCTAGCCTTAAGAACCCTACAGACCAGAGCATTAGGATATTTGAGCAGCCTCCAACCTTGCTTAGCAATTAGAGCCTGATTAAACAACCTCAAGTCACGAAACCTCATCCCCCCTTCCTCTTCCCAGCACAAAGTTTAGCCCATAAACACCAATGGATTTTACGATCAGTATCCGTACTCTCCCACCAGAACCAAGCACATAACCTATGAAGATCATAAATAAGGCCTTTTGGCAATTGGAAGAGACTCATAACATAAGTCGAAATCGCTTGAATAATTACCCGAATCAGAATCTCTTTACCGCCAACCGATAAAATCTTACTCCTCCACCCTTTGATTTTGTTCCAAATCCGATCCTTAATATTCCAAAAAAGCTGATGCTTGTTCCTCCTGGTTATGCTAGGGAGCCCCAAATAGTGTTCATGACACCGAACAAGATTGACACTGATAATGTCTGCCAACCTTAAGCCCTCAGCACGACCAACTGAATTACTCATACAAACAGCAGATTTATCAAAGTTAATGACCTGTCCCGAGGCCACCGCATAATTAACCAGGATCAACTTAATAGTAAGGCAATATGAAATTGTAGCATTGGAAAAAATTAAGCTATCATCGGTGAAAAACAGATGCGAGATACTGGGACTCGACAAATTGCATTTAAATCTTGACATGGCATTTCTTTGTACAGCCGATCCAATGGCACAAGAAAGACCCTCAGCTTAGATGATAAAAAAAAAAAAAAAAAAAAATAGATAAGGTGACAATGGGTCCCCCTGTCGGAGTCCTCTCGAGGGCTTTAACCTTTCAGACACCTCCCTATTAATCAGAAACGAGAAAGAAACCGAGGTGATACACCTCATCACTTTATCCACCCAAAAGTTAGAAAAACCCAACCTCCTCATGATACTAGCAAGGAAACACCATTCAACCCCATCATAAGCTTTTGACATGTCTAGTTTCAGAGCCATTGCTCCAATCTTCCACTTCTTTGTCTTAATGGTATGAAGACACTCAAACTCAATCATTGCATTATCTGTAATTAAACGACCAGGAATCAAAGCGCTTTGAGATTCGAAAATAACTTCACCGAGTACCAGACGAAGGCGGTTCGCTAAAGCTTTAACAACTATCATATAAGCAAAATTACACAAGCTAATCGGCCAATACTCAGCAACCCTTACTGTCCTTTTAACTTTCAGAATAAGAACAACAAGGGTGTCATTAATAGCCTCCAAGGACCCCCTATCATTTAGGCAGTTCAAGCAAGCCTTGGAAACTCCATCCTCAACAGTAGACCAGAATTTTTGAAAGAAAAGCCTCAGAAATCCGTCCGGTCCCGGGGTCTTTGAAGGAGAATTGTCAAAAGCCACCACACGGACCTCATCCGAAGTAAACATTCTGTCAAGGAGAGAACTACTCCTACTACTCAACTGTTGTTGAACACAATCCAAAATACTATCCATACAATCTACTGATGGCTGGACTGAAGTAAAAATGTCATCAAAATAACTTACCACCATATTTTCAAGATCTTGCTTATCTACATGCTAAACCCTCACATAATCAAAGAGGCCCTGAATTTCATTCCGCACTCTTCTCGATGAAGCTTTCATGTGGAAGTATTTGGTATTACTGTCTCATCCCTTTAACCACTCCACACAAGACCTCTGCTTCCAATACAACTCTTCACAGTCTAACAGCTTATCCAGATGCTGCTCAATCTCATTAATAATCTTCTAGGACCCATCACGAATATTACCTGTGGCTATCTGCAGTTCCATCCACTTCTTCCCGATATCCTCTCTAAGAGATCACCTGTTCTTAGCATTCTAACCTATCAGCCGAGCAGAACACCTCTGTGTCATGCTAGCCACCTCCATCATATTTCCCATCCTATTCTAATTACCCCACCCATCAGCAATCACCTTTAGGCAATCTTGTTTGTCCGTCCAACACTCCTCAAAATGAAAGCGACCCTTTTTCCTACTATTTCCCCCCTGCTGCGATGTCCCCTTAAGCCGATATATCAACCAACAAAGGCCGATGGTCAGAGTGCCAGTTTTCCAAGTGAGGCACTGTAGCTCTATCAAACATTTGCTTCCAATCATAACAGCACACACCATTATCTAGCCTTTCCTGAATCAACTCATTACCACTCCGTTTATTACACCAAGTGAAATTAGGGCCCAAGTAACCCACATCCTCCAACCCACAACAATCAAGCACATCTCTAAAGTCGTCCATTAACCTTAGCGCCCGCCAGTTACCCCCATATATCTCACTATAAGACAAGATTTCTCCTACACAAAACCAAATTGAAATCTCCTACACAAAACCAAAAGAGATTAGCCATACCGTGAAGTTGTCGGAGAAGAGTCCAAGCATGATGCCATTAGGATTGCTCAAGGTGACCATAAAAACTAGTAAAGCGCCAATCCTTCTTACCACCATTAATCACCCTAACATCAATGTGAAAACGGGAGAAGTACAAAAGAGAGATATCCACTCTATCTGACCAAAGAAAACACAGTCCCCTGCTGCGACCATCACGATCCACTACCAATTTCCCATGAAAACCTAACCTTACTCGAAGACTTTCCATAAACCGATGATCCACCTTCGTCTCCAAAAGGAAGACCATATCTGAAGAGTGATCCTGTTTCAGCTTGAGCAGAACCTGGAATGCTCGATTACTCCTCAGTCCTCGGGCATTCCAACTTAGAAGTTTCATTGTTCCTGGTCGGTTGGATAAAACTGACCTGCCGATATCTCGGAAGCTTCCCTATCATTAGAGACATCCTTCGTTTTTTTAAGAATACAACCAACACAATCATCCAACTTCTCACTCTGCCTCTTCCCCAAGAACAAAACCCCACTTGCTTGTTGCTTATACTAGTGAGAAATCCTAGCTGGCCTCTTCCAGTTCCCAAACGCAGAAGACTAAGATTGGTTTAAGGTGATTATAGCTTGAGAAGGGCTCGGGTTCTGATTTGTGGAGACAAAATCTCTAACTATCCCATTTATATTAACCTGACCAACATCCTTCACTTGGGCCAGCATAGGGTTAATCCCAATATTCTCATTCATCTCCGAGTGGGCTTGGAATTCTTTATTTGGCCTAGGGCCCATGTTCTCACAACCAATGCCCAATTTCACAGGCCCCTGCTTATCCCTACTAGACCCCGCTCATTAAGGCCTCCTCCTCCCAGACCCAAATACAAATCCTTCTTAGTCCATAAATTCCTCGCTTCCCCAATACTTTCTTGATTCCCCTGCCCGCATTTGAAAACAATTCCACCTTGTCATTATGGAAATCATCTCCTATTCCTTTGGAACTCAAATCCCAAGATAATCTCCCTTTAAAAGCGATTCCTGAATTATCGAAACTTTGCACAGACTCCTTTCCTTTTCCATTACAATTACTATCAATCCCTATTTTATAGGGTTGACTTCCATTACTTGCATTCCCAGCTCTGGCCTGACGGTCTCCACCAACCATCCTTGACAGCTGCACCTTCTCGTCGCCTCCGTTTTTTTAGAGAAGGTTGTCACCGCCAATTTCCTTAATCAACACATCGGTCTCCCATTCTCCCCCATGGCACGGTTTTCCTAACCAGGATAGGGGCTTTCAACACTCCTTATGATCTACACTCCCTGTTCCAACAGAATGATCCAGGCAATCCAAGAGAACATGTCACAAAAGCCCACAATGGAAGCAGAATTCAGGCAGCCTCTCATATTGAAGAGGCATAACAGTTTCCTCCCCATCTCCAAGGACATCAATGTGAAGACATCTACGGAGAGGCTTGCCAATATCTATATCCACTCTCACTCGGAGGAACTTTCCCATGCATACACCCGAACCTCCACCTTCAACTTATTTAACCTTCCCAATAATGTCTCCTAAAAATCTCCCAATCTTGCTAGTCATACACATCAAAGGGACATTCTGTATTTGCACCCAAAAGTCAGCTCTATTAAACTTCATCTTAGTAATATCCCCTTTCCCTTCCGGTTCCTCCAACACTAGGAGCCCGTCATCAAAACTCCATGGCCCCCTTTTCAAAACTTCGTCCTTATCGTCCCTGCAAGAAAAATGAAAAGCAACAGTGTTCTGTGATATCCCTTCGACCTCCAGCTCCTTCCTAATCCGCCATATCCTCGAAATAATTGCTTTAAACGCCTCTCCATTAACTTGTTTCCTAATCAAAATCTTGCCAACTAAACTTTAGGACATAAGGTGAGCCCCCGCCTGTCGTAAATCTGCTTTAAGACTTCTCATCGGTCCTTCTTTCTCTTTAAGAGACGGTGATTCACACATCTTTGCTATCTCTCCCGTAGACATCACACCTAACTCTTCTGTTGAAAAGAAAAAATCAAGCTTCGAAAACCCCCGGATGAAAACACTTGAAACTTTTACACTAGGGTTTCAGAAAAGACTTTAGAAAAAAAAAAATTGTTTTGCCTCATCTTAAGTGCATCCATGTCTTGATATTTTGAACATTGTTTTTATATGGGTTAGTCGAGATAATTAAAAAAAAAAAAAAAAAATTGTGTATGATCTCCATTGCAGATGATCAATTCTTCTTCGATCCTTCTTTACATGTAAACTGTAAAGTAGTTGAAACTCTTTAATTCATATAAATAACTAATTTAGGAATCAACGCTCTTCCAATAATCGATCGGGTCGAGACTTATTAATTATTATTATTATATTATCACATATACATTTTGTTTCATAATTAATAGAGAATTAATGAAAACAATTTTTTTTTGGAAAGCGAGAATGAAAAACATTCCTTAACAGATAATGTGACTATTTTTTCTTTAGGTTGATATCGGAGACGATTTAGGATTTTGTCGAAATTAATGTGTCAAAATTAAACATTACAGATGTGATATGGATGATTTTAGGTCTCGAAATATGGGAGAGTTGTATGATTATTAAAAAATTTATATGAAGAAGCATACTACATATATGTGATATTTACTAATTCTAGTATATAGTTTTTCTATTTTCAGTTCGTTCTGACAATAAATATAGCAGGACAAAAAATGTGAACCATAGATTATGGAGAAGTTTTGACAAGTGTATACACTTTAAGTCAAAGTATGTAAATCTAATGGTTCAAATTCTTCGTCCTAATATATTTATTGTCAGGACGAACTGACAATAGAAAATCTATATATATATATATATATATATTATTTTTTTCAAAATAAAAATAAAAATAGAATGCCGGCAGTTCGACACAAAATAAATTGCACCACTCTCGCACTAAATAATATAATTGTACATGTTTTGATTACAGTATTACGTAAATTTAAGGTTTTTTGGGGAAATTGCATCACGCTTGCACTAAATAATATGATTGTTCGTGTGTTGATTACAATATTACATAAATTCATGATTTTTTGGAGAGGGCGAGGTGTGAGAGGTTTTATTACCGGACCAACCTCTAAGAGATGATGTGCATATAATCAACCAATTAAATACATTTGGATTATGTAACCATACAACTTATTTAAAATAATAATACTAAACATCCCACCTAAATCCCAACTTTTTAACCCAACATATGTCGCATGTAAGGTGTCAAATTGTGAGTGGATACACATTGATGATGCTTTATATCTCACTTATACATGTATCCACTCACCATTTAACATTTCAAATGTCATATGTGTTGGGATAAAAGAAAAAAATGTAGGATTTTAGATAGGATGCGTAACATTACTGTATTTAAAAACTATAGAGATTTTTTCGTTTTGTTTTTAAAATTTTTTTCACTATTTTCTTCCACAATATTTTTTTTATCACTATTAGATATCAATCAATTTAATCGAAATTAAGTCATGCGCACCGTTGGAGTTTCCATAAATATCCTACCCAACTAATAATTTTTCAAATTCTACATCTAACTAAAAACAAGATAATTGTTTTTTTTTTTTTTTTTTTTTTTTTTTTTTTTGACAAAGATAACTGTTTTTTCTATTTTCAAAATTTAAACCAAAAATAAAAATAAAAATAGTAATTGTTTTTTTGAAAACACACCGATTTTGGCTCGTTACATTCCCACATGAAAAGCCGTTTTAAATGCTTCTCCTCTCCTTCGGTTACTGTGATTTTTCTCTAGGGTTGCCTGATCTCTCTCTCTCCAATTCTCTCTTCAATCAACATTTTTTCCCATTCAATCTTCTCTTTTCATGGTTAGTTGATCATTCTCTCTCTTGTTTTTCTTCTCTTACTTGCATGTTTGCTTCTCCTGGAAGAAAGAAAAAATAACCTGACAGAATATAAAGAAAGAAAAAGAAAAAACATACATGCATTCATTTTATTGGAAGCACTTTTATTATGATGTTTCTAATTGATGGATGATGTTGATTGTTATTGGATTTGATAGGTTTATTAAGATTATTATCATGGCTTACAAAGTTGATCACGAGTACGATTATCTCTTCAAGATTGTTTTGATTGGAGATTCTGGTGTCGGAAAATCCAACATTCTTTCCAGGTTTACCAGAAATGAATTCTGCTTGGAATCCAAGTCCACCATTGGTGTTGAATTCGCTACAAGGACTCTTCAGGTTTGTTTTTCTGTTTGTTTTTTGGGGGCCTAATGGTTACTAACATGGTATTTCATTCGAGTTTGAGTCGCCACCCTCAAGGGGTGTTATCGTATCAAATCTCATGTCTTAAATTGATTTTTTCGTGGGTTCAATTTCATAAATAGACTTGGAAGTTGCTGATTTTGCCTATATTTTGTATGGTAGATTTTTCTTTCAACAGGGTTTTGACTGATTGTAGATGAAAACAATGCAAGGAAAAATAATTAGTGCCATTTTAGATGTTAATTTGATTTTTAATTTGATTATTTTTCTGGATTTTTGATGATCCAATAATTGTTGCTTGAATTGGCTTGAATGATGAACTCTGTTTTGCTCTGTAGTATGAACTCACAGGAAATGTGTTTCAGGATAGTTTCCAAATTGTACCAGTTTTGTGAAAACCTGAAGATTGAAATCTGTCTTCCAGGCAGCATAATTTTCAGGTATTTTTGTTGATTGATTGAACCTGGTTGTTGTTTTTTGATACAGGTAGAAGGGAAGACAGTGAAGGCACAGATATGGGACACGGCAGGGCAGGAGCGATACAGAGCAATCACCAGTGCATACTACAGAGGAGCTGTTGGCGCGCTTCTTGTTTACGACATAACCAAAAGGCAAACGTTCGACAATGTCCAGAGGTGGCTACGCGAGCTGAGAGACCACGCTGACTCAAACATAGTCATCATGATGGCCGGAAACAAATCTGATCTGAACCATCTGAGGGCGGTGTCAGCCGAAGACGCTCAAAGCTTAGCAGAAAGAGAAGGCCTCTCGTTCCTCGAGACCTCGGCATTGGAAGCATTAAATGTTGAGAAGGCGTTTCAGACAATTTTGCTTGACATCTATCACATTATTAGCAAGAAAGCATTGGCTGCACAGGAAGCAGCTTCATCAACTGGCCTCCCACAAGGCACTACCATAAACGTCGCAAATCTGTCGGATAATATGAACAAGAAAACCTGTTGTTCTAACAATTAGGAGGCAGCAAAGGTAAAATTTCCTCTGTATACAAAAGCAAGAGCCGCAATTTTGTTCAATTGGGACAGATAAATCAATCACTTGAAGAAATACTTTATTTTTGTCACACATTATATTAATTATTCCTCCAAACTGCTTGTTCAAATGCAGCCGGTTTTCTAGATCAAAAGAAACATTGTTTAACACGAATACGAAGGCGTTAATAGACTCATATCTTGTGATTTTTTTAGGCGGGGAAATTAATCCACTTGCAATAAATTTTTTTCATTGATCTTTTTGAGACTGGAATCTGATATATGTTTTGTGTTTATTATAGAGCTGAGTTGATTTCTGTATGATTTTTACAACTCTGCTTCCACTAAAAATCCAAACAGGAACTATCTGATTCGTGTTTGTTTTGAACTCATAGGTCGCGTCAATTGCCCTTCCTATATATGACGTTCAGTCATTTTACATATCATCTACCACATTATCTTATGATTTATATGGTGGTTCCAACTCACATGCCACATTATGTGTGTATAACATCCTAACATTATTCAATCAATTATTTGAACTTAAAAAGTTTATTCTTGTGCCAACACTCTTCCTTGTTAGCTTTCATATATATTCATTACAGGAGCATCTAATTCACATGAAATGGCAAGTCATATAATCTCTTTGTCCCAAATAACGTCTGCTTGTATGAAGATATTTAAACTTTTACTCTGATTCTCAAATGATTTGATATGTATAGCTAACTTGTAACTAATCTTATGATTTACAAGTCATTTCAAGTGAAAATAAGAAATAAAATCTTGTACAGGTCGTAATATCATAAAGGGTAAATTTAGTGTTAAAGAACATCCAATTCTTAAAGATTTATTCTAACAATCTGAGATGATTCCAATCATATTTAATTTATTCGGTGTCTGAGATGATTCCATATTCTTTATCAGTGTCTAGCCAAAACATATTATATTAAGGTAATATATATATATATATATATATATATATATATAGTGGCATCCACGGTCCACCATTAAGAATCACATACATTGTTGTGCCAATTTATTAGTATAATTTATCTCTTTGAATTATGATTTTACAAAAATTATCAGGGATGAACCGTATGACGAGATGAAGTTGGTCCGGTGGTAAAACCTCTTAGACCTGCACCACGAGGTTGCGGGTTCAAGTCCCCCAACTCCCAAAAAACCCTCTGAATTTATGTAATGGTGTAATAACTTCAACAAAAAAAAAACAAAAAAAAAAAAATTCAGGGATGAGCCGTATGTTTTTACACTGTTGTCAATCAGGATTCCTCACCTGATCAGTTCAGTATAATTATAATGAGCAATATATATAATGTACTGTGTTTTAAGAACTCTCAAGTACACAAGCTAGATTCTATCTAAATCTCTTCTGCTTTTCTTTTTATAACTTCGAATATATGCTATCACAATGGAACTTTAATTATAATAAAATAGATGAAGGGAATAAATCTTTCCTTAATTTATTTTATTAACACTTAACAGCATGCATGTGTTGGCAAAACGGGATGCTTCATTCATTTTCATATAATTAATTTGACTGCAATAATCTATACATACATATCCATGGAAAATGGATTCTTGGAAGTCTATTTGCTTCTCAACCTCCCATTTGCTTTTTACTACATTGCAGAGGAATATTATTCTGAAGGCAAATCCAATAATGAAAAGAAACAAGCAACTTTAATTCTTGAGATAATTTTACTATATCAATCAAATTCATTCTCTGCTGAACTGATTTTTGTCATGTCCTATATAGATTTGTTGATATGTGTAATCAATGTCTGTCATTTATTTATTTTATTTATTTCATTTTCATTATTTTTAAATACATATTCTTATTATCAAATGTTTTAGATCAGTAAAGATATCAGCATAGCAGAGAATCCTAATCCATCAATTAAACAACCTGATGCATGAGATATTGTTGAAGATTTTCTTGAAGACTTTTTATTTTAAAAATAATTTTATAATTGATATCTATTATTATGTTTATTTTTATTGTATATTTAATTAGATGGTTAATTATTTTATGATTTGATTTTTATTAAATCAAATCTTATTTCCTAAAGGTTTTTAATGTTTTAAGATTCTTTTGACTTTTTTTTAGGAGATTTGATATCTTTTTCATTTGGGATTCTTTCCTATTTTATTAGGATTTTTGTTTAGATTTCTTTCTTATTTAGAATTCTAGGACAAACAGAATCCTTACCATTTAAGTAGCTTGTATTAGGTTTTAAGAATCTGTTGTTAAATTAATAAAAATTAAAGAGTTTTCTCTTCTATTGTCCATTTTCAGTACCTTGAGCGGGTCAATGAATTTGAAGCCTATTAATAGTAGGGTTCATTTCTGGTATTCGTGAGCGAATCAACGGATTCGAATCAACAGAAGCCCTGTCGGAGTAAATATTTCACAGTCATGGAAGAAGAGCAATTGTAAACAAGATTTTCAATCATTTCAGGAATTTTGGATTGATCTGCAGCCATGAATACTTTAAGAGTTCTCTACTTTAAAGTACGAATCTTTTTGATTAAAAGTTATGCAATGCTAGAAAAATCAGTCAAAACTTCAATCTCTTCTTTTCTTCTAAAGAGGCAACAGTTTGTGCTTATAATTATAATTATTTAATTTGAATCCCTTTCTACAACACACAACATTTGAAAAGTAAAACAATAAAAAGTGAAAGTTAAAGGCTATGGAGATTAGTAGTGAAGTATCAGAATCATGTACCTCATGCATTATTTCTTAATTAATTGATTATTTAAACTGATCATCATTTATCATTTTATTCATTTGATTAGTTACATAGATCATGCTAATTATTAATCTTTTACTATTTTTTAATTATAAACATTTGCAAAGTGATTCTTAGATATATAATCTAATTCACTTTAATTTATATCAATTATTTTGAGAAACATATGAATAGACCATGAATATATATATACACATAAATGTTTAAGTCAGTGCGCACTGATATAACTTCAAGTGCATTAGATGTGAACCGTTAGATTTACATAATTTGACTGTGTATACACTTATCAAAGTTTCTCTATAATCAGTGATTCACATACATTGGCGCAGTTACATCAGTGCGCACTGATATGAATAGGACCGTATATATATATATATTTATTATTCGTCCTGATATATTTTATATCAGGACGAATTAATGATAGAAAAACTGTATAAATATATATATATATATAAGGAATAATTTTGATATTTTAGATGGAGTAAGGAGTAAACAATATAACTTTTAAATTTTTTAGGCTGCGTATCTAGAAAATGTTTTTGGATGGCTCGAAATTAGACCTGACAAGGTTCCGGTTCGAACCATGGAACCGAAACCAAAACCAGTTTTTCGGTTCCGGTTCAGGAGCCGAAACCGAAACCTAAACTGGGGGAGGCCGATTCTGGTTCCAAGGTTTTTGGAACCGACCGGTTCGAATCGGACTGGAACCAGCGATTCCGATTCGAACCGACGGTTCTAGGTTTTTTTTTTTTTTTTTTTTAAATTTTAAATTCATTAAAAAAAAATATCACTTTAATAATAAAAATAAAATATTTAAAAGATAAATGACATTGAAGAGTATTGAACCATGGTCCATAACCCTTGTCTAGGTAAGTAATATTTTCCTTCCATTCTCCTCCTTTTTATATATGTTGGGAATCTCTTCATTATTCTTATTTATCCAATGTGGGATGTGGGATTGAATACAACTATGGATAACCCCATACCACTTTTATTCTTCTAGTTCCTCTTTACTTATTGCACAACTGACAACTGCTTCTCAACATTCAATATTTTATTTTTTCATGGTAAATTAGTATTTGATTTGATTTATCATTTAAACATAAAGATCTTAAAAGAGAATAGCTAATTGTTCCTTTTAAGCTCTTATACAAATGCTCCGCCTTGAAACAATTTGCACGAAAATTAGTTATATTCTTAACGCTGCTGCTGTGTTGCACAATTTGTCAACGTTTGAGGATTCAAAATTACACTCACTGCAATCTAAAGAGTCACCTTCATGACTTTCAAAAAAAAAAAAAAAAAAGAGTCACCTTCATGAATTCTTTATCAATATTATTCTCTTATAATTTTGTTAACCAAATTAATACTATATAAAAAGGAAATGCCTTTTTAACATTTCCTTTCGAATCAAAGGGTATACTGTGCAGTATAACTAAGGTGCACAACAACACATTGAAAGAGATTAACAATAATCACAATCAAGACATAACAACAACCCACTTCTCATTTGTCAACTACATTAGAGAAGACAAATCTGAAAAACAGATACATACATGATCATTAAACAAAAACGAAGCATGAAAACATGTACCTAATCATCATTTATATTAAAACTCTTTTTAAAATTTTAACACACTGTTCTTCACAAGACAAACACAAGAGTTGGAGCCTAGTACATAATCTGGGGTTGCTCAACCTTGACCTCCCTATCAAAATCCCCTTCAAAGATGCTAAATAAATTAATACATCCCACATTGGATAAATAAGAAGTGAATGAGATGTCTAACCTATATAAAAAGGAGGATACGGGAATGGAAAATATAATTACTTGGACAAGGGTTATGGGCTATGGCCCAATACTCTACATTGTCTTTTCTAACATTTTATTTTTTTAAAAAATAAAATGTAATATTTTGTAAAAAGAAAAAAAAAAAAAAAAAAAAAAAAAAATCCCGGTGCATAACCGCCGGTTCCTCCGGAACCGAAACCGGCGGTTCTAGAATTGGAACCGAAACTGGCCTATGCTAGTTTCGGTTCCACCTAACAGCTGAACTGAAACTGTGTCAGGTCTACCCGAAATTCATAGGTGTAGTAGATAGACGTAGACCCCGGCCAACACATGCGAAACCAACTTCATCAAATAAATAAATTTTAACTATATTAAAAATAAAAATAAAAATTGGTTCAAGCGTCAACATTTTTTTTTTTTTTTTGTATCGAGGATCTCGGACTTCGTCTAAAAACCTATCAATCTGTCCTCCCCAACTGCGTGACTCGCCGTGGCCTGTATGTTGGATCGTGGAGTAAGACAAATAGGAAACCTCAGCCCACACCCCTTGCCCCACAAGAATGCAAGCGGTTAAATCAGAACTCAACATGTCTTTGTCACCTGTCGCGAACATGAAACTAGTGAGGCTATTTTGAAAAAAAAAAATTTAAATTTAAACGGTCAAATGTAAGTAACCAAAATATTTTAGTTAACTCAACCTATATTTGTTTTTTAAAAAAATGTATGTCAAAAAATAAATTATGGGTTTCTATGAGGGGTAAAGTAAAAAATATTTGTTTCCAAGTGCCAATATAATGAAAAAAATATTTATAAGGACCAAAGTAAAATTTTATAAAATTGAATGCTCTATATAATTTTAAAAATATTTTTTATTTATTTTTAGGGACTGACCGGGTTATGGCCACCCCTAATCCCACCGCAGCTTCACACATCACACGTGACGAGATTTCTCACATACAAACCCGTATATAATAGTTTTCTTTTTGATACGAATAATGTAATTAAGTATAATTTATAACATCATCTTTATGTAATGGACAATAATTGGGTACTGAGTATTGATTGGTTAATACCCAAGGTACTGACCAACCAATGAGATTTTATCATGTGGTCCATTTGTGAAAAATGTAAGGAAATAAATGTAAGAAGTTAAAATAAAAAAAATCACATGGCAACACCCATTAGTAGGGTTAATACCTTACGTACTGATCAATCAATACCCAAGCAATTTCCTTATGTAATATTTGTAAGAAGTGACGTAACATTTGTAAACTAATGTATTCCCATATGCATGTTGATTTAGACCGAACACTTCACGAGTAAACTGTGGACACAAAAGTTGATAGTAACCTAACATGTCCCATCGGAGTATCGGACCGATACTAACAAAGACATCTTAGCTAGTTGAAAATGTTAAAAAATAAAAATTCATCATAGTCTTCTTTCATGCAATTATGACCCAATGTAATTTTTTTTTTTCAATTTTTTAAACTTTATCTATCTTGTAGATTTTTATCATCTCATTCTTCTGTTCTCAACATGATGGAGAACCTATACCAATTACCAAGCTACATAGTACATATATACCCTAAGTCCCTACCCAAAATAACAAAAGAAAGAGAACCTTCTTATCAACTATATATATAAATAGCAGTGCATGCAAGCTGCAAAGCACAAAGTCACAAACATGCAACCCACCACCACTAGCTCATAGAAAAGTCTGCTAGCAGTGCATGTTTGTATAAATATATGCTCTATCTTTGGTGGTGCTCTTCAAGTTGTTTAAATTGAGTTTGCTTTGAATATTTGACAGATTGAGCAAAAAAATGGAGAGGGCAGATAGAGTTGATCATCATCAAGATATCATGTCAGAAAGTGATGATCATGAAGAAAAATGGGTTCATGATTCTTCTATGGATCATAAAGGAAAGGTTCCCAATAGAGCTTCAACTGGTGTATGGAAGGCCTCTCTCTTTATTATCAGTAAGAAAATTATTGTCTTTTTATGTTTCTTTTATTATTTATAGCTAATTATAAGTTTGTGTGTGTATAAAGATATCATTATCAATATCTGTTTCTCTGGCTTATTTACCAACTGTCTGCATATAATTGAGTATTTTGTATTTTTATATATGTTTGATCACTTAATGTAAGTTCTCTTTCGTAAAAATGGAAAGGAAATTAAGTTATATTATAAAGAGAAACGGGAAAAGGAACTTAATTCCTAATTAGGTAGGAGCCGGAAGGAATTAAGTTTCATTTCTTGTGTGTGGAACCCATGTAATATTGTAATGTAATTCGATTATTACAAATTATCATGAATTAAGAGGTTGGCTGAGTGGTAGGCCCTTAACACCTACATCCAAGAGGTTGTAAGTTCGAGTCATGCCCCCTTCCCCAATCTCGAAATATTGTAAAAGTTAAAAATATAAAAAAAAAGTTTCATTTCCATTGTTAGGATTTCGAATAATTATTAAACACACCCTGAACATGGAATTTTGCAAATTAATTAATGGCATTCAATCTTTTGGAGCAGCTATTGAGTTCAGCGAGAGGATCAGCTTCTTTGGCATAGCAACAAATCTCATCATGTATATGACAAGAGTGCTTCACCAAGATCTTGGACCAGCAGCTAAGAATGTAAATTACTGGACAGGACTCTCTACACTGATGCCTCTTATTGGTGGCTTTTTAGCAGACACTTACACTGGCCGTTTCACTATGGTCCTCTTTTCTTCACTTATTTATCTCATGGTAATCTTCATTTACCTCTATATATATATATATATATATATATATACGGTCCCGTTCCTATCAGGACATCCTTATATTACTTTATCAGGATATTGAATGTGAGCCACTCATTTATAAAAGTGATTTGACAAGTGTATACATATCAAGTCAAAGTATGTAAAACGAGTGGCTCACATTCAATGTTCTTATATAATTCTATCAGGGCATCCTCATATAAAAATTTCTGTATATATATATAACTTGAAAAATAATATATCACCAATTCATGCTTGGATATATCATTACTTTCATGGGTTAAAATTACTTTTTAGTTTTTACCTTGAAAATTTTTATTAACATTCAAAGTTTTGTTAAAATACAGAAAGACTCCGCTAGTTTTGAAGGGTTTTAGATAGTATACATGAATTTTAAGCTTTCAGGATAGTTACAAGGAAAATATTATCTATTTTTAAAGAGCGTTTCCCTAGAAGAGAAGGTTTTACCTATCTTTCTAGCGACGGTTAACACTGTAAGGAAATTCGTTTATCTCATGTGTTTTTTTTTTTTTTTTTTTTTTTTTGAAAATGCATGTTTGTCTCATGTTTTGATTTGTGTATTCTTGACTGAAAAAATCAGGGATTGAGCCTCTTGACAATGTCTGAGTTTATTCCAAGTTTGAAGCCATGTGAGATAGTAGGCAAGTGCATACAACCAAGGAAGATTCATGAAGTGGTTTTCTTCATAGCATTGTACTTCATCTCAGTTGGAACCGGAGGAATCAAGCCCTGTTTAGAGAGCTTTGGAGCTGACCAATTTGATGATAATCATCCTGAAGAAAGAAAACAGAAGATGTCTTACTTCAATTGGTGGAACAGTGCTCTCTGTTGTGGACTTCTGCTTGGAGTGACAGTCATAGTTTCCATACAAGACAACTTGAGCTGGGGCATTGCAGATCTTGTTC
Source organism: Acer negundo (assembly GCA_035582765.1). Classification (NCBI taxonomy): domain Eukaryota; kingdom Viridiplantae; phylum Streptophyta; class Magnoliopsida; order Sapindales; family Sapindaceae; genus Acer; species Acer negundo. The sequence goes on from CM069242.1 coordinate 4,555,803, forward strand.
TTGCAATATTTATGGCTGTCACACTTGTAATTTTTTACATGGGGAAGCCTTATTATCGATATCGGATGCCAGATGGGAGTCCGGTAAAACCATTGTTTCAAGTTCTGGTCGCTGCGTTTAAGAAGAGAAAGTTGTCTCATCCTTCAAATCCTTCTCTTTTATATGAATCCCCCATGTCAAAAATGTCCCGAGGAAGGCTTTTATATCACACCAGCAGGCTCAGGTAAGCAAGTATATATATCGACTTCTCCTCATTCGAATCAGCTGGATGGTTCCGGAATTCATCAAAAAAATTTAATCAGGATTCCTAATGAGAGAAAGAGAATATAATCTCTTATTTGTGATTACGGTGTTTATTAAAATTAGTTGGGAATCAGAATATGTGGGTCTCACACACATAAATAAAGAATTAAGTTCCTTCTAGAAGTAGAACTTGATTTCCCTCTCCCACCTAAAGAATCAAGTTCTCTTTCCTGATTCCCTTTACCATAGAATTTGTTTTCATTCCGATTGGTAAACGCGCCCCAACTTAAATAGATTATTTGGGTACTAACTAGTTTAGCTGATAAGATCTCGTCAAATCCTGCTATTTTTCGTAACTTAAATTGATTCTAGTCTATATGTTGATCATCTACAGATTTCTAGACAAAGCTGCAATAATAGAAGAGGAGGAAAATATGGTATCAAATAAGAAGAGTCAAAATCAAAATCAAAATCCATGGAGACTACAAACAGTGACAAGAGTTGAGGAGATGAAGCTTGTTTTAAACATGATCCCTATATGGTTAACTTCATTAACATTTGGGATAAATGTAGCTCAATCATCAACATTTTTTGTCAAACAAGCAGCTACAATGAACCGACAAATTGGCGACAACATCATCATCCCACCAGCCTCAATCTACTCCATTGGAGCCATTGCAATGATACTTTCAGTCACCGTCTATGACAAAATGCTTGTTCCATACTTGAGGCGAGCGACAGGGGACGAAAGGGGACTCACAATCCTTCAAAGAGTTGGCATTGGCTTGGTTTTTTCCGTCTTTGCAATGGTTGTTTCAGCATTGGTTGAGATGAAAAGACTCAAAATTGTTGATCAGGAGATCGAAAATCGAACGAAAACAATGTTGTCTATGAGTGTGTTCTGGCTAGCTCCACAGTACACAATTCTTGGATTGGGAGATGCATTTACATTGATAGGCATGCAAGAGTACTTCTATGACCAAGTTCCTGATTCAATGAAAAGCTTAGGCATAGCTTTTTATTTGAGTGTTATTGGACTTGGGAGCTTTTTGAGCAGTTTCTTGATCATAATTGTGGATCATATTACAGGGAAGATTGGTGATCACAAAAGCTGGATTGGTAAGGATTTGAATATGAGTCGTTTGGACAATTTTTTCTGGTTGTTGGCAGCATTGAATGTGTTGAATTTGTGTGTGTATGTGCTCTTGGCAAGGAAATATACTTACAAAAATGTACAAGGAAGAGTAGTGCAAATTGTGGGTGATTGCCACAATAAGGATGAAGGGGTGGAGTTGATAGCTTGAAAATTATGTAAATGTAAATGATTTATTTAGTAGACAAAATGTTAATTCTGTTTTTCATATGGTTTTTAAAGTAATAATCCTATTTAAAGATACCTGTTAACACAATCCATTAAACGAATGATTAACTATTATTTATAAGGAACCATAAATATTTGAAGAGTTATTATATATCTTCAATTTGTTTTATTTTCCATTTTTATAATTTATTGTTTCTTTGAGTATTAGATTGAAATTTAATGGATATTAACTAATGGACAATGCTTGTATACTGACTAGTCAGTACACAAGGTATTGACCGCGCTAATAGGAAGTTGACACGTGGTCTATTTTAAAATAATGTAAAGAGATAAATATAAAAAGTGAAAGAAAAATGCCACATACCAATACCCTATTGGTGGGTCAATATATTGGGTACTGACCAGTCAGTATTTAAATATTTTCCTTAACCAAAACATGAGTTGTAAAGACCTCCCCGAGTGGGAGTAACTTTTTAGTAGTACTTGATTTAAATAGATCCTGACAAAACTTATTCCGGTCAATATGATCGGATAAAACTAAAGTTGTCCAATAATGTTAGCTGAATTATGACCAAATCAGTGTTCAAGCCCAACCCAATAGAGCAACAAGCATGAAGTAATAAATCAGTGTTCAAGCCCAACCCAATAGAGCAACAAACATGAAAAATCTGATTATGAGCTTTTATCGGGCTTTGACCATATCAGACTCAGAAGACTTGAACCGACAATATATAAGGGGTTTATTATTGGATCTCATCAAATTCATTTTTCCCTTGAAAAGAAACTTGAACATATTCAGGCTCGGATCAATTTCGGACCAAAATTCATTTTTCCCTTTAAAAGTTTTGATAATATTTGGATAGTAATAAAAGGGCTTCTGACCTAACCGATTTCAGACCTTACAAAATCATATTCGGATCGGATTAAAGAATTTCAATTTCCTCACAAACCCATCTCTCTCTCTCTCTCTCTCTCTCTCTCTCTCTCTCTGCAACTCAAATGCTTCATCCATGGCAGAAAATCTCCAACAACAAACAAACAGAAGAAGAAGCAGACTCAGTCGAGTCTTCACTGCTCAAACCAACCAACAACAACAACCACAACCCTCCTCCACTTCACCAACACTATTCCCATCTTCAGTTCTCCAACTAAAACAACCACCACCATCACCACCACCACCACCACCACACTTCACTACCTACCAGTATCAGCTGCCCTTCAATTTAAACCAACCCCATTACCACTACGACACCGTTTAAGTCCTTGGAGACTACTTCTTGAAGCAGCAGAACACTACAAGTTCTTCGGTTCCTTTGGGTCCATTCACTGGCTATGCTTCCATTTTAATGCGTTCAAGGTTTTTGAAACCTGCACAGCAAATTTTAGATGATTTTTTGTTACAAAATAAAGAGAACTTTTGACAATAACGAACACTCAGCAAAAGTAAGTAGGGAAGAGGAAAGATATTATTTTACTGTACACTTTTATTGATAAATCAATAGTATTTAAATAGATAGTACACCAACAAATTAACGGTACATGACTTGACACTACATATCCTGCAAAACAGACTATCCTGTAGATCATGCTAATGACCATAAAAATTGGACACATACTATAACTATAAAACCACTAACAACAAACTCCTATTGACCTGGACAACCAACAAACTCAACTACATCATAAAATAAATTATTTCCAACATTTTTGTCGTGGGTTTTATAGTTGTGAAGCTATAATATTATCATCAGATTTTCATCATCATCATCAAGTGGATTATGGTGGTTTCAATGAAAGTGGTAGTGTTATTAGAGATTTTAACTCTTTTAGTGGAAGAATCGAACATCCTTGGAACAACTCTAATCTTGTCTTCATGTTGGAAGAGGTGTGTATATATATTTATATTTATGTTCTATCTATTATAATATATATGGGTTTTCCACTCAGTTGACCATTCTAATGTAATTTACTTAGTCACTAAACATAACAATCCAAGTGCCACGTGGTCAAATATTTTGCCTATATAGATGCTTGGCTCACTTGTAAACTACTACACACAAAAATCTGAATATACACAAGTAATGCTCTTTCTCTATCTCTCGTTTTCTCTCATGTCTCCATTCACATATATCTCTTCATTTATTGTTTCTCACATGTTGTTTTACTTATTCGATTGTTCTTCATGTTCTTCATATGTTCTTCATATATTTCTTCATCTAATTTATAACACGTTATCAGCACAATTGCATATAAGTAGAGAAGATCCCATTATGGGTAATTTACTTACATCTCAATATTCTGGATCTATTTATAGTTCCGTATACAAGATGGCTTATGCCGTCAACGGATCATATATATATATATATATATATATATAGTTCTAGATTTGTTTATATTGTTTAAATATTTGCATTCATTTGTATGCACATAACATGTGAGATCAACTTTATGGAAGTGTTTTAATATTAAGTATTTATTTTTATACAATATACGAGACTGACTTATGCTGTGTCTCGGGACTGGCTTATGTTGTGTCCGCATATAAACTATTTTAATATTCAGTATTTATTTTTATGCAATATATGAGACTGGCTTATACTGTGTCTCGGGACTGGCTTATGTTGTGTCCGCATATAAACTATTTTAATATTCAGTACTTATTTTTATGCAATATATGAGACTTGCTTATGCTGTGTCTCGGGACTGACTTATGCTGTGTCTCCAGATAAACTGTTTTAACTACAACTCTATATTTATTTATTATTCTCTTTTATTATATTCACACTAAATTAAATTTACAATTTAATTTACAGAAAAAAGAAGTTGTAAGTATGCCTAAACTTGCAAATTTAAAGTTTGATGCACTCGAAGTATCGGGAGAAAATTATATGTCTTGGGTTATTGATGCGGGGCTATACTTAAAATCTCAAGGCCTCTATTATACCATTGATGATGGTAGTGAGGCTAATGAACAAGATAGATCCACAACGATGGTGATACTTCGTCATCACTTAAATGAAAATTTAAAAGCTCAGTATCTTACTGTCACAGAACCTTAAGATTTGTGGCAAGAGCTAAAAGATCGTTATGATCATCAGCATGATGTAACATTACCAAATGCTAGATATGAATGGCAACATTTACGATTTTAGGACCATAAATCAGTTTCTGAATATAATTCTGCTCTGTTTAGAATTACCACAAGGTTGAAATTATGTGGTGAAGAGGTATCTGAAAAAGACATGTTAGAAAAGACTTTCACAACTTTCTATGTCTCAAACATAATATTGCAACAACAATATCGAGAACGCAGATTCTCAAAATATTCAGAACTCATTGCATGCCTTTTAGTAGCAGAAAAAAAATAATGAGCTACTAATAAAAAATCACGGATCACACCCGACTGGTTCTACAGCATTCCCAGAAGTGAATGCCAATACTAACAGAAATCGTGGTCGTGGTCGAGGCCGTGGATATAATCGTAATTCTAATCATTGTCGTGGTAACGGTCGTAATCATGATCGCGGTCATGGTTATGGTCGTAATCCTAGCCGAGGCCGTGGTCGTAGTTTTAAAAGAGGGCATGATAATCCTGGATCAGGTGGTTATAACCAAAACACTCATCATAAGTGGAATGTCTATAAGGCCAAACAGTATAAGGGAAAAAAATGTTCAAAATAGGCCTAATGCAAATGACAATGTTTTTTTTAGGTGTGGCTGTGATAATCATTGGTCAAATGAATGTAACACACCTAAACACCTAAACACCTGGTGGATTTATATCAAGCATCAATCAATGGAAAGGGAAAGAAACCTGAAACTCATTTCACTAAAGATTCATATCCTAGAGATATTACACATCTCAATGTTACAAATTTCTTTCCAAACCCGAAAGACGTGTTGGCTGCTTCAATTGGTAATGGAAGTGTCTATACCAATTAAATACTACTTACAATAGTAGTATTATGCTATTTTGTTCATGTAAAATATTTCCCTATGCAATATGTATACTTTTGAATCAATTTGTCTGATATGCATTTTATTTTTCTTTATGAAGCATACAAAATGAATTCAAATGATAAATTGGGGATTATTGAAAAGCTAGAAGCAGAAGATATGTTTAGTTGATAGTGCAACAACTCATACAATTTTACGGAGCCAGAAAAATTTTATGAATTTGAATTTGCTCAAAGCAAATGTTAATACAGTATCAGGTCCAACAGATCTGGTAGAAGGCTCTGGAAGAGCCACGGTATTGTTACCAAACAATACTAAAATATGTATTGATGATGCATTATATTCAAGTAAATTCAGAAGGAATATGCTTAGTTTCAAAGATATACAGAGGAATGGATATCATATTGAAACTATGAATAAAGATAATATTGAATATTTGTGTATTACTTTTCATGATTCTCCCCAGAAACTCATTATAGAAAAGTTGTGTGTTTTATCTTCTGGATTATATTACACTATTATCAAAAGTGTAGAAGTTTATGCAGTTGTGAACCAGAAATTCTCAGATGCAAAGATGTTTGTATTTTGGCATGACCGTCTCGGTCACCCAGGATCTACAATGATGCGTAGAATCATTGGGAATTTTCATAAGCATCCATTAAAAGATCAGAAGATTCTTTTATCTCATGAGAATTTATGTATTACATGCTCCCAAGGGAAATTAACAATAAAATCATATTTTTCTAAAGTTGGTTTTGAATCCCCATCATTTTTACAAAGGATTCAAGGGGATATATGTGGACATATTCATCCACCAAGTGGACCATTTCATTATTTCATGGTTCTAGTTGACGCATATGTCAAATGGTCACATGTATGCTTATTATCAACACGTAATGTTGCTTTTGCAAGATTACTTGCACAGAACATCAGGCTTCGGGCTCATTTTCCCAATTATTCAATTAAATCCATACGCCTTGATAATGCTAGTGAATTTACTTCCAAGGCATTTGATGAATATTGCAAAGTGACTAGGATTGACGTTGAACATCTAATTCCACATGTTCACACTCATAATGGATTAGCAGAATCACTTATTAAACGTGTCCAGATAATTGCGAGAACGTTATTATTACGAACGCAATTACCGATTTCTATATGGGGGCATGCTATTTTACATGCCGCTGCATTAATCCGGCTTTGGTCCGCTGCTTATCATCAGTATTCACCGGTACAACTTGTACTTGGTCATCAACTAGATATATCTCATTTACGTACATTTGGGTGTGCGGTATATGTCCCAATTGTACCAACGAAAAGAACTAAAATGAGACCCCAAAGGCATTTAGGAATATATGTTGGTTTTGATTCACCATCAATTATTAGATATCTAGAACCCTTGACTGGTGATCTTTTTACAGCACGGTTCGTAAATTGTCATTTTGATGAGACAAATTTCCCATTATTAGTGGAAAGAAAAATTTCTTTTGAAGAGAAGCATGAACTTTCCTGGAAAGTTCCTAGTCTAATTCATTTGGACCCATACACATCTCAATGTGAGAATAAAGTACGTAAGATAATACATCTTCAAGCAATAGCGAATCAGTTACCAGATGCTTTTACAGATGCCACTAGGGTAACAAAATCATACATTCCAGTTGTTAATGTACCAGCACAAGTGTTTGTTCCAGAAAAACAATCTAAACAAATGATAACAAAAGAATCATCAAATGCACGCTAGAAGCGTGGTAGACCGTTTGGCTCAAAAGATATTGTTCCTCGAAAAAGGAAAATAAATAAATTCACTTTCTCTAAGTTAACTCCAAAAGAGTTAAATGTCCCTAAAGGGACACAAGTTACTAAAGTGACAAAATCCCTTGTGGGGGGAGGAATCTCTGAAGAGATACAAGAATGTAGAAATGAGGAAATTTCTATAAATTATACAAGAGAATTGCAGAATCGTGAAGAAATAATCATCGATGATATATTTTCATACACAGTGGCAATTGAAATTATAAATGATGATTATGAACCTCATAATCTCGATGATTGTAGAAAAAGGTCTGATTGGCCCAAATGGAAATAAGTAATTCAAACAGAGTTGACTTCATTGGCCAAATGTGAAGTATTTAGATCAATAATCCAGACGCCTGAAAACATCAAACATGTTGGGTACAAATGGGTTTTTATACGGAAACGTAATGAGAAAAACGAGGTCGTAAGATATAAGGCACGACTCATATTACATGGTTTCTCACAGAGACCTGGCATCGATTTTGATGAAACATATTCACCAGTGATAGATATAATTACGTTTCGATTTCTAATGAGCATGGCTTTCTTGGAAAGACTTGAAATGCGTCTAATGGACGTAGTGACTGCTTATCTATATGGTTTACTAGATTCAGATATTTACATGAAAATCCCTGAAGGGTTTAAAATGCCAGAATCATGTAACTCAAGACCTCGTAATTTGTATTCGATAAAATTACAAAGGTCCTTGTATAGATTAAAACAATCTGGACAGATATGGTATAACCGTCTCAGTGAATATCTGATAAAAGAAGGATATATTAATAATCATATATGTCCATGTGTTTTCATTAAGAAATCAGAATCTGGATTTGCTATCGTATCAGTTTATGTTGACGATATGAATTTAATTGGAACTCCTGGAGAGCTTCAGAAAACTGCTGAATACTTGAAAAGGGAATTCGAAATGAAAGATTTGGGAAAAACAGAATATTGTCTCGGCCTCGAGATCGAGCATAAATCAAATGGAGTACTTGTCCATCAATCAGCATATATTGATAAGATTTTAAAAAGATTTCATATGGATAATGCTCATCCATTAAGTACTCCTATGGTTGTTAGGACTCTTGATCCTAAAAAGGATCCATTCCGTCCAAAAGAAAATGGTGAAAAGATACTAGACCAGAGGTACCATATCTTAATGCGATTGGTGCTTTATTATATTTGGCTCGATGTACTAGACCAGATGTTGCATTCTCTGTGAATGTACTGGCTAGATTTAGCTCAGCACCAACTCGAAAGCATTGGAATGGAATCAAACATCTTTTCCGTTACCTTAGTGGAACAAAAGATTTAGGATTATTTTATACAAAGTCTAACAATTTTTCAGGTTTACTTGGTTATTCTGATGCCGGATATCTGTCTGATCCCCACAAAGCTCGTTCACAAACGAGATATATTTTTACATATAATGGCACAGCAATATCATGGCGCTCCATGAACAGGCTTTGGTTGCTTCTTCATCTAATCATTCTGAAATCATCGCACTTCACGACGCAAGTTGAGAATGTGTTTGGTTGAGGTCAGTTATTTATCATATTCAAAATACTTATGGATTTTCATTATCTACAGAAATGCCTACACAGATATTTGAAGATAATGCGGCTTGCATTGCTCAAATTAGAGGGGGATATATTAAAGGAGATATAAACAAACATATTTCTCCTAAATTGTTCTACACTCATGAGCTTCAACAGAGCCAACAAATTGATGTTAAGCAAATACAGTCTACAGATAATCTTGCAGATCTGTTTACTAAATCATTGTCTACATCAACTTTTGAGAAGCTGGTATATGGAATAAGCATGCGTCAACTTTCTAAATTACAAGATTAAAAGCTAAAGTTTTATGAGGGGGAGAGTTCAATCAGGGGGAGAAAAGTTTTGAATGGACATATATGCACTATACTCTTTTTCCCTTCGATCAGGTTTTTTCTCACTTGGTTTTTCCTGACAAGGTTTTTAATGAGATAGTTTTAATGTCCAACCCCACTAGATCCAGAAGGCCATCGTATGTATTTTTACTAGGTTTTGTCCCATTGGGTTTTTCCCAGAAAATTACAATCCAAGGGGTGAAAAATCCAAGGGGAGTATTATAATATATATGGGTTTTCCACTCGGTTGACCATTCTAATATAATTTACTTAGTCACTAAGCATAACAATCCAAGTGCCACGTGGTCAAGTATTTTGCCTATATATATATATATATATGCTTGGCTCACTTGTAAATTACTACACACAAAAATCTGAATATACACAAGTAATGCTCTCTCTCTGTCTCTCGTTCTCTCTCATGTCTCCATTCACATATATCTCTTCTTTTATAGTTTCTCACATGTTATTTTACTTATTCGATTGTTCTTCATGTTCTTCATATGTTCTTCATATATCTCTTCATCTAATTTATAACACTATCAAGATTTTCTTTTTCTCTTCACCTTCTGTTTGGTTAACAAGAAAATTATGGAAATAAAGAAAAAAAAATCATATACCATCTATCAATTTGATTTTTTGGAAGCTTCATTTGTGTTGACTGTAGTCAATTGTACAGAAGATTCTACTTTCAAGTGGGGGAGTGAGTTTGAGATAAAGATGAAACTGTGGATAATCATAGATGATGCTCTTTTTTTAATATATTTATTTATTTTATTTCGATTGGAATTGAATTGGAAGTTTGGAACTGATGATTTGATTGTTCTGTCTAGATTTCCAGTATCTTTTTTTTTTTTTTTTTTTTTTTTTTTTTTTAAAGGTAGATTTCCAGTATTTTGAAGTAAGATATCTAATCCTTTTTACTTGATAAAAGATGTATTGTCTTGTCACATTAAATCATTCTACTGTTCCCTTTTTGTTCTCTTTTGTTTAATCTGTTTTTTATTTATTTATTTTATTTTTCCCCTATTTTTTCTTGTGAAAAACAATATCATTCATGGCCAAAAGAATATTAATAATAATTAGAACAATATGTAGTGAAGGCCAGAGAATTAGCAAGTTTCAGTGATCAATTAACGGAGAGAGAACTTCATGTTCATATTTAGTAATCATTAGTAATTATAAATAGAATATTGTTAATTCCAAGGTTTATTTGCAAGTAATTAATTTTATAAAATTTGAGAAATTGTACATTTTATTCACATAATTAAGGTAGCATGTGTAAAAACATCTTTAGTTAAACCGAACACTTCACGATTTGACCTGTGTCCTAGAGACACATAAGTTGATAGTAACCTTACTACGTACATGTCCCATCGGACCCATCCTGACATATCTTAGCTAGTGGAAAATGTTGAAAAATAAAAATCCATCATAGTCTTCTTTCATGCGCGCAATTATGACCCAATGTAATTTTTTTTTTTTCAATTTTTTAAACTTTATCTATCTTGTAGATTTGTATTATCTCATTCTTCTGCTCTCAACATGATGGAGAACCTATACCAAGCTACATAATACATATATAACCTAAGTCCCTACCCAAAATAACAAAAGAAAGACATATCTTAGTGAAGTATCAGAATCAGGTACCTCATGCATTATTTCGTAATTAGTTGATTATTTAAACTGATCATCATTTATCATTTTATTCATTTGATTAGTAACATAGATCAGGCTAATTAGGCTACCACTGGATTTGCTTTTGAGAAAAGTTGCAGTCAGGCTAATTATTAATCTTTTACTATTTTTTTTATTATAAACATTTGCAAAGTGATTCTTAGATATATAATCTAATTCACTTTAATTTATATCAATTATTTTGAGAAACATATGAATAGACAATGAGTTTATAAATATATATATATATATATATATACAGTTTTTCTATTGCCAGTTCATGTTGATATAAAATATATCAGGACGAAAAATGTGGATTATTAGATTTACATACTTTGACTCAAAGTGTTATACACTTGTCAAAATTTCACTATAATTTATGGTCCACATTCTTCATCCTGATATATTTTAGATCATGACGAACTGGCAGTAAAAAGAGAGTGTGTATATATATACAATTTTTCTATTGTTAGTTCGTCCTGATATATATGAAGGATGTGGAACATTAGATTTATTACATACTTTGACTCAAAGTGTGTGAACTTGTCAAAACTTCTCTATAATCTATGATCCACATTCTTCGTCCTGATATATTTTATGTCAGGAAGAATTGACAATAAAAAGACTATATATATATATATATATATATATATAATGATACGAAATTAACATGGCATGCTTGAAGACTAAAGGTTATGGGTTGCATGCGTGGGGTTGCACGTGATGCATGCCAAAGAGTAGTGATATTGGATTTAGTTTGCTGTTGGGCTGTTTTATTTTGTTATTGATTTAGTCAATTAATTTGTTAGTTGTTGGCGTCAAGTGATGACTTAGTGGAGACGTGGAGTAGCTGCATATTGCATTTCTGTTCGTGTTGTAGTGCTGGCACCCATGCATATTGAAGAGGTTCATTGGTCGTGAAGACTTGGTCTATTTTAAGTTGTTTCAAGTTGTTTCCGTTAAATAAGTTTAGTGATGTTAGTGGGTAGTTGATTCTCCTACTTTCTTGGTTAGTGCTTTGAGTTGTCAGTTATGTAAGTCTATTGGCAGAAGCTTATTATAAATATCTCTGCAACGTTCCATTAAAGGAGATCAATGAATATTAAACCAAAATATCTCCTATCTTCTATCTATTTCTATCTTCTATTTCTCTTCTCTGACTTCAATTCTCCATTTCTTATTCTCTCAAAAATTAAACCTTATCATATAAGTGTTGAGATAACAAAGTAGTTGACCAAAATAAATTGCCTCCCTGATGATTGTAGTAAATTGAGAGCAAATTACTATCATTTCTCTATTGTTAATTGAGAGAAAATCTCTCGTGTCTGCTGTAAATAGAGGAGAAATTATCTCCCATGACCGTTGTAAATAGAGAGAATACCTCTCCTTACATATGTATATTTCTCTACAAATATTGACATCAAATCACTGTCTTCTTCATGGTATCAGAGCTTTTCATCTAAATCTCTTAATCGTTTTTTTTGTCTCCTCCTTTTACATACTCTTTTTTTTTTTTTCCAGACACTTATCTTCCCACATGGCTTCTGAAACATCCCCTCTTATTCCTAAACCAGCTAAAGTCATTATCAAGTTGGATTGTACCAACTATCTTTTATGGAAAAGCCAACTTCTCCCAATCTTTTATGGGTATGATACTATTGGCATGATTTGTTAGCGAACAAACGTCACTATACGCGTGGAACCGTTGCCGGATAGAACACAACAAACACAATAACAAAGAAAATATAAGATGAAGAGAAGTAATTAAATTTAATCACACACAACACAAAAATTTACATGGAAACCCAAATCAGGGAAAAAAAAATCACGGCAGTCAAGACGACAAGAGAAAGTTCCAATATGTAGTAAATTGTTACAGTCATACACTCAGATTCTCTCTCTAAATAATGCCCCAAACCCAATTACACTCAATGCTCACTTTGAGATCTCTCTAATATTTGCTATTTTGCTCCACCCCAATAACCTAGTTATTATGGTCTATTTATATGTATTACAGAGAGTTTAAGCTAAAAGGAAATCCTACTCCTATACATACAAATATTACTTGTTCCACATAAATAGTATTTCATATTTATGACAAGTCTTCTTTTAAGGAGAAATCCTTTTCCTATTAGAACTTCTAGAAACTACATATTTTCTCTTCCATGAATATTTTCTGATTCATCGCATGCTTGTGATTGACTACGATTCAAGTTGCAGTTGGCCACCCACTTCCGAAACCGTGTTGAACTTGATCACTCAGAAAATCGTGATCCATGTGCCTCATCCTGTTTGACCGCTACCTGTACCGCCACCTGTGCCTTTGCCTCGCCAGTGGTCTGGCCAGTGTAAAACCTGCTGGACTTGACCACTCTATGTGCCGCTGCCTAGGCACTTGTCAGTCCGGCGGTTTGGGCAACAGTAATTCACCGAAAATGTTCCTCCAATTCTTCTGCTATTTCAAGTCTCCCTCAAACATAACCTTATACTCTCAAACACTCTCACGTCTCCAGGAGGTCTCCGCATTGGTAAATTGTGTTTGGTAACTATTGGTAATTCAAGCCATATCCATCATGATTGATGGCACCATATCTGCTCCTAGTGAAACCATACTAGTGGATTCCAAAACTATCTACAATCCTGCATATAGCAAATGTAAGAAAAATGACCAACTTCTTCTCAGTTGGTTGCGCACTACAATGACGCCTTCCGTCTTTTCGCAAGTCATTAATTATAAGACTACTCATTCCACTTGGGAGGCTAATGCTCGATATTATCAAATCAAGCATGATCTCTCTACTATTCGCAAGGGCTTATCTTCTATCACAGAATATATGGATCGTATTCGTTTGCTTAGTGATGAATTATCACTTATTCAACAGGCCATGAGTGACAGAAATTATTGGTTGTGTTCTTGATGGACTTGATCTTAATTATGATGTTGTCAATACATTGCATACCATGTCAACTCCACCATCATTTGAAGAGTTATACATTATGCTTCTAAATCGTGAAAAACGACTAGAAGTATACCACAATCTGTCATCAACTCAATCTTCAACTTCTCTTTTTACAACAAGTATTAACTGTGCCGCTAATCGATCGAGGAAATGGTCGTGACAATGGCCGCAGTCGTGGTAATTTCCGTGGATGTGGAAATGGCCGTAGGAACTCTCATAGTTACAATCAATCTCCTAAAAATTCTCAGGATTCCCTTATAAAATGCCAAATTTGTAACAAACTAGGGCACGGTGCTCAAACTTGCCGTCATTGAGCAAATTATTCTTATCAACAGGATGATGTGCCAACAGCCTTTTCAGCAATGAATCTGCAATCATCTTATCCTTACATATGTATATTTCTCTATAAATATTGACATGAAATCAAATCTCACTGGAAAATGCAGCGAGGAAAATTATTCAATTTCAATCTTCTTTAATAAGGAATATTGATATTTTAGATGTAGTAAAGAGTAAACAATATAACTTTTAATTTTTTTAGGCTGAGTATCTAGAAAATGTTTTTGGATGACCCGAAATTCATAGGTGTAGTAGATAGATGTAGACCCTGGCCAACATATGCGAAACCGACTTCATCAAATTTGAGTGTTCAGGAACATGACAAAAAGTATTAGAAGAAGAATGTAAATTACAAAAACTTTGGGATAAACGTTAAATAAATTTTAACTATATTAAATAAAAAATAAATAAATAAATAAATAAATTGGTTCAAGCCTCAACATGCCTTTGTCACTTGTCGCTAACATGAAACTAGTGGGGCTAATTTGAAAAAGTTTTAAAATTTAAACGGTCAAATGTAAGTTTCCACAGTATTTTAGTTAACTCAACCTATATTTGTTTTTTTTTTTTTTTAAAGTATGTCAAAAAATAAATTATGGGTTTCTATGAGGGGTAAAGTAAAAACTATTTGTTTCTAAGTGCCAATATAAAGAAATAAATGTTTGTAAGAACCAAAGTAAAATTTTACAAAATTGAATGCCCTATATAATCTTAAAAATATATTTATTTATTTATTAGGGACTGACTTGGTTATGGCCACCCCTAATCCCACCGCAGCTTTACAAATCACACATGACGAGATTTCTCACGTACAAACCCACTATATAATAGTCATATATAAACCCGGTATATAATAGTTTTTTTATTGATATGAATAATGTAATTAAGTATAATTTATTACATCATCTTTACGTAGTATTTGTAAGAAGTGATGTAACATTTGTAAACTAATATATTCCCATATGCATGTTGATTTAGACCGAACACTTCACGAGTGGACTATGGACACATAAGTTGATAGTAACCTAATTACATGTCCCATAGGACCCATCCTAAGAGCAACTCCAACCCTGCGGCAAAAAGCCAATTTGCAGCAAGCCTTGCGCCAAACCTTGCTCCAATCCAGTGCCAAACCTTGCACAATCTTTGCTCCAATAAACAGTGCCACACAATATATTGCATAACACTATTCACTTGGTGCAACTGTTGCTGCACAATCTTTGCTCCAATAAACAGTGCCACACAATATATTGCATAACACTATTCACTTGGTGCAACTGTTGCACTAGGTTTCCTATTTTTTTTAATTGCAAAGTGGGTTTTGACTGGTTAGAAAGAGTATTTGTTGATAAATAATAATAAAAATAGGGAATATAGTAAGAGTTTGTGCAATAGATTGGAGATGAAATAGTGAAATAGTGTGAAAGTTGTACTATCTTAATGTAAAAGTTGCACCAAAAACACTATTTGGTTTAGAGTTGGGCTAACAAAGACATATCTTAACCAGTGGAAAATGTTGAAAAATAAAAATTCATCATAGTCTTCTTTCATGCGCGCAATTATGATTTTTTTTTTCAATTTTTTAAACTTCATCTATCTTGTAGATTTGTATCATCTCATTCTTCTGCTCTCAACATGATGGAGAACCTATACCAAGCTACATATAATACATATATACCCTAAGTCCCTACCCAAAATAACAAAAGAAAGAAAACCTCTGCAAAGCACAAAGTTACAAACATGCAACCCACCACCACTGGCACATAGAAAAAGTCTACTAGCAGTGCATGTCTGTATAAATATATGCTCTGTCTTTGGTGGTGCTCTTCAAGTTGTTTAAATTGAGTTTGCTTTGAATATTAATTTGACAGATTGAGCATAAAAATGGAGAGGGCAGATAGAGTTGATCATCATCAAGATATCATGTCAGAAAGTGATGATCATGAAGAAAAATGGGTTCATGATTCTTCTGTGGATCATAAAGGAAAGGTTCCCTATATAGAGCTTCAACTGGTGTATGGAAGGCCTCTCTCTTTATTATCAGTAAGAAAATTATTGTCTTTTTATGTTTCTTGTATTATTTATAGCTAATTATAAGTGTGTATATAGATATCAATATTTGTTTCTCTGGTTTTACCAACTGTCTGCATATAATTGAGTATTTTGTGTTTTTATATATGTTGAATTGATCACTTAAAGTAAGTTCTCTTTTGTAAAAATGGAAAGGGAACTTAATTCCTAAGTAGGTAGGAGCCGAGTCGGAAGTAATTAAGTTTCATTTCCCACAGCCTGCAGAATCTGTGTGTGGGACCTATGTAATTTGATTATTACAAATTATCATGAATTAAGAGGTTGGCTGAGTGTAGGGTTACACATTGGGAAAATGGAAAATGGGGATGGATATAGGTCCCCCCATTCCCACTTCTCAAACCCTTAAATAATGTCAAATATATATATATATATATATATATATATATAGACATTACAAAATAATGTCAAAGAAAATACATTACAATATATATATAATTATTTTTATAATATTTTGGGGGAAATGGGGAAATGGGGATGGGGGTTATCTCTCCCCATCCCCATCCCCATCCCCATTTCACTATATTAAAGGGGAAAATGGGAAAATGGCCCTAAATGGGGATGGGGAAGCGGGGAAACGGCGATCCGGGGGAAAATGTGCAACCCTAGCTGAGTGGTAGGCCCTTAACACCTACATCCAAGAGGTTGTAGGTTCGAGTTATACTCCCTCCCCCAATCTTGAAATATTGTAATAGTTAAAAAAAAAAAAAAAAATTTTAAAAATAATAATAATAATAATTAAAAAGTTTCATTTCCGTCATTAGGATTTCGACTAATAACACACCCTGAACATGGAATTTTGCAAATTAATTAATGGCATTCAATCTTTTCGAGCAGCTGTTGACTTCAGCGAGAGGCTCAGCTTCTTTGCATAGCAACAAATCTCATCATGTATATGACAAGAGTGCTTCACCAAGATCTTGGACCAGCAGCTAAGAATGTAAAGTACTAGACAGGACTCACTACATTGATGCCTCTTATTGTTGGCTTTTTAGCAGACACATACACTGGCCGTTTCACTATGGTCCTCTTTTCTTCACTTATTTATCTCATGGTAATCTTCATTTACCTTCTATATATATATATATATATATATATATATAACTTGAAAAATTATATGTCACCCATTCATGCTTGCATATATATATCATTACTTTCATCGGTTAAAATTACTATTTAGTTATTACTTTGAAAATTTTCATTAACGTTTAAAGTTCTGTTAAAATACCAGGCAGATTTCGCAAGTTTTGAACGGTTTTAGATAGTATACATGAATTTAAGCTTTCAAGATAGTTACAAAGAAGATATTATCTATTTTTAAAGAGTGTTTCCCTGGAAGGAAAGGTTTTACCTATCTTTCTAATGACGGTTAACACAATAAGGAAATTCATTTATCTATATTTTTTTTTTTTTTTTTTTTTTGAAAATGCATGTTTGTCTCATGTTTTGATTTGTGTATTCTTGACTGAAAAAATCAGGGTTTGAGCCTCTTGACAATGTCTGAGTTCATTTCAAGTTTGAAGCCATGTGAGATAGTAGGCAAGTGCATAAAAGCAAGGAAGATTCATGAAGTGGTTTTCTTCATAGCATTGTACTTCATCTCAATTGGAACCGGAGGAATCAAGCCCTGTTTAGAGAGCTTTGGAGCTGACCAATTTGATGATAATCACCCTGAAGAGAGAAAACAGAAGATGTCTTACTTCAATTGGTGGAGCACTGCTCTCTGTTGTGGACTTCTGCTTGGAGTGACGGTCATAGTTTCTATACAGGACAACTTGGGCTGGGGCATTGCAGATCTTGTTCTTGCAATATTTTTGGCTTCACACTTGTAATTTTTTACATGGGGAAGCCTTATTATCGATATCGGATGCCGGATGGGAGTCCTGTAAAACCATTGTTTCAGGTTCTGGTCGCTGCATTTAAGAAGAGAAAGTTGTCTCCTCCTTCAAATCCTTCTCTTTTATATGAATCCCCCATGTCAAAAATGTCCCAAGGAAGGCTTCTATGTAACACCAGCAGGCTCAGGTAAGCAAGTAAATATATCGACTTCTCCTCAGTCCTCATTTGAATCAGCTGGATGGTTTCGGAATTCATCAAAAAAATTTAATCAAGATTCCTAATGAGGGAAAGAGAATATAATTCATTATTTGTGATTACGGTGTTTATTAAAATTAGTTGAGAATCAGATTATTTGGGTCTCACATATAAATAAGAAATTAAGTTCTTTCTGGAAATAGAACTTGATTCCCTTCTCTCACCTAAGGAATCAAGTTCTCTTTTCTGATTCCCTTTACCATGGAATTTGATTTCATTCTGATCGGTAAACGCGCCCTAAGTTAAATAGATTATTTGGATACTAACTAGTTTAGCTGATAAGATCTCGTCAAAACCTGCTATTTTTCGTAACTTAAATTGATTCTAGTCTATATGTTGATCATCTACAGATTTCTAGACAAAGCTGCAATAATAGAAGAGGAGGAAAATATGGTATCAAATAAGAAGAGTCAAAATCAAAATCAAAATCCATGGAGACTACAAACAGTGACAAGAGTTGAGGAGATGAAGCTTGTTTTAAACACGATCCCTATATGGTTAACTTCATTAACATTTGGGATAAATGTAGCTCAATCATCAACATTTTTTGTCAAACAAGCAGCTACAATGAACTGACAAATTGGCGACAACATCATCATCCCACGAGCCTCAATCTACTCCATTGCAACGATAATTTCAATCCCCATCTATGACAGAATGCTTGTTCCATACTTGAGGCGAGTGACAGGGGACGAAAGGGGACTCACAATCCTTCAAAGAGTTGGCATTGGCTTGGTTTTTTCCGTCTTTGCAATGGTTGAGATGAAAAGATTCAAAATTGTTGATCAGGAGATCGAAAATCGAACCAAAACAATGTTGTCTATGAGTGTGTTCTGGCTAGCTCCACAGTACACAATTCTTGGATTGGGAGATGCATTTACATTGATAGGCTTGCAAGAGTACTTTATGACCAAGTTCCTGATTCAATGACAAGCTTAGGCATAGCTTTTTATTTGAGTGTTGTTGGACTTGGGAGCTTTTTGAGCAGTTTCTTGATCATAATTGTGGATCATATTACAGGGAAGATTGGTGATCTCAAAAGCTGGATTGGTAAGGATTTGAATATGAGTCGTTTGGACAATTTTTTCTGGTTGTTGGCAGCATTGAATGTTTTGAATTTGTGTGTTTATGTGCTCTTGACAAGGAAATATACTTACAAAAATGTACGAGGAAGAGTAGTGCAACTTGTGGGTGATTGTCACAATGAGGATGATGGGGTGGAGTTGATAGCTTGAAAATTATGTTTACTAGAGAAATGTTAATTCTGTTTTTCATATGGTTTTTAAAGTAATAAACTAATAATCCTATTTAAAGATACGTGTTAACATAATCCATTAAACAATTGATTAACTATTATTGAGAAGGAACCATAATTATTTGAAGTAGCAATAAGAGTTATATTATATATCTTCAATTTGTTTTATTTTACATTTTTATAACTTATTGTTTCTTTGAGTATTGGATTGAAATTTATTGGATATTAACCAAAACATGAGTCATAAAGACCTGACAAAACTTATTCCGGCCAATATGATCCTGGTAATAGATCCTGACAAAATTTATTCCGGTCAATATGATCGGACAAATATAAAGATGTCAAATTATGTTAGTTGAATTATGACCAAATCACTGTTCAAGCCCAAACCCAATAGAGCAACAAACATGAAAAATCCGATTACGTGCTTTTATCGGATCGGGCTTTGATCATATCAGACTTGGAACGGATTAAGCTTTAATCGGATTTAAATTTAATTGAATCATCTGTTTTCAAACAAAAAAATAAATAAAAAATAAAAAACCTTAGGACTTAGATCAAATTCGAACCGAAAATCATTTTTCCCTTGTTTTATTTTTTATATTATAGTATTATATCAATTTTGGGGGTTTTTTTGGGAGGAGGGGACTCAAGCTCGCAACCTTGTGGTACAGGTATAAGGGGTTTACCACGAATCAATCTGATCTTATCAAATTCATTTTTCCCAAGAAACTTGAACATATTCAGCCTCGGATAAATCGAATCAGATTGGATTCCGTAATACCCTTTTGAGTTTTGACACTATCTTTTGTTATTTCCACTGCTTGAAGTGATTGTTACGACCACGAAGAAACGACGAATCCCAACTACGGATATATAAGAGCCAAAACTGCTAAGGGCATTCCATCCAGCGTAAGCATCTGGATAATTTGGAATGCGACGTGGCATACCCGAAAGCCCTAAGAAATGCATGGGAAAGAAGGTGAGATAAACCCCGAAAAAAGTGATCCAAAAATGGATTTGATCTAAAGTTTCAGGGTGAGCATCCACATTAGTGATCAAAATAGACCCACTTTTTTTTTTTATCCAATACTTGCCACAATGGTGAAAAAATTGACCCAAAAAAAAGGATCCATTTGTGGGCTCCACTCAAGAAGAGCTAAATTGGGTTCCAAATTTGGAACCCAATTTGGATCTTGCCCAATGATTGGGTTGAGTTCCCAACACCTCCCAATCATTGGATTTGAGTTGGGCTTATAAACATATATATATATATATATAATTTCATATGAGGATGCCCTGATAGAATTATATAAGGACATTAAATGTGAGTCATTCATTTTACATACTTTGACTTGGTATGTATGCACTTGTCAAATTACTTTTATAAATGAGTAGTTCATATTCAATACCCTAATAAAGATATATAAGAATGTCCTGATAGGAACGAGACCGTATATATATATAATTTAAATTAAAATATATAATTATTAATTTCAATAATTATATATATAATGAAAAAATATAAATAAATTTAACATATATATTTCAATTATTTATATTTAAATTTATTATTATTAATTTCAATAACTATATATATAATGAAAAAATATATAAATAGTTTTAATTTCAATTATAAAATCGTCGGAACCGGAACTGGAACTAAAGCGTTGGAACCGACGAAACTGTCAGAATTGGAACCGAAACTGAACAGTCGAAAACCGGATCAAAACTGAAACAGAACCGTCGGACCCAAACCGTCGGAACCTAACCGGAACCAAACCTTCAAAACCGGAACCGGAACCAAAACCGAACCTTCAAAAATGTTATCGGAATCGGTTTTAAAGGTTCGAAACCGAAACTAGAATCGAACCGAACCGAACCGAACCGAACCGAAACCGGCGCCATGTCTAATCGTACACAATATTTTGTTTTAAATATTTATTTTTATTGTTGATGTAATTCGGTTGTGATAATTTTAAATTAATAATTTTTTTATTTTAAATTAATTATAATTAGTTAAATAATTATCGATAGTGTTGATATTTAAAATATATTATATTGTTTATTTATTAATATATATATATATATATATAATATTTTAAAGAAGAGTAATGATTGTTTGAAAAAAAGTTAAAAAAATATATCCACTTTCTCTTTTCTATTTTAGTCCTACTGTGGAAAAGAAACCCAAATAAATAAGACCCAAATGTGAAGACCCATTCTTTAAAAAGAAAACTCATTTTTAATGATGTAGCAACAAATGGATAATGTTAGACATCCAACCATTTTATCTAACTTTTGCATCCATCCATTGATATGTCAATTGGTGAATGGATACACATTAATAATAATTTATCCATATATCCACTCACCAATTGACACATCAATGATTAAATGTAAAAATTGGACAAAATGATTGAATGTCTATCGTTTTCCAATAGGTCTTGTACTGGGGTTTTACCGATTCAGATAGATGCTCTTATAGACAAGTCACAAAACTACTAAAAAAATAATATTTAACTAATTAATATCTCTCTCTCTTCTGGCTGACAACACTGCAGGGATCTTATAGTAAAGAATTTCAATTTCCTCACAAACCATCATCACCTCTCCCTCTCTCTCTCTCTCTCTCTCTCTCTCTCTGCAACTCAATTGCTTAATCCATGGCAGAAAATCTCCAACAACAAACAAACAGAAGAAGAAGCAGACTCAGTCGAGTCTTCACTGCTCAAACCAACCAACAACAACAACCACCACCCTCCTCCTCCACTACTTCACCAATATTATTCCCATCTTCACTTCTCCAACTAAACCAACCACCACCACCACGAACACCACCCTTCACTACCTACCAGCACCAGCTGCCCTTCAATTTAAACCAACCCCATTACTACTACGACACCGTTTCAGTCCTTGGAGACTACTTCTTGAAGCAGCAGAACACTACAAGTTCTTCGGTTCCTTTGGGTCCATTCACTGGCTATGCTTCCATTTTAATGCGTTCAAGGTTTTTGAAACCTGCACAGCAGATTTTAGATGATTTTTGTGGTGGGTTTTATAGTTGTGAAGCTATAATATTATCATCAGATTTTCATCATCATCAAGTGGATAATGGTGGTTTCAATGAAAGTGGTAGTGTTATTAGAGATTTTATCTCTTTTAGTGACAGAATCGAACATTCTTGGAACAACTCTAGCCTTGTCTTCATGTTGGAAGAGGTATGTATATATATTTATATTTATGTTCTATCAAGATTTTCTTTTTCTCTTCACATTCTGTTTGGTTATCAAGGAAATTATGGAAATAAGAAAAAAAAAATTCATATACCACCTATCAATTTGATTTTTTGAAAGCTTCATTTAATTAGTAATTAAATATTTGTGTTGACTGTAGTCAATTGTACAGAAGATTCAACTTTCAAGTGGGGGAGTGAGTTGCTTATGATAAAGATGAAACTGTGGATAATCATAGTTCATAGATGAGGCTCTTTTTTTAATATATTTATTTATTTTATTTCGATTGGAATTGAATCGGAATTGATGATTTGATTGTTCTGTCTAGATTTTCAGTGTCTTGAAGTAAGATACCCGATTCTTTTTAACATGATAAAAGATGTATTGTCTTGTCACATTAAATCATTCTACTGTTCCCTTTTTGTTCTCTTTTGTTTAATCTGTTTTTTATTTATTTATTTTATTTTCCCGCTATTTTTTCTTGTGAAAAACAATATCATTCATTGCCAAAGAATATTAATAATAATTAGAACAATATGTAGTAAAGCCCAGAGAATTAGCAAGTTTCAGTGATCAATTTACGGAGAGAGAACTTCATGTTCATATTTAGTAATTATTAGTAATTATAAATAGAATATCGTTAATTCCAAGGTGTATTTGCAAGTAATTAATTTTATAAAATTTGAGAAATTGTACATTTTATTCGCATGATGGAGGTGGCAAGCGTAAGATATCTACCACATATAGAGTTGGCGTTATACTCACAACATGTCATCTAACTTGGTCAATAAACATCCAAGCCCGTATTATATTATGTTATGTTTATGTTTGAAAGCATCTCCGGTGTAAGAGTCAGTTTAGTATTGTTTTTGAGAAGTTAAAATCAGTTTATTTTATAATTTTGATATAAAATGATATTTGGTAAAACTTTCAAAAGCGATTAATTGATAATCTAACAAGTTTTGACAATGATTTTGAGAAGTAGGTAAGGGATTACTTTTTAAAAGTGATTATGAAATAATTTATTTCAGTATTTAATGAATATTTTAAAATATCATTATTATCCTTATAAAATCAAATTAAAATCATTTATATATTTTATTTCATCTTAAAATTAAAGACTCTAATTAAATATTAATTTGATTTATAAAATCTTTTAAAAATATTTTTATTATTCTTATGAAATTTTTTTCTAATTTAAATTAAATATTGATTTAATATATATAATTAATGAAAAATATAAAATAAGGTTCTAAAATTATGTCCATTTTAATCATTGTAATTAATTTCAGTACTTCTAGAATGAAATTACCAAACATGCGTATACTGGTTTTGAATTATAAAGTAGTTTTAAAAATATAATTAACCAAACATCTACCGATTAACTTCACAGTTAATTATTCCTTCATCACAGCTAACAATGATTATTATAAAAGTTACAGAAATACCAAACTGGTCCTAAGAGTGTCTTGAATATTGATAATTGTTGATATGATAATAATGTCAAAAGACTTGCTTAATTTGATCTTCAACGCTTCGGTTTAAAACATATTTTTTTAATGACCTGTCCAATTTTTCTTTCTTGTTTTCTTTTTTATTTCGTTTTATTTTAAATATTTGTTAAGTCAACCGAAAAAAATAGTTGTGCAGCAGACCATCTGAAAATATACAGTCATTTTACAATGTTTAATATTTTTTTGTCACATCAGTTTAAGATTGAATATATACAATTGCGTTGGAGATATTTATTAAGTAATTAACAGACTATCTATTTATCTTACGTTCCATCTCTTTTTTTCACAAGACACTCCCGTATTGGAGAAGGTCTCATGTGGCGCATTGTGAATGACTAGCTTATTGTGAATGGGAAGTGTGCATAGTACCACCCAAGTTTTTTTTTTTTTTTTTTTTTTTTTGGTCTTGTTTTATGAGTTTTCTTATAAACTTTTGAAATTATTTGAGAATTCTCTAATGAATTTCCTTAGTTTTGTCTGTCTTTCCTTAGTTTTGTCTGTCTAAATTATGGCCAATCAATAAAGAATTTCCCTTCAGAGAATTCATATTCTATTGTGATTCTTTTTCCTTTCGTTTTCATCAGGTTTACAGGAAATACAAACTATATTGCCAACAGATTCAATCAGTTGTCTCATCATTTGAGACAGTAGCTGGCCTTGGAAATGCGGCTCCTTACATATCTACTGCTTTCAAAGCCATATCGAAACATTTCAGTTGCTTGAAGAATGCCATAATCGACCAAATTCAGGTTCCTGGAAAAACTATTGGAGATAGAAATGTTGGTAAAGATAAAATTCCAGGGCTTTTGCTTGCCGAACAAGGCATTCATTCTAGCCAAAAACCTGAGAAGAATCAGAGATACCTTCAGTACCCTGTCTGGAGGTCTCAAAGAGGACTTCCAGAACATGCAGTTTCTGTGCTCAAAACATGGCTATTTGAAAACTTCCTACACCCGTGAGTGTTACATTTCTTTTCGTTTCCGTGGAATTTTAGATATTCAGTAAAGTTAATTGTTCAAAAACATTGATGTTCTGGAATTGGTTTTTGTTCATATCAGTTATCCTACCGATTCAGAAAAGCAAATGCTGTCCCAACAAACAGGTCTTTCGAGGACTCAGGTAAATTCCAGGGACCTTCTCTTAGAGATTTGCGAAAAATACAGGTTTGTGACGAATTCTGATACTATCCGAATCAATCTGATTATATAATGTTACATTGAAATCACTCTCTTACAGGTTTCTAATTGGTTCATCAATGCAAGAGTGAGGCTGTGGAAGCCAATGGTGGAAGAGATACACAAGCTGGAAAAACAGCAATCACAAACACCATCAGAAGCTGCAAATCTTGATGTCATGCCATCATCTGCAGAGAAATTTCCCGAGTCCACGAGGGAGATCCGAAACCCTGAAATCATCCCAACAAAACCCCCTAAAAACAAGTCTATCAGTACTACACCCAACCAGGAACCAATTTTTCAGAACTCATCATTCAGGAATTTGTCAAGCAACCAGCAGCAGCACATAGGTGGTGTTACTGCTACTGGAAGCAGCAGGGCTGAGATTGTCTCTCTAGCATTAGGTCTCCGCCGGAATATCGGAAATGAGTTCTCCGAGGCTCGGGAGAATCAGCACTGCTCGCGAATTCGACCTGGAAACGGATGTTAATTAGGGATGACATGGAAAAAAAAACCGTCACCAGCATCTTCAAGAGTTGCACATTTGTGTTGGGTGAAATTTTTACTTATCTTTGCTTGTTATATAGATAATTAACACAATCTCACAATCTTTTGATTAGACAATCTTTTTATGAACCAGGATTTTTCTGGAAATCATAATCAAGTAACGACTCATATCGTGTTATTTGAATGTGATTATATATTGCATTAATTCTCTATTAAATGAAATTGCACGGTTTTTCTTTTTTTAGCAATTTCCATTGACATTAGTAAATGAAGAATAATCGAAATATTTAACAAGTTATATTATATCAAAATCATCTCAATTTTGAACATCCATTCTTAGATTTGTTGTGTACTGTCCACCATCCCTTTGGTGGTGGTTCGATCTAACCGGGTTTAGTAGGCATATTCTTATCGGTTTGATATCAAATTTCAAAAAATAAAAAATAGCTTTTTTTTAAAATCCAATTTTTTCTTTTTATACTTATTTTCTAAAGATAATATATTCTTAAATTTTAAATTTAAAAAAATTTCTAAAGACGTGATTTTTTTTTTTTTTTGAAAAATGGAGAGAGTAATTACATGAGAGTATGCAATATAGTAATAATATATTTGGGAAAGAGAGTTTAATATATGATATTTAATCTAATGATTTAGGAGAAAAAAATTATTTTCTTAATAATTTAATTAGATTAGAATATATTTATAATTTTTTTTTATCTTGTTTAGTAATTTTAATTCATGTTAAAATTGTAATTGGAATGTAAATAGATAATTTGTTGATTGTAAGGAGAAGCTCTCGAAATAAAATTAGTCTCAAATTTTGAGATATTTGTGTTAGGGATACAACATCATTCAAATTAGACAATTTCCAATGCATGTGTCAATGTCAAATGTGGCATATGTCAAATTTGACATAAAAAAGGGTAAAATGCCACATTTGGTACATCAAATTTAGAATTGTGCTCCAATGCACAATTATATTTAAAATGCTGTTTTTTTTATTTGTTGTTTTATTAATTAAAATTATAAAAGTCAACATTTACCATTAATTAATTAATAGAATAGTTACAAATGAAATAGATTTTGATTGAAATATCATTAATGTACATTAAATTTAAATTATTTTAAACATTTAAAAATTAAATATAATTATATTTTTATAATTAAAAAAAAAGTATTTTTTGTGCTAAATTTGACACAGCATTTGACATTGTATTGGAGTATGGTTTTTGTATGTTGTGCTAAATTATAACATTTGCACAACAATTTAGCACAACATTGGAGATACTCTTAGAGAATAGAAACTATTGATTGAATAAATAATTTTTATAAATAAATTTAATTCAATAGTCAAACTTTTTGGGAAATGTTATTTACCTTTCCTATTTGTCTTTCTCACTCATTACTTGACATGTATACACTTTTTCATTTAATAAAGAAAGTTTCTCCTTACAATCCACAAATTATCTATTCACACTCCAATTTAATTTTTTTTATTAATGACAATTTTAACCTAAATTAAAATTACTAAACAAGACAAAAAAAAAAAAATAATAATAATAATTAAACACTCCAAACTAATTTAATTATTAAAAAAAAATTGTCTCCTAAATCATTAGATTAATATATTACGTATTAAACTCTCTCTCATAAATCTGATATTACCATATTAAACATTCTCTCCTCATTAATCTCTCTCCATTAAAAAAAAAAAAAAAATCATGTTTCTATACTTTCTCTATCAATCTTTGATTAATTGTTAAGGAAAAAAAAATTATGAATATTTTAGTTTTTTATTAATAGTTATATATACATACATACATACATACATGCACATATATATATATATATTAAAAAGTCAGTTTTTTTTTTTTTTTTTTAAAGATATATTGAAACTTGAATTATTTAAACCAGATTCAATTAAATTTGGAATTTTTAAGACTAATGAAAGAATTAAAGTTCTCTCAGCAATTACATACCTACAAAAGTAACAAAATGAATTTTCATATTTCGATTAAAAATAAAAATAAAAAAACAAAAACAAGGAAAAAAAATGTACTTGTTTTTTGAGTTTTTTTTTTTTTTATTATTTTTTATTATTATTTTTTAAATACATATATATGATTCCTAAAAATTAAGTTTATTAGTAAGTTTTTTTTATTTTTTTTATTTTTTTTATTTTTTTTTTATTTTTAACTGTTAGTCTTGCTTTAAAAAGAATGGAGATAGAAAATTTGAGATATGTATTGGAGGAGAGAGTTTAATATGATAATTAAAATTTTAAGAGAGAGTATTTAACATGTAATAATTAATCTAATGATTTATGAGAGATATTTTTTTTTAATAATTTAATTCAAAAAAGATAAAAATGATAATCTTGTAACAAAATGAAGTGTTTTAGAATTTTTTAAAATTTAAATTTTGAGGATGATGTGTTTTTAGTAAATAAGTGTAAAAAGAAAAAATTGAATTGTCAAAATAAATTCTCTTTAATAAAAATCTCTCATTTTTTTTACCGTAAAACTTATTTATGTCTGTACCCTTCAACAATGGGTAGGAAAGGTGAATGAAAAGATATATATCATTCCCTAAATTTTATGTTTATCTTGAAAATAAAAGACACATGCTACTTGGCAGTATCACATTGGACAGCAGCATTAACCGACATCAAAACATTGCATCACGTGGGCTACTTGCCCTGTCTTTCTCAACTTGCTAGCACATTCGAAGGTTTAAAATTTCATATATTTACACACGGGCCCTATGTTTTGATAGTCTAGAGTCTTTCTAAGACTCTCGCCACTAAGATTCGAATTCTGATCTTAGTGTGTATATGAAGGTTTTTCCACTGTATGTGTTGGTTTTATCTCATTTTAGTGTGGGTGTACTCTCCCCTTTATGGGAGTTACGTTTTCAGACTGTGTTTATAGAACTATCGTCTCTCTAGTTTTGGTTGTAGACATGTAGTTGTTGTAATTAAAATAAAATAAAAAAATCTCATATATTCAACAAAGGAATTGATTGAATAAATAATTTTTATAACAACAATCAAATTCAAAAAATTTATGATCTTGAAAAAAAAAAAAAAAAAAAAAAAGACACATGTTACATGACAGTGGACAACAGCAATCAAATTCAAAACATGGCATCACGTGTGTTACTTTTTTTTTTTTTTTTTTTTTTGTCTTATCTCAACTTTAAAGAATATTCCAAGGTTTAAAACCTCAAATAGTCTACTAGGTAAAACTTCTAATATTTCTCTTTGTATAGTATCACAAAAATCACTCAACATATTTTCTGACACGTCATCATATATTGAAAAACCATAAATTATTTAGAGGTCCGAATTTGACCCTTGCCTGAACTAAGGGTCTTGTAACTTGTTTGTATCCAAGCCTATAATCGGGTGGATAGAACTCGACTAATAAGACTTTTAAGCCGAAGTGATTAGACAAATTTATATACAAAAATTAACTAAATCCCAACGGATTGCTTCAATAAACCCTTTTCGAATAAGGTGTGGATTTTGGTGGATTTTCCCTCCCTTTGTGAGGGTTATATCTCACCTTGGTGTGGGTCTCTCTCCTCTTTATGGGAGTCTCATTCTAGGCTATGTTTACATAACTTTATTTCACCGGTCCCGACAATCGTTAATATACTCCAAAAAAAAATAATAATAAGACTACCTAGCCTATATCTAGCCTCAAGTCCGATTTGAACCTAAAATAAATTACTATGCCCAATCTGGTCCGATCTGACCTGTTTGACACTCGTAGATTAATTACTACGAGCTCTCTCACAATATAATAGAACCGACAACAGACAATTTATAAAAAAGTCGGTTCGGCGGATTTGATTGACGCAAACCCTAACCGGTGTTCCACTTAAATTCACTGAACCGCACAAAACGACGCCATTTCGATCACATCAAATGGAAACGGCGTCGTTTTTTTATGTGTCTCTCTCCGTTCGAATTCCGCAGAGGAAAGTTACCAATTAAAGAAAGGAAATTTATGAGAAAAAATTGTCGGGTTTCGTGCGAAAAATTGTAAAGTTTGAATTTTTTTAGTGTTGTTTTTTTTTTTTTTTTTTTAAGAGATGGCCAGATGGGGTTTTGTGATTATTATTATTTTTACTCACCAATAAAAAAAGATTAGTTTTTCTTCGTTTTGAAGAAACCCATTTTGTGAGAGAAAACAAGCCGCAAAAAAAGCTATACGGGGTTTGGTTTTATAAAAAAAAAATTCGTGTGTTTAGAAATGCAGACGGATGCGAGAGTTGGAGTGGTGGTGGAGGGTGGAGGAGGACAGAGAGGTCTGAGTTCAGGTCATGGAAGCGTGTCCATTGACAAGCTATCGCTGCAACAACAACAACAACAACAACAGAAGTTGCAGAACCAATCCCAGATCGGAACTGTGTCACAGCTCATCGCAGGAGGCGTCGCCGGTGCTCTTAGTAAGACCTGTACGGCCCCTCTTGCTCGCCTCACCATTCTCTTTCAGGTTTGCTTTCTGGGGTTTCCCCATTTTGTGTATTTGTTTGTTAGTTTGCTTGCTTTTTGATGTTTGCTTGGAATAATTTGTGGGTTAGTATTGGATTTTGATAGTGTTTAGTATTCTTAGTGGTGATAATGGAGATTGTCTCCAGTGGAGATAGGTAGGAAATGTAGGAAAAACAAGGCAAGAGTGTATAAATTTGAATGGGTTAACAGGGCCTTGGTTGGTGTGTGTGAGCACGAAGAGAGTTAAATTGGGGTTTGGAGGTGTTAAATGATGTAGATTATGGAAATTTTCACTTTATTTGAGTGAGTAGTAATTGCCCGGAAAGTGAATGTTCAGTAGGAAGTAGCTAGTGCTTGTGTTATGGATGGTATGGGTTGAATTAGAGCTAGTTCATGTTGTGAAATCTTGGAGAAGTAAAGCTGCTATGTTGGAGGGATATGGGATGTGGAATTACATGAGATTAGTAGGTAATTCTCAGAGTTGCACAACTTGATGTCTAGCATAGTGACAGTAAAAATGTTGATGATATAATCCAAAATTTTGTAATTCTACCTGTGTTGCACTTGGATTTTAGAGACTGGAAATTATTTGCTTGTGAACTCATCTAAGTGAAAATCTTGATAATTTATCGATGTTATATATAAGAATATATTAGAAACTTAACAGCCACTATACAATGAGAATGCAGTTCGCAAATAATTTTTTTATTCTTTTCTACCATTATTCGATTCAGTTAATTGTTGTAGTACTCATTTGCACCAAAATACTAGTTTGTAAGCTGGGTGTTTTTACATCTATCATATATTTGAACATTTTCTCATAATGTGTCATTGTTCTTAGGTATATATACACGGTATTTTCCGGAGGGCAAAATTATGTTCTTCTCCGGTGATCATTGGTTTATACCACTTTCACACCATCTCAACTACTTTACTGATGTCATCTCTTTTTTTTTAAAGGTGCAAGGCATGCACAATGATGCTGCAACAATGATGAAGGCTAATATATGGCGTGAGGCTTCACGAATTATCAGTGAAGAGGGATTTAGGGCTTTCTGGAAAGGGAATCTGGTTACAATTGCTCATCGTCTACCTTATTCTTCTGTCAATTTTTATGCATATGAGCACTACAAAAAGGTTGATAGGAATACTATGTGATTAAACACCTTTTATGCATTAAAAAAATCAGTTTGTGTGTTATCCCGTCCTTACATCTTAATCCTGTGTGTTCCAGTTACTACATGTAATTCCAGGAGTACAAAGTCGTGGGGAAAGTATGAGCGCAAATCTTTGTGTAGATTTTGTAGCAGGTGGTTTAGCTGGAATAACAGCTGCATCTGCAACATATCCATTGGATCTTGTGAGGACGCGCCTTGCAGCTCAGGTAAGATTATTAGGTAACCTTGGTAATAAATTGCTGGCAGATTGGCAGGCAAATATCTTTCTTTCTTAGTTGTTGTAGTTTGTCCTGATCCCATATGTAAGGTTGTCAAAGTAGTAATCAATGTGGTTTGGGAATGCAAAACTACCGGTTTCTTGACTGTTATTTGATTTCTTTTTTCTATTTTCTTGTGTATTAGAGTAGACCATTATGTTTCACATGTTTTTGATGGATGCAAATGTTGGACCCTTTTAATGTTAGTGGTCCTTTATTTGTGTTTGTTAATTGTTTTAACCATGGTTTCACATATTGTGGACCAAGCGAAAGGTCCGCTATCACATTGAGTTCGAAAGCCTCAACTTTTAGATTCTTGTATGATAAGGACACAAGCTATGAAATGTTCACCAATTTTTTTTGCCATACTTTTTGCTTCATTATCTTGTTTCAATTTTTGCAGACAAATGTTATGTATTACAGAGGTATTGGGCATGCTTTACAAACTATCTGCAGAGATGAGGGAGTTTTGGGTCTCTATAAAGGACTTGGTGCAACGCTTTTGGTAGCCTTCTATTGTATTGTATTATTTTTTATGTTTATATGAATACTATTTTCGATTGTAGTTGACTGGAATTTTCCATTAATGCAGGGTGTTGGGCCCAGTATAGCAATTAGCTTTTCAGTATATGAGACCTTGAGATCTTATTGGCAATTACAGAGGTGATTAGTGCACATTTGATTCAGCAATTTTGTGGTTTCAGGCATGCAATTTTTATGTTGATTGTTTCAGGCATGCTATTTTCAAGTCTTAATGATTCGATATTATTTTCTTAACACAGGCCACATGATTCTACTGTATTGGTCAGTCTGGCTTGTGGCAGTCTTTCAGGCATTGCATCATCAACAGGTGATTACTCTTGGACCTGCTACCCAGAAAGCTTTTGCAAATTTTGATGCAACTAACTTTTTTTTTCTTCCTAATTTATTGTGTAATTATAGTTTATCCTTCATATGAAACCTAGTGTTATTATCGCCTGGTATGGAGTTGTATTGCCTTTTATTTATTTTTATTTTATGCTAGTAATCGAAATTTTACTTGATAGCTGGCATATTATTAAATTTTTGTCTGTTGTTTGCTACCAGAAATCAGAGATTGTGGTTACATAAGTTAGTTGATCGTCATATTTCTTTGGACCAGCCATAACTTCATTGATGGACCTCAACTCTATGTATCATATCAGTTGTTAATTAGTGATGTCATTTTAGTGAATAATCATTTGGTTAAAATACTTGCTTTTTATGCAGAGACACAGGGTGTGGTGCAAGCTCTGCATTAAGTATCTAACCAGATTGACCCCCACTAGAGCCAGAGACCAAGATGCCGTAATTTTTTGTATCTGGCATTTGAGAATTTTTTTGTAAGGAAGTCCAAAGAAAAATAATACCTTTTTTTATCACTTGTCTGTCTTTATCTTTTCGTATGAAATCTTGTTTGGACTAACTACATCTCTCCAACATTTTTTCAATCATTTGTCTCCCCAAGCATCGCAGTTGGTTCCATCACGGAGTGGCACTACTACTCTCAGGTGAACCAATACTGTTTTATCAGTTATCCGATGTGAGAGGTGTCCTCTTTGAGGTATGCTTCTCACTTGGGCTTCCTTGTCATCTGCGCTTAATGAATTTGGAATCCTTCAAGCCTTGACCGCCTATTTGGGCTGGAAACAAACATTTCTCTCATTGCTTCATCATATAGAAACAGATTGGTGATGCAAATGCATGTGCATAGGTCAAACTGACTCTTCCTTTTAAATGATTAAAATAATTGTTGCTCCTGGTTGATTGATTCTGTTGCCACTTGTCAAATCTCATTCCACAATAGATGAACTAGTATAAATATCTGTATAAACTGATTTGCAGCCAATTCTTTGATGTTGTAAGAGTTAACCATCCTTGCAGCATTACCGACTCTTCTACTGATTTGCTGTGCAGTGTTATTTTTTAAAGAAAATGTGGATGTTTGTTAAATTCGAGATATGGTTTTCTGGTTTTCTCATCATTCAATCACATTTTTTTTTTTGTGTTCCACATAGTTGAAGGTATCATTAAGCAGCTGAGACCCAAGGAAAATGTCAACCCTTACATAAATCCAGTAGACAAAATTAAATATAAATACTGCCTCATTATGCAAGCATAAATATCTCATTTCATTTTGGTCTCTCTATATTGTATGCAGCAACATTTCCTCTGGATTTGGTGAGACGACGGAAGCAATTGGAAGGGGTAGGTGGCCGAGCCAGGGTTTACACAACAGGCCTTTTCGGTATATTCAAGCACATTGTCCGTAATGAAGGCTTTCGTGGTCTCTACAGAGGTATTCTACCTGAATATTACAAAGTTGTTCCTGGTGTCGGTATATGTTTCATGACATATGAGACATTGAAGATGCTTTTAGCTGACATGAATTCCGAATTATAGTTTTTGCCTTCGCCCCAGGACTCTGTGCAATTATAAGGATGCGGTGGGGGGTTGAGTGGTTATGCCACATCATAATCGTATATCCACCGATTTTCATGACTCAGATTTTTTCTATGTATAGAAACTGAATAGTAAAAGAAAATTATCAAGTATACTTAGCAGTTAGCATTGTTGTCCTCACAATTTTTAAATACATCAATTTCATTGGAGATCATTTTTGAGTTCCTTGTTTCTTTCTAATTTCTTTACATGTTTAAACTTGATATCAATCTCTGTAATTGTTAGACATGATCAATCGAGTTGGAATTATAGACATCAAATTTATTGGAGATCATTTTTGAGTTCCTTGTTGCAAATTTTTTTCCAACTTCTTTGCATGTTTCTACTTGAAATACCAATCTCTGTAATTGTTCGACAACACAATCGATCAAGTTGAATTATATATAGTCATCATCTCCATTTTGTTTGTCTATAAGGTTTTGGCAGACCATGGTTCCTGATGTCAAATACAGCAAAGAAAGTTGTTTTTTGGAGAGATTTTTCTTTTTCTTTTTCTATTGGTATTTTTTTAAGACATCTATGGATGGTGTCTCCAAATAGAGAATCTTGTTCTATACCAAAGGGTGGAGCAGCACAAAAGTGACTCAAAATGGAGAATATGATTCAGATTTGTGAGGCATCAATCAGGATACAGGTTCTCCATTTGTATATTTTATAAAATGTTCTCCAAAGTGGCTCACCATTCTTTTTGTTAGTTATTGAGAGTGATCCCAAGTACATGTGAATTTAAGTAATTTAATAGAATTGAAGTGGCGCATTCAAAAATCGGGAAATTAAAATAAAAAAGAATCAATTTTCATTGGAAATGATATCATGAGAGGGGATTAAGTTTCCTTTCCGGTAGAAACTTAATTCCTGATACACAAACTTAATTTCTGATTTGTATCCGGAATTATGTTCTCTTTTCTTTATTGAGATTCCTGATCAATAAATGGCTAAACACAACTTGAGCTCAGTTCCTATGTACCTATTTCAAGTTTGTTTCCAAATTTGTTCTCACAATTTTTTTCTTCCAACTTTAATAACTAAATGATAATGCAAAGACAGGGATCAGAGCAAGAAAAAAAATAATTGAACCAGAAGAATTGCTCTTACAATGATGCAATTAAGAATTATTAGACTTGGAAAGAGTCATTTTGAACATGTAATCATCATTCTACCCCATTAAAACTTTTCAGGGGGAGAAGCTTCAATTTTTCCAAGCTTCAGTGATGAGCTCAGTCACTCTCTCTCTCTCTCTCTGGAAGGAAAACACTATGCTTGAACACCAGAAAGAAACCAACCATGGATGATCTTGTACACAACATTTGGTCTGAATTAAAGTGGGAAATTTCCAGTTAGTTGAATGTGTTGGAGGGTTTGACGTAAACCGTACTTGTTGACAGCTGCATTAGCAGCTCTGAATCCTCCCCCATATGCTGGAGAGGCATCATGTGCAATTTGGTGCATGAAAAACTCTCCTAACTTCTTCTCAACCCCGGATTTTCCACCTTTCTTCGAAGAAAACGGTGTATACGTTGATGATGATGATGATGAAGCATATGATGTGGATGGCATGTTTTTGCTGGATCCTGGCAAAACTTCTGATTCTAGCCACATGTATGAAAGCACTTGACAGATACCTTCCTCAACTTCAGGATTCAGGTTTCTGTAGCCTGGAATTATCGAAAAAGGGAAATTCGAAGAAAAGTAAAAACATTGCCTTATGTGAAAGTTGATTCCAGGAAACAAATCATAATTCAAATGGGGATAAGCATGTTCATACCTTTAAGGCGTAACCAACCGTGCATCAACTCATGTGCAAGAATAGCACCTGTGAGTAGTCTGAATCCGGTAGGAAACAGAGAAATTGGAGTATCAGAATCCTGAGAATTGCATATTTTTTCTAGGAAGATTTATAGAAACATTATTAATTACCTTGGAAGACCATAAAGAACAAGAATTGCAGTAACTTCACATTTTCGAGTCAGTTTTTGAGGTTGAGTCCTCATCACCCCCAGTCGACTGCCTCCAATTCTTGACCTCTTATGTATCTGAACACAGAGAAGATATTAGTAAACATACATAGCTTTCCGGAAGAGCATTTTCAAAGCAAACAAAAAGTGACTTCTTCTACAGGAATTCAGATATCATACACTTGCAACAGTCTGTTCTTCGGATAAACATAAACCCCTTGTCTCAGGCATGTGATGATAGCCCTGGAAAGCCAATTGAAATCTGAATCAGACACAAACAACCGAAAAACCTGAAACTTACAAGAGCAGGAAGAGGAGGTCATGTATGTATATATTACATTCTTTTCGCCGACTATAGCTTCATTAAGTGCTTGTCTTTCCACCAGAAGCATAGGAATTTGCTGATCCAGTTTCATATTCATTCCTTCATAGTAGTCTCTGATGGCATGGTAGAGAGGCTGGCAATCTCCAGTGTCCATAATTGCAGATTCCATGCACTCTAAGCACAGACTCCGCCCGTCTTCCAGAGAATAGTATCTTGCATTCCAGGACTACATAAACAAACAGAAACACAATTAAGCTTGGCAGATTGGATTGAATTCAAACTTTTGAAAACCGAATTGATGATATTTATACCTCTAAACGTTCGCAGCTGCAGCAACGCGATGTGTTATCCTGTTCATGAGATGGACAGTACTTTTGGGACCAAAATGGATGGCATCTGTACTCTATCAAACCTGCTCCATTGGTTGGTATCTGAAAATTGTGAAATCAAAAGTATATAAATAGTGATGATGATCACTAATGATTCATATAACAAATTCTTTTCTAGTTATACAAATCTAGTACGTACGTTTACTAATTAGGAATGAAAATAAATAAAAATTATGGAAAGAGAACTTAATTTCAGAGCTGGGAGGCAGGAATCAAATTCCCTTTCTAGCAGGAACTTAGTAAACTCCGTAATTATAAATCAGGAAATAAGGTTCTCTTACAAATTGGAGGCAAACTTCACATTTGGGATGTGTTAGCTCTTTGAAACAGGACTTGTGATAAGGATCCTTCCCTGACAAAGAAAACTTGATCAAGAAAAACAAAAAACCAGTTAATAATTATGCAGGAGATGGAAGAGAGAGTGTGTGTGGTGCAAGAAAGAGAGAAAATCAAAATCAAAACTATGTATACCTCATGTTCAGTAATTGGATATCCACAAGAACGACATCGAAAGCATTCTGGATGGAAAAATGTCCCCATGCATCCCAAATAGTTGCCATAGCCGATGTCGCGGTTGCAGCCACTACATAATCTGCATTAAGTCATGATGATCGTAAGCATAAGCATAAGAAGCTTTTCTTTTTTTGTGCTTTCTGTAAAAGCATTTCCAAGTGATCATGAAATTTTAGTTTTTTATTTATTACCTGTATCTTCTAGGATAATAAGGTGTGGGAGAAGGTGTATGAGAAGGAGGATATGCAGACGAGTTCGTGCTATCCTGAAGTGCCCAAGCAAGATCATCATCATGCTTTGTCCCACCCCATCTTTGTCCTGACAAAAGAATTTCAAGTTATGACGCGTTTACCAATTAGGAATCCCAATTAAGAAAAACAAACTTAATTTATGACTCGTGATTTTAAGGTGTTTAGTAAAAACGGTTGGTAATTAAGTTACGTGTACTCTAGACACAAATTAGAATCAAGTACTTGTGGGGGAATTAAGTTCCATTTCCGATGAAATATTATTCTCTTTTATTTTCATTCTCGATTAGTAAAGATGTCCAACGAGTAAGTAGACAAGTGTAAGCTAACCTTGTACATTATTAATAGTGTTTTTGATATTGTCAGAAATGATCTCAAATAAGCAAAAGCATTTGAAGCACTTAAATTTTGTAAAATATGCTTTTCAAAAAAGCAGAAACACTTAAAAGTGATTTCTGATATACTTACCATTACCGCTTGGTCTCTTCAAATCTTCAGCTAGAGAAAGTGCAATTGCTTCATCTAATTCTTCTTTCTCCCTCTTAGCTCTGGAACGGTCATCCTGATCACACTAGCTAGTAAAATTAGTTACAATGTTTTTCTTCTAATCAGCAAAGCAATGCTCATGCAAGACAACTATGATGAAATATTTCACTCTCGTTGAATGGATTATTTTAGAAACCCGGATTCTTTGCTGATTTGAGCTTCTATTTGAGATATATTTCTTTTTACTCTATTTCTTATTAACAACCAATTACAAAACTTTAAATTCGTTTAGGTTAAAGTTAAGACATTGAAATATTTAAGGACAGGTCCGATATTCCAAAGAGTACCAATTAAGGTTTGCCAGGACTTACCGACATCATACACCACTAGTATGATCCTAATATGAAAGATAAGTTGTACAACTATTTAATCAAGAACGGATGTGGTATATAGTAAATCTTAAGCATAAAAAGAGAAATGTTAAAATAATAATAAGAACAAAAGGAAGTGATTTGTGTAGAATAACTTGCTAGCTAGGGTGAGAGAGAATCCTAAAAAGAGCGATACAATTAGTAAAACAAGAAAAAGAAAACTTTTATATGCAACGACATGAAACTGCTACAAATCTAAAATTGCGGCCTTTCATGTCTTTTAAAGATATATGATTCTCATAAAATTTGAATTGGTGGGGGAAGTGGTAAAAAGTGAACTTCCATTGAAATATATTCATTACAGTACATTATCTATGCTTTGATCGATAAACTATTGCCACGCATGAGTTTATACTAAAATTTGTCTGTGTATTATCTTCAATCATCTTCATAATCGATGATTTTTATAAAATATGAATACTTTTTTTAGCAGTAAAATATGCGTATTTGATGTGCCTGATTGAACATATATATATATACACATTTAAATATAATGACATATATATACACATTTAAATATAATGATGACCTGAATAACCTGGTATGTCCGTTCTAGTGAAAACTATAAAAATCTAGAATTTAGTAATTTTGCAAGTCATAGTTGATAAGTTGAAATAGAAGTAACTTTTCAATAAGATTTTGTCATCATATATAGAAACTACTATATATATCAGGTCTGTTGTGATTTTTTTCATCCGGGTTTACTGATTGACACATAACAATTAACCGTTCGGAAAAAAAAATATCAGGACTAGAAAATCATTATATAACATAATTTTTTTATTAAAAAAAGGCTAGTTAGATTTACCACAGATCGATGTGGTGCATGCCAAACCATGCTTTCCTCCCCTAGAAACTGCGGTTGCTGCCGGCCACCGCTACTGCCGCTACCTCCGCCACGACTCGATCCACCCTTAAAAATCTTGGTCAACCACTTCATAAAACGAGACTTGCTCTCTGCGCGTGAAGAAACAAAATCTCCTGCTTACAATCAAAACATTTTTCCAATATAAACTCCACAAAACAAAACAATATTTTTCTTTCTTTTTCTTTTTCTTTTTTTCACTTTTATAAAACAGTTCTTCTACAACTTTTTATTTTATTTTATTTTATTTTTTTTATTATTATTTTTTTTTTTCTGAAATAGCTACTCTGAAAACTGTTTTTGAAAACACTGCAAAAACAAACAAACAAACAAACTACGTACGTACCGTAAATACAAGGATTGGAGATGTGGTTGACGGTTGATGGAGGAGGAGGAGGAGCCATGGAGGAGGGCTATATTATAGGGTGTTGGTTTAGCCAAAAGACAGAAGCGAAAACGATGGGAATAGAGAGGAAATAGAAGGGAATGAGTTGTAGAGGGAGAGAGAGAGAAGAGAGAAGAGAACAATGCAATATGCATCGTTAAAAGAGGGAGATGAAAAGGAAAGAGAGAGAGAGAGAGGGGAATCTAGAGGAGAGAAAGAAAGTGAAGAGAAAGAGATTCTTGGCTTGAGAAAAGAAGGAAGAGAAAGTGGAAAGAGAGGGAAACCAAGAAACGATCACAGAAAGAGAGAGAGAGAGAGAATCCGCTAAGGCAGCTAGTGAGAATATTTAGGTTATAAAATCTCCTGTCACGGCTGTCCTGATAATCTATTTTCTTTTTTTTTTTAACGGTGATTTAGATAACTGTA
Source organism: Acer negundo (assembly GCA_035582765.1). Lineage (NCBI taxonomy): Eukaryota > Viridiplantae > Streptophyta > Magnoliopsida > Sapindales > Sapindaceae > Acer > Acer negundo. Next base: position 4,596,294 of record CM069242.1, read on the forward strand.
CACGCGAATTCAGAGAACTGTATATGTAACTGCACATGTACGGATTAAATGAGGATTTTACCGACTGCATGTCATTGAATTACAATTAATTGTTAAGACTAGTTTCATACAAAAATAAAGTACAGAAGTCCTCACCAACATAAAATGACTTGTTGAAGTGACACAATGGACGGCTCATGATATTCGAATGAAAGAAAGAGAAAAGTGTTATGTTTTTTTTTTTTTTGTTTTTGGCACGAATGGGTTGGATAGAGCTGGAGAGAATTTTTATTCTTTTTTTTAACTTTTTTTTTTTTTTTTTTTTTTTTTCCTCTTTCAATTTTGAAGAAATTTTGCCTGGTAAGTAGTAGTTCAGTAAAATGCTCAAGATATTCTCTTAAATTACTGAGCTACCCTACCATGAGTTTTATGCGGTGGGATCTGTTTTGATTCCTGGAAAGTCATGATCATCACTGATCAATACATATATGTACTTGTGTGTTGTGGACAATGAATTTTCCTTTATGATTCCATTCTTGGTTTTTTTTTTTTTTTTTTTTTCAACATATACAAGTTTATGATCATTAATTTTTGGACCATTAAATTTTCATGGAAAGTGAATACTTGATGAGTTCACATAAATGTACAGTATCCCTTCCTGTTATATATGCCTTCTGTTGCTTGTGGGACATAACATTTGCTAAAGTAACAGAACAACAAATAGTGTTAATCAATTTGAGATTATAATAATCTTCTGTGAGAAGTGTTTGTATTTATTTAGTAGCATTAATTTCACCCCAATACGATTTTAATACAAACTACAAACAGTGGAAGAAAGAATTCAGACTGCCTCTTCATAATATTAACTCTTATATTATATCAAATTACATAGAAATGTTAAAAATACAACGGTCGCAATTTTTTTTTTTTTATTGTTACATCTCACGTCATATTGCTAGGCTAGCTAATGAGTATCGAGGCTCAATGAGTAGAAAGGTTTAAAATTTAATGGGTCTGAATTGAACTCATTAAATTGTTTTTTTTTTAAGTGATCAAACAATTTAAAAACATCAAAAATAAACTTAAAAAATAAAGTAAGAAATCCTGACTTTTAACTTAATTTCAGATCATTAGATTACAATTAAAATATTATCTTCCAAGTTTATCCTCCCAAATAAGATATATTTCCAAATTTATCCTAATTTGAAATAATGTAGAGATCTTTCTTTTAACATACTTTTTTATTTTAAACGGCTTTTAGGAAAAAAAAATTAATCACTTTTCATAGAGACCGGTGCATATAATTTAAGAACATATTTCAGAAAATAATAATAATAATAATAATAATCAATAACCTTTTTTTTATTTGGTTTACTGTGCATATGATCTAGGAAAAAAAAATGGTTTTCTCAATTATATACACTAAAAACGTAGACAACATGCAAAATAACTTGAACCTTTTTTTTTTTGACAATAAATTGAACTTGAACTTTGTTTGCAGAACATGCAAAATTATATTCTTTGATCACTTCTCATAGAGACCGGTGCATATAATTTAAAAACATATTTCAGAAAATAATAATAATAATAATCAATAACCTTTTTTATTTATTTGGTTTCCGGTGCATATGATCTAGGAAACCAAAAAAAAAAAAAAAAAAGGTTTTCTCAATTATATACACTAAAAACGTAGGCAACATGTAAAATAACTTGAACCTTTTTTTTTTTACAATAAATTGAACTTGAACTTTGTTTACAGAACATGTAAAATTATATTCTTTGATGAATTTTTTGTTTTATTAAATTGAACTTTGTTTGCAGAAGAACAAATTACTTCTTTTAATTAGCATGGGTATGAATGTAAAATTATTTATATATTTTCAAACAATTTTATTTTATAAAAACAAAAATGTTGACATTATTCAGATGTGAGAAAAAAAAAAAAAAAAAAAAAACAAATATGTCCTTTTAAGTTCAGATTTCAGTCCATATTCAGTCTTTAAAAAAATTCAGTATTGTTCAGTCTTCAGATAAAAAAACAAACAACATCTTAATCTTTGTCTTTCTTAAATAAATACTTTAATTTTTTTTGGTTAAATGATGATACCTGTATAAGTTTATGATCTAAAATAAATCTGTTAGGGGGAATAATATGCTGAGGTGACAAAAAATATGTTAAATACCGCCAAATTAATTTTATTAAGAAGAGAAGGGACTTTATAAATTTAGTTTTGACGGGCCATCTCAAAAATTTAAGATGAGATATATTAGGTTTGACATATGGGATACCATCTATACGTATATCATGAAATTGAGGGTTCTAATTGTGCGTCATTCACCAAATTTTGAATTTATTATAATAATTATAAAAAACTAAAAAAATTTTGATTACACCATCGAGGGCACAACACAAGTACTAATTAATAATAAATATATATAATATAATTAAAATCCTTGTGTTAATAGATTGGAATTGTGTTGTAGAAGAGAGAATATAATATAAACAAGATGCTACATTTTTTTTTTTTTTCTTGGGGAGAGTGGAAAACATTGAGATCTGAGCTGAAAGAAAGAAGTTGATGACCATTTTCTCAGAAACCTTTATTTGTTTTGTATTTTTTACAGTAATAAACTGTTCCTTCTAAAAGGAGAACATTTCTTCTATTTCCAGTTATATATCCCCAAAAGATTGGCATTCTTTCAACTTTGAAGAATAAAGCAATCAACTTAACTAATTTTCTATACCAACTAACAGCTTTGCTTTGGCATCTTTGCAACCCCATTTTTTCCAGTTGCATGCAGCAGAGAGATCAACTTTGATGGATAACCTAATGTAAATATTTATAATTATATAATTAAAGAGTACTGGTACCAAAGCTATATTACTATATATTGTTGGCTTAAACTTTTCAAAGAAATATTCAAAGCTACCACATGTGACAAGGTATATATATATATATATACCAGCTGGACCATAAATAGTTTATTTGATTTTGAAAACTCTCACAAATCATGACAGAATGCCGACCCATTTGATGCCGGATTTTTATTAAAAAATGGTTTGATAATTACTTATAAATTTACAAATAATTCTTCCAATAAAGCTATCACCAAATCACTATTTAAAAATGTCAAAACTAAAGTAGAATATGTATGTATGTGAAATGAAGGTGGAAAATATTCGAAATTGCGTATTGCAGAAAATTGGCCACCGTTGCTTTTTGGAAAAGCAGTTTGCTGCTACGGCCGTTGCTGGCTCTAGCTGGCTGGCTAGCTGCTGCTTTTAAACATGATTCTGGGGATTGAAGAGGATCGTCAGTTCCTTTCACTCCAAATAATCTTTTTTTTTGGTCATCTCGATCGGTTGATGTTCATTATATAATCTGACTATGTTACATGTCAAACTTTATATTTTTTTTAGATGCCCCCTTTTTTATATGATGCTCCTCAAGAATCATATTCTTTGTTTACGTTTATAGTCAATTTCATATAATAATATTATATATATGTGTGTGCCGGTGTGTGTTTATACATGTAAGCGTTCGAACATAATTTATGTCGGTGATTCCATTTGATAATTGAGACTTACATACATATATAACATATAGGATGTTTCAAAGTTAGGGTCAACTTTGTAATGTTAGAAAACCCATTTACAAAATGACATTATATTATGTGTGTAGACCACTATGTAACGTTACAAAATTCAATATGTAATTAATGTTTAAACTTAAAAGTAGATGAATCTAATTGCCGTTAATATCAATGCACACTACAGAAAAAAGGATCGGTAAATTATCTTATAAGTCATGTTGATTACTATTAAAAATCTAGAAAGCAAATATTAAAACTATTAACACCAAGATTTAATATTTCTATTAATCTTTAGCTCGGAGAAAAGTTCTTGTTTTTCACTTATTTTGTCTTACATCATATTGATTCTCATGCAAGCATATATTTGTTTGATAGCTAAGAAAACATGAGAAGTGAAAAACCAGAAAAGAAAAATAAGTCTTGGAGTAATTATATAGTTTCCCATATTTTCTTTTGGAATTTTCTTTTCTTAATTAGAATGGGAAAAAAGAATGAATAAATCCAAAGTTACCACCAACCTCAACTCCTCCACTTGAACTAATTAACCATACAAATAATGTTATAAGTTCAGATACTTATCCTGTTTATTTCATACGGGGATCAATCAACTTTATCGGTCTCATGTGATAAATGATTCAAATCTCACGTTTATCCTTTAAATCGTTTAAAAAAAACATACTCCAAAAAATAAAAAATTGTGAATTTAAATTATGTTTAAAATGAACATCCCCTCCTAACAGAGATAGTAGTGCACATCTTTTCTATAGTGGTGGTTAGGGGTTAGAGTCCCACGTACCATGCACATTTTTTATAAATATGTATGTGTAGTTTTCTTCTTGTTTATGAGAGTAGTTATCTAGATCCGTACATAAATTGTCTTATGTCACCGCAATCCTACCGTAATAGATGTACCTTGTGATATTATAAAATGAAAAAATAAAAAATAAATAAAAATCTAAGAACTATTACATTTTCATACCGAATAAATTGAATTACTGGGCCGGGTTGGTAAATGGCTGGATATACTAACTCGATCCAACTAGAACCCTAAACAGTTTAAAATCCGAAAAACGGCGCCGTATCAAAGATAGGTTGTTTCAACTCATAAACGGCGTCGCTTCATGAAAAAAAAAATCTTTTTAGGCAGCTCCGTCACACTCACATAGGAGTTGCAGCCATCACCATTTTCTATGTTTCGAGACAAAAATAAAAAAACAAAAATTTTATATAAAAAAAATTAATTTTTTTCCCAATTTAAATATTTAATTTTTATCCAAAATTTTATATTTTTTCATTTTTTAAAATTATACCCACCAAAAATACACATAACTTGAACTCAAACTCTCTCTCTTATTGTGTTTTGTTTAATCGGAGCCGTTGAAGGAGGAGGTGGAGGAGGAGGAGGAGGAGGATCTGATGGCTGCGACACAAGGGCAAGCGGCGGCGGCGGCTGCGGCGGCGGCAAACATTGACCAGAATTTACTGGATGACATAATCAACCGGCTGATTGGGGTCCGATCAGCCCGACCCGGCAAGCAGGTCCAGCTCTCAGAGTCCGAGATCAAGCAGCTCTGTGTCGCTTCCAAAGACATATTTCTTCAACAACCTAACTTGCTCGAACTTGAAGCCCCCATTAAGATTTGCGGTGCGATACTTTTCCCTTTTTTTTTTTCTTTTTCTTTTTTTTTTTTTTTTCACGTGGGTATGTTTCGGATTGTGAAATATGTGAATAAAAATGCAGTCTTTGTGTGTGTGTGTGTGTGTGTTTGCTCTTGCAATTACTTTCTTTTGGTGGGTTTTTGGTGTTTAATTATGTATATTATGAAGTAACAACATAGGTTTCATTTGTTAAAACAAAAAAAAAAAAAAAAAAAAAAAAAAAAAAAGAAAATTTGACACTGAGAAGTATTTCTTACCTGAATGTGTTGTTTTAAGACGAGCTTGATTGATGTTACTGAATCTTACTGTATGAACTGTTTGATTGCCGAGAAACTACTGGAATTGGAACTTAAAATCATGCAAATCATACGGTATCTACTAGTTTGTGTAGAAATTTAAGGTTCTTTGTGTAAACGTTGTAAATTTAGAGCGGGGTGGTGCGTTTGATGGCCTAATGAGTTCTAAAAACTGTTTTAGGGCTATTGATATGTCATTCGATAGGTTATTAGAATACAATCCAAGGATTTGAACTTTAGTAGACATTCTAGGTAACACGAGCTATGTTGAGTGTTGACGAATTGATCTATAGTTTTCTGCATCTATTTTCCAACATGACAAAACATTTGATATTTTCCCTGTTTGCAGGTGACATACATGGGCAATATAGTGATTTGTTGAGGCTTTTTGAGTATGGAGGTTTTCCTCCTAAAGCCAATTATTTGTTTTTAGGGGACTATGTGGATCGTGGCAAGCAAAGTTTGGAAACGATATGTCTTTTGCTTGCCTATAAGATTAAGTATCCAGAGAACTTTTTTCTTCTAAGAGGAAACCATGAATGTGCTTCTATTAATCGGATATATGGATTTTACGATGAGTGCAAACGACGGTTTAACGTGAGACTTTGGAAGGCCTTTACTGACTGTTTCAATTGCCTTCCTGTGGCGGCTCTTATAGATGAAAAAATATTGTGTATGCATGGTGGTCTTTCCCCTGATCTTGCAAACTTGGATCAAATTAGAAACCTACCTCGTCCAACTGCTATTCCTGACACCGGTTTGCTTTGTGATTTGCTCTGGTCGGATCCTGGTAAGGATGTTAAAGGATGGGGAATGAATGACAGAGGAGTTTCGTACACTTTTGGCCCTGATAAGGTGTTGGAATTTTTAACAAAGCATGATTTGGACCTTGTCTGCCGTGCTCATCAGGTAGTTGAATTTCCTGTCTTTCTTGTTCTGTTGACATTTTTCTTTGTATAATGGTTGCACGCACTAACCCATGCTACTTTTGTCGGACACTTTTGATTTTTTATTCTAGGTTGTGGAGGATGGGTATGAATTCTTTGCCGACAGGCAACTTGTTACCATATTCTCAGCTCCCAATTATTGTGGTGAATTTGATAATGCCGGTGCAATGATGAGTGTCGATGAAAACCTGATGTGTTCTTTCCAGATTCTTAGGCCGGCAGAGAAAAAACCTAAGTTCATGATAACAAAAATGTGATTCTCGCAATCTCCTTGGGCGGAGCCAAGGTTAGCTGCTTAGCATTATTGTTCACTGCATATGTTATCATGTCTTAATTTCAATCATGATTATAGGTGGTGGCAGTGGCTGAATATTGGTTAATATAAGTATGGGCCCACACGTTTCATGTCAGTTAATGTTATTTTTTCTGTTTGTTTGTATTAGATAGATTTTCTCATTTGGAATAAAAAAAATTTTAATTGGATCTCATCTATAGTTTTAAAATCATCTTCCACGTGTAAAGGTTTAAACTGCATTTTGGTCCTTAAACTACAATCTAAAGGAGAAGAAAGCACTGGATATAAGTTTGGAGTAAAACATGCATCACCTATGCCGTAATTTATTCCTATTGTCTTGTATCTTGTAAAAACTCTCTTGATTGTGTTTAGTTAATACATGTTAAATGCTGCTATTACAACTATTTTGACTCCTCTCTTACCATGATTAAGTCCCTTCAAATTGTGTTTCTCCGTTATATTCTTCTACAGACTCATTTCTCTTTTCCCTGGAAAAATTGTTGAACTGTTGGTTGATACTGCAGAACTGAACTTTGACTAAAGGGGATGCGAACAGTGTGCTTTATAGGCCGGCAAAAAGCTCTACAGCCCCACAGCCCCTCGAACATATGTTTTGTAGGGCAGTAAAAGATGACATTTTCAGATTAATTTTTTCTTTGTAGTAGAACTTATCTCCCGATGCCCCTGTATATATATATATACATATATCATTTGTTTCAGATATCGTGTTTTCGAGTACCTAAAGATGACATCGATCACCTTTCTAATTTGATGTCACAAGATTCTTAATTTCAAATTTTCAGTAGTCTGCATCATGTTTTTTGCTATATAGTTCATGTGTTATTGTCGAGTCTGTTCATGCCGTATATTGTGTTGCCATGGTGATTTCTTTGGAAGCTGTCAACATTACTGGCTGCTTCTAATGTTGGGGGTTGGAGATCTTAGTGAAATCAGATGCTTTAGACATAGCCTTATTCTCCTGCTCTGTCTCTGCTGCAGTTAAGTCGCCAAGAATTGGTTTCTAAGCTTGACAGGATCTTATAATAAGAACAAGAGAGCTTTCTCGATCAATTTGTTAAGTTTGAGTATGTTTAATGCATCAAAGGAATTTTGCATTCATCGATCGCATATATTCTGCATCTTCCCGGATATTCTGGTTTGGAAATCTGATTGAAAGAAAAAGATTATCTTTGATATGGGAAAAATTCGAAAGGAGCGTTTATGTAGCCGTGAAATAAGTTGTTATATACGTGTATTTACAACGACAAACACAATGTCTATATATATATATATGGGAAACACTTTGTACAATCGGGGTTGTGGCACCTCTACGGCCCCGTAGTGCAAAAAAGAAAAAAAACACATGGGTCTCATGTATTTACTACACGGGTCCCATATGTTTTCTTAATTTTTTACACTACGGGGCTGAGGTTGTGCCGCAACTTTGGTTGTACGTAGCATTCCTAATATATATATAAATGCATGTGGTGGTGACGACTGAAACTTGGACCGATGGAACTTCTAGTTCCATCAAACTACATTAGACAATGTCATTGAGTTGAGTGACATTTAATAGGAGTATTATCCCATAATGTGTGTTTTGACATTTCTATTTTGAAGGATTTTGCAATATATTTCTACCTTTCAAGTTTCAACACACCAAATTTACTATACAAATTGATAAAAGTCGGAAGCAAAGTTAAAATAATCATTGGACCATTTGTGTTGTGATCGGTCCCAAAATTAACAACCATCTATGACCATGATCAACCATTTTAACTAATTTTTGTTTTTATTATTTTAAAAGTAAAACAAAAATAAATAAATAAAAAAACACTATAAAAATAGTGCACATCTCCTTCACGTTAGCCGTATGAGTTCGAATCACGTCCCACCATAAACATTTATTTTGAATCATTCCACCATTTATATTTTATAAATATACGTTTAGGTGTTGTGAGGTCAGATATTTCGACTGTTATTTGTTTCAATATTGTGAGAATACATATCTAGACTACACATGCAGTGTTTAAACCCGACAGACCCGATCTGGATTTAACTTTGTTGTTGTTGTTTTTTTTTTTTTTTTTTTAATAATAAAATAAAAAAAATAAAAAATAAAAAAAATAAATAAATAAATAAATAAATAAATAAAAAAGAAGCTCGGAGGCTCATAATTAGAGATCATATAAAGGCGCCCACTTTCATCATCATCTCTTGCGCTCAATTTAAATTTTTGCCTCTCTCTCTCTCTCTCTCTCTCTCTCTCTCTTGTAGGGTTCGATTTTTTTTTTTAAATCCCTAAAAATATTATAAATTAAATTAATTTTTTTGTTTCCGCTTTTCACAATTCTATTCACTGATCCAACCAATACCTCCGACAAAAAACAAAACTTTTCCCGGAAAAAAAGTTCGAATTTTGAATTCGATAAATTTTTCTCGGGAAAAAAATGATGAACTTGGCGGATCCGTCAATGGCCTTGCTGGCGGCGAGCGGCGGCGACACCGTCAAGCTCTTCGACGTCTCTGTGGAGCCTGGCGATCCTTGCATTTTGACCTACACTCCTTCTCCTGGTTACCTGGTCAACTCAGTCAAGTGGAATCACACCAGTGAGAATCACTTCCTCTTTACATTTTCTCGCAAAATTCTTTCCTTTTGCTTTCTATGTGCTGTTTTAGTCACTTTTTCGGATTTAGAGGTTAAAACTTTATGTGGGTTTTTTGTTTTAATATAATTGGTTTGAACTTTTATGTGGGTTTTTGAATTGGAGTTTACATTTGCTTGTATATGTATATAGATTTAGTTGTTGCAAGTGCTGGTGATGATAAGAAGATATCGTTGTGGAGAAAAAATGGGCAGAGCATGGGGACAATTCCGGTTTCGGGTACCGATAGCGGAGATAGTATTGAGGTAATGTTTTGTTCTCCTTTGTGTGCCAAACCCTTGAAGCTTTTATTGTTTTGGTTTCAAAAATTCATTTATCAAGCTTTGTTTTTTATCCCCTAGAAAAATTAGTTTCTTGGTCTAATGTATGAATTTGTTGTTGGGATTTTTAAAATTTGAAGGAATCTATATTGGCTATTAGCTTTAGCAACAAGGGGTCCAGGTATATATGTTCTGGGGGGAGCGGTCAGGTTGTTAGAATATGGGATTTGCAGAGAAAACGGTGCATCAAATGGCTGAGGGGTCATACCAATTCGATTACGGGTGCAATGTACAACTGCAAAGATGAGCACTTGGCTTCCATCAGTTTAAGTGGGGATCTTATTCTTCATAACCTTGCGTCTGGAGCAAGGGCTACTGAACTCAAGGACCCTAATGAACAGGTTGTTTAGTTTCTTGTTGCTTGGAGCTGCCTCTGTCGGTGTTTGTTATTTTGAGTACCTGGTTTCAAAGCTAATTGTCTGTCTGATGATTTTAAGGCCAGGTACTGAGGGCGCTTGATTATTCACGGATTAGTCGACACCTTTTGGTGACTGCAGGTGATGATGGGACTGTACACTTGTGGGATACAACTGGCAGGAGCCCAAAGGTTTGCAATTTATATATATATATAATTGAATTAGCATATAAGTATGTAATTTTGGAAACTTCTTATGGGTTAATAAGTTTTATGCTTCAGTAGAAATTTGATATCTAAACTTATAGAATTTTGGGGTCAATTTGGGAAAGATAGAGCCAAATGCTGTTGCCGGAAAAATTCTATTAATTTTGTGCATCTGATCACTTGCTTTTCGAAAATAATGATAGATCTGATGTTTACCGTTTATGGAGACATCCAACCTATACTATATTCAAGTTATTGGTGTATCATTCTGGTCTCCTTTCCTTCGATGCATCAGATCTTTGCCTTTGATCAATTCAATGGAAAAAATGGAGTCGGCTACGAATGTGGGAGAGAAGAGAGTGTTGGATAAACTCACTTCTTCATTTTTTTGGGGGGGGGAACATTATTGTCACCACTTTTTTGTTTAACAATATTAAATTTTCAATTCACTTTATTTTTTCAGGCGTACTTTGTTCTTGTTTCAGGTTTAAATGATGTTTTGGGCCCATGATGGTCACATTTCCGTTTACAGGTTTCTTGGTTAAAGCAGCATTCTGCACCAACTGCTGGGATTAGCTTCTCACCATCCAATGATAAGGTCTGGTTTAATCTTATTAATTTGATGCCCTTTGTCTATTAAATTTAATAGAGAAAGAAGAAAACAAACTCTTGATTGTTTTGGAATCAGAATATCTGGTAATATTAGTTGAATATTAGTTGAATATCATATCATCTTAATGTTCTCCTTGTGGCAGATAATAGCTAGTGTTGGACTGGACAAAAAGCTATACACTTATGACTCAGGGTCTAGACGATCCTCATCTTGCATTTCCTATGAGGCACCTTTCTCTTCATTGGCATTTAGAGATGATGGTTGGGTACTGGCAGCTGGAACAAGTAATGGTCGAGTGGTTTTCTATGATGTTCGTGGCAAACCACAGCCTTTTACTGTTCTTCGTGCTTATAGTAGTTCAGAGGTAGATTTCTTTACCTATATTTTCTGTTCAAAACTTCAAATATAAAATCCCTAAATTTGGAAATTGCTATCTCCGTTTGGTTATTATGGTTTGCATTGGTCGCAAAATGTCTAGTTTCATGCTTCTCTCTAAGAGTCATGTTAATAATGACTGAGTAATGGCCGGGAGTTCATTCCTTCTTCATGGGTTGTTAATTAATGATCTGGGTCGATGATGCAATCATTATTGTATGTTTGTGGAGTCCAATATTAGGAGCATTTTTTTTGTCATTTTTGTCAATACTAAGATCTGCAGTATTCGTCAGGCTGTTTCAAGTTTATGCTGGCAAAGATCAAAGCCAGTTATTGTTAATGAGAGTACTTGCACTGCTGAGACTGCTCTTCTGGGAGGTGCTGCCGAAGACTCCATTCTCATGCCTGATCCTCTTCCCTCTGTTACGTCATCAAGTTCCACAGCTGTATCTGGTTCTCGGCTTCACAGCCGGTCAAGTCTTGCTGCAGAAGCATCTTCCCTTACAATGAGTAGTAGTGGTTCTATATCAAGCACACTCCATCTGTCTTCGGGAGAGGAAACACCGCAACGTGGCCATCTATGGCCTGGCGGAACATTGTCGAGATTACATGCTCCTCGTACTAGTTATAACTTTAAGGATGATATGGAGGTTTTTTCCCCACTAGTGGAAGTTCAGCCAATTACACCCTCACTTGATAAGCTGTGGGATGATCATGATGGTGTAAAGAAAGATCATCTGCATATTGATAAGAAGCCTTCATCCCTGTTATTTCCTTCATCTAGTAGGAGATTCCCTTATGCAGAAGATGGGGCAAATGATCATCCGATATTCGATTGGAAAACTAGTTCTACTTCTAAACAGGTTTGATATTCATTTATATATTATTATTTTAGATGATACTGGAATGTGTATTTCTTTTTCCAGGGTGTGAGTTATAATCCAACCTTGATTCTCATGAAATGTTAAATTTGGTGTTTTTACACTAACTAGTACTCGTTACATAAAAACTGGGAGAACATGTTATCTTTGTTACATTTTATTTTATGTTGGTATATTTATGAAATAGTTCACAAAAACAACTGTTCTTGTTTACCAGTTCCGAGATTTCTGAGGTCCTGAATTTATCTTTTTCACTATCGAAGGAATCTTCCTTTCTTTTCTGATAGTCGGGATTTCTTTCTTCTTTCATCTTAATCAATTTTTACTGTGGACATGCAAGTGAATTCAGTCTACAGCCTTTGCTAGGTTTTTCGTATATATGTAGGCTAAGTTTGATTTTTTCCTGGTGACTTGACATTCTTTTCGATGTATTACCATGTTGTGCAGGATGACACAAAATCTTCTTTTGCGCAATTAACGCCTACACCTACTCCTACTCCGACATCAAAGAGCGAAGATTCCTCTATCACTCCTCCAGAAGCTTGGGGTGGTGAGAAATTATCTGATAAGATTGCCCACCTTCGTCAACCACTCAGTTTGCCTTCTCGTTTTGGAATGTTCACTTCAGGTGGTCTGACATCAGGGTCAATGTATTCTGGACTGCATGATACATCCTCTTCTATGGGTCAGACGAGCATGAGCTCCTTGACCAGTTCTAACCCAAGCTATGAAAATTTACGCACAAAAGATGTCTTTCCAACTCCGGACAGTCCTTCATTGGGATTTCCGGAACACCTTTCCTCTAGTTTAACGTCTCTGTCTCTTGTTAGTAAAGGCATCTCAGGATCAGTTGGTGATTCACCGAGAACATCATCTTTAAATCTACCTCGAAGGTTTTCAACTTATGCCGAGAGAATTAGCACTACTTCTGCCTTCAGCGATGGAACATCCCTTTCAGTCGGTTCGCCTAAAACAAAGAAAACTGGAGCTGAAACCAGAGAAGAACTTTTGAATAATTTGTTGTCAAGGTCTGATATGTCGGTTGCTACAGAACCAGGAACTCTTCCAGCTATAAATGTAAGAATTCTAGTTGACTTAAGTAATTGTTTGTTTTCACTATCTGAATTGCCTACTTTATTTAACGAGTTTATGACGGTCCATTGGTTTATTAACAGGGAGGCATCTCACAACCCATAAAGGCCTCTCATCCAGATTCGCAGCAGGGAAGTAATTTTACACTCCAGCTCTTTCAACGCACTCTTGAAGAAACTCTCGATTCATTTCAGAAATCCATACACGAAGATATGAGGAACCTCCATATCGAAATTTTAAGACAATTCCATATGCAGGAGGTATGTATGCATTATACTCTCCGTTTTTACTTTAGTTCTTTAGCATTTTTTTTTTCTTTCTCAAATACATTTTCTGGAATATTTGAACAGATGGAAACGACAAGTGTAATGAACACCGTTCTAGAAAACCAGGCCGAGCTGATGAAAGAAATTAAGTCCCTCAGGAAAGAAAATCAGCAGCTACGCCAATTGCTTTGAGTCCTGGTGAAGATACATTATTAGTGTGATTATTTTTTCACGGATTCTATTATCTTTTGGTTGGTTTATTTTCATAATCAGTGTTTCATCAGTGGCCTTATATGTTTGATAGTTTACGATCTTCTCATCGATGGTAATAGAGCAGTGTTGAAAAAAAGAAAAAAAGAACCCGAAGAAAATCACTTGAACAGAACAGCGAAAATGCTTCGCAAATGTGTTTATCAAAGATAGGATCTATTAACCTGTACAGAATTATTTTTTGCCTAACGAAATGAAGCTTCTAATCAGGTGATCGGTTTCTGGTTTATGTTATACCAATTATTTGAATGATGGTTTGATTGGATTTTTTTCTTCTTCTCTGGACTCTGGTTTATCAATCTCTAGTTAATTAGTTACAGTGTTTAAACATATCATAGTTGTATTCTTTGTATATATGTGATCAACTAAGGAATACTTCATTTATCTCTGGTTCCACATAACTTGATTATCAAGCAAACGCATTAATCACAGGTTACTGTATTTCAAATTTTCAATAGGAATAAATTTTCCTTACTGAATTTGGTATTTTTCATAAGGGAACCCTTTGGATTTTGAATGAAGCCCAAGTCGCTTACTCTATGATAAAAACGTATCGATTTGTCAAAAAGAAAAAAAAAAAAACGTATCACTAATTGACCTTGCATCAGGTTTCTCTGATATGGGCATGGCATAGAAGATGAAGGTGAAAGGGGAAGTCTTCCTCCGCCAAGGAGGAAGAGGAGGAGGACGAGTCTTCCTCCGCCAATAACTACGGGGACGTTCCGTTGGAAGAGCTCCAGTCTCGTGAAAAGTGAGAAGGAAAATCGGGCAAAGCAGTCTGGCAGAAAGTGGGCTGCCATGAAAAAGAATATATATTTTTTTTACAGATTTTCACCGTAAAAAACTAAGTAAATAAATATTGAAATCTTACTATTTTATTCTGTAATACTCATCTTATGTTGATACAATTTTTTGAAAAATACTTGAAATAGTTTGTTTACTAGAAATTAATGAAATTTGTGTTATAATATATTTATTATTTTTTTAGGTTACTATAATTTTGATAAATTTATTGTACTAGTTTGTTATTTAAATTTGTCCAAAACTATTATAAATTAATTTGGTTTCATATAAAGTTAATATATATTTTATTTATTTAAACATGAAATACAGAGAAAAATTATTTGGTGAATTGTAATTCTTTGTCAGAATATTATTGATGCTACATTGGCTTTTGAAACAATGAAAAATTTTCCACGACAAAATGCCTGACCTAAAATGCCAATAGTTTCAACTATAGCTCTCGCATGCAAATCAAAATCACGACGATACATATCTTCGCTTCAGCCAGTCAAGAAACACACAACCTTACCTGTTTCGGAAGTATATGATGCAATTAGTGAGCTTCGACTTATCGGTCCTTCACCTCACTTCTTGACTAATCTCAGAACGTCACCCACGAGATGTAATGAACCGGTAACAAGGACCTGATTAATCGAAACAATAAAATTTGACAGAATCAATAACCTTTTTCACTGACATGACTGTGGACCTGGCACCACTACCACAACTATAGTTGGTTAAATAACGTCAAATAAATATTATTACAGAAACATCAGTATTACCTGGGTACGAACAGACTGATTCTGTTGAACACTGTCTCTAAGCCATTTAATAGCCAACGGAAGAGAAGAAAAGACTGCACTGTTTTCACAACTCTTAGCACTCGTTTCTGTATCGTCTTTTTTGTCTTCGGAACCAGCATCTATGTTCTTGGCCTCCCCACCTAGAGTGTCAAAAGTAGCATTTTCATCAACGGACCAAAAAGAGCTTCTTAAAGCACTCTTATTTCTATTATGTGTTTATGTGAATATATCAAACACGTTAGAATAAAAACCAACACACTTCATGCAGTAGGTTATAGAAAACTTAGTTACGAGGCAATTCAAGTTTATGCAAATCAAGACATCAACGTTAACCGATTATGTGATACTTTGTACATTAGTTTACATTACACGATATGTTTATAAACCAACTGATACCTTTATCGCCCTGCATTAGGTTTTCCCACACTTTTTGAAGAGCAAACTGCCAAGATAAGTCAACCTGAGACTCTGCTGGAGAAGCATGCGATCCAACCTTGTGATACAAAGATACATTTGGTACAAAGATCGCCTTCTTGAAGTAGACACCTAAAAATATCAATTCGATCTTTCAAGTTCCACAAATGTCAAAAGATACAATCAACATTAAAGGAAAGATGTCTTTCTTTTTCAAGTTACTAATATTTTCAAAATTTAACAAGATTGAGATGCTTGATTCAGAAGCATTTTAGTACTAATGCACTTCAACCGTTAGTCATGTATGCAGTATACAGTATTCTTATTCTAAGAGAAGTTGAGAATATATGCATATACTTACCCTGACTAGCACATGTTTTCATCAGGCATGGAAGAAGCAACTGAGGATCTCGCACTGACATACAATTGAATAACAGAATCTGCATGGATTTCTCAGCAACTTTAATTAGCACCATCCAAATGAAATCAATGCAGGAATATCAATATTCTTCATATACATACTATCAAGATCTAAAAGTCACGATGCACCCAAGAAATCACATGCAAATAGATGCAAGACATACTATCACAAGCATGTTCGTGGGAGGCACAAACATCAATAGAAAGTACTGCAACTTTTTGGTCTTTTAGTGGAAAGTAAACTTCTGAACAAATCTCATATCTAGTAGGATATACAGAGCAGTTCACCTCATATATTTACTACTAAACATTGATTTTACCACAAGAGCAATCAATTGCCTCTTTTTTAAATAAAGCATCACTCAAAAAATTTATGTGGCGTGAAGCCAAAGAAACCATATTCTTTCTGATTATTTGAAGCAAAACACTTTGTGTGTCCTAGAGATTTACTTGACTGAATGACCAAGGTCTGTTGCCATACCTGTGCAGGGTTCTTCCTGGATCCTATATTACCATGCATCTGCACCAATTCATGTGAGGATCCAGAACTATCTGGAGATTGAAAACCCAAGGTTTGTGGTTGACTGTCTTCCTTAATTGCCAAAGAAAACCATCTTGCACATATTTCCATGCTTTCAGGACTATGGGCTCCGTCCAAGTAGAATACCAGATCCCCAGGTCTCTCAGTGTTTATAATTCGATCAGGGACAATCTGAGCCCGTCCTTGCAAATTAGCTGTTGTAAGCCCTTTGATGAACTGCTCAGGCAGAGGACCCTGCTCCATGCACAGATATATATGTAAAAAAAGAAACAGACAAAAAAGATCAATATATTCAAAAGAACTTACTGTCTGTTGATGATAGCTGACTTCGAGATGACCAGTTCTCTGAAGCCAAGTAGAAGATAGTGCAATGGCAAGACCGGCATTGAGATATTGATGCTCACCTACAAGCCCAAGTTTTTGACCATTCAGCAAGCTTGCATCTAATGGGGGTGCCACTTGAAGAGGTACCTGTCATCAATACAATTTTCTCAGCTCTCTATCGAATGCCACAACCTTGAAATTCTTTTTCATTTGCAAAATGGAACATAAGCTGCTTCCTTTAGGACAACCAAGTACAATATTTGACTTGATTACATGTGTCCATTTACTTTGTTGAGAACCTTAAACAGGTGAAGTGGCCTCCTAGGATTATGACAAGACAACTAGATACAATGTACTTGAAAATGCCTCGGTGACACAAATCGAAGCAACACCTACTGTTGAATAATAGGCCTCAAAGGCTCAAATACTCATATATAATGTTATTTATGAGTTAGAATTATTGAGTCCTAAATTAATCTATCCTCGAATCTTAGGATTAAACAAAACTGCAATTAGACTAATGGTTTGAACTACTAGCTAGGCCAATGAAGGTTTAGAAAAAATTCCATTGCTAAGACAGGAACTGTAATTTGCAGAACTAGTTTTCTATTTTCTGAACCCAAATAGAGTACCAGTTTTCTATTGGTAACTTGGCTTAGGATTGGCATGGATCAACAAATACCAGTAAATTGGTTGAGGATAGGCATCAATCAGCAAATTGGCTTACACAAGCTAGTCTTAAGAATATGCAACTTACATCCAACTTAGAAGCCTTCTCTTCAAGTACACACATTGCTTCATCAGGTTGAGTCACAGTAAAGGCAGGAACACCATGCTGACATCAAGAAATGAAAGAAAAATATAAAGAAGTTCCAGCTTTGTTGCATTTAAAGAGGATATAATACTGGAATAGATCTAATTTTTTGAATGTATGTAATTATAAAAAACACCTTAAAGATACCAGCCTTCTCCCCGGCAATTGCTCCAAGCGTATAACCTGTTTAAAGCAGCCAAATTAGGAAACGGAATTACAAATACAATAAACCTAATTATCTTCTGACACTCAAGCATGCTTTTAGAATGATTCCCACACCATAATACAAGCAATTACCTAAATTAAGAAAATAAAGAACTAACCAAGAATCTCCATGTGGTCATACCCAAGGGATGATATACCGCATACTACAGGCGATTGAACCTGGACAATAATAATTGTTATACCTGTGTTCAGAAATATTTTAGCAATAATAATGCATGCATCCTAGCACGAACATGGCCAACTGATAAGCATGATTTTATGCCCTGATGTTAACTTAATGGAACCAATTTTTTTGTAAACCACTTAAAAATGAGATTGAAGTAAAAATTTCTTTCCCAAAAACAATTAAACATACCACATTCGTTGCATCGAACTTTCCACCTAATCCAACCTCTAAGATAACAACATCTACCTGCACAGGAGATATTAAAGTAAGCTAATATTTCTTAATTGCAATATCAAAGGAAAAAATGACTATAAATCAAAGAGTTAAAAGATAGTATCAAACCTGCTCAGCTGCAAATATCTTGAAGGCAAGTAAGGCAAGGAAGCGAAAGTATGTTGGCATTGGTACATCCTCACTAGAGTTTTCCTGCACAACAAATATAAGGAAACCACCGGAATAAAAACACCCTGCAAAAACCATTGTCCCTAAAAAATACAAGCACGCCACACAAACATACCTTTAGTCTATCATAACACCACCAAAAATATGACAAATATTTCTCTTCACATATCTCAACACTGCAGCAGCCAACCAGAACAACCACTATTAACTTGTAAATCTAAAACGTTAAAACACACTATCAGGGAACAGAATACAAATAGAAGTATAGTCTCTCCAAGTAGGAGAACTAGTACAATTGTTAAGACCCAACACTGCATGAGAGGAACAATTGAGAGTAATCCATGACCAAGAGCTAAAATTAACTATCAGTTAGGGATGAAATAGAAACAGAAACAAGTACCAATCAAGTCCATCAAAAGAGAACTTATAAGTTTTTAGTGTTAACTCACAGTCAAATGGTAGAAAATAAGTATTAGCACTCAGAAAGCAACCCGAGACAAGGATGAGATAATGTTATATCAATTTAATAACTACATGCAATAACAACAGATACATCTACAGAGAGAATGGAAAAACCCACCCATTCAAACGAAATCTTTCTCGCACATCGATGAGGTGAGGAGATGTGAAAAGGCCAGTCTGGAAGCCACAATTACGCAATATAGATTCTGTAAATGTGCAGGTGGATCCCTTTCAAGTCCCACAGAAACGATGAACTAGTGTCAAACACCATTAGAAAAAACACTTTAATAAGTAGAATTTATTCTCTACACAAATTTCCCTAATAAATAGAAATAATAGAACAAGCAAAAACAGCATTACTACAAAAAACCAAAATTGCAAAGCATAGACCGAGCTTCACTGGCTATATGGTGGTATGCTCTGCCAAAGCAGTTTATTCAGAACCGTTGTCCAAATCACAACCAATGTAAGGCTAAAGCAAGCAAATAATTTAAACCCTTAAACCGAATACTTGGATAAGATTGAATACAAATACAAATTCGCTCATCCAATATCCATAAAACAGACTTCATTACTAATTAAAAGCTACTATTTTAAAAAATAAATCTGAAGATATTCTATATTGGAGACAAATTCACTTTCAATGTAGTACCTTTCCTTTAGTACCAGCAACATGAATGACCTTCATCTGCGAAATCGCTTCCTCTAAGTCTAAAATCTACAAATTAAACGAATTCGGTTCAATTCAATCTCACTATAATTTTGCAGCAACAAAAGAAAATCATAAATAAGTAAAAAAAAAAAAAAAAGGAACAAATACACAATCAACTACTTATTTAACAGAAAATTAACCTTTATATAATCGAAAAGCAGATCGAAACGGTCTCCTTTGTTGCTCTTATCAGCACGACTGCGTTTTGTGATTAGAGAAGACAAAGCATCCAATGCTTCCTCGTATGGACTCGCTATTTTTATCCAGAACATAAAATAAAAATAATAATAAAAAACAAATTTAACATAACAAATAAACAAATATTCAATTTACAAAAGATGAACAGAGTAAGCTACCTTCGGCCATTCCGATTCGAATCTGATTTCAAAATCGCCTAAATCACACCCAAAAAAAATAAAAATAAATGAAAATCTAAATCTAAATTTCACTGAACGAAACGAAAACAAAACAAAAAATCGATGAAGAGAACATGCAAGCGGATATAGAGACGTACCTGTGTACAAGTATATACGATGTAAAACGACAGAGAAGATAGAGTGAAACGACAGAGAGTGTTGAGAGAGAGTTGGTTGAGTGGGAGAAGAAGAGATGATGGATTGAGAGGTTGGGTTGGACTGTTGGAGGGTGGGTCAGTGGACGAGAAAGTGAATGTGAAATAGAAATGCAAAACGACAGTCGTATAACGAGATCCACCTCTGTTTTTGGTCTGTTTTATTCGTTTATACTATTTTATTCGTTTTGCTATGTTTCTACTTTCTACTTGCATTTTTTTATAAATTATTTATTTTTTAAATCCGACAATAACACATGAGAGATGAAAGGATATTCATCACCGTTCCGTCTAATATTCGTATAGTTTATTCGCTAATGATATTTATATGATATTCATATAGCCTGGACGTGACGAGATCATCGTTTATAAAAACGATCTGTGAAATGCAATCCGCACTTGCAACATATAATCGTGTGATCTTTGATTTATAAGTTTGCAAATTGCAACATACATAATTTATATAAGTTTACAACATACTTAAAAATAAAATAAAATAAAAATCAAGTTCGTATGATCTTGGATTGCTGACCGTCCGATGCTTAGACTAAACATACTCCCCCTACGCCACTTCTCTACGTGCGTACCTGATCGTGTGCCGTCTCAGCCATAGCTGATACATCATCATATGAAACGCATCCAACGGCTGCGGTTCCTCGTTCCACACGAAATGCTGTCCCGCAGTTATACACGATCCTCTCACTTCCTCGTATCGCTTCTCATCCCCGTACGTGCGATCCAACACGTGTCTCAATCGCTTCACTCCACCGCCACTTTTATTTTTCCACCCAACAAACACCGCGATCTCCTGCCACCTTAGCACGTCCATCAGCGGCAAGTCCTGGATCGGACGGTCAGTAATCACCATAGGGACGCACCCGAAACGCACCGCATCACTGATACCGGAAACATCCCCGTCACCGTACTCGAATAAACAAAACTTACTGACCGAAAGTCTCCACTCGGAAGTCAACACATCCGACGGCTGTCGTTCCACCAAGAAATCCTTATCGTCACTCAACTCGTTGAACAGACTTGACTCCTTTACGGCGCCGTATTTGACATAACCGAGATAATTCTTTGTCTCGTTTATAACCGGCGCGCGGTGAGGATCCGCGAGTGGGGGTAGAGTGACGTCCTTGTGGGGGACAAAGCTCGACTGCTGAGTCGGGAAACACGAGATCTGGACCGAGTTCTTCTTCAACTCGACGAGGTTCCGGTCGGAGTAGAAGCCGAGACCGTCGCATGAGACGTAGAAGTGATCGGCGCCGAGAGTGCGGTTCCAGTAGGGGAAGTCTGTCCGGAGCGCATTGACTAGACGCGAGAGGGAGCGGGTGGGGGTAGCGGAGGAGAAGGGGACGAAGAAGAGGTGGGCCTGGTCTGGGTCCAGAGTGAGGAAGGAGCTGTTGATGAGAGAAGAGAAGAAGAGAGACTCAGCTGGAGTGGAGAGAACGAGTAGTTGGGGAGGGGTGTAAGTGAAAATTTTGAAAGAGTTGAGCATGTTTTGGTAATTAAGGGGAAATGTAGGCGGTGAGAAGTAAGGGGAGGAGAGGACTGGGAGGGAAATGGAGAGGAAGAAGAAGAGAGAGAAGTGAGTGTTTGGAGACATTTTTTTTGTTTTTTGTGTTTTCTGTTTTTGGGGCAAAGGGAAGAAATATAAACAGTGAAGTGTTTTGTTGATGATTTGGAAGCTAAAAAGAAAAGAGAAAACGTTTTTGTTTTAATTGATATTGTTTTTGGTACTTGTCAAGCTTTAATTATTCCCAATTCAATGCTGGTTTTTGCCTTTTGGTGTTTTCTTGGGAAAAGAATATTGGAGCCCTGTGATTATGTAAATCAAATGAGTTTATAATAATTTTTGTATAAGGTTTGTTTCTTAATTATGATAATGACAATTTGTGTCCTTAAACCACCACATAATGTTATGTAACAAATTAAATAATCATAATTTTAAGGAATATTATCAAAAAAACCCCTCTAGTTTAGATTATTAGTCAAAAACCATTATCTAATTTCATTATTGGTCAAAAACCACCCCACATGGTTTAATTTTTTGTATTTTGTTATTACTATTATTTTTTTTTTTGTATTCCGGTGGAGATATATATTTTTTACTTTTTTTTGTATTTCGGTGGAGATATATCTCCACCGGAATATAAAAACAAATAATAATATACTAAAATTTAAATCATTAAGGGTGGATTTTGGCTAATAATGAAACTATAAGGTAGTTTTTGACCAATAACCCAAACTAGAGGGCGGTTTTTGATAGTATCACTAATTTTAATCTCAAAACGGAAGATATCTATTCTTGTAAATAGGAAATAAAACTTCTTATAACCCGTAAAAATCAATAATATGTAATGAAATTTGTATTACTATTTATGCCAATAGGTGATGTGTGTGTGCGCATGTAAGTTATAGTTATCTATATAACATAATATAATAGCTTATGACAAACGTTAACATGACCATTTTAATGATAAGATGATGTTAGTCTAGTGATAAACATTTCACATCTGCCACCTCGAATTTATGTAACAATATATATATATATATTTATATATATATATTTGACAATATCTATTAATCTGAGACCAGGTATTTTTTTGAAAGTTTTCGTCATTGGTAGGATTTGAACCGCTGACCTATGAATCATTTACCCAAGCTCCTAACTCGTTCATCTACCAGTTGAGCTACACCCCTGTTGGCGTAACAGTATAATATTTCAAAAAAGAAAAAATGACAATTTTAATTACATTAATGCTAGACAACCCAAATTTTAGCCCAAATTTCAATCCAAATGATATGGTAAGTGGTTTTTTCATTAACCGTATCGTCATATGCTGTGTGTGGTGATGACAATTCATTTGCCACATCATTTTGGGTTGAAATTTGAGTTAATTATTTTGGTCCTATAACATTACTCTTTTAATTACTCTACGCCACATCATTAAAAGAGTAATGTTTTTTTTTTTTTTTTTTTAAACCCTTTTAATTATATTCGAATTAATATTTTCAAAATTGGTTTTAAATTTACAAAAGAGAGATGGTACATTAGATAGCCCAAAAAATGTGCACATCATTTGAGATCAACATTACTCTTCAAAGGGATTGTTGAATTGGGGCCTAGTTCTTTATAATAATAATAATAATAATAATAATAATAATAATGAAGCACTAATTATTTCTTTTTGCTTGAGTCTTGGATTATTGGGTGAGTGGAGAGTTTTAATTTTAATATATATATATATAGAGAGAGAGAGAGAGAGGCAATTATAAGTCTGGTTCATGAGCTTTAAAAACATCAAAATATTGTCATATCTTTATACGATGATATGTTTTGGGTCTCTAATTTATCATCGCTTTAACCGAGTTTGTCATTTCTTTAGTCGATAATTTGTTTTAGGTGTCTAATTTCTCACCTTTGTTGTCAACCACTGCTGCTAATTTCTGGCTGTTTTATTTAAAAAAAAAAAAAAAAAAAAAAAGAAGCTATTTTGTTTTAGTTGGCCAAATCAAATCGAACTATTTATTAATGTTAAATAGCTTGTATGGCAAGATTTAATGTACGTTGTCTGGGTGGTGTAGTTGGTTATCACGCTAGTCTCACACACTAGAGGTCCCCGGTTCGAACCCGGGCTCAGACATTTTATCAAATTGAAAATTTATTTTATCCTTTTAGTTATTTTTTTTTTCAAAGTTATTATTATTATTATTTATTTATTTTTGAAAGGAGTTATTATTTATTTCTTTATTCATAATTATACCTCCTAAATTATTATTCAAACTGTAGCAAAAAATATAGATTAATGATTGCCACAAATGTAAAATGTAGTTTTTTACATTTTATACATCAGTGATTTCGTACAATAAGTATATAAACGGTCATAATCAAAGGAGGAACACAATGATAGAAGGGGGGCCATCACAGATATTTTCTATAAAATACTAATATATATATATATATATTTTTGATATTTTAGTCCTACCAAATTTATTTTTTGTAATCTGATCCTCCAAACTCTTTAAACTTCTAATTCCGTCCTTGATACCGACCACCGACCAGAGAAGTTTCCTCGTATATACGATATAGAGTGTTGATAAAACGTGACAAGTGAATATATTTGTGGGTGATAAGTGATAATCATTGAAACATGTTCTGCAACACAAAATTTGTGAAGATGATTAAATAGTAGTACTATATACTATATACTATATACTATATACTCTAATTTTTCACAAGACTCGATCGCGTATTGGAAAACTTCTCTAGTACTCATGTTTGACTCATGAGTCATGTCCTTTACGCGGCTGGAAAAAATATATAGGAACAGCTGGCGTTTTATATAATTTAGAAAATTTCGTTCGTTCTAATTATACTATTTTAAGTTCGATTTACATTCTAATAACTTGAAAAAATTATATATATATATATATATTTATTATCACTAGACAATCTAAAAAATTAAGAGTGGTGCTGTTGGCATACCCCCTACCTGTCTATTTATGTCCCACTTTTTTAATTATGCAGCGTTTTTTTTTTTTCCTTTATCAAAATTACTTAAAAGGACATACAATTTAAGGAAAAAAATATTCTACAAAGTAAACCTATTAAAACCCCACATTCCTTTTCAAAAAAATAAAAAATAAAAAAAATAAAACCATGTTATTTTAAACCTTTTTTTATTTTATTTATTTATTTCTTAACTCTTAAACCCTAAATTTTGCTTCTTACACACATACAAAAATATTATGAAATAGTCTTTGAAAGATATCAAATATATGGAAGAATCGTTCTTTTGAATGATATTAAGTTATCGTTGTGTTGAAGCAACCCTGTTATTTTTTATTTTTTCTCTTCCACCATGAAATAAGAAGAAGAAAAAAACTCAAAATAAAATAAAATAATAAGAAGAAAAAATAAATCATTTAATGGAGGTGAGAGAAAGATGTATATAGAGATCAAAGATGGGGTGTATTAAGTTTGAAAAATAAGTAAATCGGGTAGTTTTGGAAATAAATCAAAACAATTAACAAAAACATTTAATTTTATTTTACTAAGTCAAAATTTTAAAAAGTGGGGTATAAACAGATTTGTAGGGGGCCAATAGCACCACTCAAAAATTAGTCTGAAAATCAATCATAATAATTTGGCAAGTGATTTTTTCATTGATCACGATCACATAGTCCCATAATTTATGTGATAATAACAACTCATTTACTACATCATTCGGATTAAATTATGGGTTAATTATATGTGTCGTACTCATATATTATCTCAGTCTCCACGAAATAGAGAAACAATGCATGGGGACCATATATTAGAATTATCTGAAATTCTATATACGTATAAATGAAGTTCTCAAGTACATCATTTGTAGTTACGTCGAATCAAATTTCATTGTTATAGGGTTCACTGAAGTCTACGAATTGTTTGCATGCATTGAATGAATTTTTCGCTTAACGCGTATTACAAGTTAAGAAGTATTATAATAAATTTTGACACTAAAATGGTTAGATTAGGAATCTATCGAGATCTAACATACTTATAAAATAATTATGAAACCTGAAATATATATGATATTTTGCTGTGTTGATATAAAATTTGTAAACACGGCTTCCATAGTTCCATGACCCTTCTTCACTTTGAGTCAATTAATTTCTATACCTAACTCAATCACGTACCAATTTATAAATTGCTTCACCAAACAAGAGAATTGAATATATAAATTTAAGATTTTAATTTGCTCTGTTTATATCTCCAATATGTATCTCTTCACAAATTAAACCTACCACTGTGTCGCTCAACTTGTAATTAGTTCACTCACGGTCACCAAATTATGGCTTATCCAGTGAGTGATCACCATTTCCAATTCCAAAACATCATTCCTCCAAACCCTATTCCTATCTGCTGGGCTTGCCCGTATTCGTGTCAATTTAGGCATACGTTTGTGTGTACAGCCTGCAATGTGAACGTCCATGTGGAGTGTCTCGATAATCTCTTGAGAAATAATTATCCGCTGCCCTTATGTATCCCTCCGGCACCGCCTCCCCATCTGGCGCCCTATGGTTATCCACCACGACCGGTGCCACAGGAAATGGCACCACTCCCCCATCCGGCACCCTATGGTTATCCACCACGACCGTTGCCACAGGCAATGCCTCAGTATCCGCATTCGTATAACCACCAGGGCTATACTCAAAATACTGGGATGGGAGGATTATCCAGCCTTGCGGTTAACATCTCATTTAGATTTCTGTTGGAAATGTTTGGATTTCCTTATTTTCCTTTCGACCCTTCTGGAGGTTGGTAAAATACAGGTAATTACAGTAGATAATTACATTAATAATTGAATAAAAACTAAATTGTGCAAGAATCTTCATATATATATATATATATATACTGAAATAATAAAAATCTTTGTGTTAATTTGAATATTATATAATATGTTCATATGAAGTTGTCTATTATATATTAAAATTCTAACCTTAATGATTTTTTTTAAGTATAAATTTGAGATTTGGAGGAGGAAAATACGACCAATTAACCGCCGTTTGTTTTAAAACCTTGCTGAATTCTTGACGTTTTATTATATATGAGTTAATTTTTTTTTATTTTTTTGTCATAAATTAGTTTGCAGAATCCTTCCCACGTACCATTGACGGGACGATCCTCCTTTAGAAGTTTGAAGAGAGGATGAGCTTCTTTTTAATGGCCGGGGAGTTCCTCGGTTGAGAATTCAACAAAATTTACATTATAGCTAAAGGTTTAATTGTTTATTGTGATATTGTTTGATGAATATAACAATTGCAACATGCCCCTTCATTTTATTAATAATATAAATTTCTTTCATTTTTTTTTTTGCCAATACAAAATCAATCACTTATATTACTTTAATTTCTTACGATTCCATACATTATTTCCTCATGTAGTCTATATATGGGTTTAAGTACTACACAGTTATATAGTTACATAGTTAATTTTCAATCATTGGATATCAATCTAAAGGTCTACAAAAATTAAAGATTTGAAAATTTATAAGAACTTAAAGCTAAATAGAAATAACATCCTTTTATAATTACTCTCAGAACTATACATGAACCAGGGACGTCCTTTAAGGGCTAGGGTGGCCACCTTAACTCTTTAAAATTATCACTCACTTATCAATATTTTGTAGATAATGAAATACAAAATGATCGAGTTTTATATTAATTCATGAATCACACGAGTGACATTTTAATAATTGAAAGGACATATAAAAGGGATAAACGAAATTGATATAATGTTTTAATTTAAACAATCGATCACTTGTTGATCAAGTCATCTTTATTCTTCTCCACTATTATAGAACTAGAGCTTCCAAAATCCTGAAGAAATCCTTCTATTAATTTCTCATAAACCGTTACATTTTCTTCAAGAGATAGATGCCGCAATTTTCAAAAATCTTTGTCCATCCGCACCACTTCTCGCAACTCATATATATGTATAAACTTTTTCGGAGTTGGACTTCCTTACGGAATCCTTTATGGCTATCGGTAGTTATTGAATTACTACTGGTAGCTATTAAATTATCACTGCTAGCGATCGAGGATTTCGTACGAAAAATCCTACAATTGAAAATTTTCATATATAATGTTAAAAGGGAAAGTCATGATCCCAACACACACACAAAAACGGTGCGAGATCCCCACCTGATAACCTATATATTATATATGTTTAATTGATTGGTATATATATAACTAATTAAAAGATGAAACTGATGAAATAATGCAAGAGTAAAGGGAATTGTGGCAGTTCTCCTAAGCCAAACATATCACCTACTGGATAATAGATCCGGGTATGGAGCTCCAGTAGAGTCAGAGAGCAATGTTGATTATGGTGTAGAAGATGGTCCATTAATTATTTAAGTCTAACCCATAGGCCAGAGATCACAAATCAAAATTCAAGTCATGATAGATTGAGTTGAGAGTTTCTTTGCAATAAATTAGAATCAATCAAATCCCAAATGGGTTTCATGAAATTTCTGAAATATCTTTTTTGCAATTTCGATTGTTATATAGACTAAATTATTGAAATAAACAACATTATTTTGCTTCCATCACATATAATATAATTTATTTATGAGTATGTGGTGATTGGTATATAGATTTCTTTTTTATTTCATAATTATCAAATGCAGAATGCCCCTACGTTTTTTTTAAACGAGATTGACTCTGTAACGATACAAACTCGATTCAGAAACTAAAATTTCAAAAATCATAGCTATCCTAAGCAACTAAAATTCAGGGAGAACAGAAACAGATTAAATTCCCAAACGAATCAATATCCACAGTGATAGCACCTTCTTTGACATTTCCATTTAAGATCCCCATTGTTATGTTATCTACCAAAATCCTGAGAAAAGCCTTCTTCAAGCAAATGACTTTGTTCCAACACTTATTATCTCCATAAACGTCATTCACCAATTTCTCCTTAAACTTGTCTGTCACTGTTAGCTTTATATTCTGTCTTGATGAGTTTTTCAAGTACAACTTCATTTACCATTGTCTCGACAATTTCATTCAGCTCCGAGGTACTCAGCTCAGAGATCTGCTCTCCCTGGATATCTGGGGAAGGGTATGACATCTCTGATGTTGTCGATGCCTGTGGCGAAAAGAATCATTCTTTCAAAGCCTAAACCAAATCCCCAATGTTTCACTGTCCCGAAGTGACTCAGGTCAAGGTACCACTCGTAAGGGTGAAGAGGCAGCCCCATCTCTAGTATTCTGTCCTTAATAATATCAATACGTTCCTCCCTTTGGCTTCCTCCAATTAACTCTCCAACTTTGGGTACAAGGACATCCATAGCAGCTACAGTGTTTAAGTCATCATTGACCCTCATGTAAAATGCTTTGATTCCTTTTGGATAGTTATATACTATAACAGGCTTCTGAAATTTAACCTCTGTTAAGTATCTTTCGTGTTCAGATGCTAAATCAATCCCCCACTCCACTGCCTTCTCAAATTTTGTACCCTCAGCAACCAGTAGTAACCAGTAGTAGTTCCACTGCTTCAGTGTATGATATGCGTTCAAAGGGAGTTGAAGCAACCATTCTTAAACGATCAATGCAGGTTTTATCATAATTTTTAGCCATAAATTCCATGTCATCAGGGCACTTGTCGAGTAACCAATGACACATAAACTTCACATACGCCTCGGCACAGTTCATATCGTCCTTAAGATCTGCAAAAGCAATTTCAGGTTCCACCATCCAGAATTCTGCCAAATGCCTGCAGGTGTGGGAGTTTTCAGCTCTAAAAGTTGGTCCAAATGTGTACACATTACTAACAGCACATGCATAAGTTTCAACTTGTAGTTGGCCTGAAACAGTCAGAAATGCTTGACGGCCAAAGAAATATTGCCCATAATCAATCTTTCCACCTTTTGTGGAATTCCTTGTGTGAGTTCAGCTTTATCGGACACCCTCTAAGCCTCATTAATCAAGGTTGTAACTTGAAACATTTCTCCAGCACCCTCACAATCACTGGTGGTGACAATTGGAGTATGTACGTATAAAAAACCATGCTCTTGAAAGAATGTATGAGTGGCAAAAGCAAGTGCGTTTCGAATTCGTGCAACTGCAGATATCGTGTTAGTTCGGGGACGAAAAATGAATACGATCCCTCAAGAATTCAAGACTGAGCTTGGTCTTGGGTATGGGATACTTAGCCGGGTCAACCGTGCCCACATCGATCACCTTTTCGACCCGAAGCTCGACCCTCTGTTTAGTCGCTTCAGGCGGGTTTTTCAGCAAGCCCTCAACAGACACACTGGTCCCGGTTTGAACCAGCTGGGCAAGATCCGCTACAGCAGCGTCCACTATTACTTGTAGATTCGCCGGACACGACCCGTCATTTACCTCCAAAAACCCAAACGACCCCTTGCCTTGTTCACGGCCTGTTTTCACCCATCCTCCGACACGGACGCGCTGTCCCGCAAGCCCAGCACCGCCGTCGGGTCTGGACACGATGGACCGGATCAATACACGGTCCGAGAATTGGTGTTTTTTCACTGTGGAAGCAGACACGTCGTCGTTGAGGGTCACGGCTGCGAGCTGGTCAGACGCCGGCGTAGTATGGTCTGCCATCTGGTGGGGGGAGAGTCTGCACTTGTTAGCGAGTGTCGAATATACAGTTTCTCAATGACTGCAGCAATATCGGTCCGCTGCTCTTGAGACTTGAATGTCGGCGTTTCTGATAAACCCTAATCACGTTTGTGTGTAAAATATTGAGTCCATGTATTTATACAGATGTTTGAGACTTTTACTTGTAACTTGTTAGCCAAGCAAAATTGAAATAGGTTTTCTATTTTTATTAGGAAAACTCTTTAGAGCAAATTCTTAAGAATCAATAATGAGATTTTTAGTTAAAATATAAGTGGAACTTATATCTCTATTTATTTATTATTATTATTTTCATTTTTTTTTTCATTGACAAAAAGGACAAAAAGGACAAAAAGGACAAAAAAAAAAAAAGAAAAAAAAAAAAGGAAAGAAATCACTTACAACTTTCTCAGGAATCTGAATAAGAGCTGGAGAAGTTTTGCGTTTTGTGATACGTTTCACCGTTACGAATCTATTTATATAGGTGGCTTGGACTTTGACTTGTTGGCCAAGAAAAGTTGGAATAGGTTTTCTATTTTGATTAGGGTAACTTTTTATGATCAATATCTTTATTTAATTATTTTTTTTCTAACAAAATCCTCCGATTTTTAGATTTCCATATATTTTGTGTATTCATAATTTAAATTTCAGAGGAATTTATATAATACAGTACTATACTTTTATTTATTTATTCCAATTTGTGATTTAACCCAAAATATGTAAATTCATAACCTGGTGAAAAATAAATGGAGACAATAAATCAAAAGATTTTCTAGTATTTTTACTAAAGATTCATGGATTTGGATCATCTCCTAACCTAAGCTTTGAAAGATCTATTGATATATACGGCGATTACAGATTTTAATGGACAAGATTTATTTATTTTATTTTATTTCATTTATTATCCAATAAATGATATTCTTTGATGTGTTCTCTTCTTTTACCGATTCATTTAACTTCTTAAAAAAAAAATTACTTCTCAAACTTCAGCTATATATTTGTACCAGTGCAATATATTTTATTTTTTTAGGAAGCAATATTTATTTTTATTCAAGAAGAAAATACTTTTCTCAAACCCCGTTCACTAGAGAGATGGAGAATAACTCAAAGCACAGTTAAAGAAATCCAGAAAAAGAAGATGATATGGAAAGAGCTTGGCAGTGATGAAGAAAACAAAGATTAAACAAATAGGGATAATCTTAAAATTGCCAAGTCTTGAGTTCATTAAAGACTCAAAGTTTCTGTATTTTGATAGTTGATGGATATCGGAAGATAGGATGATTTGAAAAAAAAAAAAAAAACAAAAAAGGATGAGCAGTTAAAGGGAAAAAAAGAAGAAGATGAGCAATTCGTTGGTGATCGTAAAAAAAACAGGGCATTAAAAAGTTTAATGAAAATTAAGTTGTTTATGGGTGACAAAAATCCCTAATCCTGACCAATAAAATGCTTTAACTTGTCTAACTATCTATTATTGGTAAATTCATAGATACTTGAAAGCTTAGGTTCAGACATATGAGAGGATCTGAATGACTTAAGACCCCCATCTAATCTAACTCCCCAAAAAAAAAAAAAACTTAAAAACTTAAAAACTTAAATTCCAATCTCTATATAACTCCTATATCAAAATTAATGCTTTTAAGTGTGCAAACTGTTATATATGTATGTATAAATAAATCCAATAATCCTTGTCCTTGGAATTCAACACTATTAAAATTGTTGAAAATCAACATGTACATTAATAGTTTGCGATGCAAAAAAATGGCCACTACTTTACTGCCAATATCGATCACCATGACCTTGGCATTTCTATTCAATCTCCAGTGCCATGCAGCAGCAGCGCAAAGACAGGCATGAACTGCTTCAACAATTATAATTCATCGTCTAAATCTTCATTTTCATTATCGTTGATATTATCATATTTTATTCAAAATTTATCATATGTGAGAATTCCGTGCATTTTTCACACAGGATTCAATTCCACAACGTTATGGAAATTAACTTATTACATAACGTTGTGGTTGGATTCGATTCCTGCACGAAATTAAAAATTTTTGTGGAATCTCATACCTGATCAGCTATCTATATCATTATTATTATTATATATGTTATCGAAACTAATGCGAAATTAATTCATGCAGGATTATATAGTATATGTTGATCCCAATATAAAATCTAATAGAGAGGCTAATCTCAAGTTTCTTCAACAGGTTATTGAGGGCAGGTAAATTTCATATTTTAATTGATAGATGAAATTAATTATCATAAATTTCGTTATAAATAGTCATCCGTTAGACGAATTCGTTTATTATTTATTTAATTTGGATGGAGTTTCTGACCTAGAAATTGTGTTATTTTGAATTGCATGGATATGGAAGTAGCAGTACGCCTGCTAAAAGTCTTGTTTACAGCTACAAAGGCAATGCCATCAATGGATTTGCAGCCAGTCTCACTGATAGAGAAGCAAACTACTTAGAAAGTATGACTTCAGTTCTCATGATCACATTAATACTACTCTTGATCACGTTAAGAATTCATTACAAGATAAAATAACTAATGTATATAACTTTCGGGTGCTAGATTTCCGCACGGAATCCTGAGATTACTACCAGTAGCTATTAAATTACCACCGGTAACAATTGAGGATTCCGAAAAACGTTTTAAAGTTAAAGTCATGATCTCCACGTGGAAAAAAAAAATGTGCGGGATCTGGGCATGTATAACATATATAATATATAACCTATATATTATACATGTTTAATTAATTGGTATATAACTAATTAAAAGATGAACATGATGAAATAATGCAGGAGTAAAGGGAATTGTGGCAGTTCTCCCAAGCCAAACATATGATTTCCTGGATAATGGATCTGGGTATGGAGCTCCGGTAGAGGCAGAGAGCAATGTGGATTATGGTGTAGTAGATGGTCCATTGATTATTTAAGTCTTAACCCAGAGATCTCAAATCAAAATCCAAGTTGAGAGTTTCTTTGCAATAAATTAGAATCGAGCAAATCCTAAATGGGTTTCATGAAATTTCTAAAATATCTTTTTTGCAATTTCGATTGTTATGATGTAGACTAAATTATTGAAATAATCAATATTATTTTGTTTCCATAACATATAATATTGTTTATACTTTATATATGAGTATGTGATGATTGGTATATGGATTCCCTTTTTATTTCATAATTATCAAATGCGGAATTTTCCTATATTTTTTCAAGCAAGATTAGTACTAGAATCCTGCACCTCAAACCGGTCTCCTACTTTTTTATTACATACCATACCGATAGCTACTATATATAAGATGGGTTTGATTTTATATAAATACACTGTTTTATAATCTTCTTTTATTATAGTGAATTTTCTATTTTTAAAAAACTGTTATTAATTTACATAATAACTCTATTTATTGATTGTCTATATAACAAAAATCATAGTATTAAAAAAGTAAGTGATGGTGGAGTAGATTGAATTATATTTCCATCAAGAATTTCACACATTAGAGGTCTAATATTGTACAACTTGAAGAGTTTGCTAGCTATGCGTGTCAACTCTTGTAGATTAGATCAATCTTGATCCCTTTTTAATTATTTAATTAGCAATTGGAATAATATTTGAGATTTTCTTCTTACAATCCAATTCTTTCTTTTTGTACCTTTTTTTTTTAAAAAAAAAAATTGGATTGACCTAAGGGGGAAAAAACAGATAAAAACAACTTAATAGGTCCAATTCATACCAATTAAGTGTTAAGTGCAAAAAAAAAAAAAATGACCCCTTGCTTTTTCACAACCAACTTGGGAAGATTTTGATTCATTCTCCATACTTAACAATCAATTTTTATTTCCTTGAAAGAAATTTAAAATGTATTTGAAATTAGTTTTTAAACGAGAATATATGATTTAAGAAGGAAAAGTGTTTTTAATGAAAATATATTTGAAATTAGTATTTAAAAGAGAATCTAGGTTTAAGAAAATAGAATGAGTTTTTAATGATATATGTTAATATCATATTATTAAACATCACTTTTTAGCAAAAATAGTAGTGCATCTCTATTCCATAGTGACAGTAAGGGGTTATAGTCCCACCACTTGGCGAGTTTTCTCCCGGTTTGTGGGAGAAGTTATCCAGAACACACATGTATAGTCTGATCTTAGCATGTTCCGTTAGATTGTTAGTCCTATAAAATCATTAATAGGAAGAAAAAAAATTCACAAAATATTAAAATAGGAAACTAATTAATAATTATTAGGGAGTGTACTTATAAACTATTTAGTCATTTGTTTAGTCTTCTTGGTAATTTTACATAATGGTATTACTGGATTTTGAAATACATAGTAATTTGGGATGTATATACAATTTTTAAGGGATACAAATATCGTTGCTCATAAATAAACATATAGCTCTTTCTTAAATCATAGTGATTCGGCCCATAAAAAACTTAAATGGGCCCAAAAAAAGCCCAATAAAATTAACCAGACCCTCAATGGAGCCCACATTTAACTGTAAAGTAAACAAAACACGTGTGGTTCATTTTCTCTCTTGTATTTCAGTGGAACACAGTACCAGTACCGGTCCCTCTCTCCTTCGGTCCTTCGTCATCTTCGTTGGCTCGACAACACTACGCTAAAACAAAAAGCACCGTTTTATAGCTCAATTTTCGAGCTTTTTTTTGGGTTGCAAATCCCGAGTCTCGATCCGTTTTTTCTTCTTCAAAGTCAACAATAATTATAATATATGTTTGTTTAAGCTTCAACAACATTAACAACGAAGTCTCGATCTCTATCTCTCGATGGACGAGTCGTACAACAACAACGTATCCTCCACTAGTCATTTGCTCGGTTCAGTTCCGGTGAGCTCCTCCGATTCTCATTTGATTATCGTTATAGTGATCGTTTCTTTTATTATTATCATTAGTATTTCTAATTTTGTTTGAATTAAGTAATTTTAGAAGGATAAAATAGGGATCTAGAGAATTTAGTGATCAAAATTGGTAATTTTTTGAAAAATTAGGTTGTGTAGTGTGAATTTATTGTTTTAAGTTTGGAAAAAAAAAAAATTAAATTTATTTCCTGATGGATTTTGAATTTTGATGGCTTGAATGTTTAGTTTGATTTTTTTTTTCCCCTACTTTTGCTGTTATAATTGAAACACAAAGATGTTAATTTGTTATTATTAGTACTATGTGCCTGATACACATTACACTACAGTTACTACATTGGCAATGATAATGTTTTTAGGTGGTTAAAATTATCAATATGGATTTTCATTTTGACAATATGTGATTTGTATGGTGCATTGGTACTTGACTACTTGGGTTGTTTCTCTTTGGTTTTTTTTTTTTTGGTCTTGTAAATCTCTTTTTAAACAATTCCGTTTTGTTGTTTGCAGGCGGTTGTCAGTGAAGAAAAGAAGACAACAAACTTTGAGGGTATGGATTATCATGTGTTTTTACTTATTAGCGATTGAAGTGCGTACTTGTTTATACTTGCATTTACATTCATATGAATTAAGAGTAAGATTTTGTTATTCATTTGCAGTCCCTGAAGCAAATTTGCAAATCTTCCCTCCAGCTAATGGAGGAGGAAGCAGTAGGCAGGGTTATCAAACTCTTGGAACTCCAACTGGTATGCATTGATTTCAGTGCATGACAGATTTAACGAGAAATGTAGCTAAGCTTAGTGACTTATGTATTAGAAATTCTCTTGTCGTCTTTTGTGAAAAATATGTCTTTTTAGATAGTCATCAATAGATAACTTGGAAGTTCAAGTGGTAACTGCTCTTGGGTGATTTCAATGTATTAAAGCTTTGATAATAAGACATGGCTAAGCTTAGTGAAATGAACAATTAGATATTTTGTGGCCGTCTTTTCTGTAATATGTTTTATTGCTCATTAATATCAATTAGGTGGCAGAAAATTGAATGCAGCTCTGGCTTTCCATACATAAGAACCGAATAGTTTATAACAAATTGGTTTTGGGATATACAATTAAACTTACAAATAGGTTGTATTTATTTTACTTTGAAAAAGGATCACATATTCCCCTTTTGTTGTTTATTGCAAGTTGATGCTATGGAAATTCAGATTATCTGTTTCATGCTTTTATCTTCCTGACTAACAAATATTAATGTTTTATGGATATTACAGTGGATAAACACCTCTGCTTTTATCTAACATTTAATTCCTTACTTTAAATTTTACATATTTTGATTGGATGCAACTGTAATTTTTTAGTGGCTTGTCAGCTATTTTTATTGGGATGCTGTATTGTTAAGTTCTATGTGGTTTACCAATGATGAGGAATAAAACCTTGAATTGTAGTTTCAATTGCTAGATTTGAATTTGTTCAGGGCTTGGTCTGAACCTGGGAGAAGTTCTGCTGCATATAGTGGACTGAAGACGTCTATGTGGTAGATATATACTAGTGACTTTTTATTAAAGTCTTAAAGACCACATAAGTTGCCTTGTTTGGTAACATGGAAGGCTTTTACTGACTTGTTGGGTTTGAGGAAAGGGGGTGGGTAATGGAAGAGGGCAAAAATGTTCATCTTTTTGTAACATTTTGTCATTGTTACTTGTTAGTCTGTGATCCATTTCAAAGTGGGTGCGAGAGATGCGTAATGTTCATCGTTAGAGTTAGATGGTTCCTGATTAGATGCAAATTAGTGTACATATTGCCATGATTTTTCTTTTGCTTACAGAGAATGGTAATTTAATAACCTTCTCATTTAACAATTCATCTGCCTTTGCACCCATGCAGAAGGATTTGAACAACAACCAGCAAACAATTGGAATGGAGTATTTAGTATCTCATCCTATACACAATATTTCAATGTGGACACAGATGTTGTTGTAACCAGAATATTAAGTTCTTTATATCCTGGTGCTGGAGATTTTTTCAGCAAAATTGAAGCTAACCCTGATTTGTGAGTTCTGCAACATTCCCTTTTTTTGGCTATCACTATATTGAAACAGAAATACTATCTTCTGGTCTTGGTACCAAAGCATAGTTTGCAGAGAGAAATTCTTCATTCATGTTTTTTTCTTGGGAATGTATACTTGCAAACATTTTAAGCGAAGTATCTACATTCTTAAGTTTTTGGCAGTATAATCAGCATGAAAATGTGGATCAGACACATCACAGAACTAAGATATTTGTCCTAACATGAAATATAATATTGCAAATTACAAATCATTAATTAGGATAAATTGGGCAGCGCTCTTTTTCTGCCGGTGGAAAAAAAATGAAAATATCAATTGGTGTGCTTCTAATAGTGATTGGTTGATTAATGATGCATCGAGATCTAATAGCTGGGTTCTCTATCTTTGACATGTTAGATATGGCCTTATCTGGATCTCCACTACATTGGTATTTGTGCTTGCTTCACTTGGAAACTGTGCCACATACCTCATTCAAAAACGAGCTGACAGCACTATTTCTTGGACCTTCAACGTCAGCTATGTAAATGTGGCAGCAGTTGCAATCTATGGTTATGCAATTCTGGTACCGCTGGCGTATTACTTCATATTTCAATATATGGGTACAACAGCTAGCCTTGTTCGATTTTGGTGCATGTGGGGATATTCCCTCTCTGTGTTTGTTTTGTGCTCTGTAAGCAACTGCCTTCTCTTATTTATATGTTTTTTTTTTTTTTTTTTCCGGGCTTTCCATCCAACTTTCGATCTGTTAAGCCTGACAAAAAAGAATTTATTTATATAATGCTAATTCTAGAATTTTGTAGCTTTCTTAATTAAGTCAGCGTTGCTGAATTTTGTAGATGTTGTAGTTCATTGTGACTCTGAGATATAGGATTTTGTTAAAAAGTACTGATAAACAAAAAGCCATTAATTCATTCGTAGAATCATCTAACACATATTTTTATTTTCAGGTTTTGTTGCTTATTCCTGTCGAGTTTCTCCGGTGGGTCATCATACTTCTTGCTGGTGCCGTCTCGTCTAGCTTTGTTGGCTTGAACTTGAGAACTTGCGTTGTAGGGAATGATCTAACGATACTGATTGTGGCCGCATTCATCTTGCAAATGGCTCTGGCAATCTTCATCAAGGCCTGGTTCTTTCCATAAACCTGGCACATCTGAGGTCTAATTCAAGCGAGCTCTGTTTGTTCCGTGGGAAATATGATGATATGATAGCTATAGAGAAATGTATTCCAAAGTAAATTTTTGTTTGAATGTTTTGAGATTCGTCGTTTGGTGAAGAGTTTGTGACATGGAATATTTTCTCTTAAAAAAAAGAAAAGAAAAGAAAAATTAGGTGGAAGTGCTTTCAGTCAATGAAAGTAGCTAGATGAATGCTTATTTATCGAGCTAGTTGATCCAATAGCTTTGGTGCTGTTGGCCTAGAGCTTTTAGATGATCAAAATTAGCAACGTGAAGGAGAACCACTATCTAGTGTAGAAGTAATATTTACAGATTTTGGAGGTTTGTTGTTTCCACTTTGGTTGTGTAAATATGCAGTGTTTTGAGTGATCAAACTGACGTTTTTCATTTTTCTTATATGGTAACAGTAATTGTTCTCAGCAGCCAGTAAATATTCTTCGTAACGGTGAAAATCTTCGGTAGGACGGGTACTATGCTTATGCCTATTTTACTCGTGGTTTTGTTTTCCTTCTTGACAATCATGGTGACTCTCTCACACACAAACACGCATGTGCTCAGCACGTGTGTATGCATACTAATGCACATACACGGGCATGCATATGGAAGATTGTTTTTAAATTTCAGTTTTCTGTTAGGAACCTTACTAGGGGATAAGAAGCTATAGATCATCCAATGCATTGTTTTTCTTTTAAAACATGTCACGTGATTTGAATGCACTTCATTTAAAACATGCCACATGATTAGACTGAAATGTGTATATTCTGCTAGATCGAACTCTTACACACACAAACACATGCATGTAAATACGTGTGGATGCATACATGCAAATGCATACTAATGCACATACACGTGCATGCGTATGGAAGATTGTTTTTAAATTTCAGTTTTCTGTTGGGAACCTTACTAGTGGATAAGAAGCTATAGATCATCCGATGCATCTTCTTTTTTTTAAAACATGCCATGAGGTTTGAATAAAAAAATGTCATGTGGTTTAAATGGTATATATATATTCCGCTAGATCGGACTCACACGCACACAAACACATGCATGTAAGTATGTGTGAATGCATACATGCAAATGCATATTAATGCACATACATGTGCATGCGTATGGAAGATTGTTTTTAAATTTCAGTTTTCTGTTGGGAACCTTAACATGGAATACGAAGCTTTAGTTTACCCGATGCATCGTCCGTCATTTAAAACATGCAATGTTTTGTGATTTGAATGCACCTTTCATTTAAATCATGCCTGCCGCATGATTTGAATGGAATTTGTATATTCCGTGAGATCAGGTGCTTCTGTCATACAAGGGTATGCATGTCGTCATACGGCATGCATGCCGTGGCATAATTATTCGTCCAATCATGCCATGATTTCAGTAGTTGGACATCCTTTATAGAACAAGGATCCTCTCCTCTCCTCACCTTATCTCATCCTCACCTCATTTAATCTTATGACACATAAGCATTGCAATGAATGAATGATTAAGATGTGAATGACACTTTATTAACAACCAATCACACGTTTTAAAAGGGTGAGGAAAAGTTGAGGATGGGGTGAGGTGAGGTGAGTAGAGGATCCTGGTTCTACTTTATATAGACTTACAAAAGATTTTTATATCGTATGGCATGATTTCGGTAGCTGTACATACTTTATATGGACTCACACGTGCATGCGTGATATATATATATATTTTTGTTATCGTTACTTTTGTCCTCCGAACCAATACGAGGAATATGCCAAAAGGACTCAAACTGATAATGTTTTACAAGTCTAAAATGCCATGTTCTCTAGATTCGAAATAAGACACCACATGATCGAGATTAAACTAATCACATCTTAGGTTGACAATAGATGTCCACTGTTGGTACTAATTAATGGATTACTTAGAATATCACCATTGTTTTTACGATTTAATCGATCTGAATTCAATATAAAACCATAACTTAAGAATTGATATATCTCCGTATTATCTCCATTTGTCTCTATGATTAATATAACCTTATATATAGAAATCCGATTGAATCGATCTGAATTCAAAATAAAACCATAATTTACTCAAAAATTGATACATCTCTGTATTATCTCTGTTTGATTAATATAACCTTATATATAGAAACCCAATCGAATTAATGGTTTACGATCGAATCAGTTCGGATTCAAAATAAAACCATAACTTACTCAAAAATAATATGAGTGGTTCTATTGGCACACCCCCTACCAATCTATTTATGCCCCACTTTTTAAAATTTTGACTTAATAAAATAAAATTAAATGTTTTTATTAATTGTTTTGATTTATTTCTAAAACTACCCGATTTACTTATTTTTCAAACTTAATACACCCCATCTTTGATAGTTGTATACATCTTTCTCTCACCTCCATTAATGATTTATTTTTTCTTCTTATTATTTTATTTTATTTTGAGTTTTTTTCTTCTTCTTATTTCATGGTGGAAGAGAAAAAATAATATTAATAATAGGGTTGCTTCAACACAACGAGAGCTTAATATCATTCTAAATAACGATTCTTTCATATACTTGATATCTTTCAAAGACTATTTCATAATATTTTTATATGTGTGTAAGAAGCAAAATTTAGGGTTTAAGAGTTAAGAAATAAAAAATAAATAATAAAAAGGTTTAAAAGAACATGATTTTATTTTATTTTATTTTATTTTATTTGAAAAGGAACGTGGGGTTTTAATAGGTTTACTTTGTAGAATATTTTTTTCCTTAAATTGTATGTCCTTTTAAGTAATTTTGATAAAGGAAAAAAAAAATACTGCATAATTAAAAAAAATAGGGCATAAATAAACAGGTAAGGGGTGTGCCAATAGCACCACTCAATAATATAACCCTATATATACACACTCGATCGAATTAATGATTTATGATTGCATCTATCCGAATTCAAAACAAAACTATAACTTACTCAAAATTTGATAGATCTTTGAATTATCTCCCTTTGTCTCTATAATTAATATAACCTTGTATATAGAAACTCAATCGAATTAATGGTTTACGATCGAATCGATCCGAATTCAAAATAAAACCATAACTTACTTAAAAACCGATACATCTCAACAAGATCTCAATTTATCATTATGATTAATATTTAATAAAACCTTATAAATAGAAACCCAGATCCAATCGGAACTAAAAATAAAATACATAATCTTATAAATAGATACAGATAAATCCGATCGAGTCGATCATAACTCAAAATAAAACCATTATTTACTTTAATATTCCTTAACTAAAAATAGTGAATTCTCAAAATCTCCCACAAAATCTTAAACCATGTCAAATATATATATATATATACAAAAATCATATGAAAACTTTTGATTAAATGCAAGCATGCAAATATACAGTATATACAGCAAAATACACACTCATACATTTACCTTACATGTCCTTCCAACCGAACTTCACGGATCTATAAAATACTTGGACCAATAAAAACCAATACACATTAAATTTCAAAAAAAATAAATTAATTAAATAATAAAAAAAACAACACACTTTACAGTCATTGAATCACCAGTCGCCGCGTATACACTTTCAAGTACAACACAGATTCCCATTTAATTTTACTAATGTATCTGATATCCCTACAGTACCCAATCCCTCCAGCTAGTCCATTTCAACCAATAGAAAAACCTCTGCACTGTTACGTGGCATCCTTTTATTCGATTATAATAAAAAAGTAAATCTCAGATTTGAGGGTCCACGTGTCGCTCTCGTTTTTCGTTTTTCGTTTTTCGCTTTTCGTTTTTTTGTTTTTTTTTGTCTTCATTCAGGTGAATATTTTTGAATGAATTCTGCATATATATATATATATATATATATATATATATATATATATTCAAGCAATCGTTGTAAAACCCTATACATACAAACACACCAAAAAAAAAAAAAAAAAAAAAAAAAACCTACAACACAGGACACAAGACTGAGTTGAGTTGAGTACTTTAGTTGGTTTGGTTTCTTTGAGTGGTGTGATTGGTTGGTTTGCTTTGGTTTGTGACTCGTGACTGAGTTTTTTGTGCTCTGGTTTAGATAAGAGATGATGTCCATGGATTCTTCTCGAGCTTTTGTCAAGGACGTCAAGCGTATCGTTATCAAGGTTGGTTTTGTTTTTATGATTTACGTTGAGAAAATGAAAAATGAATACGATCGAGTGATGTAATTATGTTTGATTGTGTTGTATTGTTTGAAATGAAGATTGAAGAATACAATTCTGGATTCTGTTCATGAAATCTCAGTTGAATGGAAGTGAACGTTTTGTTTTATTTTTATTTTTATTTTTACATGCATGTTAGATTTAGTTGATTGATATATTATTGCATGCAACTTATATATTTATTGATAGATGATGGAGATTCAGAGAATCCATTTGTTGATGAAATGAGGTTAACATGTTCTTGATTTGATTTGTGTTATTTTTTTTTTTTTTCATATAATCATCGTGTATGTAATTGATTGATGGAGATGGGACTCTGTATTTATGTTCCGTACAGATCAATTACAGGGTTCTTATTGTTTTTGAAGGAGAGAGTGTTTTTTTTCTTATCATTTTTCAATGAATGAGAGGATATACATACACATGCAGACATCTGGATTTTGAAATATATGTTTCTTTTTAAGGAAAAAATGGTTGATTGATATTGTTCTGTTATTGAAGGTTGGAACTGCTGTTGTTACTCGAGGTGATGGAAGATTGGCTCTTGGAAGACTTGGAGCACTTTGTGAGCAGGTACGTTAGTCAGATCAGATGGTTC
This sequence comes from Acer negundo, assembly GCA_035582765.1. Classification (NCBI taxonomy): domain Eukaryota; kingdom Viridiplantae; phylum Streptophyta; class Magnoliopsida; order Sapindales; family Sapindaceae; genus Acer; species Acer negundo. Next base: position 4,639,798 of record CM069242.1, read on the forward strand.
ATTAATTATATGTAGTAGTAAGAGATTATAGTAAGATTTTTATTGACGTTGTTTATTGAATTTGTTGGATTATAGTAAGATTTTTATTGACGTTGTTTATTGAATTTGTTGGATTATAGTAAGATTTTTATTAGCTTTGTTTATTGAATTTGTCTGATTATATAGTAAGATTTTTATTGGCGTTGTTTATTGAATTTTTCGGTTGGGGTTATGATGTTTGAGATCTAAATGCAATAATTGCAGATCAAGGAGTTGAATTCACAAGGGTATGAGATTATTATGGTGACATCTGGTGCCGTTGGTCTTGGCCGTCAAAGGCTTAAATACCGCAGATTAGTGAACAGCAGGTATTTTTTTTCCGTAAAATAAAATAAAAATGAATTTTTTTTTTTACCATCCAATGTTATTTCATTCACATGATTTGAGTTTCTTGTTGTTAGCAATATTGTCTCTGTTCACAATATAAATAAATTTGTATGTGGATTGTGTATACACTGATCTGACAAACTAAGAGTGTATGCCCAGAAATGGTATGTGGATTGGTGATGGATGTAGCCAATCCTTGTACATAATATTCGTAAAAATATGTTTTAAGAGTTCCCAAGTCAGTTTTCTTCCAGCTGCTAAAACTGTTTATGTATTTAATAGTTTTTCATTTCTTTCAGCTTTGCTGATCTCCAAAAACCACAAGTTGAACTTGATGGGAAAGCCTGTGCAGCTGTTGGCCAAAACAGCCTTATGGCTCTCTACGATACCTTGTTCAGTGAGGTAGTTATGTGTGTGTGCATCTTTTTTGCAACTGTCCTTTACCAAAAGTTGTTCATTGAATGTTAATTTTAATTATGCCGGGTTTCTGTTTTGTTGCAGCTGGATGTGACATCCGCACAGCTTCTTGTGACAGATCATGACTTTAGGGACAAGGAGTTTAGGAAACAGCTGAACGAAACAGTGCAATCATTGTTATCACTGAGGGTTATTCCTATATTCAATGAAAATGATGCTGTGAGTACCAGGAAAGCTCCATACGAGGCATGTTACCGTTCTCTGTTTGCTTTTCACTGTGATACTTTCAGGGGATTCCATCTTGAAAAACTGTAACTGAGAAGTCAATTTGGCTCTTCTTATAGAAGTATTTGATTCTTATAAGGCTGCTGCTACCTTTGGTGTAGATTAGGGTCATCGTTTTTATACTTTATAAATGTTCTCTTTTACCGTAAGGAAGTCGAAGTTATTGTCATCAGGTATTGCCTATATTTGTAAAGAGGGGTGGTGGTGTTAGGTTGTCGGTGGTGTTTGGTCATGCTGATAGAAATGTTTTCTCATTCATTTCTTTCAATTCTGAAGTATCCTCTTAATTAATGCATCATCTTCTTTTACAATTCCATTAATATGCATTTTGCAGGATTCTTCTGGTATATTCTGGGATAACGATAGCTTGGCAGCTTTACTAGCTTTGGAGTTGAACGCTGATCTTCTTATTCTATTGAGTGACGTAGCCGGTCTGTTCAGTGGCCCTCCAAATGATCCAAAGTCAAGGCTAATTCATACATACATTAAGGAAAAGCATCAAGGTGAAATAACTTTTGGAGACAAGTCTAGGGTGGGAAGAGGTGGAATGACTGCCAAAGTGAAAGCTGCTGTGAATGCAGCTTACGCTGGCATCCCTGTGGTTATCACCAGGTATTCTTATCACCGATTTTCTTAAACTTTATTACAACATAGGGTAATGTTAAATATGTAGTCTTTGACATGCTGTGTTGTTGCTCTAAAGAAGATATTCTTGCATAAATGTGATTGATTTGTTTCACTTACATATTATACTGAACGCCACTTGGTATTTGGTCATATTAATTACAATGATGCTATGCTCGTGCTGCATTCAATGTTTGATGTTTCTTTTGACAAGCCAGCCAGTGCCGGAGTGCAATAATTTTTTTTGCTCTCTTTTTCCCCTTTTGTAGTGGATATACCCCTGAAAAAATAATTAAAGTTCTACAAGGAGAGCGTATTGGTACCCTTTTTCATCAAGATGCACATTTATTGGACCCAGACAATGAGGTTTGTGCACGTGAGATGGCGGTTGCAGCAAGGGAGAGTTCCAGACGACTTCAGGTAACATAAAATTGCAACCACAGTTAAAAGTTTAATAAGTTCATTGTAGATGGAAGTTTCACATTATCTCAGCTTTCTTTTTAATTGTGTGAAAGGATGTATCTTCTTGGTTGGCAACATTAATTACTCAGCATTTCCTCTTTTACAGGCCATGTCTTCGCAAGATAGGAAAAAGATTTTGCTGGACATCGCTGATGCCTTAGTATCTAATGAAGAATTGATCAAAGTTGAAAATGAAGCTGATGTGGCAGCTGCAGAACTGGCTGGATACGAGAAACCCTTGATATCTCGGCTGGTTTTGAAGTCCGGGAAGGCAAGATTTGCTGTGACCTTTCTCTCTAGTTATTCTTGCAGCTTATTGTTTTTCCGTTTCTGTCAGGCTTTAGTTACTTGAAACAGTGTATCACTATTTGTCTGATGTTCCATCTGAAATGTGTAAATCTGCTTCTCAATGTGTTTATAAATTTTGTATCTGAATGAAGTCTACTGTGCTTGACAGATTTCAAGCCTTGCAAACTCTATTCGCGTGCTTGCAGACATGGAAGACCCAATTGGTAGTGTCCTGAAGAGAACTCAGGTAAAGAAAGGCTTTCAAGTATATATATATATATATATATATCCCAAGCCTTTAGTATGATGATGGAATGCCAAAAGTTGGAATTTTTTAGCTTTAAAATATCAGCTGCTAATTTTCAGAGAAATAATCTGCTACCTGTACCTGAAACTATTGCTTGACTACAAAGTAATATCTGTTGAATGTTTACCTGAGATGTTTCTGGTGATTGTTTTGCATCAGCTTGCAGATGGACTCCTCTTAGAGAAAACTTCATCTCCTTTGGGTGTTCTCCTGATTGTTTTTGAGTCTCGACCTGATGCTCTTGTGCAGGTAAATATGATCCACAGTTTCAACTATCATTACAATTGTTGTATGTGTTAAGTGGTGAAGCCATTTATTAACTCATCTGAACCACAATGGATTAGGGCTTGTTCAGTTGAGTTGGATATTTGTATCACTTTTTCTCACAATGATGTTTTATCACTCATTCTGAGGCATGATCACATTTCTTTTCTGTGTAACTTGCATAGATTGCTTCACTGGCAATCCGAAGTGGTAACGGGCTTTTGTTGAAAGGGGGTAAAGAGGCAAAAAACTCAAATGCAATTCTGCACAAGGTTTGATTTCATAAACTCAAGTAATTGATCGTGTAATATATCAAATGAAATCGTTTCTAAAGTTTTTTCCATCCTTGTTATATTCTTAGATTATTACTGGAGCCATCCCAGAAACCGTTGGTGGGGGACTAATTGGACTTGTGACGTCGAGAGATGAGATTCCTGACCTGCTTAAGGTGTATAGATTTATGTTGGTTGTTGATTTTAAAGTATGAATGGTAGCTGATACATATACAGAAGTTAATACTCACAATCTACATTTTTGTGCCAGCTCGATGATGTTATTGATCTTGTAATCCCAAGAGGAAGCAATGCACTTGTTTCTCAGATCAAGGGATCAACTAAAATTCCTGTTCTTGGCCACGCTGGTGAGATTAATGACACATGGAACCTTATAAGCTAATTATTTGTTCGGTCTAGTCTAGTAATGTTCTCTGTGGGAATATGAAGTTGACTGTTCTAATAAAAATACATCTTTTCGATAGATGGAATTTGCCATGTATATGTTGATAAGTCTGCTGATATGAAAATGGCGAAGCACATCATTTTGGATGCTAAGATAGATTATCCTGCAGCCTGTAATGCCATGGTAATTTGTTTAGTAATTTACTGCTGATAACGATATTTTTAATAATGCTCTGTTTTAGTATCAGTGCAAGTTTAGATTTGTTTTTTTTTTTTTTTTGCCTATTGACTTGGCAGCTGTCTCTCATTGTTGCTCTTTTTGCTATTCTCAGGAAACTCTTCTTGTACACCAGGACTTGGTGCCAACTGGTGGGCTCAAAGAACTTATTGTTGAGCTTCGGGCTGAAGGTAGGGCTTCTCTCCATTCTAAAGATTTTTCCACTCGTTTAGCTTACATTCTATTGTACCTTTTATATGGTGAAAGCTTTAGGTGCCAAAATGTACGTGTTAAAACTATTAAATATTTCATCAGGTTATAGGTTTCGTGTGGAAGTTTAACTTGAGAGAAATTGACTGGGAGTTTCTATTTAACGATTATGTTTTTGAAATCTGAACTGATGATGAATTGGTTGGGGTTGAGAGGCAGAAATATTCATCATTTTTGGGTGGGGGTGCAGGGTGGGGTTAATTGTTTTGAGAATTACATATTTAGACAGTTAGACTATGAGCAACTTTTCTCATTATCCAAAACTGCTTGATCTCTTTAAACACCCTTTAGGATTTTCATTTTATTCTTAAATTAATTTTGAAACAGTTTAGAAGTCCAAATTGTCTCACTTCAGTCTTCTTTATGACTGGTTTGATTCCATAACTATTAAACTGAATTCTTTATGAATTTTTTAATTTCAAGATTGTTTTCAATTGGATAGCTGACTTTGTATGCTTTTGTATCATTTGTCTAGTTTCCAGTTTTTGGCATGTAATATATTAAAATTTACTGTTGTAGCTAAGTGTACGTATTTTTGGGTGACTAATGAAGAAATCTATGTTGCTTTTACCACTAAATGGGTTTTCTTGAGAAGTTTACTGATTACATCTGTTGCAGGTGTCAATATATATGGTGGACCAAGGGCAAGCTCCTTGTTGAGTCTCCCTGCGGCACGTTCATTTCACTACGAGTACAATTCAACGGCTTGCACTGTTGAAATTGTGGATGATGTGTATGCAGCCATTGATCATATTTATGAACATGGAAGGTATGTTGGCATTTCCATTCAGTTCAGATGCATTTTTTTAATCTCATTCTGTTTCATTAGACCGACTCACATAGCTGTGTAGAATGCTTACATGAAGATTGAAGAAGAATCACATTGTCCTCGTTTTCTTTTTGGCAGTGGGCACACTGATTGCATCGTAGCAGAAGACTCTGAGGCTGCAGAGGTGTTCCTGCGCCAAGTAGACAGGTAAGTGTACTTCAATCATCATTTTATTATACTTCTTATTGTCAGCTTATTTAATATTTTTCATTATGTATACTATTTTGTGTATCAGCATCAGAAATGTTCTCTCATTAAATGTGGTAACCATTTTTTATGCGGGTTGTTTCTTATATTTGCAGTGCTGCTGTTTTCCACAATGCAAGCACAAGATTTTGTGACGGGGCTCGATTTGGACTAGGTGCTGAGGTATAATATTATCATTGAGTGGTCATTTTGATAATTTCGATCAATATGTTTTGAGGTGCTTGCTCTCATAGTTTCTCTTTGATCATCTGATTAGGTTGGAATAAGCACCAGCAGGATACATGCTCGGGGTCCAGTCGGAGTTGAAGGACTGCTAACTACAAGATGGTATGAATATGCTTATGATGTTCTTATACTTAATTCAAGTCCTCATCATATTTGTTAAAAAAAGAATGAATCCGAATATCTTCGATGAATATCTAAAAATGTCATTGTGTACTCATTCATCTAAAATGTCATTGTGTACTCACTTGGCCATCGTTGTCTTGTTGCATATGCAGGATTCTTAGGGGAAATGGGCAAGTGGTAGATGGCGATAAAGGGGTTGTTTATGTGCACAAGGACATAACTTCGGAATCCTGATTATCTAAACGAGTACCGATAGTATTTACAACCTGCAGTTGATTAGCGATTTGTATGAAACTATGAATGCATGCTGCTTTTATATTCATGCAGCATTACATTGGGCAGTTTTGAAATCACTGGTTGAGTCTATGCCAATGGATTTACTGCCCCCCATACAGTAACAGTAAGCATTTTGTATCGGCCTGGATTTTCGTTGTAGCATTAGCTAGTGATCAAATTATTAGCTTACTCATTCCCTTTTGTTACAAACGATTAATTACTGCAGTTGAATGAATAATTTCCATATATTTGGATCCCCAATTGCAATTGCATTCTCCCTTGTTTTGGCTTGTGTGGTAGTTTTTGGTTAACAATAGGAAGCTACCCTTGATAATTTGATTGATACTATGATAAGTTGTCTTTGATAGGTGTAGAATCAAATATGTGTAAAGAAGGAAAAGGTTGTAAAATCTAATAAAGATGGGCTACGAGGATCCAAAGATATAATAAAAGCACATCACCCCTTAACACAGGTAGTGTACCTTCCCTTCCATTCCACGTTAGTGATTACGGAAAGGGGTTATTCAAATCAATTTACAAATATGTGTAAGGAGTTTAATTAAAGCTCGTCTCAACTCTATGGAAGTAAAGATGGGCTTGTTCATTTAATTAGATTCCAAGACAAACTTGGGTAGAATGGGTGCACTATGTGACTTGAATTATCTTGTTATTACAAGTAATTAATTTCGACACATTTTATATATTTCTGATTTGCTAAAAAGTACATACATATAGGATTGATCATATTATATATATATATATATATATTAATCAATAATCATGATGTTTTCTTACATATTATATCCATTTTGAAAAACCGGTTCGACAGTTGTGATCAAACAACAAAATCATCTAAACGATCTTTATAAAAAAAAAAAAAATCCCGTTTAACTAGTAAGAAGTCGTACCAACAATAACTAAATGTAAACAATATATATACTATGCAATCTGTCCAATGAAGTTCTTAATCTTCTTCAACACCGTCAAGTTTATTTGGGTGTATTTGTTGCTGATGCATTTAAAAATGAATTCAATGTTGCTAGGCTTTATTCCTCTAACTTCTAAATACTTTTGCAAGGCTTTCTTCAGGTTCTTATTCTCATCCTCATTCAACTCACTGCAAAAGACCGATATGGAAAAACTTGTGTCAAATATAAAGAAGAATATATAATGAATAATCAATCCGAATGAAATTAAACACCAAAATAGCTTACAACTCTAAATATTGATCTCCATCAACAACTGTTATATTTGAGATTGAAATCCCATCGAGAGTGTAGGAACAATCGAACTGAAGGCGCGATCCACCATGCTTAGAGATGGTAACGGTAAAATCTTCAAACTCAAACCTTTGACTTTGAGGAACAAATATATAGCCTGAAGCTAATCGAACAAGCTCACCCTGAAACTCTTTTGTCAATTCTACATAAGCACGACCACCTTTATTAAAATCTCGATTCAATTCAAAGGTGAATTCACTTGGAGTTTCTTCAACCTATTCATGGAAACAAACATGAACAAAAGTAAGTGACCACAGTTGTTGGAATTTAAACTAAATTCAATAATAATAATAATACTAATAATAAAGAAAAAAATTAAAAATTCAATAATAACTTTGCACAACTTCAATTACATCAATTTAATATATATAAAATTAAAAAAACATAACAAAACCAAACCCTAAAATTTCATTACTTTTCCTCCATTTTCTCAGCAACCAAACAGTAGCACACCAAACCCACACCAAGTGATCTCTTTTGTAGGAATTTGTGAGGATCAAAACAATGCCATTAGGCTATTGGAGACAGACATGCAACAACTCTTTCAACTGATGAATTATGCTGTTATTGAAAATCCGTATAGATTCCATTAGATTTCAATCCAAACTGCTAAAATAAATAATAAATTTAAAAATAGATAATGATTATCATGTAGCTAAACCCTGATCGATATACACTCATAAATCGCTTTAAACCAAATACAAAACATAAATAAAGCAACCGAAACAGCTACAAAAGGAAATCAAAGTTGCCTTACGTGACCAATACGCTTTAATTCCGAGTCGATGGCTTGGAGAAGTGATTCATTGGAACTGCACTTCTTTGTCTCAGCAGCCGAAGAGAACTCAAAATCAGGCACAAAAGAACCCAAAGTCGACATTTTTTTTGGCTTTTTTGTACGTCTAGCACTTAATCATGAAATCAACAATGCTAGGCTTTATTCCTCTAATTGCTAAATACTCGAAGAAGGCTTTCTTCATGTTCTCATTAGTATCAAATAAGCAGGAAAAAGGTAATGATCAATAATCAATCTGAATTAAATTGTACTAGCTTACTCAAATTCCACTACGTCATCTCCATCATATAATGGCCAATAATCCTCCGAAATTTCTGAGTTTATAAATCCTATTCTACTTATTGAAATTGCATCGGAGGTACTGAAACAATCAAACTTAAGGGACGATTCACCGTTGTTAGGGATAGAGATGGTAACGTCCAACTCTGTGGGATATTTTCCGATTTCAAACTCTCTTATCGATACTACATGATATTCAGGAGTACTGTTTTCAATTTTCAAAGTGAATTCGCTTTAAGGTTTATCAATCTATTCATGGAAATTAACAAACATGAACAAGAGCAGTGACCCCTGAAGTTAATGGAATTTTAACCAAATTCAATAATAATAATAATAAAAGACAAAACATCAACCACCACTTAACTTTGCTCAACTTCAATAACATAAATTATATATATAATATTAAAAAAGCAAGACCAAACCCTTAAATTTCATTAATTTTCTTCCATTTTCTAAGAGCATCTCCAACCCATTCATCGATCATCAATTGTTGCAAATTTCCTCTCCAACAGGTATGCTAAATCCAGCGACACTTTGGAGCTCCTTCACCAACTGCGCTTGATCAAGCACAGTTCCTTTCTTGCGCTACTTTAGCGCCTTTTTTTTTACTTCCTAAATTTTTACTTATTCTCAGATTGGCAATCGAGACCCAAAAAAGATTAAACAGGAGATCTAATAGATTATTTGACAAAAGAAATCTGAGAGTCGTTATTTATTGATAATAGAATTAATCGAAAAACATAAAATTTGATGGAGAGAGAGATGAGTACATTGATTTTTTGTTCTTCGAGAAGAGCACCAAGGAGTTCTTCCTGGGTCTGAGCAGTCATGGCGTTTTTGTGTCTGTCAGGCTTTAGTTACTTCAAACAATGTATCACTATTTGTCTGATGTTCCATCTGAAATGTGTGAACTTTCTTCTCAATGTGTTTATACATTTTGTTTCTGAATGAAGTCTACTGTGCTTGACAGATTTCAAGCCTTGCAAACTACATTCGTGTGCTTGCAGACATGGAAGACCCAATTGGTAGTGTCCTGAAGAGAACCCAGGTAAAGAAAGGTTTTCAAGTATATATATATATCCCAAGCCTTTACTTTAGTATGATGATGGAAAGTCAAAAGTTTACAAAGTTGGAATTTTTTATCCTTAAAATTTTAGCTGCTAATTTTCAGAGAAATATTCTGCAATCTGTACCTGGAACTATTGCTTGACTACAAAGTAAAATAGTATGGGAATCTTTTAGACTATCATAATATTTGTTGACTGTTTACCTGAGATGTTTCTGGTGATTGTTTGCATCAGCTTGCAGATGGACTCCTCTTAGAGAAAACTTCATCTTCTTTGGGTGTTCTCCTGATTGTTTTTGACTCTCAACCCGATGCTCTAGTGCAGGTAAATATGATTCACAGTTTCAAATATCATTACAAATTGTTTTTTTTTTTTTTTTAAACAGCGAAATGTCATTATGAAAGCCACCAAAGGATAAAAGGTATAAACATCCGAAAACAACATGAAATCCACAACAGGGACTACAAAAAAGCCAAAAAACCACCAGAAAACACACAAAACAAAGACCCAACATTCTTGATCCCCCAAAACTAACTTGAACGAAAAAACCAGCCAACCAAAAACCACAGAGCTCTACACAAAACCAGCCAAACCCACCACACCGAAACAGAGCACAACAAAACGCAAACTCTACTTGTTATTGCACGGCAGAATCCCTTCCAGCTCACCAAAAGTGCTAGCTTTAATCCTCCTAACAATCTCTTCGACCATATCTTTTTCTCTGCCCTTAACATCAAAGCCTAAGGCTACTCTGGCTTTGATGACTTTGGCAATCTCATCTTTTAATTTCCAAGGCGCCTTCTTCACCTTAGGAGTTATGTTTTCGTTTCCCAAATCATGATTAAGATCAAGAGCCCTGGCCTTCGAATGTCTCGTTTTCATACCATGACTCTTTACCGAGTGAATTTTCTTTCTTCCAAACCTCATCATGGACCGGTCATTTCCTACTCCTCCAACATCACCTACATCTGAGTTCCATGCAGTTTTCTTTAAACCCGCTGTAACCTCTTCCCTCTCTGCTTCTTGACGACTCTCAATGCCTCTGTTCTTGTATAATGGACTTCTCTCCTCTCCATCATCTACCACGGAGACCTTGCCCCTTAAATCTTTTGCATTTGCTGGACCATTCCCATTATCTTGATCATCTTCCTCACTTGCAGCTGCCAACACTTCTTGATCAGGTGAGGCTATCAATCTTTTATTTCTGTCGCTTGAGTCAATCTCAGTGGATTTGTTTACAAAATCTGAGGATGAGCTTTGGTCTGGACCAATTTCAATCCACAGTTGGCCCACAACACTATCCTTTGTTGCTATACTGGGCCCTCCAATAGGCCCAACACTTGGCCTCTTCCTTTCCTTGGAATTATCAAGCTTCTGCATTGAGCACTCACCTTAAGAAACCCACTGCCATACACCATCTCCTGATTCTGAGTTTGAAGAGCTGTCATCACCATCATTCCCATCTTTCGATAGCAGCACCTCCTTTCCTTTATCTATACAAATTGTTGTATGTGTTAAGTAGTGAAGCCATTTATGAACTCATCTGAATCACAATGGATTAGGGCTTGTTCAGTTGAGTTGGATATTTGTATCACTTTTTCTCACAGTGATGCTTTATCACTCATTCTGAGGCATGAACACATTTCTTTTCTGTGTAACTTGCATAGATTGCTTCATTGGCAATCCGAAGTGGTAACGGGCTTTTGTTGAAACGGTGTAAAGAGGCAAAAAACTCAAATGCAATTCTGCACAAGGTTTGATTTCTTAAACTTAAGTAATTGATTGTGTAATATATCAAATGAAATCGTTTCTAAAGTATGAATGGTAGCTGATACATATACAGAAGTTAATACTCATCATCTACATTTTTGTGCCAGCTGGATGATGTCATTGATCTTGTAATCCCAAGAGGAAGCAATGCGCTTGTTCTCAGATCAAGGGATCAACTAAAATTCCTGTTCTTGGCCATGCTGGTGAGATTAATGACACATGGAACCTTGTAAGCTAATTATTTGTTTGGTCTAGTCTAGTAATGTTCTCTGTGGGAATATGAAGTTGACTGTTCTAATAAAAATACATCTTTTCGACAGATGGAATTTGCCTTGTATATGTTGATAAGTCTGCTGATATGAAATTGGCAAAGCGCATCGTTTTGGATGCTAAGATAGATTATCCTGCAGCCTGTAATGCCATGGTAATTTGTTTAGTAATTTACTGCTGATAACTATATTTTTAATAACGCTCTTAGTATCAGTGCAAGTTTAGATTTGTTTGTTTTTGCCTATTGACTTGGTAGCTGTCTCTCATTGTTGCTCTTTTTGCTATTCTGAGGAAACTCTTCTTGTACACCAGGACTTGGTGCCAACTGGTGGGCTCAATGACCTTATTGTTGAGCTTCGGGCTGAAGGTAGGGCTTCTCCATTCTAAAGATTTTTCCACTCGTTTAGCTTACATTCTATTGTACCTATTTATCTGGTGAAAGCTTTAGGTGCCAAAATATACGTGTTAAAACTATTAAATATTTCATCAGGTTATAGGTTTGCATGTGGAAGATTAACTTGAGAGAGATTGACTGAGAGTTTCTATTTAACGATTATATTTTTTAAATCTGAACTGATGATGAATTGGTTGGGGTTGAGACTTGAGAGGCAGAAATATTCATCATTTTTGGGTGGGGTTAATTGTTTCGAGAATTACATATTTAGACTTAGACAGTTAGACTATGAGCAACTTTTTTCATTATCCAAAACTGCTTAGTCTCTTTAAACACCCTTTAGGATTTTCATTTTATTCTTAAATTAAATTAGAAACAGTTTAAATGCCCAAATTGTCTCACTTCAGTCTTCTTTATGACTGGTTTGATTCCATAACTATCACTTAAACTGAATTCTTTATGAATTTTTTAATTTCAAGATTGTTTTCAATTGGATAGCTGACTTTGTATGCTTTTGTATCATTTGTCTAGTTTCCAGTTTTTGGCATGTAATATATTAAAATTTACTATTGTAGCTAAGTGTACGTATTTTTGGGCGACTAATGAAGAAATCTATGTTGCTTTCACCACTAAATGGGTTTTCTTGAGAAGTTTACTGATACATCTGTTGCAGGTGTCAATATATATGGTGGACCAAGGCAAGCTCCTTGTTGAGTCTCCCTGCGGCACGTTCATTTCACTACAAGTACAATTCAACGGCTTGCACTGTTGAAATTGTGGATGATGTGTATGCAGCCATTGATCATATTTATGAACATGGAAGGTATATTGGCATTTCCTTTCAGTTCAGATGCATTTTTTTTTTTAATCTCATTCTGTTTCACTAGACCGACTCACATAGCTGTGTAGAATGCTTACATGAAGATCGAAGAAGAATCACATTGTCCTCGTTTTCTTTTTGGCAGTGCGCACACTGATTGCATCGTAGCAGAAGACTCTGAGGCTGCAGAGGTGTTCCTACGCCAAGTAGACAGGTAAGTGTACTTCGATCATCATATTATTATACCTGTTATTGTCAGCTTATTTAATTTTTTTCATTATGTATACTATTTTGTGTATCAGCATCAGAAATGTTCTCTCATTAAATGTGGTAACCATTTTTTATGCGGGTTGTTGCTTATTGCAGTGCTGCTGTTTTCCACAATGCAAGCACAAGATTTTGGACTAGGTGCTGAGGTATAATATTATCATTCAGCAGTCATTTGATAATTTTGATCAATATGTTTGAGGTGCTTGCTCTCATAGTTTCTCTTTGATCATCTGATTAGGTTGGCATAAGCACCAGCAGGATACATGCTCGGGGTCCAGTCGGAGTTGAAGGACTGCTAACTACAAGATGGTATGAATATGCTTATGATGTTCTTATACTTAATTCCAAGTCCTCATCATATTTGTTAAAAAAAGAATGAATCCGAATATCACTGATGAATATCTGAAAATGTCATTGTGTACTTACATGGCCATTGTTGTCTTGTTGCATATGCAGGATTCTTAGGGGAAATGGGCAAGTGGTAGATGGTGATAAAGGGGTTGTTTATGTGCACGAGGACATAACTTCGGAATCATGAGTCTCTAAACCCTGAGTCTCTAAACGAGTACCGATAGTATTTACAACCGGGCGATTTGTATGAAACTATGAATGCATGCTGCTTTTATATTCATGCAGCACTATATTGGGCAGTTTTGAAATCATTGGTTGAGTCTATGCCAATGGATTTACTGCAACCCCCCAATACAGTAATAGTAAGCATTTTGTATCGGCCTGGATTTTCGTTTTAGCATTAGCCAGTGATCAAATTATTAGCTTACTCATTCCCTTTTGTTACAAACGATTAATTACTGCAGTTGAATGAATAATTTCCTTATATTTGGATCCCCAATTGCAATTGCATTCTCCCTTGTTTTGGCTTGTGTGGGTTTTGTGGTAGTTTTTGGTTAACAATAGGAAGCTACCTTTTATAATTCGATTGATACTATGATAAGTTGTCTTGGATAGGTGTAGAATCAAATAAGTTATTTGTAAAGAAGGAAAAGGTTCTAAAATCAAATAGGGTCCTCTTACACGTGAAGTGGATCCAAAGAAAAGCACATCACCCCTTAGTACCATTGGTAGTGTACTTTGTTCAAGTCGATTTACAAATATGTGTGAGGAGTTTGATTTACAAATATGTGTGAGGAGTTTACTTAAAGCTCGTATCAACTCTTGTGGAAGCAAAGACGGGCTTGTTCATTTAATTAGATGCAAAGACAAACTTAGGTATAATTGATCATTATATATATTTATACATATATATATATATATATATATAAATATACAGTTTTTCTATTGTCAGTTCGAACTGACAAAAGATATATCAGTTCTTTGTATGTGGGTCATTGGATTTAAATACTTTGACTTGGTTGCATGCACTTGTCAAAACATCTTTTAAATCCAATGACCCTCATGTAAAGAACCGAGATATTTTATATCAATTCGAACTGATAATAGAAAGACTGTATATATATATATATATATATATATTACATAATCATGATGTTTTCTTATATACATATTGTTGCTTCTTCTTTTCTTGAAATATAAATCTAGTTTGATCTCATTTCTAATTTTTTGTAAGCACTTAAGACTCGTTTGGCATACCGTATTGGATTGTATTGGACTGTATTGGATTGTATTGGATTGTATTATTGTTAATATAAATTTGTGTTTGGTGATGCACTGTATTATATTGTATTAAGTAATTCATATATGATTTAATTGTATTTTATTATATTATAAAAATATAATATTTTTTTAAAAAATACTTAATAATTGATTTTAAATATCCTTACCATGAATAAATCAATAAATATTTTTATATAAAAAATCAATAAATATTTATTTTAATTGAAACAAAAAAATTAAATAAAATTTCCTATGTATTTTGAAATTAAAAATATATATATTAACAGAACACATATTTTATCGATATTCAATATTCATTGAAAAAAAAGTTTTTTTTTTTTATAAATATAATACAACATAACACCACAAAATATAATGTATTAGTTAGTACGGTGTTTTATATACAAACACTGTATTATATTATTTTAATACATTTTAATTATCTAATACAATATAATACAGCCAATCAAACGAGGTGGAAATTGAATTACAAGTTCTGAGATTGAATTCTCGTATTACAATAATAAATTATATAGTGTCATTTATGCTTTGAGGGCTCATTTGATTGGATTGGATTGTATTGTATTGGACTGTATTATTATTATACAATACTGTGTTTGGTGATATTTTATATTAGATTGTATTATGATGTATTAACTAATATAACCTCTTTCCTATGTATTAGCTAATATGATATTCACCATATTGGACCAATTAAAATGTATTAACTAATACAATATAATAAACAATGCAAAACAAACCAACATTGTAATGTATTTTTCTAATACATTTTAAACTCCTAATACAATACAGTACGGCGCACCAAACGAGCCCCGAGTGTTTTCAAGTGTAAAACAAGCTCTAAAGATGTTGTAACGTCATTATCTTCATCATTTTTTTCATCAATTAATAAATTTCATTTTGAATTATACGAATAAAAAATTATTAGTTTGCTAATGTTAAATTATATATGTAAGGAAAAAAATTATAACAAATAAATATTAATAACATTAGTGTGTTACAACCACCGCCTCAATGTGTATAGTTGTAATAGCATTTGCTCGGCATAATAAAGTTCTAGGCTTGAGTCGTTGCATTGTAAATTCTTTTATCAAAATAATAAATAAATAAAAAATGTTAAGTGGGTTACATCAGATTGACTTAACCATTCGATACATGTATATATAGACATGACCACGGTTTGATTCCAACTGTGAAACCGAACCAAAACCACCACCCAAAAAACCAAACTGGAATCTGACCGGAATCTGGAATGTCCGATTTTCCATTTTGAAAAACCGGTTCGACAGTTGTGATCAAACAACAAAATCATCTAAACGATCTTTATAAGTAAAATAAAATCCCTTTTAACTAGTAAGAAGTCGTACCAACAATAACTAAATGTAAACAATATATATATATATATATATATATATACATATATATCTATATCTATAAATATATACTATGCAATCTGTCCAATGAAGTTCTTCATCTTCTTCAACACCGTCAAGTTTATTTGGGTGTATTTGTTGCTGATGCATTTAAAAATGAATTCAATGTTGCTAGGCTTTATTCCTCTAACTTCTAAATACTTTTGCAAGGCTTTCTTCAGGTTCTTATTCTCATCCACATTCTCATCCTCATCCAACTCACTGCAAAAGACCGATATGTAAAAACTTGTGTCAAATATACAGAAGAATATATAATAAATAATCAATCCGAATGAAATTAAACACCAAAATAGCTTACAGCTCTAAATATTGATCTCCATCAACATTCTCATTCTCATTCTCATCCATATCCAACTCACTGTAAAAGACCGATATGGAAAAACTTGTGTCAAATATATAGAAAAATATATAATGAATAATCAATCCGAATGAAATTAAACACCAAAATAGCTTACAACTCTAAATATTGACCTCCATCAACAACTGTTATATTTGAGATTGAAATCCCATCGAGAGTGTAGGAACAATCGAACTGAAGGCGCGATCCACAGCGCGATCCACCATGCTTAGAGATGGTAACGGTAAAATCTTCAAACTCAAACCTTTGACTTTGAGGACCAAATATATAGCCTGAAGCTAATCGAACAAGCTCACCTTGAAACTCTTTTGTCAATTCTACATAAGCACGACCACCTTTATTAAAATCTCGATTCAATTCAAAGGAGAATTCACTTGGAGTTTCTTCAACCTATTCATGGAAACAAACATGAACAAAAGTAAGTAACCACAGTTGTTGGAATTTAATCTAAATTCAATAATAATAATAATAATAATAATAATAATAAAGAAAAAAATTAAAAATTCAATAATAACTTTGCACAACTTCAATTACATCAATTTAATATATATAAAATTAAAAAAACATAACAAAGCCAAAACCCTAAAATTTCATTACTTTTCCTCCATTTTCTCGGCAACCAAACAGTAGCACACCAAACCCACACCAAGTGATCTCTTTTGTAGGAATTTGTGAGGATCAAAACAATGCCATTAGGCTATTGGAGACAGACATGCAACAACTCTTTCAACTGATGAATTAAGCTATTATAGAAAATCCGTATAGATTCCATTAGATTTCAATCCCAACTGCTAAAATAAATAAGAAATTTCAGAAAAATAAATAAATTTAAAAATAGTTAATGACTATCATGTAGAAATTTTTGTATACTAGCTAGCTAAACCCTGATCGATATACACTCACAAATCGCTTTAAACCAAATACAAAACATAAATACAGCAACCGAAAGAGCTATAAAGTATAAACAGCTACAAAAGGAAATAAAAGTTGCCTTACGTGACCAATACGCTTTAATTCCGAGTCGATGGCTTGGAGAAGTGATTCATTGGAACTGCACTTCTTTGTCCCAGCAGCCGAAGAGAACTCAAAATCAGGCACAAAAGAACCCAAAGTCGACATTTTTTTGGCTTTTTTGTACCTGTAGCACTTAATCATGAAATCAACAATGCTAGGCTTTATCCCTCTAATTTCTAGATACTCGAAGAAGGCTTTCTTCATGTTCTCATCCATATGACTGCTAAAGAACAAATGGAAAAACTTGTGTCAAATAAGCAGGAAAAAGATAATGAATAATCAATCTGAATTAAATTATACTAGCTTACTTGAATTCCACTACATCATCTCCATCATTATATGGCCAATCATCCTTTGAATATTTTGAGTTTATAATTCCTATTCTCCGTATTGAAATTGAATCAGAGGTACAGAAACATTGAAACTTAAGGAACGATTCACCGTTGTTAGAGATGGTAACGTACAAATCCGTACTATCTTTTCCAGTTGTACAGCTTCGTATATAGCCCAAAACTTCAACAAGCTCACCCCGATACTCTCTTGTCAATACTACACGATGTTCAGGAGCACTGTTTTCAATTTTCAAGGTGAACTCGCTTTGAGGTTTTTCAACCTATTCATGGAAATTAAAAAACATGAACGAGAGCAGTGACCCCTATAGTTAATGGGATTTTAACCAAATTCAATAATAATAATAAAAGACAACATCAACCACCACTTAACTTTGCTCAACTTCAATAACATAAATTATATATATAATATTAAAAAAGCAAGACCAAACCCTTAAATTTCATTAATTTTCTTCCATTTTCTAAGAGCATCTCCAACCCATGCACCAATCATCAATTTGTTGCAAATTTCCTCTCCAACCAGTACGCTAAATCCGGCGCCACTTTGAAGCTCCTTCATCAACTGCGCTTGATCCTTTCTTGCACTAGTTTTGTGCTTTTTTTTTTACTTCCTAAATTTTTACTTATTCAAAGATTGACAATCGAGACCCAAAAAGGATTAAACAGGAGATCTAATAGATTATTTGACAAAAGAAATCTGAGAGTTGTTATTTATCGATAATAGAATTAATCGAAACACATAAAATTTGATGGAGAGAGAGATGGGTACATCGATTTTTTGGTCTTCGAGAAGAGCACCGAGGAGTTCTTCCTGGGTCTGACCAGTCATGGAGTTTTTCTTGCTGTAGTAGATATGCACCAAGTCGAAACTCGAAAATGAACTACTGTGTGTTGAGTTCTCTGTATTTGTGTGTAGAGTTTTCGGAGAAACCCTAAAACCCCTTTATTTGATTTTCCTTTAATGGTTAATGTCAAAGTGGGCTGGGGCTGGGTCTGGGCCAGCTTACCCCGACCCTGTAATTTGATTCAGATACCATTTGGGCTGGGTCCGAATATTAATATGTCAATAAGGATACAACTTATACGTCTTAAAAAAGAATGGATTCAGATGTTCTACCGTGCTAGTTTATGTTAAGGTTTCATGAGAATGAGTTAGTCCAATAGTAAACCCCTCACACCTAATATCTTGGCTGGCTTTGAAGTCCGGGAAGGCAAGATTTGCTGTGACCTTTCTCTCTAGTTATTCTTACAGCTTATTGTTTTTCTGTTTCTGTCAGGCTTTAGTTACTTCAAACAATGTATCACTATTTGTCCGATGTTCCATTTGAAATGTGTGAACTTTCTTCTCAATGTGTTTATAAAAATTTTGTATCTGAATGAAGTCTACTGTACTTGACAGATTTCATGCCTTTAGTAATGATGGAATGTCAAAAGTTGACAAAGTTGGAAATTTTTATCCTTAAAATTTTAGCTGCTAATTTTCAGAGAAATATTCTGCAATATGTACCTGAAACTACTGCTTGACTACAAAGTAAAATGGTTATTATTTTTTGGACAAATAGTATGGAATTAGATGAAATAATCATTAGTGTCATACTTTTTGCTAAAAATGACAAATTTGAAACCAATTTTCAATTTAATCGTCATTTAGATAGTGTGTGATCAAATTGATGGTCACAGAGGTAATTATTCATAATTTGATTAATATTATGATAAGTTGTCTCGGATAAGTGTAGAATTAAATAAGGTCCTCTTGCACGTGAAGATGAGTTAAGAGGATCTAAAGATATAATAAAAGCACATCATCCTTTAGTATGGTTGGAAGTGTACCTTTTCCCCCCATGTTAGTAATTATGGAAATGTGTTGTTCAAATCGATTTACAAATATGTGTGAAGAGTTTAATTAAAGATTGTCTCAACTCTGCAGAAGTAATGATGGACTTGTTCATTTAATTAGAAGCGAAGACAAACTTGGGTAGAATGGGTGCACTATATTTGACTTGAATTATCTTGTTATAATACGAAAATAAATTTGCGTATAACGTGGTTCACACACCTTATACACTACTAATTTACTAAAATGTACATACATATAGGATTGATATATATATATATATATATTTCATAATCATGATGTTTTCTCACATACATATCGTTACTTCTTTTCTTGAAATATAAATCTAAATCTAGTTCGATCTAATTTCTATTTATTCGTAATGCACTTGCAAGTTCTAAGATTGAATTCTTGTATTACAACAATAAATTATGTAGTGTCATTTATACTTTGAGTGTTTTTAAATGCGTAACACGTTCCAAAGTTATTATATAGTCATTATCTTCGTCATCATTTTCATAAATTAATAAATTTCATTTTATCGATTAATTAATAGATTTTATATAAACAAAAAATAATTAGTTCGAAAAGGTTATATTGCATATGGAAGGAAAAAAATTATAACAAATCAATATTAATAACATTAGTGTGTTACAACAACCGTCTGAATGTGTACATGTGTAATAACATTTACTTCATATAATAAGGTTTTAGGTTTGTGTTGTTGCACCGTAAATACTTTATCAAAATAAAAAAATAAAAAATTAAATATTAGTGGGTTACGTCAGATTGACTCAACCAATCGATATATTTATATATAAGTTTAATTCCAAAGATTAATGCAATAAAAATCATTTTCATTGACTATCAATTTACATTAATTATCAATTTTCATAAATAAAAAGTTACATAAAAAAAATAAAGTTCATCAAAAATTGGAAAAAAAAAATCAAATAATAAAAGACAAAATAAAAATAAATTATTATACAAATTTTTTAAAAATAAAAACAGACCTATATGAAAATAAAAAATAATTAAAAAAAACAAAACAAAACAAAACAAAAAAAATTCTATAAACGAAATTTTGCGGTTGGGTTTGAAAGAAACTGAACTAATTTGGAAATCTTCATTCTTCAACAATCAACAGAGAGAAAGCCGACCCGCGTGTAGCAAGAAGAATCTCCGATTTGGGTCATCTTCAACAATATCTTTGGCTCAATCACTTCTTGTAAGCTTGTTGCATTTTCTATTTATTTATTATTTTTGTTTTTTGTTTATTTTTGTCTTTGGCTCAATCAATCTCCGATTGTAAGCTTGATTTTTGTTGTTGAATTGAAAAAAGTAGCTACTTGTTCATTTGATTATTAAACCAAAAAAACAACAAAAGGATGATTACCCCGAATGATAGGAGCTTTGAACAAAATCCAACACATTGAAACAGCTTCAGACATTGCTCGAGTTATGAGCTATTCAGGCATTGAACTGTTAAAGAACTGCCCTGCGATACTCTCCACTCTCAACTCTCACGTAGTCCAACTTGTTTTGTCTAACCCAAAACTCCCTCTTCGTTCTTGCTTAGAATTCTTCAACTTCCTCCGCCAAAACCCATTTAATAAGCCTGATCTTGTTGCTCATTTGACCCTCATTCGTAGACTATATGACAGGAGAAAGTTTACTGATATTCAATTTGTGTTGAATTGCATTTCTAATGATGTTAATCTTCGAACCTCGGTTTCAAATATAGTTTCTTTGGTTGAAGATGACACTGATGACACAGGGCCGGCCCTGACTTTTGTGAGGCCCGAGGCAAAAATCTAAAATGGGGGCCCTTTATACGTTTTTATAGTTTTTACGGTATGAATTATAAAATCGTGAAGCACTGCATATCCAACCACAAAACTAACAAACCGACCCACATTATTGAAGAACAGATTCAAGTTGAGCGTTTTAAAACATAAAATTCAAACTAAAAACAAAAAACCCGATCAAACCAGTCCCGCAAACCGCAGGCATACTCTTGGATTCATAAAATTATAATTAGGATTATTTAAAATCAAATAATTGTTTCAATTTAAAGCGTAAATAAGTAAATTAATAGGCAAGAGACCAAGAGATTATTCACTATATGGTGTGGATTTTATCGGTTAGTAAGTCAATAATAATTTGTAAAAAAATTTACAATTTGTAAAAAAATAACAATAAATAAATAAAACAGAGAGACTTTAAAGACTTTAGAGAGAGATGCTTGAATGGATGAGGATATGGGATTGAGACTTGGAGAGAGAGAGAGAGAGAGAGAGAGAGAGAGAGAGAGATGTGGCAGGTGGTAGCTACGTTTGGTGGAGAAAAAAGAATTAAGCAATAAAGATGAATAGATGATTGATGAATTGAAACCCTATAACTAGAAAAAGGGTTTGTGGGCAATGGGCATTAGAAAACCGAATCGGGCATATGAAACTAGAAAAAGTAAATGAATTGGTCAATTGGCATTAGAGAACTGTGAGCCATTTTTTTGTTAGTATTGTTAGGCTTATTTTAAAACAAATTTTGGACTCATTGAATTATCTGCAGCAGTACAACATACTGATTAAGTTGTTTAAAAAAGAAAAACTATACATAGCCTCCAAATAGAAATATATAGTAAACGAAATTTGGGGGCCCTTTGAAAATGGGAGCCCTAGGCGGTTGCCTCTTGGGCCTACCCCCACGGCCGGGCCTGTGATGACCCCATTTTTGTTCAAAAGTTGTGCGGTATGTTGTTTGGGGTGTATGCTGATTATGGAATGTTGGAGGAGGCTATTGGGGTTTTTGATTATATGGAGAAAAGTGGGTTTAAGATTCATCACAAGTCTTGCATGACGCTTTTGCTTGCTTTGAAGAGATGTGATAAAATGGATATGTGTTTTAGTTTTTTCCGAAGAATGGTTGAGGGCCTTGAGGCCAATGTGGAGATTACAGTCCATTCTCTGACTACTGTGATTCATGGATTGTGTAAGGGAGGAGAGGTTGAAAGGGCTAAGGATTTGATGGAGGAAATGATCACTAAAGGGATAGAATTATAAATGGGTATTTTATTATTGGTATGGTAGGTGAAGCTTTCAAGGTTAAAGCTATCATGGAACAAAAAGGTTTTAAGCCTGATATAATTACTTATAATACAACTGCCAGTGGCCTTCGTAAATTGAAACGGTATGAGGAAGCGAAAAGCTGGTTTTTCACTATGATTGAAAGGGAGATGACTCCTAATGTAGTCACCTTTAGCACTTTGGTTAACATATTTTCCAAGATTGGCAACTTAGAGGAAGCAAATTGTCTATTTGAAGGGATGGAGAAAAGGGGAGTGAGACCTAACATTGTTGCTTACAACACTTTGATTGATGGGTACAGCAAGAAAGGGAAATTAGATAAAGCAAAGTGGCTACTTGGAGAGATGGAGAAAAAGGGAGTGAGACCTGGCATTGTTACTTACATTGCTTTGATTGATGAGTACTGCAAGAAAGGGAACTTAGATAAAGCAAAGTGGCTACTTGGAGAGATGGAGAAAAGGAGAGTGAGACCTAACATCGTTACTTACACTGCTTTGATTGATGGGTATTGCAAGAAAGGGAACTTCGATAAAGCGAAGTGGCTACTTGGAGAGATGGAGAAAAGGGGAGTGAGACCTGACATTATTACTTACACTGTTTTGATTGATGGGTACTGCAAAAAAGGGAACTTAGAGGAAGCAAACTGGCTATTTGAAGAAATGAAGAAAAGGGGAGTGAGTCCTAACACTGTTACTTGTACTTCTTTGATTGATGGTTGCTGCAAAAATGGGAAGATGACAGAAGCCCATAAGCTAAGAGGTGTGACGGAAGCAATGGGGAGTATACCCAATGCATACATATATGCATCCCTCATACATGGTGAATTATTATCTGGGAAGCCCGCTGAGGCATTGGAATTGTTTAGTGATATGAAACATAGGGGTTTAGTACCGGATAATGTCACCTACACTGCAATAATTTTGGGTCTGTCCAAGCAGGGGAGACCAGGTGAAGCTTTGAGATTGTATGATGAGATGATAGAGGCTGGCATTACACCTAATGAGCGGCTATATTCTTCAGTAGAAGGTAGCCTTGATACAGCCGGTTCTTAGCTCTCAAGAGTTCTTAACAGCAAAAGGACTGCAGCAAGATTATACTATACATGTATACTTTTGAATGGAATTTTCCAAGAAGCAGTAAATGATAAATCCTTGTGGTCGTGGATTACAACTCGGAATAGATTTCTAGTGTGTTGAAGAACATAAGCTTCCATTTCTAGTTTGTTGAAGATCATAAGCTTCCATTTTGTGACAATATCTGCCTTGGAGTCTGGGCCAAACTTCCTAGCTTCAACTCCACCACTCTGCCCTCCTCCTCTTGCTTTTTCAGGTAACCAATTTTGCAAGTTGGTAATTATACTTATTTATGTTCCTTATTGCTTTTGTTTTACTCTTCCTTTATTTATGCCTGTTCTGCTGCCCTATTTATTCGCTTAGCAATTGTTGATGATTGTATACCAATATTTTTTTTAAGTTACTGTGGGACTTCAACCTCCCTCATCAAAATCAAGGTGAAGGTACACAACCAATCCATGAAGAGTTGATGGTTTTTTAGATAGATTTCTTTAAAACATATGGACATATATAGTTGAGTTTTATTAGATGAATTTACGAGTTTAGAACGAATTATATGATACTCATGTTATAAGTAATGATGTATTATGACAAAAGTGTTTCCTTTGTGCAATACTCTTGCTGTTCTATTTGTCAATTGTCACGAATTCATGATGAATCTATACAAAACATGATTGGCCTCATGTTTAAGGGACGCTGCAGCTGAATTTTGTGTCTTATCGTGTTTTATTTGTTGATTATTGTCTGAATTATTCTCTCTTTTTGTAGGTGCATGTGTTATGCTAGCTACTAGTTGATTTTAGAAGTTGAAATGTATGTTGTTGCATAGGAAACTAAATCTCTTTTGCCTAGAAATTTCAGTGATTTCAAGTCCTTGGCACACATGTTTAAGCTTTTGGGTGTAGCAAAATTCAATTCTGTCTGTTATTGTTGGGAAAAAAATGTTACTATTTTTATAAGCAGTATTGGTTATTAGCATGTTTGTGCAGCTCCTGCTTATTATGGTGATTTTTCTTTTTTAAATCAACGACTTACTTGCAGTTTTGATGCATCACGAGCAAGCAGTCCCTGAAGTTACTCCTGTTCAACATCTTCAGCAGCTCAGCATTTTCCAACCTCGGTTTGTTTACAAGAGGAGCACAATGATTATATCATGTGTCTCTCTTACACATGTTTAAGAAATACAGAATATCCGAGGTTAGATGTTTTATTTTAAATAATTTTTCTCAGGTGTGGGATTGTGGACATAGTTATGTTCAATAAAGAATTGTTGTCCCGGACATAACTAAATCCAGGATCCTGGAACTAAGAAGCATATGTGGTTTTAGATATGCAAAATCATATAAAGTGGTGATATGTGCCTACAATGATGAATTATTAAAATTTTCCTTTAGGTGAAAATGGTTGGCAACTACCTACTGTGTGATCTGTCTAGCTATCATCATCATTTGTTGGCTTGATTTCTGTTGTACTTAAGGCAAAAATCGATACGAGGCATGGGAACCAGGACCTTGGTTTTCTGAAGAGAAGAACTCTGGTAATGTCGATAGATTAGTGCAGGACTTTTGGACCCCAGCTTCCTCATTGGCTTGGCTAATAGAATTTGTATGGTGATGAAACGCTTCAAAACCAGCTGTATAATTCTAAGATTGGCTAAAGCTGATGGGATCACATTCACTTCTCACTCATCAATCTTAATTTGTAATCGTCAAATCTTTATCCATTGCATCCTGCATGCACCTCTCTTTCTTAGAAACATTCCTGTTTCTTAGATTGGCTAAAATGTGTAGCTGGTGAAAGTTGGGATGTGTAATAAGATGTGTATAGTCTTAATGAGATAAGATGAGGTTGGTCCAGTCGTATACTTCTTTCATCCATGTCAATCAGGTTGTACGGTTTGGGTTTTTTTTTTTTTTTTTTTTACACACAAAAAGAGCTATCAATCTTCTTCAATTGCTCCATCCAGAATTGATTCTCATCGGTTGACAAGGCCTTGTCAACCTAGCTAAAATGTGTGTACTTGATTAAGGTCTCGTTTGGTATTATTTTTTATTTATTTAATAATTTTGATATAAAAAGGATGTTTGGTAAAATTTTTAATAGTGATTATTTGAGAATTTGGGTTGGTTAGTAGCAATTTTTTTTTTTTTTTTGGTATTTGTGGGTGTCCGAGCCAGTTTATGCGCACCTCAACTAATCCCACGAGACCCTGAAGTTAATAGCCGGGAAAACCTCCAGTAGTCTCAAAAGAAACGTGGTTGTCAGGGATCGAATCCAGAACGTCAGAGTTTACGGCTCGCCCCAGTAACCAGCGGCACCACCCCTTGGAGTTAGCAATTTTAAGAAGCTGGTGTGGGTTACTTTTGTAAAGTGATTATGAAAGAATCTACCGTCAAATTTAATGAATTAATGTAAAAACTAGATTATCCCTATTGATTTAAGAAATTAACATAAATACAATTATATCCCAGGTTTAATTTCATATATTATAAGCAAGTTCACCATTGATTATCTCAGTTAACAACATAAACCGTCAATTATCATTGCCTTCCGGTCATTGCCGCTGATTGCTCTTCCAATCACCGTTATCGATATCGCTTTACTTGTAATTTATTTGTCTTTATTATATATACTTTTCAAATTAGATTTGTTCTTAAATTTTATGAGACTTGAAGAAAAAAATCTGAGAATATTGTTAGGTTTCGTTGAGGAATTTTACTATGAGTCTATGACCGTATGAATCCCTATTATTTCTTTGTACAATTTAAACAAACCAAAAAAAAAAAAAAAAAAAAAACCCTCTTTATCTAATGTATATGGCTGATGCCGTATACTAAAAAATAAAAATAAATAAATAAATAAATAAATAAATAAATAAATAATAAAAAAAACTGTATTAGCTGGAGATGAGAATGAGATGCACGTCCCCTGTTATTTATTTTTTATTTTTTATTTTTCAAATAAATCCCCTATTATCAACATCCTTGAGTATTTAGATAAAACCATATGAGTATTTATTTGTTATATATTGATATGTCTTTATTTATTTATTTTTGTTCGTTAGTGATCAAACTTTGTGCCGTGACTACAAGAGAACCCGGTCCAGATCAACACTCGGTTCCCAAAAGTATCGGGTCTTCACAATTGGATCCAACCCAGCCAGAGCACAATTGACGAATGTTCTGATTTGAAAGGTTCCCATCTAACACAATCCAAGCTATCTTCAAACCCCAGCCTGTGTGCACTTCCTGTTCATTGCCATATTATTATTCTTGAAGTTTATCATTCTAATAATTTTATCAACAGTTACTATAACAAAGAAGTAAAATAATTCCACCTTGATTATTGAACACACTGTTTTACTACACTGAGTATCCAACAAAACAAAACTTCAGTAAACATGCAACTAAAAACATTTTGTGAAAACACAGGGAGAATTGAAATCCAAAAAGATACCCTGTTCTACCACAACTAATGTAAACATAATTCTTCGTAAAAATATCCGATGAATAACAATTATGGAAATCCTCCAAACCTGACAGTCGTCGGCGTTTTATATAAAGCAAAAAAAAGCTAAGCTTCTCCTATATGATCTCTGTGACAACTGTTTATAGTGAAGCAGAAGCCTAAGTTTCAATGAACTTCTTAATGTTCTGCAACCACAATGTGTACTCGCGGGTGTCTTTGTTGAGCATGAACTCGAACAAGAAATTTGTGGTGGCAGGCTTTATTCCTCTAATATCTAAATACTTGTGGAAGGCTTTCTTCAAGTTCTCATCCAAATCACTGTTAAAGACGAAAGGGAGAAACTCGTGTCAAATAAGCATGAAAAGATATCGAATAGTCAAATAAAAAGTTGTAGTGTAATATTATCTTACTGGAAGTCAGGTCCTTCATAGGGCATTTCATCCTCAGAAGTTTCAGACTTTCTAACTGACAAGCTGTCAATTGAAATCGCATCAGGGTACCCAGTACAACTGAACTCGAGGGATGTTCCACAATCCTTAGTGATGGTAACAACCAGTGGAAGGCTAGCTTGATTGGGTTTTTCCGAATCATCATCATCATCATCATTATCAGCCTCGGGTTGCTCACCTGTAACAAGATCAGGCATGCCGACTTCAACTTTCACGTGATCACCCTGATACTCTCTTGTCAATATAACGGTTTGCTGTCCAGGGATATCTTCAATTTTGAAGGGGAATCCACTCGGAGACTCTTCAACCTATTCATCAAAACGAAAACAGCGACCAGTTATTGGACTGTTAAAATAGTAGAACCAACAGAACAAAAATTACTGACATATCTAAGTAGAACAATGGTGTCTACTAGTCTGATGAACAGATGCCAACCAAGAAATAAGAGAACATATCCAACAACAATCAACTTAACCAAAGCTGAATCCAAAAGTCCATCAAATTCATAACAGACATGTGAAATTTCAGTTGGAGTTGTTGGACAAATACAAACTACCACCAACAAAGTAACAATTGCAGACAGTGAACTTCGTCCCCCAAAATCTATACAAGTCTAATAATTAGCGCCAATATCAACAACGTATGAACCTAAGTGAGAGAATTCAAAATTGACACTCTGTGAGATTTATAATGAATAATGTTCTCATCATTCAGGCCAAGTAAACAAAACCACCAACTACACCTGCCTATGTAGCTATTCAGCATAGTCAAGACCGGATTTTTATCGTTCAAGCCCGAAAATTATAAGATCCTAACATTCAAAGTTCCATTCTGTTCTATTTCACCTAACTTCTCAGAAAATAAAAACAGAGCATCATGTTAAATTTTAGTTGCTGAGTTAACTTATATAACATAATAAATCAAAATTGGTTCATTTTCTCAGCAACCAAACAAACAGCATAGAAACAAATCGGAAAAATAAAACGAAAACCCATCTTTTAATCCAATACAAAACAGAACCCAGCAATCGAAATTCGAAAAAAAAACCCGACTTTGTTTCGTTTTCCACTGATTTCTCAGCAACCAAACTGCAATAATAAACCAACCAAAAAGAAAATGAAACAAGATTATACCCGATTCTGGTCATCAGTCTCCAAAACACACTTGATTTCCGAGTCAAGGACTTGGATAAGTGACTCATCGGAACTGGGCTTCTTAGCCTCAACAGCAGAGGAGTACCGAAAAATGGGCACAAAAGAAGTCGAAGTCGAAGTCGCCGGCTTCCGAGAGAGATGGCTTGAAGCAGTGAAAATGGCTGAGTGGTGACTTCTGTTGAATCGAGCGAGCCGACTCGAGAGCGGAGCCAAAGATGAGGCCGATTTGCGAAGAATTGCAGTGAGAGCCATTGAATTTCAACAGAGAAGGGAAATTTTTTTTTTTTTTTTTTTTAGGGTTTTAGAAGAGAAGAAAAATGTGAATTTAGTAGGGTTTTAGAAGCGTTTATAATTATGAGAGTTGGGTTTGTAAAGTGGAGTTTGATCGTTCACCGTTAGATTGCCTCAGGATTTTTGGATCTTCTAGTGTAAGCTCCAAGTAGGTATTGGCATTTTGAAGGTGGGGGTTGGGGCAAAGTTTGCCCCGATATATATTTTGGGGGAGGTGGTGGGGTACCTCCCCTAAACCAAAACCCCATTTCTTCAAAATAATATAACAATTAAGAAAGATTATAAATTATAATATTAATATAGATTAATATCATTTGGATCTTCAATTTTTGTTAAAAAATCAATTTTTTAAACGAATTTATTTTTTAGTAAAACTTTCTTTAAATTTTAAAAAGTAAATCAAATAGATTTAGCTGTTAATCGACTGTCGATCAGACTTAACATTTATAGCGATATTTTTATCTTTGAATCAAAAACTTACTGTATATTTTAAAAATAGAAATAAAATAAAAATCTATAATATATATATATATATATATTTGAAGGAAATAAAACTAATTAAAACTAATCAACAATTCCAGTCATCGACCCTTTGGTGACTTTTTTATTTGTTTTTAATTTTTAACATATAAATTAAATTGTAAAAAAGAAAAAAAAATCCTTATATAGAAATTAAAAATAAAATAAAGAGAAAAGCAGCCACCACCCACTTGGTCACAATTAAATCAACTCAAACTTCATTTCGAAACCGATTAGAAAACTCATTTTAAGACCAAACACAACTACAATCTCTAATCAAGTAAATCGAGAGTTTAATAAGTTTAAGAGGAACAAATCTAACAACATAAACAATAATATTTCAAACAACGTAAATGATCAATCGATCTCTATCGTGATGGAAGATCCCATCGCGATGGAGGTTCGGCTCCATTAAAATAAAGCTAGAAATTTAAAGCGGATGCAAGAGCGGATGGAGGTTTGGAGTTTGGTTGAGAGGAGAAGAGCGGATGCAAGAGATGAAGAAGATGAAGCGGGGCCGTGAAGATGGTTGTGTAGTTGGGTGTGGAGGGACCCATGAGATCAAGTCTGTGGAGTTTCGTGAGCCGTTGATGAAGAGCAGCAAAGTCTGCAACTGATTGATCTCATCAAGCAATGATGATCAGCAACCAAATAATAGAGCCGAACCTCTATCAGATGTGGGTTGCAAAGTCTGCAACTGATTGATCTCATCAATCAATGATGATTCCATCTAGTCTGGGTTAGTTGTTGCTGGGTTTGGGTTTGGATTTGATGATTTGGGTTTGGGTTCATTTGTTCGTTTTTTTTGGGTGTTTTCAAGATTTGTGTTGTTGGTTGGTTTGGATCTGCCATTGAAAGGGTTTGTTCTGTTTATATGTTCTTGTTGTTTTGATGATAAGTGCAAATGAAGTGGCAGAGCACAGATCTAAAGTCTCAATCTCCATTGAGAACCAGAGGTTGGAATTTGGATCGGTGGAGATCCAATCCTTTGAGATGGATGCTCCCTATCAATTTTTTATTTTTTTTATTTTTAAAATTTTATAGTTTTTTTTTTGTATTTTTGTAAGTTATGAACTCCATGTGGAGATCCAT
This sequence comes from Acer negundo, assembly GCA_035582765.1. Taxonomy (NCBI): domain Eukaryota; kingdom Viridiplantae; phylum Streptophyta; class Magnoliopsida; order Sapindales; family Sapindaceae; genus Acer; species Acer negundo. The sequence goes on from CM069242.1 coordinate 4,670,355, forward strand.
TTTTTTGTTTTGCAATTTGTTTTATTTTCTTTTAAAAAAATTAGATTGAATGTTAAATATTATTTTCAGCCATTAATAAGGTATAAAAAGGCAAAATAGATATTATACCAATTCTGTGAAGTTTGACCGTTAAAAAAAAAAAAAAAAAAGTCAGAAGAACCTATTTAATATATTTTTTAAAAATCAGGAAAGTTTTACTAAAAAAACAAACTCATTTAAAAAATTGATCTTTCATAAAAAATTAGAAACCTAAATGATATTTTATCCCTATTAACCACTGGGTAATGGTTATAAATTATAATATTAACATTCTATTTTACGATTATTTTGTATTGGATTTTGTATTATATTTTTATTATTTTTTTAATTGAATATTTTAACAATATCAAATTAATAATTGGAATATTCGGATTCCAAATTTTGAATTCCAATTTTCGGATTGAAAATTAAAAATTAAAAATTTAGAATTGAAATTAAAAAAAAGTGAAGAAAATGGGTTTTGGGGGTGGGGGAGGAGATACCTGCCCCCAAAACGCCCATATCCCTAATCCCTCCAAATGGGTTTTGGGGGAGGTGGTGGGGTGAGGTTTGGGGAATGGGGGTGGAGGTACCCTCCCCGTCTCATTGGGCCCCATGCCCATCCCTAACTTCAAGGTTTCTAAAAATAAATAAAAAATCTTGTAGGTGACTCAAAATAAAATCCAAAAAGTCCAAGCCCAATTTGATTTTGTGGTCTCAAATCTTCTAACCTAACTGCCCTCTAAAATGCCAAGCCCATGAAGAAATGTTCATTGAGTGAAAATTGGATCTCTAGACATGAATTATTATTATTATTATTTTGGGAAAAATTCTTATTATCCATAAGCTACTCCATATATGATATATATATATATATATATATATATATCTCGTACATCATGATATAACTTTATTAAGATATTGAACGTGAGCTACTAGTTTTGACAAGTACATACACATTTGAGTCAAAGTATGTAAAACTAGTGGTTCACATTCAATATCCTTATAAAGTTATATCAAGATGCACTGATTTGAAAATTTATATATATACATAATCACTACCCAAAAAATACAAAAAAAAAATTAGAAACTCATAGTACGTACACGCACAGGACAATATAATTACCAATCAATCCTAAAATTGAATTCAAATGCATATATTACCACCACAGGTCCAAAACAATCAAACATATATAATTAAGAACTGCTCCATGGTTCTTGGAGATGGTTACATATAGGTTGTGAAATATAATTAACTAGTAAGAAGTTATACCAAACAAACTAAATGTAAAAAATGTAGGCTACTATATATAATCTCTATGCAAACGTACTATCCAATGAAGTTCTTAATCTTCTTCAACACCTTCAATTTTCTTTGAGTGTCTTTTTTGTCGATGCACTTAAACACGAAATCAACGATGCTAGGCTTTATTCCTCTAACTTCTAAAAACTTTTGGAAGGCTTTGTTTAGATTATCATCCAAATCACTGTAAAATAAGCAGGAAAATATATAATGAATAATCAATCCAAATGAAATTATACACCAAAATAATTTCTAGGGCGTTGATCTAGTTCAAACTGGTCCCACTCTCTCTTTCATGAGAGAGAGAGAGAGAGAGAGAGAGAGAGGGAGGAAGAGAAATAGAGAAAGATAGTTTTTTTATTTTCTTTTCTGGGTTTGAGACAGAGACAGAAACAGAAAGAGATATGAAGGAATTGTTTGGGAGTACAGGGAAGGTGAGTGATTTGATGTTGAGAGTCGGACAGTGCTCACTTGCTGCTGCTTTAGGTGGGTTCATGCTCTCTGCTCATAACTTCTACAACTCCACTGTTTTCTGGTATTTATTTTTTCAAGTATTTTCATTTTCTACAGTGTTCATTTACTGATATGAGGATTTGATTGATTTTTGCTGAAATGTTGTTTCTTTCAGCTTTTGGGTGTAATGTATATAGGTTTTTGTCATCTGGTTTAGCTTCATTTTATTGTTTTGTAGTGATTGATTGATGTTATTTTGTGAAATAGGAAAGTAATTGTTTTCTTTGTTTGAAAATCAAATGATGTTGTTGTGTTGAACTCTGTGACTTGCATTGCATCTGTAATTTATGTGTTGGGAAATTTTGAAGTATTGAATTTGGAATAGATTGTCTAGAAGAAAACCTTGTTGAGATTGGGTGAAGTTGTATCTTGAATTTTGATTAGTATTGATAAAAAGGCTTTATAAATGGGGTCATATGGTTCTTGTTCTAATCAACCATCTTCATAATTGAAGAGACAAACGGCTGTTAGGCGTTAGCTCAACAATGGTGACCTGACGTTGTAGGACTTGTTCGTCATGTCCATATGTATGTATTGCACATGGATCCACATTTTTGATTTACTTATCTGGAGCCCTTAATTTTAGGGGAAGTTATATTATCAGTAGATAGACTTTGTATGACAAATTTCGTGTTGATTGCATGGATCAGAGAAATGTAACCGGGATCAAACAATTGATTTTCTCTATACATGGACCATTTTCTTTTTCTTATTACAGAATTTAATTTTATAATTTACCGGTTTGCATTAGCCATTTTCGGATATATTATATGCATTCAAGGGATGATATCTCCCCTTTGAAAAATATTGTGTTCTTAATTTCATTTTAATGTTACCAATAAATGATTATCAGACCAAATCCTATGATGAACCACTAATTTTCCAGGTAAACTTCAATCAGATAATAAGTTTTGTCCCAACTTCATGGCAGGGTCTTTTACTATTGGAACATAAATTACTGGTTTAATATTTACAGTTGATCGAAGTGTAAAATCATTTCGATAATAAAAGCATGAATGCAAATAATCCTATCATAGATATTTATTTCTCTTCAACTGTTGAAAATTTATTTCTCCTCAAATTTCCATGTCATTTGATATTCATTGCAGCTTGTTAAAGATACAATTGACTTGAGTGGTCAATTAAGTATCCTCCTTACACCTGAAGAGCTACAACGTCCTTCGAATTCGATTGATGTAAGCCATGGAATACATATTCAACTAATTCTCAAATTAATTTGTTAAAGAAGGAAAAGAACTCTGCTATGCTTTTGGATTTAAAAAGATAGTTTTGGTACATTCCTATTCTGGCAGAGTGTTAATTTTTGTAGGTTACTTCTTTCGTTTTGACATTTTACAAAATGCCTTTGCAGCATTTTTCAAATGTTGTAAATATCCAAATTTCTTCTAGTGTTAATGCTCGTGCAAGGCATTCTTTATTTGGGTAACAACTGAATGGAATGGAGCTAACTGGATTTCTTTCCATTCCATTCTACTCAACCAAACATAGCCTTAGATTAATATAACATGATCGTCCATGGAAAAATGTACTCTTACTAAGAATAGTTTATTAATGGATTTTTATGTTAGAAATTGTCTATTGAAATAAATAAATATATATATATAACATTATGAGGTTATTTTTAACATTTTAATATGTATATAAAATAAAATTTTAATAAAAAACATGAACGAAACTCTTTGGAGAACCCCCAAAATTAGAATTTCCTTTAGTATATATGAAATAATTGTTTTTAATCATCCAAAAACTCTTCAACGGTTACGATCAAACAATACAAACATAAAAATCCATTATAAAATTTCTCAAATCACCACTCCAATTAGAAAAATTAGAAAAGTTATATTAACTAGGTAAAGAGTACAAGAACTAAATATAAACATACTTCTCAATTTAACAATCTCCCATAAATAACAATCATAGAAATCCTCCAAACTTTAAACAGTTTGTCAACTAATAAAAATGTAAAAGCCTATACTTCAATGAAGTTCTTCATCTTCTTCAACCAAATCAAATGTTCTCTGGTGCACTTGTTGCGCATGTACTCATACAAGAAACCTATGAAGCCAGCATTTATTCCTTTAGCATCTAAATACCTGTGGAAGGCTTTCTTCAGGTTTTTATCTAAATCACTGCGAGAGAGACGATAATCAAGAGAAACTCGTGTCAATAAGCAGAAAAAAAAATTGTAAAGAATAATTAATCAAATTTGAATTGAGTTATATATAATTATAAGCCATAATAGCTTACGAGAAATTAGGTCCCTCAAAGGGCATTTGATCATCCTCGGAATTTTCTGACTTCACGGCGTTTTTAATTGTCGAATCCTCTGACGAATTTTCTGAGTTTTTAACTGAAAATTTTAGGGTGGAAACCGGATAAAGGGTACCATCACAAGTAAACTCTGAGGACGGTCCATCGTTCTTCGAGAGTTGACCAATACAAGTAAACTCTAGGAACGGTCTGTCGTTCTTAGAGATGTTGATGACCATTTTGATTGGATATATGGCGATAGTGTTCTCCTCCAATAGTAGTACTAGTAGGCATGTGAGCTTCAACTTTTACGAGCTTGCCCCGATACTCTCTTGTCAATATTGCAGTGTACTGTCCAGGATTATCTTCAATTTTGAAGGGGAATTCGCTTGGAGAACTCTCTTCAACCTATTCTCATTAAAACAAAAGCAGTGTGACCAAAATAATTATCGGAATTTTAGAATCATATATATCACTGACAACTATATAATTTAGCTATATTTGAGAGCATCCTGGACCAACAGTACCCAAAAATAAAAAATAAAGAATCCATATCAATGAAGAATGACACCGTCTACTAGAAAAATACATAGATTGCTTATTCATACCATATGACATGATATTATTGGATACGGTGTGGATCAGGGTTCGTTAAATTATACATAGAACAATCATGTATAAATAAACAGTTTGTCAACTTAATACAAAATAAATAAATAATAATCTTCATTGACAACTGTCGATGAGCAAAGCAAAAGCCTATAATTCAATAATGAAGTTCTTCATCTTCTTTGTTATGAAACTGACGTGTTTCGATTCCCAGCATAAATTCGAATTTAGAATAAAATATGAGATAAAAATAATAAACACAATATTTACGTGGTAAAACCCTCAGTGTGAAGGAAACATCCACGGACAAAGACTAGAAGGATTTTATTAGACCAAAAACGATTACAACCTCTCTCTAATAAATTAGGAGAGAACTACAACATTTCGCTCAAAGGGAGAAGAGAAGAGTTTGGGATGAAGATCGGAGAAACAAATGGGTGCTGTTTATAGGCAAATAACCAACCCAAAAGTCTCAATACATTAATGTGTTTAGTTGAGGAAATTCTCCTTCCACAGGCCAACTAGTTTGTTACCACCTATAATCTCTATTTTTCAAACTCATTTAATATACCATGACTTCAAATCCTTTCATTCTTCAACAAAATCAAGTGTTCTCCCAGTGTAGCGCATGTACTCCAACAAGAAACCTGTGAAAGTTAGGATTTATTCCTCTAATCACTAAGGCTTTCTTTAAGTTCTCATCCAAAGCAGTGAGAGAGAGAGAGAGAGACGATCAAGAGAAACTCGTGTCAAATAAACAGGAAAAAATGTAATAAATAATCAATCAATCCGAATTGAGGACCCTCAAAGGGCATTTCACCCTCGGAATGTTTTGACTTTGTGTTTCTATCTATTGAATCCTCCGACGAATTTTATAAGCTTTTAACTGACAACCTGTCTATTGAAATCATGTCAAGGGTACGTAGCACACAACGATTGAACTCTAGGGACCACTGCCACACCCATTGTTGCTGCCCTCATCAAAACACACACAACCCAACATAATCTCTCTCTCAAACAAAACACCGCCTACCAGCGTCGCACCCACCACCGCATCAACATCTCCATTTTGGAGGAGATTTAGTGCGACCTCCTCCATGGAGATTGCACCAGAGCAGACCTCCGGATCTTAAAAGGAGGCTCCTCCATTCAAATTTTTTTTTTTTTTTTTCAATAACTTATTTTTTGGGAAGAGAACTGTTATTATTTTTTTTTTCCTTTAAGAAAAACATTTAATAAAAAATAATAATATTATAAAAATTGATAAAATTTGTTGTTTAGGGGCAATTTGGTCATTTTGTAATATTTGACCAGTCAATATTTATCTTTAACGGTCTAATCTGTTATTTTGAAGTACTATCGAGTTGCAATATTAGAAATGGTAAGGATACTTTAATGTAATTTTCCCTATAAAAAAATTTGTTCAACATCTACTAGATGAAATTATAATTCTGGGCTTCTCTCATGAGTTTTTTTTTTCTATAAATGTTAAAACAACATTAAAATATTATATAGAGCAAATATACGGATTTATATGTCGAATTACGTAAAGGCCCCTATATTCTTCTAAAATCACACAAAAGTCATTTTTGACTTGATATTTATGCTTTTATCTCTAATTTACCAAAAATAGACCAATGTCTCTGAATTCCCAAAATCATCTGAAACACTTATTTAAACCCATTAAATATATAAAAATATCCGAGAAACAAGCACAAAATATACATGTAAAAACAGTGTGCTCAACCTGCTTGAGGTTTGCCTTGTGACAATGAGAGTCAACTTTTCAAAAAAATGTCACTAAGTTCCCATCCCATTAGAGTTGACTGTTAAATACTGTTGACCTTTTAAAAATAGAAAAGGAATGAAAATTCCACTGATTAAAAAATAATAATTTTTGATCCCACCATCAATGTTGAGATAGACGGTGGAGATAAACTCTAATCTGAAATCTGAGTTTCCCAAACCAGATTTTTTTTCAGTTTTTTTTTAAACAATTTCTTTTAATAAATCTTCACCGTTAAATCATCAGGATTGTCTTTTCACAAAAAATCCGAATTATTTGTAAAAATTAAAAAAGATGTGTCACCGTCATTGAACAAACCTAGACAATACAATTCCAATCTTCCTTAAACCCTCCTAAAACCTAATAATATTAACCTTTTCTTCTCCTTAAAAAACGCTAAAAAATAACTTTAAAACAAACAAACAAACTTATTCCCTTTTCTCTTTTCTCTGTTGCAAATCAATGGCTTTCTCTGCAATTTTTCGAAAATCTGCCTATTCTTTGGTTCCGACTGCAAGTCGACTCGCCCGAGCCAACAAAAATTTCTGCTCAGCTGTTTTCTATACTTCAAGCCATCTGAACCGAAAGCCGTCTTTGGGTTCTTTTGTGCCTGGTTTTGAGTTCTCTTCGGCTACTGAGACTAAGAATTGCAGTTTCAATGAATCACTTCTCCAAGCCATCGAATCGGAATTCAAGCGTATTGGTCACGTAAGGAAACTCTGATTTTCTTCCAGCGTATCGGTTTATACTTTATAGCTGTTTCGGTTGTTGTATTTATGTTTTGTATTTGTTTTAAAGTGATTTATGAGTGTATATCGATCAGGGTTTAGCTAGCTAGTATACAAAAATTTCTACATGATAGTCATTATCTCTTTTTGAATTTATTATTTATTTTAGCAGTTTGGATTGAAATCTAATGGAATCTATACGGATTTTCAATAACAGCATAATTCATCAGTTGAAAGAGTTGTTGCATGTCTGTCTCCAATAGCCTAATGGCATTGTTTTGATCAACCATCTCCAAGAACAATGATGGAGCAGTTCTTATATATGTTTGATTATTGTGCTATATATGCCTGATGAATTCATTTTAAGCTAAGCCTAATTACGCATATATGGTTGTGTATACGATTTAGGATTGATTGTTCATCATATTGCCCTGCTATAAATTTGATGTTTACTATGATCAGTCCTTATCATTTTTTGTCCGTAGTGATTATTTAGATAGAACCTGAAGAATGCCTAGCTTGCACAAGTATATTTGGCAAGGTAAGGTTCTAGTAAGCGCTAGGCGTTAGTCGGACAGAGACCCGGTGCCTAGCGCCTAGACCGATTAGTCGGCGATTAATTAGTTGATGAATTTTGTTTATTTTTTTTAATTTTCCTGTATAAAAAAATTAAAAATCCAATACCAAATAAATTTTCAAACCTAAACAATATCAGAATAAACAGTTAAATAGGTCCAACAACAACCCAACAATAGGCCCAACACCTGGATCCACAAGGATATTCAAAACCCTAATACAAAACGTTGTGTTTTTAGTTAATATTATGATATAAAAACTTCATCATCTCAGTTCTTCTCCCCAAATCATCTTCTTGTCCTAAACTGCCATTTACAATCCCTAAAATCCTCTAATCTAATAAATACAATACAAGATGGATGAAGACCGGACGAGTAACGACGGCGGACGGTGGCGACCTGGCAACGACGGACGACAGATTTGGACAACGATGGACGAGTCAGCGAGAGGGCTGGTTCGTTTGGTCGAAGAGTGTCGAAGGCCTGAAGCCAACACATTAGTCCACCTAAATGGCTGATTTTTGGCTTTTTGCCACTGCAGGAGGCCACCTAACGGCTTGCCAGCGATTAATCGGCCAATTTGGCTGATTTTTTGAACACTGATATTTGGAGATTAGAGATGAATCACAACAATTGTCATAGATATCATATATATATATATATATATATATGAAGTAGCTTATGGATAATTAGAATCTTTCCTAAAATTATAATAATAAGGGAAATTATCATTTCTACCCATGAGGTTTGCCATATTAGATAAACCGGTCTCTATTTTTCAATAATGGCCGGTCAACCCCCTACCCAGCTAAGCTACTCCAACTCACTGTTGAAAGTTTGTTGATTGAACCTTTGACCTTACTCTACCCATCTAAGCTACTCCAACTCATTGTTGAAAGTTTGTTGATTTAAATGTATATATATAGTTATATATAGTTATATAATTTATTTAAAATAATTTAAATCTGTTTATATAATTAGTACTAACAAGTGCATGTTGCCAAGGAACGAAACTGATATATTTTATATCTGATCGAATTGACAGGAGAAAGATTACATATATATAGAGAGAGTAATGATAGACGTTCCAAATTTTTTTTCTCAAATTCTATCCCAAATGATGTGGCACGTAAGGTGCCAACATCGGGTCACTATATAATTTTATGATTTATAAGATGTTGACGCCTCACGTGCCACATCATTTAGGACAGGATTTTGAAAAAAAATTTGGAACGTCTAACATTACTCATATATATATATATATATATATATATTTATCTATTTATTTCTAAAATAAACTCATATTTAGTAATAATATATAAAAACATATTTATGAAAAAGAAAAAGGAAATAGGAAAACAAAAGGAAACCCATAAAATCCAGAAATTCAAAGCCTGTAAATTTTTTTCTTTCATTTTTATTTTTTTTTGAATTTTTTTCCTTTTCAAAAAATATATTATTTCAATTTGATAAAAAAAAAAAAAAATCAAAGCCCATAAATTGAAAAGGGAAAAAATTAAAAAAATAATAATAATAAATTCCTTTTTTTGAATTTTTTTTTTTCCTTTTGTTTTCTTATTTTCTTTTTCTTTTTCATAAATATTTTTTTATATTAAATATGAGTTTATTTTAAATTTTATTTATATATATAATTTAAATAACAATCTCTCCTAAATAACAATTCATGGAAATCCTAAAAACTATAAACAGTTTGTCAACTTAATAAAAATAAAAAATAACAATAAGAATATAAAAGCTTAAACTTCAATGAAGTTCTTCATCTTCATCAACCTGATCAAGTGTTCTCGAATCTCGAGTGTTCCTGTTGCGCATGTACTTAGACAAAAAATGTATGAAGTCAGTAGTTATTCTCCACTTCTTCACTGCGAGAGAGACGATGATCAGAAGAAACTCGTGTCAAATAAGCAGGAAAAAACTGTAATGAAGAATTAATCAAATTCGAATTGAGTTTATAAAATACAAGACCATAATAGCTTAGTCGAAGTAAGGTCCCTCAAAGGGCATTTGATCATTTTCGAAATTTTCTGACTTCGCGGTATTTCTAATTCTCTTACGAATTCTCTAGATTTTTAATTGACAATCTTCCGATTGAAACCGGGTGAGCTCCTCCATGACAAGTAAACTCTAGGGACGGTCCATCGTTCTTAGAGACATTGATGACCATTTCGATTCTATAGGGCTTGACCATTTCAAGTCTTTTTGCATATTAGGCATGTGAGCTTCAACTTTTACGATCTCATCCTGACACTCTCTCGTCAATAATACACTATACTGTCAGGATTATCTTCAATTTTGAAGGGGAATTCGCTTGGAGTACTTTCTTCAACCTATTCTCATTAATTTAGGGTTTTTTGGAGAGGGGAAATTGAACCCGTAACCTCATAGTGCGAGTGTGAGGGGTTTACCACCGAACCAACCTCATCTCATCACTAAAAGCTTATATAACTATATTCGAACGTAATATAAAGTCGTATTTGAGAGCATCCTGGACAAAAGATACAACAACAAAAAAATGAATCCATATTAAAGTAGAATGAACGTAGTCTATTAAAAAAATAGATCAATTGGTCAGGGTTCGTTAAATTATTACACTAGATTAATCAACATTATCTTCAAAGTATGGAAACAACTTCCATGCTAAATCAATGGTTATGTCCCTTTTATTTTACCACTACATATTTTCTTTGTAACCAAACAACAAAAAGAAAAGTATAGACCAACGTCCCAAATGAAATAACAAAAAATTAATTAATTAATTAAAGTCGTCTTACGTGATCATGATCCTTACTAGTCTCCAAGGCAGACTTGATTTCCGATTCGATGGCTCGGAGAACCAACTCATCGGAACTGGGCTTGGTTAATTTGTCTCAGTAGTAGCTGCAGCAGTAGAGAAATGAAAATCAGGGACATTGAAAGAACTCAAAATCTGTTTCCAGTTGAGATGATTCGGAGCAGTGATCAAGACAGCTGAGTGGTGGTAATGTCTGTTCAATTGGGCGGCAAGTTGACTCGCAACCAGAGCCAGAGAAGATGCAGATTTGCAAAGCATTGTAGAGAAAGCCATTGAATTGCAGCAGAGAAAATGTTTTTTGTTTTGTTGTTTTTCTTTTAGGGTTTTAGGAAAGAAGAGAGGAGAGTGTTTTTTGTTAGGGTTTTAGGAGAGTTTAAGTGGGATAGCAGTTTGATCCTCTACGGTGTGCTCAGTGGCCACTAAGTTGATAACACATCATCATTTTGATATTTTACTAAATGTGACACATTACCTGTTAGTACAGATAGTAGTGCACCTCCCTATAAGTATATGTGAGGAGTTTTCGAATAGATACATGTATTGTATATGTATTATTTGATTTCGGTAGATTTCACAGTTCTAGTGTAGCAATTGTAATACTTAAATAAAAAATAATAATAATAAAAAAATAAAAATAAATAAAAATAAATAAAAATAAAAATTAATTAATTAATTAAAAAAAAAAAAAAAAAATTCTTCCTAACAAAGTCAAAATTACGAATTCCATGATTTTGGTTATAATCAAAGAAGTAAATATTGATAATATTTTAACTATTTTCTATATTTTGGAGCTACATAAATAAATAAATAATCCCTTAACATTTTTGATATTTTGAGTGACTTGGTTTTAATCAATGAAGTAAATATTGATAATATATTTTATATTGTTTATATTTTAGAGCTACATAAAAAAAAAATTTTAAAAATATATATATCCTTTAATATCTTTGATATTTTAAATGATTTTAGTCTTAAGAAAGTAAATATCGATACATTTCGAATATTTTCTATGTTTTGAAATTACGAATATAAGTATATAACAAATATCCCTATTTTTTTTTTTTTAAAGTACAATTATAACCGGAACCTGATAAGATTGGACTCTACAAACACAATTTGGAGTACCACTCTCACTGTCGGGAAAGGTTACAAACTATATCTGTGATATTTCCATTATTATATCCGTAAATTTGAACGCTTCATATTTTTACCGAAACAATATTTACTTTCACCGAAGTTAGTTTCGGTGGGATAAACTTGTAACCAAAACCCAGGGATAAAACCGTCAACAATCGTTTAGAGCTAAAAAAAAGTCTCTGAAACAAATCACTGTTCAATATTTTAATGGGATTTAATCATTTTCACCCCTACTGTTTACTATATTAGAAAAGTGAGGACAGGGTTTCTCAACTTTAGAAAGGTAACCGCCCCAGAACATACTTATTTAACAAACACCCCCTTCTGTCATAAAAATCATCAACGGTGAGTGTTGATTGTTACTATTGGGGGGCAATTTCATAAACTCACCATTAAAAATAACAATAATAATAATCTTCATCATTATCATCATCATCATCATCATCATCATCATCATCAATTCTTCTTCTCCACGACCAAACACCAACACCAGTCCATCAAACACCAACACCAGTCCATCAAACACCATCTTCATCTTCATCACTATCATCAAACCAAACACACCCTTAACAGCAACATCAAAAACACAAACAAACCCAGAAATTAAACCAAAAATCTCCCATCAATTTTATTTAATAAAACAAGATCTAGAAAAGAAATTTAACAAAACTAGATCTATAAAAAATTTTTGAAAAAATCAAGATCTTGAAAAAAAATTTGTTTGAACAAAAGCAAATCTGAAAAATTTTGTTCGAACAAAACTATGAGGGAATTTTTTTTTGAACAAAAGCACATCACCGTCACTTAAAAAAATGATTTTTCAATCTGGATCTCCAGATGTTTCGAACACCAACACCCACACCCACAACCACCACCAGTTCTTTATTCACCACCATCGTCACACCCACGAACACCACCGAACCAAGCCACCCTCGTCGTCAATCGATAATCACTCAACAACCAAACATCCACCAAATGCAAACCCATCTAATTAATTTCCCATCTTTAAACGAAAGAAAAAATAAAAAAGAAAAGAAATAAAAAATTCGTGGAACAAGTAAAGAGAAGACCCGAGTATCAACAAACAACACAATCTGAAGGTGCGTTACCTTATTTAAAGTGAAGAACAGAAGAAGAGAATAGAGAGCAGCAAATAGTTGATAGATGCTTGTAGTGGTGGGGTCTTGTGGTAGGGTCTCTTCATGAATTTTTGTGGGTTATCTTAACAACAATTGATAGATTCTTGTTGATTTTTCATGGAGATTATTGTTTGTTGTTGTCACAATTGATGATAGGTGTGTTCTTGGCTTGATGGTCGGTGATGATGGTGGTGGATTGGTGATGATTTTTTGTTTTCGAAATTTTTTTATAAAGAGATACATGAGATAGACGGCGGAGATCCTGGACTTCCATCAAATCCATAAATTTTTTTTTTTTAATTCTTTTCAATTAATTTTGTTTTTAATTTATTATTATTATTATTATTATTATTATTATTATTATTATTATTATTATTGTTATTGTTATTAATTTTTTTAATTTTTTTTGTTTTAAATTTTTTTAATTTTAAATTTAAATAAAAAAATATCTCCACCGTTATTTTTGAGATGGACGATGGAGATCAATCTTTTTTTTCTTTTTTTCTTTTTTAATTTTTTAATTTTTTTCTTTTTTTAATATTTTATTATTATTATTATTATTAGTTTTTTTGTTTTTAATTTTTTTAAAATTTAAATTAAAAAAAATATCTCCATCATTCATCTTTGAGATGGACGGTAGAGATCCATCTTTTTTTTTTTTTTTTTAATTTTTTAATTTTTTTAATATTTTTTTATTATTATTATTATTATTATTATTATTATTAGGGAAAAGATGGTTTTTTTAATTATGATTTTTATTTTCTTTTTCTTAAAGGAAATGAAGGGCAAAATCGTCTTTTAACCCACTTTATTAGCTTTTCCATTAAAAAATCTAACAGAAGGGGGTGTTTGAACATTATTTTCATTTCAGGGGGGAGACTGGCTAATTTCGGAAAACTCTGTCCTCACTTTAATAATAGGGTAAAGGCTTGGGGGAAAATGATATTTTCCCTATTTTAATATTCATTAAAATTAAAGCAAAAAAAGAAAGAAAAAGGTGCTTTAGCTTAGCAGCGAAGTGTTGCCTGAATTCATGAAAACATCCGGAAATCTAGAGCATTGATCGAAGTTCGAACTGACCCCACTCTCGCTTTCAAGTGAGAGAGTGAGAGAGTGAGAGGAAAAGAAAGATTGAATTTTTATTTTGTTTTCTGGGGTTGAGAGAGAGAGACAGAAACTGAGATAAAAACAGAGAAAGTTATGAAGGAATTGTTTGGCAGTCCAGGGAAGTTGAGTGGTTTGATGTTGAGATTGGGACAGTGTTCACTTGCTGCTGCTTCAGTTGGGTCTATGCTCTCTGCTCACAACTTCTACAACTCCACTGCTTTCTGGTATTTTTTTTTTCCAAGTATTTTCATCTATTATAATGTTCATTTTTACTGATTTGATTGATTTTTGCTGAAATGTTGTTTCTTGCAGCGTTTGGGTGTAATGTACATAGTTTTTTCTCATCTGGGTTTAGCTTCATTTTTATTAATTTTTAGTGATTGATTGATGTTGTTTTGTGAAATGGGAAAGTGATTTTTCTTTGTTTTGCATTATGTGAATTAATCCCTTGATGTTGTTGTGTTGGACTCTGTGACTTGCATCTGTAATTTGTATTATGTGTTGGGAAATTTTGAAGTATAGAATTTGGAATAAATTGTCTAGAAGAAAACCTTGTTGAGATTGGGTGAAGTTGTATCTTGAATTTTGAGTAGTATTGATACAAGGCTTTTGAAATGGAGTCATATGATTCTTGTTCTAAGTACTGATCTTTCAACCATCTCATAATTGAATAGACAAACCGCTGCTTGCTCAATAACGACGACCTGACATTGTAGGACTTGTTCATCATGGATCCACATTTTTGCTTTAATTATCTGGAGCATGAACATGAGCTCCCTTAAATTTAGGGAAAATGATATTATCAGTAGTTAGACTTTGTATGATAAACTTTGTGCTGATTGGATGGATCAGAGAAATGTAACCGGGATCCAACAATTGATTTTGTGAAACATTTTCTTTTTCATAGTGCAGGATTTTATTTTATAACTTACCGGTTTGCATTAGCCATTTTCAGATACATTATATGCCACCAAGGGATGATATTGTCCCTTTGAAAAACATTGTGTTCTAAATTTCATTTTAATGGTAGCGATATATGATTATCAGGCCATATCCTATGACGAACCACTAATTTTCCTTGTAAACTTCAATCAGATAATAAGTTCTGTCCCAACTTCATGGCAGGGTATTTGACCTGTGAAGAAAAATTAGAGGATTAGTGTGTAAATTACCTTATCTCATCCTTATATGCATATTTAAGAAGCCGAAATTTCATGTGTAGATTTGTTTGTGTCCACCCCGTGCTTGCATGTGTGCAAATTGGGTTGTGTGTGTGTGTTTATATTCCTAGTAGTCTGGTTGCTTAAGTTCTATATATGTCTATTGGATTCAGCTATCTAATTGCATCGATGGGGCTTCAAGTTCTGTGGAGCTTTGGACTAGCCTGCCTTGATTTGCATGCTTTGAGAACAAAGAGAAACCTGCAGAATCCTGTCTTAGTGAGCCTATTTGTTTTTGGTGATTGGGTAAGTTTCTCCTGGACTGAATTATAAACATAGAAGTGCATCATCATGTTTACGAGAATCATGAGGCATATTCAACTTTGATGGTATTTTTGAAGTTTGATAGATATCATTATTGTTACAAACTTACGGTTGAGTTCATAAAGTTTCCATGATTTTCAATTGAATTCCGACTTTCATTGGTTCATCTTAAATGATACCCACTTCTGGACTTTTTTGAATAAATGTACACATTGTTCATGGTATTTCTGATATAACTCCCTTGTGCGTCATATTTGTTGATGCGAAACATGGAAGTATACGTTAGTCTTTCTAGCTAAGCAGCTTTCCTTCTTAGAAGTTTTGAGTTTCCTCGGGACATTTTCATTGGCAACTTAACCTTATGATAGAAAAGAGAAAACTAGTACGAGAGTTCATTTTGTAAGGAACATCATCAGGGAGGTTGCTGGTTTTGCTCCCTATGAGAGAAAGATTACCAAACTTTTTGAAGTTGGTAAAGATAAGCATGCTTTGAAGGTGGCAAAGAGAACGTTGTGCATTCATAAGAGGTCCAAGAAGAAGAGAGAGGAGATGTCTAATGTTTTGTGAAAGATGAGATCGGCTGGAGGCAGAGATAAGAAGAGAGTTGCGGCCAGATAGATCTTGTCTGTGAACAGTATCTTGATATACAGCTTGAACATTCAAGATTGTTACTTAGCTTGTTTGCATTGTTTGAAACTTTGGTTAGAGTGGTTTACTCACTTTGAATTTTACCGGATCTTTGACAGAGTTCAATTTTATTTCTTCTGAAAATTTAGTAATGTAAAAACAAATGTTAGTATTTCTAGCTATCATGTTGTATAGAATGCCATTGCAAGGTTTCATCTTGGAAAATTGACATTTTATTTGTATGTTGTAATTATTCTTTATTTATTTATTTTATTAATTAAAACTAACCGGTATCTTGTAAATTTTTTAAAATGCAGGTCACAGCTTTTTTATCACTTTCAGGTGCAAGCTCAGCAGCTGGGGTCACAGTTCTGTATGCAAGAGACTTGAATACGAGTTACTGCAAATTGCAACCCGATTTATCGTGCAGCAGGTTCCAAATTTCTGTAGCTTTGGCTTTTATCTCCTGGTTTCTCCTAGCTATATCTTGTCATACCATGCTTTGGCTTTTGGCTGCACTTTGAATGATTAATTTATCTAATATTTCAAATCTAAACATGTCAATATTGTTATTCGGAAACATATATATACCTTAGAAATGTCTAAGATATCCTTCTTGTAGAAAAGATATCGTTTATTATAATACACATCCCTCTTGTTTGAATGTTTCGATCGTTTTGAGTGAGAGAGGAACAAAGAAACGAAGGGTGCATATTGCATAAGATAGTACGACCTGCAACATCCCCATGTTAGATTGCTTGAACTTCACAATGTCCCTTAATCGATGCACACAGGCCAGTTGTTTTCAAAAATTAGAACACAATCATAATATATGGACATGATTAATACTTCGAAAATAAGATCATGATAAGTATCTTGTTCTGCAAGTCTGCAACAACATATTTAACATTGTGATGTTCTTGATAAGTAAATGCAGCTACTCTGAGCACAACTTTTACCGTTCGAGATTTTTGTTGAACCTTAGCATTCCTTTTTTAGCCCTTCTCTGTCGAAGGACTGTCGATGAAATACACTATTTTAAGTTTTAACATTTTAACAAAATGCGATCGGCTGAGAATTTTTCTGTACTTGTTTTTCCTTTCAGGTTTAAAATCAAAATAAGTGTGTTCTTAGATGAAGTGAACATTTCACATTGTAGTCCACACTTTTTTTTTTTTTTCCTTTTTGCCCCCCATGTGTTTGACTCCATTATTGCTTATTTTTGGTCCACTTTATACCAATAATTGTATGGGAAAGCTATGCTCATTTTTAGTACACAGATGTAGTTTTCACATAGGGAAATCTCAAATAAAATCACAAGGCAATAGACACCACAACATATAACAATCACCATTGTATTTGAATGCATCACTAAATCATGTGAGATTTGAAGAAGAAAAATCATGAGACCTACATGTTTTTTTTTTTCAAGTATGACAGTAAATGCTGACATTGAACATGTTAAGGGTATTAGGACCTGCAGTGATCAAACACTACATATATGATTCGGATATCTACTTTCCCTCTCATGTTTATAAAATGTGTATGGTGAGATTTGAACCTCTCGACTATTAAGAGATAATGTGCAGGATTAATACATGTTACACCAGCTTCAGTGCTTGTACAGAAAAATCCAATCACATTCTCGTTTGGTCCCAGTCAATACATACAATAAGATTGATTAAAACACAAACCCCACCACACCCACTTGCATTTAACAAACAGACACATCGCATCAAAATGACATAACACAATGTGCCTTTTTGCGCCAATAAATTTGCAACCATGTTCTAAAGTTTTGGACCCATCTTGGAAAAAATATGCATGTGTTTTGTTTTTTTTTTTTTAAATAAAAATAAAATCCGAAACAATTTATTAATAAAAAAAAGGAAAAAAAAATTAAAAAAAACAAAGTAAAGGGGCGCACATGTCTTAAAACATAAATCTTAAAAGGCACGTAGGCCTCAACAGAAGGCAAAGAAACATAAACCTAATTAACTAAATCCGGAATCATTCTCTTTTGCTTCAATTTGTGTGACCCAATTAGCGACATGATATAGTATAGTACTGCTTGGGACACTAAAGCCGCAGAATCATAGTGAATCTTGGTCTTAGCAATAAGGAAACACTTAGAACTTTTCTTACTCATTTGAGAAGAATTAGATTAAATCTTAAAAGTTGGCTTCACTTTTCTTTTTTATTTGGGTCACCACGGGAATCCAATTATTGTCAAACACGGGATCTACTAGACCATGATTAGAATTTGAAGCATAAATATCTTGATCTTCTGATATTTCTCCAAATTAATCTTTCCTCTTTTACCTCTTGAAATCTCATCCAAATCTTGCTGAGGATTGTCAAAAATCACATTGTTATTAATGCAAATATTCTCCAAATAACATTGAAGATTCTCATTATTATCTTCCAAATTTAAATACTTGGTATTCAAATCATTAAAGATATTAACATTAATTCCCGCATAGGAAATTGTTCAACTGTTTGAATTTGAATTAGAGAAAAACTCTTCATTAGATCTTGGTCTTCCACAAGAGCATTAAATGTGTTAGTCGTCACCGAAAACTACCCTTTCCGAATTGGAGTGTTCCCGGTAACATCACCAACTCCATCATGCTGTTTTGAATCATTAGCAGTACCATTAAAAAATTTCTTAGATGAACTTCCACCCTCTTTTATCTCTCTAGAATTGTGATCTGAATTCAGGCTTTCACAATTTATAGCTACTCTAATTTCTTCCAAAACCTTTTTTGAATTCTTGAAGTCCTTATTTTTATCTTCCACAAGCCGATTAACTAGCTTATAAACTTCTAAAACTTTTGATCTCTTTCTACCCCCAACGGAATTATTGGATTTAATCTTCCTACAGGCAACAACTTGGTGTCCAATGATACCACAATTATTACAAATGTGGGAAAGATTTTCGTAGTGTATGTCCATAGGAAATATGTGAGTTTCTCACGTGACCATAATGTGGGGAAGATTTTCGTAGTGTATGTCAACAAGAATTCTAGCATAATATCCATAGATGTGATCTCTCGTGGCATTGTCCAAATGAAGAAGAGTTCCAACACCTTTGGCAATTTCAAATAAAATATGTGGATGCAAGCATTCCCAACATAGACCATAGATACAAATCCATACTTGAGAATCTTCGATTCATATGGATCAAAATCTGGTTTCCATTGAAACAATCGAAAGATACCATATGTGAGAGTGCAAGTATCGCTAGGCCATATTCTTCTCATGTCCTCTTCCAAAGAAAAGTGAATAACATAATATCATCTAGCCATGGGAGTTATTTGCCGGTGTCCAATAGGATTCCAACAGGAATGGAGATGTGATTGAAGTTGTTCCATCTTCAAAGGTTGTGAACCCTTTCTTAGCATCAATCGACCAATCAGGTTTGAACAACCTAATTGAACTTGCTACTGATATATGGTTTCATTCAATTTAACAAAAATCTTGTCTCTACAGACTCTACGCTTGATGGGTCGAGAGAGTTTTTTAAAATCAATCGTGATCTCCGAAGAGACGGCTGCTACTTCAACAAAACTTCTTGTTTTGATAGAAACTTCAAACCTGGTGGAGGTGTGTTCTTTCCCTTCCAGCACACAAGAACATCAATTGTTTTCCATATGGAATGGCTTCACCCCGAATGATTAAACCATACGAAGAAAAAACGAAATCAAACAAAGCACTTGATTTGAGAGAAGAAAAAAAATCCCATCCTGAAGGTTCGAAGAATAGCTCTATATTCTAAAATCTAAATGAACATATGATACCGAGGAAGAAACTAAAAGAAGTAACTAGTTTCATAAATGTTGAAGGAGAAAGGATTTCTCGCACTTATTTTCATTTTATACAAAGAACTAACTAGTTTCATAAATTCCATCCTTTGTTTGTATGTCTTCTTCTTTCACTTATTATTATTTATGATAATTGATATGCGAAATAAAAGATACTGCTATTGACAAGAGCATCATTTGGGTCTTCTGTCCTCATATGTCATTACATTTTCACATCATGTGCTCTGTTTGTATATCTTCTCCACTGATTGTTTGTGATAAGTTATATGTGAAAAGATATACTGATAATAGCAAGAGGTTCCACCCTCATATCTGCCTGTCTCCCACACTTCAATTTAAATGTAGTGGAACATCGACCGCCACACTTTGAATTGTTCTTTCAATCATGTATTGATACTTCAATACATCTGGATCTTATACGTTTAACCCAGTATGAATCTATCATTTTTGTTATTCATATCACATCTCATGATCTAATTGGATTACACATTTATGTCCATTTAAAGTTCATATTGATGGAAAAAATAAATCAAAATCTATTTCAACAACAAATACTAATCAAAAGTGTAGGTCCAAGTAAGATATTGAATCGATTCGGATCCACCAAAAAGCAAGAAAAAAAACAAATGCTGCTGACACATGATGTTTTGAATTAATAGATGAACATTGAAACTTCTATTATATTCACACAGACAGGACAATCCATTTCAACAAATTGAAATAAAATAATAATACATTATTAAAAAATGAATCAATATTCTTGTTAAACAAACAACACAGCAAGAGAAAATCAACTGATGGATTTATTGCTCTCTCTCTCTATATATATATACACTAAAGTTACACTTTCTCACACCAATGAACATTTTATGCAATTTCACAAAACAAGAAAAAGACTTGAGAATTACTCACACATTGAGTTATACACTTACTACTGGAGGAAAATGAAAGAACAAAATAACAAATACATTTTTCAAAGACATAAACTTACTACTGGAGGAGGACCATAATCACAGTTTTTCTACATACCTCTCAAACATCAGTTGCTTGCTCGCTCACATGACTATCTCTGGCTTCAAAATGCTTGATTTGATCTCTTTGTGGGGCAAAACCACGCCCCCGTTGCTGTATATCTCGTCGCACACGTGGACATCTTCCCCGAGAATGGTCATGTTCTCTACGCGAGCCCATTGTCCTATGGTGGAGTGCCATCCGATGATACTGCTGGATATGCAAGAGTGCTTTTTGATGCGGACTCCGCGCATCACCGTGCAACGGGAGAGTCTAACACCGGACTCGACAATACAACCTGGGCCAATTGCAACGTCGGGTCCAATCAGGCATCCTTCTCCGATTTGAGCACTCTCGTGCACCAAAACATTTCCTACAATGTTAGGGCCGACGGCCAGCTTAGAAGAAGATTTCTTCCTCAGAGAGTCCAGATAGAGTCTCAGGCCTGTAATGTAATCCTTTGGCTGTCCAATGTCCATCCAAAAACCTGGAAGGACCATTGCAAAGAGTTTTGCCTCTGCCGCAATTTTAGGGAAGACCTCTTTCTCAATTGAGGTTGGCCTAAGTTCAATGCGATCAAGAACTGATGGGTTCAAAAGATAGATCCCAGCATTGATTTTGTTACCTACAAATATCTTTGGTTTTTCAACAAATTTCTCAACTTTTCCGGTAGATTCTTCCGTAACCACCACACCATATTTCGATGGCTCATCCACCTACAGGATTGTTTTCAATCATTTAACACTACACAATATCTTCAACAAAAGGGGAATGAAAACGAAATCCACATGGCTCAAAATTTACCTTTGTTACCATAATGGAAGCCTCTCCTCCGTGAGCTTTATGGAATTCAATCATTTGTTGAAATGGGTACTCACTAATAACATCGCTGTTGAGGACAAAGAATGGCTCGCCGGAGTCATCGATCAATTTGTCCCTGGCCAGAGCCAGCGGACCAGCAGTGCCCAGTGGCTCAGTCTCTTGTGAGCAGGTGATCTTGATCCCAAGATTTGTCTCAAAGTCCTTCAGAAAGTTCAACATGACCTGCACAGAAAAGAAATAACACCATAAGCATTACACTAAGTCTCTTGTCTTCAACAAATCAACGTATCAGCATAGAAGAAAGGGCCTTGTTCCTACCTCTGGTTGGTAGTTAATAGCCAAAACCACTTCATTCACTCCAACTGCCTTAAGAGCCTCAATCTGTGAAATTTCAGAGATATATGATTACACAACCAAATGCACACAAAGAAAAGAGTGAAAGAGATCACAAACAATATTAACTACCAAAACAGGGGCACTAAGATTACTATAACAGACAAAAGTACACATGCGCGCTCCCTTAAACCCAATGAAAGAAAAAAAAAATACAAAATCAATTCAATAGTTTTCAAAACTCTAGAAACCGGGGATGACAAAGTACATGGTAAACACTATTACAAGTACAACCCCTTTTACTTGGTCAAGTGTTTGAATATTTCTTGGCAGCTACAGGTTTAAAGGTTAGCATCAGAGTAGCTTCTCTCAATTGAGATTTGAGGATCCGAAAAATGAAAGTCAAAACTAACAGCTTTCATTATTTTATATGAAAGAAATGGAAATCCAAACAATCAATAATATCATATTAAGGAAACCTTAAGAAGGGGTACTCTACCTGATGAAGGATCATAGGTTTGTTAGCAAATTCAACGAGCGGCTTAGGGACACTAAGTGTCAATGGTCTCAACCGTGTTCCAAATCCTCCGACGAGAATGAGTGCCTTCATCTTGATTTGTCAATAGCTTTTCCTGTAAATTACAGAGTCAGTAGGCGGATACTTAACACAAGCTAACAGATAATGCAATCGAATATATATGGATTAAAAGCTGAAAACAATCCTCTCTAAAACAGTGATATTTGTATATCCAAAACAATAATAAAAAAGCAGGAGTTCATTTTTGCAGCTGAACCTAAACTAAATGATATAAAAATGAGCTTGATGCAAACTTAACACACTCAAAGAAGAAGAAACCACAACAAATTTAAATCCGATTTCAAAGGAAACAACCAAAAGATTCATCAGATGAAACATTATGCTTATAGAATGAACGAAGATCCGTCCAAAAGAATTATCTGGATACCACGGGTTGGACTTTTTAATGAGTGACAAAATCAGTTTCCATTTTAGGATCGGTTAATCATAAAGAACACGGAAATTAAACTAGTATCATGAATTCATGATCAAGATAACCTTTGCTTGAAGTAGACGACAAAAGGTCCAAACGAGTTCATTCTTTTAAAATGTCACAATTATTTCCTTTCAAACTCATCGATCATAAAACACGGGAAATTACCATTAAAGCCGGTTTTTAAGATAGAAGTACTAAAAAAAAAAAAAATAATAATATCCTAATCCAAAAAAATATATATATAAAAAATCTGAAGTAACTACATTTTACTGAATTGAGAACTTGACAGCGACATACTCTAGCACTTGAACTCAGCTAAATCGGTTTCTTGTCCCATTCGGCGTAGCTCTAAAACACGATAAGAAGTATCCAAAGCCACTTTTTAATTACTTGACAAGCTATAAAGAAGCTGGAAATATTTACCATGATTCACTCAACGAAACGAAGAAAAAAAAATGTCACACAAACCAGACGAGGAACAGCTAGTCCTAAACTAGAAGATCTAGGTAAATTGTTTCAACAACAGCTCAAAAGAATCATAATTCCAGAATTTGCTCAATTTGAGTCATCACAGTAGGCAACCCTGCTAAAGACTATACATACTATAGCAAAAATGCCGATTAGAGTCCTTATTGTGTCATAGAAACGAGAAATTCAACCAAAATAATTCCCTTTTATAACAGATTTTTACAAAAACACCAAAACTAGAAGAAAACTAAACAAAAACGAGCCATGCAATTACCAGATCTAACAAAATAAGCAAAATTTATTCTCAAAAAATTCCACCGACAATCCTTGAACACCATCAAAAATCACAATTAAACCAAATCAAACCCAACACATCACAACACAATTAATTTTTAAAAACAAAAAAGCAAATTCGAAAAACATCCTTATCCACATTGTCGAATTCATTGAAGATTCGAAACCACACACACAACCTTAAAAACCAAACCCAAAAAACAACAACAACAACAACAACATTTTCTTACACGATTAACAAAGAAACACAACAAAACTCCGACAAAATTATTACCTGAAACCAGACCAGATCCGAGAGCGAGACCCGAGAAGACGCGTGACCTTTTAAAATCCAGGACCGAGCGACCGACACATACACAAACACAAAGAGAGGTACGAGTCCTGAGTCGACACGGCCGAGTTTCGCTCGCTCTCGTGTTTTTTGTTGATTTGTCTGAGCTGTTGAAAGTTCGTTGGTTCAGAGCAAAGCTGATTAGTTTGTATTTATACACCTTGTAAATGTCTTTGGATCGTGATTCGTGAATGAGTAAACGTGTTATTCAGTTTTTTGACGGATTTGAAATTATAAATTAAATTGAATTATCTGGTGGTTTTTAATTAATTAAAGTGGAAGCGTCCGCTTTGTCGTTTCGGGGTAGTTTCGGAATTTGGAAGTTTCTATATTGTGGATAAAATAGTACTATTGTGTGTACGATTTTTATTCTATTATAAAAATAAAATTGAAAATTGTACTCTACAATATTATATATATATATTTATTGGCAATATCATCCCTATCGGTGTATCATGATATAACTTTATTAGGATATTGAATGTGAGCTGCTCGTTTATAATAGTGATTTGACAAGTGTATATATACCAAGTCAAAATATGTAAAACAAATGACTCGCATTCAATGTCCTTATATAATTCGGTACGTACCGAAAGGAAAAATTTTCTATACAGTAGTATTCTACTCATAAAAGGAAAATATAGAAATCAATATGAAATTTTTTATTATTATTATTATTGATGGAAACTTCCTAATGTCATTTTTGATTAATTTGTTTTTAATGTTTGGTTTTTGTATTAGTTTGGATTCTTTACTTATATAAATATTTATCTAGATATATCATTATCGTGATAATTATAATATGTGACGTGATTGACTTCAAATGAGTATAAATTCCAGGTGTCGTATGAATATATACTTATAATTAGATTATAAATTTATAATGCACCACAAAATAGGTTCATTAAAGGGGTTTAAGGAAATTGGAAATATAGTTTAGTCCAATCTTGTGCATTAAATGCAATCAACGTGAAATTTATTTATTTTTTTTAAATATTATATTATTATATAAATTCGAGGATTTTTAAAAAGAGAAAGACTCAAAACCCGTCATATCATGGTGTAAGTATAAGAGGTATTATAGTTAGCTGTCATTAAATACATTGGACATTAATAAACTGGTCAAAAAAAAAAAATGGAATTGAGTTTACAAATGTTGTCAATATTAAACTAAAAATATCATACTTTTTAAAAAAAAATTAATTACATAGAATTTTGATAAGCAAAATAAATTTTTATGTAATATTAAAATTGGAAGATTAATATTGAATTTATAATTTATCTATTATTCACTCACACATTTAATCAATGCATATGTGTGAATCTTATTATGAATTTTTCTTTCAAATTACATTACCCCCATCAAAAGTAAATTAAAGCAATAAAGTAGATTCCACTTTCTTTAATACAATTACCAATTATGAAGGATAATGTTTGGGTACTGACCCCCAAGATACCGACCTATCAATAGGATTTTGCCACATAGCCTATTTATAAAGAATATAAGGAAATAAATATAAAAAGTTAAATGAAAAAAAACCGTGTGATAACATCTTATTGATGGGATCAGTACCTTAGGTACTAATCAATCAGTACCCAACAATTTCCGATTAGAAATACTAATTTGAAAATAAAATTTAATTCATTAAATGAGGTGTGGGGAGTCAAGTTTCATTTAGAACGGAAATCATAAAACAAATTATTGTAATCGCAGATCGAGAAATAAACGACGAACCCTTTAAAATAACACATGAAACAACCAGTCAAAATCTACCACCTCATTTTGTCTTTGTCAATAATTTTTTTATGTATAATATATATTAATTTGAGACTATGTATTTATTTTTTAAAAAGCTTTTGTTATTGTTAATATGGACCGAATACTTTCAATAATTAATTGTTTAATTATTTGATTCGTCGTAATTAATTAAAGGTATAATTGAGATTGGTAGAGACCCCAGAGCCGGAGGATCCGATTGGAAAACAACGTGCCAAGTTGTGTGGTCTCCAGTATATTATATATACCCTTTTTAGATTCCATTATTAGACAATGAAAGCTAAAAGTAAAAATTATATTTGGTCATCTAAAATCCTTCAAAGTAAACTAAAAATTGGTTTAACATCTAAATACTGTATAAACGTTGAAATTGAAAATTTCCAACCTAGAGGCCTAGAAAGTAGAAACTTGTCAAAAAAAAAAGACCCAATAAGAAATAAATAAAAATTCAAGATTCAAAAATAAAATACATCAATAAAGAAAAAAAAAATTATAGTACAACCACAACTTAGAAGTAGATTCATCCAAAAAACCAAACCGCAATATAAATTAAATTTTAAAAAAATTGACAATCTTCTATCTAGGTTGTTTATGTTTATCGATGGTTTACGTGGAGTTTGGATGAAATGCTTATATTTATGAAATCAAACCGATTGAATCCAAATCTAGCTAACTATACATGTAAAATACCTGAAAAGTCAATAGAATTCCACTAAAAATAGTTGACCGGTAATAACAAGTGTTTATTAGTTTCCCATTTATTTGATTTTCAAATCAAATTGGTGGAGTTGACCAATACAGATAATAAAGAGTATGTATTTATTAGTTTATTAATAGAATTAATGTAACAAACATATTTTGTTATATTTATATTCGGTACATACATAAAAGAGGGAAAAAGAATAAGAATGGAGAAAAAAAAAACCGTTTACCCTAGATGCAAAGAAAGATGGATTCTAAGCTCGACAACCAAGTTTGAGTAATTTGAGTTTCTAGAAATATAGCAGATTCGTATGGGTTCGAGGTAAGTAAACTCACTCATAACTTGTTTGGTTTTCAAATGTGTTTATATTAAGTAAACTCACTCATAACTTAATTCTTGAGCTTCTATAAATAGAGCGGATTCGTATCGATTCAAATGTGTTTATTTTTTATATAAGTAATGCTACACATCTCACCTATAATCTTACTATGTACATCACAACACATGTGACAGTTAAGGTGTCATTTGATGAGTGGATAAACATTAATTGGTGAGTAAATACATAGGTAAGAGAGATAAGTATCAATTAATGTGTATCAACTCACAAAGTGACACATCAGTTACCACATGTGTTGAGATGAAAATGATGGATTGTAGGTGGGATGTTTAACATTATTGTTTTTATATATATAAATGAAAGGCAGAATTATGTAGAGGATACTTGTCCTATGTAGAGACTCAATGCAAATGGCCTAACAAAAACGCGTTGACTTCGCGGTATTGCCCTTTGACTGTATAACAAGTCACAAGTCAGCTACAATGATAAGTAATCGGGCGGCCCAAATTTGGAAATTGTAGAATTGTTTAATGTTATGCAACCAAATAGTGTTGACTTAAAATAATATTGTGTTTGTTGTTAGCATAACTTGCTAGAATTCGAAATAACATAAAAGAGATTATTTTTTAACTATTACATTAAATTCGAAGTTTAGGTCGAGGATATAACTCGTACCTACAACTTTAGTGTTGGATATATTATTGGATCAATCTTATATATTCAGATCGAGACACCCTTTTGAGTTTCCAATCTCCAACACCAAGTTTGAAGCTCATAAAGCATGATTTAAGTGAGGTATTTTTGCAAGCAAAGAGAAGATTGTTATTTGGTTTTTGAATTTTGCATTTCTCAATACGTAAAAATCACACGTTGGAATTTGTTTTTCAATATTATTTTTATTAATAGAAGTTGTTTATAAATAGAAAAAAGAACTTGTTACGTGATTTCATAACAAAACACCCCAAATATTCTTAAAACTTAAAGATGAATTTCATTCTCTTTAAAAAAAATTGAATGAAACGATTATACAGGATTTTGTACCTTTTTTTTGGGACATTATTCTACTATGTAATGTTACCATGTGTATATATATATATTTCTATGGGTCAAACCCACGTGAAGTATTGTCATATACAAGTATTTCTCTTCTTATACGCCTAACAAATGAATAATATAAATATTACTTTCTTGATAAGTTGTACATTGTTGAACACAAACATTACCCATGAAAAAAGCTTACCAAAACAGCAAAGACAGCTCAGACTAATTCATGAAATTGTTGCTGTTTCCAATTTTATCACATAAAAATCGAGTAAAGCATGACTACAATCTATATTTGCTCACGCTAGTCATTAAAAGATAGACGAAAGAACAACGTTAAAAAAATCATATTTTGAATATTGATGTAAAACAATATCAGTCAATTATCGATGGATAAATTATTGGGAGGATCTGTAATGGAATTTCCTTAGTTAACAATGAGGATTTAATGTAAATATATCACTTTAATGAACAATTGACATTTGAATTGAGTGTAACATTAAAATTAATGTGTAGGAGGATGCTTGTAGGTGAGGTGATAAAATCAAATTTAAAATTAGAGATGAATTGAGGACAAATTTGGACGGAAAATGGTAATGGAATGGAAAAGTAGTGGACTTCGTCAAGACTCAAGAGAACTAAGAACATGGATTTGATGGTGATGGGCCTTTTTTAGGCTTGATTTTCCATCATTACCTACTTCATTGGGTATTGATACAAGGATGGCCCAACTTTTCTAGTTGACTCAAATCATGAGATTCCTTTGAAGAGAGATTGGTTTTTTTTTTTTTTTATTTTATTTTATTATTATTATTATTTTTTAATATGAGATTGTAACCAAGCAACTACCTTGTTCTCTTTTTTATATTAAGGAAAAATAATAATCCAATTTATTATAATTGTATAATTCAAATTCTTTAAACTCTTGTGTGAGTGAGATTTTTTGTTTTGAAACATTACTTAAATTCGGGGTTTTTAGAGAAGGAAATAACTCATTAATTCATGTGTGAGGGGTATACCACTAAACCATAAATTCTATATTTTTTTGATATATTTCACTTTGTTATTATCATTATGAGAATAAATCCTACTACTTCCGGTCACAGGGCTTCCCCACTTGAAAAAATATATATATCTGGGACGTATTGCTCAAATTATTGGTCGGATACTGAATATAGCTTTTTCCTCAAAGAGTTGTCTAATATTTACATCGTTCTGATAGTTAAGGGATGAGATAATGTTGATCAACCAATTAACGTGGCTTGAGAGGTACAACGATTATTAGGGAATAATCAAACATCATTTTGTGTGAGTGAGATTTGATATCAATCATCTTACACAATAATAAAAGAATTTATCAGTTGATGTAGTTAATATCTACAATAGTTAATAATAGTGTTAGACTGTTTTAGGATTCGAACTTGTATATTAGTTTCAGCAGTGACGATATAATTAATAAAAGTGAAATATGATTAATATAATTAAACTTGTTTCTGGTTTTGTCTAAAAAAACAATGTTGAATTTAATGTATAATTTCATGGATGACCAATAAAATTTTCCCAATTTGGTTGATCTGATTCGATGAAAAAGTTGTATTTAAAAAAAAAAAAAAAAAGAAGTGGTGGCAATAGAGCCAATGAGGCAGTGAGCTACCCGTTTATTATAATTATTTTTTATAAAATATTACGTTATTACATAAATTTAGAGTTTTTCGAGCGATGGGAGGATTCAAACTTGCAATCTCATAGTACAGATATAAAGAGTTTATCATCGGGCTAACTTCATCTTGTCACCACCCGTTTGATTTTCAATTGTTATTATGTTATTACGTTATTATATAAATTTAGAGTTTTTCAAACAGTGAGAGGATTCGAATCTACAATTTCATAGTGCAGATGTAAAGAGTTTATCATCGGACTAACCTCATCTCGTCACCACCCGTTTGATTTTCAATTGTTGATTAATTATCGACTGAATTTAAATTGTTTTTATTTCTGCTGTTTTAGAAAATTTGTAGATTATTGGTGTTGTTAATAGTGCAGGAAATGTGATTAATGTATACATTATACTCTAGATTGATTAATGGATTTAAATTTAAATCCATTATACTCTTGAATTTGTTGTTTTTATCTTTAAAATTTCAGACAAGTTTGTAAGATTTTTATAATTTCAAAACGGCGCCGGTTTGTTATATAAAGTAAATTGACTGAGCACGTCAAAGGATATAGCCGACTGGCTAATTATATCGGCTTGGATTAGCTTGCATTACCAGTCTTGTTAGCTAAATGAGTGACGTGATCAGGCACGTCACGTGACCAAGCACGCCGATTTCATTTAGCCGACTTGACTGGTCACGTCGGCTCAGATTAGTTTTTGAGTCCGGCTAAATCGACTGACGTGTTCACTCAGTCAACTATTCAACGTCGCGCAAAAGAAAAAATTAAAATAAAAAAAAATTGAAAAGGCACCGTACAATTGGAAATCTAAACCGACGTCGTATATCGAGTAAACCCTTTTAAACCCTAAACCCTCCTTGCCTAAATCATTTCAAGTTTCAACTGTGAAACACAACACAGCCGCTGCCGGCACCACCATCACTGCCACAATCGAAAACCCACATCCGATGGCCATCGACGGAGGTGAACCGACTCGGAACCCATTGAATTACTTTGTAGATTGTAGGAATCTATTCACTCATGCTCCTCAGGTTCTCTCTATTGCTGTTTAATTTTATATAGAGTTACATGAGTATTTTTTTTTTTTTTTGTTTTTTTGTTTTTTTTGTTTTTTTTTGTTTAATCGTCAATGGTGGCTAATTAGCCAATCACATATCGGACCCCCACAAAAGGGTGGTTTTTTTATTTGTGTGAATGGTCAGTAAGCTCACCCAAAGCAACGTTTTTGTTGAAGGTCCTTTAATGGTGATGCCACAACTGTGGTTTTCACTTCTGGGTCATCAACTACATATCCATTAAATGCATGTAATGTACTATTTACTTGTTTGAGGTAGATTTCAGATTCTAGAATCTAGATTGTAGATTGTAGAAGGTAGATTTTAGAATGCAGAGGGTGTATCATTTGATTTTTGTAGTTTCTAGTCCAGTACGGTTGAAGAACACCTCTCCGTTTTATAACTTAATACGGTTTTGGATTGTGTAAACACCCCCACATTGTGTGATTTTATACTTTGTTGTTTAATGTTTAGTAATACTGTCTGGTCCATTTATGAAATTTTATTCGGTGCAACGAACGTTGCATGTAGAGGGTATAGCATTTGATTTTCGTAGATCCTAGTCCAGTATGTCTGATGAACCTCTCCATTGTATAAATTAATACGGTTTTGGATTGCATTGGATTGCATAAACACCCTACATTGAGTGATTTTATAGCGAGTATAAAATACTGCTGAATACTGTGTTGTTTGATGTTTAGTTGTAATGTCTGGTTCATTTATTGGGTTTTATACGGTGTAAAGACCATTGCTTGTTATGTTTAGTTATGGTGGTCAATTAGCCAGTCACATATCAGCTCAATGCTGTTTGTTTTTGTGTGAATGGTCAGTATACCACCAATAGCAGCACTCTGTTGCCGGCCTTTTAATGGTGAACCAGAACTTTGGTTTCACTTTTAGGGTGTCAACTACATTCACTAAATATGCAATGCACCGCCCAATACTTGTTATTGTTCTAGTTCAATGTTATTTCAGTGTTATGCATCTTGCAGAATGTGTTCTGAAAGTATTTCTAGTTCTTTTGATAAGTTTCTGCTGGATTGGTATGAATAATCAGAAGAGTATAATGTTGCTTTTAAGTTTATTATTCTTATATGGATGTGTTTTCCATTGGACATTCGTACATATGGCAACTCCATGTGGGTCATTTTGTTGATGACTGCATCTTGAGCTCAAGGACCGTTAATTTGGAAATTGTCCTTTTGGTTTTAGGCTTCTGATTCAGGAGAAAGATACAGTGCCAAGCAAACTTCTCTTGTTCTCCTTAATTATCTTTATCGTTTACTGTAATTGTATATGTTCTATCGTCTGGTTTAAACATTGAGTTGCCGCAGGGCACCAGGACTGATGAGACCGAGGTTGCTGGAGATGACTTGGGTATAGCTTAGTAAAGGAGCTGCTGGTCTAATGGTGTGCATAACGCATGGTTTGAAAAGTGACTACTGCTGAACTACTAAAATGAGTCCTTACTGGATTCTTCAAAGATTAAGCCGTTGAACCGCGGAACACTCTACTCTGGCAGCCTCTAGAGCCACCAAGAAAACTTGTGCACCGGTGCACCCCAAGCATGAGAGCTGGTGGAGAGAAAACAGATTCGAAACAAAGCCCGAAGGTGAAGAAGACAACAGTCTCGTATTGCCAAATGACTTGAGCTATTAGTCATGCCTTTGTTGCAATCGATCGGAATACTAGTGTCAGCAGAAATTTTCGTTGTCCAACTTTGTAAATGAGGAACATTCTAAGAGGAATATCAAGAAGCTCCATGATATGGTTTTTACGATCTCATTTTCGACACTATAAACTGTCTTATTTCTGCAAAACTGTAAAATACAAGCATACTAACACATATGAACAAAGATTATACATTGAAAATACAATCTCTTGCTTTAAGATGCAACTCCATATTCAAAAACTACTTCTTCACTGTCTCTGCTGCTGCGATGCGGATAATGTATTCAATTTCTTCAGTTACTTCTTTCATGGAAGGCCTGTTCTGTCTACAATCCTCCAAGCAACCTGCTGCTAGAAATGCCAATGCCTTCATGGTATCTACCTCAAAATTGCTTACATTTTCTCTCAACATTGGATCGATCGTATCCATTAGTTTCTCTTCGTCCATCATTCTCTGCACGTAAATTGCCAGGTTCACATCATCCGCTGCTCTGTTAAAATCTATAGCTTTCTGAGACGTCAATAGTTCTAACAACACAACCCCGAAACTGTAAACATCGCTTTTATCGGTTAACTGATATTTCTTGTAATACTCGGGATCCAGGTACCCGAGAGTCCCTTGAGCGCATGTAGATATGTGGCTCAAATCAGTATGTGCCAACCTAGACA
The DNA here is from genome assembly GCA_035582765.1 of Acer negundo. Classification (NCBI taxonomy): domain Eukaryota; kingdom Viridiplantae; phylum Streptophyta; class Magnoliopsida; order Sapindales; family Sapindaceae; genus Acer; species Acer negundo. The sequence continues at coordinate 4,703,490 of CM069242.1, forward strand.
GCCCGAAATCCGCAACCTTAGCAGTCAACTTGTCATCAAGAAGTATGTTGCTGGATTTCACATCGCGGTGATAAATCGGAGGAACCGCTGATGAATGCAGGTAAGCAAGGCCCTCAGCAGTGTCATGAGCTATCTGCAGACGCCTTCTCCAAGTAAGATGGCCACGACCACCAAGTTTTCGCCCTTGTAAGTGCTCGAGAAGGGTTCCATTAGAAATGTACTCGTAAACCATAATCGGCTGTTGCAGCTCAACACAGCAGCCGAGCAGGCCTACAAGGCTTCTATGATTGACTTGGCATAGAATCCGGACCTCGTTGAGGACTTGATCGGTGCCCTTGGTGTTTCCAAGCTTGGCACACTTGACGGCGACAATGGTTCCATCAGTAAGAATGCCCTTGTAGACCTCACCATAGCCTCCAGTGCCGAGGAGACGGTCATTGGAGAAGTTGTTTGTTGCTTTCTTTATCTCTTTCCCGGTAAAGATTTTCGAAGCTTTTCCTCCTCCGCCGGCGTTGAGGATGTCCTCTCGCTCTTTGGTTAGCCGATCTTGAGCTTCCTTGATGCGTTTATGGCGTCTGTAGAGCAAAATCGCAATGGTAGCAGCGATGATTGCAACACCAATGCCAGCAACTAAACCTACACGTATCATGCATCGAGTGAACAATAAACGAGTCATTTTCTTCCAGCATTCACATATATATATATATATATATAATAAAAATGATAATCTTTGATAAAAACAAGAAGACCCTATGATTTTTAACTAAAAAGACATATTTCCTTTTATTTTAAATCAATAATTAAAGTATATACACCAGTCTTAAACTATATAGTATGGAAATATGGATATAGATACAATATGATACGTTAATTAAAATAATATATATTTATATTTTTAAAAAATAATAATATATGTTAACATATTTGATAATTCCTTCATTTAACTCCGGTTGATCTCCCGATTCTCATTTCTTCGTTTCCCCGAACCCGATTACCCATCTCTCATTTGACCTCGTTATGGTACGGTTGTGATCATGATTACTAACAATCATACAAGATATATATATATATATATATATATATATATACGATTCTGTTTCTATCAGGACATCCTTATATAACTTTATCATGATATTGAATATGAGCTACTCATTTATAAAAGTAATTTGACAAGTACATACATACCAAGTCAAAGTATGTAAAACGAGTGGTTCACATTCAATGTCCTTATATAATTCTATCATGACATCCTCATAAAATTTTTTTCGTATATATATATATATATGTGTGTGTGTGCGTAAATAGGGATGTGCGTAAATAGGGCATTTTAGTCAAAAATTATAGGGTTTTATTGTTTTATTCAACAATTATCATTTTTATTGTTTTTGTCAACAAATGGGTTGTGAAGACAAAATTGCTCCTATTTTTTTTTTTCAAAACCTCTTCTCTCTCCTTTTCTCTCTTATCTTCACTAGAATTTTTTTTCCTCTTTCTCTCTCTCCTTTTCTCATGCCTCCTTCTTCTTCTTCTTCTTTCTCTCTTTCTCTCCTCCTCTCTCATCCATTCGATCATCGTTTTCCCTCTGTCCGGTCGTCGTTTTCTCTCCTTCTTCTTCTTCTTCTTCTTCTTCTATTTTTCTTTCTCTTTTTTTCAAGATTTAAAAAAAAAAAAAATCAGATTTTTTTGAATCAAAAAATTTTAGATTTGGTGGTTTTTTGATCGTCCCTCCTCCTTCTTCTTCTCTTTCTCTTTCAAGTTTTTCCAAAAATAAAATTTTAATTTTGAGTTTTTTTAATTTTGAATTTTTTTTTCTTTAGATTTTTAAGTTTGAGTTATGGTTGTGGTTGATTTTCTAGATTTTGTAAAAAAAATTCAGGTTTTTTTTAAATAAAAATTTTCAGATTTGAAAAATTTTCCAAATTTTTTTTAAAATTTTTCAGTTTTTTTTTTTTTTTTAATTGAAAAATTTACAGATTTAAATAAGGTTTGGATTTGAGTGTTAGTTGTTGATTTTAAGTGTTAATTTTTATTTTTTCCGGATTATTTTTTTAAGGGTGGTTGTGGTTGTGGTTGTGGTTGTGTTTATGTTTAAAATAAATTCAAATTTGTGGTTGCATTTAAGTTTGGGTTGTTGCTGTTTTTATGAATGATGGGAGTTGTGTTTGGGTTTTGTTGAAATTTTTTTTTTTTTTTTTTAGATTTGTTCAGATTTGATTTTTTTAAAAACAAATTTTCAAGATTTCATTTTGTTTAAACACACTAAGCCACGAATTAAGCACATCAGGCCAAATGAATTAAACACACCGGAGCAAAAACAATTAAACATACCAGGGCAAAACAAATTAAACACATCGGATCATCAATTAAACACATCAGACCACCAATCAAACACATCAGGCAAAACTCATTAAACACACCAAAACAAAAACAATTAAACACACCGGTGCAAACAAATTAAACACACCAGACAAAACGAATTAAACATATCAAGGCAAAAACAATTAAACACACCAATGTAAAACGAATTAAACACACCAGACCACCAATTAAACACACCAGGGAGGTCTGGAAAAAAAAAAAAAGTAGAGAAAAAAGCTGTGTTTTTTTTTTTTTTTTTGTGGTAAGAAGAAGAAGAAAAGGAAAAAAAAAAAGAAAAAAAAAAGAATTTTTGTTTATAAAAAAGAGTAATCTTGTCTAGAAAGTGAAAATTTTAATAAAAACAGTAAAAATAATAATCTTAAAATAATATTCTTTGATAAAAATAATAAAACCATTAATTTTTGTCTTATAAATTTCTCTCTCAAAACAAAGAATCTGCATGTTGCATATGAAGAGTCAAAACGCTGCGTATTACCTGCTATGAGTGCAGTCCTATCAGTCGAACCACCACAGCCACCAGGATTCTGACACGTAACTTATACACAAAATCGAAAACCCAATCAAAAGCCATTCTACGTATTTCAGACAATGAAAAATTGTCCAAGTCAAAAGAAAAAAAAGTCAAACAAAAGTCAAATACAGAACTTACTTTCAGCACAAACGCCCTGAATTGGGTCCCACTCAAAACCAGACATACAAAAGCACCTCCGGGCCGACCCACCCACGATCGGGTCAGACCCGCAAGTTGAGTTACCATCGCAGTCAGCCTGTGACACACACCGAGGCTCTCTAGGCAACTTCCACTTGATCTCCATACCCGGGTCGGGCCACCGATCCACAGCCAAATTCGAGTCCAAGTTCACGAAGCTCGTGTAGGCCCTACACCCACCCTCCCTAACCCTTATCATATACCACGTTGTCGTCCCACCTGCCTTGAACGAGCAACATATCGACGACGAAGCATCCCCACAAGGCGCGACGCCGCGCGTGGAGTTGATGTATACGTGGCAGAGACTAGAGGAGGAGCAGTTGAGTGGAGTGCCGAGCATGAAGCTGGTGCAGTTCATAAACATGATTGTGTTGCTGCTGGTGATGTTGAAAGGGAGGCTTTGGTCGAGCTGTACACCTTCGTGGACGAGATCAGATGAGACGCAGGTGTTGGGTAAGAGAGGTGAGGGCTTGATCACCAGCTGTTGGATTGATGGGTTAATGGACATGATCGGGTAGGAGTTGTTGCGTGTGTCGAACTGGAGTGTCCCGTTGGTCGAGTCACACCGGATTTTGTAGGATTGGTCACCGCACGTGGGGCTTGTGCTTAGTGGGTAGGGGACGGGTGTGGACCCGCAGTTCGGGCAACGGGTGATGGCGGATGATGCACGGTCGGTGAATGTTAGCATCGCCACCGTCGCCGCCATGAAGAGGAGGAGCTTTAACGGTGGATTCATTTTGAGAGAGACAAGTTGATGGAACTTGGTAGTGGACAAGAGTGATACCCTTTTATTCAAGTAGTTCATGACTATTTATAAACCATACATCACTAATGCAAAAAAAACATAGACCAACAATTCTAAATAACAGGAAAAACTGCTAAATATCTAAGAAGACACCAGCTAATTTACTCCACTAAACTTTACTTGACTCAGTCTCCCTTCTCATTGCATGGCTTGCAAGTTGCAAGGCATGCATACTTGTAATTTTACGATAGGCACATATCAAAGACGTTGAGAGGCTGACGAATTGAAAGTTGATATATATATATATATATATATATATATAATATGACAAGTTTTAGACTAGTATTATTGGGATTTTAATTTTCCGATACGAATTCGTAATTATATATTGACAATTCTCGCATTGATGTGACGGAAATTGAGATAATCTAATCATAAATTTATCCACATTCCCACTAAATTACAAATTCAAATCATAATATCTTATTAGTTATGACACCGAAGGATTGAGTCAGAATTTATTGAAATCTATTAAAATCAAATAATATAATATTTATCAATTCATATCATTAACACGATGAAAAAGGTTATAATAATCTATCTTTACTGCATCAATATGAGATAGATAAAATTGGTCCAATAATCTATTCACATCAACATTATGAAATTATGAAATTATGAGTTCGAGTTTCTCCTCCTACCTCACAAAACATCGGATTATTGTAATATTTTAAAAAATAAAAAATATATGAAAAGGTCTTGCTGAGTTGGGTTGGTGGTCGTACACTCGTGCTTGGACGATTTTGTCATATTAATTAAATATCTATATTGTCAAAGAGTTGGTTACCGAATTTAAAGTGGTTTGACTTTTGGAACATTTCTAGAAGATGTTTTTAGAAGATTTTTACATTGTAAAATGTTTTTCGTGTTTATTCAGCAGCGCAGCTTTTGTCCATGGTTTTGAATTTTGATTTTTGTCTATTTTCTTCCGATATTTTTATTTTATCTGTCACCAATTGAGTTAAGAGTTTTAACTCTGAAGAACCTAATCATACTCCCCATCCTCAACTAGGGTTACTTCTATCCAGTTTGGAGACCGACTCGCGGTGATTTCTGGTTCGCTAATCACAGTTTTAAATTTAATCACGCAAAACTTTTTATTTTTATTTTTTTTACATGGATAAGGAAAGGGTTATATAAAAAAAACTCATCGATGGTAACGTGACCTGTTTTTTCTGATCCACTTGTTTTATTTTTGATCAAAATGGAGTCATCAATCCAGGCCTGAAATCAGGCTACAGTAATTAGGTTTAGTTTGAGATTGTTGTGTTGTACAAAAAATTGCTTTTGGCTCTGTAGTGAGAATAATTGTTTTTAGATTTGGTGTGAGAATAATCAACTGAGTGTTTAGTAAACTGTATGTGAAAAGTGTTGTGACTGTACAAAATTACTAAAGGACACGAATAAATATTGAAAATGTTTTAAAAATAAATAATTTATTTTATTTTTATATGACCATAAACATGTTATAAAATATATATATATATATATATATATTTTTTTTTTTTATGTGACTATAACACATTATTACTTCTTTTTTTTAATCTATTGCCACATATATTGCGAATATATTAAGAAAATCCTTTGAAAATAATTTGTTTTCATTATTGCCTCCGCACAAAACAGTTTTTTAAAAGTTACAAAATTTAGTTTCTCATTTTCTTATTTAGGAGAAGCTAAAAATAACCCAAAACACTTTCTTGGAATATTATCAAACACCGTAGTCTATGTCAGAGCCGGCTCAATAATATTGGAGGCTCTAGGCGAAAACTTCGAATGAGGTCTTATTTTATATTTCCTATGAAAATTTTACAATACAAAATTACTTAAAATTGATTTTTCTTGCTTTTTTTGTGATGCAAAAATATTAATTAATTTGTCATATTCTAATTTTTCTACCATATCTTTTTCGATCAATAATAAAGCTAATCCATATTTAATCTTTCTTGGACATTATTGATCTTAAGTACGATTTTATTAGTTTCAATTTTGAAAAACTTCTTTCAATTGGAACAACTGTTACAAGTATTGTCAATAATATTCAATGAGTAATATATGCGTTTGGAAAACAATCTACCTTCTTAATATAATTAAGTACTTTAAGTGGAGTATTCATATCACTTTGCAAAACTTCCTTTAAAACTTTAATTCTGAAAACAAATCTAAACCATCGATATCAGAAAATGCATCATGTTTTAAAACATTTCAAGACTATGACAATATTTTTTCAAACTATCATCATTCGATGACTTTAGTTTTTTAAAAGTAAATAAAAATCCACAGATATTTTCGTATTCTTGAAATTGTTGAAATCTATTTTTTATTGAAGAAACAGCTTGATCTACTATAGTCTATATTTATATATATAAAAAAATCAACTTTAAAAGAATCTTCAGCAGATAAAAGTCTCTTGATTAACACTTTCGTCAAAATGAGTTTTTCTACGAATTACACGTTTTTCTCGAAAAATTGGTTCTATATCCATTTCATTTGCAATCTCTCTGGCTCAAATCATAGCAGATTTGAATCCAGTTTCTCTATAATTGTTTAAAAAAGAAATAAGACCTTGAAGCTGAGTTATTGCAACATCAATTTGCATATCTTCATTTTGTAAGTTCTTACTAACAGTGTTAACAGCAAATAATATGTCATACCAAATAGTTATACCTAATAAAAACTCAAAGTTTTCCGGCTCATATGTTGCTAGACATGTAGCCAAAGCGGGTCTTGACTTTTTAGAGTTCCTAGGCAAAATCTAAGAAACGGGTCCCCTGTAAGTGACTGAACATACACGATACATAACTAAAAAGAAATTTCGAAATCGATTCAAAGAAAAAAAAAAAAAAAACTTTAAATCAATTCAAAAAAGAAAAGGAATAATAAAAAAAAAAAATTAATTACATGGGTAAGGGATATTCATCCCAGATAATTGGGCCATGTGTTATTATTATTATTATTGTTAATGTTTAGGTTAAAAAAAAATATTCTGGGCTATTTTTATCTTAACCAAAAGGACTAATTACACAAACCTCCCCTGAGTTTAGGTCTAATTACAGCTGAATGGACTTTTTACTTAAAATTACACAAACCTCACTTACCATAAGTTGACTTCCGTTAAACTTAACCATTGGCCAAACTGTTAGGGTCAAAGGACTTGAATTCCCTTATTTGTATTATTTTATTATCTAAAATAAATATTATCTAATATATAATAAAATTTTAAAAATTTATTTAAAATGATGAGGATAATGTTTTTTTTTTCTTCGATATTTATCATCCATTTTTCATAAAAATCCTTCATGGAACCTTCTTTTTTGAATGGGTGATGAATTTCGAGGAAAAAAAAAAAAAAAAAAAACTTAATTGTGAATGATTTTTTTTCTTTTGTTGGAAATAGGTGTTGAACCTAGAAAAAAAAAAAAATGCTCGGATGATGATGATTTTCTCCTTAGTTGAAAATGGGTAGTGATAGATGTCGACAAAAAAGAAATGTTCGCCATTTTTTTTTTCTCCTCTAAAAAATGGGTGATAAATATCAAAAGAAAAAAAATAACAACATTATCTTCTTCATTTTTATTAAAATTTTAAAATTTTATTATATATATTAGATCATATTTGTTTAATTATTTATTTTAGGTAATAAAATAATACAACTAGGGGCATTCAAGTCATTTAACCTCAAAAGTTTGGTCAATGGTTAAGTTTAATGGAAGTCAACTTATGGTAGGGGAAGTTCGTGTAATTTTAAACAAAAGGTCCATCTAGCTGTAATTAGATTTAAACTCAGGGGAAGTTTTTGTAATCAGTCCGAACCAAAATTATTCGATTCAACACTGAAAAAACAAAAAACAAAAAAAAAACAAAAAAAAAAAAAAGGGGCCCCTTTTGGGCCCTGGGTGGGCGCCTCTGGCAGCATAAAGTCCTCTAAGATATTTTCTTTTCATATTTGATCCATTATGATAGCCCTGTCCTTTAACATCACTAAAATCAATATCAAGATTTATAATTGCATCCATAAGTTAATTAAAAAGCCCTTTTCCATACTTTTAAAATCCTAAAAAATATTCTTCTATTTTTGTTAGATTTGCTAAAATATCTACGCATCTTAACACAAAAAACATTTGTTCTTGATGACTTGTATTAGGTGTACAATCAAGTAGAATTGAAAAATATTTTGCCTCTTTAATTTTTTTAATAATTTAATTCCTAATTTCAGTTGATAACATTTTTATCAATTCATTTTGTATATTATGCCCAAGGTAATGATTATGAATTTCACCATTTTGAATACGTCGAATATGTTCTTGCATTATTGAATCGAATTATGCAATCATCAAGAGCCCCTTTTTGAGATTGAACCAGTTTTTCTATTCTTCTTTTTTCTTAAGTTTTTCATATCCAGACTCAAATTTTCTACCCAACATATTCTGATAATAGTAAATCCTATAATGAAATCACTAGCATGCAATCAAATAACTATAATAATGAATAGAAAGAGTAACAATATCAAATAAAAATAGAACAACAATTAACAAAATTAGAAAATTATGTAACAATAGAACCTAGAAGGCTGGAAATCGCAAAAGTGTAAAGTTCTTCTAAGAATTCATTAAAAGAACTCAAAATATCAGGATTCAATTTTAAAGAAAGTGATTGAAACAACTTGGAATTAAGTTAGGGAGAAAATAGAGTTACAAATAGACAATGAGTAGAAAATTAGTGGAAAATAAATAAACAAGATAGATAATAGGTGTTTGACAAAATATTATCTTAACGTTTATAAGCGTGTTTTTCAAAAAAGAATGTTTAGAAGTGTGTGTTTTGAGTTATTTGGAGAACCAGAAAATAATTATTAGTCAAAATAAATTATAATTTGTTAAGAGAAAAAAAAAATACATGTAAGAAGTTGTTAAATAAAAGATGTTAATATACGTTAAAAAACAATTTATATCCTTATTTTTAGGAGATAATATATGTTTATGGCTAGATATTAGGAGACCTTTTAATTTAAGATTATATATAAGTAATATATATATACATATACAGTTTCGTTATGTAACTACATCAACACCAATATATGTGGAACACTGATTATGAAGAAGTTTTGACAAGTGCATACACTTTGAGTCAAAGTGTGTAAATCTAATGGTCTACATCCAACGCACCGATATCAATGTGCAATGACTTGAACATTTATATATATATATATATACATATATACATCAGTACCAATGTATGTGGACCACTGATTATAGAGAAGCTTTGAGTCAAAGTATATAAATCTAATGATCTATATATATATATATATACATATAAAGTTCAAGTCAGTGCACACTAATATAATTTCATCAATGTGTTAGATGTAGACCATTAGATTTACATTTTTTGACTCAAAGTGTATGCACTTGTCAAAGCTTCTCTATAATCAGTGGTCCACATGCATTGATACTGATGTAGTTATATTAGTACGCACTGGCCAGAACGAGATCGTATGTATATATATATATATATGAGGCCTTAAATTTTGGAGGCCCTAGGTAATCGCCTAACTCGCCTAATGGTTTTTTATTTTTTTTTATTTTTTATTTTTAAAAAAAACATGCTCCAAAGTCCAATGCAATGCCAAAAGATGTGTCAAATTTGGTATATGCTATATTTTGTGTCAAATTTGGCACAGTGTATATCATGTGTCAAATTTGGCAAAGCAATAAATGCAACTATATTCGCTAACAAATTTGGTAGGCAAAATTGAGATTGAAACAATTCTAAAAAATTGAGATTGAGATTGTATGTATTTGTTGACATTTATAATTTTAAATAATAATAAAAAAAAAATAGGGTTTTACAATTTGGTCCCAATCTAATTGGGAAAATACACTTTTTTACTTGCTTATTGATTTTTCAACAAATTGGTCCTAATATAATTCAAAATACAACAAATTGGTCCTAAAATACAACAAATTGATCCTAATATAATTCAAAATAAAACAAATTGGTTTTAATTTTTTACTAACTTTAAGACCAATTTGTTGTATTTTGAATTATATTAGGACCAATTTATTGAAAAATCAATTAGCAAGTAAAAAATAGTATTTTCTTAATTAGATTAGGACCAAATTGTAAAAACCCTTAAAAAAAAATAGCATATCAAATAGAATTTTGCATTGGAGTATAATGCTAAAATGATATGTCAAATATAATATTTTACTATTTTTTGTGCTAAATTTGACATTGATATTGACATATACACTATAGATGGTTCAAGACGTAGACTCATCCAAGACTTTACATAGACATAAAATGTTGCCTTGTTGGTCACGAGAATGATAAAATTTATTATAATAAAATTTATTTTATGTAGTATCAATAGAATATAAATATATAATAATATATATTAATGATGGTGATTTTTGGATCATTGAAAAGTCAATTGTCAAATAACGACATGTAGACAGATCGAGACTTGACCAGTCAAGATGAGGTGGCCAAATCCCTCTCTTTCCACTTGAATATGATGCAGTCCTCGGATAACATAATGTGAGTGGTTATCTAGACGACGATGGTGAATTGCAAGACAATATAAAAGAAAACAATAATGATAGACACGAGATTTTATTTGAATTTGAAAAACCCTAAAGGTTAAAGTAGGAAAAAAAAAAAACCGCGGTTGCCGATGACCGTAAAGGAATTGTTACTATAATCATGAGAATTACACACTCAATGTGATTATTGTATTCATTATACGTTGTTTTTATCTTTAAAATTTCAAACAAGTTTGTAAGATTTGTATTATTTCGAAACGACACCGTTTTGTTATATAAAGTAAGCTGACTAAGCACGTCAAATGATATAGTCGATTGGCTAATTATGTCGGCATGGATTAGCTGGCATTACCAGTCGTGTTAGCTAAATGAGTGACTTGACTTGGCACGTCACATGACTAGGCACGACGACTTCATTTAGCCAACTTGACTAGCCACATCGGCTTAAATTAGTTTTTGAGTCCAGCTAAATCAATTGATGTACCCACTTAGTCAACTATTCAATGTCGCATAAAAGAGAAAAAAAATTATGGATAATTACTCTGATTGCTATTAATTTAAGTCACCATTACTATTGTCAAAATGGTTATTAGATGAAGAATTGGTTTTAAAATGATCATTTTGAATGAATACTGTCATTTTGGTAAATAAAGAGATGTCATTAATTTATTTTAGATATTTTGGAAATCAATTTTTTCTTTTGTTTTTTAAACGAATAATTATATTTAGTGTGTGTATATACTTGTAGCATATATATTTCTTTTCAATTTATCTCAAATATATTTTTAGGATTTTATATTTTGTAGTCTTAATCTTCTATATATATATTTCTTTTCAACTTATCTCAAATATGTGGATTTTTTTTTTTATTTTAGATTTTGTAGCCTTAATCTTCTAAAAAAAGAAATATATATGGAAAATCTAAAAATTCTAAAAAATATATTTGTGATAAGTTGAAAACAAATATATATATATATATATATATATAGTGAGTTTTTCATAAGGGATCCTTTATTTTAATTTTGGTAAGGATCATGATGAAAACACATCGATTTTAATAAATTTTAATCTGAATTTTTTTTATGGATGATAAGTTCAATGAATTCAACATATAAATAGAATTTGAGAATTTTCCGAGTACCAGAACTATTTATCCAAAATTTGTTAAATATGAAGACATCAGAAAATAGACGAAAAATAGACGAACTATATATATATATATATGTGTGTGTGTGTGTGTGTGTGTGTGTTTGAGATATACTATACGAATATACACACTAAATATAATTATTCGTTTCAAAAAATAAAAGAAAAAATTTATTTTCAAAAAATATCTAAAATAAATTAATAACATCCTTTTATTTATCAAAATACCATTCATTTAATGAAATTGGATAGAATGACGTGCAATAGTGTTCGTCAAAAAAGGTTTTTTATACAAATTCCTCATCTAATAGATATTTTGATACTGGTGACTGGTGATCCAATTTGATAGCCATCGAGATAATTATCCTAAAAATTAAAATAAAATAAAAAGTTGAAAGGGCTCTGTACAAATGGAAATCTAAACCGACGTCGTATATTGAGTTTTTTTTTTTCTCGTCAGTGGTGTCTGATTAGCCAATCACATATCGGACCCCTGCAAAAGGATGGTTTTTTTATTTGTGTGAATGGTCAGTAAGCTCACCCAAAGCAACGTTTTTGTTGAAAGCCCGTTAATGGTGATACCACAACTATGGTTTTCACAACTATGATATATGAAATTGTATGTTGATTGCATAGACACTCTACATTGTGTGATTTATTTATTTATTTTTTTAAATATTAAAAAACTACCGGAACCCTACAAAAATGACTCTATTAGCACAGTCCGAACAACAACTCCTAAAGGGGGAGTCGTTATAGTGAGTATAAAATACTGCCGAATACTGTGTTGTTTGATGTTGGGTTTTGTACGGTGTAAAGATCATGCTTGTTTGATTTAGTTATGGTGGTCAATAACCAGTCACATATCAGCTCAATGCTGTTTATATTTATTTATTTATTTTTATTTTTTTAATGGTCAGTATACTACTATACCACCAACAGCAGCACTCTGTTGCCAGCCTTTTAATGGTGAACCAGAACTTTGGTTTCACTTTTAGGCTGTCAACTACATTCACTAAATATGCAATGCACCGCCCGAGACACTTATTTTTAAGGTAATCGCTAGACATTTTGTGACCCAAACGATTTTACGACATCAACAAAAATTGGGACTGCATATCTCTTATTTCTTTCGCCTTTCTTTTCTAACTTTCAGAGTTACGTTTTTGCTAACCCGTTATAACTATTCAAGAATCAATATTTTACCTAAAATTATATATTATAAAATATGTTAGATAAAACTTAAATCTAAACACAAAAATACACGATAACACATACCAACATAAATTAACATAACAACACATTCACACACCAACACACGTATATAATTAATAGATTATATATTGTCTAATGACTCTAATTGTAACTTGTATTATTGTATTATATATAATTATATTATATTGCCTAAAAATATATTTTAACTTCTTTTTTTCTTTTTTCATTTTTTTTTCAGTTTAAATCCGATTGGCCATAAAAGAACCTATGGCCAATTGAAATCCGTTTGTGTATTAGTGTATTTGTGTAGATTGTAGAATGTAAATTTGTAGTATATTTGATTATAATTATATATTTATACAATTTCTTATAAAAGAAGTGAAAGAACCCAGGATAAAAATCATAAAGTCTGGTCATAAAAGATTCAAGAAATGAATCAATGATTCAAGAAAACCTTACCAATTAAATTGACTACACAAATACACAATATATATACAGATCTGAGAAATAAGATCACTAAAACCTAAAATTAGTGGATACTAATACTATTGTAAATAAAATAAATAATCAAAAGATGAGTTAAAATCAACATGTAGAAATTAATTGAAAACAAAAATCATACATTTGATTCTTCAAACGGCAATGGTTTCAATATTGATAAAGAGTCAAAGACATAGTTTCAAACTTTCAAGAAAAGAGAGAGGATAAGAGAAGAAAAGAGAGAGCCAGAGAGAAGGTTTTGTCTTTTGATTCTTTTAGCAATTAGCACTTTAATCTTTAGGTTATAATTTTTTTTTTAAATAGTGCAGTGATGTCTACTGGTCTCAAAATTATAATAACAAATATTGGGTCTTTAAAGTCTTTTTATTTATTTATTAATTGAATTAATTTATTGGACCGAAAATGAAACTAAATAAATAAAAACAGAAAATATTTAGAATTGGGTCAAGTTTAAACTTAATATATTGGATCAGGAGGCTTCATTGGAGGCCCCAGCAAAATGCTGGGTTTGCTGCCCCCATGGGCTGGCCCTTGGCACCCGATACTTGTTATTGTTCTAGTTCAATGTTATTTCAGTGTTATGCATCTTGCAGAATGTGTTTGATCTGAAAGTATTTCTAGTTGTTTTGGTAAGTTTCTACTGGATTGGTTTGAATAATCAGAAGAGTATAATGTTGCTTTTTAAGTTTATATATGGATGTGTTTTCCGTACGACATTCGTACATATGGCAACTCCAAGCGGGTCATTTTGTTGATGACTGCATCTTAAGTTCAAGGATCGTTGTTTTGGAAATTGTCCTTTAGGTTTTAGGCTTCCGATTCAGGAGAAAGATAAAGTTTCAAGCAAACTTCTCTTGTTCACCTTCAATATCTTTATCGCTTACTGTAATTGTATATGTTCTATCGTCTGGTTTAAACATTGAGTTGCCGCAGGGTACCAGGACTGATGAGACCGAGGTTGCTGGGGATGACTTGGATATATATAATTATATAGCTTAGTAAAGGAGCTGTTGGTCTAATAGTGTGCTTACAACGCGTTGATCAAAAGGTGACTGCTGAATGAACTATTAGGAGCCCTTAAGAAACTTTTGACGACACAGACTGAATTCGTCAATGATCAAGGCATTAAGCTGTTGAACAGGAGAACACTCTACTCTGGCTGCCTCTGGAGCCACCGAGAAAACTTTTGCACCTCAAGCATGAGAGCTGGTGGAGAGAACAAAGTAGAAACAAGGCTCGGAGGTGAAGAAGATGCAGTCTCGTGCAATTGATCAGAATTCTAGTGTCGGCGGAAATTTTGGTTGTCAACTTTGTAAATGAGGAACATACTAAGAGGAATATCAAGAAGCTTCATGAATATGGTTTTTAAGATCTCATTTCGATACTAAACGTTGCCTATAAACGATAATATTATAATTGCCTATGTTTTATACCTCTATTATTTAGTATATTGTTTTGTTTTGAGTTAAACTCTTGCATTTTACGTTTCTTGTCTTAGTTTTAAGCTATTCAAGTCCTAGGAGATAAATGGAAACAATTTGAAAGATTTTCGATCAAGCTCGAGAAAACAACATATGCTGATGGGTTAACTTCAAGAATTAAACTATACCATCTCAGAAGCAACTAGGTTTCAAGCCTTGTATGGTTGTAAAGGTACTTAAGTTAGCTTTCCGTGGATCTGGAGGGAGTTATGACCATTTTACTACCCAAATGTCAGTCTAGAATTTCTACGCGGGACTTTGGAAATAAAGCATTACGGGCTGTCTATTCGAGAATGGACGAATTTGTTATGTTTTGGAAGATTAATGAAGGCCTAAAATTCACTTTGATTCAGTTTTAGTTGATCCTAAACTCTCCATGTTTGGATTAGTTGAGATTGGAATAAAATTCTTGAAGTTAGAAGGATTGTATTTTTTATTTTGAGTCGCCTTGAATTAGCCTTATTGGAGGTTGATCAGGGAACTAAATGGAGACCTAATTCGTGCCTATTCAATAGGAAATCATAGACACTGCATCATAGGCAATTTGAAGAATTCTAAGTCGACCTTCCATCAATTTTCCGGGTTCTATCATTATTTTCCTCTATGTTTTCTCTTAGACTGGTACTCATGACTATGAGGAACTAATTCTTTTTGCTAGGGCTACGAATCTACGATGTAGCCTAGCCATGATTATTTGATTTATTTGGTTAATGTTAATTTTGAGTTTTCTTCCCTATTGAATTTCTTTGGCTGCTCTTTAATTACGTGTGCTTGAATTTGGATGTTTGATCACTATCTATTTTTAAGTAACTCGATGCAAGTAAGAGTAGATGTCATACTTTACTTGAATTTTGCTTCTTGCAATTGATACCATGAATGTTTAATTGTAGATGTCATGCAATTAGGATTTATGTGATGTTTTTAACAATTTCCATGAAACTTAATGGGTTTTTACGAATTCAATTAATCTAGATGTCACAGAGGATTAATTTGTAGGAATACTATTAGTGTAACCAGATACCATGTCCATGAAATATATTTGGAAAAATTGATCATCAATAAGGGGAATTAATTAGAATTAACATGCAAAAGGAATTAAGTATGATTGGTTACGGTGAAATCGGATGCTCTAGTGTTTCACCTATTTGATTTTCAACTTTGCTTTGCGTGAAGTTTTATTATTTTTCTTTAATTTTCTGTTCTTAGTCAATAATTTTCAAATCAATTATCATTCATTAAAGTTTTCAATTTAAGGCTTAGTTTTAGTTTATTTAATCGGTAAGAATTATAGGATTAATTCAATCTCGGTGAAAACGATATTTATGTTTCGCTAGTTATACTGTCTTTTGATATGTACACTTGCGAGCAATTATAATTTTAGAGATAAATTGTTAATCATATTTTTCGCAACACTAAACTGTCTTATTTCTGCATAACCGTAAAATACATGCGTACATATAGACTTACAGAGTCTCGAAACTTGACATATGAACAAAGATTATACATTGACAATGCAATCTGTCGATTTAAGATGCAACTCCATATTCAAAAACTACTTCTTCACTGTCTCTGATGTGGCGATGCTGATAATGTATTCAATTTCTTCAGTTACTTCTTTCATGGAAGGCCTGTTCTGCCTACGATCCTCCAAGCAACCTGCTGCCAAAAATGCCAATGCCTTCATTGTATCTACCTCCAAATCGCTTACATTCTCTCTCAACATTGGATCGATCGTATCCATTAGTTTCTCTTCATCCATCATTCTCTGCACGTAAACTGCAAGGTTCACATCATCTTCTGCCCTGTTAAAATCTATAGCTTTCTGAGATGTCAAAAGTTCTAACAACACGACCCCAAAACTATAAACATCGCTCTTATCAGTTAACTGATATTTCTTGTAATACTCAGGATCCAGGTACCCGAGTGTCCCTTGAGCGCATGTAGATATGTGGCTCAAATCAGTATGTGCCAACCTAGACAACCCGAAATCCGCAACCTTAGCAGTCAACTTGTCATCAAGAAGTATGTTGCTGGATTTCACATCACGGTGATAAATCGGAGGAACTGCTGATGAATGCAGGTAGGCAAGGCCCTCAGCAGTGTCATGAGCTATTTGCAGACGCCTTGTCCAAGTAAGATGGCTGCGATCACCAAGTTTCCGCCCTTGTAAATGCTCGAGAAGGGTTCCGTTTGAAATGTACTCGTAAACCATAATCGGCTGCTGCAGCTCAACACAACAGCCGAGTAGACCTACAAGGCTTCTATGGTTGACTTGGCATAGAATCCGAACCTCATTGAGGACTTGATCGGTCCCCTTAGTGTTTCCAAGCTTAGCACACTTGACAGCGACAATGGTTCCATCAGCAAGAATGCCCTTGTAGACCTCACCGTAGCCTCCAGTGCCGAGGAGACGGTCTTTGGAGAAGTTGTTTGTTGCTTTCTTTATCTCTTTCCCAGTAAAGATTTTGGACGCTTTGCCTCCACCGCTGGCGTTGAGGATCTCCTCTCGCTCTCTGGTCAGCCGCTCTTGAGCTTCCTTGATGCGTTTATGGCGTTTGTAGAGCAAAATCGCAATGGTAGCAGCGATGATTGCAACACCAATGCCAGCAACTAAACCTGCACATATCACGCATCAAGTTAACAATAAACAAGTCATTTTCTTCCAACATTCATATATATCTTGTATGATTATTAGTAGTCATGATGATGTGTACCATGTGCAATACTGTGTACGTGAATGCAAGGTTCTCTCACGCATGCAATTCGGTGGAGGACCAGGTCTCATGCAAATGAATTAGAGTGGTTAGTGGAACATGATCGTGTGTCAGTTGTTGATTAAAGCAGTTATTGTTGTGTTCATTATTGGCAACAGAGACGCTATAACTTAGTGGAGTCAGTTACTAGGATGAAAAAGTTAGTTGTTGGCATTTGAAATGCTTTATTGGAGTCTTGATAGGTGGGTTGCTTTGTCAAGCACCACTTACCCATTATTTCCTAGATTTGTTGAGTTGAATTGTTTGTTTTCATTGCTTAACTGTATAACTTCTTGTATGGCTTATAAATAGCCAAGTTATGGATTAAATGGATATCAAGAAAATATAATACAAATTGTCTTCTCCCCTTGTTATCTCCTCTATTTCTCTTCTATACTTCTTCTTATATATTTCTAAGTTAGAAATACTTCTTTAAATTCAATATGTATTTTCCAGAATCGGAAAAATACATAACACATGATCACAACAATACCATAACGAAGTCAAATGAGAGATAGGTGATCGGGTTCGAGGGAAACAGGGGAAACCAAGGAATGAGAATCATGAGATCAACCAGAGTCAAACGAGGGAATTGGGTGGAGGCGGAAATAGTAATACCTCCCCCTAGCTAACTGCTACCACCCCATTTGACCCCTAGACGTGAAACTTTAAAAAATAAAATAAAATAAAATCTCTGACTACCCATAAAGAATCAAAGCTTGCCAACTAAGAACAATTAAAAAAAAAAAAACAGCACCAGTGACCCTGGGACTATTAGTGAATTTGCAAGTGGTACCCTAACATTTGACAATTTGTCCTCTGAACTCTCTTAATTTACTAAAACATAACTATAGTGTCCTTTCAAATATGCGTTCAAAGGGGCAATGGACATAACTATTTTGCCAAAAGAAGAGAGTTGAGAGGGTAAATTATCCCAAAAAAAAAATAGATTAGGGGGCAACTTACAAATTCGTTGATAATTCAACCAGTTCTGTTAACCCAAACAAAAATAATAATAATAATCAAGGTTCGGTAGAAATCACCATAATTTATAAAAATAAAAAATAAAAATAAAAAAATAAATAAAAGTCAAAGTAAACATAATTGGGTAGGCACCCAGCACATTATTAGAAGAAATCATTGAATTAGGAGTTTAAGACTGGTTTATACTTTAATTATTGATTTAAAATAATGAATCTGCATGTAGCATGTGAAAGTCAAAACACTGCATATTACCTGCTATGAGTGCAGTCCTATCTGTCGAACCACCACAGCCACTAGGATTCTGACACGTAACATCTACACAAAATCGAAATTCCGATCAAAAACCATTCTACATGATCTAAATTCTTTCAGACAACGACAAACTGTCCAAGTCAAAGGACAAAAAAGTTAAGTACAGAACTCACCTTCAGCACAAACGCCTTGAACTGGGTCCCACTCAAGACCCGAAATACAAAAGCACCTCCGGGCTGAGCCACCCAAGATCGGGTCGGACCCGCAAGTTGAGTTACCATCGCAGTCAGCCTGTGATACGCACTTAGGTTCTCTTGGCGACACCCACTGGATCTCCAAACCCGGGTCGGGCCACCGATCCACGGCCAAATTCGAATCCAAATTCACGAAGCTCGTGTAGGCCCTACACCCAGCCTCCCTAACCCTTATCATATACGACGTCGTCGACCCACCTGCCCTGAACGTACAACATATCGACGACGAAGCATCCCCACAACGCGCCACGCCGCGCGTGGAGGAGTTGATGTAGGCGTGGCAGAGACTAGAGGAGGAGCAGTTGAGCGGAGAGCCGAGGATTAGAGTGGAACAGTTCATGTACATGATTGTGTTGCCGCTGGTGACGTTGAAAGGGAGGCTACTGTTGAGCTGGACACCTTGGTGGACGAGATCGGATGTGACGCAGGTGTTGGGTAAGAGAGCTGAGGGCTTGATCACCAGCCGTTGGATTGATGGGTTGATGGATGTGATCGGGTAGGAATTGTTGAGTGTGTCGAACTGGAGTGTCTCGGTAGTCGAGTCACATCGGATTTTATAGGATTGGTCACCGCATGTGGGGTTTGTGCTTAGTGGGTAGGGGACGGGTGTGGTGCCGCAGTTCGGGCAACGGGTGATGGCGGATGATGCACGGCCGGTGAATGTTAGTAGTGCCACCGTCGCCGCCGTGAAGAGGAGGAGCTTCAACGGTGGATTCATTTTGAGAGAGACAAGTTGATGGAAGTTAACAAGAGGTTGAGAGGTTGAGGAAGTTGATATATACGACAGGTTTTAGACTCTAGTACAATTGGAGGCTATTATTGGAATTTTAATTTTCCTATACGAATTCATAATCATTGACCATCCTCGCATGGATGAGACGGAAATCGGGATGATCCATTAATAAATTTATCCATACCCACGTTAAATTACAAATTCAAATTATAATATCTTATGACATTAAATGATTAAATCAGGATTTATGGTGATCTATTGAAATCAAACAATATACTTACAATTTGGATATTTAATTATGGAAATTATTTGGATATTCACCAATCAATATTTAAGGTATTGATCTCACTAATAGAATGTTGCTATGTGATTTTTTTCTTTTAATCTTTTAAATTTATCTCTTTATATTTTTTATAAATTGACTATACGGCAAAATCTCGTTTTCTGATCGGGACCTACCAGTAGAGACAGATCTTAAAAAGGGTTGACCCAGCTATAGACATATCAGTTTAAAAAGAATATATATTATAATTAATATTCTTTTAAAATTCTACCAAATCCTAAAACTATTCCTTGTCACCTCAACATCCACTCTCCCTCTCACTCTCAAATCACACGTCCCAGCTACTATATCTTTCTATCTCATATCCTAAATTCCAATTCTCTCTTTCCGATTAATAATTTTCAATCCCTCCTTAGGTTCTCATTTACAATTCTACCAAATCCTAACACTATTCTTTGTCACCTCAACATCTTCCAACCTCAACATCCACTCTCTCTCTCTCTCATCCTAAATTCCAATTCTCTCTTTTCAATTAATAATTTTCCATCCCTCCTTAGGTTCTCATTTACAAGATTGAATATAAAAAAAATATTTTCATATCTCATTTTATAATTCAAGTAATTTTTATTTAAAATTTATTTTTTCTAATTAGAGTTAAAGATGGGTTTTGGATCTGTTATTCATAATTTTTAATTGGTATTTTATTATTTTTTTTATAAATTTTTTTTCCGATTATAATTTATTATTTATAATGTTATATTATAACCAATAAAAACTATAATTTCATGGGAAATAAAAAAGATAATCAATTATTGGTGGGAGTGAATGCAAGTTCTCTATATAATATCGAAGTTTGTCTTCTTTATCTCAATGGAATAAAAACAATATTGTCTTATTAAAAGTTTATATATATATATATATATATACAATCCCGTTTTAGTCGGAACGCATTGATGTAACTACATTAGTACCAATACATGTGGACTATTGATTATAGAGAAACTTAATTTGATAAGTGCATACACTTTGAGTCAAATCTAATGGATCACATTCAACGCACTAATGAAGTTATATCGGTGGGCACTGACTTGAACATTTATATATATATATATATATATGTTTTAGCTCACCCTAGCTAAAAATCATGGATACGTCCCTACTAATCAGTCAATACCTAAGTGTTGTCCTATAACTATTCATATCATTAATAGGATGAAAAAAAAGTAATATTAGTCTATCTTTAATTCTTTATTTTATCGATACGAGAAAATCTTGTTGAGTTGTGCATTCTATCACTAGTATCGTATATGTGGTAGGAAACTTATATAGCTACTACCAACATATCTCATACTCACTGAGCAGTTCACATGATGCACAGAAGATTTTATCCTATCACTACATGGAATAGAAATCGATTTAATTTTTATATGGTCAAAGTTGGTGACATGAATTTAAGTGGGTTGACTTTTTTGAAGATTTTTATAAGATTCTTACAGCACAATGTTTACATTATAAAATGTTTTTCGTCTCTATCAAGCAGCACAGTCTGTCTACGGTATTTTTTTTTTTTTCTTCCATGGTTTTGACTATTGATTCTTGTCTATTTTCTTCCTATAGTCGGATTTCTTCCGTCACCGATTAAGTCAAGAGTTTTGGATTGGGATAGCCTATCATCCTCTCCGTCCTCAAAAAAGGTTACTTCTATCCATCCAACAGAGGTGGTGTGAGTTTGGGGACTGACTCATGGTGTTTTCGACTTCTCTAATCATAGGTTAACATTTAACTACATAAAACTTATTCATATATAAGGAAAGGGTTAGCTAAAATGATTAATCGATGGTATCTAATTTACTACTTTTTCTAAGTAACGTAAGCCGTTTTTTCTGATCCATGTTGCCATGTCGGTCACGAGAATGATAAAATTTATTTTATTTAGTATCAATAGAATATAATATATAATAATACATATTGTCAATGAAAATTTGTATAGGGAAAAATTTTACATTACAATTCATTATTTTCTACATATATATATATATATATATATATTTTGGTAAAAACAATATAGTCTTCATGTGAGAAAACTAAAACATATATATATATAAATAGAATTTCATAGTGGTTTAAATATTTAAATAGTATAATAATAATAATAATTATTATTATTGATATGATTATTAATAAAGTTTTTTAATATGCAATAATTATTGTAATTCTTTTCATGTTACTCACTTAATCGTTTTATTTACATTGAATTTGTGTTATGAATACAATTTAAGCTCTTTAAAACCCAAGTTTCAACGGTTTTGACGGATTCTGTTTGAAATCGAATCCAAAGAAACCATGAAGGGTGCTGATATTGATACCCATAAAACTTATTAGTACACCCATATTTTATTAAAAAAATTTAATTATAAAAATATCCCAATATAAAATTATCAATAAGGACAAATTAAAAATAAACCAAATAGTATATACACTAATTAATTATACTCATATTTTCAACTATATTTCTTTATTAAAAAAAACTTACCTTTCATATATATATATATATATATATATATATATGATAAACCCTAATTAAACTCTAATTTTATTTGAAATATCAAACATTATTATTTTCATATGATTATTATATTATTTTTGTCTTTCTTTAATGTATAGTTGTGAATTCCATCAATATACAATTTTTTTAATTTTTTTTAATTTTTTTTTTTTACGGTAGCTATGGATATCAACGATTTTTATTTTTATTTTTATTTTTTAAAATAGTCGTAGATATCAATAAGATTTTTTTTTTTTTTTAAGATAACTGTATAAATAAGAGAATTTTATATTGAAAATTTATTAACCCCATATACGGTTTCACATATTCCCCTTTATAAGACTCCTACAATCGAGATATTTCCAAAAGTAAACTAGACCATCATTAAAAGAGGATTTGATTCTAAAAATAATATGATTTTTTATTTATTTATAAATTTGGTGTGATAATAATTTAAGAGTGTTTATAAACAATATTTATTAAAATGAATATATTTATTTCAATGAGGATACTATTGGCATTATGATGGGTGTTTATAGTAATATTTATTTTTTAAATTTTAGACATCAATGTACTTATAAAAATGAGTGTACTAATAAGTTGTATGAGTATCAATATCTGTACCCAACCATGAAATATAGTTCTCATATGTAAGAATTATTGTCATTTTTTCATATTACTTGTTATATTTAAAATAAATTTGTGCTCTTAGTCCAATTTAAACTCATTAAAACCTGAGTTTCAGAGACTTCGACGGATTCGGTAAGAGGATTCAGTACTGAATCCGTCGAAACAACAAAAATTGAGTTCTTATATTATAATCAAGTTTTGTAGCTATTTCCCCAATCGATTTTTTAATTTGTTGCTTATATTTACATTAAACTTACATTTTTAATCCAATTTATACTCCTTTTTTGTAGCTTAATTATGAGAACCTGAATATTAGGGTTTTGGCAGATTCGGTTTCAAACTGAATCCATAGAAGCCACGAAAAATAGTTATCATATGCAATAATTATTATCATTTTTTCATGTTACTCATTATATATTAACATTAAATTTGTGTTCTTATTCCAATTTAAACTCATTGAAACCCGAGTTTCAGCGATTTCAACTGATTAAACAGATTTCAGCGATTTCAATGGATTTGGTTTCAAACCGAATCCATCTAATCTGTTGAAACCACAATAATTGAGTTTTTATACTGTAAGCAAGTTTTGTAGCCATTTTTCCATTCGATCTTTTTTGTTGCTTATATTTACATTAAATTAGCATTTTTAATGCAATTTATACTCGCTTTTTGTTGCTTAATTATGAAAACCTGAGTTTCGGCAGTTTCGACGGATTTAGTATGAAACCGAATTAGTAGAAATCACGAAATAAATAGTTCTCATATGCAAGAATTATTGTCATTTTTTCATGTTACTCGTTATATTTACATTAAATTTGTGTTCTTAGTTCAATTTAAACTCAATGAAACCCAAATTTCGGCGATTTCGACGGAGTCGAAACCACAAAATTTGAGTTCTTATTTCAATTTTTGATAAAATCACTATTTAAAAAAAAAAAAATTATAAAACATTTCAATGGGCCTTAAAAGCCCAATAGTTTTAAGCAAACCCCAAAAACTGAAATTGAATTCGCTCACAAACCGAAACCCGTTTTCACTGGGTTCGGTTAAACCAACCGATTCAACCGAAACTCAGAATTTCATTAATCATCATCGTGGATCATGCTTTTCATTATATTACCTTGTTTATTAATCTGAAATAAAAATGAAAGATGATAAGTTCTTTTGGAAAGGAAAGGAAACTATATTACTTAGGTGGTTTGTACGTGGAACACGCGAAATTTGATTCATAACTGGTTTTAGTAAATAGTGTAATCACGTATCAAGTATTGTATTGATATATCGTAGCAGCTAACACATTTGAACTAGTGATTATGTAGAAAGTATGCACTTTCACAATTTGTTCTCAGAAGAAGCCTGGAAGCTATATATTATGGTCCGGACTGAGGAGAAAACTCTTGACAATGATCATCACGCCAGAGAAAAGCACCCATTGCGAATTTTCGCTTGTAAGCCAAGTCTTCGGAAGCAGATAAGCCGTATTCAGAGAGTAGCTTGTCGACCTTCCATTCCGGCATGTCCTGGTAGTCCTTCTTTGTGTACCTAGGGTAATGAAGTGGCATTTTGAAGAAGCTAATAGCACCGGAAGCACTTTTCTTGTTGTTTTCCATAATATTGTCTATAGCTAGCTAGCTCAATGTTAAATTAAGTGCTTTCTTTTGATTTGTTGCTGGGAAAATTGAAGTTGCTTTTCTAGAAGTGATTTATATATGCATGGAATTGAAGGTGTCACGAGGACTGGTTGGTGTACCTTCTCTCTTCTCATGCATATTGCAGTGCGTGAGAGACTGAGAGAGATCATATATATCATATGTGGACTGTGGTTGCAGTTTGCAAAGGAATGCATGAGCAAGAAATTGGATCCCCTACCGCGGGCTACCGGTGAGTTTTTTTATTCGAAAATTTTTTAAATTTGTGATCGGTTGTTAACAATAAAACAAACAAAACAGAATAAATATCAACCATACACGTGGCTAATTATAATGTTGTGTGTAACAAGACGAATTTAATTTAATATAATCGATAGTGCCTCGAAATGATAAATAAGATGTATATATATATATATCAATAAAATCAACTACATAATTTTTGATCGTTTTTTCGAGCGAGCTCAACTATGCATACTTATACAGTGAAATCTATAACATTATATGGTGACCTACACATCGGTGGCGCAGCCAAAAATATAAAAACAAACAAATTTAAGGGACCAAAATGAACAACTTTTAAAATATAAAGATGATATTGTAATTTCGTAAACTTTTAAATTTTTTTAGGTAAAGAGTGTCATAGCCTCTGCCCTCTGTCCCTATAGTCCCCTCTCTCCTACCCACTCTCCTAAAAATGATCATGTCCATTATATAATGTTACAAAATTGATTCCAAGCAAAAAAACAACTGTGGGGAAATCTCTTATCTAAAACCTCATATATAAGTTGCAACACATTTTCAATCAAAGAGAGTATTGTTCTCCATAACGTATGAATGATGCATCCTCTAATACGATAATTACATGTGATGTACCAATAGTCAAAGCCCAATAAAGGACTCGCATCAGTCAAAGTCAAACTTGGTCCATATCAAACCGTTAGAGAATATTTTATCATTTTTGTAACGTCTATATCAATATCATTAAACCTATAACGTCTCCTTCAAGGCCATCAAATCTATAACATGTCCTTCAATTCTATTAAGTGAGTCATTTGTTAACTCACTCCTATCCTCCTATAAATAACCAACCCCTCTCATTCATATGGGAGGTTGAGCTTTCTAAGTTTTAGAGCAAATAATAAGCTCCGCAATTCTTTCCTATTCATTAATTGTTGCTCCAGAATCTAACATAGATCGACCCAATCCTCGATTGACCCACGTCGAGTTGAGGAACCCACCAGGGCACCAACCCAGTTGCCATCCAAAGTCGATCGACATAATCCATGTGTAGTCCACACCAAGTCAAGGAACCTCCTAGACATCGATCCATCACGGTCATCGATACATAATATCGATCCAAACCTAGATCGAACAACGTTGAATCTGGGTCCCATCCCCTTCAACCCATCAGATCGATTGATAATTGATACACAGATCGATTCGATATATCGAGCAAAACGGTTTGTCATTTCAAACTCTTCTCCATCTCACTCGACATAACTTATGATATACTGATTTGAGCGTTAGAGAGTCCTTTAAAAGGACCACCCCCTTCTGTGGCTCGACAATTTCTACTTTTTTGTATGCTTTATAGATTACTAGTGCCCACCTCTATGGATTTTTCCGTGTCTACAATCGTAACAAGAGATACTCTGTACATTCATTACAATCGTTACGGCCAAGTTTTTCCTTCAATTATAGAGTACCTCATAGTACGGTACTTTCCTAATCCAAAATAATACAAACATAGATAAGGCAATGTGAGTTGTGAACGTACCCACATAATCAACTACCTGAAGGTCCAGCATTATCACCAAGATCAACCACTAGATCATGGACCCACTTGAACACAATCATTGGTCATGTTCTCTCCACCACACGATCTCATATCCTATCAAATAGTTTCCTCCGTAAGACCAACCACTCAACACCGTGGGCGGGCCCAATCAGCTGATGATCAATCATCAACGTCTGTGTTTCTCACCACACCATTGCTTATCCTGAGACCCCATCATATGATTATTAAGGTGACGTGACAACTAGCTCTAGGGAACAGACTCTTGTCATCAAGGGCCCTGATTTTGTTACAATTACAAATAGGCAACGTGTGTTGTGAAAATGCCCACATAATCAACTACTTGAAGATCCAACGTGTTTCACTGTTCCACTCCACGAATACAAGATCAACCACTGGATCATGGACCCACTTGAAATCAATCATTGATCACCACAGGATCTCCTACCTGAAACAGTAGCCACCGCAAGATTGACCACTAGAACTGTGGACCCATTCGCACCTGATCAATCATAAGGTTCTAAAATCAACCATATCATGTAGCTTTTTTTTTTTTTTTTTTTAATTTATTTATTTATAAGTATATGTGTATGATGATTGATGAATATTATATTCTTAGTAGTTTTTGCATAATAATAAATTTACATTTACATTTTTATTTAAAAGTAATCAAGTATTTATTTATTTAATTTATATTAAATGCAAATAAACTCATTCAAAATCTCGATTAGTTATTCGAATCTTACAATCAATTCTAATACGAAACGGGTCAAAGGTCTTCTGAAATCAAACGCTAAATGTATAGTCCTGATATATATTCCTTTATAATACATAATCTCATAACATTAAGAGAAAACTCATCACATATGCTTGAAAAATATGTTTAGTGAGACAAACTCGAATCTCTCGCGACTAACATATAAGGAGAGATGCACTACCACTTATATTAAGAGGTGATCGGTTATTCGAATTCAAAACCTTGTACTTGACAATAATAAATCTTACCTAATTAAAAAAAATATCTTAAGTGCACTATTTACGACCGTACGGATGCCTAGAGAGTAGAGACGTCGCTATCACATTATTGGAGATATAATTAGAGGGCCCAGATTTGTTGTGTATATATATATGTGATTTGAAGCCCAAAACGTAACCATTTTGTCTTCAACACCAACGAGTGGCTTTACGGATCTGTACCCGATACACCACTTAAATGAATATATAAAAATTAAAAATATATTCCATAAAATATTTAAAAATGAGTGTCTTTTATGCTGTGTTTGTTTGGAGGGATATATGGAGGGAGGGAGAGGGTTGAAGGGAGATGAGAAGGGAGGGAGAGCAAATAGTTGTTTGGTTGGAGGGAGAAGTAGAGGGAGAGGAGGAGAGGAGGGAGTGCTTCTCATTCTGAGCCCACAAAATTGAATTCCTCCTAATTTGGGTGGATTCAAGGAAAGAATAAATTAAATATTAATTCATCCATCCAACTCTCCTTTCAATACCAAACAATATAAAAGATTGATGTTATCGTCTCCATCCCTCATACTCTTCATCCCTCCTACTATCCCTCCCTCCTAATTCATTCATCCCCATTACTCTCTCTCCCTCCTACCAAACATAGTCTTAATGTATAATTTTTACTCTTTCAAGACATCGGTGTGACGGTGTCGGGAGACAATATTTGATTGACTTAATCCAATCGGAATCACTCATTTTTCTTATCACCGGTCATCTTAAGGAGTGTTTCTAAACATTTGTTAAACAAATTAAAACCCGTGTTAATATAATTATAATAAGATTCAAATAGGAATACGTCTCTCGCATTTACATCATAAAAAGAGATTTATGACTGATTTAAAATAAATAATTTTGCTTATATTCCATATAAATCTCAAACCATGATATTTTGAAAAAACTTGGGGTTCTTATATAAACTTTTTATACTCTTTAATCTCTCAATATAATTTAAGGTTTTGGCATTAATCTATTCTATTTTATTAGAGATAAAATTAGAAATTTGTATTTGAAGAAATTATTGAGTACATATGCTATTCAAGATGAGAATGGAACTAGATTCTAACCCCGATTAATTCTATACCAATTCCTTGCTAGGTTCAATCTTTATCTCTAACATGGCAAAAATGAACTCAGTTAAAAAGCTATATATTCTTGTAATATAATTACTAGATTATTCTTTATTCTTATGAGATGCCCTTTTAGAACAATCTCATTCCAGTGCATGTGAGTTTGCTATCTCATCTGTTGGAAGTGTCTGATTCAATGGTTTTATAATTAAGTTGTGTCAAACTTTTATATATCAGGATGAAAGTCGACCTTAATGATCCGATCAAGATTGAACCCTGGATAGACAAACCAATTTTATGTCGTTCTTCATTCATTGTTCGCACCGATTCATATGATTCTTTTATAGACAAAATTGCAACCTCCTCTTATAGTTCCGCAGCCGAGCAGCCGAGTCTCCGTTCCTCTCAAATGAATTCAAGGACATCGAAAGAAATTTCATAAAACTATACTTTAAAAAAAAAAAAAAATGTTTATATTGCCTCATAAAATAAGAAAATAGTACAATTAGGAATATATTAACTCAAACCATGTTGTGCCCAATAATTAATAATAGATATCAAATGCGTCAACTCTTTGTAAAAGTATTTTAAGGGTCAATTTGGTATTACCGTAACTTTTATAATAATTACTATTAACTGTTCTAAGGGTGCATTTGGTACGGACATAGGACGGGACAGGATAAGACGGGATATGATAGATTGTTCTGTATTATGTTTGGAAGACCTGGGACAGAACTATGAACTGTACTATTATACGTCTGGTATGGCTGAGACAAAATATGACAAGAGGTTCAAATGGCCAGAGTGTCCCTCCTTTCTTTTCCGATGTTTATAACAATTTTATTAAGTTTGAAATTTTTTTTGAGAAATATCAAATATTATTGAATTAAAATTAATTAAAAATCATACAAAATTAATATTTTCTTTCATTTTCTCACCTCCCAAACACTAGTTTCAGATTTCAAAATCATATTTCATCATCCAACTTCATCTTCATCATCCATACATCACCGATCTTCATCAATAATCACCCAAACATATCCATACAAAAAGAAGAACAAATAATAAATAAATAAAAATTCTGAATCATTTTGAAGATCATCCAACCCATACCATTTTGAATCTTTGCACAAGAACAAAAAAATTCCCAGAACAATGATTAGTTCATCGATCATCACTTCATCATCTTCACGGCTTCACCCAACTCCCTACCATCTCCCATACACCACCATAACTACCATCCCACTATAACCCAAACCTCATCAACGCCAAATACAACATAATCCCTCATCACCCAAGAAAATCATACCCATGTCTATCAACAAAAAAAAATTCAAACCAAAATCCCCAACTGGAAACGCTAAATCAAAAACCTAAAAGAAAATTCAAACTGAAATCCTCAATTCAAACCAAAACCCATTACCAATATCAAACCATCGAAGCCTAATCGAAAACCCCCAATTGAAAACCCTAAATTGAAATCAATCGTCGCTGAATCTGCTTCTACGATGTGCCCGCGTCGTTCATTGTTTGTCGTTCGCCGTTCGCCAATGAAATCGACCCTCTCCGAGCTGTTTGTGTTCTTCTCCGGCCCCGATCGTTTCTCTTCCTCTCTTATACTGCTTCGTTTTCTTTTCTATTTCTTCTACTGATTCGTTCCGCGACGACGACCTGAGAGAGAGATCTACGTCTACGAAGGAGAAGGAGAAGGAGAAGGAGACAGAGAGAGAGAGAGAGAGAGAGAGAGAGAGAGAGATCGTCTAAGAAGGAGAGAGAGATGAGATTCACGTGTTGGTGTATATATATGCATGTAATTTTTAGAAGTTTTGAGGACAAAAAAGTCTTTTTGATACTTGTTCCATGCATGAGACAAGTCTGGCCGAGCTATTTGGGATGAGACAAGTTTTTAGGTTTTTTGTTTCACCTTGTCCCGTCCCATGCTAATAGTGCACCAAACGCGGGAGAAGAGAAAGTTGTCCCATCTCGTCTCGCGTACCAAACGTACTCTAAAAAAATAATCAGTTGTAAAGTTAATCGGTATATGTTTGGTTAATTATACTGTATATCTTAAAAACAGTATACATATGTTTGGTAGTTTTATTCAAAAGTACTGAAATTAGTTACAATAACTAAAATAGACATGATTTTAGAACCTTATTTCATTTTTTTATTTATTAATTACATATATTAAATCAATATTTGTATAGAATATTTAAATTAAAAAAAAAATCTCATAAGAACAATAAAAATGTTTTAAAAAGATTTTATAAATCAAATCAACATTAAATTAGTTTCATTAATTTTAAGATGAAATATAGTATATAAATGATTTTAATTTGATTTATAAGGATAATAATAATATTTAAAATATTCACTAAATGCTGAAAATATATTATTTCATAATCACTTTAAAAAAAGTAACACTCCACCTACTTCTCAAAATCACTATCAAAACTTGTCAGATTATCAATTAATCACTTTTTAAGGTTTTAGCAAACATCATTTTATGTCAAAATTATAAAATAAACTGAATTTACTTCTCAAAAGCAATACCAAACTGACCAAAACTATAGAATTTGAGACAACCTAATAGTAAGTTACTTTCAGCTATATTTATATATTATGGGTTTGATTCACGCTACTTTTATTCAATTTCTAAATTTATAATCGTTCGGATAAAATGAGGTTTGCCCTAGGTAAAGCCCCTCACACCTATATTATGAGGTTGTAGGTTCGATCTCCCAACCCAACCCAAAAACTCGATTTATTGTAAATTTCAAATATATATATTTTTATATATCTATATGTATATAATTGTTCAGAAAATAAAGTGTTGTTGATGAGGGATATTTACATCCCAACTTGTAGAATGTAGTTGAAGACTTGTAGCTATGTATGGAATGTTAACCAAGAAAAAAAAAAAAAAGTTTTGGACTTGAAAGGAGAGATGTGAAGCTCATTAATTCTAGAGCTAAGACAAAGACTTCCATAGTTCCATTTACACTAACAGCTTTAACTTTTCTGCATTTGTTATTTGACATTTGAGATTTTTTTTTTTCGTTTGCCGTCAATTTCTTTCTAGCTACCTTATTGTCCTTTTTTTTTATTTTGTAAAAGAAAGAAGAAAATAAATGAAAAAATTCTCTTAATTAATGGAAACTTCCAAATTAGGAAGTTTTTATGTTGAATTAAATGAAATCAAACTAAACTAATTAATATTGTATCGATTTCTTTTATCAATTTAGTGAATTTAAAAATAAATGTAGAAATTATGCAATTCATAAAATATGTTTTAAATTGTATAAACTCTACCTTTAATATTATAGATGTATCGTTCTAATTCAAATAATAGCATTAGTTATGAAGAAATCGTAACTTTGTATACACAAATTTTATATATGATAAATATTTCAAATTTAATGTTTAATTACATTTTGGGTTTTAATAAACTATTTAGATTAATAGTTAATTTTTAGTAAAAATATTTCATTCCTTTAAAAATAAAATAAAAATTCATTGAGTACTGCATTATTGGTGCAAAATGGCAGGGGCCCACACGCGTGACGTGTCACAAACTTTCAAGTGTTCCGGACTCCCCGGTCTTTCTGAAGCTGACACGTGGCGCTGACAATCATTGGGCAGATATCAAGAGCTCAACACGTGGCGCGAATCGAAAGTTACCACGAGTTCAGCGAGCGAGAGAGTGGACCTTCCAGAAACTTCCTCAAACTCTTGGCTAGAAATCGCCAAGGCAGCTACCGGCTGTCGTCGAGCCACGTGTCGATACTTCCCACGTAAGCATCCGATGTGGCACCCCCCATTCTCCTGAAAATGATACGTTTTCGAAAAAAAACGAATTATAAAAAAATAATAATAAAGAGAAACGAAAAATACGGCAGCCACTTTTTTAATTTTAATTTTTTGGGGAATTACACAAACATTCTCGAGATTTGATAAAATTACACAAATATGACAGTTCTGGCTATATACATACAAACTTTCCTTAACATTTGAATATTGTTGTATAAACATCTCCTACCGTTAGATGGATCTGTTAATTAATGGTTAAAATAGTAAAAAGTCTAAAATACCCTTTATTTTTATTTTAAATAAACTAAAAAATTAAAAAATAAGATAAAAAATATTGTAGAAAACATTAATGTATACTGAATTTGAAATCTAGAAAAAAAAATTCATCTTTATAAATTAAAACAAAAATAGTTTCTTAAACAATTTAATAATAAATAAATTTTAAATTTTAAATTTATTTAAAATCAATAGGAAATTGCATAAATTAATTTTTTTTTTAGGTTTCAGATTCAAGATACATTCATGTTTTTTAAAAGATTTTCAAATGTTTTTTTATCTTATTTAAAAAAAAAATTTAGTTTATTTAAAATAAAAATATAAAGTATTTAGACTTTTTACACATTTAACCATTGACTAACGGATTCATATAATGGTAGGGGATGTTTGTGTAACAATTTTTAAATGTTAAGGGAAGTTTGTGCATATATGGTCAAACCTTCCATATTCATGTATTTTTATCAAACCTCAGGGAATGATTGTGCAATTCCCCCTTAATTTTTTATGAGAATCGAAGAAGTCCACCACCAAACTGAAAAAACAGAGAAAACGAAAAACTATATAAAAACACTAAATTCTTGTTTGTTTGTTTAATTTTTAATTTTTTTTTTTAAAAAACAAAATTTAGATTTCTCTCTCGAAAATGAATGGAGAGGAAGAAGAAGAGAAAATGGAGGTGGAGGAGGTGTTGAAGAAGGAGACGGTGGTGTTTATGTGGGGGTACTTACCGGGAGCTCTGCCGCAGCGGTCGCCGATTCCGTCGCCGGTGGTGGTCGGGTTGCCGTTGACGGTTGGGTCTACGTGGAAGGATGTCTGCGGTGGCGGTTGTGGATTCGCCATGGCCATTTCTGGTGCTTTGTTTATTTTTATTTTTATTTTTTTCGAAATGTTTGGATTTTTGTTTTTATTTTATTTGTTGGGGAAAATGTGTTTTTTTTTTTTATTTCTTTAGTAGTGTTGGATTTGGTGAACTTGAATGGTGGTGGAGGTTGGTTTTTTTAGTACATTTGTGGTTGTTTGGTTGCTGAGAAAATGCGGGAAAATGAGAGAGAAGAAGATTGTGTTTTGTGTGTTTTCAATGTTTGATTGGGGTTTTGTGAAATGGGAACTCAAATTAATTGAGCTCAGTAGTGTGATTTCAGCTCACTTGGCCTTTTGTTGATGAATTGGAAACAATTATTATTTTTTTTTTAATTTTTATTTAATTTTTTTTAATTTATTTAATTTTTTAAATTTTTTTAAATTTTTATTTTTTTTAAGGTTTGTAGCTTTCTTGTGGATGCAGAGAACTTGAGGGAAATGGAGAGAAAATCAGTTTTTTTTTTTTTTTGTTAGTTTTATGTGCTTTCCTTTGCTTTCAATGAAATCGAAATTCAAGGAATCCGGAAGTTTTATTGATTCTAAAGTATCAGCTTATAAGATTACATTATGTACATTTTCAGCATTAAACTGTTCTGTCGGATTTGTGCTGTGTAATCTTGTCTGAATTCCAATGACTCATCAATGTTTTCATAACATTGTTCGACTCGATTTAACACTTAAAAAACATTTTGAGCTTAACATTCTTTCAATTTCTTGTACTTATAGAAGGGAATGGTATCATGTATGTTTGTCCTGTGTAATTTCCTATTTCTGTTATTTTGTTTTGGATATAGTAACGGTTCTTACTTATGTTTCTCGTTCGTTCAGCTTCTGGAAAGCTTATTACATGGGGTTCAACCGATGATCTAGGTCAAAGCTATGTGACATCCGGGAAACACGGGGTAGTGCAGCATCATAGAATACTATTAGTTCATTCCAACCTTCAGTCATTACCTTGCTGAACTAACATTTCCTTGTTTGCTTGTTAAGGAAATTCCGGAGCCTTTCCCTCTACCAACGGAAGCATCTATAGTAAAAGCAGCCGCAGGTTGGGCACACTGTGCTGCAGTTACAGGTATTATAGAATTTGTTATTGTATATTTATGTAGTGATTCCATCCAAGTGATTTGCGGCAGACTTGGTTTATCAATGTCTGTTGTTTTTGTGCAAATACTCTATCTAGATTCATAGAGTTAGTGACTTCCACCTGTGTATTTACAGAAAGTGGAGAAATTTTTACATGGGGATGGAAAGAATGTATTCCCACGGGGAAGGTCTTTGGAGATCCATCGGCAGGTAAAAGTTCAGAAAAGGATGTAGTTGAAAGACAAAGTCCATTCTTGACAGAGCAAGGTAAATTAAGTTTGGAAACTATGTTGAAAGAAAAGACTTGATGCTTTACCTTTACTTGTTGCAGGCTAATGTTGTTACTCTCTTGCAGTGAGTCCACGCTCTCAAGGTTCAAGATCAAGTGGTGGAACCTTGTGTGGTATTGATAACAGAGGTAGCGGAGAGGAAAGTTCAAAACGAAGGAGAATATCAGCCGCAAAACAAGCGGCTGAAAGCTCATCCTCTGGGGATGAAAATCTCTCGGCTTTTCCATGCCTTGTAACACTGAATCCAGGAGTCAGAATTACTACCGTAGCAGCTGGTGGACGGCATACTCTAGCATTGTCAGGTAATACCTACATATCTGGGATTAATGCTGCCCTCAACCAAATACTGGTGTGTAGTCTCTCTACACTGTGGTCACGGAGCATAGGTTTATAAGCATAGAGAAATTTAAAGATATAAAAGGTATCTTTTTGTTAAAGCAAGATACTTGATGTATCCTAATTTTACCAAAGTTTCAGATGTAGGACAGGTGTGGGGTTGGGGCTATGGAGGTGAGGGGCAGCTTGGTTTGGGCTCCCGGATACGTATGGTGTCCTCTCCACATCCCATACCTTGTATTGACTCTTCTTATGGGAAAGATAGATCTGCAGCACTACGAGGAAGCATGAGTACTGAGGGCCCAGGTTATAGAGTTCCTGGAACTTATGTGAAGGGAATTGCCTGTGGAGGGCGGCATAGTGCAGTAATCACTGGTATGCCTGAGATGATGCGCTCTTTAACTGGTTTAATTGCTACCGAGAATACTTCACTCAATCATATAAAGTGATTTAAAAATTTAGTCTTTTGGCGTTTAGTTCTAAATTTTAGAGTCTCCAACTCATATCTCCAGTCCCCTTTGATCACTTCCCAAGTTTCCAGTGACAGTAAAGTTGTTGCATTTATTCTAATCTGTTAGCTTTGTAAGTGGTTAACTTATGCATCTTTTGATTCAATTATTCTCGTCACTAGCAGATGCTGGAGCAGTGCTTACTTTTGGCTGGGGACTCTACGGACAGGTAAGTTGCAACGCCTAGTAGCATTGAGTGCTTCCTCTTGTTTTCTCTCTTTGAATTAAATTATTAATAAATTTGCTTTTCTTGTCTTAAGGTCAGAAATTCTGCCTAGACATGGATAAAACATTTTCATGTTAGAGATACATTAGATCTTGTTGTCGGTCTCATTTTCTTTTCCCTTTAAAAAATTGTATTATTATAGCTGAAATGATTGGTAAAGGTCGTAGATTTGCTCCACGCTGTTATATTATAGTTAAGATAAGAAAAGTCAAAGCAAAGTCAATTTATCTTTTTCGTAATTTTAGTCTTTTGGGTGAGGAAGCAATTAAATTATTGATATGTGAGAACAGCTCTCAGTTTTAACTCAGATGAAAAAGTACAAATGTTGAAAGAAGCTCTAATGCTTTTTTCAATTGAGAGTTGCTCTAACACCAGTGATGTTCCAATTCATTTTAATTGAGCCATTGTAGTTTTTCTATGTGCTACACTCAGGAAGATTGGCAGTAAACTTTACCTCCATTCCCTGATAACTTTTTTTGTCGAGATTGAGATGTTAGGCCTTTCTTTAGGCTCTAATCCTTTGTGTTTCTCTTAAATCAGAAAACTCCCCCGTACCAGTTGCGTTACTCAGTTCTTGAACATGCCTAAATATTAACCATATTCACTCCTTGAACTTTTTTAATCACAATATAAATTAACCATTCCTTCTATAAGTTTTCTGTTGATATACCATAAGCAATGGACTTGCTTAAGCATTGTCTTCAAACTCCAGTAAATTCCAGTTCTTACCATGGCAGTCTAATTTCTTGTCAACTTCTCAAAGCCCTGTGAAAGTATTCGGAGGTTAGGTTCTGACCTCACCTCCTGAAATCATCAATGACTTGCATATTTCTGGAGCCTACTAACCATGAATAGTTAATGTAACTGTTTGATGTTAAGTCTGTTAACTGATAAGTCCAATCCCGGAGTTGTATATCTTTTCATACTTGTGCGCTTATGATTTCATGGTAGTGAAAATCTTTAAGATATAATTTATTTTTCCAAAGAATGATATACTTGAACCATGTTCTAATACTTATAACCGGATATTCAACGGTTTAGTTGTTATTTCCTTCCATGAGACTGCCCATAGTTTCCCAAATATTAACTGTTCTTCAGGATCCATATGTAGGTAAAGTAGAATATGGTGGAGATAAAAGCTCAATGTCAAAGATGAGGTTCACTCTAACAAGGGATAATCCACTCTATTCCTTTTCCAACACTATCTCTTATCTGTTCTCGTAAATATAATTTTGTTGTTGCATGTTTTTGCTATTATCATTAAGAGTGAACATGAATTTCATTTCTGTATTTTTTTTTTTGTCAAGTGTGGGCAAGGAAGTACAGATGATGAATTAAGTCCAATATGCGTATCTTCACTATTGGGTATCCGGATAGAGGGAGTTGCTGCAGGACTATGGCATACAATTTGCATTTCCAGCGATGGTGACATCTACGCATTTGGCGGGAATCAGTTTGGGCAGTTGGGAACTGGGGGTGATCAAGCAGAGGTATGCTGTAATTCTACTTGCACTCCATTAATTCCCTTTTGCCCTAAATGTTGATGAAGACAACGAGACTATTGACCAATGATAAGTTATCCTTTTGTCAGTATTGGCAGATATGCAAGTACAAGAATTTGATTCCCACCTTGATAGTTAGTCATGGGAATAATGCAACTAGCTAAGAGTAATTTTTAATACTGCATAGAATATTGGAAATCGATGGATAAATTACTCTAGGTTGAATACATAAGCATCTATAGTGCTTTAGCACAATATACTTTTCTGAATATTTAATCTACCTAGGCTCCACAGTTGAGATAAGTGCTTACTGCCAGGAAGTTTGTGTAATTAACTCAAGTATTTACTGGATTTCCAAATCAGACTCTCCCAAGGCTGTTGGATGCTCCAGGTCTGGAAAATGTCAATGTAAAAGTTGTCTCTTGCGGGGCTCGTCACAATGCTGCGATTGCAGGTATGTCGGCAAAGCTTGTGTGAAAATCTCCATATTTGTTTTTCTGATATAACTGGAATCCACATTAACACTTGCACATACCATGTTCGTGTGAATTTAATGACCTATACTGCTAGTTGTGTGTATTGAAAACCTTAATGAAGTATCTAATCATAGTTGTTTGGAATCACTGTCACACTAATATCCAGTTATCAAGAGTTTGAAAAGGCTATGTTTACGGAAACCCCCTCTAAATGCAATTCTTGTTATAGCAAAACGTTAAAGGCTGATTTGGAACTTGAAAAGGATCAAGAAGACAAGATTGCTTGGCCTTGTTAAGGCAGATTACACCACCTTCGTGAATCTAAGACTTTACTTAAAATCTTTTACTTTAGATGGTGGAATGATAATGTTCTAGCCTCAGATGGAAGTTTATTCCTGAAATCATTTCTCAACCAAAACCTGGCATATGTGTTAGAATTTGCATTTATAAAAATCATGCCTGGATTATGTTAGAAATTTGATCTCATATGAGTTCTTTGTCGAGAAGTAGATTCTTACCGGTGATGTACTTTTTGCTGCTGTTGTTCGCAGAGGATGGGAAAGTGTTCTGCTGGGGATGGAACAAATATGGCCAGGTATCAGTCTCAACGATTTTGATTTTACCACCGTGATTATGGTGTCCAAATGCCTTGCAATAATCTCACAAAATTAAATTACAATCTCTGGGGTACTTGAAACAGCTCGGCTTGGGAGATGTGATTGATCGCAATGTTCCTTGTCAAGTTACTATCGAAGGCTGTGTTCCCAAAAACATCGCATGTGGCTGGTGGCACACCGTACTTCTGGCAGAGCCACCCACTTGAATCTCTAACTTTCCCCAGACCATGGCAACAGTTTTGTTAGGTTAGAGGTTCGAATATGTCGATTGTATACATATGCTTGCTCTTATTGTTTCATGGTTGAGGTTCACTATGATTAGGAATGAAATATATTGCTTCCTAGTTCCAATCCAACATGAATTAGTTAGATCCATTGTGTATATTTTATTTAATATCATAACATTTGGAACCATTCAATGTAAAATTATATGCATTGAAAAGGCTTAGCTATTGAATTGTACGGGGTTGTATCTTGAATTCAATCAAATAATGTAGTAGGCTTTCTTTTGTTAAACTTCATTCCTGGTGTGGGGTTCTTCTGTATAAATTTTTCGTTGGGCTTCGGGTAAAAGATGTTTGTTGAGCTTCGGTTAAAGGATGTTTAAGTAGCACTCGCCACTCAATACCAACAGATTCACAACAATGATATATCGATATGATGAAATAATAGATTAACTTCATAGGAGTTTTTCTCTGATAGATATATAACTGTGATCATACTTACAACACATTTATTCACCTCATCACTTTGAACTGGGTTAAATAATGTTTACATGGCAAAAGGTGATGAGGTGAATAAATATACCGTAAGTATATTCACAGTTATATATCTGCTAGAGAAAAACTCAACTTCATAGGGGTGATGGTAACTATCCACATTCCATGATCAAATCCTATTTTCAAATACTACAAAATATTAGTTACTGAGTTCTTCAGTACAATGTAAACGCCGAAGAGAGAAAATATTTGACCAAAAAAAAAATCTGATCAGGAAAACATGTTTACTTATAAGTAGAGTGCAGTAACAAAGGTGGACACTATTGAGTAATTCACTAATATATATTAACATGGCATTGAATAACTGGGACATTGGATTTTGGAGCGAAATCAACTCACTACTACAGGTTTCGTAACTTTTGAAAGAGCCAATGTGAATGCTAAAACCGCCTCCGTAAACGTCTGCCATTGGGGTTCACGGATTCTGCAGCCACACCATCTGTTGGTAGATCTTGACCATATATACTGCCACTACTCCGTTTTCTACCTGACGGCATGCTTGAGGTCTCATCACCTGATGCCAACGTCTTCAGGAGCTCAGACAACAACGACGGGCAGCTCTCTTCCAAGTGTTTGTACCCTTCTGACTGCATCACCGCTAAAAAAAACACCAAAAACTATCTCAGTTTCAACTTTTTACATAACAACAGCAACTAAGAATAAATCAGTAGGGGAAAACTGATACTAAATATACACACGATCGTAAATTCCAATCGCTTTACGTGTCCAAGTAGAGAATGACAGGGAAACAGTTATTCATAGTTCATAAGCACATGCAGTTGAGGAAAAATTGATCGAAAATTATAAACTAAAAAAGCTGGGGCCAACAGTAACAACTCCAAGATATCAAAACCTAATAGCTCAAACTATGGAACAAGCAGAAGGCAGGTGCAAGTATAATCCAATTTCCACTTATTTTTAGAGTCCAGAAACAGTTTGGAATCAAATTCCCCAATATGTCGTACTCTGGTCCAGACCAGACTGCCAGTTAGCTTGCTGCACAGGGCATCAATGATTCGTATAATAACATTCTACAGAATTTGATGAAATTATATACGGCTTTAATAATGCACAATATTCTATTAAAATGTTAATGAATAGGTATGGTTCTGTTTACCAAATAACTTAAAAAGTGTTTCAAGAAGAGAGCTCTTGTATTATGGCTCTAATTGGAATAATTAGAGTTTTTTTAGTATCTTTGATGCAGTAGGTATGCAAGAGGTAGCAAGCATCAAGCATACTTTCACAGTTTATTTAAACAATAAAACTGAAGTTGACATAACCTGAAAATTTCATCGGACAGTATTTACGAACAACACGCACCTCCCAAGTTTGATGGATTTGCAGCGAATTTCAAACAGACATCCTTAAGCTGTGGACACTGGTGCTGCTCAGCTAGTGCAAGTGTTGTCGCCACCGTGTCAGCATTGAGTTCTTCACACAATTTTGATTCACATAACAATTTCAATCGATCTAGATTATAAAGGTCAGCTACAGCTAACAGATGCTGCACCATGTTAGTTGAAGTGCATAGAGATGTTGATCCTGTAATTTCATATACATCAGGCAGCCTGTCTGTATAAATAAACAGGAGCATTGCCTGGAAGAAAAGAAGAGTGATAGTTTGAGTTAATATGCTTGCTCACAAAATAAGCTCATTAAATAAACAAGGACTTAAAAGTCAGACATGAGCATTAACTTCACTAAAGCACCTCAGGCAACATTAGTAGATGGAGAGGAAATTAGCTTATAAATATTCAAAATTATGACAGATACATTACTCTTTTCCGATATCTAAAATCAGCATTCTCAAGCAAGTTGATATACTGGAATACATGCATCACGTGCATAAAAATAATGCACGTTGAAAATAAATATTCAAAGAGAGTAAGGGACCCTAATGTAACTCCTTCTATGCCTTTCATCCAGATGTCCCTACAACATGCTTCTTATAGAAACCTACATTACATTTGACGTTTTTTTTCTTTACCCTTAGTTAAGAAAAAAACTACTTACACAAGGTCAGGATAGAAAAAAAACAAAACAACCCAGCTAACTGGTAAAAAGGCTCAGGTTCCCAGAATTTTTCATATGCAATTTTTTCAACATTCACAAAAACATAAATCAAAGACAGTGAAGGAGTAGTTAATGAAATCAAAGAATATGCAGATATCAATACATCATTAGATCTTTAAAAAAAAAAAAAAAAAAAAAAATACATCATTAGATCATAATGCAATGCAACAAAAGCAGTTACAACAAAAATAAAGGCATGTGCTCGTTCTCTTATTTCCCTTTCTTCAAGCGGTGATGAATGTAACTATGTAAGTGAAAGAACAAGAAGCATTTACCTTGAAGATTGAGGGCTCAACATCCTCCACCACTACTTTATCCAGGTTACGATCCCCAACAAGTCCAAAAAACTGAGCTCTAAAAACAGGAGAGCGAGCAGCAAGTACCAACTTATGTGCTTTAAATGTTTCATCTCCAACCTGGAAAGCTATGTCACAACCAACTTCAGATTCTAGCAAATCCTTCAGACCTTGACCCATGTCTGATGGCGTTACAGGTATGGAATACCGTTTTGGTTTCTCAAGGCAAGTTCTAACAACTCCAACAGTGCAGTTCATGACAAGGCAATCATCCTTTATAAAATCTGAAGTCTCTAAAGCTGTTCTTCTAAAAAAACGCTTGTAGCCCCTGAAATGCATTAAAGAAAATGAAGTGATGAAAAACACCAAATGTACCATAAATCCACCAATAACTAACTGAACCACAATATGGCCTACACAGGTATCTTGTAAAAATGCAGAAATTCTCACTTCTTGACAAATAATCAAAGTATCAAACTAAACACATGTCAACACCCTTTCCCAGCCTACCAACAGTGGCAAGAAACTATGCGAAAGAAGCTCACAGGATCCGCAAGAGTTAGATAATTGACAACACACTACAGGGGATATATCAATTCAAAGTTTTTCCTCTTCAAAAATAACATTGAATGCTATCTCATGATTCTCATCTACCCAATCCAAGGACACATCATCACTAACACTAAGCTATCTAGCCACTAAATTCATTTTCAATTCTTCCACAGTAACTAATACAGTTGGTCTATACATCAAAGCCATCCCCTTCGTAAATAACATTGAATGTTATCTCATCTACCCAATCCATGGACACATCACCATTAAGCTATTTAGCTGCCAAATTCATTTTCAATTCTTCAACAGCAACTAACACTTTCAGTCTACAATCCACCACGAAGTAGTGTTCTCAATGAAAACACATCAACATCGAAATATATATATATATATATTTTTTCAGCAATTACACACACTCCAACCACAATTACACCCAACAATTCATCAAATTCTCCGCACAAACACATTCCTCATTACACCTAAACCACTAAAAACTTATACAATTCACAAAAAATAAACAAACAAAGCAAACAAAAAGTACAAAAATTTACCACATGCTCCCCCGATACTTCAACGTGTACGGACCACTCTCCAACGCCCGATCAAAGTGACTATGAACCTTATGCTTTCCCTTCCCGCTTTGGTCAACCAGAGTCAACTCAAACAGCGCCCTGACATCGGTGCCTTCACTGGCAAGCGCAATGAAGACAGAGACGTACACGGAGCTGTCCTCCGGGTTCTTGCCGTCCGGATAGAAGTAGATGGCCCAATCGTAGCCGCCCACCGTGAAGACATCGCTCGATATGCACTTTCCGGGCCCCATTCCCTTCGCCAGAGAGTACCCTTTTATCGTGAACCGGTGCGACCCGTTCACCGTCTCGTTGACTGACTTCGACGACGTAGTCGACGACGATTCGTTCTCAGAGTTTCCCATCGTCTCATCGAACTCC
The DNA here is from genome assembly GCA_035582765.1 of Acer negundo. Lineage (NCBI taxonomy): Eukaryota > Viridiplantae > Streptophyta > Magnoliopsida > Sapindales > Sapindaceae > Acer > Acer negundo. The sequence continues at coordinate 4,746,872 of CM069242.1, forward strand.
GCCAGTTTTAGCGGTCGAAAAAAGGTCGCGATTTCTTGAAGAAAAATCACAGCTTTTGCCCTAATATGTATTTCTGCGACGATTCAGAGGAGGGAATCGATAACTTTTGACGAATCGAGTCCTATTTCGAGAGATACGAGTGTTTACGAGAGACGAGGGAGAGTAATTTTCGAGGAATTTGGAGGGTAAAATGGGGAATTTGAAGATCGCGATGTCGGAAAGTGGTGGAGATTTTTAGAGAGGTTTCGCTGTAAGAGAAAGGCGGGGAGAGAATTGTTTTTATATATATTGATATGGGAGTGTTTGGGAGTTGGGATAATGTTATCCTTGGATGGTATTAATAAAATAATAAGACATTTTGTTACGGCAAGTAAAGTAAATTTAATAGAATAAATTGCAATTTTGAAAACAAAATTATAGTAACATATACTGAAATACATATTTATAAATGGCAGGTTTAAGGATTCAAGTTTGGAATTCTGCACGATTTTTCGGGATTTAAGATTATCGGACTTAATAATAATTGCTATAAAATGACGAAGCTTAAAGATTTAAGTATGAGATTCTATATGTTTTTTCGTATAGGATCAAAAACGTTACAAAATGAATTAACGGGATTGATATTATAAGATTTTGTCCGCATAAATTTTTTTACGAGATTTCACACCTAATAATTTCTATAACAGTATGGATTTAGATTGTGTTTTAAAGATTTTCGATGTTTGAAATATGTTTAAGGAGAAATGTTTTGAAATGTATATGGTAACAAAAGCGGTGGGGATTTATGTTTTTGTATTTTTTTGAGATAATTTGGATTGAATTAGATTTTAGAATCGTATTAGGAAATTTATTTTTGAAACATGTTTAATTAAACATGCTTTTAAATTGGTTTGTCATCTTTTATTTATAAGGGAATAAATCGGCTACGTTATTTATAGAGAATGAAAATCAAAGGGAACAAACTTTCATTAGGAATATATTTAGGAAAGGGAACTTAACAAGAACTTATAATTATTGATTTGCGGAAACCACCAATAATCACAAATACTGAATTAAGTTTCAATTAAGAAACTAGAAAATTTGTCCTTTTAATGTTATTTTTTATGGTAATGGGATTCAAATTTACAAAGTTCTTTTAATATAAGGAATTCAAGATAAAAATTTATTCTTTATGTTATGGTATTTATATATATATATATATATATATATATATATATTTAGATATAACAAATTTAATATGACCTTCTCTTCAAAGCTAAATTCGAATCAAATTTTATACACAAACTATATAATATTGTCACAAATTGAATTTCATGGCAAATGAGATATTTAAAAAAAAAAAATGAATGGCAATATTTATTAATAAATTTAAAATACATAAATAACACAAAAATACACTCATTACAATAATCAAATCATAGCAAAACACGGAGGAACAATTCCATCAAAAAATCATGAATAAAAAAAATTAAAAGTAATAATCTCTGACTGTTTGGTCACAGAGATAAATTAGTAGCCGTTGGGAATTGATTTGGTTACGGGAGTGAAGAAGAATGGCCCGACAGAGTAGAGTTTGATCTTTTTCTCGTTGAGGATACGGTAGGAGTTAAGGAGAGCACCAGTAATTCCTCGGTTAACATCAGTTGGAATATTACAATCCTTGAGAGGAGAGTTATCTAGGAATACATTGCACTGCTTGAGTTTCAAGTTGTCCGAGAGTTTCAAAGAACACAAGTCAGCTAGGAAGTAACCCTTGGAATCAGTTGCTTTGCTGGAAATGGAGAATACAGTTGTCTTGGATCCGTAGATATCATCAACAAGACATGTTACTTTTGCCACAGCTCCTATAAAAAAAATTATAAAGAGTTAAGATGAAATCTGATTAGATTGAATCCTGAAAGGTGCGAGAAATAACTCAAATAAGAATATATATATAATATATTTATATATACCTTGGATTGGATAGTATTTAGAGCCAGATTTGCATAAAATAAGTCCTTCAATGGAAATTGGGAGTGGCTTCTCATATCCATAATCTTGTGGTTTTGGTTTGTAAACGTCTGGTTTGGGAATAGGGATATAATCGTGACTTTCTGACTTGGGTTTATATTCTGACTTTGGCTTGGTGTTGTAGTCATTATATTCGGGCTTTGGCTTGGGAGCTTCTGGTTTGTATTCGGGCTTTGACTTGGGAGTTTCCGGTTTGTAACCATAATCGTGGCTTTCTGACTTGGGTTTCTCTTCCGACTTTGGCTTGGTATTATAATCACGACCTTCGGGCTTTGGCTTGGGAGCTTCCGGTTTGTAACCATAATCGTGACTTTCTGACTTGGGTTTCTCTTCCGGCGTTGGCTTGGTATTATAATCACCACCTTCGGGCTTTGGCTTTGGAGCTTCCGGTTTGTAACCATAATCATGACTTTCTGATTTAGATTTTCCAAGATCCGCCTTCAAGTTAAAGCTATAATTCGTCTCTGACTTTGAGTCTTGATTATCTCCAGATGGTTTGGTGTTATAGGCATAATCTCCAGCAGAAACAACTAGTAGCAATGAAAAGAGAAGCAAAGAGACTGTGAAGAAGAAATGAGAGAGAGCCATTGCTCTGAAAATGTAAGAGAAATCAGAAAATAATTAAATTGATTGGTGATATGAGTTTAAGCTACCATTTTGAGCTTTTATAGGCATGAAAATGGTCCATTATTAATTGAACTTATCAAATCGTGAACCAAATCTTTAAATAAATAAAATTGAAATTACTTGACAGCACGATTTCTAGCAGATCATTGATTGCATCAAGAGATCTCTAACACTCACTATCTTCAACGTGACGAGCAAAACTCTGGGGTTTTTTTTTATTTTTTTGCTCTCCAAGAACTTCATGCATGCACTTTGAGCATGGACATTGTTGTAATTATCTTCTTCTTATATTATATAGTAAATTTTTAAAAAATAAACTCTCCTATGCAATCACAATAATTGTACGGAGACCTCTTCCGGTGTTAGGAATCAACTTTCTTCCAATTATAAAAGTAGACATTCGGGCCACGCTTCGATTGTAATATTTGATCACGGTAGATCTCGATACGTATTTTTCAAAAAAAAAAAAAAAAAACGAAAATAATAAACATGTAATAAACTGTTTTTAGTAATTAAACTTACTTGGCCAGCAAAAATGAATGAAATGTTGTTATTATATTGCTTAAATCCAGCTAGTTGGGCTCGACTCGAGCGTTTTTACAGGGTAACAATCATAGATTTCACACGAATTCTTACAAGTGATGAAGTTCCATATTCCATGTTCATGTTCAACAAAAACATGTATAGTTTTGCCTGTCACGACGTTGGAGACAAATAATGAGTGCTCTCTTTTAGTACTGAAATCGTGCTGCCAAGTTATTGTACTTTTTAAAAAAAATTGATTTAAGTAGTTGATCACTTGATCATAATTATATATGTTCAATGGACCATACATGCCTATAAAACAAATAAATAAATAACAAATGGTATTTTCCATTAAAATCACCAATTAATCCATATATTGTTTATCTTCTTGTCTTGCATTAATTCAAAGCAACGGCTCTCACCCAGTTCTTCTTCTTCACAGCCTCTTTGCTTCTGCTAGTGATTATAATAGCTATAATATGAAGTCAGAAGATGATCGTTATACCTCCGGACAATACGTCAACAAGTCGAAGCAAGAAGATGATGGTTCTGGTTCCAAATTAACCAGATGCTTACAAGCCAAATCCTGAAGTCAGGATTACAGCACCCAATTACCAAATAAAAAATAAAAATAAGAGAAGAAAAGGAAAAGCCACTCCCTATTCGCATTGAAGGGCTTGTTATATATATATATATATATATATATATATTGAATCTTTCATGAGAGATCCCTTATTTTAATTTTGGCAAGGATCATAATGAAAATATATCGATTTTAATGAATTTTAATATGAATTTTTTTCTTATTTTAATTTTGGTAAGGACCACAATGAAATAACATCAATTTGAATGATTTTTTATCTGAATTTTTTTGTAGATGATGAGTTCATTGAAATCTACCTATGAATAAAATTTGAAAAATTTTCAAATACTAGAACTATTTATCCCGATTTTTTAAAATATGAAGGCATCGGAAAAATAGGTGAAATAGAAGAAAATTCAAGAAAAATAGTTATAATGCTTGAAAAATTCACAAATTTTATTTATAGATAGATTTCGATGAATTTAATATCTACAAAAAAAAAAAAATTATATCAAAACAAATCAATGTGATTTCATGGTGGTCCTTACCGAAATTAAAATAAGAGATTCCTTATGAGAGACTCACTATATATATATATATATATATATATATATATAACATTATAGATCAAGTCAGCTCTATAAGTCTATAACGTTACAAGCATGTTTTGTACATAAAATCTTATGTTCGGATCCCGTACAGAAAAATGTGTGAAATTCCATCCCAGATCAGACTCCTTTAATTTATATCACTATATCGATTATATTTTACAATGGAAATTAATATATGCATCTAACTTTGTTACTCTTTTACAGGAGCTGTGCCCAGAACAACATGCCGTGCGTATAGTTGATGAGCCTGGATAGGAGACAACTCCATGCTCCCTATACAGTACAACAACCTATTCCAAGGGTTATTTCATGGCAAATTTATGGACTCGGTCAATTTTCAAAAATATTCGCTTGAAGATGCATTCCTGGATAACTCTCCTCTAGATCCCTGTAAAATCCCAATAGATGTTATCAAAGGAATTACTGGTGCTTTTCTTAGCTCTTATCATATCCTCGAGAAGAAAAAGATCAAACTCTATTGGGTCGGGCCCATTCTTCTTCACTTCTGAAAACAAATTAATCTCCCGATTGTTCTTATTTATCTCTGTGACCGAACAACCTGAGGTTTTTTTTTTTTTTTTTATCCCGATATTTTGATAAATTGATTCTTGTTATTATTATTATTATTATTATTATTATTATTATTTACTTGTAATGAAATGTAATTTTTTTTTATCCCGATATTTTGATAAATTGATTCTTGTTATTATTATTATTATTATTATTATTATTATTATTTACGTGCAATGAAATGCAATTGTATATTATTCTTTTTTCCTTCAGTGAAACATTCACTCAAATTTATTGAAAAAATGGATAAAAATCCACCTTTTTTTTAATGAAAAATATATCTTTATTAACTCGTGTCTACAAAACTTAGAATAAGAAATAGATTAATTTGACCTTTTATGATTAATCTTGATATATCACATTTTTTAAAAAACTATATATCACAAATTCTTGATAACAAACGTGTAAGGTAAACATATAGATAAAATGTCGTGATCTAACGAGGAGGATCTAACTCTAAAAACTTGTTCTCAATTTGAATTTAGTTTATAACTCACCTATATGAAGTCGAAATCCACAGTGAATTCATTCTCTAACTTTGTACACACCGCTTATAACACTATGCGAGCTGATTATTATGTCCGAAATCGTTACCTTAACCACAATGAGGGGCTACCCAAGGTAAAAATCTATCTATGTCCAAATTTTTAAAATTTTTGAATGGAAATATATTTTAAAAAAATATCATCAACATCTTTTTTATATAAAAATAAAAATAATTTTTATATTGATATACTCAAAATTTATATAAATATATAAAAATGTTGAAGATATATGGAAAATGTTATAGATATTTACTTCTTCAATTATGATAGATATCTTATATTTTAATATATATGTCAATAATCTTTGAAAAAAAAAATAATAATAATATAAAAGCACGTCATGAGAAAAAATCCGTACAATTTAACGAGATCGACAATGGAGTCAGTGTCACCGCCACCACGAGAAGCTCACTCTCCAACAAAACTCGAAAAACCTCAGATTGATCTCTAAACGCAACAACATACACTGTAAAACGACGACGATAACGAACATTGATTGATAAAAACAACAAAAATGAAGCTGCTATCGAATCCAGATCTGTTCAAGCTCTCGGCTTTGATCTTCGTCTCCTTCGTTTTCTTCTACTTAGGCAAGCACTGGTCCGACGGCTCCCAGCAGCTCGTCTTCTTCTCCTCCGAAAGCAACAAAGGCGGAAACGCCGCCGTTTCTCTGTCTCCGAATCTCGACAAATCCTTCAACATCTCCTCTTTAATCTCCCAAAACCAGAACGAAGCCACGCCGAATTCGTCTCCGGATAGCGACAAGTCTTCCTCTCCGGCTCTGGTCCCGCATTCTCCGCCGCCTCCGGAGTTCAAGAAGTTTGGGATCGTGAACGAGAATGGAACAATGTCGGACGAGTTCGAGATCGGGGAGTACGATCCGGATTTGGTGGAGACGAATTGGGGGAACGAGAACGGGACGGAGTCTACTGCGGCGGCGGAGAAGGATTGGGAGACTGGCGGCGGAGGTGGGAGGATTAGCGTCAAGAGGTTCGCGATTTGTCCGGTGAGCATGAGGGAGTATATACCGTGTTTGGACAACGTGGAGGCGATCAAGCGGTTGAAGTCGACGGAGAAAGGGGAGAGATTTGAGCGACATTGTCCTGCAAACGGGACCGCGTTGAATTGTCTGGTGCCTGCTCCCAAAGGGTACAAGACCCCTATCCCTTGGCCGAGAAGCCGTGATGAGGTATTGGCATTTTATATTTTTTGTCGGTTTATTAGAGAATGTGCATTATTTTCGTTTTTGAATAATTGAGTATTGATTAATTAGTGGAACTGAATTGCTGTGGTTAAGGCTTAAGCAATGCATAAATCGAAAATTGAACTGTTGAGTTTTTATGTTATTTTGTAGATTTGGTTTTATACATTAGAAGAGAAGCTGGGTAAAGTAAGAGAACAGTGCATGAGTTTCGATTGAGTTAGAAAATTTGACTTGTTGAGTGCTACCTGGGTAAATTTTGGTTTCAGTTCAGCTAACTACGATTTTGATAATGAATTCTTGACTTAGGGTGTTTGTAAGATAATTTAAGTCAGCAATGGGTTACTTTTGGTCCCGTTAGTAGAATCATTTGATTGACCATCTGGGTACTACTTAGTGGAATGTATAGTCTTTCTCTTTTTTCTTCTGTCAATCAATGAACAAATTTCAAGTTAAGCTTGAGATTTTAAGTTATAAATGTATTTGATTAAAAATGTGTTGGATTTGCTGGAATGTAATGACCCTTTTAAATGAAGTTTAGTTTTGATATGTTTGCTGATGAAATTAACATGTAAATCTAAGAATGTTTACATGGAACTTGGAAGCTCTCTATGGTGCCTCATGCTTGACATCTGATCTTTTAATTATCAAGCACATTTGTGTGGAAGTTATTTAATAGGAAATGCCAATTCATTGTAGGTGTGGTTCAACAATGTTCCCCATACAAGATTAGTTGAAGATAAGGGAGGTCAAAACTGGATTTCAAAGGTGAAGAATAAGTTCAGGTTTCCAGGAGGTGGTACACAATTTATACATGGGGCAGATCAGTACTTGAATCAGATTTCCGAGGTTATAAATTTTTACATTTAACATATGTATGAGTAACAAGTTATCAGATCAATGTATCTTGCTGATGTTCAATGTCTCATGGTTGGTGTAGATGGTTCCTGATATTACATGGGGTCATCACACTCGAGTTGTTTTGGATGTTGGATGCGGTGTGGCAAGTTTTGGTGCCTATTTGTTATCACGGAATGTTATAACTATGTCCGTAGCTCCAAAAGATGTTCATGAGAACCAGATTCAATTTGCCCTTGAGCGTGGTGTGCCTGCAATGGCAGCAGCATTTGCCACTCACAGATTACTGTATCCAAGCCAAGCATTCGACTTAATACATTGTTCAAGATGTAGAATCAACTGGACTCGTGATGGTATGCTTCTTTTGTTTCATGCCTGTCTGGTTGTTTTCATTGAGAAGATAGAATGAAAGCAACTACTTATCTGACTTAGATGAACTGGCTTGAATTTGTAGAATTAATTGTGTTTTACTTCACAACTGTTATTTTGTTCTTGGGGGATATGTCTGATTCTGCTTTTTTTCTTCTTCATAATCGTGATGAAGATGGAATTTTGCTCCTTGAGGTCAATAGGATGCTCCGAGCAGGAGGATACTTTGCTTGGGCAGCACAGCCAGTTTATAAACATGAAGAAGCACAAGAGAAACACTGGGAAGGTATCACCACTTGAACTCTCAATTTATGTTGTACTTGATTGGAAGTCTTGGTGAATAAGTTACTCACTAGATGATTGCAAGCAAAGTTTTAGAAGTTATTCGTTCAATCTTTTAACATCTCTTTTCATGAGCAAAATGCAAGTGATTTTTCTTATGGTACATCTTAACAGAAATTCTCTTATTGTACTGAATTGGTTATTTTCATATATGCTTTAGATGACCATAGGTCATAGTTAACGGCATAGTTTTAGAAACCTTGATCCTCTGCCTACTACCAATTTGATCTAAAGATCATTTTTGTTTCAGCTTCCGTGGCATAAATTGGAACTTAAAAGGATATTAGGTAGATGAGTCTAAGCTTATGTTGTATACCAACTATTCTACTTTTTATTTGTGGCCATAGTCAATTTTTTAGACAAACCTATTGAACTTTTTTTTTAGCTGATTTGAGCATGTGGTGCTCTGATCAGTCCAGAATTTCTTAATCATGCTGTGTGTGCCAGTAGTAGAAATTATACACAGCTTTAACGCACTTGATTGTGTTTCTTCTTATTATTTTCAGAGATGCTTAACCTTACTACTCGTCTATGCTGGGAGCTCGTGAAGAAGGAGGGATACATTGCAATATGGCAGAAGCCTTTTAACAACAGATGTTATCTAAGCCGCGAGGAAGGAACCAATCCCCCATTGTGTGATGCAGATGACAATCCAGATAATGTTTGGTATATACGCCATTTAGCTTTTATATGTTTGTGAAAATTGATTCATCATCAAGTTAACAGCTATAGGTGACTATAATTATCCATGCCCTGGATTTGACATTTTTGAGTTTCCTCTGTATGTTAGCTTGGAGAACAAAACAAATGAACTGGCTATCCTATGATGTTTATTGTAAAATAGAGACCTTAAGAGCATGTTATTTTAATTCATTTCATTGCAAGATATAACTTCTTTTCAATCTGCTAAATAATAAAGACGTGAGCTATCTGAATTCCATACTTGAAAGGAGAAAAGCAGGAATGATAGGTTGAGAGAGAGAGGTCTACCATTTAAAAAAAAAAAGGGTATGAAATAGGCCAGCAGTGAACTTAATTTGAAATTGTTACTTGTTTGAACGCAGCATCATTCTAAATTATTGTCACTGAAACTTGATTTAGGGCATTTTGCTGAAATGATAATCATGCTCTTCCATGCATGTAACTTTCAAGCATTCTCCTAAAAAAAATACGGTTCTGTGCATTCAAAGTTGCTTCATATGTTGTGTGATCTCGGGTTGTTATCATTTTATTCAATAATCTATGTGATGATTTAGGTATGTAGATCTGAAGGCATGCATCAGCCGACTTCCTGAAAATGGATATGGAGCAAATCTTCCACCATGGCCTGATCGTTTGCAAACTCCACCTGATAGGCTGCAGAGTATACAGCTTGATGCCTACATTGCTAGGAAAGAGCTCTTCAAGGCTGAATCAAAGTATTGGAATGAAATAATAGAAAGTTATGTCCGTGTTTTACATTGGAAGAAGTTCAAATTAAGAAATGTGCTGGACATGAGAGCTGGTTTTGGAGGGTATCATATCTATCTCATCCTTTACTGCTTTAGAACATTATCTTTTTCAAGTTTTCAATTTTATTTTTATTCATCTTTTTGGCAGATTTGCAGCAGCATTAATACAGCAAAAACTTGATTGCTGGGTTATGAATGTGGTTCCAGTTAGCGGGTTCAACACCTTGCCTGTCATATATGATCGTGGACTCATAGGAGTTATGCATGATTGGTACTATTCTTGATTGTTCCTGCTAAGCCAACTAAATAAAATTTACTAAATTATGATTTAATTTAATGATTGAAGGTTTTGATGATTATTCTATATTTTGTAATTATGATGAGGACTCAAAACATTTCCCCTTTCATCCTTCAGCTTCTTACTTCTCCATAGTTAGTACTTCTTCAATGAACTTTTTCAATATTTGAAGAAGCAAGCTTGTCTGATATCTTTTGACATCGATTTTCCTGTACTTAGATATTGTTATATTGAAATTATGTTGAGGTTATTGGTTGTTACTATTGCGTGAACCTAATTTAAGTCTATATATGATTTGCACTATGTTTTTCAGGTGTGAACCATTTGATACGTACCCAAGAACCTATGATTTTTTGCATGCAGCTGGGCTCTTCTCTGTTGAACGAAAAAGGTACGACTCTCTCTCTCTCTCTCTCTCTCTCTCTCTCTCTCTCTCTGTGTTGTTTGCCTACTCTATCCTTTTTCCATCCTGTAGAAATTTCCTATAATTTATGTTACATGCACCTTTTCCCTTTGTGTTGCATTACATATGTCCGACTCAGTTTGTAAGAGTTGAAGGTGATTGTTTATATCTGCATTCTTTCTTTGTATCAGATGTAGTATTTCTTCTATCATGCTAGAAATGGATCGGATACTGAGACCTGGTGGACGTGTATACATTCGTGACTCTATCGATATCGTAGATGAACTTCAAGAGATTGCAAAGGCCATGGGATGGCACGCAACAGTGCGTGACACATCTGAAGGCCCTCATGCAAGCTATAGGATCTTGACATGTGATAAACGCCTGCTGCGTGCTTAAACCAGTAAGATTTGAAATCTAGACTGCATTTTTTTTTTCCTCCGGTGACCACTGTAACATCAAGTACAAAAAAGGGGTCGGGTGCTCTAACATTCCCCGACACGGTCATGAAGAAGATGGTCTGGGAAGGTACTCATTCAAGATTTTATTGCATAGAGAATTATATCATTTGTAATTATTGACACTAGTAAAAGTCGATAATATTTAAGGTCATGCCTTGTAACTCAAGATTCAGTAGTAGATACAAACGCTAGATCAGGCAAGTACCAGATAATCTCTACCCGATCTTTTATTGAGTTGAGCCAAATTTTTGGCAGCTTTTCATGTAATTTACCTGTAAAACACCACAACATATTAGAGACTAGTTTCTTGGATAGATACTTTATGTAATAATTTCATTTAATATATTGTTTAACTTGTAATTGTGAACCTTTGATTAGGGTTTCTCAATTTCGGGTTTTTAATCATTTTCAAATCTTAATTTGTTCCTACCATTACACTCATTTGAATTATTTTTTATGAACCAGTCGAATATTTGGGGTATTTGATCTCTTCCATTCATTTTATGCATTTTTATATGTTTAGCGGTTGAAAGTTCTGCTAATTATGCACAAAAGTCAAAATTGCACATCCTCTCTCTCTCTTAGCACGGATGGTATGCATTTCCTTTTCCAAGTTAATAGTGAGAGTTCGAATCCCATCATACGTATTTTACAAGCTTATATAGAGAGTTTTCTTCTATCTTCCGATTTTGGAAATAAATATCAATAACTTGACAGCACATGTAATGTGCGGTCTTAATGGGTCCCGGCAAGATTTTAATTTCTTAAAATATATACATGATTACAATTTATTGATGGTCTTAAAAGAGAACATGCCAAGTTCTGTGTCCTTTCAAGGTTCCCATACTACTTGCAAATTTGCAATACAATCAAATCTTCTGTAGTCTCCAAAGAAAAGAAACTGCTTGCCCAAAAGACACCCACCAAGCTGGCAAGCTATACCATCTCTCTCCCTTTCAATCAAAAGTACCTATGCATTATCAAAAGTTCAAGCAGCAAACACTCAAGTTTTAAACTTCTATCTTCTATCTATCATTTTTCGGCTTCCACAATCGCTTGGCTTGACTGTGCTGCTGACGCCCGATTCGACTCTGATATTGTTGCCCAGGTTGTTGCACTGATTGTTGAACAGATTGTTGCACAGGTTGCACAAACAATCTGTTGGGACGACTACTTTCTGACATCACAAACGGAGATTGATGATGTTGCACTCGTGCCGGTGAGTGCATGGCCTGATGCACCAGTGGTCGATTTCTATAGCGCTGGCCATTGTAGTTTGGGTAACTGACTGGTGGTCCTTCAATGAATTGTAATGTTTGTTGCCCGGTTAGTGTAGTAAGGACGGAATACCTGTTCTGATTGGGTGTGATAAGCTTGTTGTGGGTCACCATAAATGCCACAGATATCCTTTCCAATTGCATAAGGCTAACAGCTCGGGCACTGTTCTCTGGCTGCTCGAAAGGATCCTCAATCTAGCACGGCCATCAGCATTGCGCAAATAACTCAAATCAGTTGTTTTTAAGCAAGGGAAGAGAGAGAGCTTCACCAAACACAAAAATAAGGTATGGAAGGAGAGGGAAAGAGAATTACGAAAATTGCATGATTATTGGGCAGCCATCTTGTAATACTTGCGATGTGTTCCCATCTTCCCGTGTAAGGACAAATTCCAAGCTCTGGTGCCTTCAAGTGCAAGTCAGAAAACTGCAAAATCACGTAGAGCAGTCTACGATGTCAATCCTCATCATTACCTCGAGAAAAATAAATATAAATGCCTGGCACTTGCTCCTAAACTGAGAGAAGTCACTTCTAAAGCGGACTTAAAGAATCGACTTACGAAGAAAGCTACCTAAATGATTAAAAAGATAAAACTTGACAGGAATGATTGATTACCTTTGCAACAAAAGAAACAAAAAGCTTGGACAAAGAACTCTGATTGATTGTTCTGTTTTCAGACCTGAACCTGGCTATGTTTGCAGCACATGTTTCTGCAATATTTCTTTCTGCAGTAGCCCTCACACCTGCACAAAGCACGTTGAAAGAAGATTGCTTTAGTATCAGGCCCTTAGCTATTGTTCTTGAGAAATGTTCCCCAGATTATACATTGGTAATTGAGATCCACTGTTAGTTTCTGAATACAATCCACAACAGGAAAAATAAAAAACCGTCTGGACTCTGGAATTTCGCAATGTAGTGCTTTTAGCCAAACACTTGTACAAAATGTTGCTCTCCAAAGTTTTTAAAACTGTCTCCAAAACAGTCTCACACCCATAGTAAAGAGCACTTAAAAGAGTCTCTCCTAGGAGTTCTCTAACCTATTATTCACTCTACTCAGGATAACGAATTGCAGCCGTGCTTCAATCTTATTACATTGAATCTACTTCTTACCAATGATCTCATACATGGATCCAACTTCTCACCAACCAAATGGGTCAAGCACCAGTATGGGACTATTACCCAAGATACTTGGAAAACATTGCCAGATCATGCAACTTTTGTAAATCTCACGTGATCAAGAAAGCATTTGATAGGACCAGAACTATACGCACACTTCAACTTCTATTTTAAAATAAACACATAAAAGACAAAGTACCTTTAAGATCATCAATAAGATTTCCCTGGTATATGTCTCTTAGGGGAGGTAAAATTGGAGGTACACATGTCTGTGAGAGAAAATAAATATATTAAAAAGAACTTATGGCAATATTATGACTCCTCTTAGCAAACAAAGTCTTAAGTAAAAAGTTTAGAAAAGACATCGCATGAAGCAGCTGATACCAGAAATAAAAAGAGCAGTCATCACCTGAAAATGAAAGATTACAAGCAAGCTGAGAGAGTATGAGTTAAATGATCCGGTCTTTGGATTATTCACATCATGAGCTTTGGCCCATTCCTTGACCTACACAAGAGTAAGAATTATGGATAAGATAGATGGACTTCTTCCTCACAACTGCAAAGTTGATTCCTAAGAACATACCAACAAAACCATATTGCGGAAGCGATCATCTATAGCGTTGATCCAAAACAATAATCTAGACTTCATTAGACCCGACATGTTGTCCATTGAAATATCACATGAGATGTTCTGGCGGCTGCTCTCAAATTTTAAAATCGGAACTCTGGCGTTCCGGATAAAATGAAAACTGTGCAACCCCGCTGCAGAAAAATGTTTGTTCTGAAATCAATATAGGAAATATTTACACATACATTCAAACAATTAGTAGCGGCATTGCATCACCCGAAAACCAATTCCCCTCCTCAAGTCACATGGTGGAATAAATGAGAAATTGAACACAAGTTGATTTCATGCCCCTTGTTGTCAACGCAATCTTCCCTTTCTTATTTAACAAATCTTTTTTCTCCTATAGCAAAATGATCATCTACGTAAAACTTAAAATAGAAAAATCATATCAATCAAGGATTGCATAAGGCATTATCCTTGGAGCCAGCGTTCTTGAAACATTAAAGATTATCACGGGAGAATTTTGACACTATTTACAAATCATGGGTCCAATTTGGTTTTGTAGCATCGGAAGAGATTATACTTCTCCCTTTTATCTTTTTGAATGGGGATTGTGGGGTAAAATTAACGGGAGTCAACAGAAAGATACAGGCATGACAAACACTAAAATGATTAACACAATAGTATGATCCTTTCCAAGTTCCATGTAGCTGTGCAATTCAACAAATCTTTTGGGTTGAAAAATGGGAAGAGAAAAGAAAAACGAATAATTGATTGAGTGAAAGGGTTGAAAAAAATTAAAAAGTTCTATCAAGTAAACAGATAGAAACTAGAGCATTTAAGCTTAAAATAAATGTGAAATGATAAAAGACGTGTATAAAAAAAATGAATACAAAATAACACTACATAACCTCTTTTTCTCAAAGCTTTTTGTAATTCTCCTAGTAAAGTCTGTTTCCGCGTCTTTCCAAGAGAGGAAATATGGGAACCATTGAGCAACTCAATAGAAATATCCAAGTCTCCCCACCGTGTGAAGAGATTTGACACAAATGACCCAAATGGCTCCACAATAGCACCTGTATGCAATTAAACTTTGAATTCATTCAATTCATCAATCCATTTTAAGAAGAGTAAAGGTAGAAAATGAGAACTATTTAATAGGACATGCTTTTTATAGCTCCCATACCCCTTGACACTCGACGAGGAAGATGTATAGTGGAAGAAAAGAGTGAAAAAGTTTCATTTGGTCCACTAACCTACAGAACATATGTCAATTTCCAACCTTTGGCAGGAACATTATGGATTATGAGAATCTCCAACAATTCTATGTTTTATACCAAATCCAAGGAAACTGTTTTTCCATTGTTATGGATCTGTACGTAAGTTATTGAGGCTGAGTACAGTAAAAATTACCACAGAAAAATATAAAAAAAAAAAAAAAAAAGTGCTCGAATTTTAAAATAGAAAAATGTACCATCATCTACATACTTTCCACACATTGGATTGTTCCTCTTCACTGCTATTTCTTATGATTTATGACATTATCACTTATCATAATCACTGATTTCACTTCTCATAATCACATATGACATGAAAGTGGGCAGATATGGCAAACTATTTGCAATTTCTATGGTTTTATATTCATATCTCAAAACAAAGCTGGGATTATATTCATATCTCAAAACAAAGCTGGGAATCTCTTAATTGTTATACAATAAACTATTGATGAATAAATAAGAAATGATACATGATAGAAAACAACAAAATTATCCAAATTCAGCAGAATTTACCTCTCAAACTTTCCACAGATTGAACAACACTCCGTAATTCATTGATGATTCCCATTCGTATATCCCAGTCCTCCCTCAAGGGATTGATCACAGTAAGTATTTCCTTCAGAGTATGCTCCAATATACTATGGTCACTCATTTTCGATTACTGTATGGCGTACGCTGCTGAGGATGCAATTAAACACTTCAAAAACAAATTGTAACAACGGCCTCAAGCATTTATCAAGCCAGTTTTAGCACAAGATAGCAGTCATCTTTAAATCCTACCTAGAATTGCAAATAGCCAATTACAATGAGATCAAGAGACAGCCAAAACATCAAAAAAATATTCCACAGAACAGACGCCTCAACCCCAACCAAAAATCTGAGAGTCATTCATAAAGTTATGGATCACATATACTGATATACAGATATCATATTGGCACTAAGAGCACGTTACTAATCAAGAATGAAGGGAATTGGAATCAAGTTCCATCAGAAAGGGAATGGAGAGGAATCGAAATTAGATTACTAAATTCCATTCCAATGTTTATTAACAATTAAGGAATCAGAAATGGAATCAATTTTATTCTCTTTCTAGTGTTTACTTAAACTAGGGAATTGGAATGATATAAAGTTGATTACAAAAATAACCTTGTGTATATAAGGTTTTGAATTTTTTATTTTTTATTATTGAGATAAAATACGGTTTTTTTAATTAAGGATATTTTAGTAAAAAGACGTGAATTACCATTTTGAATCAGGAAAGGGAACTTGATTCCTAGGGTGAATGGGGGGAATCAAGTTCCATTTCCATCGGTAAATTTACTGATTTGAGAGTAGGATCCCAGGAACTTAATTCCCTAAAAAATTAGTAAAAACTGGAATTTTGAAATCGGAAACTTAATTCGGACGAGATATAACGTACACAGTTTTAAAGAAAATTTTGTTTAATTACAGTGGGAACACTTCTTATACATATTGATTTCAACATCAGGCATCAGCATGAACTTTAATTGTCTTTTAATCGAGTTTGCCAAATACTCATCTTTTTATTCTTGCTCTTACTCTTCTATCAACGAGTTCAAACATGCATTGTCTCACATTCATCATATATGCAACCATTAGCTATTTATAATTCACATATATCACATGCTATCTGGAAAAATAAGTTCATCATGTCCAAGATTTTACCTTTTTTCTTCTTCTTCCTCTTCTTCTTTTGAAGCCAGAGAACGAGAAGGACGTCCAATTATCCAAAATTGTGAACTAAAAGTCTAAAGCCCTGTTTTCAATCAACACCAAACAAAAATTTCGCATAGAATCAACACATAATAATTCTCAAAAATTGATAACAAAAAGGCCCAGTTAGTTTAACCAACAATCATGAAAATACAAACTCGAAAACACAAAATTTAAACCCTAAAAACAAACAACAATCAAGATTCAAACTTTACAAAAACCCGAATCCCGCAACCAATCAGAGCCAAAATTAACAAAACAAAACTTTTAAAAAAAACACCCAGAGTAGCAGAATTGAAATCGGACGATAGTTGATGAAAAGATAAAACCCACCTTGATCTCGGGTTCCCAGATATACAGTGAAGAGCAAAGTCACCAAGAGGAGACAATCCAATTATTCTAATCCTATTCTACATTGCAAGTAACTAAGTAAGTACCCAACAAAAATAAAAAGAAAAAAATAGAAAAGAAAAAGAAGTATACTTTTAGGAGTGTAGACCGGGCTTTGCTTAGCGGGAAGGTTTCTGTTTTTTTTTTTTTTGCTTTTCCTATTAAGTGTGAGATTCGTGTGGATTCCGACTTTGTGACGTGTATATATATATATATATATATATATATATATATTATGGACCAAAAACATAAAATTACTTCTATTAGTTTATTTCTCGGTATATTTAAAGCTTATGCAATAAACCTATATATAGGCACAGTGAGAATTGAATTTAGGGGGAATTGCACAAGCATCCCCGAAGTTTGATAAAATTGTACAAATATGACAGTTTTAATCATATACGCATAAACTTCCTTTAACATTTGAAAATTGTTATACAAACATCCCCTACTGTTAGATGGATCCGTTAGTCAACGGTCAAACGTGTAAAAAGTCCAAAATACCCTATATTTTTATTTTAAACAAAATTCAAAATTCAAAAATAAGATAAAAAAATATTTTAAAAATATTTTAGAAAATATGAACATATCTTAAATTAGAAAGCTGGAAAAAAATGCATCTTCAAAAAAATAATAATATAGTTTGTGCAATTCCCTATTGATTTTAAATAAATTTAAAATTTAAAATTTATTTATTATTACATTGTTTCAAAAATGATTTTTTTTATTTGTCAAGATGATTTTTTTTTTCAGGTTTCAGATTTAAGATACATTCATGTTATCTAAAATATTTTTATATATACTTTATCTTATTTTATTTTTTTTTTAGTTTATTTAAAATAAAAATAAATGGTATTTTAGACTTTTTACGTTTTTGACTATTGACTAACGGATCCATTTAATGGCAGTGAATGTTTGTACAACAATTTTCAAATGTTGAGGGAAGTTTGTGTGTATATAACCAAAACTGTCATATATGTGCAATTTCATCAAACCTCGAGAGATGTTTGTGCAATTCCCCCTTGAATTTACAATGAAATATGAAATATGATTAAGAAAGGTAATTGCCTTATAATGAAATAGGAAATGAGATCAAGATAATTAATTGCTGGAATATTCTATAAGTGGTGAAAGTCAATTATTTCACAACACTCCCCCTAGGATGTACGCCACATAGATAATAATTTCTGAGATTCTTCTAAACAAATATTGGACGTGCTTAGATACTGCCTCATTAAAAACCTTGCCAGGAAAGCCCAATGGGATAAAATCCGGTCAAGGGAAAAAGAGTGCAATGCACAAAATGCCTAAAGTGAAGAATATTCTGCCCTAACGACGTGATTTGTCTAGAGAATACTCTCCCCCTGAAAAGTGATTTGCCTTCAATCTTGTAATTTGCTAAGTTGATGCATACCGATGCCATATATCAATTTCTCTAATGTTGCCATCGGTAAGGTCTTGGTAAATAAGTCTGCAAGATAATTTGTAGACCATATATTTTTGACATCAATTTGTCGACTTTCTTAAAGTTCATGAGTGTAGAGGAACTTTGGTGATATGTGCTTGGTTATGTCTCCCTTGATGTACCCTCTTTAGACTTGTGTAATACAAGTAACATTATCCTCATATATTAAGGTAAGGAACTCCTGCATTACGCTAAATATAATACAACACTAATAAAATATGGTATTTCTGGACCAAGTATAATTTTATTATTAAATTTAGATCAAAATGGATCTTTCTTAGGATCTAAAGATCAGACAACCTTAGGGATGTTCAAAGAATGACACTCATCCATATTAAGGTCAAAATAAGTAATCCATTTATATTATGCTTGATCTTTAGACCGAAACAGTATTTTGTTTTCCCAAAACTTTCATCTTAAATTCTCGTTTCAAATATTCAGTAGTTTTAGAAACTCTTCAGGAGCTTCAATTAAATTCATGTCATCGACATATACTGTTTCAATAGCAAATTCGGATCCCGATGTCTTTATGAATACACATGAGGCATATAGGAACTTTAATTTATATGCCCATTTTATGATGTTTTCTCTAAGACAATCATATCACATTCTTCCGAATTGCTTCAAACCATATAAAAATCACTGTAACTTTATTGAACATAAGTTGTGAGAATTTGAATTATATGCTTCTGGCCTTTTAAATCCTTCAAGGATTATACCGATCATTGAAATATTAATTATGCAACAAATTATTTGCATATGATTAATACTAGGTTTTTTATAGTAAACCCTTTGTTTCGAGATATAAGTTATATCTCGCTATCTTAATTTGTGTACGAATAATTGTTTTAACCAAAAAAAAAAAAAATAACGGTTGACGTCTTCAAGCGTCCACACTATATATCCATGAATATAGCTTTGTCTTTTGGATAATAGTATTATGTCAACATTCATCCACAATTTATGGTTCAAGATCCTCATCGGTTCATAATATGTAGAGCAACACTAAAGAAGATCTCAATTTTTATTTACAATACATATACCTCTTCAAGGGCTACTGTAATCTTTATATAATTTTAGTATACTAGCATTTGCACGGGCAATTAAGAACCCTTTAATTTATGAGTCTTAGAGAGGGAAGATCACATTTCATTACTTTATACCTCTTCAAAAAGGTTTTTGTCTCTTCGATGACATTTAACTCTTCGGGAGCCATGATGAGGATTACATATAGCTCAAGCATTATTCTTAATTAACATGATCATGATCTTTCATATTCGCTTCAGGGAATAATAACTTTTAAATAAAAGTTGCATTTCACACTTCTAGTGTGCCATGATGAGGATACATATAGCTCAAGCATTATTCTTAATTAACATGATCATGATTTTTCATATTCGCTTCAGGGAATAATAACTTTTAAATAAAAGTTGCATTTCACACTTCTGATGTGCCACGAATAATTTATTTGTTTGCCATTTGCATAAATTGTTATTCAATAATAATCACTCAGGTTAATATATTGGCAATTAATAAATTTATTATAATATGCAATTTGCAAGTCAATGATCCTTTGAACTTCAAACAAGGATCAAGATAAGATAAAGATGATGCATGCCAACTGTAATTTCAAGTCGTTGATTTTTCTAATTGTATCTTTCTCCCCCTAACGATATGAATTTATTTGTTTGTTAGCCTTATTTTGTTATCCTTTATGGATTTATTTGCATCATCAAAATGTCATTTTTAAACATATTTATACCGTCATACCATTCTTCAGTGATATATTGTCCTTTATGATAGACTCAATATGAATGGAATTGTAGATTCTATATGATAGACTCAATTGTAAGAATTTGTAGATTCTATATGTAGATTTTCACTAAAGAATTTGTAGATTCTATATGATAAACTCAATTGTAAGAATGGAATTGCATACTTCTGGTATGAGACAATATAAAACAATACAACATTTATATATGATGTATAATTTATAACTAAATAGATTCTTCAAGATCTATTAAAATAACCGATTGTCACTTGTAGGCCTTTTTGTTTTTCATTGTGTACCATACAATTAGCTCTTCGGGAGCCTTTATATATACTTGGTAAAATATCAACATGTTATTTATGTATACTTCAAGTACACCACTATTTTCATCTTATAACCCACCAATAGTAAGCATTTTTCTTAGTTTGTTTTGGTGTGATTCCACTTTTGGTGGCTAGATTTTCTTATTATGATCACCGAAGTCATAATAGTTTTAATTGACCAAAATTTCCACCATGACGATTAGATGACTTAACATTCACTTCAGGGAATGATATCAATCAATCTAATCAGGCAAAATAAATGATTTTGTTCGGACACAAAAGATAAACATAGTTTCCCCACAAAATCATTTTCAAGTGCAAAAGGCCATATCAAATTTAAAAAACCTTATGTAAACCATAAATATATGATAATTAACCAAGATGATATGTATAATGTATAAAATAAAATGTATACTGTTGGTTTTTTATATATAAAACGAAACGTTTTTTGGATTACATGCCGTTCACCGAAAATTCAAATTTTACGGCTGAAACATAATCATCTACCGGTTGTATCATCAGTCGTAAAGTGATCATGAATTTAGAAACAGTTCATAAATAAAAATCTCCGCAATATCTTTTTTTTTTTTTTTTCACATGTACATTAAAGATAAAACTTTATTAGAGACTAAATAGAAAAATAAATGCAACAGATTGAAGTAATATATTGCCATCAACACAACCGAAGGCATCGCTCTTCGTATGTTGTCATGACTGCACGCACACTTTTGTTCACAAATATACACTGTTTGCATCCATATGCTATAAATGCATCACATGAGTGTTTTCTAATGAGAAACTGCTCATGAAGTTGTGATTTTTAAATTAAAATCATCAAATAATGTGCGCTATATGCCAACATATTAGAACTCAACACTTCAGGTTTTGATATAATTGAGATTCAAATCTCTATTAATTAGATTCAGAAATTCAGGTTCTAATTATATTGAAAGCTTATATTTAATTCTAAACTTCAGGTTCATATTTAAATTGAAATCCAAAACTCCGGGTTTGATTAATATCAGATATATAAATATATAAGGGTAATATTAATAATAACAATTTCTTTAAGAAACTAATTTACTAAAATATGAAAAGATGACGAAATACAAAACTAGATAATCGCCGAGCAATAAAAATTGGAAAAAAAAAACAAAAAACAAAAAAACAAAACAAAACTTAAGGATCGTTTGTTTTTTCCACTTAAAACTTAATGGGTCCGACTCATAATTATTAAGTTGTTTTATTTGTTTTTTTAAGTGGTCAAACAACTTAAACATACCAAAAAACAAATTAAAATAAAAAGTAAAAAATCCCGATTTTTTACTGAATTGTATTAAATACAATCCAAAATCTTTTCTTCCAATACTATCATCCATATACAACATATCTCCAATTTCATCATAATTATATATTGTATAGAAATATTTATTTTAATATATTGCTTATTTTGGATAGCTTTAAAAATAAAAAAGAACTCTAATCACTTCTTATATTGGAGTTTAATATCAGTACTTTATTATGATATTATGGTGATGTATTTATATTTTATTATTTTTAAAGTGTTTTATGTGAGTTTTCCTACTGCCCCTATGGGTGTGCGGCGGATCGGATCCAATGGATTTACCATGATCCAAGATCCGATCCGATTGGATCACAGAAATTGTAATCTGATCCGATCCGATCCAATTTTATAGTGGGATCCGATCCGATCCGATTGCAAAATACTTTAATCGGATCTGATGAATCTAATTAATATAAAGTCGTTCTTAATATATAAAAGTTATAATCTGAAATAAATAAAATCAAACAAATTATTCAAACATTACTAATTAATTCAAATAAAATTAATATTAAAAAATACATGATATAACTTGTAAACTTTATATAATTCAAAAAGTTTATAATTATTATACATCAGCTCCAAATGTAAACTTAATAAGATGTGATGTTGATGAAGAAGAATAGAAGAAAATAAGATAATGGATTGTTGGCTATAGAGAAATTGAGAAAAAAAATCTAAAATAGTAACATTAGAAATTGTATTTGGGTTTGACCTTTACAGATATTCAGATAATCAAATTGTATTTGGGTTAAGCATTTACATTAGAAAGTAGTGAATAAAATAAATTGCCCAAATATAAAAATAAGGCATAATATTTTAGACGGATTGGCGGATTTTCAAACGGAAATCCAGAATCCGATCCAATCCAATGGATTTTAGAATTTATGATCCGATCACCTCTCTGGATCCTATTGAATTGGATTGGGTCATGCACACCCTTAGCTGCCCCTTTTATTTTTTGAAAAAAAAAAAAATACTTTTATTTTCTTAATAAAAATAAAGTTTGTTTGTAATCGAAGAAGAAGATCATGATCATATGTGTTCATATAATAATTATTATATTTGGATTGTTTTTATTCTATATTATATGTATAATTGTTTAACATGAATGTAGATATAAAATTACTTCTTTTTAGACAATTTTATTTTTAAAAAACAAATATGTTGACAGTATATACAAATGTGAGGAAGAAAAAAAAAAACATATCATTCAGATTCAGGTTTCAATTACTATTCAGTCTTCAGACAAAAAAACAAACGACCCCTTACTAGATATATACGACACCACTAGTATATAGATTATATAAACAAGTAAATTTGAAATTAACCGCAATGCAATTTCAACACAGTGATTAATTCATATTCAAATCCTTACAAAACATGGATTCGTCTTTTCTTTTCCTTTCTTAATCTCTTTATATTTATTCATATATTTTCAAGATCTAATTTAGAACTTCAAGTTCTAAATAATTTTCACGAATCTTTTTTTTTTTTGGTTCTAAATAAATTTCTCGAATCTAGAATTTCTAGTTTTGATTTTTTGAATCAAGAACTTATGGTTATGATTTTCGAATCAAAAACTCACGGTTCTAATTTTCCTAATCAAGAACTTCTGATTCTTATTTTTGAATTAAGAACTTATGGTTCTGATTTTCAAATGCAATCTTCTTGTTACAAACCTTTATTATTTGAGCCAAAATATACAGTTTCGGTCAGCATAATATAAACTACCAATACGTTTGATTTGATTAATCATGCAAATACAAAAATGGATTAACATGCAAATATAAAATCGATTTATTCTAACCCCACATGTATATAAACAAAATATCAAACAAGCAATATGAGTTAATATAATACGGAATCCTTACAAAACTTGGATTTATCATATATATATTTATTATTATTTATTTATTTATTTATATATATATCTTTTTCGAGATCTGATTTAGAACTTCAGGTTCTAAATAATTTCAATGGTTTAGAACTTCAGGTTCTAAATAATTTTAAAGATTTAGAACTTTGGGTTCTAAAATAATTTCAAGGATTTAGAACTTCAGGTTCTAAAAATTTTCAAATCAAGAACTCTTGGTTCTGATTTTACTAATCAAGAACTTCTAGTTCTTATTTCAGAATAAAAAACTTATGGTTCTTTTATATATATATATATATATATATATCCCTAATCAATAACTTCTGGTATTGAATTTCGAATCAAGAACATTTGGTTCCCTTTTTTTTTGAATCAAGAACTACTTGTTCTTATTTTTGAATCAAGAACTTTTGGTTTTGATTTTCAAATGCAATCTTCTTGTTGCAAACCTTTATTATTAATAATAAGAAATGAAGAAGAAGAGATCAAATAAATAATAAAAGCATTCATACTGATAACATATTATAAATCAAAACATAAAAATATAGAAAGAATTAGTTTATTTCTCTGTATATTGAAAGCTTATACAATGAGCCTATATATAGGCATAGTGAGAATTGAATTTACATTGAAATAACAAATAAGATTAAGAGAGATAATTGCCTTATAATGAAATAGGAAATGAGATCAAGAGAATTAATTGCTGGGATATTCTTTAGGCAGTGAAAGTCAATTATTTCACAACAATATATATATATATATATATATATATATGAGTATTGAGTAATGCTAGACTTGCTAAATGACCTGTCTTATCGTATAATCTCATGATTTATAATAGGTTAGCACCCAAATATTTTCTTTTACAATGTATTGACAACTTAAATACCATATCATTTGGGAATGAATTTAGAAATCAAATTTGGAAAGCCTAATATTATTCAATAATTATAGGTTTGAGATTTTTACACCCTCTCAAAAATGATTATATTATTATATAACGTTATAAAGTAAAATCTACGGTATTACATATTCGATCTTGCATGAAGAAAAAAAAGAGTACGGAAAGATAGTTGTCAAAGTATGGCATTCATTTTCACATGATTTTTCAGTACTAAAAATATTGATATATCATAGTCTTTTTATCAGAAAATCAGAAAATTGATCGTAAAGTATCACATAAATTTGAGATTATTTAAAATGAGAGAACTCAAACCCATAATATCGTAGTGTTGATGTGAGGGGTATACTACCGAATCTACATCGATTCATCAATTAATATCGATTTTAAATCCATGAAATTGAACGTTAAAATATTGTTATATTACATTTATCAAGGTATCGATATTATCCATATTAAATATTGTGAAATATGAAGTTAAATTTACATAGTCCCCTCTTAACGTGTGAACTTTCATTTTCTCAAAATAAAAGGGTCTATATAAAGTTCGTTTTAATTAAACTACAAATGTTTAAAGTTTTATTTTAATATATGCTTTCAAAACATGCACTAATTAGTTCAAAAAACGAACACACACACTAAAAGTGAATTATAAAATTAATAAAACAATTGAAATAGTATAGTTTAAACGTGAATTATTTAATTTGTTGTTTTTTTTTTTCAACACAAACTAATTTTCCTTTTTTAATTGATTATTTATTTATTTATTCAGTCATGACTTTGATATTTGTGATGTTTTTATTAATTAGAGGACAAAGGAAGTAATCAAGCTTGGTAATTATCATAAGAATGCATAGTTTTTATCATATGTATTTGTCTTTGCAGGATTATGCTTTTGATATTGATTTGTAGAGGTGTTAATCAGGCCGGATCGGGCCGACCCGATTAAAAATCCAGTACACTGTTCGGATCATACCAAATAATTATGGATTGATCACTACATGGGCCTCATAAAGTAACAAACATGAAAATTCCGATTAAGGGTTTTGATTGGATTTGAGTTTACATTAATTATTATTTTTCAAAAATAAAATTACCTTTTTAAAAAAAATTACTTGAACGGATCCGGTTCCGGTTGGACTTCAATTATAAGTTATAACCAAACCTAAAAAGATTATTGAAATTTTTTCATGAAAATAAATTCTGCAAATTATAAAAGCCGCTTAAAACTTTGCAAACTCTATAGTACGTTTTCGTAATGGAAAATAGTATAAAGTAAAAGCCAATATTTTGAATTTCAATCAAATTATAAGAAAATATAGTAAAATTAAATTAAAGATTTTGGATACTTTGGCAAAAGAAAGTTTGGGTGCATCGATGTATCATGCATCTTCCATTCGGCTCATATTGCATAGCATAAGTAGTCAATTTTACATTTATTCCACGTACAACATAGTCAAGCAAATGGTATTTAATAGATTAACACATCGTGTGAAGATAAATATTGTAAATGTCAAATGTACGCTAGACTGATCTGAATCCTCTCTTTATAACATCCTTTTTTTTTTTTTACATTTTCAAAATATGTGATTGGTTATTAACAAACTGATTGTGAAAACCACTTTTGGTAGGGAAAAAGATGAGGTATACGTATGCGATAAACAAAAAATCTATAAAAGCAGTGAGGGGAGGATTTAATAGATTAACGATTACCATATCCATTATCAACAATATTATTTAAAATACAGAATGATGAGATTTAATACATTAACGATTCTCATATCACATAACGTAATTTGAATGAAAGATACAAGAACAAACGATGAATCCAATACCCCAAGTTTCCCTCCTTCCCTCATGCCTCAGCCACACCTTTCATTCAAAGTTCAAACCAACCACTGTATATAAATCCAATCATCCACGATGATCAATAAAGCTAAAAAAAATGGCCGACAAGCAGTGAAAGATGAGACTTCAAGCTCAAAATAATGAGTGAAAAAAATCAATAATAGTGATTAATCAATCTAATATTCTAATTAAGCTAAATTAGCTTAAATAAAGCTTTGGTTGAAAACGCAACTTTATGATGATTAATGACTCATATATTGATATATTTATTAATCTAAAACTAAGCAAAAGCAACTATAACATCAACATCAAATCTTTGGAAAATCTTAGTCCAGCACATAGATGTTGATTATCAAGACATACGTGTCTCCTCCTTATTGTACTTTTGCCCCCGGTGAACCCCCCCAATCCAAACCCATATCATGTCCATTCTTAATTGGTGGAACCCCAATCTATCTTCCCACTCTTACACTCTTACATATCCATCGGATAATGTATTCGATTAGATGGACGAACCACATTTTCGATAGAACATAAGTGTCCGGTTCATTTTGCTTCCCGTGATAAATTTTACCGATGATTTTTTATTATAAGTAATAAATTGTATCGATTATATGATACGTCTGTTTAGATCTGGAATATTTTCAATAGAATGGAAGTATTACATCTTTAAATGGAACAAAAATGACAACGAAATCTATCGATTAGTATCTCGATTTGTAATTATCTTTATTATAAGAAAATGTTATATCTTATTGTCGATAATATATTCAATAAAACTGATATACATTATATTACATTTTTGAATCATTCTTTAATAGAAGTATTGAATCAACGTATCAACTATATGTGATAAATCGTAAGGATTATGGGATATCCCTATTTGTTCGGAAAAAAAAAAAAGTTTGATTAGTTACTAATAATCACTCATCAAAGTTGTGTTGGAAGGGATCCGAGGGATTATCCATCGGAAGGATGTAGGTATTCTTTTGATTTTTAAAATTTTTAATGTATTTAATAAAGTATTTTTGATGAATCTAACCTTAACAAGCTTGGAAAATGGAGGAGACAAGCCACGTTCTAAGGTTCCAAAGGCCAAAGGGTATTTTTATTTATTTATGTCAATTAATGTTATTAAATTTTGTAATTGACAGGTGGCCAAGTCTAGTCAATTTAACATTTATTTAATTAATTACTAATTTAAAAAAAAAAATCATCGACACTAATTGATTTAGAGATCTGACAAGACTTTAACGATATCAAATACTAATGACGTTTTTACTAATCAGAAATTCTATATTGGAAAGAGAATTAAGTTTTTAGTTTTCGAATTCATGTGTTAACTAATTTTTTTTTAGAATTAAGTTTCGTAGACCCTACTAACATATCAGGAATTAAGTTCCTAATTGAAAGGGAACTTGATTCCCTTCACTCACCCTAGGAATCAAGTTCCTTTTCCTAATTGAAAAGGGAATTCATATATTTTTACTAAAATATCCCCCACTTATATATTTTTTAAAAAATAACTATATATACATATATAAATATATAAATAACTATATATATTTATATACTTCGCAATTGATTTTTACTTTATTTGTATGTGTGAATTATTAATTAAAAAAAAAAAAAATTTGATGAAAACAAAACACTATACTATGGCCGGCAAAAAAAAAAAAAAAAAATTTTGAATTGACATGAATTCATATTACTCTTGCTTTGGATTTCTATTGTTTTTTCTTTAAATATAAACTTTTTTTATTAGTTACAGCCTTACATCTCATATATATATATATATATATGTATTGTACACAAGGGTTTTTTTGTAATCAAATTTGTATAAATTTGATTTCATCTCTAATTCTAAAAAAGTTAGTAAACACAGTAATGAAATTTAGTAACTTAATTCCGATTCCCTTCCATTCCTTTTCCGGTAGAACTTGTTTCCGATTTTTCTTATTCTTAATTAGTAAACGCGCCATAAATACGATTTTTAATGCAATTCAAAATATTAGCTCAATATGGAGTGCAACTCACACCTATCAAGAATGAGTTTACTTATATTTTACGATTTAATAGATAAATACGATAGTCGAACCTCAATCACTAAGTGAATGGAATACAAAAAGTGGTTAAATAATATTTTTCTAATCTATCAAATATACCTCAATTATAAATTTTACTTAGAATACGATCCCATGATGTCACTTCTTATCCCCACACATCCACTCCCAAATTTCAATAAAGGTAAGGTCCGATTTTATTATTCCGTGAATCATTTCCATCTCCAAACATAAAATAAAATGAAATTTCGATTTTATTCATATTCTCTAAAATTGGTCAAAATGGAATAAACCAACACAACAATTCTCTTAAATTGGTCAGAATGGAATAAACCAACACAACAAATCTATATACATTTTCATTGTTTATAGTTTTTTTTTTTTTTTTTTTCCTTTAATATTGTTATCCAATACCAAATATATATATATATATATATATATATCAATTAAAATAATAATAGAATAGTTATTATCACATAAATGATAAAATATGCGATACTTTTTGTTTGATAAAATAAAATGATACAATAAATGATATGATACTTAACATTGTATTTTGGTGGAAATTGTTAAAAATGATCGCACCTTATATGAAAAATTATTTTTTAACGACATACGAAAGTTTAATTGTTAATAACAATATATTTTTTTAAAAGAATTAAGTGTATATCTGTAAATTATAAAAATACCCCAATATCAAATTTTCTACTTTCTTTTGTTTTTTTCCACTGTCTTCTTCTCCTTCTTCTCTGTTCCTTCTTCCTTATCAAATTTGAATTGTTATTCCTGGAAATCGAACGACTAAAAGAACAACATTGTTGTTCTTGTAAATCGACCCACTAGAGAAAGGTTCGATCTCACAATTGTATTTAAGATTTGAAAAAGTTATTACATAAAAACTTTTCCGATTTGCTCTAAAACGTTAGCGAGTCTCCCAAGAGGGATCCCTTATTTTATTTTTGATAATGACCACCATGAAATCACATTGTTTTTAATGAATTTTGATATGAATTTTTTTGTGGATGATAAGTTCATTGAAATCTACATGTGAATAAAATTTGAAAATTTCTCAAGCACTATAACTATTTATCTCGATTTTTTTTTTAAAAAAAATATGAAGGCATCAAAAAATAGCGAAATATAGGAAATTAAAAAAAAAAATAGTTCAAGTGCTTAAAAAATTCTCAAATTTTATTCATAGATAGATTTCGATGAACATATCATTACAAAAAAAAAATCAGATCAAAATTCATTAAAATCGATGTGATTTCATGACGGTCCTTACTGAAATTTAAATAAGTGATCCCATATAAGAAACTTACTCCTAAAACAGTTTATGGTGTTTAAATATTTTTCATTTGTTCATTAATTGAGTTGTAAATAGTTACTTTATCATGGTTTTAGTATTATTGCATCACTTTTGTGTATGTTTTGTGAATAATCAAATTAAATTAGGTTTCAAGGTTTTTTTTTTTTTTTTTTTTTTCCATATGGTTTCCAGTTTCAACGATATGAAAACTTAAAATGTTGACAAAACTCAAAATATTGACAGAAAACGTAAAATCTTTAATGAAAACTTCAAATCTTCTGTAAAAACTTGAAAATTTTGGTATGAGTTTTTCAAGTAATTTTTAATAATATAGTTATCAACAATTAATACAAATCAGGTAATTTCTTAAAAATATGGCTATTAACAATTAAATTAAACCTTCATATTTGATTATAAACGAAATAAACGAAATAGAAACGAAATTCTAATGTTTTTGTTATCATTTTTATATATTACAAACCACATAAACTTTAGAAAATATTCATGCAATGTATGCAACTCCACGTTCACATAAGTCCTTACGCAAATCCCAACTCCCAATAAGACACTTGAACTTGTTATTTCAAAATAATAATCATCATCATCATGCTACAAACCACCTAACCTAACCGGTTTAGGTAATTCAGGTATAAGTTTGTTCACGCGTGCAAATTCCAAATATCAAAAAGTTCTTACTTGAAAATGACATCAAATTAAATCTAATTATCAAGTTCCTTTTTTTTCTTAGTAATTCAATTGGCATTGAAAATTAATATCATTTTCACTAATATTATTTTTAATTAAACAAAGGATTAAAGCATTAAACTCTTCTGCACCCCTCTTACTCTTGTAAAATGAAACAAACAAAGAGAAAATCCATTTTGGATTCAAAAAGGAATCAAAAGTTCCTCATTTGTACAATAACAAAATCCACTACTTGGATCTTCAATTCCCATTTTTTTAATTTTTTTTTTTTTTTTTTTCCATCTGTAATTTTTTTCTTTCTTCACAATTACAACAAATTACTTTTTTTTTTTTTTTTTTTTTTTTGTGTGTGGCCGTTTCACCCTCCAAAATAAAACCCTACAAATTACAATTATATTTAATTAAATTTTTTTTTTCTTTTTTTTTTTTGTGTCATCACTATTAGACTATTATTGTAGCTTTTGAGTTCTTCTCAGGTCAACGACGACGACGCTCACGTTGTCCGTACTTTGCCTGGCCAGTGCCAACTTCGTCAACAAAATCGACGCATCCAAGCAGGCCTTATCGGAGCTATCGCGTCTCGCCGCCACATCATTTCCCGGCGGAGGAGACGGCGACGGCGAAGACAACGATCTCTGAGATCGGAAGCACGAACGCACCACACTACACGCGGTTTCATTCGACACCACGTCCCACAATCCGTCGCTGGCCAGTATCAAACACTCATCCTCCCCCGTCCGATCCACCACCGTCACCTCCGGCTCCGATATTACATACGGTTTCAAATAATTGTCACCTGAAATAAACATAACAAAATTTTTATTAGTTTCGATTTTTAATTTGTTTGTATTTTAAAATGACACGTGGCATGATTATCGTCGATACTCACCGATTGCTCTGGACATAGCTAAAACACCAAGGACTCTTGGACCGTCCCAGTAAATTACTCGGCCGCCGGCGGCTTGGATTCTAATCAATTCATCGGGCCGATCAGGCTGTAACAGAAAAAACAGTTAGTTCAAATTTCAAAAAACGCAGTTAGAATACACGCGACAAGAGAAAAACTAGAAGAGCCTCTCCCTCACCTTATGATCGTCGGAGAGTTGGACGGCGACGCCGTTTCGGCAAAGGATGGCACGAGAGTCACCGCAATTGGAGACGATAATTTTGTCAGGCGTGACGACGGCAACCACAGCGGTGGATCCGACGGCATCACACTGCGGAGTCTGGAGCTCGCAGCGGCAGTTGGAGACAGTTGTGTCCGCCGAACAGTCTTGGACCTCCTTGTCCATCCTGTCGAAGCTCCGCTCCATCGTTTGCTCCCACTCGACGACGTCGTCGGAGTTTTCGAGCTCAGCTTTAACTATCTCGTGTAACCGATCTTTACACTTCATCGCCACCTAATCAAAAGAAAAAAACAATAAATCATTCAACGTTAGATTATAATATTCAATGTGTTTTGACAAAAAAAAAACACAATTCTAAGTTCGAAGATTCGAAGCTTACGTGAGAGCAGCCGTGTCCATCGAAGACGCCGAAGAAATGCGTTTTCGCCGGAATCTTCGGAATCTGATAACAAAAAGACGTATGTATCGACACCGCATCCTCCATATCTCTTCTTCTTCCACAAACAGAAGTGAATCCAAATTTAGGACGCTCCTGTACGGAATCACCTTCTTCGGCTCCTTCTACTTGTACGGACTTCATCTTCGAATCCGTAACCGTACCTTCGTTTCTGATTCTATCTCCGTCCCAAACGACGCCGCTTTTACGTTTCGCTTCGCGATTCTCGACTCGTACTGTGTTGTTGTCGTTTTTGATGTTGCTGTTGCTGCTGCTACTGTTTTCATTGTCGAGCGGGAACTGACTACAGAGATCGAGCTTAGGCCGTTTATTAGGTCCGTTCTCCAACGGCGGACGAACCGCCACGTCAGCAACGAACTTGAAAGGCCGGTGTTCCAATCTCCGGCGTCTGGAGGCACGTGAGCTTTGCTCGACTGCCGTCGCAACCGCCGGCTCACTCTCACCAACGACTCCACAGCAAATCCCAGCCATTTGCTTCTTCTTTTCACAACAGCTCAAATGGAAACCTTAGAAATCCAGAAATATAAGAGAGAAAAGAGAAGCAGCAATAATTATCAGACTCTACAGACAAGGAAGAGACAAAAGAGATTTGAGAGAGATTTCGTCGTCAAATATTTAAAGAGGACCCATTAAAATGCTTTAAGCTATGAAAGCTTTTTCTAAACAGAGAAGACTCTGTTAAAATTTTAACCTGGGGGCCACATAGCAATGCTAATTTCGGGCAGCCTACCCGTCACCGTCACGGGCAGGTATCCGACACGTACACACAGTTGGTGTGACGTCGATTTGCTGAATACTAGATTACCATCTCCACCGTCCATTCATTCTTTTTGATTTCTCTCTCCTGTTTTTATGACAACACGTGTACTGTCTTTTTCAGGTCTGGGTTACGTGGCCCAATAGGAAGGCAACACGAGTTGGGCATATGACCTTCCTTTTCTGACACGCATGTGGTCCTGTCTATTACTTTATTTTATTTTTATTTTTCTCTTGGTTCCTCTCTCGCGCCACACCGTATACATTGTACACCTTTTTAAAAAAAAATTTCCCGGGCCCGCTTTAAATTAAAATATAGCGAGACTGTTGTAGATGATATCACCACGTGGCGAGATCATGGAATACGAGATTCGGCTTCGAGTCGCCTCTCCACACGCTTTTGTTGCGAGTTGCACCCACACACACCCCTCCAATATTACAATTCTTCATGCATTAAATGTTGATTTATATTATATCCTTTTCAAAAAAGAAGATGTTGATTTATATTTGTTTCAAGAAAATGTCATTTTGACCGGTTGAGATTAATCTGGTTGTAAACATTTGTGCAGTTTTTAATTCGTATCTACAATGGTCACCTTTATCTATGTTTGTGATAAGTCCAAATATGATTTTAATAAGTTCCTTTTCGGTCTCTACGAGCGTCACCCGGTAGATGGACAAGTTTAAGGTTTAGATAAATGACTCATAAGTCAAGACTCGAATCCTACCAATGATAAGGGTTCAAAAAATTTTTGTCACTATTTGGGGCGCTTTTGTAAAACAAGCAGCACATTACTAATTTAAGTTTAAAAGACACCTATTTAGGTGATCAGACAAAAATACATCTTTTTGTCAGTTTGTGTCTTTTTCAAACGTTGAAAGAAAACCCGAACCTTTTCGAGTTTTTTTTTACACTAGATCCGAGCATTTTAAACAATAATTTGAGCTTTTTAATTTTGAATCTCCGAGACTTTTACACAGTTTGAGACTTTTAATGAAGTGTTCAAGCCTTTTAATACATATTTCAAGCCTTTTTATGAAGTGTTCGGGCCTTTTAATGAAATGTTCGAGCCTTTTAATACATATTTTGAGTCTTTTAGTGATGTGTTCAAGACTTTTAATATACACTTCGAGCCTTTTTAATAAGTGTTCGAAACTTTTAATACACACTTCGAACATTTTAATACATATTTTGAGTATTTTAATGAAGTGTTCGAAACTTTTAATACACAATTCGAGCCTTTTCATACACAACCCCGAGTCTTTTAATGAAGTATTCGAGCATTTTCATATATTACCTAAGTCTTTTAATAATGAAGTGTTTGAGACTTTTAATACACAGTTCGAGCCTTTTCATATACTACCCGAGCTTTTTCATGAAGTGTTCGAGACTTTTAATACATAGTTCGAGCCTTTTCATATACTATCCGAGCCTTTTTCATTTAGTCTCCGAGTTTTTTCAATTTGTCTTCGAAACTTTATAAATAATCTCCAAGCCTTTTTATTTTGTCTCCGAGACTTTTCAATTAGATTCAAAATTCACATAACCAGCTTAAGATTTATAAAAGACTCGGAGAACAAATGAAAAGGAACCCAATGAAGGGTTTTAAATTGAAAAAAAAGTTGCGTAGCGCCACAAAATTAACGACCCTCGAATGCGTTTGTATAGTGCCACAAAATTAATTATCCAACAAAGATGAATTTATAATATTATGGTGTTCAACCTCTAATGGATGTCTGTTATAGATGAAGAAGAAAGAAAAAAATCTCAGAAAACTTTAAAGTAAGAAAAAGAATGTTTAAAATAAGGGTATTTTTAGAAATCGCTTATTTTAGTACCTTTTAAACTTAAGTTATTAAAGTAGTGACTTTGTCACCAAATCATTTTTAAAAAGTGACATTTGCCACCAATTTCATATAATAATAATAATAATAATAATAATAATAATAATAATAATAATAATAAGAAGAAGAAGAAGAAGGTCTTCTCCTAATTTACAAAATTTAGCCTTCCACTATTTTTTTTTTTAAATTTTTTTTAAAATCAATTTAGCTTCCCTTTCAAAAGTAATAAAATTACAAAATTTAGTTTTTGTTGATATCATTTTAATTAGTGGTGTCAAAGATTTCAACACTACCTCATGAAAATTTAGTTTTAATTAATATCGTTTATAATTACCATATAAAAATTGTATTATGAATTATTTTTCACCTATTGTATATTAGTGTATAACAACATCAACATTACAATAAAGATAATAAATCTGTCCAATAAAAATTCTCCAAATTCGTATCCAACGAAACCGTAACTTTTAGATAGTTTAGAGTAATGTTAGACATAACAGAGCCCATGACAAAAGTTTCCTCACTACATATCAAATAAATTATCCATAAATCTAAATATATTTTTGGTAATTGTTTTTATTTTTTCAGAAAAGATTATTGTTAATCGTTGGAGAAATGAAATAAAGTTTGGACGTGGTTGCTTTTAATTGGTGCGTGAGAGGACGCGCAATGGGGTGTAGGTGAGGAAAGGGGAAGTGGTGGGTTCAGTTAATTATTCCAGTCGTTCCAGCTATGCAATGAAAGCGTCTACATAACGAGGGAGATTTGGACACGTGTGGGACCACATGTCAAAAACGATACTACTACTGCTACTCAATTGCAGAATATCTTAGGTTAGCTACCTGTTTTGTTGACACCTGTCCACTTCTGACGTGGAGCTGAGGATGCGCCTCTTGTTCCTCTCGGTCTTACACGTTTCGACCACTTCAAAATATTTTATAAAATTTGGCCGCCCTCCTCTACCGCTATTTTCCCAAACTTATTTTTCATATTTGCATATCTACCCCTTTCATTTTTCCTTTTTTAACCAACCGAATCGAAAACTTTATACGATATCATCCATTTATTAGATTAATAAACAATATTATAATGATAATTTTGAATTTTGAATTTTGAATGAAAAAAATATTTACCGTTTCATTTTATATACATAACCAGTCGAATTGAAATTATTATTCGACATTTTGATATTTATATCGTTATATCACCGTTTTTCATATTGATTAACAATATTGAATATTATAAAAATAAAATCGAATTTACAATGCAAAAAATTTGCTAAATTCGAACAAAATTATTATTATATTTATATTTATCAATTTATCAATTATTATATCATAATTCCTATATAATATATAATACAAAATAAAATGTCCAGTGACATTGTACTTGATTTTTTTACATCTTTCGGTGTTATATATTACAATTGCAAATTAACTTGACATGTAATTTAAAGTATTGCAAAAATGGCTTTTCGGCTAATTATACAAAACCCATAATGACACACATACACAAGCACCGACTCTCGCAACCAAGGTTCGAATCTTTGTCCGAACGTGTATATAAGGCAATTTTCCCATCATTTGTGTGGGCTTTGTCTCACCTTGTGTGGGTGAACTCTCCCTTTGTGGGAGTTGCGAATCCACACTGTGCTTGGATGTTTCACATCTCGTTAGTCCGATAGTTGTTGTTGTAATAAAAAAAAATTAAAAAACCATAATGACACGTGTAAGGCTGGATTTAAATTGGGAGTGGTATTAAGTATTAACTATTAACTATTAAATAGAATAGAAACACAAACGTGAAATCAAGCTATTAAATAAATAAATAAATAAAAGGGACAGGTGGGGACTGGGGACCTAAAAAAGGAAAAAAAAAAAAAAAGAAGGTGCGTGTCGTCGAGTGAAATAGTGACACGTAGAGGGTGTAAGCTGTCAAGCAAAGAGTTCGTTGGTTGCATGACGTGACGCAACAAAAGCCAAGTGCCACGTGACTGCGATAGCAGTAACCTAACCCTAACCCCAACCTCTTCGACCAACCCTTGTCTCTCAAACCACAGTTACTTTTTCACTTCTCTCTCTTCGATGGAGAGGCTCTGCTATCCGTCAGATAATACAGAGCAGAAGAGTGCATCTCTCGTTATGATCTCGCCACGTGGTAAAATAAGAAAAATTAATTAATATATCTTTAGAATTTTCTTTTATTATATTACTATGATTTCAGATCAGAAACAATGGTCTTATATAAAAGGTAATTGATTAATTTTTGTTCATGAATATCATAACGTGTGTGAATGTGACATGTAACATAAATGTATATCATGAAAACTTGTATACACTATACTATTATCCTAACTAAAGGGTGCATGTCATGCGATAAAAAAAAAAAAAAAAACTCATAATTCTCTTTAGCGTATAACATACGCCCATTGGTGGGATGAAAATCATCTGGTGCACGTGATTTTTATTTATTTACAAAATAAATTATTAAATAAAACACTTTTTTTTTTAATTTTTTTTTACAACCATGATTTATGTCAAAACAACATTGAGATGCACCGAGAATTTGTGTTAGGTGTTGTATGTTGATGGATGACACGTGTGTCAGACATTGGCACGTGACTACAATGAGTCGTGTCTTCTCACAGCGAAAGCAGTGTCACAACTCTCACATCTAACAACTGTAGTGAAGGAAATTATGGATGGAAACTTTGCAAGTAACAATACATGTTTGTTCAGGAACTTCCATCCCCATACGATGCAGCTGTCAATACTTTCAAATCCTGACTCATTATGCAATTTACAAATAAAAGACCATTAAAATAGCGATAGAGGTGT
Source organism: Acer negundo (assembly GCA_035582765.1). Classification (NCBI taxonomy): domain Eukaryota; kingdom Viridiplantae; phylum Streptophyta; class Magnoliopsida; order Sapindales; family Sapindaceae; genus Acer; species Acer negundo. Next base: position 4,784,711 of record CM069242.1, read on the forward strand.
CAAAAGGGTCGGACCGCCCCAGTTAGGTATCCATATTTCAAATTAAGGATTCGGTCCGTGTTTAGGACCTGCAATAGCAAGTTCGTCATGAACATGGTTGAAGGCACGGGCTGGGCAATTACATAGTAAGGAGGAATCCTAACTATGTACCGTGTAACTTGTATGTTTTATTACCACGGTCTAATGTGGTTTAGTGGTATACCGCATGTGGTATTTAAAAAATGATCTTATATGTCAAACACAAGGCACAAATGTACACAATAGTAATCGGTAAGAAAATGGTTCATGATAGTGAAATGAAAAAAATATTATGACTTGTAAGATGAATTGATCTCCAGAACCAAAGACAATTTCCATTGAAGACATAAAAAGAATGTTAGAACATGCAATAACCTAGGAACATGTTTATTTATTTATTTATTTGAGATGATGAGTTTTTGAGGATGACTAATTTTCTCAAAAATGTCTAAAGCCAGGGTTAAAACCATTCACAGTAAATCCACCGTCGACGGAAATAATCTGTCCAGTTATGTAAGAAGCAGCGGGGAGGCAAAGGAATGCCACAAGAGATGCGACTTCTTCAGGCTCTCCGACACGTTGAAGAGGAGTTCTCGAGACAATTTTTTCCAAGAATTCTTCGTTAGAAAGCAACTGCAAAGAGAACAATAACCAAGGGTGAGATTTATAGAGAATGAACTGTTGATTGTGCCCAAATGAAGCATTCGAGGAAGGAACCCTGATACAATGAATCCGAGATGAAACTTGTGTAAAGTTCAATCACAAGACTAGATTCCAACCCTAAGAATTCTAACCGGAAAATGTTATACAATAATACTTGCTACAAGCTATGTTTCTTTCTTTCTTTCTAACTCGAATAACAAAGGTTATCTTTCTTTTCCCGATAGTACTTGCTACATGGTGCTAGTCTGTTAACTTCAGTCGACTGCAAGGTTCAAAATGTTTCCGATGATAACCTTCCACACGTATGAATATAGTGGTTAATCGATTATGATAATTTACTTCATTTGGTAAAACATATCTGCTTGTGTTTTAATGTTTTCAATTGATTTCATAGGCTATATCCTTGTTTCTATTTCACTTCAAGTTCCTAAGTCAAATAGCATCCGCTTAATTAATTCAGGTGTCAGTACAAAAGTTTCGTCTGTTGAAGCATAAAATAGAAACGGGAAAGTCTGAATAAATCAATTCTTCCAACAAATAACTCTTGCATATCGGTGATGATGACAACAGACAAAAAAATAAACAATATGTTCATAAACGAAAGAAGAGTGCTATTCGCTACTACAAATCAATTTTCAGGCCAAGCACATCATGTACGAATTTCAACAAATTTTATTAAGAATTTTTTTGGAAGAAGATAGGCTGATGAAAACAAATGTGTAATCAGAAAACAATATTTAAAGTATCAAAATGATCACAAGCAGGATAGAGAGTATTACATTTTCCACAAGCGAGGTTTTGATGTACCAGGGTGCAACACAATTTGTCCTGATATTGTCTTTAGCCCACTCGCAAGCCAGATTTTTCGTAAGTTGATTAATTGCTCCTGAGAATAGCAAGTAAGAAACATAAGTCTGTTTAACTTCTTCATAGCTCAAATTTTGCCGAAATAATACCATATGAAAGCGGTCACTCACCTTTAGTTGCTCCATAAATGGATCCACTACCTATATGCACAATACCCGCAACAGAGGAAATGAACACAATGCTTCCCCTTCCCGCAAGTTTTAAAAGAGGATGTGCAAGTTGACTGAGATGGAATGCAGAGTCAAAGTTGTTAACCATTATTTTCGAGTATTCTTCGGAGGAGTACTCAGCAGTTGGCTTCCTGATATTTGTCCCAACATTATTTACCTACAAAACCAAAAAGATCATGCTAAACTCCCTCAAAATCCCATGCCACAAGACGCTCTTCAAAAACTCAACCATTAGTGAGCATGAACAAATAATCACCTTAGCAGGATCCAAATGCACTTAAGAAATAAGTCCAAAGATGAAAGAAACAACATCCACCAATAAAGATATCCTTTTGATTATACAGAAGAAATAAATTCGATAAAAGCCTTGAAAATTTAGCATCTCATCATGTTTGACATCAAGACAATGGTTTGAACACTGTTACAATACGATCGTTCCCTTAATTGTCCATGATCTATCATGACATAAAATAAGGCAAAATCCTTCGAAATCAAGAATATTGAGAAAATCACTATGGTCTAGTAGTCTTCCAAGTATGAATTCACTATCTAGCATATAAAATCTCAAGTAAAACGCACGTGTATTTATAAACTTGACAACTATATCGTACCAAAACCTCACCCACAACAACGAATTCACAAGTCTAGCATTGTTTACAAGAACGAGCTAAACACACGTGTATTTATAAACTTGACAACTATATCGTACCAAAACCTCACCCACAACAACGAATTCACAAGTCTAGCATTGTTTACAAGAACGAGCTAAACGCACGTGTATTTATAAACTTGACAACTATATCGTACCAAAACCTCACCCACAACAACGAATTCACAAGTCTAGCATTGTTTACAAGAATGAGCTAAACAATCCAAGACAATCACATTGAAATTAAGGAAGATTAATCAAAACAAAATCAATGAAAGCAAGTCTATCATGGTTTGAAGTTTGAACATTGTTGCGATAGGATCATTCCCTTAAGCAGCCATGATCTATCACAATGACATAAAATGAGGCAAAATCCTTCGAAATCGAGCCTATTGGGAAAATCGCTATGGTCTAGTTGTCTTACAAGTACGAATTCGCAATTCTAGCGTATAAAATCTCTCGTACAACGTACAATATGTTAATAAACTTGACAACAAAATCGTACAAAACCTCACCCGCAACATCGAATTCAAAAGTCTACCAGTACACTAAAATTCAAGCATTGGTTAAACAATCCAAGAAAATCACATCGAAATTAAAAAAGACTAAGCAAAACAATCAAAAAACTGATATACAAATTACAATCCTTCAAAGCAAAAATCAATGGCAATTTCACAAACACTTACAAGTATGTCAAGTTTGCCTTGGTAGCGAGACTCAACCTCCTTTATCAGACTCACTCTCTGCTCACTAATAGAAGCATCACAAACAGACCCAGTAACCAAAATTCCCTTGCTATTCCACTCTTTCAAGCAATCCATGAGCTCTGCTTCGTTTCTCGAACACGTGTGTATCGCAGCTCCTAACCCACCAAGTTCCTCCACTACTGCGCGCCTGAAAAAAAACAATAAAATCAAAAGCCAAATTCCCAAAAACTCATTTCACCAAAAGGGGTTTGTCTAAATCGATTGAGAAAACAAAAGGTTCGATTTTTTTTTTTTTTTAAGAAAATGAGAGAAAACAAAAATACCCAATTCCACGAGTGCCACCAGTGACAAGAGCTCTCATTCCCTGAAGAGACCATCTCGGATTCGTGAAGCTTCTGCTACTTCCAGTAGTTGACATGGAGGATGATTGATTCTTCACGTACACTTTCTCGTTCTCTGTATCAGTATCTGTATCTGCAACGCCTTTTCAAACTTGCTTCGAAGTACAATTTTGCTACGATAGCAAAATAGCAGATATCCGAAGCCAGGTTTGAAATTTTGTCTTATCTGGACTTTTTAACATAATACGACAACGTATTTCACTAACACAAGTTTCAAGCTCAAAGAACCAATTTGAGCCCAATTTCAATTATTTGGGCCGGGTCCAATGCATATCTCTATAGGTCTAAAGCCTTGATGTCACAATACATATATTCAGAACTTTTAGTTTTATATTCAGAACTTTTAGTTTTATAACGTGTCAAAGTAGCTTCAATTTATAAAACATTAAAAAATTATACGTTTATGATTGTTATAACTTGAGAATTATTACACAATTTATACCTTTAAAAAGAAAAGTTTATGCAATTCGACAAGTTGAGGTTGATCTTGTGTTATGCCTTCAGGCCTACATCATTGAGATTGTAGGTTTTAGTAGTTGTGAGGTTGGCTTATTAGTAAGTTACTCTTGCCTATATCATTGAGATTGTAAATTTGAATCGTGTGTCTTTTCTTGTGATTTTATTAGATTCATTCCTAACTCGATTCCTTTTCTTTTCTGATTTCATTTACATATACATCATCTCAAAACACTTAACAAATGTTCTCTCATAAGCAAACAAAGATAGATTGTCAAAATTCTATACATAAATAAGACAAAGGTTGTAAATTTCAATTGACTAACCAATTAAGCCAATGCACATATACCATATATAACACACTGCTCAATTTTCTAAAAGCAATCAAAATAAAGAAACCTCGAACAAAGCTTATAATAATTAGAGAATAATAATACATCATTCTTCAATGAATCCCCCCATGTGCACCTCTGGTCTCCATCTGTCATTACTGCTCTCAGAGAGCTCCCTCAGATCTCATTGTCAACTGTTACACATGAATAATTTAACCAATGTACCAGACAAAACAACCTCCCCAACTAATCCTCTTTAAAACCCCTTCTTACACAAACTAGGAACTTCATAGAAACCTAAGCAACCAACCTCGCTTTCCTTCTTTGAATATATGTATATACATATATATCATCTCTAACTTGAAATTATCAGGTGTGGATCGGTCCATGAAATTTTTGTACATTCCCACGATTTGAGTAATTGGTCTCAAGATCTAAACAATTGATCTCGCGACCTAAATAATTGGTCATGTTTGAATGTCTTACATTATTTGGATAACAACTCATTTCGCAATCCGAACAATTGGTTGAGCGACTACTTGAATGTCTCGCGTGACTTGAACAACTAGTCATATATATATATATACACAATACTTGACAACTAGTTGCACAACCTGGGTTTGTACAAATATAAATGAAGACGATTGCACTGATATCTCTAGCTATCTCCAAGAACCCACGTAGAAAATGAAGATCACCCACCTCAAAAAAACAATCTATGAATCAATCCTTCCATTCCATGGAAACATTTGTTAGGCAAAACATATATAAATTCTTTTGTAGTGAAGTCAAAAGCGATGTTTCATCAAATTTCTTAATAAAGAAACGTTGAAAATTAAGGCAGCAGCAACAGAGAGCACTGAGAGACCTCGCTGTGTCTTGTGGAGGAACCGTCGGCATCAAAAGGTTACTATTAGAGCTACTTCTACAGTTCTACTGTATACTAGGAGGAGTAAAAGAGAGTACACATTTACTATAACCAGACAGTTTATAGGGTTTTGTTTTGTTTACTTTTTGTTTTTGTTTTTATTTTTTTTTATTTTTATTTTTTATGGTTGGTCGTTGAGGGTGTAAAATGTGTAATAGCTAATATAAATACTTGTGAACAAAAGTAGCAACAAAGGACGCTAAATAGTGCCAATGATGTGATATATTTATTGTCAGAAAGCAAGTAAATTATGTATTTAACATTTTTTTTGGGTATAATTTATTCAATTTGATTCCAAGAGTTGGTGAATTTTTTGTAGCATCGAAAACAAGAGGAAATTCGGTTCTATTCCTCTCATCTCAAGCATGTGTATCGATTTTAACAAAGTCCACAATTCACGGTTGATTGCATGTAGCTTGAGGAAAGTTTTAGTTGATTATAGTGTTTTAGGTTATGAGATGAATTCTTAAAATTTAAAGTGAAATTAATTAAGATTTAACTATCTAATATAGCGGAAGCTCTGTCGAGAAAAACCTGCAAAAAATAAATTGAAAACAACCTACTAAAGTTCTGTTGATTCGCACACGAATACCGGAATATTAGGCTTCAAGTTCGTTGATTCACAAGGAATACTGAAATTGAGAGATAATTAGAAAAACTCTAAATTTTATAAATCAAAAACTGAAAAACAAAAGCGGCTTACAAGTCTATTTAAAGTAAACAAACCCTAATCTTAATCTGAAACCTTGTTGAGCAAGGAAACGGTCTAAAAACCCGAAATAACGAAAATTACCAAAAATGACAAATTTGAGTTAAAAGCGGAAACAAATAAAGCTAAAAATTCTAAGTAAGCCCGAATTGACGAAAGTCGATTCGGACTTGGAAAACTAAAGTTATTGTGAAAACGAAACTTTCCCAAAAAGGCAAAAACAGTAATTTCAGAGCCTAAACGATGGAATTCGTCTAAAAAAGGGTATGCCCCATGACCAAAGGTTATGATTTTGAAAGATCTCGCTGAAACGCATCAACTGTGAAAGTTTCACGTCATTCCGACTCTGTCGCCCGGACTAGTAGGAATGATTTAGCCATTTTTCTTGGTCTTTGTCTGATCCCACCCCTCCATATAATCTAATGCCATAACCACTATTGTATCACTATCTGTATATTTGTGTTTCAGATGATGCGATAAGTAATAAGTTTTAACATACACAACACAAATAGAAAGAAAATTTAGTGTTTAGATATACAATCATGAATTCTAATATAGACTAATTACGTACGTATTTAGTGCTGGTAAAACGGGCCGGTCCGGGCCCGTTAGGCCGTCAAGTAAACAGGTCGGGCCGTGTCAGCCTGTTGAAGCAAAAGGGGGGCGCGTGTAGGGACAGGTCGGGCTTAAACGGGCCAGCCCGATGGGCTTTGATTTTTTTTTTTTTTAAATACAATATTATTTTTTATACATTGTAATAATTTTGTGTAATTATTAATGTAATAATTTTAATATGAAATATAACATTACAAAATAATAGTATATAAAATAATATATTAAATAAATAAAATAAATTACAAAATAATTGAAAGAGTGAGTGAGAGATGTTGGAGATTGTAGAGAATAGAGAGAATAAGAGAGTAGGGGAGTAGAGAAAATGTAGATAATGAGGTGAGGGTGATGGGGGTATTTATAGGAAAAAGTGAGGTGAGGGTATAATTGGACAAAATTGTAAAAGATTAAAAAAAAATGAAAATTTTAAAAGTTTTGGATTTTTTTTTTCTCCCCAACGATCACCTAGCTAGTTAAAAAAGTCACCCCTCAATTCAAATTTTGAAAAAAAAAAATTCAAAAATTCAAAAATAATAAAAAAATTTCTTGTGGGCCTTGACGGCCCGCTAGAAAAAAAATTTCAAAATTTTTTAATGGGCCGCAGGCCTTACCGGGCCCAACCCGATTTTTCTCCAGAGGGGCCCAGCCTGGCCTACTATCTTAACGGGTTTGGCCCTGACCCGTCAGGATAGCGGGCCGGGCGGCTCCGTCGAGGCCCGGCCCGGCTCATTTTACCAGCACTATATGTATTTAGATGCTCAAAATTAATCAAATTGTGTTTGGCTTAACACAAATTGAAAGTGAAATCAAAATCGGACAAGTCATGTTCATTTTATCACACATAGAACATATAATTAGCATGACCAAGTACTTCAACATAAATGTTGTAATTAAGTTTTAACGTAAACTATACAAATTATTTAATGAGTATGTCCGTGTTATAGATTTTAAGACAGACTAATCAAATATGTCATGTTTAGATATCGAATTGAGTTTGGCTGAACACAAATACAAAATGACAACACAAAATTGTCACCCACTCAATCCTACAAATAGACTTTGCAATCTAGAATTTGAAATCATGCATGATACAGATTACAGAAACAATATATACGTACATACAACTGACAGTTGGAAGAAAAGTAGAAAGTGAACAATATAAATACAAATACAATTGTACAAAGCCAAGGATTTGGAATGATATATTAACTTGTGAGAGTTACAGCTATGTAGCTGGAGGAGATTCGATATGGTGAAAACTTGAAAAGGTAATAATAGAGGTGAAAAGGTAATACATGTTGTGATATGTTGTGTTGTGGTCCCTTTATAGTTGAAGTGACTATGAGTTGAAGTGATTTACTGTCAGTTCTTTCACTTTAGCATAAAAAACAAAACAAGTTAATTTACAGACAAGACACAACTCAGTCAAATCCTCCCGGCCCCGTGCATAAATAGAGAGAGTGATGAGACACTCTCTCTCTCTCTCTCTGTGAGTTGGTTGAGTTATGTATCTGAACTTGCAGTTAACTAATTGTTTTCTCAGTGAAAATTAAAGACATAATAACACTGTTTGTTTTTCTTACATTTTCAAGGCAAAGTATTACCTTGCACGTTTCACATTAATATATAATAATGGAGGGCTTTTATGTTCTTAGCAGAAGTACTGCCATTGTTAATTAATAATATTACATAAGGCTATCATAATAATAATAATAATAATAATAATATTACATAAGAGATTTGAATTTTAATTATTAAGTACACCAACCAACAGAGAGTTGTGTTAATTTCGAACATGAAGTGGAAAAATGGCATTATATATATGCACAGGAATATCGTACATATATCATCTATCAGTGAAAAACATATGAAGTTGATTTTAATTTGGTGTAACTAGAATGGATATTTGTCATTGAATTTTAACCAATTAAACCCGAATATAGATATAAATTCAGAAGCAAAACGAACAAATCACCGGATATTGACCGAAGAAGTACTCGAACTTCTCAGTAAAATATTAAGTTTATTATATATATATATATCATTATATTTAACAGCTAGCTTAAATAATTACTCATTTAATTTTTTTCAATTAATCGATAATTATAACAAGCATAGACATAATTAAAAAAAAAAAAATTAAGAGCAAGAATTGGAAGAAAGTTTTTCGTTCTATTAAGATTAATTTCATCAAGATGTTTACAGAATAGGCCCTTCAGCCTTTGCATGTTTTCCAATATTAGATGAAAAGATCATGAGTACAATATATAAAAGAAAAATATAGAAAACAAAGAGTTTAATTTGTCTTCTAAATATCAGAGCTAGCTATTAGCATGCATTAAGCTAATTAATTAATGTAACTTCAGAAATAAAAATCTATCTACTAGCTACTTGACCTTTGGCGGATCACCAAGCCTGAGTTCAAGATCCAAATTATTATTATTCTCCTTGGAGCCAGACATAAACCCAAGAACCTCCATTTGATGAAGACGGCGATAGTTGTTGTGACGATCATTTGATGATGACGATGATGATGATATGAAGAAATTAGGCAGCAATGTAGAAACATCAGCAATCTTTGTTCTTTTACAGCTAACAGCTGCCAAATCTTCTCCATAAGAGTACCGATCACTTGGCTTCTTCAATCCCACAGACAAATTTGTCTCAATAAAATCATCACGATGATCTTGAAGATGATCACTTATGGATATAATAGACTCTTCTTGATCTATTGGAGGTTTTGAAACTGACATTGATGATGATGGGATATTTAGAAACTTTTTGGTGTAATTGTAATTATTAGGATCAGAGACAACAAAAGTAGTGTTTTGATCACTTGGATTTTCTTGGGTGGACAAACCAGAAACCCTAGAAGGAGAAAGAGTATTAGTTGTGCAAGGAGCTTCATGAGAATTATTTTGGAGAGTGAGAGAGTGTTTAAGTCTGGCTCTATCTCTTCTATGGACATTCATGTGACCACCTAGGGCTTGAGCTGACCTGAATTCTCTTTTGCAAAAGCTACAAGAGTAAGATCTTGGAGGCCACACACATCCACCACCAAGCGACCCATTAGCATCTTCTGCAAAAGCTTTCTCTTCCCAAGTTGTAGTCGTCGCCACCGAAGAGCTCTTCATCAGAATCTCTCTCCTCTTCATCCACATCCAATACTGATGAGCAGCTGTAGTCTCCATTGTTAAATATTGTTGATAATATTACAACAAGAGTAGTTCAAATTGAAGTTTAATTGAAGAATGAAGAAGAAGAGGGTTGTTATATGATGATGATGTACGTTGATGATTGAATTAAAAAGATGAAAGCAACTTGAGAATCTATGAGGGAAAGAAAGTGCTTGGCTGAAAAAGTCTTGTGACTAGCTTTTCAGGGTAATTTAGGAGTTATTTTTTGCACTTGCTTTGGCTTTTTCTGTGTTTTTATTATTAGCTGTAGATGAGATGGTACGTGCTGTGATGGATGGATAGATGGACAGAGAGTCAATGTTAAATGGTTTTCGTTTTTGGGAATTTCTAGAGAGGTCCCATTTAAGCAAACTCTTCCTACATATCATCCACATGCGTGAAAGAACTAACGGTCATAGATGATCATCATCGGTGTTCAATATTTTAAGGAGAATATGTATATATATATATATATATAGTTGTATGCACATATAAGAGTACAGAGGGTACGAATCAGATGTGGAATTTTGTACGAAAAATATACGGGATTTATCTTTGTAATGTTACCAAAGACTAAAAGAGATATGATTTAACACGAAACCTATTAATTTAATATATAAGTAAAATATGAGTATATATATGAACAAATGGTTATACATGTACGTACGATCGATTTATCATTGAATTGATTGATTGACTTTGAAATTTATCGAACAAGAAGATTTTTGATGAATTTTAAAGATTAAAAATATACCTTAAATGAATTCAAACATGTTTCTAGCAAATTTTAAAACTTTTTTAAACGTTTGATTTTCAATAATAAATTAAAATATATGCTCATTGTGAATGCTTGATATATATATATATATAGGCTTTTGATGAATTTTAAAACTTGAAAAGATATTTTTAATAAATTCAGACATGTTTCTAACGAATTTGAAGACTTTTTAAACTGTTTGATTTTCAATAGGAATACTGAATAAGTCAAATATGCACATTGTGAAACCCTTGATTAACATTTAATATGTATCATATTCATAATCTAGTTCTAGCTAGCTAGCTCTCAAGCTTAGAAAGACATCACGTACGTAATAGAAGACTATACTTTTGTAAGAGTACGTAGCTATTGTTAAAAAAATCATATAGATCAGACAAGACAAACACTTGTGAGTTGTATATATAGAGAAGAATGATAAAGCAGGTGTCTGGCTTCAACAGAAATTAAAAAAATCTTGATAACTTATAATACTTAATTATTATGATATATATTGGTAATTATTGTCTTTTCTTGAATCCTCCATCTGCTCAACTAATATTTGCTTGCTCGATTATAATCTTCGGTTCTACCAACCATTAGTTGTTTGTTTCATGGAGCATTGAGGTCTCATATGCGGGATTTTTACACGTTTTTCTATATAAAATTAACTCTATAAAGTTATATTACATTGTGATATTATCACTTTTAAATGTGTGTACAGTGTGCATGTAATTTTGTAGTGTTACAAAACTCAATCTGTAATGTTACATATATAATCGATTCCCTATTTTTATAATAAAAAAAAATACAAGAATCCTGCTAATAGAAAAACATGTCAATTTGTGAATTGTGATTGAATCAGAAGATAACTCATCATTTTGATTTGATCACTTTCAAAAAAATATAACTCATCATTTTTGGTGTTAGTGAATTTGTGAAGAATCTTTAGGTTTTTCCTTCCGCATCAAGCAGTCAAAGATAACAAGTCAAATAAAGCATATATTTTTTTAGATGAATTAATCTAATATTGAAAAATTACTCTCTCTCTCTCCCAAAAGAAACTTTTTAAGTAATTAAATTTGTTTGTTTCTCTTTTCTGTTTTCTTTATGGCTTGGAAAACTTGATTATTTAATTTAGTTTGACTCTTTAATTCTTGTTTTGCTTATTTTTCGGGTTTTTTTTTTTCGTGCAACTGCGACAGGACATATTATATATTACTCCACAATCCGATATTAATCATTGATCGTGGTCCTATATATATATAATTTAAACTAAGATCATAATCTTTGATCAGAAAAGGATTATTCTTGGTTCTTGAAAAAAAAATGGAAAAGTACTCTTCAAATTTTAGTATAGAAATATTCACCACTAAATTAGATCTATACATTTAAGGTTCCTTTGTTGTACAATATATATATACACACACATAAGGATGTTTAGCAGAGTTATAATTTTGTTACTATAGTATCAGAACCGCTGACATGACCCGAATAGCTATTCATCATACACGTTTCTCTGATTCTAATTCTAAACACACATATTTTTCTCAGTTAATTAAATCTCAGATTTTCCTTATATATATGTATATATAATTATATTTATTAATTGATCAACCATTAATATTTTTGACTATATACCCACTTCATATTCTCTTTTAGGATCATATCATATATACTGCCAACAACATGTGTGCCATTAATTCCTAACCTCAATTTGATAACTAAATTAATATATACCAACTAGCTCCTAATTTCTTCATAAAAATCTTTCACAATCAGCTCAATAAAAAGGACACATGACTTTGGCTGTTTTTGTTGCAATAAATTACACGTTATTTGTTTTCATATATATGTTTATTATGATGGAATAACATTAAATTTAAGCAATTTGGATCCAAGTGAGAACCGACAAGAGCCATCGTATATATATACACGGTCTTTCTATTATTAATTTGAACTGATATAAAATATATCAGTTCTTTACATGTGAATCATTGGATTTAAAAGATGCTATGATAAGTGCATGCAGTCAAGTCAAATGATTTAAATCCAATGATCCACATGCAAGAAACTGATATATCTTATATCAGTTCGAACTGACAATAGAAAAACTGTTTGTTTATATAACAAGATTGAATGGCCAAAAATGTATTTACATGGAAGAATTGGTACTCCATATATAATCAACTTGTTCAAAGTTGGAGTAGGAAAACATTAAAAAAATAAAGTGAAAGATTTAATTTGGTTCTTTTGAATACTTCTTTAGTGTAACCATTAATTTTTTTTTTAATTTTTTAATTTTTTAAAAAAGATAGTATATTCAAGAAAGCCTAAAAGGCAAAGAGAACAACAACAAAACAGGCAGCAAGCTGCCACAGCCGAAGCACAACAAACAACCCAAAAAAACAAACCCCGATCCCTACACATACTTGTAAAATATGTATGGTAGAACTCGAATCCCTCACCATTAATGTAGTCATTTAATTTATACTTGTTTTAATTAATATTGCATACTATGCATGAAAACCCAATGCATTATGTATGAGAGTCTACCATGCCACCCGATGCATGGTGTATCTTCCACCAAGATCTCAGATGATCTTAATTGGTGGGAGAAGCACCATGCATCGGACGTATATAAGTTTTTTCCCTCTCTTTATGTGGAAATAATAGGTCGAGAGTGAAACAAAAATCTTGCATTCATGAAAAGCAAATTATATATGTAAAAATATTATCAAAAAATCTCATTAATGTGGGTATGGGTAACTTAACACAGAACCATGTCAAATTCGGTCGAAAAATAAAACTAGAGTTGCACAATAATGACATATTCGATGATACAAATACTATATATATATATATATTAAGGTTCTAAAAAATAATAATTAAACCCTAGTCTGAGTAGTTGAAGGCTATTGGCCTGGAAGAAGGAGATGTGAATTAGTGATCCCTAGAGAGACAACTCTGTCAAAGAAGGATTCCTCTTCGTGAATGGACATAGAGCCACAAATAAAACCAAGACATGGATAATTCCAAAACCCTAAGCAATAATAGAGAGAACAGAAACAAATAATACTTTTATTAATTTTATATATACATAAAAATATCAAAATTATTGACCACTATAAGACTTTATCTTCCTTTAAAATAAACTTACAATATTGTCATTTTCTAGATTGATTCTATCTCAAATGTCTTCATTCACTCAACTTGTGGAAGAAGAAGAAGAATATTTGAAAATTTGAGATCATTTGATCAAGATTTATGACTTGATTGCAAACCAACAAATAGATATAATTTTTAAAAAATGGGTTTATTATATTAATTAATTATGTACTAATATATAATATTATGTAGCCTATCAAACTAATTAAAATATATTTTTTGGCCGATTAAGATTGAGGCGATGAATGAGATTTATTAGGTGTAAATGTTTGACTTGACACTCCATGACTCGGATGGATGAGATTATACTTATAAAAAAAAAAAGTCCAATTTGTAATTAATCATTTGAAAGGAATTTGTAAGAGTTGATAGTATGTGATACTTGAGAGTTATTTACCCAAATCTCAAGTTCATCAATTTATCGGTTGAACTACGCTCCTGTTGATAAGATTCTTGCTATTAAAAAAGGTTTTTCATTGACGGAAATAGAGGTGTCAAATAGGCTTGGGGAACAAGCCAGCCCTCAAATTGAGGGTCAAGCCTGCGCCCAAGTCCCATGGTTGGGTGGGTTTGGCTTGACTTTCAAGGTCTGTGATCCCGAAGGGCCGAGGTGTCCTAAAGAAAGAAAATAATTCAATAGTATTACATATAAAACAAGCTAAAACCCCGTGACCTGCCCATGTCAGCTCTAGATAAGGCTCATGGTCAGGGTTGGGCCTTAAACTTACGCCCCGATTTAGCTCAGCTCATTTGATGCCTCTAAACGGAAATTAAGGTGGTCTATTAATAAACTCCCGACATCCACATCGATAAAACTATGGATTCGAGTTACGTCTCTCTTTTAAATAAACTTTGTAATAGTTCCATCTATGCTAAATGGATTTATTTGATCACAAATGGGCCAAAGCATTCGTCCCACATATTCTAAATGGGCTCATTCAATCTTCGGCTGCAGAAAAGTTCTAAATGCTAAAAAGCTTTATTTTTAATTCACCCAACTGAGTAGGATGGGCTGATTGGAGTTGAATTTTTTATTTTTTGTCCTTTTCAATGTGGGTGTACTTAAAATTTGTTGTGAGGAACCCTAGTGTTCGATTATATATCAAAGGCCCATTAATTGACTGCTTAATTTAGGCTCGGCCCATTAATCCATCTCCAAGGCTTCAACTGTACTGTAAAAATCAATTAAACAATGAACAATGAGTAATGTTTTGTGCATAATTTTTTGCATAAAGTCACAATGTTTTTCGCATGGGTTCTGGTAAGTAAATCAAATCATACTCCCTCAAAAAAAAAAAAAAAAAAAAAAAATCAAATCATACAAAAACAAACAAAACTGGACCGAAATTCATGGAGATGTAGAAAGAGAGACAAAAAATCATAATCAAAATCCTAACTAATAATTTTTTTTGGTAAGAAAATCCTAACTAATAATTAACTAAATAAGATGTAAATTTATATTATGTTGTATTCAGGTCAAACAGAATGCAAAAATATCAGGAATCTTAGTCAAAAGAAAAAAAAAGTAACAGCTAACAGTTAATAGGCTTGGAAATATGTGGCATAATAAGAAAAAAAGATGTATAACCAGCTCCTATTAAAAAGTGTCGGGACATCAAAATTTAGAGTTTATTCTCGTCAAATTCCGGTAAATCCTGAAACATAATGGTATTAAAAAGAATGTAATAAAAAAAAATTGTATCTCCTATTAATATTTTGCAAACACATAAGCTATTAGAATTTTGTGCTTAATAAATCAAGTCAAATACTTTTATCAAAGACAATACTTGATTAAAGTAATTATTAATCTATCAAAATTCAAAACCAAAGTGGCTAAATCTCAATGGTCAGATTTTATATAATTAATTAAATTAAGCATTCTCATTTAATTTCCCACATGAATAGATGGCATCCTCATATAAATCATTTAATTTAATCTAATATTTTGAGCATTTACAAAATAATTGATTCAATGCACATCCATAGAGTAAATATACGAACGGTAAATCTATAATGTTTGATCTCAATTTGATTTCGATAGACTTTTAACCCGTTCGGATGGAGAAGAGACGACCCTACTAAACTAATCTATATAAAAAGACTTAAAAACCACATGCGGTGAGCCGTCAAATTTGGAGAAACATTAAACACTTTCGATTAAATCAACAGAAACATAACAACAGTATCTTACTTTTTTCAAACCAAACAGCTTGACGACGTTCAACAGAAATAAAAAAAAGTTCGTCTCTTATTAACAGAAAATCAAAGCCTCTTCTTCTTCTTCTTCTTCACATATATAAATATCACAATTTTCTTCATGGGGTTTTTTCTGCGCTGACCATCATCAGCAATTCATTAGATTTCTTCACCGATTGCTTCTAACAAGAAAAGAGCTTCCAGTGAAAGCACTTATCCATCTGGGGTTGATCGGAGAAGCTAGCTTAGGGGATGTAAATGATAAATCAGAAATTTTTATTTTCTTTTTCTGATCAGAAGGTGAGTTACTGAGTTACCGAGTTGTATGGTGCGATGAAGATGAGTCAAGTTCGAGTTGAGGAGGATTCATCAAGTCATGATCCGTTAAAATCGTCCAAGTTTTTCATCTTCCAGTACAGACCATGCGAGATTCTAGTAATTTTCGCGAGAATTCTTCTGCTATTTTGTCTTATCACGTCAATTTCTCTCGTCCTCTACTCGTCCTTCACGGCTCAGTCTCGAGAAATCCGTCTAGACCTGCCCCGACCACCCGAGTCCGTACCCGAGACCGACAACAATCCCACCAACATCTCCCACATCTTGTTCGGCATCAGCGGTTCCTCCGCCACGTGGCACGACCGGGTTCGCTACAGCAACCTCTGGTGGGAGCCGGATAGGACACGTGGTTTCATGTGGTTGGACGAGGAGCCGAGGGAGACCAACAACAGTAGCCGGAAACTCAAGCTATCGCAGTCCCAGTCGCACAATACGATGCCGTATCGGGTGTCGGATCCGGGTTGGACCCGATTCAGATTCTCCAGCTCGAGATCGGCGGTCAGGATCGCCCGGATATTATGGGACAGCTTCAAAGCTGTTAAGTCGCGTAACGACGTTAGATGGTTTGTTATGGGAGACGATGATACGGTGTTTTTCACTCACAACTTAGTTTCGGTGTTAGCGAGATACGATCACAATCAGATGTGGTACATTGGTGGAAACAGCGAGAGCGTGGAACAGGATGTGATGCACGCGTACGACATGGCGTTTGGTGGCGGTGGATTTGCGGTCAGCTACCCTCTGGCAGAGAGATTGGTCAAAGCAATGGACGGCTGTCTAGAGAGGTACTATTACTTCTACGGCTCTGATCAGAGGATCTGGGCGTGCGCCAGCGAACTCGGTGTGCCGTTAACACCAGAACGTGGCTTCCACCAGGTACGTACAACTTCCAGTTTTCCTTTTTTTTTTTTTTATAAATATTTTTCAATTATTTGTTTCCGTACACGTGGCGGATTTTGTTAGGTGCAGTGGTCAAAGGTTTATGTGGTGGATCTTAAGCGGTAGATTTTGGATGTTGTTGTGGGTTTGCGCCACGTGTCAGTTTTGAATGGAATGGGTGTTTTTGGTGTTGGTTTTAATTAATTTATTGTGTCTAATGATAATAATAATTGAATTTATGGAGATCATCAAATCGATGATGACCAATGATGTTGAGCCACGTCTCCACTTAGGTCAAATTCTTTTTGACTAGATCTTGTGATATAATGATAAAAGATTGATTTATGGGTCTTTTATAGCATGAATTCCCCACCAAAATTATTCTAATAAATTTTAGAATTTTCTTTCTTAATCGGATTTTGATTTTTTAAAATTTCGACCGTTGGATGTTTAACATAAGAAGATATTAAAGTGAAGGTTTGATTTCAATTGAAAACAGAAAAAAAGTTGTCTTGTTGATTTGGTAATATATATGAGAAGATATGTCGTCATTATATGCATTTAATGACCATAAAGTAAATATTTGTTTTCAATTAAAAATGGAATATCGGTACACAAAAATACATAAACTCTAAAACTTTTAACTTAGGATACACTTTAAAGCAATTCTACTATCTTTTGGGTGTAGGATACACCTCAAACGTATATATATTTGAGATATGCTATACGTATATACACACTAAATATAATTATTTATTTTAAAAAATAAAAGAGAAAATTGATTTTTTTTTAAAAAAATCTAAAATAAATTAAAATCATCAATTTATTTACTAAAATGCAATTTATTGGTTGAAATTAGATGGAAATAGATGGAATTGTTATTAGTGTAACAGTTTTAGTAAAAATTGATCATTTTGAAACCAATTCCCTCGTCTAATAAACATTTTGATAATGACCACCGGAATAATTATCCTTAAATTCTATCCTTTGGGTGTAGATAGCGTTGTGTGAAATGTCAACTAAGGCTGATGCAATTTGGAACACACACCGCTTAGAAACCACGAAGCATTTTCTGTCTTTACACAAAGAAAACAGGACCAAAAAAAAAACCCATGTCATGTCTCTGTTAAATAAAAATCGAACAAAAAGTCACCACTCAGCTCACCAACAAAAACAAAGCAAGATAGAACCTGGTGGTGTGTGTGGTTGCAATGTTGCATACCCCGTAGGAAAAGGAGCTAGTAGAATCTTTGGAGTGAAGCACATGATCGTTTTGAAAATGTGATACGTAATAACATGACATGTCACGTTTTCAATGATCGGTTGCACCACTCAAGCCTCGTACACCTATTTCATCGAAGATTATTATTATTATTATTTTTCTGATCATGGACCTCTCTATCTTAAATAAAAATATGTATGGATTTTTATAGGTTCTTGGTAGGATCTATCTCTCTATAGTTGTCACCTTCTTAAATCCATATTTTTATTTGTATATTCTTGATCTTCGTTATAATTAAGTTTATAATCAATATTTGGTTAGATTAATGTAATTGGTTAATTAAATAATTAATCAATTAATTATAGTCCTAAACTTTTTGTCATGTTACTTGCACACACTTTTTGATACGGTATCTTTTGGAAGAATTTCCTTATTATTAAAAATAAATTTTAATATATATATTATTATTATTATTATTATTATTATTATTTTTGGTCTTTACAAGTTCGTAGATTCCACATCTCAAATTAAAAAAAGAATACTTAAAAAAAAAAAAATTAAAAAGAAAATAACTTTTGATGGCTTGAAGTGAAGTTTCATACAAATAGAAAAAGTGGTGTATTTTTTATTTTTTATTTTTAAATAATAATAACAGAGTAGTATAGAATTGACATAATTGCTACACATGTTCCCCCCTATCTAGGCCCATAAAATTTAATGTCTATTTTGTCCTGTTGTACAAAATATCCAATCAAAATATGATACGTGTTTTTAAAATACGTGCAGATAGGGTCTTCTTGGTTCTCATGTTTGGTTGGTAGGGAATATGAAGATTAATCGGTGTTTTTGGACTGTTTGGTACTCCAAAATTTAGAAACCAAAAATAAAATAACACTATCACATGCCACACATCAATATTGTCCTTTAGTTGTACTCTTAGCTTTCCTGGGGCACGCGGAAAGCTAAATACAGTCGCGAATGTATCAATCGTTTTCTGTTTTTTATATTTACGTAAATAATAGTGTCAAGGATCCTACTCTATAATAGTGTCGGTCGATATGTTATATAAATTATATTTTAGATGTAGGTTTATCTTTTTTATTTTTATTTTTTTAATAAGATCTAATTGACACGTGACATTGATTGTCTAATGAATTTCATTTTACAATAGGTTTAAATTAGATATTAACAAAGTTTATTTTATTTTTATTATTGTTTTTCCAGATGGATATTAGAGGGGACCCATACGGCCTTTTAGCAGCCCATCCGATGGCACCACTTGTATCGCTCCACCACGTGGAATACTTGGACTCCTTATTTCCAAACCTGACCCGGATAGACTCATTGAAAATCCTAATGAATGCTTACCAGGTCGACCCGAACCGGATCCTACAACAGAGTATTTGCTACGATACGAAGAGAAAATGGTCCCTATCCATCTCATGGGGCTACACTATTCAGATATATCCGTTACTGCTATCTGCAAACAACTTGGCGATGCCGCTGCAGACGTTCAAGACGTGGCGGAGCTGGAGCAACGGTCCTTTCGTGTTCAACACCCGACATGTGAGTAACGACCCGTGTCAGCACCCGGTTGTTTATTTTCTAGACCAAGCCGAGAAGGTGGGTCGGACCGGAACCCAAACTGTTTATAGTCAATTTGGGCCCAAATTTGGAAAGGGCTGTGATAGACCAGAATATATAAAGGCCATGGCAGTAAAGAAGATTGTTGTGTCTTCATTGAAGATGGACCCAGAGTATTGGCATAAGGTGAGTTTTATATTTAAACGTGCAGGATCCTCCACGGTTTTTTGTTCGGGAATCCGATTTGCACAAATGTAAAAATGAATTTTGAGTCCATTTTGCACCATGCAAATCCATAACCCGAATGAAAAAACGTACAAAGTCTAGCACTTGATTGAATTTGACACACAATCGGATCGGGGGGTTTGTCAGGACTAACAGTGTTGTAATTTGATTGTGTGATTTGCAGGCAACACAGAGACAGTGCTGTGAGATCATGGATGGTGGAAGCATAAAGGATGGAACCATGAAAATTAGGGTTAGAAAATGCGGAGCCACAGATATAATGGCAGTTTAGAAGAAATAGATTACTTAGTTTTTAGCTTAGACTTCCCACATATAAATATATATATTTTTCTCCATTTTCAACTACTGTAATTAGTGTATCACTTGTACATCTATGAAGTATTGAAGTCACAGAAAAAAAAAAAAAAAAGAAGTTAATTTTTCTTATATTTGTTTGATTTGGTTAACAAGTAGATCTTTTGTTATGTGAAATTCATGAACAGTTTTGTTTGAAGTTCTTCAGAAATTCATCAGAAACCTTATTTTGTCCGGTGGAGATAGTAAATGAGATTATAAATCAATCAAATGTGTTCGGTTTTAATCTAATCTAATTTTGATTAATCATCGATCATTAATGTGATTAGAAGTCATACTTGAAGAATGAAAAGAATTGTGCTTCTTACCACTTCACACAAAGTGTTGCACAGAGGCAGAGGCAGAGAACAGTGCGTGTAAAAAGAATCAATTTTTTGAATTTAATAATACCAGGAAATTTCCTGGAAAGTGCAGCCTTTGAAAATTTCTTGGAAATGTTGTGTTGACTTCCTGGAACAGACAAGCCTTATATATTAACCCTTTGATATAGCTTTGTCTTTGCTAAGGTCTGTTTTGTATCAATATTCAATGGCAGCTTCATCTTCTTATTCTGCTTCTGGTAACAAACGACGAGCTACTGCTTCTGGTGGCAGTAGCCGGTGGAAATACGATGTGTTCTTGAGTTTTAGAGGTGAGGATACTCGGAACA
The DNA here is from genome assembly GCA_035582765.1 of Acer negundo. Taxonomy (NCBI): domain Eukaryota; kingdom Viridiplantae; phylum Streptophyta; class Magnoliopsida; order Sapindales; family Sapindaceae; genus Acer; species Acer negundo. Next base: position 4,805,787 of record CM069242.1, read on the forward strand.
ACATCACTGACCATCTATATGCTGCTTTACATCGGAACGGCATCATCACATTTAAGGATGATGAAAGACTTGAGAGAGGCACAGAAATTTCATCCGAACTCACAAAAGCAATCGAAGAATCGAGGTTCTCGATTGTCATTTTTTCAAAGGATTATGCTTCTTCTACATGGTGCTTGGAAGAACTTACAAAGATTGTTGAGTGCATGGACACAAAGAATTATCGTACTGTTATTCCAGTCTTTTATAACGTAGATCCATCTGAGGTACGAAAACAAAAAGGAGAATTCAAGAAAGCTTTCGACAAACATCAACAAAATCACAAGATTGACAGTGACAAGATTCAAAGGTGGAGAGCAGCTTTAGAACGAGCTGCCAATATTGTTGGAGATTTTATTTCGGTCAGCAGGTATCATTAATTCTCAATTAAACATTATAATTTCCAACTAGCCAGTTGAGATTTAGAGGGTACTATTTGATTAATGAAACATCTAGATGGCTGTTTTTTATTTTTTATTTTATTTTTAATCACAGTCGACTAGATCCATTTCTTTATAAAAAAAACAAAATCAACCCAACAACCAAAATCAAGAACTGGGTTCGATCAAAACCCGTCCCAAAAAAAAAAAAAAATCAAACGCCCACAATCGAACCCAGATTCGGAGGATCACCAAACCCAGATTATTTGGTTAAGAGTATAGTACTTCCTTCAATATTTTGTTTATTAAATTAAAAATAAATTAACGAAGCTTTCTTCCTTTCTGGTTTGGACGAGATTGGTGGTCTCCTTCTAGTTAAACAAATGGGAGGAGGCGGTTCTGCCGCCATCTCCACATATTGGTCCTCCAATTTAGGTCTAAGGCTTAAGGTTAGACATGATAAAACTTCACACGGCCTGTTAACACGATCCAAACCCTATCGGATCAGATCGTTAATAGATCAACCCATAAAAACCCATAAATAGTGGGTTATTTCAGAATTCGCCTTTGAAAAACTGTTAATTCATTTTAATATGTTAATATAAAAATTTATTTTCAACTTTTTAATAAATATGAGATATAACAATTTGCTATAATTTTTATTGTTAATTTTGTAGGAAAATTGTGTTCTAAATTACTAAATAATGATGCTCGTAAGATGAGAATTTTTACGTTGACTTACCTAATTTTCATATATGGAATATAATATATATATATGTATAATCGTTAAATCTTAAATATTAATTTTATATTATTTTAATAATTTTGTGATTATTTGATTGTTAAGAAACAGATTGGGTCGGGTTACCCTCTTCTCTTTCTTCTCTTTCAGAAGTACTATTATAGTACCATAATTTTATACTATAATTACTATTTTTATTGACAGACCTGAAGCAAAATTGGTGGAAGATATTGTTAAAGACATTTGTAGAAGATTGCATATCTCAAGTTTTGATGGGGGCCAGTCAAAGTACGTAGTTGGAATGGATTATCATTGGGAGGAGATGAATGCACTTTTAGAAGTAGAATCGGTCGATGTTCGCTTCATTGGCATTTGTGGGATGGGAGGAATAGGTAAAACTACCATCGCTAGATATGTATATGATAAGCTTTCATATCAATATGAATTTAGCTGCTTTCTTGGCGATGTTAGACAAGAATGTGAAAGTAGTGGTGGTCGGGTAATTGCTTTACAAGAACAACTTCTTTCTAAGGCTATGAAGCAAACAATACGTATATCAAGTGTTCATGAAGGAATCAATTTGATTAGAAGGTGGCTAGGTAGAAAAAAGGTTTTGATTGTTCTTGATGATGTTGATGATCAATTAGGACAATTAAATAAGTTGGCGGGAAGTCATGATTGGTTTGGTCCTAACAGTAGGATCATAGTTACAACAAGAGATGAACAGGTATTGAAAAGCCATGCAATCAAATATATATACAAGGTTGGTGGATTGAATGGTGATGATGCTCTCCAACTCTTTCGTATGAATGCCTTCAAGAATGAACACCCCACGGATGATCATGTTAACCTCTCATCGGATATTGTAAATTATGCACGTGGGATTCCACTAGCTCTTGAAGTTTTAGGATCCCATTTGTGTGATACAACTGTGGAGCATTGGAAAAGTACGTTAGATAGTCTAAAAGACTATCCAGATAGAAAAATTTTGAAAGCACTTCGAATAAGTTATGATCATGGACTAAAGCAAAGCGAGAGAGACATATTCTTATATATTGCATGTTTCTTCAAAGGGAAGAAAAAATATCGAGTTATGGAAATACTAGACAGTTGCGATTTGTATTCAACTAGTGGAATAAAAGTGCTCGTTGATAAATCCCTTATAACTATTTCAAACGAAAATAAACTATGTATGCATGATTTGTTACAAGAAATGGGTTGGGAAATTGTTCGTGAAAAACATCCCGATGTTCGTGGCAAATGGAGTAGATTATGGTTGTTCAAGGATGTCCACCACGTGTTGATAGACAATACGGTAATGTGTTTTTTTCCTTTAGAGTTTTGATGGTTTTGATTAATAATTATATAATCACACATAACATTATTTTTTTCTTATTTATTAGGGCACGGATAAAGTGAAAGGTATAATGCTTAACAAGTCTAAAGAGCGAATTTTCCAGTTGAATGGCAAGTCCTTTTCAAGCATGAGTAATCTAATGCTGCTCAAATTGAGCAATGTTGACGTTTCAGAAGACCAGATATACCTCTCAAATAATTTGCGATTTTTAAAATGGCATGGATTCCCTTTAAAGACTCTGCCGTCAAATTTTCAGGCGCGGAACCTTTTTGAACTCAACCTCTGTAGTAGTCAGATAAATTTTCTTTGGAAGGGCATGAAGGTACATATATATATATATATATATATATATATTTGTTAGTATTCGTAGACAGTGAATGCAAGAAATAGTAGAGAATGGATTCAGAAACAAGTAGCTTATTAACTTTTGTTGCTAACAGGATTTTCCGAAGTTGAAAACCATTAAGCTTAGTAACTCGCACAACCTTATTGAAACACCAGACTTTACAATGGTTCCAAACCTTGAGATGCTGGATCTTAAAGGTTGTACAAGATTGCGTAAAGTGCATGAATCAGTTGGAGTTCTCAAAAGCCTTAGTGTATTGAATTTGGAAGGCTGCAACAATCTTCGGAGTTTTCCGAGCAACTTATTTGGTCTGCAATCGCTCAAGATTCTTAATCTCCAAGGCTGCTCAAAACTAGACAAATTTCCTGAAAACTTGGAGGAACTTGAGCATTTGGAGGAGCTAGATGTTGGTGGGACTGCGATAACTCAAGTACCATCTTCCATTGCACGGTTGACAAACCTTCAGAAATTGTCTTTTCAAAAATGTAATTCACAACCATGGTGGTCATCGTATTTGTTGAGAACAAATCCCAGATGTTTGGTGCTGCCTTCGCTCACTGGTTTATCCTGTCTAAAAAAATTGAACCTCAGTGAATGCAATCTTTTGGAAGGAACACTCCCCAAAGATCTTGGTTCTTTATACTCTTTAGAACAGCTGAATTTAAGCAAAAACAAATTTATCAGCCTACCAGAAAGTATCAAGAGACTTTCTAAACTGAAAATTTTATACTTAGAGAATTGTGAGTGGCTTCAGTCATTGCCAGAGCTTCCATCAAATATACTTTGTGTAGGGGCTGATGGTTGTCACTCATTGGAAGATGCATCTCTAAGAGGTTGCACTTCTCCGGCCATTGCAATGCATTTATTCAACTGCCCCAAACTAATTCAGAATCGAGGTCATCATGATATCAATTTGGCAGTTATGTTATTGAAACAGTGCCTTCAGGTTTGTCACTCATTTCTCGATCTCTTTAGAGCCCGTAATAAGAAAGAAGGTTTTATTATATCTTCTCGTTGTATATCATTTTCTATCACTTCATGATTTTCCTCTTGTTGCATATCATTCTTCATCACCTCCCAATCAAGAAAAAATTTAAAATATTAGAAAAAAAAGAAGATATTTTAGGGTTTATAAAATAATAAAGAGGGAACAAAACACAAAAAGAGGGAAAAAAAAAAAAAAAAACCTAAAATGAAAAAACAAAACTAGTTTGGAGTGTCTTCATAACATTTTTTTTTCTTGTTTATTAATTTTAATTTAAGTTAAAATTTTCATTAATAAAAAAATATTAAAATGGACCGTAAACAGATAATTTGTGGATTGTTAATAACATCTCTTTAAACAACCCATAAGGTAATACGGTCATTTTTGATAGAGAATATCTAAGGACTAAAACACCTAATTCTTCAAACCTTTGGATTAAATTGATAGTTTTTTAAACAATTGTCAATAGGGATTCTTTTTGAAATACAATAGGGATTATTTTAATCCTGTCAATTTAAATATTTTTTTTTCCAAAAGAATAATAATAAAAGAAAATTGCTTGATGTCTACTCTATTATTTAAACAAAATTCAGAAACAATCTAAACAACATGTGATTAGGCCAAAATTTAAGGGTAATCTTAAAGAAATTATTCCCTTTTTATAATTTAATAATTACCAAATTTCAAAATGAGTGTCATTGATGATGACATATACTATTTTAAGACGAGTAAGAAATTTGTTTATAAATTTACTATTTCGCTGAATAAAGATTACTTTGTATTTTCATGACCTTTTAAAAGTTCTCTATTTAAGGGATATTATTAAAAAAAGTCTCTCTAATTTGAGGTATTTCCGTTTTGATTCCTTTAGCTTGAAAAATATTTCTTTTATTCCAAACTGCTAGTATTAATCATTGTTTTGGTCCCTAGTGTTAGGTTGTCATTAGTTTTTCCATTACATATGAGGGTATAATGGTAACAATACAAAATTAAAATGTTTTAATAAACTAAATAATAAAAAAATTTAAAAAATTCTGATTTTCTAGAAACAAATAATATTAAATTAAATAAAAATAATAATTAAATAAGACATCTTCAATATATATAGATGTAAAATTCTCTCCTCTCTCTTTCTCACTGTTGTTTCTCTCTCTGACACATGCACACACACTCTCTCACTGTGTTTGTTGCGTGTGGGATGGTGGCTGGGTGTATGGGTTTGTGGGGTGAACTGGTGCGATTTCCCTTTGTTTTTGGTGGGTGTTTGGTTTTAGAAGAGGGTTTTCTGGATTGATGTATATTGTGTCAGTGTGACGAGTTCGGATTTGTTGTTGATTTTTTGGGTTTTTGTGATGTTGAATGATTTTTTTTTTTTTTTTTTTTTTGGATACTAATAGGGAGTCAAGAAACAGCAACGGTGGAACCAGTTTGATATTTGTATTCCGGGAAATAAAATTCCAGAGTGGTTCAGTTGCAGGAGTGATGATAATTCAGTGAAAATTGGGCTGCCTCCAAATTGGTTAAACGATGAATTCATGGGAATTGCAATGTGTGGAGTGTTTACACCAGACCTTAAGGATTTGGATGGCATAAAAGAATATGCACATTGTTGTATGAGTATAATTGGAAACGGTTATCAAATTTCCAGTGGACCCCGTAGATATCCAACTTTAGAGTCTGGTCATCTTTGGCTGACCTATATGCCTCGTGTGGAGTTTGAACATGACAGATCACTGACTTTGGAAAGTTCACATTTACGTTATTCGGAATACGAATATGATAGTACGAATTCTGTGTTGGTAAGTACTGGTACATGCATTCATGCTAGGTTTGACGTTGTAGGCACTTCAGGTGTACCTTCCAATTCCAAAGTGATTAAGAGTGGTATTCGTCTAGTTTACAAAGGAGACATTAGAATGCTCTGAGGATGATATTTTACCAGCAACTGATGCTTCATTATACCAACACCGCAATTGTTCTACATTTCAAGGCACAGCACCGGAGTTCCGTTGGATACATTTTTATACTTTATTAGATAAATGGCGGGGGACACAGCAATGGGGATGTTACAACAAAGGTATAAAACTATCAATCATCCCCTTTTTTTTAAATTTCAATACTGTTGTTTTCACTTAATTACGTTATATGCTTAATTAATTTTTATTTTTGCACCAAAAAAAGTTTGATCATTTCTTCAATTATTTTTAGCTTTTTTTTTTTATTACAATAAATATAAATCCCTTGATACAATTATGTTTTTATGCCTCCACACAACTGTTTAGTGTTTCTTAATTTTCTTTTTCATGTCAGGATATTCTATTTATGATCAATTTTATCTTTTCAAAATCTATCTTTAAAGATATTCCATTTTTAAAAATTAAATTTGTCAAATATTTAAAAACACTTCAATTTTTTTCAAAATTAAATTTTTATCTTTTCACACTCTTTTCTAAAGAAATTTCATTTTAATTTTTTTTAATTTTTTTTTTATTTTTATAAAGGCACATAATGTTATTTTGAAATTATACCTTTTGTTAATTTTGGTAAAATTCTAGACCTCACTATTATATATATATATATATATATATTTATAGTTTTTCTATTATCAGTCTAAACTGATATAAAATATATCAGCTTTTTGCATGTGGAACATTAGATTTAAATGCTTAAAATATAATGTGACTGTTACAGATTCAAGGGTGAAATTGTTGTTTAATTTATGCTCTAATGAACTGAAACCTCGCAATAAACTGAGATTTGTTTGCTTCTATAACATTACTATTGCTATGTTTTTTAAGATCTTTATATTATCTCAGTATGATGTGTACTGATAAGATATATTTATTTATAATATTATTGTCCATGGTGTGTGGTAAGTCGGTCGTATCCATACAAATGCTATTGTGGTCTTCAAATGCCGAAAGCTAAATACAGTGATGATTGTATCCTCGTTTTTTTGCATAAATAATAATGTTAATTTGTATCTCAGTCTATAAAAGTGTCCTTCTAGTAGCAGCCCATCCGATAGTGCCACTTGTATTACTCCGGCCACCACATGGATTACTTGGACTCCATGTTCTCAAACCGGACCCAGATATACTTATTGAATATCCCAATGAATGTCTACCAGGTGTTGTAATTTGATTGTGTGATTTGCAGGCAACAAAAAGACAGTGCTGTGAGATCATGGATGGTGGAAGCATAAAGGATGGAACCATGAAAATTAGGGTTAGAAAATGCAAAGCCACAGATATTATGGCTGTTTAGAAGAAATAGATTACTTAGTTTTTAGCTTAGACTTCCCACATATAAATATATATTTTTTTCCTCTATTTTCAACTACTGTAATTAGTATGTCAATTGTACATCTATGAAGTATTGAAGTCAGAGAAAAAATATTTATTTTTCTTTTATTTGTTTGATTTGGTTATCAAATAGATCTTTTGTCCAGTGAAATTCGCGAAAAGTCTTGTAAAATTTCATCAGAAACCTTCCTTTGTCCGGTGGACATTGTATACGGGATTATAAATAAATCAAATGTGTTCAGTTTTAACGTAATTTTGATCAATCATTCATTTGATTAGAAGTCATACCTAAGAATGAAAAGAATTGTGCTTCAACTTCTCACACAATGAACCTAAAAGTGTTGCGTCCACTTCAGAGTTGCATCCACTTCAGAGAAAGATGAAATTTACTGGAAACAGAGGTCTAGGGCAGACTGGTTGAGCGCTGGGGACCGTAATTCGAAGTTTTTCCATGCGTGTGCCTCAGCTAGAAGGAAAAATTTCATCTCCAAACTTCTTGCCAGAAATGGGTGCCCACAAGAATCTGAGGAAGGTATGGCTAATGTGATATGTGATTATTTCTCTGCAATTTTCCGTTCCTCAAACCCCTCGCCCAAAGCTATTAGAAAAGCCAGGGGGGCTTTTCGTACGAAACTGTCTGAGGAGATGAAACTGGAGCTAGGCAGCGGTTTTACTGCAGAACAAGTTAAGACAGCTATTTTCAGCATGTGTCCTACCAAGGCGCCGGGTCTGGACGGATTCCAGGCCTTATTTTTTCAAAAATTCTGGAAAATAGTTGGTAATGATGTCTCCAAGGTCTGTCTTGATGTGCTAAATGGAGAGTCCTCAATTAAGGAGTTCAATCATACTAATGTCGTTCTAATTCCAAAAGTGCATAACCCTCTCTCTCCTAAAGATTTTAGACCGATTTCCCTGTGTAGTGTGGTGTACAAGGCAGTAACCAAGGTTATGGCAAACAGAATCAAGAAGCTGCTTCCAGCCATCATCTCCCCTCACCAATCGGCTTTTGTCTCGGGAAGGCAGATATTTCATAATGTTCTAGCTGCCTTCGAGACTTTACACTCTGTGAGTCACAGAAAAGAAGGAAATAGAGGAATGATGGCAATCAAATTAGATATGAGTAAGGCCTACGACCGGGTCGAATGGCCATTCCTCAAAGTAGTTCTTGAAAAACTAGACTTTCCACAAAGATGGGTGAAACTGATTTTGGACTGCATCGGCACCTCTTCTCTCTCTTTCCTCCTCGATGGGCAAGTAGTCAGCAAAGTGGTCCCGTCCAGGGGTCTCAGACAAGGATTCCCCCTCTCCCAATACTTTTTCCTGCTCTGTACCGAATCAGTATCTTGCCTCATTTCCAAGTCTGGGAGATATGGTAGGCTCCTTGGTGTCAAATGCTGTAGGGGTGGCCCTCTCATAAGCCACCTCTTTTTTGCTGACAATAGTTTTTTATTTTGCAGGGCATCCACTTCCAGCTGTTCTCGCATTCGTAACATTCTCAGCACCTACGAGCAGGGTTCTGGGCAACAAGTAAATCTCCAAAAATCAATGGCCACATTCAGCTCGAATCTGGAGATCCAAGTTAGAAAAGAACTGTTAGAAGCCCTGGGGATTGATGCAGGTAATGCACAGGACAAGTATCTTGGCCTTCCTACTCTAGTGGGGAGAAACAAAAGAATGCTGTTCAATGAGATTAAAGAAAGACTTTGGAGGAAAATTAGAGGATGGAAAGGAAACCAGTTCTTATTTGGAGGAAAGGAAGTCCTTATAAAAGCAGTTGCCCAGGTCATTCCAACCTACGCCATGAGCCTTTTCAAGCTCCCTTCTAGTCTTTGCAAGGAATTAACAGCAATGATATCGAAGTTCTGGTGGGGCACTAAGGAGGGTAAAAGAAAGATCAGTTGGGTGAATTGGGAGCATATGTGTCTTCCCAAGTGATATGGGGGCCTCGGATTCAGAGACTTATCGCTTTTCAACCAGGCACTTCTGGCAAAGCAAGCATGGCGAATTCTGAATTTTCCTTATACTTTAGCAACTTGGGTTCTGAAAGCAAAGTACTTTAAGGATATGGATTTTCTGGGTGCGCCTATGAAACCTGGTTGCTCACACATCTGGCGGAGCATTGGTTGGGGTAGGTCCTTGCTTATGAAAGGTCTTAGATGGACGGTGGGAGATGGCAGTAAAATAAGAGTTTTTATAGACCGATGGCTCCCACACCCTAGTACCTTCAAAACCATTACTCTGGATCCTGGCAGCGATCTCCGTGTAGCAGATCTTATTGACAGATCCCTTCTTGGATGGAATCCAACAATGCTAAACCAGAACTTGCTTCCTATCGACAGAGAAGTTGTTTTGTCTATTCCGGTGAGCTGGTTCGGGGGCCAAGATCGGCTATCTTGGCATTTTGATAATAAAGGTATTTAGTCAGTCAAAAGTGGCTACTGTCTTGCGTTGCAGGACAAACTAAAGAATTCGGCTTCCATCTCCTATTCCCCTAATCCTTGGTGGAAATTGTTATGGAATTTTAATATCCCTCCCAAGGTCAAGATTTTTATATGGAGAGCGTGCTTGAATGCGATTCCATCTCTAGCTAATCTTTGGAAGAGAAGAGTCATTGGTGATCCTTCCTGTCCCAGGTGTGGTGCAGCTTTTGAATCATCTGATCACGCCATTTTCTGGTGCAATGAAGCTAGGAAAATCTGGAGGTGGACAAGTTTTGGCAGCCTGTTTGACACCCGCAAACCAGCCCATGTGTTGGATGTTTTTTCATCTCTCCTCCTTAAGGTCAGTTCTGATTTTCCATTATTATGCATGACCTCATGTGCCATTTGGGAACACAGAAATTCTGCCATCAATCTGGGTAAAGCCAAAGAGCCTGAACTGGTTGCAGCCTGGGCGGCAGAGTTGCTGCGAGAATTCCAAAATTCAAAGACAGCACTCTCTCCTTCAGAGGTCCCGTTGGTTTCCAGAGTGAGCCCTGAGTGGCTTGCTCCCCCACCTGGTCTGCTGAAGTTGAACACGGATGTGGCAATCCGAAGCCTCTCCAATGCTGTTGGACTGGGAGCTGCCATTAGAGATGATAAAGGAAAAGTTATTCCTGCTCAAGATCCATGTTTGGTACCTTCAACGCTGAAATTGGAGAACTTCTAGCTCTTCGGGAGGGTCTTCTGCTTGCTAAAACCTATAATATTCCTGTTAGGATTGTAGAAGTTGATGCCTCCAATGTAGCATCGATCCTGAATTCTTCTGATCCCTTGTTAGGTGATGCCACCTTAATTGTCAATGGCGTTAAGACTCTTTTCCTAGATGTCGGTATTTGTAAGTGTCAAGCCGTCCCTAGATCGGGGAACTCCTTGGCACACAAGTTAGCTGCTAGCCTTTGATTCTGTTAGGGAGCAATTCTGGTTGGATACCAGCACTTCTTGTATTCTCTCTTCTGGTTAATGAATCTTACCTTTCAAAAAAAAAAAAAAAAAAAAAACTTTGAATGACCCATTTTATCTGTATACTGTATATCTGTGAATAAATGTTTGTCATTGAAGTTCAAAGTCTCACTTCTTGCTAGGATTCTCTTAAAAATGTACATATGTGACATGACATTCTATGTTTCCATATCATGCATTAGTTACAACAGATTAAAAATGTTACAACTTTGAATGAAAATCGCTGCTTTTGCAGATGCAGCACCGCCTCCCCTTTTTTCTGTATAGAGGTGTACTTGAGAATGAAAAAATTCTATTTGCAAAACGTCTCACGTGTTGCATTTCCGGTTATTGGATTTATCCTAATAACAACAAAAGATTGTGTTGATTACGAATGAATTGCATATAACAAAAGAAACGCCGGAGCAAGAAAAGTTGTCTTACCTGTATCCAAATTTGCAAAGGTATTTGCGTTGATCGTCTCTCAAAGGTACATCTGTGAAGTCTGACATCATAAAAGACAATCAGCCAAAATCTAACTACTGCAGTGCAGCATTTCACAAAACTCATGTTTGAGTAATGAAATATGCTGTGAACACAAATACAAATACAATAACTTTGCTGGAGCACTTTAAAGGTCCTTTCATGATACAGAATGGCACGACAAACCAAAATGTCATCACGGATGCTAAGTTGGGTGTATTCCATCGACACTAAAGATTAAGAGTTATTTCCGTAACCCAAATGGTAAACATAACATCCATGACGATTAAAACTACACTCATGTCAATGTTTTACAAATCATTAACAACCCCAATGCATATTTGTGAAGTAAATTAGTCACTATATTTGAATGCAAAGCAGAGCTAAATTTTTCGAGGTTAGCTGAAACGAAAACTTCTTTTCAATGTTTTCTATAGGAAAAAAAGATGTTATTCGATGTTCTCCTCTCTATATTATATGCAAATCTTGTTCACAAATCAAGTATGTTCTTTCTGTTGAGAGCATATGGTTTAAATGACAGAATCTAAGTAAACTAAGCATATTCCTACGGTGAGTACATTAAGCATGACCACTTAAAAATTGGCCCGTAAAACTTTCAAATGGATGAAGTATGAACTATGATTGTGGAGTTGGTTCCTCAGACCTGGTAAAGGAAAACAACTCTATACGGTTCAACTACTAAAAAGAACAAAATTTCTTTACAAAGTAGTTTTCCACATAACGGCACCATTTATATTTGATCCCTTGAACGACGTGTTGCCAGTAGTAAGTGCACCTTCCAAATTAGCATTGCTCAAATTAACCTGCAGAAAGCACCAAGTGTATGCGTTATGATATTAACTGGCGACCGTCTCATTATGATGTTGCTGTGTTCAGAAGCATATGAGCAATCTCAATCATCCTATAATCAAGAGCGTTTTTTTTTCTTCATTACAAAATTGGTGTCGAGTAAATTGGTACATATTATTAATACTCATCAGCTCGTAACGAATATAATGAAACGATAGATAAAATCACCTTTGTTACATTTGCCAAGGAGAAGTCTGCGCCTCTGAGATCAGATTCTGAAAGATCAACCCCTGAAAAAGAAAATGAAAAACAGTAGATAATAAATATGCTACAGGTGATCAGGTAGTATTTGATATGACTGTCGTATGGAAGGCTCGTGGTCATACAGCCATGACCACCCGATCATGTAGCACCATGGTTATAAGATAAAGATTCCTCGTTCATCCATATTCACATGAATTTAATTTCAAGCATCACACTGATTTTATTTTCGTAAAAAGAAATCACCTCCATTCTCTACACAAGTTTTCCATACAAGATTGGTTAATTCCCTTGACAATAAGGAATAACTGCGTATCGGTTATTAGCTGCATTTATTAAAAAATTTCCACCGGTTTTAAGAACGTAATAACCAAATCTTTCAGTACCATGTAAACACCAACGGATAGAATAGACGCAGCTTTTTGATATTTTGTTTTCTTGTTTCTAAAGAAAGCAAAAGGCATGTTTTCGCGCAAGACCTCAAACACATGAAAACAGAAGACTGGAAAACACGGCTTGGAGAGGATCGGTTACCAAAGAATTTGAATCTTTTGACAGTACTTACTAGTCCCATCAATAAAATAAAACAAACATTCTAACACAAGAAAGATCACTAGCATCAAGATCTCCTAACTCAATATGTTAAGACTGTTTCCGTAATTTCACAAGCTATAAAAATTTATTGTCATTTGCAAAAAGAAGAGGAAATTTACCGGTTAAATCAGCATCAAAAAAGATAGCACCTAGTAGCTTCACGCCCTCAATATAGACTGAAACAATAAAACAAAATCCATTCCTTCAATCACACCATAACAAACACATTCTCACATTATACACATACAAGAACATATAACGATTAATTTAAGACCGTTTTGAAGTCTTGCTTGATCAAAGTCTTGCCACTAAAGTCCTTCCCAGTGAGATCTTGTCCCCTTGTTACTTCCGAACCATATGGACCGCCTCCCTTTCACAATCAACATCATTAACAAATTAAAAAATGAATTGACAATCTCATAAATACATTCTAGACTTCTGGTCAACAAATAATAGAACCCCAAGTACACAAATTGATACAATTCTTGGAAACCAAACAAAATTACAAGAATGTTGCATCATATATATTTCATTATAAATTGAATAGAATTCATGTTTCTACAATTCAATTCTTAGAGAAGAAACTGAAAACTAAGTGAACCAAAACATTAACAATTAAAGATGTTGATTTACCTTATATGCAAGAACAGGATCAACAAAGAACAGAGAAGCAGAAACAAGAGCAAGCAAGCTTGTTCTAGCCACAGACTCACTGAAACAACATAATATGTTCTCTTGAGACTTGATTTGCTTCTTCAACAGCTGATCATCAAAAACGGAACATTAGGCAAGAAGATGGAAACTATGTAGCGGTTTGCAATTACTGTAAAAAAGTATATAAGTGGACCAAATTTGGACGATATAGCACTTATCGGAAGCATATTTTAACCAAACATCCAGAATCAGAGACCAGATCGAGGTCACAATCACAAATTCCTAGGTATGCTACTCCTAACCAACAATTATTTCGTTATAATGATGAACAAAATAGAGAATAATTAATCAGAATGGTAGCAGTAGAACACTTATTATTTAGTTTTTGTGAAAATGTTGGTTTTATTGATTATTGTGGACGAGCATTAAACCCTATTGCATGTCGTGTTCTTAGAGTCATGCCCACAACAACACTTAAAAAGATTTATGAAAAAGAAAAAAAAGTTAGAAAAATATTTTGAAAAATATAACGGTCGTGTTTCTGTACGTGCCGACATATGTAGTGACCATTGGCAATCACATTCATACTTAGGTGTTACTTGCCATTATATGGATGATGCATGGAATATCCAGAAAAGAATTCTTACATTTAGAGTTTTTGATGATGCACACACTGCTCATAATAATTTTAGATAGCTTATAATTATTTTTGCAGAGTATAAAATTGAAAACAAAATTTTTACAATTGGTTTTGATAATACTTCTCATACTGCTGCTATGCCATCTTTACTTGATTTATGCAAGTTTTATCTTTGCGGTATATTTTTTCATCAAAGATGTGCATGCCATGTTTTAAATTTATGTGTTCAAAAAGGATTAGACACTCTTGAACATTTTATTCTACCTATTAAAAAAACCATAATGTTTTTGTGGAAACATTCTTCTATAATGAAAGCATGGTCAACATTTTGTAAACAAAATGGTAGACGTGTCGTTAGATTTCCTTGTGATGTTCCAAAGTTATGATTATAAGGATTTATTAGTTTCTTTTGTTCAATTTCATGTTAGTCACATTGATCTTTATCAAACTCATTGGGATGCTGGTTACAACGTTTTCAATTTGTTAAAATTCTTTTATAATGCTACTAACAATTTATCTGGTGTTTATTATCCTACAAACTCATTTATTTATTATTGAGAGTCTTAATATTGCTGGTGTCTTTGCTCATTGTGAATCCGACATAGAATTAGCGGAAGGCGTTAACGCTATGAAGGTAAAATGGTTATAATATTATAGAGGGTTTTCAAATATTTATTTGATTTCCATAGTTTTTGATCCACGTTGTAAATTAGAACATTTGTCTTATTATCTAAATGGTTATTATGGCCACCAAGGTTTAAAAATTCTATATGATGTTGATGCTTGTTGTAATAAAGTTAAGAAATTATTGTATGATTTATATGATGAATATGTTACAGTTTAAGGATCCTCACTAAACTTAGATGTTACACGAACACAAAATGTATCTCAGCCCTCATCATCATCCGGATTTTTGAATTTAGGGTATAATATGTTATAAAATAATAATAAATACCAAAAAACCACGAGGTTCTTCTCCATCAGGCTCCAACAAGTATTCCGAGCTTGAATCTTATTTAAGTAACTTTTTTGAGTTTATAGAAGATACGCTAGAGAAAATTTTGATATCTTACAATATTGGAAAAAGTATGGAAGGTACTATCCAATCATGGCTACGATAGCCAAAAATATTTTTCAACTCTAGTTTCTACGGTGGCGGTGGAACAAGAGTTCAGCTCCAAGGGGAATATCCTGGATGAAAAGTATTCATCCTTGAGTCCGAAATCACTACAGATACAAGTTTATGTAGATGACTGGACTAATGCGCAATACAGACAACAATAAATCGAGCAGGAGGAACTGTACGATTTCTTTAAATCCAACGAACTTGAAAGTGGAGCAGCGGAGCCGGAATAACAGATGCGGATCATGACAACAATTAGTCCACGTCATCACCAAACTGGCAATAAAATGTAAGAGAACTACATGGCATTTGATTCCTCTAAACCCTCCAAGAGGATACGTAGGTAACTTAATTATGGTAAAAATTACGTGCAATGCTAATAACTCTACATTTTTGTTAGTTTTAATTTAATTTAATTTTGTAATTTGTCATTTATTTATTTTATGTTATTTTCGAGCAAGGAACTTAAAATCAATAGATATACCGAAATATCCACCGATATATCCATATTTTGGAGGGACCAATATAGAAACATGCAAATATCTAATATCCTACAGAATATCCGATCGATTTCGAAATATCCGTAAAAATCTCCCGATATTCCCCGAAATTTCATGAATTTCACCCCGAAAGTCCATGGATATTTTGCATATTATTAAAATAATTTTTTTAATCCTAAACAATTAAATTATTGTTGAAATATTTTAATTGAAAATTATTTTAGAAGAAGCATTAACAAATTTATAAAAATTTCCAATATAATAATCAATAGTAAAATTATTGAAGACTTGAAGTAAATTGGATAAAAAACCAAAGAGTGGATGTGTAAAATATGTAAAATTTTGTGAAAGCAATCTGAAAGAAAGAAAATTGTTTTTGACTCAAATGTGTAAGCTTGAATCCAAATGTAAAATTGTAACCACATTTGCTCTAATCCACACAAAACAAAGGAATCGTCTTTCATATTTTAAGCTTGAACAACTTGTTTATTGTTATTATAATATGAGGTTGAAACTCAGGGATAAGGTAGCTGAAAAAGATAAAGTAAATGAAACGGATTTCATGGATCTACTTCAAGTAGTTGCTGAAGCATAAGACGATAATGAGAATCCTATTTTTAACTGGGTTAGACCTGTCTCATTGGATGATGACAAGGGAAATCCTGATTCACATATTGCTTCTCATGCTCGAGACATATGAATAAATGTTGAACAAGTGATTAGAGAAAAAGTTGGTCTAGATTGTGGAGTTATTGTTACCAATTCTTCCGATGACCAACATACCTCTAATGTAAATAGTGGAGGGAAAGATGATGGAGATGATGGGAACAGTTGGAATGAGGCAAGAGGTTGGGATTCCGGTGCATGAGGTTAGGATGCTAGTGCAACAAGTTAGGATGTTCGTGCTAGAGGTTGGGATGCTGGTGCAACAAGTTGAAATGCTAGTGTGGTGGGTTAGGATGCTCATGCATGTAATTTTGATCAAAAATGTGGTAGACAACAAGGATGAACAAGTCAAATTGATGAAGATTACTTGAATATGACTCTCTCCTCAATGAGTATAAACACAGAAAATAGTTCTTTGGGTGATTCGCAAACAATGTCAGTTCTCATGTACCATATTATGGTAATTATGGTGACTGCAATATATTTGATCATCCTTCTCCACAAATGTCATATGCAATACCTATACATACAGATCAACAATATCTACGAAGTTGGGTAAATCCAAACTACCCAATGCATGGATCAGTTGGAAGAGATCAAACAATACACTTGTAACATATTAATAACTACATTGAAAACTATGTAAGCACATTTTCTTGGGAAAATTATTGTTCAAATCAAGATAAAAATGTATCTTATGTATTTGAACCAGCAATGACTTCATTTTTGTTTTAAATTTCAGACACATAATGTATTATTATGTTTGAATTATGATTTATGATAAAATCTTGGAAGTGTGGAACTATATATATATATATTTTA
Organism: Acer negundo; assembly: GCA_035582765.1. NCBI lineage: Eukaryota > Viridiplantae > Streptophyta > Magnoliopsida > Sapindales > Sapindaceae > Acer > Acer negundo. Next base: position 4,822,910 of record CM069242.1, read on the forward strand.
ATGATAATTTAGTTTATTAAATATTTAATCTCTTTACATTGTATATAATATTGTAAAAGTGAAACAAAATATTATTCTATTAAATACTCAATTTTAAAAATTATATACAGTAATACATACTCTATCTATATTAAAATTTATAATAAACTCATAACTATGCTAATTTATTGTTGTAATATGATTCATTTGATGTATAATTACTTCTTTAAGCTTGTCCTAAAATTTCACAAAAAAAAAAAAAAAAAATCTAACTTTAGATGTAAATATCCATCATTTTTTTAAGTTTTAGCAGAATATCCAGCGATATCAATAATATCCCTGAAATATCCGTAAATTTAGAAGCCTGATATTGATACCAATATTAAGTTCCTTGTTTTCGAGTGACCCAAATACCCGATGAAATGTAATATGTAATTTGTCACTTTGTTTAGTTTTATTTTAATTTAATTGTGTAATTTGTCATTTGTTTATTTTATTTTATTTTCGGGTGACCCAATCCAACCCAATGAATTTTATTTTATTTTATTTTGTAATTGTCATTTATATATTTTATTTTATTTACAATTACAAGTCTTTTTTTTTATTATTAACAAAGGAAAAAAAAAAAAAAAGGTTCAGAACTACCGGTTCCTCTAGAACCAGAACCGGCCTATGCCAGTTCCGGTTCCGATTCCAATTTCATCAAACCTTGGAATCGGAACCGTGCCAAGTCCACCGTAAACCCATGAGAATAAACGGGATCAGATTCAGGTTTCACCCGCGGGTTTGAGGGACACCCAAACCCACCCACGAACCCGTGAAACAAGCAAGTCCGCAGGTCAAACCCACGAACCCACCAATTTTTTATTTTTTTTAAATTACTTCTATATTATTTAAATATAAGAAATATTATAATTTTAAAGAATAAAAACATTTAATAGATTGAAATTTTTACATTTTATTATCTATATAATTAAAAAGTTTGTATTGGAGTTTAAATTTATAATATTTTAAATAATAAAATATTATATAATTTTTATTATTCGCTGGTTCACGGGTTACCCGTGGGTTTGTTTTCCAAACCCATATCCAAACCCAAACCTGCTGGGTTTTTACTTATACGGGTTCGTAGGTCTTAAATTCACTAACCAAACCCTCTTCAAGCAGGTTTGGTTTGGACGGGTCTTACGGATTCGGGTTTAATTGTGATCCCTAATTTACATAATCAAGTTTTCTGTGAAATTAATATAATCAAATTTTCTATGAAATCAATATAAGAAATGGATATACCATGTTATTCAATATAAGAAATGTATATACCATGTTATTCAATATAAGAAATGTATATACCATGTTATTCATATGTTTATTTAATAAAATCTCATTATGTTATTACGTATACATTTAAATTAAATTATGAAGTTAAATTCACGTTCTCTCAATAATTAACATTTTTTTTTTTTTTAATGTATATATAGCTTCTGGAATGAGTGTATTGGTAATGTGATAGGTTTATTTTGACTAGTTTTTTTATTAGGAAGTATCATTTTCCCCTTTGACTTTTGTCATATTGTTAAGATGAAAACAGGGTTTGGCCATATTGACCTTTAATCCCCTTGAAATTGAAAGAATGTATATATAATATACCCCTTCTATCACACTTTCCATACAAATTAATGTTGACCATAACTGTCAAAGGGGTAATTTTGTAATCTCATTGGTGTATCACCAAAACCTAAGAAAAAAATTTCATTTCACAAAAAAAAATAAAAATAAATAAATAAAACAAAACATTAAAAAAAAAATGAAAAAAAAATACCCAGATCATCATCATCTTCTCAAATCCCTCTCAATACATTCTCTGTCAACACATCGATCTCTCTCTAATACTCATCCTCATCTTCAACGAATCCATCTCTCTCCGACCCAGAAAACCCAAATTAAAACCCAGAAAACCTGCTTCTTCACTAAGCACACCGATTCACCACATTTTTTTCTTCTTCATCAACTTCTGCTTCTCATCACCACCACCAAAACACCCGCCACTGCCACTCTTGGAATCCCACACACTCTCTCTCTCTCTCTCTCGAATCCCTTTTTACAAATCGAAACCATACCAGAAACCCTAGCTCTCGATTCCATCTCTCTCTCTTGAATCTGTCTCTCACAAATACATTTCTCTCTCGAATCCATCTCCTTCATTGATCGACGCTAGTGGGTTTGGGTGAGTGAGTTTGGGTTTTTTTTTTTTGAAAATTTTCTGGTGTGATTTTGTGGCTAGGGGTAGTAGTTACTGTGATTTCGGTGGGCTAAGGTGTGGTGTTTGGGTGGTGGTGTCAGCGGCGGTAATGGCTAGGGTTAGGGTTTGTGCTTGAGTTGGAGTTGTGGTGGAGATTGGTGCTGTGATTTTTTCGATTGGTGAGACCTGGTGGAGAAGACGATGATGACAAAGAGATGGTGATCGATTAGGTTTTGATGTTCTGGTGGGGATGAATCAATGGTGATGAATCTGGATTTGGGGTTGGTGAATTTGGTGATGAATTTTGATGAATTTTGGTTATGAATGTTGCTGGTGAAGTTGGTGATGAATTTTGATGAATTTTGATGAATTTTGGTGATGAATGTTGTTGGTGAAGTTGGAGATGGTGTTGAGGTGCGGTGGAGGAGATGGGTTCGATTTAATTTATTTATTATTTTTTTAATTTTTGATAACAATTAAGATCCGGTGGAATCGGATCTTTTTTTTTTCTTTTTAATTTTTTTTTTTTTAAATTCTTTTTTATTTTTATTTTCTGTTTTTAAATTTAAATTTAAAAAATAAAAAAAGAGACATCTACATTGTTGGGGATGATTTTTGGGGAAGAATATTTTTTTTAAGGAAAATGAAATTTGTGAGGTAATATATATATATATATATATAATTATATATATATATATATATATATTTGAAAGTAAAGGTTTTATTATTATTATTATTATTATTATTATTATTATTATTATTATTATTATTATTATTACATTTAAATTTAAAAAAATAAAAAAGAAAGAATATAATACATTCTTTGAGGGTTATATGGTAGTTTTAACGGTCGAAGGGGCATATAATATATTTAAGGGAAAATTGCACAAATATACCCTGATTTTAACATATGTAAGAGGTAGAATTCAGTTTTGCCTTAAATACAAGAAGATACATTTGACCTTGGGTTTAACTGTTAGTTTTAACAATAGTGTTAACCACTGAAGGGTAGTATTGTCATTTACCTAATAAAAACATATAATTCTTTTTGATAAAATAAAATTTTCAAAGTTATCAAAAAAAGCTTATCCCAATTCTTTCTCCGTATCATCAATTCTTGCTCGTTGTCTCTCGCCTCCTGTGTCCGATCGCTCCACAGGCTCGATTGTTGTCGAGTTTTCGAAATCAACTAGAGCGACTGCTTTCTTGTTGTCGATGAGCTCGACGGCTGTGAACTTGCAGTCGGTGATGGAGTTCTCTCGGAAGGTGAGCAATTGGAGATGTATGGGTGATGTTGTTTTTGGTGGTGATTCTCATGCCTCTATTGAATGTAAAACCCAATAAATAAAACTTCTCCACCAAAACCCCTATTGATTATCTCATAGATCTGCCTCTTTTTTGATTCTCATGCCTCTATTGAATGTAAAACCCAATAAATAAAACTTCTCCACCAAAACCCCTATTGATTATCTCATAGATCTGCCTCTTTTTTCACATCTCCAAATCTTCAGATTCATCTCTAAAAACACCCACTTGGGTTTTTGGGTTTAATTGATTGGAAAGTTTTTTTCCCAAGAAAATGAAACTCCCTTGCTGCGCCATCTACAAGACGCAAGATCTAGGTTGCCAAAACCACATATTTGAAAACAAAAGCATTTTTATTTTTATAATCTTAAAACAATATTGTGTCGTTTGTTTTTGGATTTCGGTTTTGGTTACTGAGCTCATTGGAACCCATCTGTTGTTTTTGAAGAAGAAAGGGTGTGATCACTTTAAACTGGGGTGTGTGAATTTAATATATTTTTTTGGTTCTCCTCTCAAGATCTCCAATACTTTTTTTTTTTGGGAGAGTTTTATAACTAGCCAAAAAATTAGTGGCTTTACTATTTTTATCCAAGATTATTATTTTTACTGTTTTTGTCAAAATTTTCACTTTTTGGACACAATTGCCCTTCTTTATAATTTTATTTCTCTCTCTCTCTCTCTCTCTCTCTCTCTCTCTCTCTCTCTCACTCTCATTTTCTCTGATCTCACACCTCTTCTTCTTCTTTCTCTCCTTCTTCTCTCTTTCTCTCCTCTCTCCTCCGTCTTCTCACTTTTTTCTTCTTCTTCTTCTCCTCCTCTTTCTCTTTCTCTTTCTCTTTCTCTTTCTCCTTTTTTTTCCAGATTTTTCCCAAACCCAGATTTTTTTTTTTAAATTCAGTTTTTTTTTTTTTTGAAATTTCAAGATTTCAATATTTCAAGATTACATTGTTTATTTATTTATTTATTTATTGTGGTTGTGTTTAAGTTTAGGTTGTGTTTGTGTTTAATTGGATTTGAGTTTGGGTTGTGCTTGTACTTAAAAAATATTTAGATTTGTAGTTGTATTTAAGTTTGGGTTGTGGTTGTTTTTATGAATGGTGGGAGCTGTGTTTGGGTTTGGGTTTTGTTAAGAAAAAAAAATTCAGATTTTTTCGGATTTAATCTTTTTCAAACAAATTTTTTTGATTTCATTTTATTTAAGCACACCAAGCCACGAATTAAACATATCAGACCATCAATTAAACAAAATGAATTGAACACACCAGGACAAAAACGATTAAATACACTAAACCATCAATTAAACACACCAGACAAAACTCATTAAACACACTATAGTAAAACGAAACAAATCAAGGCAAAACGAATCAAACACACCAGGCAAAACAAATTAAACACACTAGGGCAAAATGAATTAAACACACTAGGGCAAAATGAATTAAACACACCAAACCATCAATTAAACACACCAGGCAAAACGAATTAAGCACACTAGGCCAAAACAAATTAAACACATATGGGCAAAACGAATTAAATACATCACACTAGGCCAAAACGAATTAAACACATATGGGCAAAACGAATTAAATACATCTAGGCAAAACGAATTAAACACATCGGGCAAAATAAATTAAACACACAAGGACAAAAATAATTAAACACATCAGGCCAAGATGAATTAAATACACCGGGCAAAACGAAATTAAACACACCTGGTGTGTTTAATTGGTGGTCTGGTGTGTTTAATTCGTTTTGGCCTGGTGTGTTTAATTGGTCCGGTGTGTTTAATTGGTGGTCCGGTGTGTTTAATTGATTATAACTGGTGTGTTTAATTAGTCATGTATGTTTAATTGATTACAGCTGGTGTGTTTTATTGGTTTACATCTGGTGTGTTTAATCGGTCAGTCTCTGGTGTGTTTAATCGGTCCGTCTATAGGCTGGTATGTTTAATTGAACAAAATCTGGAAAAAAAAATTTAACAAACATTATCTGAATTAAAAAAAAAAAAAAAATCTGGAATTTTTAAACAAAATAAGATCTGAAAAAAATTTAAAAAAATCTGAAATTTTTTTTAAACATTCAAATCAAACTAACACTCAAATCTAAACATTTACAACCACAACCATCCTTAAAATCAACTACATTCACAATAATAATCACCATTTAAATTAACAACTAACACTCAAATCCAAACCTTTTTTAAATCTGAAAAATTTTCAACAAAAAAAAAAAAAAACTGATTTTTTTTTAAATAATCCGGAAAAATAATTTTAAAAAAATAATCTGGAATTTTTTTTTTAACAAACATAATCTGGAATTTTTTCAAAATCAAAAAAACCTGAATTTTTTTTTAAAAATCTGAATTTTTTTTTTTTTACAAAAACAAAATCTGAAAAAAAATTTCAAAATAAAAAAAAAAACTGAAAAATTTTAAATAAAATATAGAAAAAATATGAAAGAGAAGAAGAAGAAGAAGGAAGAGGAGAGAAGATCGGAAAACCTATCGGAAATCTGGAAATTTTTCAAAAAAAAAAAAAACTGAAATTTTTTAAAAAAATTCTGAAAAAAACGAGAAAGATAAAGAGAAGAGAGAAGAGAAAGAGAAGAAGAAAAAGGAGAGAAGGTGTGGTTGAGAAAAAGAGAGAAAGAAGATGAAGAAGAAGGCATGAGAGAAAGAAGAAGAAGAAGAATGTGTGCGAGAGAAAAGGAGATAGAGAAAGGAAAAAAAAAAAGATCTGGTGAAAATGAAAAAAAAAAAAAATGAGAGAGAGAAAAGGAGAGAGAGAAAGGAAAAAAAAAAAGATCTGGTGAAAATGAAAAAAAAAAAAATGAGAGAAGGGGTTTTGAAAAAAAAAATACGGACAATTTTGTCTTCACATCCACATTGTTGACAAAAATAGTAAAAATGATAATATTTGACAAAAATAGTAAAACTCTATAATTTTTAACCAAAAACCTCTATTTCCTTTTTTTCTTTGATTTTATTAACTGATTCAACCGATAAGTAGATGGAATTCGAGGTTTCCACATCTCCAAATAATTTTTTTTTATTATTGTTTTTCTTCGATGGATGTTTTTAATGATTATTGAAGAAGACTTTATTATTTCAACATTTTGTTTTATTTTTTTCTCTTGAAAAGAAGAATTGGGAGATTCTCCAAACTCCCAAAAAAAAAGTTCTTTTTTTATTATTCCGATCAACTTCCTCAATAATCAAAATAAATAAATAAATAACTTTTTTTTCAAGAGAAAAAATTGATGATTTAGAGATAGAATTGTGATAAGTTTTTTTTGAAAATTTTGAAAATTTTATTTTATCAAATATATACTTTTTATTAGGTAAATGACATTACTTTCCCTCAGTAGTTAACACCACTGTTAAAACTAACGGTCAAACCCAAGATCAATGGTATCTTTTTGTATTTAAGGCAAAATTGAATTCTGCCTCTTATATGTGTTAAAGTCAGGGAATTTTTGTGCAATTTTCCCTATATTTAATGGATGGAAAATGTAACATAAGGGGCATATACTATATTCTTTCCATTTAAGGGGGGAGACCGGCCAATATAGTCAAACTCTGTTCTTATCTTAACAATAGGGCAAAAGTCAGAAGTTAGGGAGAAAATGATGCTTTCCCTTTTTTATATTGTATATAAATATTTATTTTTTTAAAAAAAAAAATTTATTTGAAAGAAACAAAGAATGATGGGCATGCAGTTAATCTGGAGTGTGACCGACGCAAAATATCATAATAAATGTTTTTATTAAATTTTTAAAATTTAAGTACATTGCAAGTACAGTATACTGTATATTGATTATTGAGTCAAGCCGGTCAACTACAAGTTTACAATATTTTTTAAACAATAATGCTAAACATTCCACCTAAAATCTCATTTTTTTTCATCCCACTACATGTGGCATGTGAGCTGTCAAATTGTGAATGGATGCACATTAATGATGATTTATCTCACTTATCTCATATATCCACTCATAATTTGACACCTCATATGCCACATGTAATGAGATGAAAAAAAAAGAGATTTAGATGAAATGTGTAGCATTACTATTTTTTAAATCACAATAAATATGAACCAAAACCCAATAACTCCAGCTATGATCTGTTATATAACGATTTTTTTTGTTTTTGTTTTATTTTAAAGATTTTTCTTTTCCATCTAACTAACACTATATTTGGTTCGATGGAATTGAAAAGAAAGGAAAGGAAAGGAAAAAGGAAAGAAAAGGAAAATGAGGGAAAAGAAAGGAAAGAGATTTAATAATTTCTTCTTGTTTCACATAATTTGGTTTCCCACCAAATTTGAGAGGAAATAGAAGGAAAGGAAATGGATTTTTCAATATCCCAAAAGTAACCTTATATAACAATACATATCTGTCATTTATATTATTAAAAGAATGGTATTTTTATAAATAGAATAAGATTTATAAATTTATTTATTTATATTTGTCTCATTTCCTTTCCTTTCCTTTTGTAACTATCCAAACAACAATCATTAAAAATATTATCCTTTCTTTTCCTTTCTTTTCCTCATTAACTTATCATTTCATTTCCTTTCCTTTTTTTTTTTCCATCAAACCAAACATAGTGTAAAAAATTTCTTTGTATTTATTAGCACTATTAATCAGAGTGGTTGACAAGGTAAGATCGGTCATGTATACCACTCACATCTATACCAACAAATTGTGGATTCAAGTCATTCCCCTCCCTAAAAACCTCGAATTTAAGTAATATTTCAAATATATATATATAGCAGTTAAGATTTCTATTTTATTTATTGTTTTTGGATTAACAAACAATTAAACTTAGGGTGGTGCTATTGGCACCCCTCTATCAATCTAATAATGCCTCAATTTTTAAAATTTTAATTTAATTATAGGCTTAATTGCCCAAACATCTCCTAAGTTTAGATGAAATTGCACTCATATGCAACATTTCCGTTTATTGCACAAACATCCCTTGTAAAATGTTGACCGGATGTTGACCAAAAGGGACCTTTACATGAAATTATCATTTCCCCTCAGAGCTTTATCATATTAGATAAATTGGTCCCTCTAGTTTTAATAATAGCGGTCAACCCCCCTGAAATACTAACAAACTGTGCCCTAACAAACTGTGCTACTCAAGCTCATTGATAGAGGTTTGATGATTTGAATATATATATATATATATATATATATATATAATTTCTTATGGTTAATTTGTTTAAAATAATTTAAATCTATTTATATAAGTTAAAATTAACTCATATATATAATATGTATTTAAAATAAACTCATATTTAATAATATATATAAATAGATTTATGAAAAATAAAAAATAAATAAGAAAACAAAAGGAAAATAATTATTTTAAATATGTTTAAATAATGGAAAGAAACGGATTTAAATTATTTTGTGCAATCAAGCCTTAAAATAATTTAAATTTTTTTATATATTTTAAAATAAACTAATATATAATATATATTTTAAATAAACTCATATTTAATAATAATATATATAAAAATATTTTTGAAAAAGAAAAAGAAAATAAAATAAAAACGAAAATCTAGAAAATCAAAGTCTGTAATTTTTTTTTTTAATTTTTCCTTTTCAAAAAATACATTATTTCAATTTGATAAAAAAAAAAACCCAAAAAATCAAAGCCCATAACTATATATTATTTTCCTTTTGTTTTCTTATTTACTTTTTATTTTTCATAAATCTATTTTTATATATTATTATTAAATATGATTTTATTTTAAATACATATTATATATATAAGTTAATTTTAAATTATATAAATAGATTTAAATTATTTTTAAAAAATTATATAACTATATATATACACACACACACACATATATATATTCAAATCATCAAACCTCTATTAATGAGCTTGAGTAGCTCAGTTGGTTAGGGTATAAGAATTTTAACCATAAGATTGAAGGTTCAACCCTTATTGATGACGAATGCTATTTTTAATTTGTGGTCAAAGTATTTCAGGGGTTGACCGCTATTATTGAAACTAGAGGGACCAATTTATCTAATATGACAAAGCACAGGGGGGAAATGATAATTTTATGTGAGGGTCCCTTTTGGTCAACATCTGGTCAACAATTTATAGGAGATGTTTGTGCAATAAATAGAAATGTTGCATATGAGTGCAATTTCGTCTAAACTTAGAGGATGTTTGGGCAATTTAGTCTATAATTAAATCAAAATTTTAAAATTTGAGGCATTATTAGATTGATAGAGGGTGTCAATAGCATTACTCTAAGTTTAATTGTTTGTTAACCCAAAAAAAATAAATAAAATAGAAATCTTAACTGCTATATTTTTTTTGAAAGATTACTTAAATTCGAGGTTTTTATGAAGAGAAAAGACTCGAATCCATAACTTGTAGGTATAGATGTGAGTGGTATACATGACCGAACTCACCTTATCAACCACTCTAATTAATAGTGCTGATTAAGCCTTAATTATATAAAGAGTAGCTTTCAACTACAGAATTTTGAATTATAAGAAATTAGAAATTTTCAGGATCCCATCTTGACCGTAGGAATGGGGATCAATCCAACTGGCAAAATAAATATCATTTTTTTTTAAATAAAATAAATAATATAGGACCCAGAAGGCCACAAGTCAATCAATTTCCTTCTCTTTCCTAACTTTTTATCATAATCGGGCCCACCGTTCAATCAAATTCCCCTCTCTTTCCTCTCTTTTATCAGTTGCAAGCCCACCATTCAACCGATCCCTTCTCTTCCCGATCTCCTTGTCAATCGTGGGGTCCACTTATCTTTTTTTCTCTCCTTGTTTTTTCTTTTTGGCGATCAAACGAGCACGATAGAATCTCGAAAATTTCTTAAAATCTAGAGTCTCGCAGGTGAAAGCTACTCATGAAATAAAATTAAATAATTTTATTAAATTTTTTGATTTATTTTCCAAACTAACTTTCTTACTTTTTTTTAAGCTTTATTTTATTTTATTTTTTTTATTTTTTTATTTTTTTAATTTAACACACCTCATCTTTAATTTGTATCTTCAATCTTTTGGACTCTCACAACCTCTTTTCTTCAACCTCTTTTCTTCATAGTCTCTCATATTCTTTTTCATCAACTAAACTTATATATATATATATATATATATATATTTGTTTTAAAATCTTTTACTTCTATATTTCAAAATATAAAAAAACTTTTACTTTTATAAATCCAAAAACAGAATAAATAAATAAATAAATACTTGTATTTTGAATTAGTGATTAAAAAAAATTAACTGAATGGAGACCAACATTGAAGGTCACCTCCATATGGCTCCAGCGGATTCATTGATTTTTTATTTATTTATATTTTTTAAAAATTAACAAGAAGCCTAGTTCCTCCCGATAAGAGAACACTTCTACCGCTTCCTCCAAAAACATGATCAGGCCACGGTCTCCTCCATTTGAGGAGGACACTAGGTCTCCTCAATTTTTTTTTGTTAATGTTTTTTTATTTTAAATAAAAAATGGATTGAGAGGAAATTTCTTGGTGGATGGAAAATGAAAAAGATCAGCCATCATCGACAGGAAAAAAAGGGTGTTGATGAGAAATTCACAGAAGAATCGTGAGGAAAGAAGAGGAAATTTCTGATGTGAAAAGAGTACAAGAAGTAAAAGGAGTTGCTTCTAATCTTCCAAATAAAAACAAAGGAGTTGCTTCCGGATAAACAAATATAATTTATGGTTTAAAAATTAATATGATTTTTTTTTGACATTAATAATTAGTTTTTGTTAAGCAATCAAATTAGAAGTGGATTATACTGTTAGGTTTTGGCTCGTATTCGCAAATGAACCCAATTGAACCAAACGAAGTTGGAATGGTGTTGTTGAGAGGTTTGAAGATCATGAAGGGCTGAAGAAGTAGTTCGTTTTAACGTATGGATTGCAGTTTTCTGAACGACGTAATTTCAAGTGACCTGTAACGGTGTAGGGTGCGATTGGCCAGCATATGACCCGAACCTTAGTCAATCATAAGCATGTGTGGAATGAGAAATCTTCGGTGGAAAAGGAAAGTGTTCTTTTGGAAAGTTCTTATGCTTGAAAGAAAATGAGTACTCTTTACAAGAAGACTTGTCATAAAAGGAAATAGTATTTATGTGAAACAAATAAGTCTTGTATGTTTAAGAGTGAGATTTTCTTTTTATCTTAAAACTCCATGTAACCAATATAAATAGACCTTGTAATTAGGTTATTTTGTGTGGAGAAAAGAACACCATATAATATAAGAGAGAGAGTGGTGAGATCCGGAGGAGACCCTAGGGAATATCTAGAGAAGGATCTAAGGGAATATCGATGGATCAAGTTAGAGATCTGTGGGTAATATTCAGGGTAGACCTAGGAGATATTGGGGAGATGCTCAGACCTAGGAGATATTGGGGAGGTGCTCGGTGAGGATCTTGTGAGTGTGGTTTGAGGTTGAGGTGAGAGAGAGAATGCTAGAGTATATGGTTGTAACAATTTATCATATAATGAAATTTTCTTTGTCGTCCTGACGGCCTGTGGTTTTTTACCCGATTTGGGTTTTCCACGTAAATCTTGTGTTGTGATTGTTTTATTTTCTCTCATCTATTTTTTATGCTACTAACGTTATTAATTGTTCTGAGTTATAAGCGAATATTAGACATATTGTTTCCGCGTTGATCGGTTCAGGAATACCCAACATATAATTATCAGAAAATATTGCATTTAGGTCTCGTTTGTCAAAAAGGAAGAAAAAAGTTCCCTGGCAACAAATTAATAGAATTTGAAATATAAAAGGAAGGGACTTGACAACAAACACTCAGAGATCATAACAGTTGAAATAATCATGTTTTCTTATCAAGCAATTCTTTAGCCAAAATGACACATCCAGCAAACCACAACTAGCATACATATATAGCCCACTCTAACAATACCTGTTACATTCAATAAAAAAGCATCCAATATTATTAAAAAAATCTCAAACAATAGCAGTATCAACACAATGACCATACCCATTAAACATAACACTCCACGTAACAACATTTCTATGAGACATTATATCAAACATTAGACGCACGTCCTTGATCCCTCCACATGCTACATAAACAGTACATTGCAATAAGACCCATTTGTACAAACGTGATAAGTTGAAAAGAAACGTGAGATCGCTGGTCTCCTCTAGCTAGAGAAGGCCGACTAGAAAGGTAATCTCCCGGCGTGGAGCTTCACCTCTGGTTAAGATCTAACTTTCTAGTTTTCATTTTGTATTTTTGAGAATTTCTTCTTGTTTTTTTTCTTCCTTTTTTTAGAAGCACCTGGATGCAGTTGTGTTTGTTTTTAAAAACTATTACATTATTTAATTGAAAATAAACGAAAGTAATAACAAAATAAATGACAAAATAACAACGGGGTATTTTAGGCTTTTCCAATAAATAACATAGTCCAATGTTAAAACTAAATATTGACTGCTAACAGTAGGGTATGTTTGTATAATTTTAGATAAAAGTTGAATACAGCTACAACTACACCTAAACTCGAAAGGTATGTTTGTGCAATTTATCATAAAGATTACAATTTATATTGATGGTCAAGTAGGAAGAAGGGTTTTTGTTTTTTCGTCATGCATGAATATTGTCAAAACTTAAGTTGATTTTAATATGCATTTAGTTTTGGATATATTGTTTTTAATTTAATTTGATCTTTAAATAAAAATAGAATTTTAAGAGGATAATGTAAATTAATTAAAAATAAATTAAAATTCAATCCATTAATTTTTTTTAAAAAAAAAAAAAACTACTATGGCAGTGAACATGTGACTTTGTTAGACTGAATAAATGTTCTTACAACAAAACCACATCGATAATTTAATCCATTCAAATACTAAAATTAAATTATAAGTAGTATATTAAATGTAACAAGTAATTATCAGTTTTAAAGATATTTAAAAATAATAATAATATTTAATTTTAAAGAAACATTTTCATGTACAGTATATACAATTAATTCAAGTCTTACAATCATAAGCACAAATTTTGTTACGGTACTTTTAAAGAAAAAAATTATAAGTAATAAATATTGTGATAATTAAGCTTCATATATTTTTTTGGTAGCCACACCAGTGACTGTTTTGTAGTTAGCAATTATTACATTCTCAAAACTTTTTGACGGAAAGAAATTAATTTATTGGTTGGGTCTTTTATCTCCACAGAGAACGTACACAGGAAATTTCCTGGAAAGTGCAGCCTTTAAAAATTTCTTGGAAATTTTGTGTTGTCTTCCTGGATCAAACAAGCTATATGCCTATGTCAACTCACTTCTCTTTCTTCTCTTTCCTCTCTTTTTTATCAGAAACGGGCACATCATTCAATCAATTTCTGTAAGATCCGAATTTATTTTCCTATTTATTAATATTAATAATAATAATAATAGATAAATAGAATGGATATTATCATTTTTCCCCCTGTAGCTTGATATATTCATAAATTTGTTCCCTCAAGTTTCAGAAATGGTTGATATTTCCCCTAAAATCAAAGTATTCGAATATTTTCCCCTTGCCATTAGAATTTCCATTAAATAGAGGTTTAACCGTTAAAATAGAAAGGTAATGTGGTAAAAAGCTAAATTAAACAATTGGGATATTATTATTCCCCCCTGTAGTTTTCAATATTCATAAATCCCCCCCCCAGTTTCAAAAATGGTTGATATTCCCCTTAAAAATCAAATTAAATAATAAATATTAAATTAAATAATAAATATTTTTTATTATTTAATTTAATATTTATTATTTCACCATCAGATCCATTTCATCAAATCCATTTCAGATCCATTTCATCAAATCCATTTCAGATCAATTTCATCACAATCATCTCTCCACCATCCATCTTATTCAAATAGACGTCATTCTAGATCTCTACAAATTCAAATACCAAAAAAATAAAAGAGGAACTGGTGCAACAAATCCAAAAGCAAAAAATAAATAAATAAATAAATAAATAAAATTATTAAAGCAAATTTAACATCTACATGATCACCATCATCGTCCAAACCCATAAATCATTATCAACAGATCACCAAACCCAGAAACACCAGAATTCAGACCCACACTACCATAACCCAAAAATCAAAACCAAACCAAAGTCACACAAAATCGTAGCCACCAACACCCTCAAATCAAACCACCACCAACAAAATTAGGGTGTAAGAGAGAGGAAGACAGAGGAAGAGATGGGGAGAGAGAGGAAGAATTAGGGTGTAATTGATTTTTTATTTTTTTAATATTATTCTTTTAGTATCTTTTAATAATTTTATTATTTTAATATCTTTTAATAATTTTTTTACCTTTTTATTTTAAATATTTTTTTAATTTTTGTTTTAATTTCTGTTAATATTGGTAGTGACGGAAGAGAGAGGAAGAGATGGGGAGAGAGATGAAGAATTATCTAAGGTTTAATTGATTTTTTATATTTTTTTTAATATTATTCTTTTAATATCTTTTAATAATTTTATTATTTTAATATCTTTTAATAAATTTTTTACCTTTTTATTTTAAATATTTTTTTAATTTTTGTTTTAATTTCTGTTAATATTGGTAGTGACGGAAGAGAGAGGAAGAGATGGGGAGAGAGAGGAAGAATTAGCTAGGGTTTAATTGATTTTTTATTATTTTTTTAATATTATTTTTTTAATATCTTTTAATAATTTTATTATTTTAATATCTTTTAATAATTTTTTTACCATTTTATTTTAAATATATATATATTTTTAATTTCTGTTAATATTGGTATTGGTGGAAGAGAGAGGAAGAGTTGGGGAGAGAGAGGAAGAATTTGCTAGGGTTTAATTGAATTTTTTTTTTTTAAATATTATTCTTTTAATACCTTTTAATTCAATAGGGGCAGGGATTTTAACCTTAATAAAGGAAAAGGCAAGATGGTGATTTCCAAGTCACCAAAGTTTAAACCCCCTTTTGGCCTGTATTCTATTTTGAATTCCATTCTGGTCCTGGATAAAAAGAAGGGAGCCATGCCTTTTGATGAGCAGCCTAATTCAACATCATCTGATTATGGAAATGGGCCAATCGGAAAACTGGGCCTTTTGGGGGGTGAGAGTTTCCATCATAAAAATTGCTTAGTGGCTCTTCCTGACCCAACTAGAGGAGTGGAGCCTGTTTTCCTGGACTTTTCTTTGGTTGATAGTGATAACAGGCCAGACCTTTCTGGTAATGAGTTGAGGCATTCTAGTGGGCTTTATACTGATGGGATATCCAAAGATTGTTGTGGTAAATACACTTCAACTTTTAGTGGGGGGATGTTTCATATTGATCTTAGTGGTGAGGTTGAGCCCAATAGAAAGACTTTCAACAACTTTAGGAAAGCAAGTCACAGACTGAAGTTACAAGGTAAAGAGACCAAAAAGGTCCAACTTATGATGAAGAAGTGGCTTTTAAAGACTAGCCTTGTCCGACACTGGCAGCTTCGTAAGAGGTCTGGTAGAGAGGTAGGTTGCGAGTTGCCAGAGGGAGTAGGGTTGATTTCCTAACTGTGTGTGTCTGAAGAGGACAGTGCTGCTGATTCTAATGTTAACCAGGGTTGAAGATCAATTTTTGGAAGTCTTGCGTGGTTAGAGTAGGTAAAAAGGTTGATCAAGTGATAGATTGGGTTTCTTTGCTGAACTGCAAGGCAGCCAGTTTTCCCCTTAATTATTTGGGCCTTCCCCTTGGTTCTAGACAGAATAGGAAAGCTCTTTGGAGACCAGTAATTGATAAGATTCAGAATAAATTGACCCCATGGAAGCGGAATTTCATGACAAAGAACGGAAGGGTGGTTCTTATTAAATCCGTACTTTCAATCATCCATATTTTTTTCCTCTCCATTTTTAAGGTTCCGAAGGGTATTGCTCAATGTATTGAAAAATTTCAACGAAGTTTTCTTTGGGGGGATGGATTTGAGAAAAGGAAAATTCACGCGGTTAAGTGGGAAACGGTGTGTCAAAGCAAGGCGAATGGTGGGTTGGGAATAGGAAGAGTGGCGGTCAAGAACATGGCCCTCTTGGCTAAGTGGGTGTGGAGGTTCGGCGTGGAGGAATCCGCGTTGTGGAGAAAGGTTATAGTAGCGAAATATGGGCTGATCGGCAATGATCTTTTGTGGAAAGGTTCTAGTTCGCTGTCAGCTTCTCACTTTTCGAAAGCCGTGGCTAGCTTATTCAAACAAGGATCTCGGTCGGCGGTCATTGTTAATGAAGGTTTGCTTACTGTGGTAGGGGATGGGTCTAAAATTGACTTTTGGAATGGAACTTGCTCTGATTCGGGTCTGTTGTGCCAATCGTTTCCAAGAATTTTCGCTTTGGCTGCTTTGAATAGTGGGGTGATTAAAGATTTTTTTGATTGGGAGGGGTCAACCTGGGTGTGGAATGTGCCTCTTCGAAGACGTGTTTTAGGTTGGGAACATGAGCAATGGGATTGTTTTTGCTCTTTCATTTGGAACATCAAAATTCGGGCTAGTGTTGTGGATGCTTTGGCTTAGAAATTAAATCCTAAATGTTTGTTTTCTGTGGACTCCTTCAGGAAAATTTGGGAGGACAGAGAGGATAACAATTATGGAATGGATAAGTTTAGTTGGCAAGGGTTGTGCCCCCAAAAGGTTGAATTTTTTGTTTTTGGCAACTGTTGAAGGAGAGAATTATGGTGAAGCATGTGATCCAAAAGTTTGGCTTGGCTGCTGGGTTGAATCAGCTATGCCCAATATGCAATATTGAGTTAGAGACTGTTAGTCATCTTTTTATTAATTGCAGATGGGCTTGGGGTCTGTGGACTACCGGTATGGCTTTATGGGGTGTCAAGGGTTGGGTTTTCAAGTCGGTGGAGGAGTGGGAAGGTGGTTGGTCTTCTTTCAACCCTTCGCAATGTAACAAGAGGGCTTGGATCACGTTGTTCTTCGTGATAGTTTAAACAATTTGGGATTTTAGGAATCGTAAGGTTTTTCAGGAGAAGGAAGTCATTCCCTCCCTTGCTGCGGACTCGATTCGCTTTCGTGTTGCTTGTTGGTTTAAACACCATGGCTGCGGCTCTCCTGATCCAGTTACTTCTCTTCTTCAATGTATTAGTGAGCATTGCAAGGACCCGATGAAGCAGAAGAAAAGGAATGTTGAGCCATAGACCCCTCCTAGTATGGAGGTTTTCAAGTTTCACGTTGACGTTTCGGTTATAGGGCATCCAGGATCGGCAGGGATTGGCGGGGTCCTGAGGGATAGTAGGAGTAGGGTTCTTTACCTTTTTTCTATTTTTGTGGGCTGCCAGGAGGTTATTATGGCTGAACTAATGGCTATTGAAAAAGCTTGTTCCTTGTGTGCTTCAAATCACAAAATGAGGGACATGTCTATTGTTATTTGTAGCGAATCTCTATCGGCGGTTTCGTGGATCAATAATGAGTCTTGTATCAGCCTTGCGTATGTAAATTTTATCTATGACATTCGTGAGCAGTTGACGGATCATGGCAGTATGTCGGTGAGGTACATCTCTAGAGATTCGAATTATGTTGCCGACAATTTGGCTAAACGTGCTTCCATGGAGGACGAGGGGAATTTCATTCAATGGAGCAGTAATTGAGTGCCTTTTTTTGTTTTTTTGTTGTCGCTGGGCTATATCCTTTGTGCTTTTGTTGTTTTTGCTCTTTTTCTTTGTTGCTTCTTGGTTTGCTTCCTTTGTTGTGTCGTTTTGCTGTTCTGTTTTTATTGGTGGGCTACTTGCCTGTTGTTGGGCGTGTTGTTTGGTGCCCGCCCTGTTGGGTTGCTGGCTTTTGCCTTTTGAATAAATTTCTCTGTTTCAAAAAATAATAATAAATAAAAAAAAAATAGTAATTTTTTTACCATTTTATTTTATTTTACTTTAAATATTCTTTTTTAATATTCTTTGTTCAATATCTGTTAATATTGGTAGTGGCAGAAAAGAGGGGAAAAGATGGGGAGAGAGAGGAAGAATTAGAGTTTTGATTTTTTATTTTTTTAATATTATTTTTTTAATATCTTTTAATAATTTTATTCTTTTAATATCTTTTTAAAAAAATTACCATTTTATTTTATTTTATTTTAAATATTCTTTTTTAATATATATATATATATATATTTTAATTTCTGTTAATATTGGTTGAATTTTTTTTTGATCAAATAAATGATGAAATGATAACCAGAGGTAAAAACATATTTTTTTCATTATTTTAACGGTCAAACCTATATTTAATGGAAATCCTAACAGCAGGGGGTTAATATTCGAATACTTTGAATTTCAGGGGGAATATCAACCGTTTCTAAAACTATGGGTGTAAATTTATGAATATGGCAAACTACAAGGAGGAAAATGATAATATCCCTAAATAGAAGTGTACTCTTAGTTTGATAATTGGATTTATCTAGGAGAATGGTAGGTGGTTTAGTAGTACAAAACCACTAACTCCTTAAACTGATTATCTTTATCTCAATGTGTAAGATATTAGAAAATTGAATTTGAATTTTATTTTTATTCTCTTTAAAGAGAGATAAATGAGTTTTCAGGTTAAAACTTTTATATTTTTTTCTACACTTTCTTTTCCGAAATTAATAACTCTCACAAAAGAATATAGAAAACTAATATTCTGTAGATTGAGTCAGAACGTTTTTAAGGTAAAATTCTTAAACTTTGTTTCTCTTTAAATATTTATTTACAGCTTTAATCTCTCTCAAAACTCTTTATTTTTT
The DNA here is from genome assembly GCA_035582765.1 of Acer negundo. Classification (NCBI taxonomy): domain Eukaryota; kingdom Viridiplantae; phylum Streptophyta; class Magnoliopsida; order Sapindales; family Sapindaceae; genus Acer; species Acer negundo. The sequence continues at coordinate 4,842,157 of CM069242.1, forward strand.
TTAATCATTAAAGATATCTCATTAACAAAGATTGGGCATTTATCAATTGTTCGATATTAGTTTTTTGTTGTTGGAGATGTCTTAATGTATGGATTTTGGAGTTCATTAAAGAGTTCAAATTTGAGTGTTAGTATAGGTTGCAATTTTGATTTGTTTAAGTACTGGTGAAGCAACTTACTGTGTCGATTATTTTAATTATATTTGTAGGTTGCAGTTGACGGTAAATTTTGGTATAAGAATATTAGATATTTATATCAACTTGGATTATAATTTTTGGTGGTTATTATCTTAGAAAGATTTTATTTCTAAATTGGTTGCATATGCAAATTTTCTGAATCATCAAACTGACCTTATTGTGTTAGAGTAATTTTAAATTGACATTGGGGATGTATTTAGGTCTGATTTTTGGTACTTTGATTGTAGGGACATAATTGAACCATGATATAAATTTTCATGAATTTTAGTGATATATAATTATTTTAATTCTGTGGGTATATTTGATGTTTAAGCCATAATAGTTATTCTGACAGTCATGATCTCTTGGTGTTCTAGGAATTTTAATTCTCAAACGGAGATGGATTAAGTACTGGTATTTTAGACTATAAATAAAATTTTGGATTTTTTTTCATGGTATGTAGGGTTGTTAAACTTTGATACAAAGTATGGTTGGAGGATCGAAATTTACACTGTCAAGATTGACCCTTGTGTGCTTAGGAAATTATAGAAATTCATAGGTGTTTGATAAAATTCTGATATTTTGAGGGGAGTTAGTAATCTGATGTTTAGGTTTATTTACTAAGTTTAGAAATATTTTGAGGCCCTTAAGATTTTCGAATCACTAACGTTTGTGCACTAAAATCTGTTTTACTAGAATTTCTACAATAAAATAAATAAAAATGCATCTTCTTTAAAGAAGCGGAGTTAGATTTCTTTTATTTGGTTATTCTGATTAAATGATTATTATTTTAAATGTTTAGGTTCCGCGTGTGACTTTCTAATATCGTTAGTGAAGTATTAAACTTGCTATCTTCCAAGGTAAGTGGTTTTTACATAGTATGTGGTTGCAAAAAGAAAAAAATTATATTTTTCTTATGAAACAAATTTAGTTATTATATTATTATGTTCTAAAATGATTTATATATATATGTGCTTAGACTTATGTAAACTCATTTTTTTTTTTTACTTATATATTCTTTACTTACACGTTGTTTATCCAATTCCTTAAATGAGTTTTTGTCTTTACTTGAACTTTACTTAAACTCTTGTTTAAAAATTTATATGTTCCGTTCTTTTGTGCTTTAGTAATGTAAATGTATTATTATATACATATTTTGAAAGTAATGTTTTAGCTCAATGTCAATAGTAGATGAAATGGTGATCACTAGTGAAAATGTAATTGTAGAGCGCATGGCAAATGAAATGTTATTATTTTGATCTTGTATCGATTTCTGAAATGTAAATGGCCGAGTCATTGAGAGTATTGGTGACACTACTTGAGCTTATTTTTATGAAATATTAATAATCGTTATCGTACAAAGAAAATGTCACTTTAATTTTACAAGTTTACTTGTATATGAATATTTGATTTTGTTTTTATATACTCTTTAAAAGCTTTTGATATTTGTTATAAATGTTTTCGATTGTGTATTATGCAATGTTTATTGAGTTGACAACTCACCTCTTATCATTTAACATTTTACGGATATAGATTCTTAAGAGCTTACCATTAGGGCGATAGACTTGGAGTTGGAAGTGATTGAGATTTTATGTAACAATTCCCTTTTATTTTGTTACTTAGAATTTGAAGTTAGGGTTCTCGGAATTGTTTTAATTTTCTTTAGATCGATTTGGACCTTATTGTTGGTTTTATTTGGAAATATATTTTCGTTGGAGATTGATTTATTTGAAGGTATTTTATAATTATTAATTTTCTTTGGTGAAATAATTTATGATTTATGATAGAACATTTCATATCAAAGTGTTTAATTACTCTTTGAATTTTGGGTGTTACAATTTCCCCTCTCTTTCCTCTCTTTTTTTTGGTTGTGGGCCCACCATTCAACCGATTCCCTCCTCTTTCTACTCTGTGCTCTCTTTGTCAATCATGGGGCCCACCCGTCTTTTTTTTTTTTTTCTCCTTGTTCGTTCTTTTTGGCGATCAAACAAATATGACAGGATCTCAAAAATTTCTTAAAATCTGGAGTCCTGTAGATGAAAGATACTCATGATATAAATTAAATAGTTTTATTAATTTTTAATTTATTTCCAAAATTACCCTTCTTATTTTTTTTAAGCTCCTCTTACTTATTTTTTAAACTTAACAAACTCTTCTTTGATTTCTATCTTCAATCTCTTAGATTCTCACATCCTCTTTTCTTCATAGTTTCTCGTCTTCTTCTCCATCTCAAATTTTTAAAACTCATCACCTAAACTCTCTTTATATATATATATAAATATATATATATATATATATATTTGTGTTTTAAAATATTTTACTTTTATATTTCAAATTATATAAAAACTCTTACTTTTATAAATCTAAAAACATAATAAATAAATAAATACTTGTATTCTGAATTAGTGATTACAAAAAATTAACCAAATGGAGACCACCATTGAAGGTCACCTCCACTGGATTCATTGATTTTTTAAAAAATTTAACAAGAAGCCTAGTTCCTCCCGAGCAGAGAACGCTTCTATCGCTTCCTCTAGCAATATGATGAGGCCACGGTCTCCTCCATTTGAGGACACTGGGTCTCCTCGATTTTATTTTTTATTTTTTATTTTTTTGGCATAAAAAAATGGATTGAGAGGAAATTTCTTGATGGAAGGAAAATGAAAAAAGACCAGCCATCATCAACAGAAAAAAAGAAGGTTGTTGATGAGAAATTCACAAAAGAATCGTGAGGAAAGAAGAGGAAATTTCTGAAGTGAAAAGAGTACAAGAAGTAAAAGGAGTTGCTTCTAGTATTCCAAATAAAACAAAGGAGTTGCTTCCAGATGAACAAATATAATTTAGGGTTTAAAAGTTAATAGATTTTTTTTTCAAGCTATCAAATTAGAAGTGGATTATACTTATAAAAAAAATTGCAGCCAGGTCTCGTTTGAAATATAAAAGGAAGGGACTTGACTACCATACCCATGTGGCCATATGGGTATGGTAGGAACAAATTTTGGAAATAATTCAAGGTTAATTTTAATAAAAATTTTTATATTTGGGAATCACTCTAATATTAAAGTTAATGATAAAGTTATTGACTTATTTCTAAAATGATGTTGGTATCATACCAACATTTTTGTGTGAGTACAGTAGCCGCCTAGCCGGTCTCAAAAGGAAGGCATGTGAAACACGGAAAGATGTAAAAAGAAAGAAATACTAAGCTACGAGCCTATAAGAAATGTGAAAATTTTGAAGAAAAGCAAACAAATTCTGATACAATGAACTTTGTTTCAAGTGGGGATGATAATATGTATGCTTTTCAAATCTATAAAGGAATCCAAAGACTAAAATGAACACAACTCTGCACTTTAGATCGAATCTATCATTGTGTTGTTTGTTTATAAGAGCATCTCCAATCCAGTACACCAAATATTATACTAATTTTTCATTAAAAAAAAAACATCGTTTTTACACTAATTTTTTTTCCACTCTAATGTATCCACACCAATAGATAATCTTTAAAGAATATTCTTCCGATACTAATTAATTTTTATTAATTAACTTATACAATAATAATTAAAAAAATTTGGCATAACAATTTTATTCTTAAATAATTACTTATATAATGTCCAAAAAATAAAATAATTACTATACCAAATATTATTGAACTTATTTATCTAACTAATTTTTTTTTTTTTTAATATTTCAATAATTTGGGGTTTAGGGAGGAGGAGAGACTCAAACCCACAAACTCATGGTGTTGACACGAGGGACATACTAGAGCCAACATAATCTTGTATTGCATTAAATTAAGTTATTATATAAGTTTAAATTAGTTAAATGTATTAATTTATAATTAAATTTAATAAATTAAATATGTATATCAATATTTGTATCATTTTAAAGATCCCAACGAGATTTTTTCAACTGTATATTTTTTAGGAATACATATTATTATAATTAAACATAAAAGAGTTAAATTAGTAATTTTAACAAATCATAATTACTGATATGACATTTAATTAAAATAAAAGTTGACATTTGGTGTAGCTATAGTATACACCAGATTTCTGTAGCTCCACTAAATTTAATTGGTGTGTTGGTTGGAGAGAATTTTTTGGTGTGTTTAGTGTGAATGGTGTGTTGGTCGGAGATGCTCTAAAGATATTAGGGTAAATTGCACAAGCATTCTCCGCGTTTATATGTAATTGCAGTTATATTCAACTGTTGCTCAAAATTAGACAAACATATCCTGCCGAATTCCCATTAGAAGTTAACCTTACAAGGGTATAATAGTCCATTTACCAAATACTGCTGACAGAAATGACATATACTAAATTTTCCTTTTGTTAAGAAAAGTGAAAGGCCCATGGAAGTGACTCATCACTTTTATTTATTCTTCCACTTCTTTCTCATGCATTTTCTCGTAACCAAACATAAATAAAAACACGAAACAAAGGCATTGAATCACTAATTAATTTACTAAAAGCAACCCCATATCCAGCTTAAAAAGGTTTGCCCCAAAAAAAAAAAAAAAGTAATAATAATAATTTTATATATAACCATAATTGTACGACCGCCGCATAACCGTTTTGAAAAATAATGAATAAACATAAGAGACCATGCTTTTATTACGTGGGTCCCATGTGTTTATACACTCTTTTCTAAACGATTACGCGATGCATAACCACAGTCGGTGGCCGAGGCACATATAGGTTAAACAGGGCTATAGGTCTCGATTTTCAAAAAAAAAAAAAAAAAAAAAAAAATCACCAAAGTGGGACTGCCAATCTGCCGCTCACTCACCTGGCATCACAGCTCCTACCGCTAATTAAATCAAAGACAAAGCATAAACAAAAGAAAAGCTATAGAATAATATTAATATTCAATGTTGGGATGTCAAGTTCCAATCAAAATCACATTAGAGTATCTCCGATGCTAATGTGGATCGTGAAAAAATTAGATGTCACTTAAGTTGAATATCCATTTTATTAAAAAATTCATTTCCAATGCAACCTCTATAGTACAACTTCAAGTTGAGGTGACAACATTTTTTTTAGAGGCTGTCAACATGACTCTTTGATTTCAGACAATCTGTTGGACGACCGTCTTGTAGGCCCAGTCAGCAACCACTCTTGTCTTTTACCTTATTTTATTCAACAATTTTAAAGTTTATTTAAGGAGACCAATAATAAATTGACATGTCATTTAAAACATATATTTTACAAGTGAAACATTGAAGACCACTTTTTTATTTGGATATCTATCAAGTTTAGTTACATGTCACATATGAAGTAATTGACTCGACAATGTTGACATATCACCATTTTTCTAAATACAAGCCACATTACCATTAAAGATGCTCTTATATGTTGATTTCACATACCTTATACGGCGAACCCACCCAAATTGCGGTATAGTCGAGGTTGTCAGGCTGCCAAGTTCATTAAATTCCTCTCATTTCCTCGAATCAAAAGGTGCCCATTCTCTCTATCACAATTTTGTTTTCGATTTGCTTTTGTTTTTGTTCTTATTTGATTAATGATGCGCACTGATGTAATTACATCAGTATCAATGTATGTGGACCACTGATTATAGAGAAGTTTTGACAAGTGCATACACTTGAGTCAAAGTATGTAAATCTTATTAATGTTCCACATCCAACGCACTGATGAAGTTATATCAGTGCGCACTAACTTAAATATTTATGTATATGTGTGTGTGTCTGTGTGTGTGTGTTTTTTATTGAATTCTTACTATTGTAGGTTATTATGTCAAATAATCAAAAATTAAAGCAAAGGAAAAATATTTTGGATTTCATACCAAAATCAAATGAGAATCGATCATCAAGTAAAATAGCTTCTCCTTCAAATGTTGATGTTCCAATTATTGAGAACCTATATATTTCTAAGTCTAATACAGTTGAGGTTAAAGATGTCAATATTAATGCTCTCGAACGTGATCCGGGGTTACGTCTTTCATCAATGGCAAGTCTTTGCAACGACTAGGCGCTTAGCTCGATTTTCTTTTGGCTGCTTAATATGGCCGATTTTCTTTTGGCTGCCTAATATGGCCGATTTGGCAGAAAAGGGCTGGCCGGTTGGCGTCCGCTGAGTGTATAGGCGGCCGATTTTTTCATTGTTTCGATCACTGGTTTTTAGTCTAGCCCCACCCCCAGGTCAAAAATCCTGGCTACGCCACTGACCATAGTTGTATGTGAAATTACTCAAAAAAAAATTATATAAAAAGACTCAAATCTAAACCAAACACACAAAAAGAAAAAAAAAAATTGAACCCAGATCCACCAGATCAAATGATGAACTCAAGGAGATAGAAATAATTTCAAACCTTGTGGTCAAAATCAAGAAATCGGATTCCGTCCATCCAGCTCTTGAATACTCAGAGATCATAACAGTTGAAATAATCATGTTTTCTTATCAAACAATTCTTTAGCCAAAATGCCACATCCAACAAACCACAACTAGCATAAATGATACATAGCCCACTCTAAGAGCATCTCCAAGGGGTTTTCTAAACCCCCTCCTTAGCTAAAATAGCTGGTAGGTATGGTTTTAGAGCACTACAATAGAGCATCTCCAACCATGCTCTCTAAATTTTAACTATGTTTTAGCTATTTTAGCTAGCAACTTTTTTATGAGATCACTCCAACCATCTTCTCTATTAGAGCTAGTCATTAATATTTTAATATTTTTAAAATTTAAAATATATTTAACTTTATTTTGTTTTAAATTGTAAAAATAAGAGAGAGAAGATTAATCAATTTAGAAAAAAAAAAAAGAAAAAAAAAAAAAGAGAAGATATGGAGCTTGAAATGGCTCCCTACATTTGGAGAGCCTCTTAGTGATTCTCTAAAATAGGAGTCATTTAGAGAGCCCCTTAGAATGCTCTAAAATCAAATTCACTTCCTATTTTAGCTAATGATATGGTTTAGGGAGCCTCTTGGAGATGCTCTAAATGACTCCCTATTTTAGAGAACCACCAAGAGGCTCTCCAAATGTAGGAAGCCATTTCAAGCTCTCTATCTTCTCTCTCTTATTTTTTTTTTTATAAATATTTTTAAGTTGATTGATATTCTCTCTCTTATTTTTTTCAGTTTAAAACAAAATAAATTTATTTATATGTTAAATTCAAAAAACATTAAAATATTAAAGACTAACTATAATAGAGAGGATGGTTGGAGTGAGTTACTAGCTAAAATAGTTTTTAAAGCTAAAATAACTAAAATTTGGCTAAAATATAGAGAGCCCGGTTGGAGATGCTCTAAGAGCATCTCCAATACAAATATGACTTGCATACCAATAATTGTTGACATGACAACAATGTCAAGAGATTTGCTTCCTATATGGCATAAAAATAGACTTGATAGACAATCAATACAAAATTTGGTCTTCAATGCTTCCGTCTAAAACATAATTTTTTTTAATGACGTATCCATCTTTTTTTTCTTTTTTATTTTTTATTTTATTTCCTTACCAAAAATATATGAAAAATTAATGTCAATTTTAAATGTTTATTGAGTCAACCTAAAAAATAGTTTTGCAACAGACCATCTGAAAGTGGACGGTCATGTTGACAATATCTAATATTTTTTACAACGTCAGCTTGAAGTTGAATATGCACGGCTGCATTGGAGACACGATTATTAACATAATGTCTATTTATCTTACGTGGTATCTTTTTTTTTTTTCCACAAGTCACGCTTGCATTGAAGATGCTCTAATACCTGTTATATTCAATAAAAAAGCATCCAATCTTATTAACAAAAAATCACAAACACAAAGCAATATCAACACAATTACCACACCCATCAAACATAATACTCCACATAACAACATTGCTATGAGACATTATATCAAACATCAAATGCTACTCCACATAACAACATTGCTATGAGACATTATATCAAACATCAAATGCATGTCCTCAATCCCTCCACATGCTGTATAAACGGTACATCGTAATAAAACCCATTTGAACAAACGGGTCCAAATCAAATCATAGTTCTGTTGTAAGCCCGTGATAAGTTGAGAAGAAACGTGAGATTGTCGGTCTCATCTAGCTAGAGGAGGCCAACTAGAAAGGTAATCTCACCGGCATGGAGCCTCACCGCCAGTTAAGATTTAACTTTTCGGTTTTCATTTTGTATTTTTGAGAATTTCTTGTTTTTTTTTTCCTTTTTTTGAGAAGCACCTAGATGCAGTTGTGTTTGTTTTTAAAAATTATTTCTATTACATTATTTAATTAAATTTCCTTAAATAAATGAATAAAGTAATAACAAAATAAATGATAAAATAATAACTAGGGGTATTTTAGGCTTTTCCAACTAATAACTTATTCAAAGGTTAAAACTTACCGTTGACCACTAACAGTAGGATATGTTTGTGTAATTTTAGATAAAAGTTGAATATAGCTATAATTATACCTAAACTTGAGGTATGTTTGTACAATTTACCCTAAAGATTACAAATTATATTGATGGTCAAGTAGGGAGAAGGGTTTCTTAAGTTGATTTTAATTTGCATTTAGTTTTGGATATATTGTTTTTAATTTAATTTGATCTTTAAATAAAAATAGAATTTTAAGAGGATAATGTAAATTAATTAAAAATAAATTAAAATTCAATCCATTAATTTTTTTATTATATAAAAATACTACTTTGGCGACGAACATGTGACGTTGTCAGACTAAATGACCGAATGAATTCTCTTACAATAGCCAACAGGAGCGTAGCTCAGCTGGTAGATGGACGAGCTTGGGGCTTGGGCAAATGACTTCCAAGTTAGCGGCTCAAATTCTACCGATGACAAAAGCTTTCAAAAAAAAAAAAAAAAAAATACCATCTCGAATTAATAGATATTATCAAAAAAAAAAAAAAATGCTCTTACAACAAAACCACATCAATAATTTAATCCATTCAAATGCTAAAATTAAATTATAAGTAGTACATTAAGTGCTTGTTTTGTTAAACTTTCTACAGCCTCAAAAGGTCTACAAATGTCTATATGAGTTTTTTAAAGTCGTTTGGTTGGGCTTTTGAGATTGTCTATTTTAAATTGAGTAGATGTCAGTAGAGTTTAAACATCTACTCGGCAAAGCTCATGGAGAGGTGCTTATCTAAATAGACATTTATTTTATAAAAAAAAAAAAAAAAGTCCACCAATCAAACAAGTATAATTTTTTTTTTCAAAAATTTTATTTTTAATAAATCTACTACAAGTAGATCTTTACCAATAGAGGTTTTTTAAAATCTCAACCAAACAAGTTCTAAATGTAATAGGTTATTGTCCGTTTTAAAGATATTTTAAAATAATAATAATAATCAATTTGAAAGAAACATTTTCCTGTACAGTATATACAGTTAATTAAAGTCATTACAATCAAAAGCACAAATTTTGTTGCACAAATTTTGTACAAATTTTGTTACGGTACTCTTAAAGAAAATAAATTATAAATAATAAATATTGTGATAAACTGATAATTAAGGTTCAGATATTTTTTTGGTAGCCAGCCCAGTGACTGTTTTGTAGTCATTGGATTCCTGAGTTTAGTAATTATTACATTATGAAAAGAAATTAATTTATTGGTTGGGTCTCTTATCTCCACAGAGAACGTACGTACACAGGAAATTTCAGCCTTTTGAAAATTTCTTGGAAATTTTGTGCTGTCTTAAGTCTTAACCCTTTGATATAGCTTTGCCTTTGCTAAAGTAAGGATTAAACAAACAAGCTAGTGACTGTTTTGTATCAATATTCAATGGCAGCTTCATCTTCTTCTTCTGCTTCTGGTAACAAACGACGAGCTACTGATGATGAGTCTTCAATATCGTCTTCTAAGAGACTGAAATTATCCTCTCCAGCTTCTGCTTCTGGGAGCAGTAGCCGGTGGACATACGATGTGTTCTTGAGTTTTAGAGGTGAGGATACTCGGAACAACTTCACTGACCATCTATATAGAGCTTTACATCAGAACGGCATCATCACATTTAAGGATGATAAAAGACTTCTGAGAGGAACAGAAATTTCATCCGAACTCACAAAAGCAATCGAAGAATCGAGGTTCTCAATTATCATTTTTTCCAAGAATTATGCTTCTTCTACATGGTGTTTGGAAGAACTTGCAAAGATTGTGGAGTGCGTGGACACGAAGAATCATACTGTTATTCCAGTCTTCTATGATGTAGAGGCGTCCCATGTACGAAAACAAAAAGGAGAATTCAAGGAAGCCTTCGACCAACATCAACAAAATCATGACAATGAAAAGGTTCAAAGGTGGAGAGATGCTTTAAAACGAGTTGCCAATACTGTTGGAGATCCCATTCGGGGCAGGTATCATTTATTCTCTCTCCTTTATATATTCGGTAGATTTCTCAAATTAAACATTATAATTTCCAACTAGCTCTGTTGAGATTTAGAGGGTGATTGATGAAGCATTTAGATGGCACTTTTTTTTTAATTTTTTTTTTTTTTTTTTTTTTTTTTTTTGGAGATAGTTGCTCGACTGGATCCATTTCTTTATAAAGAAATAAAAAACAAAATCAAACCAACAACCAAAATCAAAATCTAACCAAAATCAAGAACTGGGTTCGATCAAAACCCCTTCACAATGAAAAACGGGGTTCGATCAAAGCCTTTCCAAAAAAAACATCAAACCCCCACAATCGAACCCAGAATCTGAGGATCACCAAAACCAGATTATTTTGTTAAGAGTACAGTACTTCCTTCAATATTTTGTTTATTAAATTAAAAATAAATTAACGAAGCCTTCTTCCTTTCTGGTTTGGACGAGGTTAGTGGCCTCCTACTAGTAAAACGGATGGGAGGAGGCCGGTCCTCCAGTCATATCATAGGGAGGCACAGCCGCCGCCTCCACTTATTGGTCCTCCAATTTAGGTCTAAGGCTAGGGTTAGACATGACAAAACTTCACACCTAATACAATCCAAACCTATTCGAAAAACTGTTGACAAGTCTTATTTTATCGGATCGGGGTTGTTAATAGACGAACCCCATCAAAACCCATAAATAATGGGTTATTTCTGAGTTCGCCCTTGAAAACTGTTATTTAAATATAATCTGTTAATATAAAATTTTATTTTTAACTTTTTAATAAATATTGGATATAACACTTGGCAACAATTTTTATTAAGTTTGTAGGAAAACTTTGTTTTAAATTACCAAATAATGAAAATTGTAATAACGGCCATCGTCCCCAATCTCCATCACCCACTGTCAAGGGGTTTTTTTTTTTTTTTTTTTTCAACAGCTAACAATAACCAAAACTCCATCCACTGTGACCACACTCCAAATCCAACTTAAACTCCTAAAAAACAACTACAAGGAGAAAAGATAAGGAGGCAAAGGATAGGGAGAATGAGAGAAAGAAGGGAACTGAGAGGAATAAAATGCTTTTATTCAAAAGAAACATCTCTGTCATTCTGGTGGCTATTCAGATTTTCCAACTATTAATTTTATTTATGATATTGTAAAAGTCAAATTTGCCCTCAATGCCCATGCAGAATGCTAACGAGGATGTTTCTAAATAAAAGCATTTTTATCCGATAATAATTCAAAGTTAGGGGAGATTCTTAATATTAAACCTTTTGTATTTTGTGTTCCTTTTATCTTTGTGGTAACTCCGTTCCATGAATGTTGTTGGAAAATAATGCACTTTTAGAAAATCCAGGAGAAATCATTTCTAGAGTTTTTATTTTAGTATTCTTAAAGTAATTGTTGAATCCATTCCAAGCAGATAAGTTCATGAACTCATTTTCGATTGGCAAATTATATTTTCTTTACACATCAAATATCTATATAAACTATACAGTCACTTTTTTTTACTGTATGATTCGGTTAATCTTGATATTCCGTTTCAGTTATGCTATTTTATATCAAGTTATTCTTTTTTTTTTTGTTGAAATATATAACAAGTTACTTGATCTAATGAATATTTTCTTTTAGCTATTTAATTTATTACAAACATGGAATTTTTTTAACCAAAATTTGAATTTCAAAAGTACCAATATTTAAGAGGTTACATATTGGATTGGCTTGATAATAAATATATATATACTGAAATGTTCAAGTCAATATCAGTGCGTTGGATGTGGACCATTAGATTTACATACTTTGACTCAAAGTATATGAACTTGTCAAAACTTCTCCATAATCAGTGGTCTATATGCATCGTACTGATGTAGTTACATCAGTGCGCACTAACCAGAACGAGACCGTATATATATATATATATTGGTGTTTAAGGTTAAATTATGTTATGTTCATCTTAACTGGTTGAACTCTCCTTCTAAAGGTCATCTCCAATAAAGAGTGAGAGTTATAGTTATATTTGAGTCTTAAATAGTACTGAGAATGATGTTTATATGTATTTTTGCTCTAGTGATACTGAGAGTGATATTTTTATAACAAATTTAATTATGTTTAATTTATAATAAGTGGTCAATAAATTGTAATTTATAAACTTTAATATTGATAAAAATAATATTATTTTAAATTTCTCAATGAGATCTTTAAAATGGTACTAATATTTAATATTTTTAAATTATTACCAAATTTGATAATATTGAAAATTTTAATTTTTAAATAAGGAACCATCATAAAATTTAAATTTCATAGATTAGAATACACTTAACATAAACACATACATAAAGAAAAATTACATACATAAAGAAAAATTACATGCATAATCGAAAGTACAAACATAAATGTAAATCACAAATTTGAACTACAAACATAATTTAAACTACATGCATAATTTAAACTAGTAGTTGGTGCAATTATTGCGTTGCTGCAATTTTCGTGAAATTGATTCATAAATTTGTTCCAAAAATCCCCATTTCTTTGGTTTACACAGATGATTGAAGTTTCAATGTGCATTAGCCAATCCTGGCAACATTGGACCAATTTGCTGCCTTCCACTCATATTGATCACAAACACAATAAAAGAAAGAAAGAAAAAATATAAACTCAAACTATGGATGAATGTGATGTAAAATTATGTGGGAATGAAGTATATATAAACAATTTCAAAAAACTAGTCGTTGGAATAGTTTTTGAATTTTTCTATATTTTTTTATAATTTATTTTGAATTTTTATTGATTTTCTAGTATTTTTGTGATAAAAAATTAATTTATTTCAAATTTAAATGTCGGAAAAATTGTAAACCGTTCATCTCTAATAGTCAACAAATTTGATCTGTCTATCTTCAACGGTTAACAAATCCAACTAGGTCTCAAACATTCATCTCTCTTAATTATGGTATGGGTCCCACAAAAAAATAAAAATATCACTATTTTATTCATCCAACGCATATGCCCCACCACCTTACACATGGGCCCCACCATATAACTCTCACTCTCATCTTCACCTTTACTAAATATAACTCACTCAAATAACTCTCAATCTAACTCTCTATTGGGGAAGCTTTTGAGATTTAAAATGAGCATATAGCTCTCTATTGGAAATGACCTAATATGATCCAAAACCAGCTTCTTCAGGACGCTTTGAGTTTGCCATACCTATTGAAATATGTTCATGTCATTTTTAATTTGTTTTAAAAAAATTACCTTTGTACCACCTAGGTTTGCTATAACAATATTATTATATCGACAGATTAAGAATTCATATTATTCATCATCTTTATACTATAATTACTATTTTTCTTCACAGACCTGAAGCAAAATTGATGGAAGACATTGTTAAAGACATTTGTGGAAGATTGCATATCTCAAGTTTTGATGGGGATCAAAGGTCAAAGTACGTAATTGGAATGGATTATCATTGGGAGAAGATGAATGCACTTTTACAAGTAGAATCGAACGATGTTCGCTTCATTGGCATTTGTGGGATGGGAGGAATAGGTAAAACTACCATTGCTAGATATGTTTATGAGAAGCTTTCATTAGTTTCATATCAATATGAAGTTTGCTGCTTTCTTGGCGATGTTAGACAAGAATATGAAAGTAGTGGTGGTCGGGTAGTTTCTTTACAAGAACAACTTCTTTCTAAGGTTATGAAGCAAACAAATTTCCGTGTATCAAATTTTTATGATGGAATCAATTTGATTAGAAGGTGGCTAGGTAGCAAAAAGGTTTTGGTAGTTCTTGATGATGTTGATAATCAATTAGAACAATTAAACAAGTTGGCGGGAAGTCATGATTGGTTTGGTCCTAAGAGTAGGATCATAGTTACAACAAGAGATGAACAGGTATTGAAAAGCCATGAAATCACATATATATACAAGGTTGGTGTATTGAATGATGGTGATGCTCTCCAACTCTTTCGTATGAATGCCTTCAAGAACAAACCCCCCACGGATGATCATGTTAACCTCTCAATGCATATTGTAAATTATGCGCATGGGCTTCCATTAGCTCTTGAAGTTTTGGGATCCCATTTGTGTGGTAAAACTGTCAAGCAATGGAAAAGTACAATAGATAGTCTAAAAGACTATCCAAATGGAAAAATTTTGAAACCACTTCGAATAAGTTATGATGGACTAGAGCAAAACGAGAAGGACATATTCTTACATACTGCATGTTTCTTCAAAGGGAAGAAAAAAGATCGAGTTATGGAAATACTAGACGGTTGCGATTTATATTCAACTAGTGGAATTAAAGTGCTCGTTGATAAATCTCTTATAACTATTTCAAACAATAGACTTCGTATGCATGATTTGTTACAAGAAATGGGTTGGGAAATTGTTCGTGAAAAACATCCTAATGTTTGTGGCAAATGGAGTAGATTATGGTTGTTCAAGGATGTCCAACACTTGTTGACAGTCAATACGGTAATGTGTTTTTTTTTTTCTTCAGAGTTTTGATGGTTTTGATTAATTATATAGTCGCACATAACATTATTTTTTCTTATTTGTTAGGGCACGGATGAAGTGATATGCATAATGCTTAACAAGACTAAAGAGCGAATTTTCCAGTTGAATGACAAGTCCTTTTCAAGCATGAGTAATTTAATGATGCTCAAACTCAGCAATGTTGACGTTTCAGAAGGCCAGATATACCTCCCAAATAATTTGCGATTTTTAAAATGGCATGGATTCCCTTTAAAGACTTTGCCGTCAAATTTCCTGGCGCGAAATCTTTTTGAACTCAACCTCTGTGGTAGCCAGATAAATTATCTTTGGAAGGGCATGAAGGTATATATATATATATATATATTTGTTAGTATTCGTAGACACAGTGAATGCAAGAAATAGTAGAGAAAGGATTCAGAAACAAGTAGCTTATTATCTTTTTGAAAAGATCTTCCTTATTACTCTGTTTTATGAGTACTCTGTTTTCAAGTTTGTATTTTGTTTTTCTTACATTCAATTTTACAATGGTGAAGCCTATTTATAGGCTCAATATGTCGGTTAGTTTTAGTCTGATACAGCATTATGAAGTTGATTTAAGTTTCTAGAATCTTATTTACAATTCTACAAAATTATTTTAATTAACTCTAGTTAGTACTCTAAGTAAGAACTGACTTGATGAAACCAGAAGTATCTGGAACTTTTGTTGCTTTTCTTCTAGAATGTGCAGCACCTATTTCATCAATATTATATCTTAATTTAAGTGGGTTCTTGGAAGCAATTAATTTTTGTATTATTCTAACTTTTGCAGCTGTTTGCTGACAGGATTTTCCGAAGTTGAAAACCATTAAGCTCAGTTACTCGCACAATCTTATTGAAACACCAGACTTTACAATGGTTCAAAACCTTGAGATGCTGGATCTTAAAGGTTGTACAAGATTGCGTAAAGTGCACGAATCAGTTGGAGTTCTCAAAAGCCTTAGTGTATTGAACTTGGAAGGCTGCAAAAAGCTTCAGAGTTTTCCGAGCAACGTATTTTCTGGTCTGAAATTGCTCAAGATTCTTAATCTCCAAGGCTGCTCGAAACTAGACAAATTTCCTGAAAACTTGGAGGGACTTGAGCATTTAGAGGAGCTAGATGCTGGTGGGACTGCGATAACTCAAGTACCATCTTCCATTGCACTGTTGGCAAACCTTCAAAAATTGTCTTTTCAAAAATGTAATTCACAACGTCCATGGTGGTCATCGTATTTGTCGAGAACAAATACCAGATGTTTGGCGCTGCCTTCACTCGCAGGTTTACACAGTCTAAAAACATTGAACCTTAGTGAATGCAATCTTTTCGAAGGAACACTCCCGAAAGATCTTGGCTCCTTATACTCTTTAGAACAGCTGGATTTAAGCAAAAACAAATTTATCAGCCTACCAGAAAGTATCAAGCAACTTTCTAAACTAGAAATTTTATGCTTAGATAATTGTGAGCGGCTTCGGTCATTGCCAGAGCTTCCATCAAATATACTTTGTGTAGAGGCTGAAGGTTGTCACTCATTGGAAGATGTATCTCTAGGAGGTTGCACTTCTCCAGCCATTGCACTGCATTTATTCAACTGCCCCAAACTAATTCAAAATCAAGGTCATCGGGAAATCAATTTGGCAGTTATTTTATTGAAACAACGCCTTCAGGTTTGTCACACATTTCTCTCTTTAGAGCCCATGATAAGAAAGAAAGTTTTATGATATTGAATGTGCTTCTCGTTACATATCATTCCCCATCACTTCAAGGTTTTCCTCATCACTTCAAGGTTTTCCTCTAGTTGCATATCATTCTTCATCACCTCCCAATCAAGAAAAACTTAAAAATAAGAAAAAAAGAAGAAGATATTTTAGGGTTTATAAAATAATAAAGAGGGGAAAAAAAAAAACTAAAGATGGAAAAATAAAACTAGTTTGGAGTGTGTTCAGAACTTTTTTTTTTCTTCTTGTTTATTGATTTTAATTCAAGTTAAATTGTTATTAATTAAAAAATATATATTAAAATGGACCGTAAACAAATAATTTGTGTATTGTGTGGTAGCCAAAAATGGTCTTTGGGCCCAACGTCTAAGGCACAAACCATTTTATGTTAAAATCAGTCCAGGCCCACGTATAGCGGGTCAACCCCAGATTCCTAATCAAACATACGACACAAAATCTTTCATAAGAGGATTCGGTGTTCGTGGCATATTCCACGCCAAATGTTGCCACAGACTACAAGGTCTAAGTTTACCTTCTTGTAATAATGCCCTCTAACTGCTCTCTTCAGCAGGAATTGCCAAAACACTGCTAGTACGCCCAATAGGATCAGGGCAAGGTGGTTTATACTCATTGTTTGCTAAATCTACACAGACAAACACTTGTCAAAACTAAGGGAAACTCAAAACTAATCTAAACAACACATAAAAATATACACTCACCTAGTTGACTCTAACAATGAGGATAGAAATGCTTTTGCTTCCTAAAGAGACCATCTACCAAAGGACCCTTGGCAAAGAAAAGGGTATCCTTCCACTTACGGTCCTTGGTTGTAAGGTCAATAACTAGTTGTGTAGCATTAGGCCTCAAGTGCAACATGAATCTACCTTTCTCATGTACATGTTGCTTCAAGTAGTAATTATGTAGAAGAGATCCTAACCCAAACTTCTATTCTCACAAAGGACGGTTAGACTCAAAAGAATCCTCCAACTATTTGGCATCAATTGAGCAGGGGCAATGTCAAAATACACTAACAGCTGCCTAGCCAATGAGGGGACTGGGAATCTAAACACCTGCCAAAAGTGGTATTCATAAAAGCATGTCCATCCATGAATATCCCACTCCGTTCATTCATACTCCTTCACTGCATGTAGTTCTATAGACTTGGGAATTCCATACGTCGACCACAGATAATCCATGTCTTTATCAGAGAACACGTTCGTTAGTTTATCTCCTTTGATAGTACCTAGTAGACGACCTAAGCAGGACGGCTCCACGACCTCTATATATTCTAGGAATTCGACCCGATGTGCAGCTGCACATACGATTCCTTGCTCTAACATGCCTACCTTATTTATGGCAACATCTGATGGGTCCACTACGGAAATTTGTCGATCGACTTTCTTGTTATCAAAGTCGACTTCACCCTCCAAGTCGTTAAGGATCTGGAAAAGGGTTGGATCAGAATTCGTAGCCTCGCTCGACATGATCTCTAAAAGCTAACAAATGCAAAAAAAAAATGCAAAAGTAAATCACAAACTAAGTTCTAAAATCAAAACCTAAGGTTTAAGATCAAAACCTAGGGTTTCCACAAACAGTCAAAGCCTAGAGTAGATCGAGGCCAACTCAACCCTGAAAAGTTTCAGATAATTTAGGTCGAGCGACTATCAAATCTGACTCTCTAACGGCGCAGCGACGTTCAAACAAGATATCTCACAAAACACCATCTAGAACAAATCTAATCAGGTCGCTAAATCAAGTATTCAAAGTGAAATCGTGATAGAGAAACTTAGGCAACATTCTACATAAATCTCTATGAAAAGCATTGCTAACTCCCTACACATGCTTGAATTTAAGTCGAACGAACAGAAAAATAAACGTGAGATATAGATCCAGCAGATTTAACTTGTCAATAAATCAAGAGAAGAACTCAAAAGAAGGTGTGCAACATTTCTAGGCGAAGTCTTGAAAGCGGTTCCACAAGCCTCTGATTCGAAAACAAACTTCGTACAAATAAAACAGCAAAATGGAAATAAAGGTCTTTTACTCACCTTCGAAAGAAATTTGAATAGAAATCGCTGGGAAATCAACTAAAAATCGACGAAGATTGCAGGTATCTCCGTTGAAAAAAGTGTTTTTACTACCGGAAACATTGCTTTTTGCAAAACGTGAAAGTAAAGGTGGAAAAGCTTAGTGGTTAGGTTTTGGTTTATAAACCAAAAACCTAACCATATAAGCCACGTATCACAACCGCTACAGTTACCCACTGACCAAAGCAACTCCCTTGGTTGGTTTAACATTTAAAACCTGGTTAAATGCACTAAAAACGAGGCTCAACGTCAGTAGTTGGAAACTGAACCGTTCCGACCCCATCGGTTGGACTCCCCATCCTTGTAATACATAGAATCCTCAAAGATAAGTCAACATGAAGGGGAGGCTATTCTTACCAAACAATCTTCATACTTGTCCAAACCATCTCTTTACTCGACAAGAGTAGTTCCAGACTGCCTACCTTACAAACATAAATCCGAATCGACACTAAGTCGAACCCATGAATGACTTGACGAAAATCACTCTTTAAATTTAACAATCCTATCCTTAAATAGTGGGGGACAAATTGTGATAGTCAAAAATGGTCTTTGGGCCCAACATCTAAGGCCCAAACCATTTTATGTTAAACCAGTACAGGCCCACGTATGGAGGGTATCAGTTAAAGACTTGGCCGTTTAAACACCAAGTCAATCTTCAGTTACGGAAAGTGGGTAACATTCGACTCAAAGGAGGAAATCTCTCCGAGAATCTCTCCCACAATCAAACCTTGATCAGGTGAATGTTGGAAGAAGGTTTGGCCTATAAATAAACCCCATTTTTTTCTACATGAGGACTCTCTGAAAATCATCACTAAGAACAAGCTTTGAGGCGTCTTGAAACTCTACTCATTATTACTCCGGCCACCGGAATCAGACTTCACTCTCAATCACGATTGAAGCATAACAAACGCTCAGCCTAAGCGCACTACGACTAAGAAACCATCCCACAGTTTTACTATTTCTTTTTGTTGATCTTTCTATTCGCTGACTCTTTTTGTAGGTTCTCGAAGGAGACAAAATATTTTGTTCGACAAACTAACTCTTTTGCAGAATTCATATAGAAGACGACGTCCCCAATTTGACAGGCTTGATCCAGTTGTTTGGGCGTTACATAAATCCAACCCGTTCTACATTAACCGTAGATCGACCCCCCTACATATTGTTAATAACATCTCTCTAAACAACCTATAAGATAATAAGGTCATTTTTGATGAGAAAATCTAAGGACTAAAACACCTAATTCTTCAAACCTTTGGATTAAATTGATATTTTGTTAAACAATAGTCCATAGGGATTTTTTTTTTTTTTTTGTGGAAATACAATAGGGATTATTTTGATCCCGTCAATTTAAATATATTTTTTTTCTAAAAGAATAATAATAAAAGAAAATTACCTTTTAAAAGTTTTTTATTGTTATAATATATGTGGCTTTTACCACATGTGCTATACACACTAATATCACACATAAATATCCCACAATATCTTCTCCCCTTATCAACCGCCTCTCCTCTTCATTGATTCAACCAAAGTGGTCCTAGTGGGTGTGATGCACACCACGATGTAATAGGCAAGTGGGTGACCAAGTGGTCAATATAAATGAGACTATATATATATATATATGTAATCCATTCTTTTGTAATTGATTGATCAATAAAACTAATATCAATATAAAGAGTATAAAAGTTCTCTCTCTCACATCTCTCGCCTCTCTCTCTTTATCTATTATTATGTTCTTTAATTGTTCTTCATCTTTTCTTCAATTAATTTATAACATTTATATATATTTAAGGGATATTATTAAAAACGTCACTGGAGTTTGAGGTATTATCCGTTTTAATTCATTTAGTATTAATCATTGTTTTGGTTCCACTGTCGTTTCTCTCTCTCTAACACATGCGCACACACACTCTCTCTCACTGTTTTTTGCTTGTGGGATGGTGGCTGTGTGTTTGGGTTTGTGTGGTGAACTAGTGCGATTTCCCTCTGTTTTTGGTGGGTGTTTGGGTTTGGAAGGGATTTTCTGGGTTGATGTGTATTATGTCAATGTGACGAGTTTGGGTTTGTTGTTAATTTTCTGGGTTTTTGTGATGTTGAATGATTTTATTTTTTTTGGATTTGGTGGATACTGGATACTAATACAGTCATGATGATTGTCATGTTACAGCAATGGGGGAACCGTATTTCGCAGGGGTGTGTTATTTCTATTCTGGGAAATGAAATTCCAAAGTGGTTCAGTTGCAGAAGTGATGAGGATTCAGTGAAAATTGGGCTGTCTCCCAATTGGTTAAATGATGAATTCATGGGAATTGCAATGTGTGGAGTATTTACACTAGACCATAAGGATTTGGGCAGCATGAACGAATATGCACGATGTAGTATGGATATAATTGGAAACAGTTATCATTTTTATAGTGGACCCCGTAGAAATACAACTTTTGCGTCTGATCATCTCTGGCTGGTCTATGCGTCTCGTGAGCAGTTTGAACATGAAAGATCACTGACGTTGGAAAGTTCACATTTGCTTTCACATTTGGATCGTTGGGAATATGAATATGATAGTACCAATTCTGTGTTGGTAAGTACTAGTACATGCATTCATGCTCGGTTTGACATTGCAGGCCCTCAATTTGGATATTGCAAATCCAAGACGGTTAAGAGTACTGGTATTCGTCTAGTTTACAAACGAGACATAGAATGCTCTGAGGATGATTTACCAGCAACTGATGCTTCTATATTACACCAACACCACAATTGTTCTACATTTTATGTGAAAAAGATGGACCCCATGTCTTCTTGGTTTGAAGAATGAAGATACAGGAGATGTAGATTTGCAAAAATGGCGGCGGATACAGTGATTGGGATGTTACAACAAAGGTATAAAACTATAAATCATGATTCATGCATGTTTTTAATCTAGCTTGTTTTAAAATTTCAATACTATTGCTTCCATGGCCTCCTCCTCCTCTATGGAGAGCTTGTGGCTGGACACCGGCCCTTCTTGTATCTTTCCCTCTTGTGAATAAATGAGTTTTAATTCAAAAAAAAAAAAAAAAAAAAAAAAAATTGAACTAAATAGCTCATCACAAGTAGTCCACTACTTCCAAGTAATATAATAAAGTCATGAGCATCTAACCTGCTTCTTTCCCTGCTTTGAAAGACCAAATTGAGTTGGTAAATCCTTGAGTTCCATTATTCGAAAATCTGCCAATTTTTCCTACAAGTGGAAATGTCAAGGTCAAAACTCTTTGAGTGCACGCACGCACACATGCCAAAAGAAGAATAGTACTTTATTTCTTCCAATTTATGATAAACATTCTAATTTACAAGTTGAGAAGCGAATTCACATACAAGATGAACTTGAGTTTGAAAAAATGTTTTATGAGTTTTTATGCATAATCAATACCATCCAATTAATTTGATCGTAAGGTTCGTTGTAAAGTTCTTGTCTAAGTTTATAGAGTGAGAGGTGTGATTGGGGTAACAAACCACTTGCCATATAAATAAGACATTGGCATGTACACCATCAGGCAGTAACACCACATTTTTGTTGCATTTGTTTTGGAGAAAAACAAAATATTTAACAGTTGATGATGCTATAATATAAATAGAGCATCCTTGTTTATATATATTTCCAACCAAAAAACCTGGATGCATAGGTAGAAATGAAGGAAGAATCCAAAATTCAGGAGACATTGTGTTGGTTGCATTCCAGTCACAAAAACCAAATATCTACAAGAAAGGGAAAAAAAAAAAAAAAAAAGTTTAAAAGTTGCAGTTAATCAAAGATGGATGAAGTTGTCAAGTTGAAGTGTATACGGTGGTGATCATATACCAAAAGCTAAGTTTTTCCCCAAGATGGAATGAGAGTTTCACCACCATGGTCAAGAATCCACTTTCTTGCTCGGGCACAAACATTGTCTTGACCACCATCTGGTCCTTCTCTCTAAGTGTGCGCGTGCATGAATAGCTCGGTACGGTACAAAACATGCATTAATGGTCAGTTCCTATGTATAAAATGTACATAATGACAGTAAATGTAGCGAAGGATCTCCTTGCGATGCTCAGCTAGGAATACAGTGTTTAAATGCCCAGTAATATACACGCACATGACCTGCAAATTTTTTTATTAAAAACATGATCGACAATTAGCAATTTCACTTGGTTGAATAAAGTTACAGAACTGGAGGGAGGGTGATCATGACTGACCAGTGGCGAAAGGAAGAACAATGGACCTGCATTTTCAGCAGGTCAATGACCATTGCTGGCCTGCAAAGATGAGAAGAAATGCACGGCCCTCTTCAACACCATGGAAGACTTTTTCGTAACCATAAAGAGGACTGGACCTGGATTAGAGAGTGCATTCATGAATCATGATCCGAGTTGTTCTAAACTTTCACGTGATAGTCTTACAAATTGATTTTAAAGTCAAATTATCACAAAATTAAACAGGGGAATTTACTTAAGGTTCATCACATTCAAACTAATGTGCTAAATGCAATTTACCATAGTCAACCCATTCAAGACCTGCTAGTGCTAACTTAAACTAAATCAAAGTATCAAACAATTCAAAACAATCTAGAACACTGAAAGAAACATTTAGGAGACCAATTATTTCATATAACACTTAAAATTTTATGAGAAGTAAAAAGAATCAATAAACTAACAAATTATTATAAAAACTTAAAGCAAAACCATATTAAATAGTTAAATTCTCATGAAAACTAAATCAGATAGAACAAAACGATATTGAACAGCTTTTTTGATCACCGATTTTTAGAATAGATAACCGTGTTGATTTTCTTTATTAAAAAAAAAGGTTGAAATCTAACGATTTTCTAGCCAAAAAAAAATGAAAACGAAAACAAAAAAGATATATTGAAATCAAATCTAGATACAAAATGAAACTACCTTTACAAAGCAGAATAAGCACAACGCAAAGTGAGAGTGAGAGAAGCAAAGTGAAGACCCAAGTCAAAATCACAATGCGATGAATGAGTTTTCTGGCACGGCGCTGTATTTTCGAGCAGAGCACAACGACGATGCTACTGCACACCGCTCGAAGTGAAAGTGAAGTGATTTTTCGGCAACTTGACAGCGGTGACGGAGCTGAGAGAAGGACGGCCATGGAAATGAGAGTAGTGGTGGCAACGGGACGGGTTTAGGCCGCCCCAAACCCGTAACCCGGTTTTTAAAGGTTGCCAAACCCGACTTGTAACCCGGTCGGGCAAAAACTTCTGCCCCTTTGACCCATTTCATTAAAAAGAAAATTAACAGTAAATTTAAATTTAACATAGCATAATAATTAAAACGTTAAAAAATAGATAATGTATAAAATATAAATCCCAAAATAACTTAAATAAAAATATAAAATACATACAACATTTTTGGTATCAATAAAATCCATTCAACATCTTTATTAAAATAGTTTAAACATAAAAAAATTCATTTTCTTTTCTTTCTTTATTTTACATTTTATATTCAAAAAATATTTTTTTATTGAGATCGGTCCGGTGTATACCCTTGACATCTATACCAACAAGTTGTGGGTTCGAGTACCCTCTCCCCCAAAACCCCGAATTTCAGTAATATTTCCAAAAAAAAAAAAAAAAAACAGTTAAGATTTCTATTTTATTTATTGTTTTTGGATTAGCAAACAATTATACTTTGAATGGTGCTATTGGCATCCCTATATCAATCTAATAATGGCCGAGTTTTTAAATTTTTGATTTAATCATATAAAGAGTAGCTTTCAACTATATAATTACAGATCGTAAGAAATTAGAAATCTCCGGGATCCCATCTTAACAGTTGGATTGAGGACCAATCCAATAGCCAAAATGAAAATCAAATAAATAAATAAACGAGGAGCTAACAAATCAATCGATTCCCTTCTCTTTCCTCTCTTTTTATTAGACGTGGAGTCACATACCCAACGTTCAATCAATTTCCCCTCTATTTCCTCTCTTTTTATTTGTTGTGGGCCCACCATTCAACCGATTCCCCTATATTCACCATTCAATTGCAGGGTCAATATGTTTTTTTTTTTTTCCCCTTGTTTTTCCCTTTTTAACGGCCAATGCCCATGATGGAATTCTGGAAATTTCTTTAAATCCGTAATCGAGTAAATGAAAGCTACTCATCATATAAAATTAAATAGTTGTATTAAATTTTTAATTTATTCCAAAACTACTATTTTTACTTATTTTTTAAACTTAACACACCGTATCTATAATTTCTATTTTCAATCTCTCAAACTCTCGATCATAGTCTGTTTTCTTAATAGTCTCTCATCTTCTTCTCCATCTCAAATTTTAAAAACTCATCAACTAAACTTCTTTTATATATATTGTCCTTTTCTCCTTAGTATACATTGATATAAAATACATCAGTATATTGCAAGTGAACAAGTGTATGCAGACTGAATCAAAACAATTGAATCTAATGGTTTACATGTAAGGCACTAATATATATTTATATTTACGCACCGAGGAGAAAGTTTCCTATATATATAGGTTTTAAAATATTTTACTTATATATTTCAAAATATAAAAAATATATATACTTTTATAAATCGAAAAACATAATAAATAAATAAAACTTGTATTTTGAATTAGTGTAACTTGAATTGGTGACTAAAAAATATTTATATATATATATATATTAACCGATGAAATGGAGACAACTATTGAAGGTCACCACTGGATTCATTGATTTAAACTATATTTATATTTATTTATATATATATATATATATATATATATATATAAAGCATTAATGGCGACCTCCACCGGATTTAGAGATTTAAACTAACAAAAAGAAATGGAGGCCACCATCCACCGAGGAACCTGCAGCATCTCAACCGGAAGAAGCCTAGTTCCTCCCGATCAGAAAACACTTCCTCCGCTAATTTGGAGGTAGCGCTTCCTTCAGCAACATGAGGAGGCCACGGTCTCCTCCACAAATGTATAGTAGGAGGACCGGGTCTTCTCAATTTTTTTTTAATGTTTTTTTTTTTTTAATATAAAAAAAATGGATTGAAAGGAAATTTCTTGGTGGAAGGAAAATGAACAAAACCGGCCATCATCAACAGAAGAAAAAAAGAAGAATTTGTTGATGAGAAATTCATAAAAAAATCACGAGGAAAGAAGAGGAAATTTCTGATGTGAAAAGAGTATAACAAGTATAAGGAGTTGCTCCAGTTTTCTAGATAAAATCAATGGAATTGCTCCCAGATAAACAAATTTAATTCAAGGTTTAAAAGTTAATAGATTTTTTTTTTTCAAGCTATCAAATTACTAAATTAGAAGTGGACGAGGGGTTTTATTAGACTTTATTTGTTGTTGTTATTTATTTATTTTTTTTAAGTAATTTTGACGGATCAAAAAATATAATACTAAATCTTTAGATGAATAGAGGATGCCAGTAGCCCATTAGCCCAGTAGCTAGTGTTGTAAAAATGGATCAGGCCTAAGTGGGTCGATCTGTTTGGCCTGCCAAGCAAAACGGGTTGGATCAAATCCGATCCGTTAAGGGGCTGTGCCGGATCAAGACCAGCACGGAGGCGTGCCGCGTGCCGAGCTGTAGGGGTCCATTCCGCCGGACCAGCCCGTCAGGGCAGGGTCGGCAGACCAAGTCAGGCGGAATGCCGCCGGACCGGTCAGACGGGCCAACCCCAAGGTCCGGCCGTTTGATTTAAAAAAATAATAATAATAATAAATAAATAAAAATTTAATGTTGCCAGCCAAGTTCCAACGGTTGAATTTTGAAATTCAACCGTTGGAGGCTTAAAAAATTACCAAAAACCCCCTAAACTCTTCTATTTTATATTTTCACCTACAATTCTAATTTTTCTATAAATACCCTCATCCATTCCATTTTTCAATCACTTTGACACTTTCTCTCATTCTCTCATTCTCTCAATCTCTCTCTATTCTACAAATCTCTACACATTTTCTCTCTCTCTCTCTCTCTCTCTCTCTCTCTATATATATATATATATACGTTTATTACATTTTATAATACTATTATATTAATGCCCTATTATCTATCTATCTATTGTTCTCTTCATTTTCCACCAACACACAAAACTTTTAAGGTACATTGTTCTTTAAATGTTATTATTTCTTTATGTGAGTAAATTTTTAATGTTATGTAAACACTTTAGCTAATTTTTTTAATATTTTTGTTTATTTAGTACATTTTTTTTTAGTAGTTAATTAATCATTATTATGTGTACTTGTGTAGTAGTTAATTTTAATATTTGTGTTAGTAAGATAAATTTTTAAAAGTGTACTAGTGTATTAGTTAATGTAAATATTTTTTGTTTGTAAATTATGATTTATAAGTGTAATAGTTAATTTAAATATATTTTGTTAGTAAATTATGATTTTTATGTGTAGTAGTTAATTTTAACATTTTTAAGTTAGTAAGTTATGATTTTTAAGTTTAGTAGTTTATTTAAATATATTTTGTTAGTAAATTATGATTTTTATGTGTAGTAGTTAATTTTAACATTTTTAAGTTAGTAAATTATGATTTATAAGTGTAATAGTCAATTTAAATATATTTTGTTAGTAAATT
Organism: Acer negundo; assembly: GCA_035582765.1. Taxonomy (NCBI): domain Eukaryota; kingdom Viridiplantae; phylum Streptophyta; class Magnoliopsida; order Sapindales; family Sapindaceae; genus Acer; species Acer negundo. Next base: position 4,869,558 of record CM069242.1, read on the forward strand.
ATGATTTTTATGTGTAGTAGTTAATTTTAGCATTTTAAAGTTAAAAATATGATTTTTAAGTTTAGTAGTTTATTTAAATATATTTTGTTAGTAAATTATGATTTTTATGTGTAGTAGTTAATTTTAATATTTTTAAGTTAGTAAGTTATGATTTTTTAAGTTTAGTAGTTTATTTAAATATATTTTGTTAATAAATTATGATTTTTATGTGTAGTAGTTAATTTTAACATTTTTAAGTTAGTAAATTATGATTTATAAGTATAATAGTTAATTTTAATATATTTTGTTAGTAAATTATGATTTTTATGTGTAGTAGTTAATTTTAACATTTTAAAGTTAAAGTTATGATTTTTAAGTTTAGTAGTTTATTTAAATATATTTTGTTAGTAAATTATGATTTTTTATGTGTAGTAATTAATTTTAACATTTTTAAGTTAGTAAGTTATGATTTTTAAGTTTAGTAGTTTATTTAAATATATTTTGTTAGTAAATTATGATTTTTTATGTGTAGTAATTAATTTTAACATTTTTAAGTTAGTAAGTTATGATTTTTAAGTTTAGTAGTTTATTTAAATATATTTTGTTAGTAAATTATGATTTTTATGTGTAGTAATTAATTTTAACATTTTTAAGTTAGTAACTAATGATTTTTAAGTTTGGTAGTTAATGTAAATAATAATATATTAATGACTAATGAGTTCATATTTGTATTTCAAGAAATGGATCATTTTTTCACGGACGGTTTGAACATTCTGAACGATGATTTTGATCTTTCAGAACAAACGAAATCCCAAGTGAGAGGTTCATGTTCCGCCGCTACTGCTACTGGTACCCCAACATCACGTCCCAAAAAATTTACATCAGATGTTTGACAGTGTTTTCACATAGTACAAATGACACTCCTAGACGAGACGACGGGCTCCAGAGCTAAATGTAAGTTTTGTCCTAAGGACTATTCCACTAGTAGGAATGGAACCGGTCATTTGAGAAGACATATGCTCAAATGCATGCCTGCACATGGACAGGTAGACACTAAAACCCAAACACAACTACAACGCCACCCAGATGGGTCTGTTACGACGTGGAGGTACGATCCCGAACATGCTAGAAATTGTTTGGCACTATTCATTGCACAAACTGATCAATCAATCAATTTTGTTGACAATGTTTTTTTCAAGAGTTGATCACATTTGCATTCTGCCCCCAATATCAAACTGTTTCTAGAACCACCACTAGAAACGATTTGATAAGATTGTTTGGAACCGCTAGAGATGACTTGAGTGCTAAATTACACCATCTAAATGTTTGTATTGCATTAACCTCTGATATTTGGAATGCATGTTCGAAACAGGACTACTTATGTGTCACAGGACACTACTTAAATTCTGATTGGAGGATAACAAAAAGAGTTCTTGGTTTTCGTCCTATGGATTTTGCACATACCGTTGAAAATATTTTTAATGTCATTATTTCTATTTTAGAAACATATCAAATCACAGATCGCATCATTTCTATTACATTAGATAATGCATCTGCAAACACTAGCTCTATTGCATTGTTTGTTGAAAGAAATATCTCGCAAGATGGAGGTTATTTCTTCCATCAACGGTGTGCATGTCATATTATAAATTTAGTTGTACTGGCTGGTTTGAAGAAAGTAAGCGACCGTGTAGATCGCATCAGAAATACCATTTCTTGGATTGGCAGCTCTAATCCTAGATTCCAAAAATTCCGTAGACACTACAGATTAAACAATCTACGCCCCCGACGATTCCAAACTGATATGCGGGTAAGGTGGAACTCTACTTACTTAATGCTGGAAAATTGTTTGCCATATGATATAACAATTTTAGGTTTTTATAACATGAAGTTGGCCGAACTTGGCCTTCCACAAGCATAAGCACTGACATCAGACGATTGGTATGTGGCAAAGGTTTTTGTTGATTTTTTAAAGATTTTTTACGATACTACTGTAACTCTTTCCAGGGTCTATTACCCCACATCTTGTGAGGCAATTCATCGAATAGTGGAAATGTCTGAAGCGTTAAACGCTTATAGAGAAGATGCTCATTTAGGCACTGCAGTTGTTGCCATGGAGGCAAAGTTGAAAAAATATTGGGCTACCATTCCTTTACTTTATGCTTTAAGTGTTATAGTAGATCCTAGAGTTAAATTATCTGGTTTAGAAGTTTTCCTTGAGGTTATTGGTACTAATTTGGAAATAGATTATTCAGAACAAGTTACTGACATTCGAAAAAATGTTGTTCGAAGTTTTTCGTATTTATGAGTGCAGGTTTGGCGGCATTGACACCCAACCATCAGCAGAACCGGAGACACCCGAAGACATCAAGTTGGAGCATTCTCAAACGCCGAAAAAAGGACAAATCAGCAAGTACTTCTTCAACCCAAAGATCTGGCTCATCTTCTTGTGCCAAACTGAATAGGTACCTTGAAGCACAGTTCGATGTTGTCGAAGACAAGGAAGATTTTGATTTGTTGTTATGGTGGAAGTCTTATACCTACAGGTATCCGATTCTGTCACACCTAGCACGTGACGTACTAGTTATCCTCGTGTCCACGGTATCTTCAAAACAAGCATTCAGCACCAGTGGACGCATAATTGAACCAAGAAGAAGCTGTTTGTCTCCGGACATGGTGGAGGTATTAACAAGCCTTCGGGATTGGGAGCATGCTAAAAAGAGGTTGCAAAAACAAATTGTAGATAATGAACTTATTCAAAATTTCAACAATCTATATGTTGATGAGGCTTCCAGTTCCGGTAGTAACCAATTTCAGAACTTGTAAATTGTAATACGATTGCACTCTTTTTCCCTTGCCAAGTTTTTATCCCATTGGGTTTTTCTTGGTAAGGTTTTTAATGAGGCAATCATGTAAATATGTAATACTGAATTCCATAAGTTAGAAATAAATAAATACTTCTTCATTTCATATTTTCATAACTTCATCTATTTTATATTTTTGTAATACTTTATCTTTATTCATTTTTTGAATTATCTTATTACCAAAAATAATAAATCTATCTAACTACATTTATATAATTCAATTGTTAAAATGTTAAGTATTTTAATTTGTAATTATGTATTTTATTTTTCCCTAAACTAAAAATCCAAAAAAGAAAATTAAATAATTAAATAATTAGTGGTCCCGGTCCAGCGGTACGCCGGCACAGTCCGTCGAAAATGGTCCACGTGCTGTGCCGGGCCACTATTTCCGAGTACGTACCGGACCTAGTCCGATCCGCCTACCGGCGCGGCGCGGACCAAGTCCGGCCCGTTTTCAAAAACGGGCCAGGTGTACCGTACCGGACCGGTCCACTTTTACAACATTGCCAGTAGCACTACTTTTTTACTTGTCAAAAAATATTGACTAGCTGGCTCCTTCCTTAGGTCCCGCATAAAAAATAAAATAAAATTATTGCAACCAATAGAGGATCTCAAAAAGGAAGGAAAAAAAAGTTCCCAGACAACAAATTAAAGGAATTTAAGAGGAAGGCACGTGAAACACTGAAAGATGTAAAAAGAAGGACCTACAAGGAATGTGAAAATTTTGAAGAAAAGCAAACAAATTCCGACACAATTAACTTTGTTTCTTTTTTTATTTTATTTTTTTTTTATTTTTACAATATCAATTAATTCAGGACCAGGTATTTTTTTGAAAGCTTTCGTCATTGGTAGGATTCGAACCGCTAACTTGAGAGTTATTTATCTAAACCCTAAGCTCGTCCATCTACCAACTGAGTTACGTCCTTGTTGGCCAATGAACTTTGTTTCAAGTGAGGATGATATGCTTTAAATAAAATTTATAAAGGAATCCAAAGACAAAAAGAACACAACATTGCACTGTAGATTGAATCTATCTTTGTGTTGTTCATTTATAAAGATTACAATAATTTATGAGTGGTGCTATTGGCACACCCCCTACCTGTCTATTTATACCCCACTTTTTTAATTATACAGTATTTTTTTTTTCCTTTATCAAAATTACTTAAAAGGACATACAATTTAAGGAAAAAAATATTCTACAAAGTAAACCTATTAAAACCTCACATTCCTTTTCAAAAAAAATAAAATAAAATAAAATAAAACCATGTTCTTTTAAACCATTTTTTATTTTATTTTTTATTTCTTAACTCTTAAACCCTAAATTTTGCTTCTTACACACATACAAAAATATTTTGAAATAGTCTTTGAAAGATATCAAGTATATGAAAGAATCGTTCTTTAGAATGATATTAAGCTATCGTTGTGTTGAAGCAACTCTGTTATTTTTTTTTTCTCTTCCACCATAAAATAAGTAGAAGAAAAAAACTCAAAATAAATAAAATAATAAGAAGAAAAAATAAATCATTAATGGAGGTGAGAGAAAGATATATACAGAGCTCAAAGATGGAGTGTATTAAGTTTGAAAAATAAGTAAATCGGGTAGTTTTGGAAATAAATCAAAACAATTAATAAAAATATTTAATTTTATTTTATTAAGTCAAAATTTTAAAAAGTGGGGCATAAATAGATTGGTAGGGGGTGTGCCAATAGCACCACTCTAATTTATATGACTAATTGCACAAACATCCCCTGAGTTTAGACATAATTGCATGTATATGGAATTTTTATCCTTAATTGCACAAACATCCCCTATAGTTATTTGATTTCGTTAAATCTAACCATTGACCACAATTTTAACCAAAAAATGACTAAAGTGCCCCTAGTTTCTTATTTTATTATTAATTATATATATACTTTTTTTTTTTTTTACAATTTATATATATACTAAAAATAATAATTATATACAATACTTTATTTATTTATTTAATAATTTTTATAATCCATTTTAATCCATTTTTTACATTTTTATAATCCATTTTTTTAAATAAATCAATTAAGTATTATATATAATTATTATTTTAAGTATTATATATAATTATTATTTTAAGTATTATATATAATTATTATTTTAAGTATTATATATAATTATTATTTTAAGTATATATATAATTATTTTTTTAAGTATATATATAAATTGCAAAAAAAAAAGTATATATATAATTAATTATAAAATAGGTAACTAGGGGCACTTTAGTCATTTTTTGATTAAAATTGTGGTCAATGATTAGATTTAACGAAGTCAACTAATTACAGGGGATGTTTGTGCAATTATGGATAAAATTCCATATATATGCAATTATACCTAAAATTATCGGACGTTTGTGCAATTAGTCCTAATTTATATTGATGGTCAACTAGGAAGAAGGTTTCTATGTTTTTTGTTTTTTTTTTCCTGCATGAACATTGTTAAAGCTTAAGTTGATTTTAATTTGCATTTAGTTTTGGATATATTGTCTTTAATTTAATTTGATCTTTAAATAAAAATAGAATTTTAAGAGGATAATGTAAATTAATTAAAAATATATTAAAATTCAATCCATTAATTTTTTTTTTAAAAAAAATACTACTGAACAACACCAATAAATTAATCCATTCAAATACGAAAATTAAATTATAAGTAGTACAGTAAAAGGTCATTATCGGTTTTAAAAATATTTAAATAATAATAATAATAATAATAATAATAATAATAATAATAATAAATTTTAAAGAAATATTTTCATGTACAGTATATACAGTTAATTCAAGTCATTACGATCAGAAGTACAAATTTTGTCGCGGGAATTTTAAAGAAAATAAATTATAAGTAATAAATATTGTGATAATTAAGGTTCAGATATTTTTTTGGTAGCCAAACAAGTGACTGTTTTGTAGGTAGCAATAGTCCTGTGTTTAGTAATTATTACATTCTCTAAACTTTTTGACGAAAAGAAATTAATTTATTGGTTGGATCTTTTATCTCCACAGAGAACGTACACAGGAAATTTCCTGGAAAGTGCAGCCTTACAAAATTTCTTGGAAATTTTGTATTGTCTTCCCGGAATAAACAAGCTATATGTCTATATCTAGGGATGGTAAAATTATTCACAGATATGGATATCCGTAAGAATTCGTTCTATTTAAAATGGGGATGGATACTATTATTTTGGGGATGGAACGGGGATGGATGTTATCCTAATATCCATTTTATTTTCGGAGATGGGAATGGATATCGTCTATGGATATCCATTCCCATCCGAATCCATTATAGATCTTAATATTTTAAAAATATAAAAATTTATTATGTAATTATCAATTCTAATTATATAAGTTATTATTACTTTCTATTTTTGAATTTTATTGGATGTTTTTGTTTCTCTTTAAATTGGATAAAATGTACTATTACATATGTTAGTTATATTTTTCTCTTGTAAACTATAAAAAATTAAAGTTTTTTTTTATCGGATACGGATGTAAACGGAGCGAGGATGGATATCTCTATCTTAATTAACGGATTATCCGAATCCGCCCCGCTCACTTAGAAATGGGGATGGGTATAGGGATAGAATTATATATCTCAAACGGATACGGGGATGGATATTGGGGTATCCATACCCAATCCGATCCATTGTCATCCCTACCTATATCAACTCCCTTCTCTTTCCTCTCTTTTTTATCAGAAACGGGCTCATCATTCAATCAATTTCCCCTCTTTTTCCTCTCTTTTTATCGGTTGCGGGCCCACCATTCAACCGATTCCCTCCTCTTCCTGCTCTCTTTGTCAATTGCGGGGCCCACCGGTCTTTTTTTTCTTCTTGTTCGTTCTTTTTGGTGATCAAACGAACATGATAGAATCTTGAAAATTTCTTAAAATCCGAAGTCCCGTAAGTGAAAGATACTCATGATGTAAAATTAAGTAGTTTAATTAAATTTTCTGATTTAGTTCTAAAACTACATTTCTTACTTATTTTTTTAAACTTAACACGTTCTTTGAAAGATACTCATGATGTAAAATTAAGTAGTTTAATTAAATTTTCTGATTTAGTTCTAAAACTACCTTTCTTACTTATTTTTTTAAAATTAACACGTTCTTCTTTAATTTCTATCTTCAATCTCTTAGACTCTCACAGCCTCTTTTCTTCATAGTCTTTGTCTTCTTCAGTTCTTCTACATCTCAAATTTTTTTAAAACTCATCGACAAAACTTTTTTTTATTTTTTTATTTTTTTATTTTTATGTATTTGTGTTTTAAAATCTTTTACTTTTATATTTCAAAATATAAAATTTTTTCTATTTTTATAAATCTAAAAACATAATAAAAAACTTGTATTCTGAATTAGTGATTAAAAAAAAAAAAAATTAACCAAACGGAGACCACCATTGAAGGTCACCTCCACTGGATTCATCGATTTAAAAAAAAAAATTAACAAGAAGCCGAGCAGAGAACGCTTCTATTGCTTCCTCTAGCAACATAATGAGGCCACTGTCTCCTCCATTTGAGGAGGACATTGGGTCTCCTCAATTTTTTTTTGTTAAATAAAAAAAAATGGATAGAGAGGAAATTTGTTGATGGAAGGAAAATAAAAAGGACCAGCCATCATCAACAAAAAAAAAAAAGGTTGTTGATGAGAAATTCAGAAAAGAATCGTGAGGAAAGAAGAGGAACTTTCTAATGTGAAAAGAGAACAACAAGTAAAAGAAGTTGCTTCCAGATAAACAAATATAATTTAGGATTTAAAAGTTAATAAATTTTTTTTTTTTAAAAGCAATCAAATTAGGAGTGGATTATACTTATCAAAAGACATTTTTGTTTTCGTTCTCTACGGGTCCACTAATAAAATATTCATTTTTTTTTTTTTTTTTTTCATACGCACCAATAAAAATTTGTAGTTGCTTTATTTATTTATAAAAAGATAATTTTTATAGGGCCCACCAATAAAATCTTTTTTTACAAGCACCAATAAAATCTTTAGTTGCTTTTATTTAATTTATATATTTATTTTTATAAAAAAAATTAAGTTTTTTATAAATAGCTAAAGGAAATATTGTAAGGATTAAGGATATCTCTATTTATTCATTATATTTATTGATGAGATTTTTACTATACCCCTCACACCTACACAATAAGGTTGTGAGTTTGAGTCTGACTTCCCTTATGAATTATTGTAATATATATTTTTTTAAATGTTTTTTTGATGATATATATAATTTAACTACATGCAACATTATTTTTACACTTACAATATATTGAAAATATGTTATTTTTAATTCACTAAATATACATTATATGTTTTTTTGTTGTTCAGGATACTGTTTTCAATTATTTCTACTAGACGCATTTTCAACATTTTCATTTTCAGAATACTATTTTCAATTATTTCTACCAAAAGTATTTTCAGCCTCTGAAAATATTAAAATCAATTTCTCGTTTTTAAATGAAAATATATAAAACAGAAACACAAAACAAAAACATTACCGAACCGGCCCCTAAAAGAACACAACTTTGCACTTTAGATCAAATCTATCAATGTGTTGTTCACTTATAAAGATTAGGGTAAATTGTACAAACAAGCCTCGTGTTTATATGTAATTGCAGTTATATTCAACTTATGCTCAAAATTGCACAAACATATCCTACTATTAGTGAATGTCTGTCAGAAGTTAACCTCACATTCTTACAAGGGTATAATAGTCCATTTACCAAATATTTCTGACAGAAATGACATATACTAATTTTTCTTTTTGTTAAGAAAAGTGAAAGGTCCATGGAAGTGACATATCACTTTTATTTATTCTACCACTCATCGCTTTTATTTATTCTTCCACTTCTTTCTCATGCATTTTCTCACTAACCAACCAAAAATAAAAACAAAAAACAAAGGCATTGAATCACTAATTAATATACTAGAAGCAACCTCATATCCAGCTTACAAAGATTTGACCAAAAAAAAAAAAACAATTTATATAAAATGACTCAAATCTAAATCAAACACATAAACAGGAAAAAAAAAAAAAGTTTGAACCCAGATCTACCGGAACGATGAACTCAAGGAGAAAGAAATATTTTCAAACCTTGTGGTCAAAAATCAAGCAAACGGATTCCATCCATCCATCCAGCTCTTGAATACTCAGATATCATAACAGTTGAAATAATCAAGTTTTCTTATCAAACAATTCTTTAGCCAAAATGCCACATTCAGCAAACCACAACTAGCATACATAGCCCACTCTAACAATACCTGTTATATTCAATAAAAAAGCATCCACTATTATTAAAAAAATCACGAACACAAAGCAGTATCAACACAATGACTATACCCACCGAACATAATACGCCACGTAACGCAATGGGGCAGCATTTGATTGTTTTTGTGGTTGGCTGTTGTGGTTTGTTCTGTTTGTTTTTCTGGTGTGTTTGGCGCTTTTGGTGCTCCTTTTGGTAGTGCTGCTCTGTTTTCTGGTTTTTTTTTTTTCTTTTTTTTTTGAAAGATGAATAAATTACTGAGAAGAAAATTTAGATATTACATCTGAGAAGGCCACCATCTGCGGCCAAAGAGGAAAAGGATCATCTAAGAAGACAGAGTTTTCTAGGCCAATTGCCCTTCTAGCAACTTCATGTGCTACCCTATTATAGATTCGTGGGATATGAGAAATCAAAATTCTTTCATCCCTATTCACAATAATCTGGATTTCACTAATTACATTAAATACATCACTTCTAGAGGTAATCTCACCATTACACAATTTCACCACATTAAGAGAATCAGATTCAATAGATAAAGGGAGCAAACCTGACTTCTTTGCGAACACTAGTCCCTCATAGATTGCTTTTGCTTCTGCGAAGTCAAAAGAAACTCTTCCTTCAAAGACCATCGCAGCAGCTTTCATTATTCTTCCTGTGTTGTCTCTGATGACAATCCCTGCACCAAATCTGCCTCTCTCCAAATCCAAAGCTGCATCCACATTGACTTTAAAAGTACCTAAATTTGGTGGGATCCAGTTCTTGATTTCGCTTGGAGGATTAGTTGATGCTTTTGCCTGAGCATCTTTAGTTTTCATATCTGACCAGAGCAAAGCAGCCCTTTTTTCCATGATTCTCCCTAGCCTCTTACTTTATCACCAAACAAAGTTTGGTTTCGATTGTTCCAAACTAACCAAGATGTGGTGATAAACTTAGTTATAGTTTCTAAATTGCCCACAATTGCCACCCAAATCATCCTATCAAGAAAATCAGCAATTTTGAGTTTATTTATATTAGAGAAGAGGGGGTATTGGTTCCAATTTTGCTTGACACTCTTGCATCCCCATAAGGCATGATCCACCATTTCTGGTCCTTCATTACAGAGAGGGCATAAATCTGACTCAATGATTCCTCTTTTATACAATAATGCTTTAGTAAGGAGGATATTGTGGCAAGCCTTCCAACAAAATATTTTTATTTTATTGGGAAGCTGTAGGCACCACAATTTTTTCCACCAAGGGTTAGGTCCAGAGGAACAGGAGGCTTCAAAACTCCTCAAGGTTGAGATTGCAACTCTATAGGCACTCTTTACCGTGAAAAAACCATTTTTGTCAAAGTGCCACATTACCGAATCCCTTTTCAGATGATTACTCAAGGGGATACTAAAAATTAATTCAGCCTCCTCTAGTAAGAAGGTTTCCTTAACCAAGGATTCATTCCATTTTCCAAGTTTATCAATAATAAAGGATACTAAACTTCCTTTTGGCAGCCTTCTAGGTGAGAAAATCTTAAAAGCGGAGAGCCTAGGCAACCATTGATCTTCATAAATTAAAATTTCATTTCCATCCCCAATTCTCCATCTTATTCCTTTAGATAAAACATTCCTCCCCCACATGATACTTCTCCAAATCCACGATGGTTGCCTACCCAATTTACAATTAAGAAAAGATGTATGAGGAAAGTACCTTGCCTTGAGGACACGGGCCATTAGAGATGTTGGGTTGCATAATATCCTCCATCCTTGTTTAGCTAACATTGCTTGGTTGAAAGCCTCTAAATCTCTAAAACCCATACCTCTTGTTTCTTTTGGTTGACACATTTTCCTCAATGCCATCCAATGAGTCTTTTTCCTGTTATCCTGCAATCCCCACCAAAAGTTAGCAAAGAGCTTGTGCATATCCATCACTATAGCAACTAGTAGGCAGAAGCAACTCATAGCATATGTAGGGACAGCTTGTGCTACTGTTTTAACTAGAATCTCCCTGCCACCCACTGAGAAAAGTCTTTGTTTCCATCCCTGTAGTTTTCTACAAATTTTTTCTTTTAAGTCTCCAAACACGTTTTTCCTTTTTCTACCAATGGAAGATGGTAATCCAAGATAAGATTGATAGCAAGATACCACTTCTATATTGAATAGGTTTTTGATGTGGTGGATGATATCCTCTAATGTATTAGGGCTGAAAGTGATTGCAGATTTATTGAAATTGATGGATTGCCTAGACGCAAGTTCATATTTTCTAAAAATGTCTCCCAGATAATCACAATCGTCTTTGGTAGCACGGGCAAATATAAGACTGTCATCTGCAAATAACAAGTGAGAAATGGGGGGATCGTTTCTGGCTACCTTGATCCCCTGAATTTTACCCTTCATTTCAGCCTGGGTGATCATTGCAGAAAGTCCTTCCGCACGTAAGATGAATAAATATGGCGATAAAGGGCAACCTTGCCTTAGTCCCCTGGATTGAACCACTAATCCCCTAGGTTCTCCATTAATCAAAAAAGAATAAGAGGCGGAGGTGAGACATTTCATAATCAGCTCAATCCATCTCCTCTCAAAACCCATTTTTTCCATGACTTTTTTCAGGTATACCCATTCAACTCTATCATATGCTTTTCTTATGTCAAGTTTTAGAGCAGCACGACCAATAGATCCCTTTCCTCTATTCTTCAATGAGTGGATGCATTTATATCCCACTACCACATTATCAGTAATTAATCTTTCGGGAACAAAAGCACTTTGGTTGGGAGAGATCACGTCCTCCAGAATCACTTTTAGCCTATTAGCTAATACTTTGGCTACCAATTTATGCACTACATTGCAGAGGCTAATAGGCCTAAATTCAGACACTGGAAGCTTGACTTTGGGGATTAAAACCACCACTGCCTTTCCTAATGACTCAAGAGGAGCATTGTCATTTAGCACTGCTAGGACTGCCTTGGTTACCCGGTCACCAACTACATCCCAGAACTTTTGGTAGAATAAAACAGGAAGACCGTCTGGTCCTGAAGCCTTGAGTGGCCACTAATCTTCTATTCATCTCTGCAGTAATTTTAGTTCCTATAGATTTGACAACATCATCAATGCAACTCTCTGTAGAAGAAGAGGAGGTGAATAACTCTTTATAAAAATCAGAGACAACTGTCTCGATATCTTCTATACTTTCTCACCATTGCCCCATTCTATCCATTAATCCTAGGATTTTGTTTCTCCTCCTCATTTGGATAGCTTTTGAATAGAAGTATCTAGTATTCCTTTCTCCCGTTTTGAGCTATAGAGCTCTCGATCTCTACCTCCAGATGAGTTCTTCTTTCTCCAGCAAACTATCTATTTTTTCCTCAACCTCAATAATCCCGTCAGCTACAAGACTGTTAACTCCATTTTCATGCAAAGCTTGCAATTCCATTTTTAATTCATTTAGATCCTTTGTATTTTCTCTTCTTTTTCTTTTATTCCACTCTCCAAGCTGACAAGATAAATCTGCTACATTAATTTTCAAGTTTGCAATAACTCCCAAACCTGGCTTGCTCGCCCATGCCTTTTCCACTATGGATCTACATTTAGCTTCATCCGCCCAGGCATGTTCGAAATGAAATCTACTTCCTCTACTTCTATTATTTCCTTTGAATGGGTCCTTTTTGTAAATCTTATCTATTACTAGAGTCTTGTGATCTGAACCCACCCATTCTTTATGAAGCACAACTGCATCCGGAAAAGTCTTTCTCCAATCCAAACAACATAGATCTCTGTATAGTCTTTCCTGGAATAATTCCCCAGTGAACTGTCTGTTGCTCCATGTATATTTATTGCCAATATAACCCATATCCAGTAAAGCACAGTCATCTACTGCTTCCCTAAAAGAAGAAATGGCACTGTTGCTTTTGGTCACCCCACATTTCTTCTCATCCACCTGAAGAATTTCGTTAAAGTCGCCTACTAAAATCCATGGCAAGTTCCCATTCTTTTCAGTCTACGTAAAAAAGCCCATGAGTGCGTTCTAAGAGAAAGAATGGGATCCCTATAAAATCCTGTGAATCGCCAAACCAAATTATCATTATCTTTAATAATGGCATCTATGTGTCCTTTGTTAAAAGAACGAACTGAGACTTCAATGTCATTCCTCCATAACATCATCAAACCTCCACCTTGACCAATTCTGTCCACTGCAACACCATTATCAAATCCCATTCTATATCTTATTCTATCCAAATTATTTTGAGGCAACCTTGTTTCAACTAGGAAAATTAATTGTGGGTTTTCATGGAGCACTAAGGCTCGTAGAGCTCGGAATGTTCGAGGGTTCCCTAACCCCTGAACATTCCAACTTAGGATTTTCATGGCTATCGACGGTGGTGGAGACTAGTCACCGCCGATATATCTTTGGTTTGTGTGTCACACCTTATCTTTTTCCTTTCTGAACACCCATCTATCTTCATATCACTATTTCTTTTGCCTAAATTCAAGTTGCCTTCATTCCCACTTTCATGTTTCTCTCTTGTGAGCCTTTTCCACTTTTTCTGGAGCATGTTTTCTCCCCTGCTATCCTCCAATCTTGCGGCCTCCTCTTGGATTAAGACATTCTCACTTGACACAGAGTTACTGGTTACTTCAATAATTTCCATTCTTGTTGGGTTCTGCATACCACTCTCTGTAATCTTCTCCTTATTTGGTGTCATTACATTCTGCATATGTTCTTTTCTGTTTGCTTCCAACGTCTCTGATACTGATTTATTCATTTTTACATTTCCACTTTTGATTACTGTTGTTGACACTGAATCCACACCATCTCTCAACAGGGCTCTGCTTTCATTGTCCACATTCCAGTTTGAGGCTCCTTTTAGTCTTAGATTCTCTCTACCCTCCATCACTGTCATAGAATCTTGATTGTTAACTTTAGGTCCAGTTCCTCCTGAGCTCTCTTTCCTTTGATTTTCGCCCAAAGTATCACTAGAACCACCCTACCGAGATCCTGTAGGTCTATTTTTATGTCCTCCTATATCTTTGTTTCGAGTCAGACTTGCTGCCCTCATCCAAGGCCCAAACTTGAAGCCAGAATTGTCAGTAATGTTCTTGGTATTTAGAGGGCAATCCCTTACTAGGTACCCAATTTTTCCACATAAATAGCAGAAATTAGGGAGACGTTCATAGCAAATCATAACTTTGTTCACCTTTTCATATTCTCATAAAGCCACTCTCAATTCTCTTTTGAGCGGAATCGTAATATCAATGATGACCCTAATCCGAATAAACTTTCCCACACATTCCCCTGATTCTCCTGCATCAATATCTTTAACTTGTCCAACCAATCCTCCAAGATGTAGACCAATCTCTCTATTTAAGCACGCCAACGGCAAATTATAGAGTTGAATTCAGAATGGAACATATCTGAATTGAAGATCTGTGACTTTCTCCAATCCAATTACCTCTTGGAGTACTATTAGTTGCTTATCGAACATCCATGGTCTACCCTCTAGGACTCTCTCTCTCTATCCCAATAGCTTTTAAATTGAAACTTAAAAACATTAATCCCCATTGGTTCCACTTCCACTTCATTCTTCGTTTGCCATATCGTGGTTATGGTTGTTTTGAATGCTTCACAGTTGACTACCTTATTTGCAATTATCTTCCCAAATAGGCTTAATGAGAGACTTTGCTTTCCTTTTTCTTGAAGACTACCACTAATTCTTTCGACAGGTCCATCTTCTTCATCCAGTGATAACTTTTCACATTTCCTTGAAATGTCTTCAAACTCCATCATGAGAAATCTCCAAACTGTGTCTTAGGGTCGTAGACCACTAGATTACTTGTAGATCGAAGAAAATTAGAGATGATGAAGAAAATTATCATCCAGAAGTGGATGAATTCGCCACGCACTAGGTCGTGAGATCAGCTCCTACCACCTGCTTTCTAGAGTTTTCGAGAGAAAACCAAGAGAGAGAGAGAGAGATGAGAATTGTCTGATGAACGCTCTATTTTCTGGTTTGGTTGCTCTTTTGTTTTGTTTTTTTTGCTTTGTGGTGTCTGTTTTGGTTGTTCTTGGCTTCTGCCTCTTTGCTCTTTTTAATAAAGACTACCGTTTAAGAAAAATAAATACTCCACGTAACAACATTTCTATGAGACATTATATCAAACATCAAACACAAGTCCTCGATCCCTCCACATGTTGCATAAATGGTATATCGCAATAAGACCCCGTTTGTGCAAACGGGTTGCGGGTCCAAATCAAATCCTACCTCCGTCGTAAGCCCATGATAAGTTGAGAAAAAACGTGAGATCGCCGGGCTCCTCTAGCTAAAGGAGGCCGACTAGAAAGGTAATCTCACCGGCTTGGAGCCTCACCGCCGATTAAGATCTAACTTTCCAGTTTTCATTTTGTATTTTTGAGAATTTTCTGTTTTCTTTCCTTTTCTGAGAAGCACCTGGATGCATGCAGTTGTATTTGTTTTTAAAAATTATTTCTATTACATTATTTAATTTAATTTCCTTAAATAAATGAATAAAGTAATAACAAAATAAATGATAAAATAATAACCGGGTTTATTTTAGGCTTTTCTAACAAAGACACATAGTCAAAGGTTAAAACTAACCCTTGACCACTAACGGTAAGGATGTTTGTGTAATGTTAGATAAAAGTTGAATACAACTACAATTACACCTAAACTTGGTATGTTTGTCCAATTTACCCTAAAGATTACAATTTATATTGACGGTCAAGTAGGAAAAAGGGTTGTTTTTTTTTTTTTTGTTTTTTTTTGTTTTTTTTCTGCATGAATATTGTTAAAACTTAAGTTGATTTTAATTTGCATTTAGTTTTGGATATATTGTTTTTAATTTAATTTGATCTTTAAATAAAAATAGAATTTTAAGAGGATAATGTAAATTAATTAGAAATAAATTAAAATTCAATCCATTAATTTTTTTTTTTTTTTAAAATACTACTGTGGTAGCGAACATGTAGAGGTGGCCACGGTTCCAGTTGAACCGTCGGTTTTGTCCGCGGTTTAACCGGAACCAAAACCGGAACCTAAATAGCCGGTTTGAAAACCGATAGTGAACCAGTTTACACGGTTTCGGTTTCGGTTTGGCCTTCCTGAAAACCTACCAAAACGGACGGTTTTTTCCTTGGTTAAACGCCAGTTTTTAAAAAAATAATAATAATTCAGCGAATCAGACGCTGCCACGTGGCAGCAAAATTTGAAAAAAATAATAATAATTAAAAACCGAAACCGAAACCGCTAAACTGGCAGTTTGAAACCGTGTACCAAACCGAATTTCCGGCTTCGGCTTCGATTTCAGTTTCAGTTTCGGTTTCGGTTTCGGTTTTAGGTGGCCACCAAACCAAAACCACCGATTTCGGTCCGAAACCGAACCGTGGCCACCACTACAAACATGTGACATTGTCAGACTTAATGAATGCTTTTACAACAATACCACATCGGTAATTTAATCCATTCAAATACTAAAATTAAATCACAAGTAGTGCATGCCCAAGAGGTATGGCTCAGTTGGTAGATGAATGGATTTAAAGTTTGAATAAATAACTCACAAACCAACGGCTCAGATCATATCAATGGCAAAAAACTTCAAAAAATACCTAATCTCTATCGGTGGATAGATAGATACCATCCAAAAAGTATATTAAATGTAACCGGTCATTATCAGTTTTAAAGATATTTAAAAATAATAATAATCAATTTTAAAGAAACATTTTCATGTATATACAGTTAATTCAAGATTTCAAGTCATTACAATCAGACGCACAAATTTTGTTACGGTACTTTTAAAGAAAATAAATTATTGTGATAAAGCTTTCAGAGTTTCAGATATTTTCTTGGTAGCCAGCCTCATGACTGTTTTGTATGTAAACTTTTTGACGAAAAGAAATTAATTTATTGGTAGGGTCTTTTTATCGAATTTAGATCCTCTACTGAGCTGATTTTTGTCATGTCCTAAATAGATCTGTTGACATGTGTAATCAATATCTGTCATTTATTTCTTTTATTTATGTCCTTCATTTAAATACAAAGTCCTATTCTTAAGTGTTTTAGATCAGGAAAAAGATCAGTATAACAGAGGATCCTGATCCTTTTTTATCTCTACAGTACATAGGAAATTTCCTGGAAAGTGGGGCCTTTGAAAATTTCTTGGAAATTTTGTGTTGTCTTACTTAAACTATATATCAACCCTTTGATATAGCTTTGTCTTTGCTAATGGAAGGATTAAACAAACAAGTTAGTGACTGTTTTGTATCAATATTCAATGGCAGCTTCATCTTCTTCTTCTGCTTCTGGTAAAAAAAGACTAGCTACTGATGACGAATCTTCTTTATCGTCTTCTAAGAGACTGAAATTATCCTCTCCAGCTTCTGCTTATGGTGGCAGTAGCCGGTGGACATATGATGTTTTCTTGAGTTTTAGAGGTGAGGATACTCGGAACAGCTTCACTGACCATCTATATGCTGCTTTACGTCGGAATGGCATCATCACATTTAAGGATGATGAAAGACTTAAGAGAGGCACAGAAATTTCATCCGAACTCACAAAAGCAATCGAAGAATCGAGGTTCTCGATTGTCATTTTTTCCAAGGATTATGCTTCTTCTACATGGTGCTTGGAAGAACTTGCAAAGATTGTGGAGTGCGTGGACACAAAGAATCATACTATTATTCCAGTCTTCTATGATGTAGAGGCGTCCGATGTTCGAAAACAAAAAGGAGAATTCAAGGAAGCCTTCGACCAACATCAACAAAATCATGACAATGAAAAGGTTCAAAGGTGGAGAGATGCTTTAAAACGAGTTGCCAATACTGTTGGAGATCCCATTCGGGGCAGGTATCATTTATTCTCTCTCCTTTATATATTCGGTAGATTTCTCAAATTAAACATTATAATTTCCAACTAGCTCTGTTGAGATTTAGAGAGTAGTATTTGATTGATGAAACATTTAGATGGCACTTTTTTTTTTATTTTTTTTTATTTTGAGATGGATGATCGACTAGATCCATTTCTTTATAAATAAATAAAAACAAAATCAACCCAACAACCAAAATCAAAATCAAACCAAAATCAAGAATGGGTTCGATCAAAACCCCTTCAAAATGAAAAACTGGATTCGATCAAAACCCTTCCAAAAACAACATCAAACCCCCACAATCGAACCCAGAATCGGAGGATCTCCAAAACCAGATTATTTTGTTAAGAGTACGGTACTTCCTTCAATGTTTTGTTTACTAAATTAAAAATAAATTAACGTAGCCTTCTTCCTTTCTGGTTTGGACGAGGTTAGTGGCCTGATGGCCTCCTACTAGTAAAACGAATGGGAGGAGGCCAGTCCTCCGGTCATATCATTGGGAGGCGGTTCCGCTGCCACCTCCACTTATTGGTCCTCCAATTTAGGTCTAAGGCTAAGGTTAGGCATGATAAAACTTCACACTGCCTATTAACACGATCCAAGCCCAGTAGAAAAACTGTTGATGGGTCTTGTTTTATCGGATTATGTTGTTAATAGATCAATTCATCAAAACCCATAAATAATGGGTTATTTTTTAGTTCTCCATTGAAAAACTGTAAATTCGTTATAATATGTTAATATATATTTGCTATAATTTTTATTGTTAATTTTGTAGGAAAATTGTGTTCTAAATTACTAAATAAAGATACTTGTAAGATGAGAATTTTATCGTTAACTTACCTAATTTTCATATATGGAATATATAATATATATATTTATATTTATATTTATATATAATCGCTAAATCTTAAATATTAATTTTATATTATTTTAATAATTTATCGGTTTGACTGTCAATAACCAGATTGGGTTGGGTTACCCTCTTCTCTTTCTTCTCTCTCAGCGACAACACCTCTTCTTCTCTCTTCTCCCTTTCTCTCTACTTTGGTTTTGGTTATTGTGGTATTTAAATATGGGTATTCAGATAATTTCTCAAAAATAAAGTTATTAACAGTTAAACTTTAATATGCGGTTAGATATGAAATTCTAATGTTTTGAATGGTTTGCTCTCTTTAATTTATTACAAACATGGATTTTTGTAACCAAAATTTTAATTTCAAAAGTACCAATATTTAAAAGGTTACATTTTGGCTTATTATATATATATATATATATATTTATATACAGACATGTTCCTATCAGTACATCCTTATATAATTTTATCAGGATATTGAATGTGAGCCACTAATTTATAAAAGTGATTTGACAAGTGCATACATACCAAGTCAAAGTATGTAAAACGAGTGTCTCACATTCAATGTCTTTATATAATTTTATCAGGCCGTCCTTATAGGAAAATTTTCATATATATATATATATATATATGGGTATGGCTACATTGTTGGGAGATTAAATCCCAATAACGTTATTGAAATTTTATTACAAGATTCTTTCAATACTTTGTTGACATGTGGCAACCAAACACTTTAAAAAATATATATGAGTAACCGATTATAACTAGTTAACTAGTTATTTTCAAATTATTTTATTATAAAAATATAATAATCTAATTTAATTTAATTTAAATAATTGTGTTAAATAATTTTAAATGATAATTAGATAAGGATTATAAATATCCTCACAATAATCTTCTTTAATTTAAATAAATATATGATATTTTTTATTATTTGGATTTGAATTTAATTTAATTAAACATTTAATATAACATATTTAAAATAGTCAAAATTAATTTTTTTTATTTTAAACTATTACTATTCTCATAAAATAAAAATATATATTGTTTAATTTTTAAAATACTTTTGATGCATTATATTTTGAAATTAATATTTCTTTGATTTAATTGTATAAAATAATTGTAACATTATAATTTTTGAATTAAAATTTCATTTTAAATATTTATAATTATTTTTATTATTTTTTATATGATGAATTACGTGTAACATAATTTTTGTATAATCTAATAATTTTTGAATAAAAAGTTGTAATTTAGATGTGTGTGATAACAATTTAAAAAAATATATACAATTTTGTAACAAATTTTAAGTGATGCATAACAATAAATTCGTAGCTCGTAACAACTTTACTAGAGCATATAACAATTCGGTTTATATGGATAACAAAATATATGGTTTTTGTAACAAGTTTCATGTAGAAAGTTATAGTTAAAATGTTTGTGGTAATAATTTCAAGTTGGTTTGATGTGTAACAAAAAAAATTTAAGTTGTAAAATCGTTGTCGTATCATGTAACAACTCATTTTATATGGGTAATAAAATATTCATACTATATAACAAGTTTTACATGAAAAAGAAATTTAAGTAAGATGTATGTGGTAACGATTTAATGTTGTAACAAATCTAACATGATGTGTAATAATAAAGTTGTAAGTTAACAACTTTGACGTAATATGTAACAACTCGATTTATATAGGTAACAAAATATATGTGTTTTGTAACAAGTTTCACGTAAAAAGTTGTAATTAAAATGTTTGTAGTATCAATTTCAAGTTGTAGTAATTTAAATCCTTTTTCATATATTTTCTTATCTCCTACTATTATTAATTATTTGGAAAAAAAGAAGAAGAAAGAAACCGGTTAAAAGGTTTCAAGTTTTTACTGTAATAAAAGACGTTTTTTCAAATTTTAATAACATCCATTGGATTTGCTTTTATCCAATCCAATGGTAGTTATTAAGTCCAATAACATTATTGGACCAGTAAGGTAGTATGACCCATATATATATATATATATATATATATATGTATATATATATATATATATATATATATATATTTATTGGTGTTTAAGGTTAGATTATGTTCATCTTAGCTGGTTGAACTCTCCTTCTAACATGATCCAAAATCAGCTTCTTCAGGACGCTTTGAGTTTGCCATACCTATTGAAATATGTTCATGTCATTTTTAATTTGTTTTAAAAAAAATTACCTCCGTACCATCTAGGTTTACCATAACAATATTATTATATCTATAGATTAAGAATTCATATTATTCATCATCTTTATACTATAATTACTATTCTTGTTGACAGACCTGAAGCAAAAATGATGGAAGAAATTGTTAAAGACATTTGTGGAAGATTGCATATCTCAAGTTTTGATAGGGACCGGTCAAAGTACGTAGTTGGAATGGATTATCATTGGGAGAAGATGAATAAACTTTTAGAAGTGGAATCGGACAATGTTCGCTTCATTGGCATTTGGGGTATGGGAGGAATAGGTAAAACTACCATCGCTAGATATGTATATGATAAGCTTAAATTTCAATATGAAGTTTGTTGCTTTCTTGGCGACGTTAGACAAGTATATGAAAGTAGTGGTCGTCGGGTAACTGCTTTACAAGAACTACTTTCTAAGCAAACAAATAGTAGGTGGCTAGGTAGCAAAAAGGTTTTGATTGTTCTTGATGATGTTGATGATCAAATAAAACAATTATACAAGTTGGTGGGAAGTCATGATTCAGATTGGTTTGGTCCTAAGAGTAGGATCATAGTTACAACAAGAGATGAACAGGTACTGAAAAGCCATGCAATCACATATATATACAAGGTTGGTGAATTGAATGATGATGATGCTCTCCAACTCTTTCGCATGAATGCCTTCAAGAAAAATCACCCCACAGATGATCATGTTAACCTCTCATCGGATATTGTAAATTATGCGCATGGGCTTCCATTAGCTCTTGAAGTTTTGGGATCCCATTTGTGCGATACAACTGTCGAGCATTGGAAGAGTACATTAGATAGTCTAAAAGAGTATCCGGATGAAAAAATTTTGAAAGCACTTCGAATAAGTTATGATCATGGACTAAAGCAAAACGAGAGGGACATATTCTTAAATATTGCATGTTTCTTCAAAGGGAAGAACAAAGATCGAGTTATGGAAATACTAGACGGTTGCGATTTATATTCAACTAGTGGAATTAACGTGCTCGTTGATAAATCCCTTATAACTATTTCAAAGGATAATAAAATTGGTATGCATGATTTGTTACAAGAAATGGGATGGAAAATTGTTCGTGAAAAACATCCCGATGTTTGTGGCGAATGGAGTAGATTATGGTTGTTCAAGGATGTCCATTATGTGTTGACAAACAATATGGTAATTTTTTTTTTTTTCTTCAAAGTTTTGACTATTTCGATTAATAATTATATAATCACACATAACATTATTTTTTTTCTTATTTATTAGGGCACGAATAAAGTGAAAGGTATAATGCTTAATGAGCCTAACAAACGAATTTTCCGGTTGAATGGCAAGTCCTTTTCAAGCATGAGTAATCTAATGCTGCTCAAACTCAGCAATGTTGATGTTTCAGAAGACCAGATATACCTCTCAAATAATTTGCGATTTTTAAAATGGCATGGATTCCCTTTAAAGACTTTGCCGTCAGATTTCCAGACAGAGCATCTTTTTGAACTCAACCTCTATGGTAGCCAGATAAATTATCTTTGGAAAGGCATGAAGGTATATATATATATTTGTTAGTATTCGTTGACAGTGAATGCAAGAAATAGTAGACAAAGGATTCAGAAACAAGTAGCCTATTTATTATCTTTATTACTCTGTTTTATGAGTACTCTGTTTTCAAGTTTGTATTTTGTTTTTCATACATTCAATTTTACAATGGTGAAGCCTATTTATAGGCTCAATATGTCGGTTAGTTTAGTCTGATACAGCATTAGGAAGTTGATTGAAGTTTTTAGAATCTTATCTATAATTCTACAAAAGTATTTTAATCAACTCTAGTTAGTACTCTTAAGTAAGAAGTGACTTGATGAAACCAGAAGTATCTGGAACTTTTGTTTGGCTTTTCTTCTAGAATGTGCAGCACCTATTTCATCAGCATTATATCTTAATTAAAGTAGGTACGTTGCAAAGTTCTTGGATGTTGGAAGCAATTAATTTTTGTATTAATCTAACTTTTGTTGCTAACAGGATTTTCCGAAGTTGAAAACCATTAAGCTCAGTTACTCGCACAACCTTATTGAAACACCAGACTTTACAATGATTCCAAAACTTGAGATGCTGGATCTTAAAGGTTGTACAAGATTGTGTAAAGTGCACGAATCAGTTGGAGTTCTCAAATTCCTTATTGTATTGAATTTGGAAGGCTGCAATAACCTTCAGAGTTTTCCGAGCAATGTATCTGGTCTGAAATCGCTCAAGATTCTTAATCTCCAAGGCTGCAACAGCCTTCAGAGATTTCCGGGCGACATATCTGATCTGAAATCGCTGGAGATTCTTACTCTCCAAGGCTGCAATAGCCTTCAGAGTTTTCCGAGCGACATGTCTGATCTGAAATTGCTCAAGATTCTTAATCTCCAAGGCTGCAGCAGCCTTCAGAGTTTTCCGTGCGACGTATCTAGTCTGAAATCGCTCAAGATTCTTAATTTCCAAGGCTGCTCAAAACTAGACAAATTTCCTGAAAACTTTGAGGAACTTGAGCATTTGGAGGAGCTAGATGTTGGTGGGACTGCGATAACTCAAGTACCAGCTTCCATTGCACGGTTGACGAACCTTCGATATTTGTCTTTCCATAAATGTAAAGCACAACCACTCTCAAGGTGGTGGTGGTCGTCGTCGTTATTGTGGAGAAGAAATCCCAGTTGTTTGGCACTGCCTTCGCTCACAGGTTTATCCTGTCTAAAAACATTGAACCTTAGTGAATGCAATCTTTTGGAAGGAACACTCCCCAAAGATCTTGACTCCTTATGCTCTTTAGAAGTGCTGAATTTAAGCGAAAACAAATTTATCAGCCTACCAGAAAGTATCAAGCGACTTTCTAAACTGGAATTGTTATGGTTAAAGAATTGTGAATTGCTTCGGTCATTGCCAGAGCTTCCATCAAATACAGCTTTTGTAGAGGCCGAAGGTTGTCACTCATTGGAAGATGTATCTCTAAGAGGCTGCAGTTCTCGAGCCATTGAATTGCATTTATTCAACTGCCCCAACCTAATTCAGAATCGAGGTCATCAGGAAATCAATTGGACAGTTATGTTATTGAAACATGACCTTCAGGTTTGTCACTCATTTCTGTCTTTAGAGCCCGTAATAAGAAATAAGGTTTTATGATATTGATTTTGCTTCTGGTTGCATATCATTCCCCACCACTTTAGGATTTTCTTTTGGTTACATATCATTCTTCATCAACTCCCAAAGATTCCCAGATTTTTTTTAGTGAAGATTCCTAAAATTTCATTTTATTCTTTTTGAAGAATTCCCAGAATTTTAAAAAAATCAAGATCTAGTTCCAAATCTTCTCAAAGCCTTGATTTCAACCCAGGATTTCTCTTGATGAATTCAATCTATGAAAAATTGTGTGAGGAAAATCAGCTTTTGCTCCATTTCTTTGCTTCTTTTTTTCAGGTAACTCAATATTTAAAAAATGTTTGAAAGTTCTTCATCTCCTCTGTTTTTTTCTTCTTCTTTTTAAGAAAATCAAAATGCTTAAAATCAAGTGGCATGTTATGTATTTTTCCGATACCGAAAAATACATAAAAAGAATTTAGGATAGAGATAGTATTTCAGGTTTGAAATAAATAAGAAATTCGGAGGAAGAAAAATAGAAGAGATACAAGGGGGATAATTTGCTTTTGCAATATATATTCGACGTCTTCAATTAATGGAACCAAGACTATATATATATAGTTAGATACAAAACAAATAAATTACTAACAACAAATAATGCTAAAGAAAGAGGAACCACTAAGCTGAATAACATCCCACTAACAGCTCCACTTATACAACTAACATCCATTACTCAACTAAACAACCACTACTTCTGGAAACAAGGAACTCATGTAGAGACATAGTTTCACAACAACTAACTTATTTGTTGACCAGACTTGGTCCACCTAAGCATTGCATTCTTTCCAACGATCTTCATGCACACATAGCCTGCATGAGTTGCATTAGAATAATACACATATCACTATTCCTCAAACAATCTAAAAAAGTTGGAGTTGAAGATATAGTTTTCTTCAAACCCATCAACGGTTGACCACCAAAAAAGTTCACCCTTGGAACCCATCAAAATTCAAAACCCATAAAAAGAAAAGAACAAAAAAAATAAAAAAAATTAAATCTCTCACAGTTTTACTTATATCATCAAAAAAAACAAATCTAATCACAAGTTCACGAACCAAACCTAAAAATCCATCCTTTGAACCCATCAAAACCCATAAAAAGAAAAGAACAAAAAAAAAAATTTAGTCTCACTCAAATTACCAAAAACCAGATCTGATCCCAAGGCAATCTTGTATTTTTTTTGGGCTTCAAAGTCAATCATGGAGAGGGAGATCCGGTTCTCCATTTTTGGAGAATAACCAAATCTCTAAGCAACCTCCATTAAAGGAGATTTGGTTCGGACTTCAGATAAACAGATCTCCCCCATCTCCATCTCCATTGGAGGAGAATATATAATTTTTATTTGTGTTTAGTTTTTAATGTTGTATTATATTTTAGAAAAAAAATAGGGATAATTACCCCGGTGGCCATTGAATTGATGATACACTATCAAAATGGCCACTGGATTGGAAAGTTGTTCCAAAATGGTCATTTTTGGCGAACTTTGTGACACTAATGGTCATTCCATCTAATTCCATCCAATTCCATCAAATGAGTGGTATTTTGGTAAATAAGGGGATACCATTAATTTATTTTAGATTTTTTTAGAAATCAATTTTTTCAATGAGTGACATTTTGGTAAATAAGTGGATGACATTAAACATAAACTCTTCCATGATAAGTAAGCTCGATGATGTTTTTGAACAGTTAAATGGGACTCATGCTCCAAAAGTCTGTAAAGTCCTCATGAGAAGAATTGTTTAGTATACAAAAGCAGTGGCTTGTAGCTATTGCAATTCATTGAAGTGAAAATAGAAGTTAAAATAGAATTACTCTCTCTCATATTTTCTCACTGTGTTTTCTATATTGTTCTTCATCTTCATATTCTAGGCATATATCATGCTTATCCCCGAAGGAAAGATGGCAGTTGCTAAAAGAGACAAAGGTTGACATTTTTTTTTTAAATTTCCGCTATCCAAATTCAAAGCAGTTATAAGATGTTCTTTCTTGTAATAGCAATTTTAATTATTAAGATTTTATTTTTAAAAAAATTAAAAAAAAAAGTGTACAATTTGTTTAATTTAGGGTTCTTCACAGTTTAATTAAAATGATTATTAATATTTAAGTTTAATCTTGACATTTTAGAAATTGTTAGGAGTAAATTATTAATGGCATCCTCTTATTTACCAAAATGTCATTCATTGGATGGAATGACCAGTAGTGTCACAAAGTTTGCCAAAAATGGTCATTTTGGAACAACTTTCCAACCTAGTGGCCATTCTGATAATTTGTCATCAATTCGATGGCCACCGGGGTAATTATCCCAAAAAAATATATTTAGTGAATGAAGATTTTATCCTTAGCAATCCAGTCAACTATTATCTCTAATGGATTTTGACTAACGGCGATGGGGTCTGCTGCAATTAAGACAATTAGTTGAATATTAAACCTTTTTAGAAAAACTCAAGGCATGTTATTGCAATTAATGCTTTCTTTTAGTCCAAACTGTTAGTATTAATCACTGTTTTGGTCGATACTATTAGGTTTCCATTAGTTTTTCCATTACATATGGTAACAATACAAAATTAAAATTTTTAATATAATAAAATTATAAAAAATTAAAATAAAAAATATTAATTTTCCTGATTTTCTGGAAACAAATAATATTAAATTAAATAAAAATGGGGGAATTGCACAAACATTTCCGAGATTTAATAAAATTGCACAAATATGCCAGTTGTTGGTACATATTCACAAACCTCCCTTGACATTTGAAAAATGTAACATAAACATCCCCTGCCGTTAGTTAGGATCCGTTAGTCTATGGTTAAAGGTGAAAAAAAATTCAAAATAGCCTTATTTTTATTTTAAATAAACGAAAAAAATTAGATAAATAAATAAATAAAGAGGGACATTTTCATGGGATTTGGATCTTCTCCTAAGCTAAGCTTTAACTAAGCTTTAAGGATTCATTAACATGTGGCAATTTAAAACATCAATGGTCATGATTTATTTTTTCAAGTTTATTTGAAACATCAATGGTCAATTTTTATTTTTTTAAGTCTATTTGAAACATCAATGGTCAGGAATTAATTGGTTTTTTTATAAGAAAAAAAAGATGATTTATTTTTTTAACACCCCATAAACATGGTTTTCTCAATATATCAGTTCAACATCCAATTATTTGAGATCAAATTATCAACACCCAATTTCATACCCACCACCATCACCGGACTGCATATTCAATTTTAACTGCTCATCCAATTTATAAATCCGACGACCATCTATTCAAATAAAGAAACTCCATTGAACTTAATCCCTTTTGTTTAATCTCTAATTTCATTTTTTTTTTTTTTAATTTCTTGAACAGTTGGAGTCACTTTTTTTATTTTTTGAGAATACCATTGGAGTCACTTTTGTGGCAAGTAGAAGATGATTTTCTAACATGAGGAATAAACATTCTCTTTGGCAAACAAGAACAAGGTTACATTCAGAACATGATTCTCGAAAAACGAAAAACATATTGTAATTTGATGCTCTATTTAAATGGATTTAAAAAATAAACTGGGTGTGAAACTTGAAACTCAACCTTGTTTTTACTTGAAAAACAATAATATATGGTAATAATAGTGGGAGGAAATATGAATTTTTGAAGATCCAGTTTTCTTCACCGGTAAAAAGAGATAAAGAACATGAGAGGGCGAAGTTAGAAGAATCAATGAAGTTAGAATAGTGTTGTTTGCAAGCAAATAAATAAAATAGACTTGAAAAATTAAATCCTGACCATTGACGTTTCCAATTGGCACTGGTCATAGATCCTTAAAAGCTTAGTTAAAGATTAGCGTAAGAGAGAATCCAAATCCATTTTGATAAATGTATCTTAAAAATATTTTTTAAAAAAATCTTTCAGAAAACATGAATATATCATTTGAAACCTGGAAAAAAAAAAAAAAAATTCATCTGCAAAAAAAAAAAAAACAAATTTCCACTCATACATCTCGTGTCTCCAATTCTCCATCATCCATCATCTTTTTCCTAAATTTTCACCAAACTTCATTCAACAAAATTCCATCAACAACACAACAAAATTCCATCAAACACTACAAAACACAACAATCTAAACAATTAAAAAAAAAAACCATACCCGAAAATGAGATGGAGCTCTATTCTGAAAATGGAGCTCCATTGTTGCTGGATCCGTCTCTAAACCAGAGACGGAGCCATCTTGTTCCATCTCTAACGAGATGGATGTGCTTCATCTCATCGGAGATGGAGAGATCTGTTCCATTGTTAGATCATGAACACAAATAAGAAGATAAAAGTGAAGATTGTGTAAGAAGATGCAGAGATCTAAGAGTGGCATGTGACAAATCCATACGATCCTAATATGGTGTGGCAGATCTGTGGATTAGACAAGATCAGGGAAGTTTAAGGTTGAATATTAGGCTACCAATTCATGTTTTCTGCTCTAAAATAGCAAACGAAAGAGAAAACTTATTTTCAATTTTTTATCTGTCAAAAGAAGATAATCTTCTAATGACGCAACAACTCCAATGAGATATTTTTTGTGCGCATGAATTTTTAAGCTTAATCAAGTTGTTTGTGTGTCTTCAATTATCAATTATCTGATATCAGATTGAAGCAATAAGTGTGAGCCACCGTCTTGCAGCTGCACCGGTCAGAAATGAAACAAATCAATATTTGATAGTTTTTGTTTTTATAAGATCAATGAGTTGTTTAGTTTTTTATTTAGTTTTTTTAAATTAATTTACTTTTCTTTTTGTTTTTTTTTTAAACGGTGGATATTGCCTACATATTCTAGATTGAAATTTTTTTATTTCGTCAAAAAGACCGAATTGCCGACAACTATTAAGAGTTAACGGATCTCATCTTACGGTTGGGAATGTTAGTGCAATATTTTTCAAATGTTAGGGGAAATTTGTGTGTATATATACAAAACTGTCATAACCTGTCTAATTTTATCAATTCTCGGGTTATTTGTGCTTTTCCCCCTAAATAAATTAAAAAAGACATATGTAATATATATATATATACAATTTTTCTATTATCGATTCGTTCTGATATAAAATATATCATGACGATTACTTATATGGTGAATTCATAAAGAGCAAAAAAAAAAAAAAAAATTATTGGTTAATTGTTTTTAGCGAAATTTATATTTTATTGTTTTTATAGCTTTTAACCACTTTTGGACAAAATTACCCCTAAATTTTACTTTACCTTAACTTGGTTACATGCTATTTGATTTCAAGTTACATGCGAGTTAATTTTTCAAGTTACATGTACATGCCAATTGACTTTCAACTTATATGTTAATGATTTTCAAGTTACATCTCAATTGATTTCCAAGTTTTTGGGTGAGTGAAATAAAAACAAAATGGAGGGCAATCTTGTCGGATCAAGACTAAAAGCGATAAATATAATAAAATATAAATTAATAGATAAAAACAATAAACTGATAAATTTTTTTGTTTATTCTTGCAATTTCCTCTTATATATATATATATATATATCTGAAATTCTCTCCTTTCTCTCTCTCACTGTCGTTTCTCTCTTTCTCTAACACACTCTCTCTCTCTGTTTGCTGCGTGTGGGATGGTGGCTGGGTGTTTGGGCGATTTCCCTCTGTTTATGGTGGGTGTTTGGGTTTGGAAGAGGATTTTCTAGGTTGATGTATATTGTGTCAGTGTGACGAGTTTGGGTTTGTTGTTGATTTTCTGGATTTTTGTGATGTTGAGTGATTTTTTTATTTTTTTTGGTGGATACTGGATACTAATAGACGGTCATGATGATTGTCATGTTACAGCAATTGGGGAACCGTCTTTCGAATCGGTGTTATATTTCTGTTCCGGGAAATGAAATTCCAGAGTGGTTCAGTTGCAGGAGTGATGATAATTCAGTGAAAATTGGTCTGCCTCCCAATTGGTTAAATGATGAATTCATGGGAATTGCAATGTGTGGAGCATTTACACCGGACCTTAAGGAGGATAAATGCTTCAATGAACTAGGTGTAAAATGCAGAATGGATATAATTGGAAACTGTTATATATTTGATTTACCACACAGTAGATTCACAACTTCTGAATCTGATTATCTTTGGTTGGCCTATGTGTCTCGTGAGCAGTTTGAACATGACAGATCACTAACTTTTGAAGTTGCAAATTTGTCAGATGGGTATTATTGGAATAATAAATTTGATAGTACCGATTCTGTGTTGTTAAGTACTAGTACATGCATTCATGCTCGGTTTGAAGTTACGAGCTCTACATGGGGATATCGCACTTCAAAGGTGATTAAGAGTGGTATTCGTCTGGTTTACAAAGGAGACATAGAATGCTCTGACTCTGAGGATGATATTTTACCAGCAACTGATGCTTCTATATTACACCAACACCACAATTGTTCTACATTATCAGAACCTGATTTAATACTTGGCCAAATCGGCAATACTAGTTTTCGTTATAACAAAAGCAGGGAGATCCGTATGTCTTACAAATTGGAAGTTAGTAGCTTCAGACCAATGGGTGAAAGTGAAAGGAAATTCTTAACCAACGCCCTTAAAGAGCGAAGGAAGGAAAGCTTCTTATCCTATCGTACTTATGCTCGTGTTTGCAGTTACTGCCCGTGATTGGGATGTTACAAACAAACATCTTTGGTGAACGGTACGAGATTCAATTATATTTTTATGCCTCCACCCAACTCTTTTGTGTTTCTTAATTTTCTATTTCATGTCTGGATATTCTATTTATGATCAATTTTATCTTTTCAAAATCAACTCTTTTGTGTTTCATTTTTCAAGTGTATGGGCTGTGGTGGAATGGAGTAATGGATCGGGCTGGTTTTATCTTTTAGTACTGATTGTGAAAATATAATGTCACTGTCTGATATACCCGTTCCTGTTATTGGTGAACAACTTGGTAATGCAGGTGCAGACATTCAAGACATGGCGGAGCTGGAGTGACGGGCCTTTCTTGTTCAACACACAACCGTGTCAGCACCCGGGTAGTTTATTTTCTGGACTAGGTTGAGAAGGTGGGTCGGACCGGAACCCGGACTATGTACAGTCAGCCCAGGCCCAAATTTGGAAAAGGCTGTGATAGACCAGAATATATAAAGACCATGGCAGTGAAGAAAATTGTTGTGTCTTCATTGAAGATGGACCCAGAGTATTCACATAAGGTGAGTTTTATATTTAAACGTGTGGGAATCCTATACATTTTTACGTTCGGTATACCAATTTTCCCTTACTGTAAAATGAATTTTTAGTCTACTTTGCACCTTGCAAATCCGGATCCCGAATGAAAAAAATACACAGGATCTAGCATCTAATTGAATTTGACACACAATCGGATTAAGGGTCTGTTGAAACTAACGGTATTTTAATTTGATTGTGTGATTTGCAGGCAACACGGAGACAGTGCTGTGAGATCATGGATGGTGGAAGCATAAAGGATGGAACCATGAAAATTAGGGTTAGAAAATGCAGAGCCACATATATGGTTGTTTAGAAGAAATAGATTACTTAGTTTTTAGCTTAAACTTCCCAAATATAATATTTTTTTTTCTCCATTTTCAACTACTGTAATTGGTATAACAATTGTACATCTATGAAGTATTGAAGTCATAGAAAAAAAAAAAGTTTTCTTCTATCTGTTTGATACTTTGATTTGCCAACTAGATCTTTTGTCCAGTGAAATTCGCAGAAGTCTCGTTTAAAGTTCTTGGAAAATTTATCGGAAACCTTCCTTTGTCCGGTGGAGATAGTATATAGGAGATTATAAATCGATCAAATGTGTTCGGTTTAACATAATTTTGATCAATCATTCATGTGATTAGAAGTCATACTTAAAAGAATGAAAAGAATTGTGCTTCAACTTCACACACAATGAACCTAAAAGTGTTGCACCAACTTTGAATGAACCATGTTATCTGTATAATGAATATCGATCGAATTGAAGTTCAAAATCTCTCTTCTTGCTAGGATTCTTTTAAAAATGTACATATGGGACATGACATT
Source organism: Acer negundo (assembly GCA_035582765.1). Lineage (NCBI taxonomy): Eukaryota > Viridiplantae > Streptophyta > Magnoliopsida > Sapindales > Sapindaceae > Acer > Acer negundo. Next base: position 4,901,769 of record CM069242.1, read on the forward strand.
CTATGTTTGCATATCATACAGTAGTTACAACAGATTAAAAATGTTACTCACAACTTTGAATGAAAATCGCTGCTTTTGCAGATGCAGCACCGCCTCCCCTTTTTTCGTACTGAGATGTACTTGAGAATGAAAAAAATCTATTTGCAAAGCAACGTCTCACGTGTTGCATTTCCGGTTGTTGGATTTATCCTAATAACAACAAAAGATTGTGTTGATTACCAATGAATTGCATATATCAAAAGAAACACCGGTGCAAGAAAAGTTGTCTTACCCATCAGCAAATTTGCAAAGGTATTCACGTTGATCGTCTCTCAAAGGTACATCTGTGAAGTCTGACATTACAAGACAATCAGCCAAAATCTAACTATTGCAGAGCAGCATTTGACAAAGCTCATATTTGAGTAGTGAAATATGCTGTGAAGCACTAGAGCTGTCGTTTGTTTAACCCGAACACAAATACAATTACTTTGTTGGAGCACTTTAAAGGTCCTTTCATGATAAAGAATGGCACGAGAAGCCATAATGTCATCACTGATGCTGTGTTCGGGGTATTTCGTTTCCATTGACACTAAAGATTAAGAGTTATTTCCGTAGCCTAAATGGTAAACATAACATCCATAATGATTAAAATTACACTCATGTCAATGTTTTACAAACTCAACAATGTCTTCATTAACAACCCCAATGCATCTTTGTGAAGCAAATCGGTTGCTATATTTGAATACAGCAGAGCTAAATTTTATGAGGTTAGCTGCAACGAAAACTTCTTTTCAATGTTTTCTATCGGAAAAAAAGATTTTATTCGATGTTCTCCTCTCTATATTATATGCAAATCTTGTTCTCAAATCAAGTATGTTCTTTATATTGAGGGCATATAGTTTAAAATGACAGAATCTAAGTAAACTGAGCATATTCCTACGGCAAGTACATTAAGTATGAACTATGATTGTGGAGTTGGTTTCTCAGACATATAAAGGAAAACCACCCTATACAGTTCAGCTACAAAAAAGAACAAAATTTGATTACAAAGTAGTTTTCCACATACCAGCACCATTTATATTTGATCCCTTGAACGACGTGTTGCCAGTAGTAAGTGCACCTTCCAAATTAGCATTGCTCAAATTAACCTACAGAAAGCAAAAACCGTACGCTTTATGATATTAACCGGCGGCTGTCTCATTATGATGTTGCAGTGTTCAGAAATAGGTATATGAGCTATCTCAATCATCGTATAATCAAGAGCAGTTTTTTTTTTCTTGATTACAAAATTGGTGATGAGTACATTGGAGGTACATATTATTCATATTCATCGGATCCTAACGAATAGGATGAAACAATAGATAAAATCACCTTTGTTACATTTGCCAAGGAGAAGTCCACGCCTCTGAGATCAGATTCCGAAAGATCAGCCCCTGAAAAAGAAAACAAAAAACAGTAGATAATAAATATACTACCCTCAGTATTCTACAGGTGATCAGGTAGTATTTGATATGACTGTCATATGGAAGGCTCATGGTCATATAGCCATGACCACCCGATCATGTAGCACCATGGTTCTAAGCTAAAGATTCGTCATTCATCCATATTCACATGAATTTAATTTCAAGCATCACACTGATTTTATTTTTATAAAAAGAAATCACCTCCATTCTCTACACAAGTTATCCATAGAAGATTGGTTAGGTCCCTTGACCATAAGGAATAAAGCAACTACGTATTGCTTATTAGCTGCATTTATTAAACAATTTCCACCGGTTTTAAGAACGTAATAAATTAATAATAATGAACCAAATCTTTCAGTACCATGGAAACACCAACAGATAGAATAGATGCAGCATTTTGATATTTTGTTTTCTTGTTTCTAAAGAAAGCAAAAGACATGTTTTCGTGCAATGCCTCAAACACATGAAAGCAGTAGGCTGGAAAACACGGCTTCGAGAGGATCGGTTACCAAAGAATTTGAATCTTTTGACAGTACTTACTAGTCCCGTCAATAAAATAAACAAACATTCTAACACAAGAAAGATCTCCTAACTCAATATGTTAAGACTGTTTCAGCAATTTCACAAGCTATAAAAATTTATTGTCATTTGCGAAAAGGAGGAATTTTACCCGTTAAATCAGCATCAAAGAAGAGGAAATTTACCCGTTAAATCATCATCAAAGAAGAGGAAACTTACCGGTTAAATCAGCATCAAAGAAGCTAGCCCCTAGTAGCTTTGCGCCCTTAAAATTGGCTTGCCTCAATATAGACTGAAACAATAAAACAGAAAACCATTTCTTCAATGAACAAACACATTCTCACATTATACACATACAAGAACATATAACGATTTATTTAAGACCGTTTTGAAGTCTTGCTTGATCAAAGTCTTGCCACTAAAGTCCTTCCCGGTGAGATCTTGTCCCCTTGTTACTTCCGAACCATATGGACCGCCTCCCTTTCACAATCAACATCATTAACAAATTAAAACATGAATTGACAATCTCATAAATACATTCTAGACTTCTAGTCACCAAATAATAGAACCCCAAGTACACAAATAGATCCAATTCTTGGAAACCAGACAAAATTACAAGAATGTTGCATCATATTTCATTATAAATTGCACAGAATTCATGTTTCTACAATTCAATTCTTAGAGAACAAAACTGTAAAAACTAAATGAACCAAAACACATTGACAACAATAAGAGCTGTTGATTTTACCTTATATGCAAGAACGGGATCAACAAAGAACAGAGAGGCAGAAACAACAGCAAGCAAGCTTGTTCTGGCCACAGACTCGCTCAAACAACATAATATGTTCTCTTGAGACTTGATTTGCTTCTTCAACAGCTGACCATCAAAAACAGAACAAATAAAAACTAAAAACATGAAATGGGTAACATCAAAAACTTGCCTATTTTTTAACTAAACAAACAATTGTGCAAGTGCAAGTGTGCAACTAAAGAGCCAAAAAAAAAAAATGGAAACTTTGTGAGAGAGAAATGTGACTGACCTGTGTTTCAGAGTTTACAGAGAAGGAGAGAAATGGGTTGTTGTTAAATTGAGGTTTGGTGGAAGAGAGAGGAGGGTTTTGTGGGAATTTTGAAGATAATGAGACATTGAGAAGAGCCATTTTTAAGTTTTTTTTGGACAAAATTTTGCAGGTGGTGGCAATGTGACAGAGTCACAGAAGTGTTTGGATAATGAAAATGAAAAGGCAGAATCTGATGGGATGTGGGGTGTGGTGTTGTGTGTGATTACTCAGACTAAACTTTTGGTCCTTGAAGTACATTTCTTTGACACTTGGCGGTTTGCGGGAGTTTTGGCTTTTGATTTTGGGTTGGGCCAGAAATGCGGACTGGCCCGTATTTGATTAGCTACACTTTTGGGCTGATTAAGGGAAATTTTTGTTCCTCTCTTAACTTGTGTGTACATATTTTTTGGTAAATATACTTAATTTTGTTAAAGTAATTTTAATTTGTAATAAAAAGATCATATGTTCAATTCTATTTTAATATATTTTTATAAATAAACTTCACTAAAAACTAAATTGTAAATAAATTATAATTTCGTTCCTCTATGAGTGCCATAAATGATAAATCTCCCTAGGGATGGATTTTAATTGTTAGTATTACATGATTGGGTATCATCTTTCATTTATTTTCTGGATGTGATAAGGGTTTGAGTTTCACTTTATCTCATTAAATCGTAAAATAGAGGGAGACCTTTCTATAACATTAATCTCGTTAGATTTCGATATATCTCCGACCCAATGGTCCATTGGCAATGGATATCAAATATCAAAAATTAAATTGTAATGTCATTATTATTTTTATTTTTATTTTCATCATACTTAAAAGGGAAAATTTTGAAATCTCCATTTGAATTTTGTTGCCATTTGACAGAGTCAAGTACAAAAATGCATTTTGTAAAGTGTTGACATGTGAATATGTGAAGTACAAAAATGCATTTTGATTGTCAGTAGAACACCCAAGTCAATAAGTTCAACTTATTGATCGGAATATTTACTTTTTCTCGCTTGATATATTGTTGATCGTGAAACAAAATTTTTTAAAAAAATGAAAAGAGTTTCTTTTTACTTACGATTCATAAATTATCTATTCACGTTTAAATTGAATTTTTTTATTAATAACAATTTTAATCTAAACTAAAATTATTAAACAGGACAAAAAAATTTAAAGACACTCCAAACTAATTAGATTATTAAAAAAAAAAAAAAAATTATCTCTCCTAAATCATTAGATTGAATATTACTTATTAAACTTTCTTTCTTAAATATGTTATTACCATATTAAACACTTCTTACTGTTTAATCTCTCTCCATTTAATATATATATATATATATATATATATATATATCAGTTAAAAAAAAAATAGATATATGAAAACTTGAATTGTTTCAACTAGATTCAATTAAATTCAAAATTTTTAAGACTAATGAAAAAATTAAAGCTATCTAGGTAATTACATATCTATAAGAGTAACAAAAAATATTTTTATATTTCAATTATATATATATATATACACACATATGGTTCCTAAAAATCAAACTTATTAGTAAGTTTTTTTTTTTTTTTTTTCTTAACTGTTAATCTTGCTTGATAAATAATGGGGATAGAAAATTTGTGATATTTATTGGAAAAGAGAGAGTTTAATATGGTAATTAAAAATTTAGAGGTGAGTATTTAATATGTAATAGTTAATCTAATGATTTAGGAGAGATAATTTCTTTTTTTAATAATTTAATTTTAAAAAGTTAAAAAGGATAATTTTATAATAAAATGAAGTGTCTTTGGAATTTTTTAAAATTTAAATTTTGAGAATGAAATGTTTTTAGAAAAGAAGTGTAAAAAGAAAAAATTAGATTTTCAAAAGAAACTCTCAAAAAATAATATCATGGTCTCACATATAGTGACAATTGTATTTACATAATAAAATTTTCCGTGAAATTAATGTAAGAGATAGATATTCTACGTTATTCATATGTCTATTTAATAAAATCTCATTACATTATTATTATATATATATATATATATACATATTTAAATTAATTCTCTCTATAATTAACAAAAAAAAAAAATTATATAATGTATATACGGCTGCTTATGGAATGATCGTGTATTGCCGTATTGGTATGTGGTATGTTTACTTTGACGAGTTTTTTATATTGTATATAAATAGAAAAAAATAAAAAAATAAAAATGTTGGACATGCAGTTAATTTGGAGTGTGACCGAAGCAAAATGTAGTCATAAATGTTCCTATAAAATTTTAAAACATAGGAAGGTTGCTAGATAGATATGATGATTGAGATTATATCATTATTATGCAGTTGAAATTTGTCATTGTGTAGAATAACACACTGTGTAGAATTAATTAATTAAACTAGATCAAGAGATGTTTGTCCTTTATCACCCACTTATCAATTACAAGACATCCTTCCAATAAAAAATATATAAAAAAAAAAATTACGAGACATACTTTAACAAAACTTATTATATCAGATTTTGACTAATTAAATGTATCACCAAACAACTTTTAGATCAAAAGGTGATTTTATTTTAGCTTCTTTGAATTCTCCTATTAATTTTAATTTTAAAGGGAGTACACGGCGGCCTGATTATAAACTTTCATGTGAGATTTATTTATTTTATTTTTTTTTACATTATAATATAACTGTCGGAACCGACGAGATAAAACTCTACTAATACAATCCAGACTGCAATCCCCACAATCGGGGAGAGAGCATCCACACTATTGGTAGGACAGTGAAAATTTGTATATATATATATATATATATATTCATACATGTTATGGGCCTTGAATCATAGTGGTGGAGTCTCTTTTTAGAGAGTCACACCATATCGACAAGAAGTCATTCGACTTTCATGTGAGATTTTGAAATGTATATATATGTAATTTATTATTGGAATAACTTTCTTTTTTCTTTTGTCAAAATAAGAATATGAAAAGTTAATTAATTAATTGATGAACAAATGCATGCACTTATTAATTTATTGAAAGAGTAATCTGCGTTAATTCATCATTACATTAAACAACTTTAATATATATATTAATAACAAACTTTTGATACATGAAGCATTTTTAAGGAGATTTTTAAAACAAGCTTTTGATACACGAAGCATTTTTAAGGAGATTTTAAATAAAATTTCACACCAAAAAAAAATGAGATTTTTAATAAAAATTAGTATTAATAGATTGCACAATAATCTTATCATTTTTGTTTCCGTTTTATGTAATGAAATAATGATACACCGATTTTATTTCAGTGAACGGATTGACATATTTTTTTTAACAAAAAAAAATATACAAATAAACATAGGTTAAATTTCAATTATTTCAGTTGACACAATATATGATTGAAAAAACATGTATTTTACATTAATACTTTAAATCTTTTTATTCATAATTTCAATTGAAACTGGTATAGTGTATGATGAAAAAATAAATATATGCATTTTACACAAATGCCGACAAGATCTCCGACAAAAAATTTTAAAACAGTGCTTACCTTCATAGTAGAATATAATAATTTATAAATAAATAAAAAACAAGTAGAATATAAGACTTAAATATTTTTATAGTTCTCAATCTTGTATGAAATTAAAATGTACAATCCTTATATAGTTAACGAGTAACAAGGACCAGACCAGTTATTTCTCAACGAATTCCATTAAATTTCTATTGACCAGGAAAAGAAGAGAAATTAAGAAGTGTCACGGTCCCAGGAGGGTGGCAGTGGCAGGCTGATCTGATCTGATCTGATCTGATTTCAGAATTCAGATATCAGATATCAGATGAGCAATGGCTATATAGGTATGGTGGTAATAACTAATTAAGATTCTGACTCGGTGGCTTTGGTAACACAAAAGCTTTCAATTCATTTTTTCAAAAAAAAAAAAGTGGTACTACTACTGAAATACGGATAAAGATATATAGATAGATAGATTAGATTTTAGATTAGATACCATGTGCCACCGCAAAAGCATGACAGTTGCCACCACCACTACCACCGCCCACCACCATCCACCAGCAACCCAGATCACATTAGAAGAGCAGTAGTGTATCACTCTCTCTTTAATGTGTCTGCAGAGAGAGAGAGAGAAAATGGTGGCTCGATTTTTGGGAGCTAGGGTGGTGACATGTACATTTTTTTATATTTTCGATTTTTCTAGACATTGGCATTCGATACCTTGTCGGGACTTGAAGACAGTGACGTGTGCCCACTCACACAGTCTCAAGTCTCAACCCTACTCTCATGCGCACGTTACCCCACACCATTCAACATTTCACAATTCTTTCTTTAGTCCACTTCTTACGAAATGTCAAGGATAAATATGTTTGAATTTCTACTTTCTTTCTTTCTTTTTTCCTGACAAACTTTTAGGTGTATTTTCCATTTAAAACATGTTATGTTTCATTTGAATAATGTTATGTTATGTTTCTTGATAATGTAACTAAATGTTAAATAGTGTGATTTAAATTTAAAAAACAAAAAAAAAATACACGTTGTGCACCTTGGAGTGCTACTACTAATATCTTGTGATCACATAATTTGAATGGAAGAAGATATGTAGTGTCCATGTATGCATCAAAATTTCTTTATTGTTTTCAATCAAATGATAAATAGGGGTCAAGTTAGAAATTCAAATTTGAGGAACTATTATACAAAAACAAAAAACTTTAGAGGGGCCAAAGTGAAAATGACTAAAAACTTGGTAACAATTTTATAAATAGATTTTTAAAGCTTTTTGAAGGGAGAGGGGGCCATAGCCCCCACCCGCCCTCCTCTCTTTCCATCCCTGACGATAAAGAATGTTCATTCAAGTTAATAATATTACAAGTTCAAGTTGACATATCTTTATGTATGATGTACAAAAAAAAAAAATGTAATTTTGAAACTCTCGATCAAGATCTACGGGATGTTTGTATGTACTAACTATTTAAACAACTACTTCCTCTTTATCTATGTTTAAACATGATTAAAATGAAGATCTATGTTTAAATAGAGAACGATTATATATATATATATATAAGATGATATATGTATTTTAGACGAACGTTTAGATATATAAAAGATGATACGAGTATTTTGGACGAACGTAAAATAACACAATAGTCTATAGTATGATCGAATCTTTCTCGAGGTAAAAGAGATGGTTAAACGCTTATCTATATCAAGTCAAATGTCTCAAGCCGTCTTCTTCTTCTTAAATTCCTCCATATTTGCTCACCCTCTCCTCACTCATGACTCACCGTATACGGTATATCCAAACAAACCAAACCAAACCGCACCAACAACAACAACAACAACCACCACCATCACCATCACCATCGAATAATAACTACAAGATTGGGGGTATTTTAGTACTTGCAAAAATTTCGTATGATTGGTGCATTAAATTGAGCTTATCTCAGTCTAAGCTGTACACTAACAAAGCCGGATAAAAAGACAAACTAGTTGGGGCTTTGAAACTTGAACAGTTGAACAACACCAGCAGCAAGCAGCACACAAAACTGGAAACCAGAGAGACAGACCAAAACCACTATCTCTGCAACACCACTGTACCAAATTTAGAGTTTTGGTACACGAATCCTTATCATACGCCACTCACACTCCAGTTTTCCAAGTTTGTTTATTTATTTTTATTCTTTTAACGTACGCCCACCACAACCCAAAACAAGTAAAAAAAGAGGAAAAAAAAAAAAAACAAAAACTAGAGCCAAAAAAAAAAAAAAAAAAAACCCCACGCAAACCAGAAACAGAACAGAGAAAATCCTTCAACAGTCGTACACTACTACTACTACACTCTGATGATGATGATGATGATGATGATTGTATAAAAGAGGTACGGTTACTCACAAAGTTTTCTTCTTCTATGGTACCAAAAAGGAAAAAAAGCGAAAAAACTTTTATTGGATTTTTGTTTGTGTACTCACGTAAGCTTGTGTGAAGTGGGTTTGTGAGAAAGTTCAGATCTTTGAATATCTTGAGGGTTTTTAAGCGGTGGGTTTGTGCTTGATCTGATTTTTGTTTTGTAGATTTTGGAGGGTAAAAGAAGATTAGGGTTATTTTTTTCATGCAAAATAAAAACAAGAAGAACCCATATCTCTGATGTCTGATTCATGCAACATGGTTTGGTGGTTTTTTAGTGATTTTGAGGTTAGAAAGTGAAAGAACAAAAAGATAAGATTTTGAATTCTATCTGTTGGATTTTGGATCTCTCTATCTCAATCTTGGAAGAAAAATTATCTCTTTTTTCTTTTTCTTTTTTTGGTTTGGTTTGGATTTTTCTCGCGAAACAAACATGGCAAATCGCTGGTGGGCTGGTAATGTAGCAATGAGAGGAGTTGATTCATTGTCTTCTTCTCCAACTCTTCATCTGAGAAACCCGGAAGAAGACCGGACCGGTTTGACCCGACTCGGTCCGAGAAGAGAACAAGACTTCAGAGACAATAGCCCTAGCAACGACCAAGAAGACAGCAGAGACGACAACAACAACAACGGTCATGAATCTGATGACCAAGCCTTAGCTATTGAAACCATCGAACCCGGGTCAGGTGGCGGCAGCGGCGGCGGCTCCTCCTCCCGCCGACCAAGAGGCAGACCGCCAGGTTCAAAGAACAAACCAAAACCCCCCATTGTCATCACCAAGGAGAGTCCCAACTCTCTTCGAAGCCACGTGCTTGAAATCACTACAGGGACTGATATCGTGGAGAGCATAGCGGATTTCGCGCAGCGGCGCCACCGTGGAGTGTCTATATTGAGCGGGAGTGGCATTGTGACTAATGTGACTCTCAGACAGCCGGCAGCGCCTGGTGGGATTATTACATTACATGGAAGGTTCGAGATTCTGTCATTGTCCGGTGCGTTTTTGCCGGCTCCTTCACCTCCCGGCGCAACGGGTTTGACGGTGTATTTGGCCGGAGGGCAAGGTCAGGTGGTGGGCGGGACTGTGGTGGGTGCTTTGATGGCTTCAGGACCAGTGATGGTGATAGCAGCTACGTTCACTAATGCTACTTATGAGAGGTTGCCTATTGATCAGGAAGAAGGAGAGCAAGGCGGTGGAAGCGGTGGTGGTGGTGGTGGGTCAATGCAACAGCAAGGGAATGAGAGTAATAGTGGAGGAAGTGGCGGTGGTGGTGGTGGAGGTCAGTCTCAAGGTTTGGGTGGTGGTGATCAACAAGGTGGTTCAACAACAAGGACAATGCCTGTATACAATTTGCCACCAAATTTGCTGCCTAACAATGGACAAATGACTCATGATGTGTTTTGGGCTCCTCCGCCGCGTCCGCCTCCATATAATTAACTTGATTTTGTGAAAAAAAAAAAAAATGTAGTGATCATTAGTTTGATGTAAGCATTAGCAGGAAGGTAGGTTGGGTTTTTTTTTTTGTCTCTGTGAATCTTGATGACGAATCGATCTATAGATGATCAACTCACTATGGTTAGCTAGCTAGGTTTTGAATTTTGATCATGTTTTGTAACATTTTGTTGTAGTGGGTTAATTGTCTTTGTTTTTATTATTACTACCTCTCTAATCAAATCTTTTGTTTTATGGCGGAAGAACGTAGTGTTTTCCTGATGTAAGCCGAAAAAAAGAAGCTATATATATAGTGAAGGAAAAATGGAGTTTGTGCTACTGAATTTTGTCAAAGGGAATCAATGAAAAAACTCTTCTTTTATGGTAAGCATACCAACGTTTATGTTATCTTATTATGTGCCTTAATTGTTCGATATATCTTGGATCGTAATCGTGTATTGATCATTATCAAAACCCTTGTTTGAGAACTAAATAGTGTAGACACTTAGACAGAATAGAATTGCAACTTTGTTTGTAATGATTGAATTGATGCACTTTACATTATTAGAATAGCATAGAGAGAGGGATGGTAGGGTTGATTCATCTGAATTTCGCCCAAAATATGTCAGTTCACTACAAAGTTGGAGCTCTAAAGTGCAAGTTGATTGAATTTATCTAACTTAATTGGTTGAATTTTAGATTTTGCCACCCTAGCTTGCAAGTTGAGTATTATGGGATGTTCTACACATGTTGGGACTTTAGGGTTAATTTGTGGCTGTGTTTTATATGAAATGACCTTTTGATGTCATCCAAATAAATAGCTAGTCTCGAGACTGTGTAGATATATACAAAGCTGTATCTTCCTGATGGGGATGGTTCCACATCATGACTTCCTCTCCATGATAGGTGATGATAATCTTGACTTTATTCAATTCTCTATTAGAATATGTTTGAAGTTACATTTATGGCTTATATCTCTAAATGAATTTTCTCTATTTTAGAATATGCTTGAAGTTACAATACTTATGGCTTACTTCCAAATGAATAATAATCTATGTTTGTAGATTTTTATTCGAGATAGACGTTGAGCTTCTGCCTATATATATATTATATATATTTTTATACATAGTAATACAGTAGAAAAGGCATAATCAGCAAAAAAACAGGAGTTTCTTATTCTTGTTTGTTATTATTGATTGAGATTTGAGAAGAAACTTAATTAATTGGACTAGTTTTCTGATTTTATGTGGGAAGGGTTGTTGTATGCGTGTTAAAGAGTTTCGTGACACATCAATAACATGAATTTATATGTTTGTATTTCCTTTATACAATTTTACCACCATTTGCTAGCTGTTTAAAAAATGTTCTAGAAGTACTTAAAATTTGGATTGTAACTTGATCTATTTCATATCACAACTTCGTCTATTGTATTGTATCGTGTCAATTCTGAAGATTGAGGTCTTTATCTTTATGAATTTATTCTTTATATGTAGCCAATTGCTGATGCTATTACGTTATAAATTTCCGAATTGGTCGTGACCTTTGAAGACTCAATATGGAACACATAAGATGTTCCTTTAAACCTTGATCTTATAGATAAGTTTCTCGTTTTTCTTTTAAGAAAAAGTTTTCTATAAATATTTTTGGCATCTACAATCTATCGGAAATAACCTGCTCTTAGCCTGCTTAATTGCTTCTAAAGTATCCTGTGGGCTCTATATACAGTAGGAAATGGAAAGTTATAATTTTGTTATCTAAATCATTAAATCCTCCGCTTATAACGTGAACAACATAACGGTTTTATAGCACTTTATATTGTCAGTTGCATTGGCTTTAGCTTTAGTACTGTTTGTATATTATTCATAATATACTGTAATGTTAATCAGCTAATCTATTGCTTTTTCCTTTAAGTTTTACTGAAATTGTTAGAATTCACTGAGAATGTGAAGAGAAGAGAAAAAAAAAAAGCTTTGTACCTAGAAATTAACATATATAACCGTGAAAAATGTCGAAGATTGTGCCTAAATATCATCCTTCAAATATTATATATAGTGTGTGCTCGATGGATGCATACAATATCAGCTGGGTTGCATTAGATGGAAAAAGTGTCGATATTGATTGTGAGGAAGTTTTAGTTTTTGTTATACAATATCCTTTGGGTCAGTCAAAGGTTGTTGATGCAAAGAGAAGTTTCTAAGATGGTAGTTACTAGTTAGCTATTGAAAAAATATATATGGATAATTGTCTAGTATTGGTAATCGTCGTTTTCTTTATCTTTGAGAGATTAATTATATTTTAAAGTCAATTCCTAATCTACCAACAACCGTTACTAAGCATATAATAAACTGCGGATTTACTTGCGTGATGTGTGTTTGGTTTTCTATGTGTTGACTTATAATATGTATTTGGTGGTGTGAGTTGTGACTTTGCATGCATAAATCCATCTTTAGCATATTTAAAGCAACCCGCTCTCTTTCTAGTTTTTAAAGTATATGAATAAGGTCTCTTTGTTTTGTTCATAGCCAATTAGAGTTGGCTTAATTTCTGGATTTGTGTGGGTTGTTTTTAACTGTGATGAGCTAGCTACCATATAATGTCTCTGCACTATTTGGTATCAGAATTCTTTTAATTTTCTGTGTTCTCAATTTGCTTAATTGTCGGTATACCTTAAAGCTTAATCCTTAATCCTTAATCGTCAAGTGAAATAATTCGAACAAAATTTCATGTAATTTTGCTATTAATGCATCCTTATTTCGTTGTCTAACACAACGATTATCATATTTTGATTAGTCTTCAAGCTTGTATTTTCTTGCTATCGGGCTTGAATGTGGCGTTTGGCTTTGTTTTGTTGTATTTAGTGCAGCTTCTACAATGCTGGTCCTATCCTATTTATTTTCATTAGTGCGTCTTCAATTCAAATCATCCAATGACAAGGTAGTAAATAAGATTGACTCTATTCATTTTAATATACGGAGTGATTTCGATGGAATCATCCATTGGAAAGGCAGTAATTGTGAGACAAGATGAGGTTGTTTCACTGATTTGCTTTTTGCTTTTTATACGTACACTATAAGGTTGTAGGTTCGAATTTGTTCATAAATCTCTAGATATTATTATTTTTTTATATATTTTTTTAAATGTAGTGAATGTTATTCGCACATGGAATGGTTTCGATAGAATCATCCAATGATCCATCCAATGATAAGGTAGTAAATGCGATTGACTACCTACGCATCCACTTTGGGGGTAAGATTAGTGTGGGTGCATAGACATTTTTGAAAGAAATAATAATAAGAATTAATACTTCTTTCTCCTCTCATTGTCGGATGTGGAAGGGACAGTGAAATTCAAGGGAGTTGTATTCTGATTTTATAGTCATGCTTGTAATGGTTGATCTCGATTGATTTCAACGGTATGTAAGTAGTAGATCCTTAATCCGGTTGGTATCAGATTTAAAAATTAAAGTATTAATAGAAATGTGGGCAAGACAACAAGGTGATTCTCGTTGGTAAGCCCAAACTTTGTTTTGAAATAATTGGATCAAGATCCTTTCATTGGTTTGTTTTTTCTTAATTTTCTATAATTCACTGACACTTAAACAAAATATAAAATACATGGTTAAGATTGGTTCACTTTTTTTCTCTCTTATGTAACTTGATATTTAAATTACACTTGAAGAATACCAAAGAAAAACAAGGATTAAAGAGAGGATCTCAACTCAAAATAATTAGTTAGAATCACATACCAAATACTCACACAACATAAAATGTCATTATTTACACCTCCCTCCCTGATTTATGTCGTTTATTCCACCAAATGAGTAATTAGGTACTTGAAAATTGAAATTGATATGATTGAAGAAAATCAAATGAATTTTAAAAGTTGACAAAGATTGATTTCCTCTCGATTTTTCTACCTTTAATAATGTTGATAAGCAATTTTAAATAATCCAAATATAAGTAATTACATACAACCCACTTTTTCGAAACTAGATACGACTTCTGGTCATTAATCAAATCCGATCAATCTTAACGGTCGGAATGGTATTTTCGTTATTTCATCATTTTTTTTTTTAATATGTTATTTAAAAAAACAGATATTTAAACAATATATTTTAAAAACAAAAAATTAAAATTAAAAAAAAAAAATAGTGGATATTCAATAAAGTCCAGAGATCCATAAATGAATCAGTGGAGTGTTGAGATCTTAATTGGATGCACGGTCCATCTTTGAATCTCTATCGTCTATTCTTTGTTTCTCAATTTTATTTTATTTTTTAAATATTTTAAGAACCATTGTTTTTATATTTTGTTTTGTTAAATTAGGTGCATTATAATTTAGAGGACACAATCAATATAGAATCAATGGTTATAGTTAAAGGTCAAACACTAATGATAAGAGAGGTCACCATCAGTTTTTAAAAAATATATATTTCTATTTGTAGACAAGCAAGCCTCACATGGTTGTCTCTCGATGCTTCATCTAAATAATTAGAATAGTTGCGAAAAAAGATTCTTTAAAGGCAACCAAACTGCAATTTTTATCTTTCCTGAAGACTAATTAGAGTTTCTTTTAACCTTTGTTAATTATTGATTGGGTTCATCTTGAATTTGTTTAAAAGTTGAATCACAAAGAGCCAGTGAGCCACCAACCATATTATGATATCGTGACTAACGAAAGCAGTAGTTGATTTTTTTATTATTATTATTTATAAAAAAAATTAAAAAAAAAAAAAAAAAACTTTTAATTTTTAGGATAACCATGAAGATCTTAAAATAATAATTATAAAAATAAATTTAAAAAAAAAAAAAGACAACTAACCTTTTTTCTTCCCCAATTATGAATATTCATGATTTTTTTGGATTTTTTTTTCTACGTTATGATATTGAATCAATTGAGTTTTTATTTTTTGTGCATGCAACTAAGGTGTATGATTAAATGATAGTCCTGATTTGAACAAAGTTTGACTCGATAGTAGTCATGATCTAACTTGTCTCGATGAGATGTAATTATCAAATCAATTAATAATTAACTAAGATCACTATTATTTTTTTTTCCCTTTCCAAAAACATCTTGCTTTCAATTTTGAGAGGAAATTACGAAGAGCTTCAAAGACCGAAATAAAGTTTATAAATATATCGAAATTTAACAAGATAGCATGTGACTTAAGAATGTTATAATGAAGTAAAAAAATCAATACCCATTATTTTTATTCATAGGTCACTATATGCTACTACATTTCATTTAAATTTTATGGTAAAAATTAAAAATGATGAAGTAAATTAGACACGTGTGTCCACCTTCCATTCCATCAAAGTTTTTCTTTTATGCTCTCCTAAGTCCTAATTCAGAGAAAT
This sequence comes from Acer negundo, assembly GCA_035582765.1. Classification (NCBI taxonomy): domain Eukaryota; kingdom Viridiplantae; phylum Streptophyta; class Magnoliopsida; order Sapindales; family Sapindaceae; genus Acer; species Acer negundo. The sequence continues at coordinate 4,917,459 of CM069242.1, forward strand.
CAAAGTGGGTCAAAAGGTTGTCACATTTGGTGTGTGATTAGAATAAGTGGTGGGATCACCGATGTGTCACTAAGCACAAACTTTGGCTTGAAATAATAATCAATAATAGTATTTTGTCTAAATTTAGCATCCAAATAATGTGATATCACTATAATCCATTCATATAGATTATATTAAATTTACATGATTTAAATGAATAGATTACAGTATTGTCACATTATTTGGACATCGGATTAATCACATTTGATGTGTGATTAGAATAAGTGTTGGGATCAACAACGTGTCACTAAGCAAAAACTTTGGTTTGAAATAATAACTAATATATAAGTCTACTTTGTCTAAATTTGGTGTCTAAATCTGGTGCCCAAATGAGGTGGCATCACTATAATCCATTCATTTAAATTGTATTAAATTTACATGACTTAAATGAATGGATTATAGTGTTGCCACACCATTTGGACACCGAATTAATCACATTTGGTGTGTGATTAGAATAATTGTGGTATCAACAATGCGCCACTAAGCACAAACTTTGGCTTGAAATAATAATCAATAATACACAAGGCCTCTTGCCTTGGTGGTTGGAACCTCCGATTGGAGTTCCACCACCAAGGTTCAACACCTTGGAATGTATATATATTTATACTTACCAAAAAATAATAATAATAATCAATAGTGCTACAATCACATATGCACACCCTCACACAATATAAGATGAAATTACAACTCCATTTCCGATCTAAACCGTTGGTTCTATGAAACAAGTAATCACTTGAAATTGATATGATTTAAGAAAATCAAATGAATTTTAAAAGTGATCATAGATTAATTTCCTCCTGATTTTAATACTCATTAATAGCATTTGAAAAATACCCCTAAACAAATTTTAATGGAAGATAAATAATCTGAATAATTTAGAATAATTAGGGATTTTATTTTTATGAATTTTTATTCGTTCTTAATTAAAACAAATATTGATCGTCCATCCGATTTCTTGGTTTGATCTCTTACACACTGTGATCTCGCCACGTCATGAGGGGACAACCATATTGTGGACCCATGCTGACCTGGCAAATCAAGGGGTCCACAGTAGTACAAGTTGACTTATAGAATCTATTCTTCTTTAACTTTTCCTGAATATGCTGACCAGACAATACACAATGTAAACAAAGCAACTAAAATAATAATAAAATAAAAAATAAAAAACAGAGTCGCAGTCAGAGTCAGTCTCAAACAAGAACTATGAAGTTTTCAATTTTGTTCCTCATACAAAAACCCTAATTAGTTACTTAATCCACTATAGCCCAAAGCCCTGAATCATCTCTGACTTGTCAATTTCCCGCCGATTTCATCTCGCTCTTCTCCGTTCACGGCGGCCGGCGCCGCTCATCTACCATCCATCCAAGCCGCTCCCCTCCACGCCGACGCCGTTGTTGTCTTACAAGTCGCTGCCCGGTAACTTTACTCTTTTATATATTGTTCATTGACTTAACTTGGGATAGGTTTGATTTCTGATATGTTTTTCTCTATCTAATTTTTTTTTTTTTTTTTTTCTTGCTGATGTGTTGAAATTTTTGTTTAGATGTTGTTTTTTATTAGTACGGTATATCTCGTTGAATTTGTTGTGATTTTTTTAAGTGTTGAATAAGAGAAGAATGTTTTGAAAAATATAGTATCTTTTCCTATGGTTATAGTTAAGCTTTGTTTGACTGATTGATAGACTATTAATTTTCCGACCGATTTCATCTTTCTCTTATTCGTTCCTGGCAGCCGGCGCCGCTCGTCTAGACGCAGTTATCCTCTCCTTGACGCTGCTGTCTTCCGCATCGCTGCCCGGTAAGTTTACTCTTTTGGATATTGTTCATTGATGAGTAAAATTAAGATTGAGTGAAGATAGGTTTTTGCTGCAATTTAAAGATTATAGCTTAGCGGGTTTCCTTTTTGTGGTTCTGAAATTCATTTAGTATGATTGTATTGTACATATTGATGGTGCTGTTATTGTATATTTCTCAGTGCACTAAGTAACTAAACAAGTTAACCTTCATGGCTTGAGAATTCTATCAACTACTGCTTCAAAATTGGTTTAAATGTGATATTTTAGATTGATGTCAATTTCATGTCTAACTTAACATGGGATTGGTTTGATTTCTGATATGTTTTTTTTTTTTTTTTTTCCTGGAAAATATGGGTATCTTAGGATGAAAAATAATGTTTAAATTGTTTAAATGTTTTTTTTTATTAGGATGGTATATCTTGTTGAATTTGTTGTGAATTTAAGTCTTGAATAAAGAGGGATTGAGTAATTATAAAAATATATTGTGATTTTACTGTTAAGTCTAATGGTTTGGAAAAGATGGGTCTCTTTTCTGATGGTTAGAGTTAAGCTTCTATGTATAGATAATCCACTTGAGAAGTTTTATATGTTTTGTGTTATACTAAGCTATGTTAGCTTGAATACGACTATCGGTTTAAATGAGAATTTTGTTTGTCTTTCTTCTTTTGTTTATCAACATTAAATAGATATTATAGTTTAATTCAAAAATAAGATTGGTGGACTATTAATTTTCTCCAACTTTATATGTTCGGTTTCTCCAAGTTTTGAAGTGAAAAGCTGAATTTTAAGAACCAAATGAATTGTTTACCAAAACTATAATGCACTCGGCACTCCCCACTAGTATCTTTCTCTTTTTCTTAACTTCTATCTCATATAGAGATAAAGAAGAGAAGATGAAGGAGATGGTACTATGGTAGGATTGAGAATCCTTTTGAATTTTCAGTAGAAATTATTTTGTGGACCAATAATTCAAATGTTTAAATGTAGAAAGAATCAATGCAAAGATGGGTACAAATTAGAGTTCTGACCTTTTTTGTTGAACTTTGGAGTTCTCCTTGGAACTCTTGAATTATTTTAAGCAGCAGCCCTTTCTTTTAATGTTAAAAGCTCAGCCGTAATATCATAAAGTACTTTTTAGATTACATGAATAAGAAACTTTTGATTTCCACCAGCACTCCAATGTTACTGTGCACCTCGGTCACTATCTGCTTTTGAATAGTTAGCATAGTTTTTGTACAATAAAGCTAGGTATTCTAACTCATATTTTGACTCGTGTCTCAATATACAGCATTTTAATCACTTTTTTTTTTTTTTTTTGGTTTTGCAGTTTAATTGAATGGCTGGTGTAAAGGAAATTACAGCAGCTGAGTTCTTGCAAGTAAGTTTAAATTTATTGATTGATTGATATTTGTTTGGTTGCCTAGAAATTGTAGGAAATTTTTTTGAATTCTGATAATTTATTTGTTTATATTTTTCCCATGCTAATTGCAGGGTACACATAGGCATGCTCTCTTACTTAATAGAAGTTCTGCTATAAAGCGGCAAAATTTACTATGGGGCACGCTGGGTGGTCGAAGATATAGAAGTGGTGTTTCGCTGAGATGTTGTGCTCAGTTAAAGCCTCGTGCTGTGGTTTCAGGGAACGTGAGCAGTTCAGTAGATGAGCAATCTCTGTTGGTTGAAAAGCCCTCACCGGAGGTTATTCATTTTTATCGCATACCGTTGCTTCAGGATAGTGCGACAGCTGAGCTTCTTAAGTCAGTTCAAACTAAGATTTCTAACCAGATTGTTGGTTTGAGGACAGAACAGTGTTTCAACATCGGTGTTGATTCAACAATTTCAGGTGAGAAGCTTGGGGTCTTGAAGTGGCTTCTTCAAGAAACATATGAGCCGGAGAATTTGGGGACCGAGAGTTTTCTCGAGAAGAAGAAACAAGAGGGGTTGAATACTGTGATAGTTGAGGTTGGTCCTAGACTGTCCTTTACTACTGCTTGGTCTGCTAATGCTGTGTCTATATGTCAGGCGTGTGGGTTAACAGGGGTGACTCGTTTGGAGAGGTCAAGGAGATACTTGTTGTACAGTAAGGGTGCATTGCAAGATAATCAGATCAGTGATTTTGCTGCAATGGTTCATGATCGCATGACTGAGTGTGTTTATACTCAGAGGTTGATGTCGTTTGAGACCAGTGTAGTTCCCGAGGAAGTTAGATATGTGCCTCTAATGGAGAGGGGCCGGAAAGCATTGGAGGAAATCAATCAGGAGATGGGTTTGGCATTTGATGAGCAAGATTTGCAGTACTATACTAAGCTTTTCAGGGATGATATCAAGCGAAATCCAACAACTGTTGAATTGTTTGATATTGCACAGTCTAATAGTGAGCACAGCAGACATTGGTTTTTTACTGGGAAGATTGTCATTGATGGACAACCAATGAACAACACTCTTATGCAGATTGTGAAGAGCACCTTAAAGGCAAACCCAAACAATTCTGTCATTGGCTTCAAGGATAACTCAAGTGCAATCAGAGGCTTCCCAGTGAAACAATTGCGTCCAGTTCAGCCTGGTTCTACATGTCCATTAACTGCAAGTACTCGTGACCTTGATGTTCTATTTACAGCTGAGACCCATAATTTCCCATGTGCTGTGGCACCTTATCCTGGTGCAGAGACCGGTGCAGGGGGTCGAATCAGGGATACTCATGCCACTGGAAGAGGGTCTTATGTTGTTGCATCTACAGCAGGTTATTGTGTTGGGAATCTCAATATGGAAGGGTCTTATGCTCCTTGGGAAGATCCATCATTCACATATCCATCAAACTTGGCTTCTCCTCTTCAGATCCTTATTGATGCTAGCAATGGTGCATCGGACTATGGAAACAAATTCGGAGAGCCCTTGATTCAGGGTTACACTCGAACTTTTGGAATGAGACTACCTAGTGGAGAACGACGGGAATGGTTGAAGCCAATCATGTTTAGTGCAGGCATTGGTCAGATTGATCACACCCATATATCAAAAGGAGAGCCTGACATCGGAATGTTGGTTGTGAAGATTGGGGGCCCTGCATATCGGATTGGAATGGGAGGTGGTGCGGCATCTAGCATGGTCAGTGGGCAGAATGATGCAGATCTTGATTTTAATGCTGTACAGCGTGGAGATGCGGAGATGGCACAGAAATTGTATCGTGTTGTTCGTGCTTGCATTGAGATGGGGGAGGACAACCCAATTATTAGCATCCATGATCAGGGAGCTGGTGGCAACTGTAATGTTGTCAAAGAAATCATTTACCCTAAGGGTGCCGAGATTGATATCAGAGCAATTGTAGTTGGTGATCACACTATGTCCGTTTTAGAGATATGGGGTGCAGAATACCAGGAGCAAGATGCAATCTTGGTGAAGCCTGAAAGCCGCAATCTGCTAAAATCAATCTGTGAAAGAGAAAGGGTTTCAATGGCTGTTATTGGAACCATTAGTGGCGAGGGGCGTGCTGTCTTAGTTGATAGCTTGGCTATTCAAAAAAATAAGTCAAGTGGACTCCCTCCTCCTCCTCCGGCGGTAGATCTTGAGCTTGAGAGAGTACTTGGGGACATGCCTCAGAAAACCTTTGAGTTCCATCGGATGGACCAGGCTCGAGAACCACTAGATATTGCTCCTGGAGTAACAGTGATGGATTCTTTGAAGAGGGTATTGAGACTTCCATCTGTTTGTTCTAAACGCTTCTTGACAACGAAGGTGGATAGATGTGTGACAGGCCTTGTAGCACAGCAGCAAACTGTAGGCCCTTTACAGATTACTCTTGCTGATGTTGCAGTCATCGCTCAAAGTTATACTAACTTGACTGGGGGTGCGTGCGCTATTGGGGAGCAACCGATTAAGGGTTTGCTGAACCCAAAAGCAATGGCTAGATTAGCGGTTGGAGAAGCGCTTACAAATCTGGTATGGGCAAAGGTTACTTCCCTTTCTGATGTTAAAGCCAGTGGCAATTGGATGTATGCTGCCAAGCTTGACGGGGAAGGTGCAGCTATGTATGATGCGGCCATAGCTCTTTCAGAAGCTATGATAGAACTTGGAATTGCAATTGATGGGGGTAAGGATAGTTTGTCTATGGCAGCCCATTCAGGTGGAGAGGTTGTGAAGGCCCCTGGGAATCTTGTAATCAGTGTCTATGTCACATGCCCTGACATAACAAAAACAGTGACGCCAGATTTGAAATTAGGAGATGATGGTGTTTTGCTTCACATTGATTTGGCAAAGGGAAAGCGCCGGCTTGGTGGTTCTGCTCTTGCACAGGCTTTTGACCAAGTTGGGAATGACTGTCCTGATGTTGATGATGTTCATTACCTTAAAAGAGTCTTTGAGGGTGTTCAGGACCTTCTTACAGATGAACTTATCTCTGCTGGTCATGATATCAGTGATGGTGGGCTTTTGGTGTGTGCCTTAGAGATGGCATTTGCTGGGAACTATGGCATTACCTTGGACTTGAATTCAGAAAGGAGGGGCCTATTCCAGACACTGTTTGCAGAAGAACTCGGTCTTGTACTTGAGGTAAGCAAGTCAAACTTGGATGTTGTATTTGAAAAACTCCGCAGTGCAGGTGTTTCAGCTGAGATCATTGGACAAGTGACGGACTCACCCTCAATAGAATTAAAGGTTGATGGAAATACACATCTGAATGAGAGAACTTCTTTCCTTAGAGACACGTGGGAGGATACCAGTTTTGAGCTCGAAAAGTTCCAAAGATTGGCTTCTTGTGTGGATCAAGAGAAAGAAGGGTTGAAGTTGAGGCGAGAACCTTCATGGTCATTGTCTTTCACTCCTTCCTTTACAGATGAGAAATATATGAATGCAACTTCAAAACCAAAAGTAGCTGTGATTCGAGAGGAAGGCAGCAATGGTGACAGAGAGATGTCTGCAGCGTGTTATGCGGCTGGTTTTGAACCGTGGGATATTACGATGTCAGACCTTCTTAATGGAGCCATCTCTCTTGATGACTTCCATGGAATTGTATTTGTTGGAGGTTTTAGCTATGCCGATGTACTTGATTCTGCAAAAGGTTGGTCTGCTTCCATACGATTCAATCAACCTCTTCTAAATCAGTTCCAGGAGTTTTACAAGCGGCCCGACACTTTCAGTCTTGGTGTTTGCAATGGATGTCAACTCATGGCTCTTTTAGGATGGGTTCCAGGGCCTCAAGTTGGAGGCGTGCTGGGCAGTGGTGGGGATCCATCACAACCAAGGTTTGTTCACAACGAGTCTGGTCGGTTTGAATGCCGCTTCACAAATGTCACGATAAAAGACTCACCAGCTTTAATGTTCAAAGGAATGGAAGGCAGTACATTGGGAGTGTGGGCTGCCCATGGTGAGGGAAGAGCATATTTCCCTGATGATGGCGTTCTTGATCGTGTCCTTCACTCAGAGCTGGCACCATTAAGATACTGTGATGATGATGGGAATCCTACAGAAGTTTACCCTTTCAACGTGAATGGCTCCCCCTTAGGAGTGGCTGCAATCTGTTCGCCTGATGGAAGACATCTTGCCATGATGCCTCATCCAGAGCGTTGCTTCTTGATGTGGCAATTCCCTTGGTATCCAAAGCACTGGACTGTCGACAAGAAAGGCCCTAGTCCATGGTTAAAGATGTTCCAAAATGCCAGAGAATGGTGTTCATGAGATGGGTTAGTGTTCTGTTTTCCTCTTTTTCATGAGATGGGTTGGTGTTTATGAAATGCATTATGATGATACATTTTTTATTTTTATGTGTAGGTAGGTGTGTGTTTGGCTGTTGGACTGCAGCAATTTTCCAATTGATTGCAGCAACTGTTATCTGCTTCTTTTTTTTTTTTTTTTTCCTTACAAGATTTGTGAGAAGAACTGGGCAGCAATAAAAAAAATGTTTCTGATATAACCAACCAATAATATTATAGTCAATTGAATGCTGAATAGTTTATGAGATCGATCTTGGTATTTATGCTGTAAACTCGATACTACTGAACACTTTATGAGATTGATTGATCTTGGTGTTTGCCTTGTTTGATGAGATTATTGATCTTGAAAAGTTGCTGTGCTATGTGTTTGGTTCCTTATTCTTAGGTTTGCAAATTACAGGGGATTGAGAGATTGTTAAGCTATTGTTTCTTTCTTTCTTCTTCATGTTTTATAAGTTTCATTACTTTTTAATTTACAGAAGCTGCTGAGTTGTTCTTGCTAACAGAAATGTCAGGATTTTATTTCTTTGAATTGTTGAGTTATGAATCATTTGAAAATTTTATTTTTATAAGATGCATAAGATGGGATTCCTGAGGCCAAATCCCCAGAACCAGACTAAAAAGCTGAGACAGCCAGATCAGGTAAGAATTTAAAATGGTTTGTGATAATCTGTTGTTTGTGAAAAATAATAATTAAAGAATGCCAAATAATTTATAAAATCAATCTTGGTATCTGTGACTATTTAACTGTTTATGAATTAGATCTTGGTATTTACCGGAGTAGGTTTCTCGAGTAGTCGTATTTATCGGAGTAGGTTTCTTGAGTAGTCGAATGTATGGTTTATACATAATTTCTTTTTGGTGTTTGAAACCTAATACGGAACAGGTCATACATACCCGTTATGAATTAAGGGATGAGCATTTCCGCCATAGGGCCCCACCCTCATTTGGGGCAAATTTTGCCTCCAAATAAGGCTCGGTGGGGGAACTTTCCCCCACTCTCATTTTCCTATATATATATATATATATATTTATATATTTTTACTTTTATTTTCTTAAAAAAAATAAGTTTAACTTTATTACTTATTTACTCTCTAGTCTCTACCTATTTCTCCGATATTTTTTTTTCTTTCTTTCTATAGGTACATAAGTATAAGCATATTTATCCACGTCATCACTTTTTGTCATGTAAGTATTATTTGATCTAATTGTATTGTTTTTTCTAGTAAAAAGTGATGAGGTAGATAAATGTGTTATAAATGTACTCACACTTGTATATCTACAAAAGAAAAACTCCTCATTCCCCGATATATATTTATGTGTAATACTATACTACTATAGTTATTTGTATTAATTTTGGAGTAAATTAAATCAATTATATATTTTAACTTATTTATTAGATTGGATATTGAAACATGGTGAATCGAACAATAGGAATGACCGAATTTTGAATTTTGAATTCTAAATTCTAGATTTCGGATTGAAAAATATTATAATTGAAAATGAGAAAAATTATACATATTTTTATACATGTTTTTTTATTCCTTTTGTCTTTAAACCGAAAAGAGAAAAGCTACTAACTTCCATTCAAAAAAAAAAAAAGCTAAAAGTTTCTCTACAGAATTTTCTCTAAGACTTTAAACACCCGGATTTTAGAAAAAGTGAAGAGTAAAAAGGCCATAAATTTAACTTTGAAGTAAATTGATATACCATCCACGCATGATCATATATAATGAAAGGGAAACGTGAAGTGATTGATATACCATCCACGTATGAACATATATAATGAAAGGGAAACGCAAAAAGGAAAAGGAAAACACATGTACCAAGTGATCTATTATCATTCTCATTCTCATTCTCTTTTGTTTGTTTATTTGTTTATTTATTTATTTTTTTTAATTTTTTTTATTTATTTATTTTTTTTTATATAAAAAAAACAAACAAACAAACCGTTCAACGGGAGTTTAAATTAATTTTTTAAAAGGTAATTTCAGAGATATATTAATGAAACATACAAACATACAACATAGTTTGTGTAAGTCATGTCTACATATATATAAATACTTCACGTGTCTGAATTAATTAATTAATTAATTAATTGGGTATATCTAGTCATTATAAACCCAAAACGTTGGCCATGTCAATATGAAACCATATATATGTTACGGAATATACAAACTTAAATAAAACTAAATAATCACACGAAAACAAAATAAAAAGAATATATCATCGGATCAACTATCTATCAAAAGAAACCAACATTGATTCAACTTTCTAACAAAAAAAAATATCAAATCAACTATTAATGCATGTCAATTCCTAGATCACAAATCCATAGAATGTTTACTATTATATGGGGACAAATTTAAAATTCAGAAATTAAATTCTTGGGAGATCATTTGTGAGAACTGAGAACTGATTTAAGTTTAACGTAGGGTTCCTGATATCTCCATCCTAGCAAACAATTGGAGTATTACAAGCTCAAATTTTAAAGAGTTGAGATTTTCAAGATTGGAAAATTGTATTATGATTAAGATGTGTGTAAAAGAACTTTTGAGGGCATAAATCAACTTTTTTCTCTATTATCCCATTGCTTCTATATAAGCTTTTTGAAGTTATACCCGTCAAAAGGTTTTTTTTTTTTTTTTCTCTAATATAGTAATGTCAAGTCATTTTTCAATAAATGTTTTCTTAATTACTTTTTAAGTGAACTTTTGACTATATTTTTTATTTATTTATTTATTTATTTTAAACCAACGCTTTTTACATAAAAAATAAAAAAATAAAAAAATAAAAACACCTGTAGTTTGTTGATTAAATGATTAACTATTGACTAACCTTTATAATTTGGTTATGTTAAAACTCTTTATATTAATTATTTTAGTTTGAATTAGTGTAGTATTTTGTTGCACCCAAATACACAACACAACTATTTACTTATGTCACACACTCACACCCCAAACTCGAGATTGGGGGTACTTACAATGAAAATTTTCCCAATCAAATTCAATCATCTTTGATCTAATTTAATCAAGTGTATTAGTTTAATTTCTGACCCGATTGAATTCTATATATCTAGTAAATTCCTGTCTAATCTAGTATGTCAAATGGATCCTAACAAGTTAATATCACATTCACAATATATGAGATTGATCTTGGTATTGCTTTATGAATCACAAACCCCAATCCCACCAAAAATACTTTGCCCCAACCCTACCCCAGAAACCATCATTAAAAGCCAAAGGCTGGCATGACAATTCAATAGTATATCACAATATATTTGAGATTTATTTTGGTTTTGCTTTACGAATCCCAAACCCCAAACCCAATCCCAACAAAAGTATTCATTCAACGTAACTGACCAAAAAATCACCATTAAATGATACTTGCAATCAACTTTTATTGTGCACCAAATATGGGATACAATTATGCATGATTTCCATTCCGATTCAATTTCCTTCCGGCCAATCTAATCTAGTTTTTCAATTAATTTTTTTATCGGATTAAATCTTATCTAGTTCAATTCAGTCTAGTCTAGCATGTCAAATGGGCATATCAATTCAGACTGTTTCATTGAAGATTTTGTCTTAAATTTGATGTTGTTTTACTAATCTCGAATCCTAACCCCGATCCCAACAAAATTACTTACCCAACCTTACTCTAAAACCCATCATTTAAGGCTAGTGTCGGACTTTATTGTCAACCCTGTTATTAATAAGCAATGTTATGAAGGTAAATTATATAAATTAATACACCTGTAGACCGCTTAATCCATAATCATAAGAAAAACTACATATATTAATAAATTATAAACGGGTCCGGACAAGGGTAGCCCTACTCATTTCAAGAATGAGTTTTGGAAACCACACGAAACCCAAGTTTTAAAGTTTAACGAGGTGTGGGGGTCCCTGCAGGGTCGGACTTCATTGATAATCTTATTTAAGTCAGGTTAATTTTGATCCGATCAAATCTTGTCCAGTTCAATTTAGTCCAACTTATCAAGCAAAAGGGGTATCAGACAAAATAATGTCACAAAGTTACGAGGTTGCTCATGGTGTTGCCAGACTTAAAAAGAGAATATTGTATGTTTTCATAGAAATGTTGCATCATATATATATATGGGGTATCTGGAGCTAACTTACCGGCAGGTCGTATGTACACTTTTGTCTGGTAGGTTGTAGATGTATAAATATATATATATATATATATATATATATATATATTTCTGGTAGATTATTTTCCAAATATTTTAATAATTTTTGGATTCCATTTTCGTAAATTTGCTAGTTATATCGGTTTGTTTGTGCCCTCATTGATCATGCATGTACAATTGTATATGCTGTGCTCTCAATATTTGATGACGAGGCCCTGCAACCCCATGGTTTTCCGTTGCTTCTTATGTAATAAAATCGGGAAAAAATAGTTGTAATACTTGAAAATTTTTCAAATTTTATTTACAAGAAGATTTCATTGAACTTATCATTTACAAAAGAAAAAAATAGTTGTAATATTTTCAAATTTTCAAATTTTATTTACAAGAAGATTTCATTGAACTTATTATCAACAAAAAATCAGGAATCCTTATGAGGAAACTATATATATTATACAGGGACAAATCCAGGATTTTGTGCGGGGGGGAATCCTTATGAGGAAACTATATATATCTTCTTGTAAATAAAATTTGAAAATTTTTCAAGTATTACAACTATTTTTTCCCGATATTATTACATAAGAAGCATCGGAAAGCCATGGGGTTGCAGGGCCTCGTCATCAAATATTGAGAGCACAGCATGTACAATTGTACATGCATGATCAATGAGGGCACAAACAAACCGATATAACTAGCAAATTTACGAAAATGGAATCCAAAAATTATTAAAATATTTGGAAAATAATCTACCAGAAATATATATATATATATATATATATATGTTGAGGAAGTAATGACAAGAAGTTGAAATTATCTACTACAGTCTTAAATAGATGGAAGATGTTTATGAATGATCAAGTTACGAATTTTATTAACCGGTTTTATGTTTCTTTGATGCTTTTTGGGTGTTTAGATTAATATTCTCTTGTATTTTTATTCCAGGTAAAAAAAAAAAATCATTTTATACTAGTTTTGTAAATAAGATTTTCCAAAAAATAAAATTATCAAGTTAACAAAAAAAATGGATCTTAAATATTCAAATTTAATTTTCATTAAAAAACCAAATGTAATATATAAATGTAATGGTAAAAAAATGAACTGCAATTAACAATAATAAAAAACAAATATGATTTAATAAAAATATTCAAAATACCATTATACCATTGATAAAGTCAAATAACAATTTATTTTTTTGAAATATTACAAGAACTATTACAATAGGATTACCGAGCCTAGGACCTTCCAAGATTAAATAACACATATGCGGTCCGGATATCTATTCTCATAAACCGGGAAGAAAACTTCTCACACATACTTATAAAATGTGTATGGTGGGATTTGAACCTCTCAATACTAATGTGGAGGGGAGTTATACTACCACCTATGTTAAGAGGTGATTTGTGTCAAATAACAATTATTCACATGTTTTTCTTATAATTTAAATTTATCATTACACTTATCTAGCAAAATTAACTTATAACAGCAGCCAAAAAAATTAAATAAATTAATTAAAATAATATACATTACACTTATCTAGCATAATTAACTTATAATAGCAACCAACAAATTTAAATAAATTAATTGAAATAATATATATATAAAATTTTATTAGGGATGGAAGAAATAAATAAAATTAGTTGGGATAGGGTAATAAATCAAATTAACTAAAACCTATTTTTTAAGGAAGGGATGGAATAATGGTATCTATATTCTATGTATTAAAATAATGGGAGGGGTCAAGGGTTTTAATTGTATGCATTGTACATATCATTATATTATATACGTAAGTGTTAAAGTAAAGAAGATAAAACAGTTTCATTGGTTGGGAGGGCCATGGCCCTATGGGCCCCCATTACATTCGCCTTTGATTTATATATATATATATATATATATATATATTTATATTACTATGATTAATTAAACTAATGCAGGAATGTGTTGTTTTGGAAAATCAAGCTAATAAGATTTAATTATACTGCACATGATCATCTTCATATCCGATCACAGAAATGGATGACAAGTAAGCTTATTAGAATTTTTTTTTCTATGCAAAGCTAAAGCCAAAGACAAAGGTCACTACACTCTCCATTTTTATTGCAGAAGTTTGATTTTAGATAGTGGCAATATTATTGGTGCCATTGGAAATATCCAGCCATGGACAATAAGATAAAATATCTTGGTCATCTCCTTCAAGTAGTCCTAGTAAATGATTCAAGCTTGACTCAAAAGCTGCTTCAGTACTGTTTTGATGATGATGATGATGATCTTCTTGCCATCCCTGCAACTGCAACGACGACGGCCAAATCTGACTATCCAAAGCTTGTGATAAGTTCATGCAATTATTCATAAGTAGTCCTGATGAAGAAGAAGAAGAAGAAGAAGGAGAAGCCTCTTGTTGTTGTAGTTGTTGTTGTTGTAGTTGTTGTTGTTGTTGATAGTAGATTGTGTCCATCATGACATCGTCAGTTGTTGTTGTCGTTGCTGGAGGAGGTGGTGGAGGAGGAGGAGGAGAATAGTATGACTGATCATTCGCTGTCGTTGTTGTAGTTACTGGAGCAGGTGGTGGAGGAGGAGGAGAATAGTATGACTGATTACATGGAAGATGATGATGATGATCATGAATATTGGACGGCATTGATTGAGAGATGATTCCACCATGATTGTTGGAGAAACCAATCATATGATTCGCTATATGATTTTCCAAGAATTCTATATCTTCTTGTAAGTTGGCAACCTGCAGCCAAAAAACCAACACTTTGTTACCTTATCAGATATGATATATAATTATATCATAATTATTCTTTATTTTTATTTTTTTTATTATTTATTTTTTTTTAATTTACTTTTATTGGATACTCAAAAAAAAGAAAAAAAAAGAGAAAACGGAATGATGTATTATTTTTTTTTGCATAATGCATTTTATGTTATGGCTTAAATTGTTTTGTCAAGCTGTATTTGTCAAAATTCCTTCAAGAACCAAATTAGTTATTTTATTTAGTTATTCAATTTCGTTTTTTTATTTTTAAACAAAATAAGTCCTCTTTTTCTAATTTCATTAGGACTCCTTTTCTTTGCTGCAACCGATAAAAATAGTTTTTTTGCACGATACATATTTACAAAACCTATTTTTTCTTTCTAGTATTTATTAGTGTATTTGCACTTTCTTCCTTCTATAGTAGATCACAGCCATACTATTAAAAGTTTGGAGTTAGAACGGGGTTCTTGTGTCTGGTCCGAATAATATGAAACAAAAACATAAACAAAAAAGTACTTCTCCTAGAGAAAAAGCTTTTTTTTTTTTGGTAGGTTAAAAAAAATGATTGAATTAGAAGTGCTTTTTTGTAAGAAAAAATTGAAACAAACCTGTTGTTGGAGTGCAAAGATATGAGCAACACAACCATAGACGGGGTCACGCATTCGAGCCAAGGCCTCGTAAGAGATGGTAATGGCAGCGTTTCCACGGCTTTCCACCGGCAAGTGCAACAGCAGCTTGGAGACGTTGCTGGCTCCGAAAACTTTGTGGACGGCGGAGAAGTGGGTGGAGGCTTGTTCATGGCTGAAATATGGAGCAAATATACAATCACTTGCACATCTTCTTCTCAAGAACTTGCAAGCACCACATGATGAGCCAAGTCCTGTCATTTTTTGATTGTTTTTTTTTTTTGTTATTTCAAACACTTTTGTATCTTTGAACTCTCTCTCTCTCTCTCTCTGAGTTGTTAATGTGTTTCAATGAAATTTGATTTCTTGAACTGGTTGTTGTTGGTAGAAAAATTTTCTATTTATAACAACTAAGGAGCGAGGAACGCTCAGTGGCATTGTGAGACTCCTTTAGGACCACTGTGGGACCACAGTTGGCCTCAGGACATTAACCTACTGTCCAAAATTTTCCCTTTTTTTTATTTATTTTTTATTTTTTATTTTTTATTTTTATAAAATCGAATCTCGTATGAAAAAAACATATAAAATCCAACATCTGATTATTTCTCAAATATATATTTGAGTTTTGTGAAAGTTTATCATATAATATAAATGATGAAAATTAATTACTATAATGTTTTCTTATTTCATCTCTTTAACTTCTTTGATGTTTTTCAAGTTTTAAGTGCGGTACAAATTGCTTAACTTAAGTTGTTCAATTTTCAAACTTTGGGTGATTTTTTTGTTGAATCTAGTAAATGAGGATGGAAGTTTAATAATGTGGTTTTGATTCTTTGTGTAGTTATATTATGAATTATGAAGTTCATAAGTTTCGTATATTTTTAAATTTATAAAATGTTTATAGATGAATGTTGAATATTATTGATATTTAGAAACTATTTTATATTAGTAATTTCTTTGCATGATTGTGGAATTAATCATTGTCACGTATATTTATTGAATATGTATATATGATAAACTACATACGATGATAATGACTCGAATTTAGGATATTTACAATCTAAATGAGCACTTTTACCATCAAACCAACATTGGAAGGTAGTATGTTATAATATATTTTGGGATTATTATTATTTTTTTCTTTTCAATACAACATTTACGGTACGATGATTCAAACATAGGTCATTATCAGACTGAAGTATATAAGGGTACGCATATTTTGTGAAAAGGTTTAACCATATAACTGTACAGTTGTAAAGGTGTGACCGTATAACTGTACAGTTGTAAATGTAATACGTATTTATTCCTTTTCTGCAAAGTCTACAATTCTTTCCTTTATTGGGTATATATACATTTTGATAAAAGTTGTAAACGTATAAGGGTACTTATATTTTGTGAAAAGGACTTGCCATATAACAGTACAGTTGTAAATGTAAAACACCTTAATTTCTTCCTTTTATGGGAACTCTACAATTCTTTCCCTGAGTGGGTACAGTTTGTTTATTTTTTTTTATTTGATGGAATAACACTTTTTAAGGGGTTTCTGTTTTACACGGAATTAATGTTGAGCAGTGCTATTGGTACACCCCCTACTTGTCTATTTATGTCTTATTTTTTTAATAATGTAGTATTTTTTTTTTCCTTTATCAAAATTACTTAAAAGGACATACAATTTAAGAAAAAAAATATTCTACAAAGTAAACCTATTAAAACCCTACATTCCTTTTCAAAAAAATAAAAATTAAAAAAAATAAAACCATGTTCTTTTAAACCTTTTTTTTTTTTTTTAAATTTCTTAACTCTTGAACCATAAGTTTTGCTTCTTACACACATACAAAAATATTATGAAATAGTCTTTGAAAGATATCAAATATATGGAAGAATCGTTCTTTAGAATGATATTAAGTTATCGTTGTGTTGAAGCAATCCTGTTATTTTTTTTTTCTCTTCCACCATGAAATAAGAAGAAGAAAAAAACTCAAAATAAAATAAAATAATAAGAAGAAAAAATAAATCATTTGATGGAGGTGAGAGAAAGATGTATACAGAGATCAAAGATGGGGTGTATTAAGTTTAAAATATAAGTAAATCGGGTAGTTTTGGAAATAAATCAAAACAATTAATAAAACATTTAATTTTATTTTATTAAGTCAAAATTTTAAAAAGTGGGGCATAAATAGATTGGTAGGGAGTGTGCCAATAGCACCACTCATTAATGTTTTCATTGTTTTTATCAAACTTTCTACTAAAGAGACAAATTTACCTCTATACCAGATTAAACACACTAGGAATTAAATATACAGATAACAGATTAAATACACTAGGAATTAATCATGTGGTGTGTTTAATTGAAAAAGAATGGCAGTGTGTTTAATTGAAGAATAACGGTAGTGTGCTTAATTGATAAAAACTGATAGTGTGTTTAATTGAAAAAAAAAAAGTTGCATTTATTTAAGAAAACATTTGGTGTGTTTAATTAAAAAAAAAAAAACTGATGTGTTTAATTAATAAATCATTAAGGATATTTTTATCACATCAATAGAAAGTTTAGTAATTAAAAACAATCAAAACATTAATACAGGATAAAAATAAAAACTTCACTAATTAAATGGTTAATTTCAATTTTAACCCATCTTATTTTATGTTACAAACTATTTCTTTTTCACTTTTATATTTCTTGAATATTTTAATTATACATCAATTGATATCGAATTATGACTCTTAAATGAACTATGGAAGATCTGTACGGTTGATGTCATGACACAAGTTTAATTGTTATCTTTTATTAATCAGTTGAGCACTTCATTAAGCATAATTATTGTAAGAGAAAATCTCTAGTACACCGGATATAGAGATTATAGACATATATATATTATCTGATGATATCGTGTTTATAATATGAATAATCAGTTAAATATATTTTCATACTAATATTTGAGAAAATTGATCTCCGATTCATAAAACATATACACTTGAATTTATACATCGTATTCAATAATATTATGTGATATGAATAACCAATCTTATCTAATCTATGTTATTTATCATACTAATGTGGTAATTATAGTGATTTCAAAAGAACAAAAAGTCATCATTGTAGTGACCCGAATCATGTGCTCTCGAGATTTCCTCTTTGTTGTGTGAAACTGTGGATATACTTCGTGCCCCTTTATATTATTATTATTATTATTATTAATCTTTTTGAAACTATCGATATACTACCATATGGATTTTTCTAGATCCATTCGAATCAAACACTATAATTATAGTCTTAGTCTAGATCATTGCATTAATAAAAAAATATTTTTTTTATACACGTTTCAATTGTCTACCCTCACAATAAAAAAGTTTTGTATTCACTTTTTATTTTTATTTTTACGAATAAATTAATACTCGAACCCCATCATCATTGATACAAAGTTAAAAAGCAATCGGTCCTGTTTATTATTTTAATTGGTAGTTCCCGCCCCCAACCGTCTGAAAGGTAGTTAGAACTTAGAAGCTCCCCTGTCGTTGGAAAAAGACTTTCTCTCACTTTCATTGAAAGTTAGGTAAGCTTTGGATAATTGGATATCCATTCTTGTTTTTTCAATTTTTTTTATTTGTTTTCTCTTTTTTGTTTTCCAAGGGATATAATTGATAGTACCACCCACTGGCCACTACTTTTTCGCCTCTTTGTCATATATATTTTTTTAACTATTAATTTCTTTGATTTTTTTTTTTTTTTAAAGTATTTTAATAAATTCTGACACACCAAATAATCTATAGTTGGAGGTCTGTTTGGATCGATCAAATCATAGGTCTTTTCGAAACAATCCAATTAGGAGTTTATTGGTAACTATAAAGATTAAAATGTATATGTATAATTCAAATATGTACTCTTACGATACTATAATAACAAAAACACACAATGGTATGTGAATTCCCATCGTTAATGTAGAAAAGAAGATGCGCAAGTGGTGATCACACCATTTATTGAATATGATAAACATGTTGGTAATTTGAACCACGTCAAAAGGATGGGCGGTGACTGGTGAGGTGTCACAACCACACCATCCACAAGTTTTTTCTAGATGACTAGATGTCAAAAATTTCTTATTCCACATAAATGCAAGAGAGTTGAAAACACAATTGATTTATTTTTTTTTTATTTTTTTATTTTTTTTTTTTAACATTCAAAATGTCTTTTTCTAAAGAGTAATATTATATTGTTTAAATTTGATATCCAAATCTGATACCCAAATAATATAATATAAATTGTATTGGATTTACATGATTTAAATAAATAATCTACAGTGTTACCACATGATTTAGACAGAATTAGATACCAAATTTAAATAATATAACATTATTCATTTTTAAATTATTGTACATCTAACAGAGTTTGTAAAACAGAAGCAGAATCGCATTAATGATAATCTCTCTCTCACTCTAGCAGTCTAGCTCTAGCACTCTCCATTTCACATTAATTGCCGTCGTGTGAGTTGAAAACAGACCCCCTTGTTTCTCGGTTTTGATTTTAATTCCAACAAGAACAACAACACATGATTTTATTTTCCATCAAGAGCACTTACGTTGATTACCGAAATCATATTAAGAGTTTCTTTGGATCGTAATGTAATGATCTGACTATAATTGTCTTCTTTCATTAGATGGTTCTGATAAAAATTATTATAACTACACATGCGCAGAGGTATTATAGTTTCTTTTTTATATCTCCATTGTCTTCAATCATATTTGGCATGGTTTCCTTATTCATCCATAAAAAAAGGTTTTTTTTTTTTTTTTTTTCATCAATTTTTTTTGGTAAGTGAGAAAGTGATTAAAGATATCATTTTCATGAAATATTATTTTAACTTAATATAGAAATGTTATCAATCATTAAGAATATACAAATGACAATTAATAATTCAAATATCAAAATAATAATAAAATAAAAATGATAATGGAAGACGACATAAGCACATAACCAATGATATGTATAAGTCAATTGATCGATAATATTTATTTTCATATCATGTGTGATCAACGATTTAAATGAAAAACATATAATTTGTATATATCCTGTAGATTTATGTAGATTTACCTAACTTTCTTTCGTTTTTAAGAAATTTCTTACTTTGTCCGGCAATAATTAGATGAAGTTGCATCCATAAATCATAAAACTCCGTTAAATTACATTGATTTATAAGTTAACGATCAATTTTATGAATCAACACGCAATTGACAGATATTAAAATAATAAAATATCTGTATTAAATTTACTACAAACGTACAAACAAATTTAAGTGTTGGATTTGATCGGAAGTTGTAATAATAAGTTTGTTTTTTTTCTCATTATTGGTTCCACATTTTATGCTTGTTGCTACTTGCTATGTGAATTAATATTTTGAAGGATCAGTACTTGTTGCTGCAGAAAACTATTTATTGTTTCGGTTTAGTGCTGGACCATCATGGGATTGGACCAGCCCTAGTTAACGCAGTGAAAATTAATGTTTTTATTTTGTGACAATTAATGATATGGAATAATTAATCAATCAAAATTATAATCATAAATAGATGTAAACAAATTAAAAATTGTCCACGTAGATGTAGTTTAGCTTGTAGATGGACGAGTTTGGGATTTGGTAAATGATTTTCAAATCAGTTGTTCGAATCCTACAAATGGTAAAAAACTTCAATAAAAAAAATATATAAATAAAAATACCTGGCCTAGATAGGTGAATAGATAATACTAAAAAAAATTAAAAATTAAAAATTATTTTGTTTATTGGAACTTGGTAAAGCATTGTTTTCTGATTTTTATCTTCAGCTAAATGATATTTTTTTACTATTAAAAAAAAGAAGATATTTTTGAGAAATCAAAATATTTGTGTTACTTTTCCTATTTATCTTAATTTTAAGTCATAATTAGTAGAACAAAGATATCGAACGGTAAGTTGAGAAGTAATAAAAGTTTAGTGGTTTTTTTTTTATTTATTTTTATTATTTTTTTATTTTTTATAGTAATGCTACTTTACCAAAATTTGATGTCCAAATTTTGTGTTCAAATGATATGACATCACTATAACCCATTCATTTGAATTGTATTAGATTTGCATGATTTAAATAAATGAGTTATAGCTAGGTAACACGGATACGGATACGGCACGATATGGGGATACGGTAAATCTTCATAAACTAGGATACGGATACGGCAGGATACGTCGATTAAAATAATATATATATATATATATTTAAAATAATAATATATGAAAATATATTTGATAATTCATTCAAAATCAAAATATATTCATAATCTAAATAAAACATGTCACATATCTATATAAGTCATAACAATGTAACATATTACATTATCTAAATTAAACATGTCACGTAAGTTGTAACATATTACAAAATCCAAATAAAACATACGTCACATAAGTCATAACATATTATAAAATATAAATAATACATAAAAAAAAACCTCATAAAACATATTATAAATTCCTAATTAATTTCACTATCATCGATCATCATTCGTATTATTAAAGGATCTAGATAATTCGACCTCTAACTCTTGTTTATCAAGAGAAAAGTTTTTAATATCACGTATCCCGTTATTCTTAATATCAATGGAATCAAAATCAAAATTTCTTTACAATTTCATTTTGATACCTAAATTTTTAAAATTATAATTTGACCACGTTTTATACTAAAATAATTATAATATTGCCCCAAAAGTATCCTTAATGTATCCCCCAAGTATCCTTCAAGTATCCGTTAAATATCCACTGGTCAAACTTATGAAAAAGTCAACGGATAGGCCATTTGATGTATCGGATACGTATCCTGAAGTATCCGTGGAGTATCTGAACCGGATACGAGTTCGATACGAGTTACCTCCACCAAATGAAGTATTCGTGCTTTCTAGGATTATAGTGATACCACATCATTTGGGCACCATATTTGACTATTTGAGCATCAAATTTGGATAAAGTAGAATTATTATTATTTATATTTATATTTATAAATTACAAATTGTGTCTAAATATATATAAAAGGAGTTTAAGTGTTCAATTTCCAAAGTTTTGTGATTTTATGCTGAATTAATTTGGTAAATAAAGATGGGAATTTAGTAGTGCATTTACTTATGATTTTATGCCAATATTATTATTAATAAGGATAATTACATCGGTGACACCACTATTAAAATGGCCATCAGATGGGAAATTGGTTTCAAAATAGCCATTTTGGCAAACATTGTTGCACTGATGGTCATTCCATCCGATTCTATCCAATAAGTGGCATTTTGGTAAATATGAGGATGATATTAATTTATTTTAGATCTTTTTTGGAAATCAATTTTTTCTTTTGTTTTTTGAAACAAATAATATATTTAATGTATGTATATACATATAGCATATCTCAAACGCGCGCGCGCGCACACACACACACACACATATATATATATATTTCTTTTCAATTTATCTCAAATATATTTTTTAGAATTTTTAGATTTTGTAACCTTAATCTTCTCAAAATATATATATATATATATATTTCTTTTCAACTTATCTCAAATATGTTATTTAGAATTTTTAGATTTTGTAGCATTAATCTTTTCAAAAAAGAAAAAAATTATATATATATATATATTTCTTTTCAGCTTATGTCAAATATATTTTTTAGAATATTTAGATTTTGTAACCTTAATCTTATCAAAAAAGAAAAAAAAAATTTATATATATTTCTTTTCAACTTATATCGAATATATTTTTTAGAATTTTTAAATTTTGTTGCCTTAATCTTCTAAAAAAAAAAACACGTACACACACACATATATATATATATATATATATAAATATATATATATATATATATATATGTATATAATTATTTTCAACTTATCTCAATATATTGTTTTAGAATTTTTAGATTTTGTAACCTTAATCTTCTTAAAAAAGAAATATATATATATATATATATGTGTGTGTGTGTGTGTGTGTGTGTTTGAGATATGATATACGTATATACACACTAAATAAAATTACTTGTTTCAAAAAACAAAACAAAAAATTGATTTCCAAAAAACATCTAAAATAAATTAATGTCATCCCCTTATTTATCAAAATGTCACTCATTTGATAGAATTGGATGGAAATGTATAGAATAGTCATTAGTGTAACAATATTTGCCACAAATGGTCATTTTGAAACCAATTCCCCATTTAGTAACCATTTTGATAGTGGTGACAAAAGTTGTTAACCATTAGGGTAATTACCCCTTATTATTATTATTATTATTATTATTATTATTATTATTATTATTATTATTATGGATATTTATGTAATTATACCGGGAATTATAAACATTATATTTTCATATGCTGTTTATATATAAACAATGCTGAATATTTAATTAATTTATTTATTTTTTTAATTTAGCCTTGAAAGTTGGAGAAAATCTTACGTGGAACAGTCCCACCACATGGCGGTGAGAACGTCCAATTATAGTGTGTCATGTATTAGGATTTATCTTGTTTTATAAAAAGATTTTAAAATTTAGTGATATAGCACAATGTAATTGTCGATCTCACTATTTACATGATGAGACCGTCCCACGTAAGAATTTCTCTTAAAGTTGAAATTAACATTGTGGTTAGTTAAGCTATAATTATAAATATATATAAAACATTTTATTTAGGGTTAATAGCACCAATGTCCCTTGAATTATATGTGAAATTGCATGTTGCCCTATGAGCTTTTTTTCCTGGCATTAAACCCCTTGAACTTTCATTTATTGGTAAAAGCTGACGGAATAGTAACGGAACCTCATTTCCATCAATTTCTTTGTCACGTGCTCCTCACGTAGGTTCATACAAAGGTCAGTTATGTCATTTCGTCTTTATTTAAAGGAAAAAAAAATTAAATTTAAAGAAAAAAAATTCAGTAGGTGGAGATTCTAGATTCAGGTCCAGATTGAATCTCTACCTAATCAAAAAAAAAAAAAAAAATTGATTAATTAATTAAAATTAAAACTTGAAAGCACAAACTTCATCTTCATAAACCAATGAAACCCAGAAACCCCCACCACCATCCATACCCAAACCCAACCACCCAAATCCCCATCTCCATCAGTTTTCCAAAAGCACAATAACCACTTTAACACCAAACTCACCACCGATCCCCTTCTCTTTCTTAAGCCCTCTTCTTCACATCATCATCTTCTCCAGCACCCAAACCTTGTTCAACTACATATTTGTATGTCTACCACCATTTCTTTTGCTACTTGTACAAAATCTAAATCTAGGAGTTGAAAATGGTTCCGGCCAAAATCTAAGAGTTGTAGTTCAGCGTTGTCACGGGTAGCATCGATGCGGTTTCACCGAGGAGAATTGTAAGATTGATGAGAGGAATCCAAGACCGGTAGATGACATAATCAGAAGATTTATCGCAAGAAGAAAAATAAAATAAAATTTTGATTGCAGCTTTTTGTCTTCACAGTATCTTCAACAAACTCATTTCGATTGCAGATAGATTTAGACGAGAAAACCTTGGTTTCAATTCAAGGAAAATTGGTCTGAACAATTCGTGTAGCTTTATGATTTTAGTTTATTTTTTATAAAAGATTTATGGGTTTCTTTTTCTGCAATTTGATTGAAGATGAAGATTGATGAAAGGGTTGAGTTTGATTGCCGATTTTTGAATATGAAGATTTACGCAATTTGATTGCTCAGTTGATTGAAGATGATAATTTAGAATGATTGCCTTTTTATTTTCGAGAATTTGGAATAAATGAAACATCTGAGTACCATTTGATTTGATTTTGGTTGATGGGTGTGTGGATTTGGGTTTTTAGAGAAAATGATGATGTGAAGAAGTGGGCTTGAGAAAGAGAAGGGGATCAGCGGTAGGTTTGGTGTTTGAGTGGTGATTGTGCTTCTAGAAAACTGATGGAGATAGGGATTTGGGTGGATGGATTTGGGTCAAGACGGTGGTGGGGGTTTCTGGGTTTCATTGGTTTATGAAGATGAAGTTTGTTCTTTCAAGTTTAATTTTTTTTTCTTTAAATCATGACGAAATGACATAATTGACCTTCGTACGAACCCATGTGAGAAGCACGTGACAAAGAAATGGACGGAAATGAAGTTCCGTTACTATTTCGTCAATTTTTGCCAATAAATGAAAGTTCAGGAGGTTTAAGCCAGGAAAAAAAAGTTCATGTGGCAACATGCGATTTCACGTATAATTCAGGGGGAATTGGTGTTATAACCCTTTTATTTATAAACCGTCTTAAATTATAAACACACCCAATTTATTAAAAAAATAATAATAAATATTATTTTTGGAATCAAATCCTCTTCTAACGATGATCTAATTTACTTTTGGAAATGTCTCAAATGTATGAATTTTATGAAAGGGAAGATGTAGAACTAGATTGTATATACGGTCAAGAGATTTTTAGTCTGTAATTCTTCTATATAAACAGCTATCTTAAAAAAAAATTTAAATAAATAAAAAATTTAAAAAAAAAATTCATTGATATCTACAACTATCTTTAAAAAAAAAAAAAAAATTAAAAAAAAAAAATTGTTTATATATAGAGTTGATAACTAGACTTAAAAGAAAGATAAAAAAGAAGTAAAATAATACTTACATCTATATGATCAGAGTTCTCTAAAAATTCTTTTTCTATTACTTTGTTAATATGATAATCATATAATTATGAAAAAGTTTGATACTTGAAATAAAATTAAAATTTAATTAGGATTTATTATAATTTTTTTTTTTAATAAAAAGATAGTTGAAGATATGTGATTTGTAGCACAAATGTCAACGAGAACAATTTATATCTATTAGTATATATAAAAGTGTCTTGAATAATAGCATCCATTTTATTTTCTTTTAATGTCTTTGACTTATTTATTTATTTATTTATTTCTTTATTTATTTCTTTATCCTATAACAAATCTTAAATTTTTTATAATTACTTAATAGATAGCTTTTAGTAAGATTTTATTTATAATATCCCTTATTTTTTTTTATTATAAATACTATCCTTAAACTTTATATAATTACTTAATAGATAGCTTTTAGTAAGGTTTTAGTTGTAGTATCCCTTATTTATTTTAATTTTTTTTAAAGTCAAGTGACAAATACAGGTTTTCGAGTTAGCATCCCTTATTATTATTTTTTTTTAAAGTCAAGTGACAAATACAGGTTTTCGAGTTTATAGAATTACTTAATAAACATGTCTTAGTAATAGTAACAAAACATAGATTATATAGTAATTTTTATAATTTATCTTAATTTAAAATATCTATAATTATATATCTATATATCCTATATCATATACTATATCTAAAAGACCGGAGTGACTTTTTATTTATAGAATCCTTTTTTTTTTTTTTTTTTTTCTTTGAATGATTTTCCATTTGCTTTAGAATTAACAATAAAAGTGTGGATGTCCACTTGGAATTATAGCATCCTTTTAATTTCTTTGACTTTTTTAATTTTATTTTAATTAATTAATTTATTTCTTTAAAAGTAAAATTACAAATACAATCCTTAAACTTTATATAATTATTTAATGGATAGTTTTTAGTAAGATTTTAGTTATATCATCCCTTATTTTTTTGGGAAAGTCAAATGACAAATACAGACCTTCGAGTTTATAGAATTACTTAATAGACATGTCTTAATAATTATTATGATTTTAGATGCTTATTTGCTAAGAGGCCAGAGGTAATGATATGGACTGGACACAAATCAATATCTATATCTATACTATATATAAAAATGTGATATATCGGTTCAATTATAGCATCCCTTTTTGTTCTTTTAATTTCTTTGCATGTAAAATCACAATTACAACCTTTAAAGTTTATATAATTACTTAATGGACAGAGTTTAGTCAGATTTCAATTATAACAACATTTACATAAACTAAAATTATATATGTTATATTAACATTTATTATTTCTTAAGGATATACATATTTACAAATATAAAACTCAAATATTGATTTAAACACATGCATTGCATGTACTCCAAAACTAGTAAACCTAAAATATGTTGTTGCTCGTTTTGCATAACAGAGAGAAATTCATTCTATGTCTTTGTGTCATTTTGTCTTGCCATATTTGTGTAGGAAATATTATATATATATATATATATATATATATATATAATTTTTAATGTTTCACATTAAAACATTTTTTTGACGTGTAGTGGGTAATAATTTGGATGCATATATTGTCTCATTCTCTTATAAAAAAACGAAAACAATATTTTATTTTTAATATCTCAAATACCATTCTTAAAAAGGAAAATAATAATAATATTAATTCTAATATTCTTTCTTATACCTATATGTCTATAACCTTCTCAGTAGTGGGGTCTTGAAAAAAACCATAAAAAATTGGAAAATATAGAAAATCAAGGAGGCTTTAACATGCACTTCATTGTTAGGACTTAGGATAGATGGTAGTAAACTGTGTACCATGCCTTTTCACGTTTGTAGTGACAACAGTGAACGTAGTTGGAGGCTTTGATAGGAAAGGGGTATGACCTACTATTCTACAATTATTTAAATAAAATAATAGTTTAAAAATGATAAAATTGCTCAAAAATTATATATTTATCGTAATGAAATTGAAGAACAGATGAAAATAAATAAAGATGAAGAGAGATGAAAAAGAGAGAAGATTAACTATTGAATTTTTGTGTTGAGCCTTCAGTTAACAAAAGGAGAGACCTCTCTCCATATATATATATATATATATATAATTTTCTATGCATCCTAATAGAATTATATAAGGATATTGAATGTAAACCGCTCGTTTTATATACTTTGATTTGGTATGTATAATGTATACGCTTCTTAAATCACTATTATAAATGAGTGGCTTACATTCAATATCTTAATAAAGTTATATCATGCTTCACCGATAAGAATGAGACTATATATATATATATATATATGGAGTCTTCAATGCTAATCCCACTTGCATCTCTTACTTAGAGATGAAGCACAGCTCATCGAGTGGACTTCTAATCAGGCGGTGGATCACTTAATTAAAGGTGAAGCAAAGCTCATCAAGTGTAGTATCAAGTGGACAAAGTCAAGCGGTGGGAATCCATAATATTTATAACACCCCATTTGGATTTCCACCGCTTACACTTTAATTTTCTAGAAAAAATCTAATGGAACAAAACCTAAGCAAAATATATATACTGATTTTCTGAATCTAATGGGGTTGGATGTTTTCAAAACTTTCTCATTAAAAACAATGTCAAGATAATCCAGTAGGACAAAACCTTATCAAAGAGAATAAGAGTACATTGCAAATATATCTAAAATTATTGTTTTCTTCAAAACATTTCTCACATTTACACTTTATTAGGAAAAAACCAAATGGGATAAAAACATGAGCAAAGATATTCATTGATCTATCGGATCAAAGTAATATTTATGATGATTTTCTGGATCAAAGTAACATATATACGACACTAGCAAGATTAATGTAATATTTAAGATGATATTTATGGATGAAAAGATTTTTGGATGTGTTTAGAGAATTGTCTCATTAAAAACCTTATCATGGAAACCCAATGGGACAAAAACGAGTACAATGCACATATGCCATAAAATAACTAATATACTTCATTTGATATGCTCCATCTGATGGAACGCTCCCCCTTATAAAATATTTTTTAAAGCAATCTTCTAGATTGTTAAACTAACTGATGTTTATTTCATGAAATGTAATAACATCATAAACGATTGGAGAAAGTATAAGTAAAGACTCGCTTTATGAAACGATATTAAATTGTTGTACCATTATAGGTAAAAAAAACATATCTCGCATGTGAACGAGCCTTGTGGATCATATAGATATTCGACATCAGCATAACTAAGTAAATCTAAAAAATTGTTAGATTTTGTATAAAATTATCATAAATCTTTCGTTCCATAAAGGTAACGAAAAATATGTTTAATCTCATTCCAATGCTTTTGAGTTGGTGCTGAATTGAATATGGCAAGTACATTCACTAAGAATGCAATATCTGGTCTAATATATCGATCCATATATAACAAAGCACCAGTTGCATAAAATATAATACTTTAAGACCAAGTATTTTTTCACCATTTTCTATTGGTTGAAATGGGTATTTGTTAGTATCAAGAGTTATAACAACCATATGTTTACTTAATAGATGAGTAATATCCTTATGGAATCTTTTCAAAATCTTTTCAATATTTTTTGATTGATGGACAAGCATTTCATTTTATCTATGCTTGATCTTCAGGTCGTGACAATATTTTATTTCTCATGTCTTTCATTTTAAACTCATTTATCAAATATTCAACAGTTTTCAAGTGCTCTTCGTGAACTCCAATTAAATTCATATTATCAACATAAACTGTGAATATAGCAAATTCAGATTCTGATTTCTTTATAAAGACATATAGGTATATAATATAATTATTATACCCTTATTTTATCATATATTCACTGAGACAGTTATACCGCATCTGTCCAAGTTTTTTTTAATCCATATAAGAATTTTTGTAAGTTCATCAAATATATATTACGAGATCTCGATTTATATGCTTCTAGCATTTTAAATCCTTTAGGGATTATAAATATATGCATCGAGTGAGCCATATAGATAAGTTATCATTACAGTATAAGACATATTTTAAACCTTTTAGAGGTAGCCAATTTTATTTGAAACGTAATTATATTCATCACTATTGAATACCAAGTTTCTGTAAAAAACCTTGTACTACGAGTCGTGCATCATATCTCACGATCCCGCTTTTCTCATTACGTTTCCATATAAATATCCATTAGTATCCAACACATTTGACATCTCTAGGCGTTTGGATTATAGATCCAAAAACTTTACGTTTGGCTAATGAAGTCAATTCAATTTGAATTGCTTCATTCCATTTGCGCCAATCATGCATTTGTCTACAATCATTGATATTTTGAGTTTTGTAATGATCATTTATAATTTCAGTGGCTATTTTGCATAAAAATACATCATCAATGATTGTTTTTTTAGGATTTCACATTTCTCTTGTATAATTTATAGAAATTGCCTCATTTCTATAATCTTTTATCTCTTTAAAGATTTCTTCCCATACATGGGCTTTTGTCATTTTAGTGACTTGTGTCTCTTCAGGGACTTTTAACTCTTTTGGAGTTAATTTATAGAAAGAGAAAAGATTTGTACCACCGGGGTCGCGGCACCGCCACAGCCTCGTAGTGGAAAACAAGAGAAAAAACACTTGGGCTCAATGTATTTATTACGCAAGTCCCAAGTGTTTTCACTTGTTTTTCCACTATGGGGCCACGACATCGCTGCGACCCCAGTGGTACGTAGAATTGCTCTTATAGAAAATGGATTTATAACTCGAGTTTTGTTTATATTAGGATCCTAATAATTTACTTTCCTCTTCTTGGGAACAGTATCTTTCGAAAAAGGTTTATAAGCTTATGATATGCATCAGATGATTTATTTGCTGTCTTTTGCTTTGATTGTTCTTAAGGAACAATCACCCGACCGGGTTTATGAGATGACAACTTAGAAATTTTTTTTACTTTTAATATATCAAGTAATTGATTAATAATCATCCGATGATCAATTGTCTTTTGTATTTGAGCGATACGAAGATTGAAATTGAGACACATGCATTTGTTACATGTATAGAGAATTGAAGTGATATCTCTATTTTTGTACAAGAGTAACTTTTCATTTACTCCTCTTCTGGAGAAAACTTTCCCTGGATACGTTTGATAAATAATTCCGCCGATTCATTCTAAGTATGAGTACTTATGAAAACTAGATGCTCAACATTAATCACAACTGCTTTGCAGTATTCATCAAATATCAGTAAATTCAATATTATCAATGAGCATTGATTGGATTGGATAATTTGAAAATTATGCCCTAAAAATGATAATCTGTGCAAGTGTTGTGGAGATGTTTGATAATAAACAAACATGTGATCATCTCGTAGATGCATCAATTAGAACCATAAAATAATGAAATTGTTCATTTGGTGGATGAATATGTCCATATATATCCCTTTGAATGATGGAGATTCAAAACCAACTTTATAATGAGATGGTCTAATTACTAATCTCTATTCTGAACATGCAATGCATATATTATTATGGATTTAAAGAATCTTTTGGCTCTTTAATTGATGTCCATAATAATTTTCGATGATACGTAGGATCATCGTAAATCCTTGATAAACAAAACGGTCATGTCAAAATATAAGCAGTTTTGAATTTGAGAACTTTTAGTTCATAACTGCATAAACTTTTACACCTTTCATAACTATGTAATATAATCCAGATGAGAAAGCATGTAGCTTCTCAATAACAAGCTTCTGACCCAAATCATGCTCATATATTCAACATTCTTTTTATTCACAGTCTCAATATGACATTAAAATGTTATATACATGCCTTTGAACTAAGCGGATTTTTTCATATTTTGATTGAATAATATAAGGCATAATTGATACATAATTTAATATCATTTGGTAATAAGATTGGGGCTCTTTTGGAGCCTTTAATTAGATCCACTGAATCTGATTTGGTATTAGCCTTCAACATAATAAATTTTATGATCTTCCACTATCAGCAAGACATATATTTTTCCTACTGGAAATTTTATAGACATTATTTGTAATGTCATTTTTTATCTCATCTGAAATGATAATAATTAATATATTTTTTAATAGATTTATTCTGCAAACCTTTTCTCTTGTCTTTTATAAACATCCTCTCCAAGGGTATGTTTTGATAACTCATGAATAAAAATATATTAAAATTTACTCTCTTGATATTGCTCCATCAAGAGTAAGTACAAAATGGATAAAATATCCTTTACAATCTTATTATACGTGATATTAGGATCTTAAATTTTTTTATGATGCTCACAACATCCTCTTGGGATGTGTAGATTTTTTCCCTCAAATGAATAACATGCAAACATATCACTCCATAAATATGATATAAAATAAAATCATAAAATCATATTGATTTTTTGAACTTCCGGTTCAACCATGAACTGCAAGTTCATATATAAAATTAAGAAAACTTCAAATTCTGAATGGAAATTACAATTTGACTTAGTAGATGAAAGAATCATAACTTGATCAGATTCAGAACTACTGGTTATAATAAACTTTGATATTTAAATTTTAATATCACCATTTAAATTAAATTCAGAGCTTCAAGTCTGATTAGAATTTCAGGTTCAAAATTTAATACTTTATATTCAAATTCATAACTTCCAATTATATATTGAATTCGAATTTGAAACTTCAGGTTTCAAATAAAAAAGTATGGCATTCATGCATATAACAATGAATCCAGAACTCACTGAAATTTAAAAATTCAGAACTTTAGGATCTAAGCGGTTTGCAAAACTGCGGCAACTTAAATGTCATAAATCCAAAAACTTCAAGTTATGGTTAGCCAGTCTAACCAATCTCATATATTTCGTATAAATAAATAAATAAGAATATTTAAATGAGTATAATAAATAAGTTCATAACTATATATAGGTTCTGTTAACACTGTTGTAACCAGTCTCTGTCGATACAACTGTAACCAGTCTTATATATTGCGTATAAATAAATAAATACAAGTATTTAAATGAGCATAACAAATCTAGAACTATATATATGTTCTGTCGATACAGCCATAGTCAGTCTTATATATTGCGTATAAATAAATAAACACGAATATTTAAAGAGCATAACAAATAAATCCAGAACTATAGGTTCTGGTGACACATCATAGACCAATCTCATAAATTGCGTATAAATATATAAATACAAATATTTAAATGAGCATAATAACTTAATTAAAGGTGAGCAAAGCTCATCGAGTGTAGTATCAAGTGGGTAAAGTCAAGCGGTGGAAATCCACAGTATTTATAACAGTAATTTATATTTTGGTTCTTCTAATTTTAAGGTTTTGTAATTTGATCTCAATCTAAATTTCTGATTTCTCCTCTAAGCAGTACGAGATTTTCACTATATGTATTTTATAAGTATGTGATGTGATTTTTTTATTTTTTTTATATTTTATATGTTGTGAGGATAAATATCTCATGTTATAAGAGTAGATATCTGGACTGCACATATATTGTTTGATCTACAAGATGTATTTCAATATTTGTAATACTTAATTTTTTATAAAAGCTTTAACATACTATAAATAATCTATTCTTTATTGTAAATCAATCAAATACCTTTTCAAGTAAATTTTAGCCCCCATTAGCTAGCTCAACCGATCGATGGTTGAGCTTGGGGTTTGGACAAATACTCTCTAGTAAGCGGCTCGAATCCTACCAATGATAAAAAGATTCAAAAAAAAATACCTAGTTTAGATGTGTGGATAGATAGTATATAAATAAATAAATAAATAAATAAATAATAAAAATAAAAAGATAAATTTTATTCTGACATGATTAGTAGGGTCCATGAGAAAATATATAAAGAGAAAAATTATGTCATAATAATTAATGGATTGTGTTATCACATGGCTAGAAAGCACGGATACTCCATTTGGTGGAGGTAACTCGTATCCAATTCGGATACTTTTCAAATATTTCAGGATACGTATTCGATACGCCAAACAGCGTATTCGTTGACTTTTTCACAAGTTTGACTGGAGGATACTTGGGGAATACGATAAGGATATATGAGGATACATCAAGATACGTCCAGGATGCATTTGGGGCAATATTATAATTATTTTAATATAAAACAGGGTCAAATTATAATTTCAAAATTTTAGGGGTCAAAATGAAATTTTAAAGAAATATATCATATTAGGGATCTAGGGCTCATTTCAATTTTAATCAGTTGCTTGAAAGTTGATAACGGAGAAAGAAGAAAAGAAGAAGAAGAGAAGAAGAAGAAGAACCAACTTAAAGACCCAAAAAAAAAACTTCGATCGGTATCACTAATCGGGCTTGTATCATAATTTTTCCATAATTTTTTATGGTTTTCGGGCTTATATAATAACTAATAGCCGATGCTTGCGGCTTGATTGTTGACATTTTTCTTTTAATTTTTTTCTTTTTTTGATTTAGTGAAGTAATATTTGGATTGCTTGAAGAAAAATGAATTCTATGAAATCTATGTATGCTTTATTTGGATTTTATTATATGATACGACTTATGTGACATGTTTTATTTATATATTATAATATGTTACATTATTATGACTTATATAATTATGTAACCCGTTTTGTTTGGATTCTGAATATGTTTTGATTTTAAATGAATTATCAAATATATTTTCATATATTATTATTCTTAAAAAATATAAATATATATTATTTTGATTGATGTATCATGCCGTATTTGTATCCTGATTTTTAGAGATTTACCGTATCCTCGTATCGTACCGTATCTGTATCCCGTATCCCGTATCCGTATCCCGTACTTGTATCCGTATCCGTGCTACATAGTCATGTGGAGAAGAACTTGTGGGGACAGTCTCCCAATCAAGTTGTTCAATTTTTATTAGAAATATAAAAATAAAATTTAAAATATTAAAATTACATAAAATTAAGAAACTTGATTTAATTTGATGGTCTCACCACCTGGTAATGAGACCTTCCCACACAAGATTTTCTCTATCATATGTCCTAACAAAAATAAAGCTATTAAAAGACCCTTAAAGTCGGTACATCCGCGCTCGATTGAACTTTTTTTTAAAAAAAATTTCATCCTTTAAAAAAAAAAAAAAAAAAAAAGATGGTAGAATCTAATATCCATCTTTATAATTATTTCTCAAGTTACATGCTAACGATTTGAAAAAATTAATAAAAAATATCAAATTCTAGGAACAAAAGGCATTATAGGAAAGAGATTAGTATTGGAACTTGGAAGAATCGATTCTAAAATCTTTTATAGTTTATTAAGTGTTTTGATCCAAACACACAAAGAAATCATAATTAATTCATCATGTGCCGTAACATGGACAAAACTATTAAAATCCCCATAGGGTTGGCCCCAACATCCTCTTGAAAACTTTATTTTCTCACTCTATTATAAAATTGATCAAGATCCTCTTTTTGGTCCTTGTTTTTTCTTGGCATTTTTCAAATGTAATTAAAACACCAAGTTGCATGAGAGAGAAAAAACATAAGAGAGAAAAAAAGTGATTAAATCAAAAAGTGATTAAATATTGACCATGTGTTTTTTATTTTACTTAACAAGTATTAGACATGAGCCAAGGAAATAAGACAGTTTAGAGAGGATCATGATCCTATAAAAAAAAAAAAGTATATAATTTAATCTTTAGCTTTATCAATATTGTTATTTAAGATAATGTTAATGATTGAAAAAAATCTCATATTTATTATTTCAAGATGTATGAAAGTGAGCAACAACGTATTAAAAGAATGAATATGAAATTCGTATTAACTTTTTTATCCTAGGGCAAAGAACCCATAATTATTTCATATTTGACTAAATGATTTAAATATTTTCGATTTCAATAAAAGAAATCATTCTATTTTATTTTTCATGCTAAATTGTTTTATTCTAATTTTAGGATGGGTTCATGCTATTGTGTTCGCCAATATATATATATATATATATATATACATTTTCATTTTTTAAAATAAATTATTTAATCAAATGAAATAAAATATTTGAAAAATAAATTTGTAACAAAACAGTATAAAAAACACAATATATAATAAATTTTACTTATTTATGTTATTTTATTGTTTTGAGTTCTCTTGCCATGAATGAGACTGACTGTTGGGATTCTTTTTTTGATATAGACATATGGTTCAAACTACTTTTGTTAGTTGGTATTTTTGTTTTTTGAACAGATTTAGTTGGTATTTTGGTTTTGAACAGTGCAATTAGTTGGTATTTGAAAAGGTATTAAAGTTTTTGAGACTCATGAAAAGGATATTTAATTAAGTAAATAAAATAATATTTTATTTGATTGAAGGGAAGAAATAATAATTATTGCATATGATTGGAGATTGGTAAGCACTAGGTATTGTTTTTTAACATGGATTTTGGATATTAAAAATAAATAAAACAAGATTACACTGAATTGGGTTCTAAAACACATTAAAATAAACCCCAAGGGGTGGTGCTGCGGGTCACGGCATTTAGCCGTAAAGTCCGACGTCCCGTTCGATCTTTAAGGGTACTCCACGTTTCTCGGCCACGTGAGGCGATCTACCGTTAACTTTGCCTCGTAGACAATGAGTATGCGCGCAAGCTGGTCCGAACAC
Organism: Acer negundo; assembly: GCA_035582765.1. Taxonomy (NCBI): domain Eukaryota; kingdom Viridiplantae; phylum Streptophyta; class Magnoliopsida; order Sapindales; family Sapindaceae; genus Acer; species Acer negundo. Next base: position 4,953,815 of record CM069242.1, read on the forward strand.
CCACGGATACAACAAAAAAAAAAAAAAAAACATTAAAATAAATATATACTATTTATAGTTAGTTAATATATGTGTATATATATATATATATACGGAAATTTTCCTGTGAAGATGTCCCGATAGAATTATATAAGGACATTGAATGTGAGCCACTCGTTTTACATACTTTGACATGATATGTGTGCACTTGTTAAATCACTTTTATAAATAAGTGGCTTACATTCAATATCCTGATAAAGTTATATAAGGATGCCATGATAGGAACATGATCATGTAAAACGAGAAAACTATACAATTTTTTGTTTGTATCCGAAACTTTTAAAATAAATGATAAAAAAAAAATACCCTTTGATTAATTTGTATTTAAAACTTTGTACTATAATATAAGACTATAAGAGTGTATTACAACGGCTGTACTGAGGCAGAAATGAATGATTCTATTGGAATATAATTAATTAGGTTCATTTTATTTTTTTAAAATTCTGTTAAGATCTACGTACCTTTTTAGATTAATGTGTTTTGAGGCTTACGTGCCTCTTTGTTTTTGTTTTTGTTTTTTATTTATTTATTTATTTTTATTTTTGTCATTATTCTTAATAATAAAAAAGCTGTATAGAGCTTTTTTTTTTTTTTTTTTTTTTTTAATTTTTAAAAAGTGTGTACTACAACAAATTAATTAGAAAAAATCACTCAAACGATAGAAAATACGATAACGTTTAATCTTAGTTTTTAGATATGATTCTTTTGAATGTATATATAGGATCCATCTCTACATATATATATATATATATATATATATATATATATATATTTATATGAATGAGTTGAGATGTTGTAATAATATGGGCCTCCAAAGATTGGTTGATTTTGGTTGGAAACGTGGAGGGTGTGCTTGAATATTTTTATAATTTTGACAATGAAGTGTTTTGTTATGTTATGATTGGGGTTTATGACATTATCATTGCAATAAAATAACACTTAAGTACTATTTAAGCATCTTAAGCTTTTCACGTGGTGAGATTCTCGCTGGATAGTATAAAAAAAAAAAATTTATAAAATTATAAAAAAAATTAATAATAAAAAACTAACTATTGGAGTTATTAAACTTGATTGTGCTATTCGCAACCCTCAAGTGAACTAATAAAACCCTATTTTTTTAAATTCAAAAATTTATTTGATTCTTTCCAAAATTACCCTTCTTTTACGAAAACATAACTATCTTTTAATTTCTATATACTCTTTTTTTTAAGTTATGTACCTTTCTATTTTTTTTTTCTTTCTAGTATTCTTTTACTCACTTCTAGCACTCATTTATTGTCTTTCATGATTTTTAAATTTCTTTCATTTCGTAACACACAAACATTAGGGAAGATAAAAAAAATTATCTTCCCAAATATATAAAACGAAATGAAGGAAAAAAAAACAAAAAAAAAACATAAGAATGGGTGTTAGAGGGAGTAAAAGAAATATAGAAATAAAAAAAAGTACATAAACTTAAAATAAAAAACAACAGAAATAAAAAGGAAACTTTTTATTTTTATTATTTTTTTTTTATGTAAGAAAGGGGCGGTTTTGGAAATGAATAAAATAATTTTTTGGATTTTAAAAAATGGGGCTTTATTAATTCATTAGAGGGTTGTGAATAACACCACTCTTAAACTTTTGTTAGTAACAATTTTTCAAATTTTAATTATTAATAACCACTTTTTTTTAAAAAAAAAAATTCAGTGTATGTCCATAAATTACCAAAGTACCCCTGTTTTAAACCTCGAAGCAAACTTGAAATCATGACTAAATTGAAATGTCTAAACTTGAAATCATGACTAAATTGAAATGTCTAAACTTGAAATCATACATAAATTGAAATGTCCAAACTTGAAATCTAGACTAAATTGAAATTAGGCTTAGGTTTTTTTTTTCCCCTTCTTCTTCCCTTCATCTTCTTCCTCAAATCCAAATTAGGTTTAGGGTTTTTGTTTCTCTTTTTTGCAGACCACATCGCCAGCACACTTAGCCGTCGGACGTCGCCTGGACGTCGCTCGAACCAACGGAAAGCCGGCGAACATCCAACCAATAGCCCCATCCCTCGCCAAGCCAACATTGTTCACGAAGCTGTTGCCCGTTGCCAAGCCACAGCGCTCGCGAAGCCAACAGCACACAACGCTATCGCTCGGAGCTCCAGTGAGTGCTGGCGACGGCAGATCGGGGAGAGAGAGCAGAGGAGAGAGAAAGGAAAAAGAGAGAGAGAGAGAGAGAGAGAGAGAGAGAGAGAGAGAGAGAGAGAGAGAGAGAGAGAGAGAGAGAGAGAGCTGATTTGAGATGTTTTTATATGGGGGTATTCAAGTAATTTTATAAAAATATGGTTATTAACAATTAAATTAAAATTTCATTTGTGGTTATAAACAAAATTTGTATGTTTTATGTGGTTATTTTTAACAATTTTCACAGAAAAAAAAAATTGTATAAACTTTTATACTCAGACACCTGGCACCCGCCCAAATATCATTTTATAATATTTACCCTTTTCCCTTTTTGAATAAATTAAATCGAAATAAGTGAAGTTTTTATATTTGGAACTGCTAATTTTGGTTGGATTATTCATAACCGTATATTTACAATACAGGTATGGTGATTAGTTGGACCCTTGATTAATATATAATTCACATCACTATATATATAATATAGTTTTTGTTGATGTTATATTTTTTATTTTGTTACATATATAACACATCTAAGACTTATTAATAATATAAAGTTGTAATCAAATCAGAAAAAAAAAAAAATTACTTAGGTCAATTTTCAAGTAATTAATACATTGCATGCAATAACATTTCCATATAAGAGATTTGAATTCCAAATTTATTTATAAAGTCATAAAGTACGAAAGGCGAAACCAGCTTCAAGAATTTAGGGGTAAAATAATAAACTATTAAAATGTAAATAACATTAAAAAAATAATATAAAAAAAATTCTGGGGCTAGCTCACTCGCGCTAACGTGGCTTCACCACCGAGGATGATATTAACATGATACTAACCTCATAATAGATGTTATTATGCGAACTGTATTTCTAGTTATTGATCACATTAGAATCTCAACAGACCTTTATGATCCACTAAGTGTATTAGTGTATAATATTATTCTCTTATATATAAATATATATATATATATATATATACATATAATAGAATGAATGTCGAGTGTGAAGAATAAATCAAAGGTGGCTCCATGATGGGGCTGGCTCACTCACTAATGAGGATGATACTAACCTCATTTATAATGGATGTTGTTATCCAAACCGTATTTATAGTTATTGATAAACTGTATTTATAGTTATTGATCTCGTTAGAATCTCAGCAGACCTTTCTAATCCACTAAGGGCTTAATTAGTATGTTATATTGTATTGTATTAGATTTGTATTAGATTATATTGAATTATTTTATTTTATTTTTTAAAAATAAGTAAATGGGTATAATGATTTTTTTTTAGATAAACCTAAGTGGTAAAGCATCCACTTAGGAGAAATTTATTATAATAAAGAGAAACACAAAGAGAGAAGAAAACAAACACTATTAAAACTAAAATTAAAATAAAACCGATGAAGTGCATATCAACTTCATTGGAGATTTGGAGGCGTTTAGAATGTCTTTCCTTGGTACTAGTTATAGATAACATCTTAAAAGCTGATTTCACTTTCCTTTTCGATCTGGTTACCAATGAGATCCAATTATCTTCATCTAACACATAATCATTTTCTCGTCGCCTGGGGTCTACTGGACGATGTGTAGAATTTGAAACATAAATATCTTGGTCTTCTTCGAGGATTTTCTCTGAATTATTCTCTCCTCTCTTATCTCTTGAAGTGTTAATTCCATCTAAAACTTGCTGAATTTCCGGGTGTAGTGTGTCATCACGGTCACTAAGACCCTCATAATCTTGGTCTATATGATCATTCGAATAAATATTATATATTTCATTCATATTATCATTTCCTATTTTCTCTCTTGGAGAATTATTCTTATCAACTTGCTGAATTCATTGGTGTACTGAATTAGATTAAACTGTATTATTCTTACACAATCTCGTGTTTGGTAATATTTTATATTAAACCATATTATGTTGTATTAATTAATACAATATTTCTACTATGTATTAGATAATATGACATCTACTGTATTAGATCAATTAAAATATATTAACTAATATAATATATACCATAAACGGTACAAAACAAATCGAACATTATATTATATTATTCTAAAATATTTTAAACTTCTAATACAATATATTAACTTACCAACGGGTCCTAAGTTTACTAGTGTATAATATTATTCTAATATATATAATAGAATGAATGTCGATCTGAAGAATAAATAAAAGGTGGCTCCATGATGGGTGTCAAAGTGTCAAAGTGTCAATGCAGAGCACGAGTTATATAAAATAAAGATAAATCTTTTTTGTCTCACCAAAACGAACAAAATCACTTCACCTGGGCCCTTCTCGTTTTTTATTTCACATTTCATTCTCATAAATGCACGTGAGAGGCAAAAATTATTATAAGATTTGCTTTAACGTATGTTCTCAACAATGTACGTAAAGGTAAGATTTATTTTTATTCTTTCAAGATATATTTGAAATCGATTCACATGTGATTTTACTGTACCAAAGTAAAGGGTTGGAATTTCGAAAGCAGCCATTACCTTTATTTTTTATATGAACGTTCGTTATCATACAATTAAATCCCAAAGACATAATATTTGATACCGAAACATAATTAAATAATTAAATAGAGTTGAATTAGCAACATTAGATCTTGTTGAACTCCTCTGGAGGTTATTAAACATTTTAAGACTAAAGTCAAATATGTTTTATAATCGATCATAATTAAACAATTATTCTACACTCTCTCCTCTTTTATTTTATAATTAAATGAATTTTAATATTATTAGCTAGTTGAAAGAGTTAGAAATCCTAACCCGTATTTTTAAGAGAGTTTCTAAAATTGGAAACCTATTCTAACCTTTTTTTTTTATAGCTACATCATCTCAATATTGAAGTTATATAATTGTATTGTAGATAGTTTTTCTAACTTTTTAACTATCTATCCTATGTGACAGTTAATTTTCTCTAAATGTATTTTTACATTTTTTATTATTATAGTGTTTTAATGATTTATATTGAGAAAATAATAGTTGGGATACATTATATTGAAACTATATTGATTCAATTCTCACTCTATTTCTAGTTTATACAATATTTATGTAATTTATTCATGAATGTTTGTATTATAATAATGATTTTTTTTTTTTTTTGATGGGTTAGAAATCATAATTCATAATAATGATTTCTATTATATATATATATATATATATATATATGACTTTCTCATTTTCCTTTTTAATTTCAAGATTGTTTCATCATAAAACGTCAATATTGGAAATAGAAAATTAAATATCACTACAAAATGAAAGTACGACGCTTTAATTTATTCCTCAGACTAACAAATGGATACCTAAACACTTTATCCTTTTGACATCATTTTTGTGTGCTACACAAACAATTATTCCTTAGGTTTTGTGTGGGTGTGACCAATATATTATAATTGGGCCGCCCACACGATAAATGATCTGGGCGGCCCCATAGATATTTTTTTAGTTTAACACCAGACTGGGCCTCTTAGGGGCCCAAGATTACCCAATAAGAAACTGAGTTTGCATTTGGGCTAGATTCAGGGCCCATTATTGGAGCCCACAGACTTAAAAGAGTATTGGACATGGATCAAAATGTAAATTTAATTACTTAATTTAAGTGGATCAAATTGTTTTTTGAACAGTTTTGAATCAAAATTCAATCATGGACTACCACTATAAATCCTTATATATATATATATATATATATATATATATATATAAATGTTTTATGTTAAGAAAGGCAAGAAATTAACAATAGTTTTCAGGAAAATTAAAACTGTTGCCACTCCTATTCACTAGAAAAATTTTCTGTGCATTATTGAGTGGTGCATCCAGTCATCGGAAACATGATATATGTCTTATCACATATCACATCTTTAGTGGCCGATTACACTACCAAGCATTGCACCAAGTAAACTGAACTTCTTGTGAACAGGAGTACTAGACAGACTACTATCTACAAGAATCACAAAGGAACAAAATTTTGACAATACATTAATGGTCTCAAATATTTCTATCCTACTATAAAAATAACAAACAACCAATAGATAATAAATTAAAAATGATATGAATTCAAGAATAGTTTAGGACCTCAAGTGCAAATTTTTTATTTTCCACAAAAAAATTTTTTTTTTTAAATTAAAAAAAATTTCAGGGCACGGACAATTAAAATGACTTGTAATTGTTTCAAAGCTTGTGTGGTATCAAAATGACCAGAATTTTAGTGGCAAAGAGAAGCTAAAGTGACAGAGCACCTATACGTCTGCCACCTGTCATCCGTGTAATCTTGATTGTGTGGTTTCCAGGAGATTAGAATCCAATCCTGTGGATTGATCGGTTTTGGTACACTCAACACAAACCACTATAAGTTTTGGCCTCTACTCTTCACTTTTTGATCTCCTCAGCAGACCACTCACTCACTCTCTTCATTGGCCTTATCAGCAATTTCAAGTCCCTAATAATTCTCTAGTTGAATCGCAGCCGTCTGATCCCAGACAATCATCTCCCAATGGCTGCTGCTGTCTCCACTGTTGGTGCTGTCAACAGTGCACCGGTTAGTTGTACATGTTTTTTTTTTTTTCTTTCCACTTAAGAGCTTGTTTTAGCTTCATGGGGTCTCTTAAATTATAATATATGCTTTCTTAGTTTGACATATAGTCTCTCTAGGAGGTTTCAAGTTCAAAATTTCTACAAGTTTTTTCATATGAGATCGTCTCTATAATGGTATTGTTTATGATTATAGTGAATTGTAATTATGTATGTATGCATGGTAGATGCATGTTTGTATTGCACGTGTATATACGTATATGCTCATACACTTATATATAAGGGTGTTGGATTTCCGCATGAGATTGTCTCTTGTAACGTTATTATTTATGGATTATAATGAATTGTAATTATAAAGGTTCTCATGAAGTTGCTTTAATTAGGTATGTATGTATGTATGTTTGCATGCATGCATGGTAAATGCATGTCCTTATGCAAGTATGCAATGCACGTGTATTTTAATTTGGTGAAATTTTCATATGAATTATGAAGCTTGAATTGTTTTGATTGTTGCCTTTTAATTTCCAAGTGTTTTAGCAGAATTCAGAAATAAGCACTTTTACTTGAAAGTAATTTTGCCAAAAGCAATCTCAATAAAACTCAACTTTGATTTGTTCGGAAATTAATTAAAGAAATGAGTTTTGAAATTACAAGGCTTTGTGTTAAGTTAATTGATTGATTGATTGAATTCAAGGGATATGTTTGAAAGATTGGTATGATCTGATGATGCAGCTGAGCTTGAATGGCTCTGGTGCTGCTGGATCCACTGTCCCAACCTCAGCTTTCTTCGGCACAAGCTTGAAGAAGGTGGCCTCCAGGTTCCCCAACCCGAAGGTCCACTCCGGGAGCTTCAAAGTTGTAGCAGAAATAGACGAGGATAAGCAGACCGAAAAGGATAAATGGAGAGGCCTTGCTTACGACACATCCGATGACCAACAAGACATCACCAGAGGAAAGGGTATGGTGGACTCTCTCTTCCAGGCCCCCAGCGGGACCGGAACTCACTACGCTATCATGAGCTCTTACGACTACATCAGCACTGGTCTTCGAACGTGAGTACATGCAGTGGCGAAGACAAAATTTTAAATTTAGTCAAGTTTGAGGGGGCCAAATTATATATTTTTCATTTTAGAAGCTAAAGAAAACAATTTCAATTAATTCTAAGGACTAAAAATGAATTTTTCAAGAGGCTACGAAGGCCATGGCCTCTGCTGGCCTCTTCATAGCTTCACCCCCAAGTACATGATCATACAAGATTGAAACTTAATTCTTGCTTTAGTTATGATCTTTTTTTTTTTTTTTTGTTGTTGTTGTTGTTGTTGTTGTTGTAAAGAAACTAACTGGTTCTGATTTTGTGTTGGTGATGATCATCATGTCTGTTTCAGTTACTTGGAAAACAGCATGGATGGATTTTACATAGCTCCTGCTTTCATGGACAAGCTTGTTGTTCACATCACCAAGAACTTCATGTCTCTGCCTAACATCAAGGTATATATATATATGTATATAAATTTTCAGTCATGGACCACTAGACATAATTTATGTCCTAGATCACTTGTTGTCACATGTGACAATCAGTTTTGTAGCACTACAATCTAATTGTCACATCCCGGACTTAAATTCCGTCCCGTGGGTTTGTAACTAGAGTGAATTTTGCTATCCTACAACAGACTGCAACAACTTATTGAAAATTTCCTTTATACAGATTCCTTTGATCTTGGGTATTTGGGGAGGCAAAGGTCAGGGAAAATCATTCCAATGTGAGCTTGTTTTCGCGAAGATGGGTATTACGTAAGTCCATGGTCTTGTTCGTGTGATCAATTTCGCATAATAGTAGTGTACACAAGATTCCTGAATTTGAAACTTGTTCAAAGTGTTTGATTGATGTAATGTTGATGAATTTCAGCCCAATTATGATGAGTGCCGGAGAACTGGAAAGTGGAAACGCGGGAGAACCCGCGAAACTTATCAGGCAAAGATATCGTGAGGCAGCTGATATAATCAAGAAGGGAAAGATGTGCTGCCTCTTCATCAATGATCTTGATGCCGGAGCTGGACGTATGGGCGGAACCACTCAATACACAGTTAACAACCAGATGGTTAATGCTACTCTCATGAACATTGCTGATAACCCAACCAGTGTCCAGCTCCCTGGAATGTACAACAAGGAGGAAAACCCCCGTGTCCCGATCATTGTCACTGGTAACGACTTTTCAACCTTGTACGCTCCTCTTATCCGTGATGGTCGTATGGAGAAATTCTACTGGGCTCCTACAAGGGAAGACCGCATTGGTGTCTGCAAAGGAATTTTCAGGAGTGACAATGTTGCTGATGATGAACTAATCAAGCTTGTTGACACCTTCCCTGGCCAATCAATCGGTAAGTGTTTGATGAAATTCATTTTGCGGAGATGTATTGGAATTCCATGCAAATTTTAATAAAATAAACATTCTGTTAGTCACCATCGGACCCAAAAGCTTAAACCGATAAGAAATGATCCAACAATAGTATATAAGAACTCTAACATGTCCCGTGTACTATTTGCAGACTTTTTCGGTGCCCTGAGGGCCAGAGTGTACGACGATGAAGTGAGGAAGTGGATCTCTGGCATAGGCGTCGAGGGCATTGGGAAGAACCTTGTGAACTCAAAGGACGGACCCCCAACCTTCGAGCAACCCAAAATGACAATCGACAAGCTTCTTGAGTACGGAAACATGCTTGTCCAGGAGCAAGAGAACGTCAAGAGAGTCCAATTAGCCGACAAGTACCTGAGCGAGGCTGCGCTTGGCGATGCTAACGATGATGCTATCAAGCGTGGATCTTTCTACGGTTAGCACCCTTGATCCTAGAGGCCTAGCTTGATGGGAGGTTTGCATCTATAGCTAGCTTCTATAAAAATTGGAAGTAAACCAGGATCAAAATTCAAACACAAGCATTTCTCATTTGTTTTTTCGATATGTTTTTCGTGTTTTTCAGGCAAAGCAGCCCAGCAAGTGAATGTTCCTGTCCCTGAAGGTTGTACTGATCGAAATGCAGCAAACTATGATCCAACTGCAAGGAGTGATGATGGAAGCTGCCAGTATACTCTCTAGGCCTTTTCTAGGAATTTGAGGGGAAAAAAATGCACTTCTAAGAATGTGAGATAAGCAAATAATCTTGTCTAGAATTTGTTTTTGGTTGATTGCTATCTACTTCTGATTTTGTGTTGTATTGACCACTTTATATTCAATTTTAAAAAGTGCTTTTGTTCTTAATTACCATCCATTTTGATTAGTGTAGTTTATCGGCCTTCTTATTGGTTTCAGATCCTCTAATGTAGAGATATCAAATAGTTAAAATAATAAGCTGTATTTAAAAATAACAAAAATGAAAAAACATAATAAATAAATAAAAATCTTAATTATTGATTATAGATGTCACTAAATCTACTAATGATATCACAAAGATGCTCAACAAAGAATCCTAATTTCTTCTTATTTGACCATCTGGCTTCTAGTCTGTACTGTATTTATAAGTTTCCAACAGCTTAAATAAAGGTAGTTTCGTAGTCTCTGGAGTAGTTAAACAATCAATTGGAGTAAATTGTCTCTCACTTTCAATAATTTTTGATAAGAGTAATACTACTATTCAAGCCCAATCATTGTTCTAAACTTTCACATCAAATGACGTATCGTGATTTAAAATTGCTATACTGATCGAGAATAATATAACAACTAATGTGACAATTACCGATCAACTAATACATCATTTGATATAAAAATTTGAATTGAACAGTATTAGTTTTTGGTTTGGTTGGTTTGCCAAATGTGATTGGATTTAAAACGAGAAAAAAAATCCCACTTTAATACCTTCTATTAATAAAGAGGATATATTCAAACAATATTCTAGTTTCTCCAAATTAAATCAATCCAATCTAATTCGACTTGATCAATTCGTTTGAGAAACCTCTCCCGGAAATCATTTCATATTGATCATAAAATAAGAAAATATCACGAAATTTGTTACTACTGAACCTGTAAAATATCAATAAAGAGATCACCAATTTATTCTTATATATATATATATATATATATATATATATTTGATAATATATTTGATACATTTTTGTTTTTTGAGGATGATATATAGGTACATGCATGAGTGAAAGAAATATTAATACAATATGTGATGACTTTTATTTTAACTTTTAAAAGTGTAATTGGAGTAGTTGTTGACTCCGGTAGATACTATTTACGCCACAAAACACCTAACAAGACAAGATCAAACTCAATTTGAAAAGAAAAGAAGGATAGTCAAGAGAATAAAATAAAATAAAATAGAAGCTTCCATTATTGACTTAAATTATTTTAATTGTGCCTCGATTAATGCTTGCTTGACAAATGAAGATTCCTAGTACTTATTCAACCACTTGATGCTCTTTTGGATCGATAACCATTTTGAAGCCCTCCATTATCTATAATTTCAACCGATCTAAGTACTTTATACACATCTGTAAGATCTAAAAACAAGACTTATTTATTGTCACATCATCAAAATGAGTCTTCTTTTTAAAGAATGAATTTTTCCATTTGGGTCTTATTTATTTGGATCTCTTTTTCCAACAATGGAGCTAAAATGAAAAAGAGAAAGTAGATCCATTTTCTAAACTTTTTTCCAAATAATCATTACTCTTCTTTAAAATATTATATATATATATATATATATATTAATAAATAAATTATATAATATATTTTAAATATCAACACTATCGATAATTATTTAACTAATTATAATTAATTTAAAATAAAAAAATTATTAATTTAAAATTATCACAACCGAATTACATCAACAATAAAAATAAATATTTAAAACAAAATACTGTATACAGTTAGACATGGCACCGGTTTCTCTGTTCGGTTTCGAACCTTCAAAGCCGGTTCCGATACCATTTTTCCGGTTCCGATTTTAAAGGTTTGGTTTCGGTCAGGTTCCTACGGTTTGGGTCTGGTGGTTCCAACGGTTCGGTTTCAATTCCGATCCGGTTTTCGACGGCCCAGTTTCGGTTCCAGTTCAACAGTTTCGTCGATTCCGACGCTTTAGTTCCGGTTCCGACGATTTTATAATTGAAATTAAAATTATTTATATTTTTTTCATTATATATAATTATTGAAATTAATAATAATATATAATAATTTAAATATAATTATATTGAAATTATTTATATTTTGTCATTACATATATAATTATTGAAATTAATAATAATATATTTAAATTATAATAATTTAAATATAATTATATTTAAATTATTTATATTTTGTCATTACATATATAATTATTGAAATTAATAATAATATATTTAAATTTAAATAATTGAAATATATATATTAAATTTATTTATATTTTTTCATTATATATATAATTATTGAAATTAATAATTATATATTTTAATTTAAATTATATTTATTTATTTATAAGTCCAACTCAAATCCAATGATTGTGAGGTGTTGGTAACCCAACCCAATCATTGGAACCTAATTTGGCTCTTATTGAGTGGAGTCCACGAATAAATCCCTTATTTTAAGTCCATTTTCTTATCATTGTTGCAAGTATTGGATCCAAAAAAAGTGGATCTTGTAAAAGTGGGTCTCTTTTGATCACCAATGTGGATGCTATTATAGTAGTCACATTTCCAATGTTTTATACCAACCCACTTTGCACAAACTTTAAATTTGGTTATACTCAATATCAGTATATCAACCTAAACTTGTTAAAATATATATTATGTTCACTTGAGTATCAAAGAATTTTTTTTATTGAATTGAGTTTTTACTTGATTACATTTGAAGGTTATATATAAATATATATATATATATATATATATATATTTGTTTTTCTTTTTTATTTGTAAAAAAGAAATAAATCTTAATGATTTATTATTAATAATATTTAAGGTGTCCGTAAAATTTTCAAAGTTCACTAGGAATTTTGATCAGCTCCTATTCATAAAAATTATTTCTAATACTCTTATTACAATGTTCTGTTTGTGTGGACTTTTCTTAAAATTGATTTCGCTCTTAATGACATTGTCAATTGCAAGCACTTTACTTTTTCAATACCTAATCATATAATTTTTCTTTCAATACTCTATATCATATCATGAATTGTCAATTTTAAGCATTTTACTTTTAAATACCTAATCATATATATAATTTTTCTTTCAATAATCTAATTATATCATTCTACACGTAAGAATTTTAATAATCATATTAACTTTTTGAATGGAAACAATATCATTAACTTTGTGAATTGTGATCAAATTATCATCTTAAAAGATTTATTGAAAGACTAAATCAATAAAAGTAATTTCCATGTTGTCAACCAAGTCCAAGTTTGTAGCACATAGAAATGGGATTCAAAAAAGGAGGTCATGATGGGATTACAATAATCACAAGAGACACATTTTTTTCTTTTATTCCCCATTTGATCATATATTACACTTAAAGCAGTGGAAAAAGATTCCCTTTTGTCCCATTTATTTATTTTCTATATATCTTAGACTTTACTCCAACTTCACCAATTTCAATTTTGTTTTTAGTCCAACTTCTTGTCTTTGAATTTGATCTTATCTATTCATGTGATTTGCTTGGATGGGATGATAAAAGAATCTCCAAAGTGGGTTTCGACCTATAATTCTTTTTGTGAATTAGGGGATAAACATGTGTTTATAACTCATAAAAGTATAAACTAAATAATATTGATATTGGTAATGAAAGTAATCTGAATCCTTAATTTGGTATGCCCTACTGGATTCTATACGTTTTTTCGTATGAAATTCGAATAATAATCATACATGAAAAACATATGGAGTCTGATAAGTATTATATATCTATAGCCACAACTTACAACATCGGTTTATATATTAAAAATAAAATAAAATAATAGTAATAGAAATAGTAACAAATATCTATCATGGTTTTGTAAACGGAAATAACAATTTTTCTCTCATAGACATATATTATAAGTATATCTATAACATATTAATACATATCACCACATTTTTACCACGTGTATTATTATTATTGAAGTTATGTTGCTTACATGACAAAGGCGTAATGATATATATTAGTATACTATAGATATGTCTATAGTATATGTCTATAAGAGAAAAATTACCTAAAACTAGTTGTTAAAAAAAATATTAAATGTTTCATTAGATTAATTAAATATTCAATAAAGACATTAAAACAAAATGGATGGTTCACCACTTTACCGAACTCCATCGGCATTCAAGTGTTTAGACTTTGAATTCTAATGTATTTCTAAAGTGCAAACTCACTTAGAAGGTGAAAAATACAAAGTCATCATCAAATTCAAAGCTTGTTTTGAAAGGAGAAAATAATGTCAATTTGCCAAATCAATTTCAAGCATTCCACCACGTTATATATATATATATATATATATATATATTACTCCTTTTTTGGTCTCCATAATGTAGAACATGAGTTCGTAGGGCAATTTTCATTTTCATCTCTAGTTTTTATATATTAATATGTACTGACATACGTTAAGCGATCATGTAATGTTATATAACTAGCTATGCAATATAACATTAAACGTATATGTTAACATTATAATGTTGTTGAACTAGCTAGTTGATATCAAGTTCAGTAATTTTACTTGGCCTATTAATATCAATCCATCGAATAACATTACTGACTCTTTTAATATCTTTTTGAACAATTAGAGAAGACTTTATAATAAACTTTCAATCCCAATTTGTTTATTTATTTATATTATTGTCGACATCGATCAAGTCAAGAGTTTATCAGAATCCGGTGAGATCAGACATTACAAACACAATTTGAATAGTTATTCTCATGAGGAGAGGCACAAACAGTTACTCAAAAGACATATATATGTGTCTTTATATATATTAATTACATTATTTATCAATTACTTATCTAAACCAATTAATTATCACGTGTTACGTGAATTTGATACAAAGTGCAATTAAACACCTTAATGTCATGAAAAATTTGAGGATCAGCCAGCCATCACTAAATTTGTCAAAAAAACATCAAATATATTTCTGCTAATCGAGTCAAGAGTGATGGGCGACCAAAGGCCACCCTCTACATTTTGATTGTGATAGTAGAGAAACCCAACCATTTGTTTTAGCAACTTTTTAACTATTAAAAAAAATATTTTTATTTATTTATTTGAAACTGACATCGAGATAGGATCTGTGAGATCAAACACATCATTAAGATATATTTGATAGTTAATTTTACTATACATATAAGAGGTATCTCCACACTTTCTTTCTTTTCTTAGGAGCAAACTGAGCAAACTGATTATTCGATGTTTTGAACCCCAACCACAGATATAAACTACTCAACTAAGAATGTATGTGAAAAAAAAAAAAAATATATATATATATATATATAGAGGGTTAAAATTGAAATTAACTATATTATTAGTTGTGCTTTTATTTTTATCCGGCATTAATGTTTCCAAACTTTCAACTAATTAGACCATAATTGAAATTAACTATATTATTAGTTAAGCTTTTATTTTTATCCGGTATTAATGTTTCCAAACTTTCAACTAATTAGACAATAATACTATTCTCAATTAAACACACCGATCTTCTTCAATTAAATACATCAATTTTCTTCGATTAAACACACCATATGTTTTCTTAAATTAAACACACCAGTTTATTTCAATTAAATACACTACCAATTTTCTTCAATTAAACTAACAATCCAGGCTTACCAAATAAATATTATCCGTTTTGAGCATCACGTATGCATTTTTCACCCTCATGGATTTGTTTCGGATCATGGATTTCACGCAAGCAACGTTCACCCATGGCCCAAAACTCGTCTATTTAGTTAGGAAAGACCAAGACTTATATATAAGTCATGAACTTCACTCGCTAGCAATATAAGATGTGATAATAGCACACCACCATTTTTCTTCAACTAAACATACCACTAGTTTTCATCAATTAAATACACCACCAATTTAATATATATATATATATATATATATATCCTCGAGATGTTAAAATCCAATCACTTGAATTGTAAAAGTTTTATGAGTAGTGTTAACCTGTGGCCTATGAACATAGAATAATAACTGTTTTATTTACATAATAGAAAATAAAATTACAGTATTTTTTTAACAAAACAATAAATACATTAATTGGTTTATCCTTTTATTTCTTTTTATGAAAAGAAGGTACGATTCTCCATTGGATTCCACATTAATCATCAAGCAATTTGGGAAAATAAAATTTAGTCAACAAGAAGTAGGAAATGATACAAGGACAATTGGGTTTTGAACTTGTATGTAATCAATGAATAATGAATCAAGAAGCAGTGGGCAGGCTGCAGGTGGCATCAGGAATGACCTGCCAAGTGCCATTCTAAGTCACTGCTTACGCAACTAACATTATCTCTAACACCGACCAACCCATCATATACAATCTCTTAGAAACCGGAAATTATAGCCGCGGTAAATTTTTGTGAGATACAGTTATATTTTTGTGTCAAATAATAAGATAGTTAAAAAGGAACAAAAATAATAGAAAGATAATTTTTTTGTTATTAAAAGTTCAACATTGATTAGATCAATAAAAACAGTTTATGTCAATCAAATCGTTGATAATATTGAAATAAGAATCCAACTTTCATGAGTTATACAAATTGATTAATATATTATCTAAATTGAGTAGTAACAAAGACTATTATACTTTTTTTCTCTTTAATGGAATAGTCTTCGATGAGACAATCTTATTATACATTTATATTCTCGATATAAATGGTACAATTTTATTAGAACTGTTTTAACAAGTGGTAATGAGACAATCCCATTAAAGTTTTTTTCCAATTTGAATCTGCCGACAGTATATATACAATCCTGAATATCTACTCCTAAAGAGGGTCTTGGATGCATCCGACACACCATATATTTTCTACCCTGATGCTACAATATCGGCACCTTTTGCTGCCATGTCAATACCTTTATTGTCGTGGCAGTATTATCAAGGTAAAAACTAAATCTTGGGTGCAACGAGATATACCATGCATCCCGTTGCACTTAGCTAATGTGTCAACATTTGGATGGGGATGCATCATGCATCATGCTTCCAACCCTGCAATAATACAAAGTAGAAGACAATAAATGCTTCTGTTAAAAGGTGTCGGTTATTTAGACTGGACTTCACCATAGTGAATATGTGTCCCACACTACTTGGAAATTGGAATACGACTAAAGAATTCAACATCAAACACTCTCCATGCTCCACCTTTTGGTGCAACGTGTTGATATGGTTGGTTAGGGTTGATAATTCACTTAAAAGATAACCTAATTTCACATATCATATATGATTTAACATACAACACTAATTACATTAATAATTCAAAAAAAAAAAAAATCATATGGATTTTGCTATGATATTTTAGGAGATATACCAAGTAGATATATCAAAAACACAAAGTAAATTTTATTTACTTTTAATTTCTTGGATGTATTCTTTATCTTTATATACTTGTTTTGAATGATATAAAAATACATCACGATTTATAAATCTAAAAATAAGTCTACTTTTTAAAGAAAAATCAATGCTTTTATAAAATTCTTGCATCATGTCATGTGTCACTATGCTAGCTATGAAATATGTGACAATATTACATGGTCCATGTTCATATTATTAGGCAACTTACAAAAACCTCATTTAAAAAGCTAGCAATTCGATAGGCGGAAGTTGCATTCTGGACCGTAATGATATAGATAGGCCGTATTGTTATAGATAGATTCCGATAGATTTTCAAAGAGGTGGGTGAGGCCAAACTCGAAAGTAAGTGGCTTCTAGTCATAAGTTGTATTCAATCACAGTCTTGCAATTTCAAATGAAATCAGCATTTATTTTGTTCTCATAAACCACTTTCCTCTTTCTTCCATCCTCCTTAAATGAAATCAATCTTCTGATTATTCACACAAAGCTCAAACCTTTTTCCACTTTCATGGCAGAAAAGCTCTCACTTTTCTTGGTTTTTGCTCTTTTTCTCTCAAACCCAGTTTTCTCTGTTGATGAGTTCATTTTCAATGGATTCAATGATGATGCATCCAACAACAACTTGAGCTTAAATGGGAGTGCAGAGATTGAACACAACGGCTTACTCAAATTAACAAACACAACCATTAGAGTTCTTGGTCATGCTTTTTACTCATCACCAATCAAGTTCAAGAACTCAACCACTAACAAGTCTTTATCTTTCTCTACTTGTT
This sequence comes from Acer negundo, assembly GCA_035582765.1. NCBI lineage: Eukaryota > Viridiplantae > Streptophyta > Magnoliopsida > Sapindales > Sapindaceae > Acer > Acer negundo. The sequence goes on from CM069242.1 coordinate 4,971,829, forward strand.
TTGCTTTCGCTATAGTTCCTGAATATGCAGAGCTTGGTGGGCATGGTCTAGCTTTCGCAATCTCTGCAACAAAAGAGCTCTTAGGAGCTCTTCCAAGCCAATACTTAGGTCTTCTCAATGCAAGTGACATGGGTAATTTCTCCAACCACATATTTGCTGTTGAATTTGACACAGTTCAGGATTTTGAATTTGGTGACATCAATGACAATCATGTTGGTATCAACATAAACAGCTTGTCTTCAAATAAATCAGCCCCAGCTGGTTATTTTCTAGAGAATTCAACGAAGGCAGCTCTCAATTTGAAGAGTGGTAAGGTTATACAAGCTTGGATTGATTATGATTCAAGAAACAATCAATTAGATGTGAGACTTTCACCTTCTTCTATCAAACCCAGATCACCAATTTTGTCCTTTGATGTGGATTTGTCATTAGTTCTAGAAGATTCTATGTATGTTGGGTTCTCGTCATCAACAGGTATGCTTGCAAGCTCACACTATGTAATGGGTTGGAGTTTTAACATGAGTGGAGAAGCAGAATCTCTGTCTTTGTCTTCTCTGCCTTCACTTCCTGGTCCTAAAGAGAATCGCACACCTTTGATTGTTGGGGTTTCTGTTTCTGCTTTTGTTTTCATGTTCTTGGTTGCTGTCTCAGCTTTTTACATTATCAGGAAAATCAAGAATGCTGATGTTATTGAAGCTTGGGAGCTTGATGTTGGTCCTCACAGATTCTCATACCAAGAACTCAAGAAAGCAACAAGAGGTTTTAGAGACAAAGAGGTTCTTGGTTTTGGTGGATTTGGTAAAGTTTACAAAGGAACATTAACAAGTACTAATACTCAAGTTGCTGTTAAGAGAATTTCTCATGAATCAAAGCAAGGTTTGAGAGAATTTGTGTCTGAAATTGCTAGTATTGGTCGTTTAAGACATAGAAACCTTGTTCAGTTACTAGGATGGTGTCGCCGGAGAGGTGATTTGTTATTAGTATATGATTTCATGCCTAATGGAAGCCTAGACAAGTATATTTTCGATGAACCGAAAAGTATTCTCAGTTGGGAAGAGAGGTTTAGGATCATCAAAGGTGTAGCTTCAGGGCTTCTGTATTTACATGATGAGTGGGAGCAAACTGTGATTCATAGAGACATCAAAGCAGGAAATGTGTTGTTGGATTGTGAGATGAATGGTAGATTAGGTGACTTTGGTTTGGCTAAGTTATATGAACATGGAACCAATCCAATCACAACCAGGGTTGTGGGCACATTGGGATACTTAGCACCTGAGCTCACGCGTACCGGGAAGGCAACGACAAGTTCTGATGTGTTTGCATTTGGTGCACTCTTGCTTGAAGTGATATGTGGAAGAAGACCTATTGAGCCCAAGGCATCGCCTGAGGAGTTCATATTGGTAGATTGGGTTTGGGACAAATGGAAAGTTGGTGCAATTCTTGATGTAATTGATCCAAGATTGAATGGTGTGCTTGATGAGATTGAAGCTATTGTTGTGATCAAACTAGGACTAATGTGTTCTAACAATGTCCCCGAAGAACGTCCTACGATGAGGCAAGTGGTGAGGTACTTGGAAGGAGAAGTTGCATTGCCTGAGGTGGTTACATCCCCAGATGCATATGATAGTAAGAAAGGTAATACCAGTGGTGGTGGCCATGGTGGCCGTGGTGGCCTTCAATTCGAGGATTATGTTCATTCATACCCGAATTCTTCGTATTTCGAAAAGGTGAGTAATTGGTCATCCGCCGTTAATGGAGATGTTGATATTGAAGCAGGCTCAACTTCACCACTTTCACTTTCAGGTAGTAGAGGCAGCAATAGTTAGCAATAAAGAAATTTTTTTTTTTTTTTTATTATTATTATTTATTTTGTCCTCCTTAGATTTTTAGTCTTATTGGTATGATCATGTTATTTGTTTCATTGTAAATTGATCATCTTGGATTGTTCATTGTAGTTTGTAAACATACTAGTAGAAATTGGCTTCTCATCAATCTTGTGTTTCTTGTGTTTCAAGTATTTTCAAGATGTATCCATGATTGCTGTAGAGTAAATGTCTCCGCCAAACCAGCATACGCAGTGTTTGATATCGACAGGTCGATAATAGAATATATCAAATAGGTAGTTGAGAAACTGAGAGATATGTAAAATATATTAGTTAAGAACTTAAGATACCTCAATATTCAAAATGAAAATGAAGTAGACTTGTTAAGCATATCCTCAATATTCAAACACAGGTGAACTTTTAACTTCATTTTAAAAGAAACTTTAAACAATTCATGAAACAATGGCGGCGACAAAACCTGCCAACCACTATAGTAGGTAATGTTTTAATACTTTAATCTCATGCCAACGTTCTACGACTAAAACATTAAAAAATATCAAGTGTTAACCATCTTGATTAGCACCACAAAAAACAAATATACTCTCCCCACGCCTTATATAAGTTTATCTTTATTTTAATACAAGGTGACAATATAGCTAACCTAAAACGTCGGATTTGGGGGATTATGATTAAAAACTAATAATAATTACGTCAGGTTTAGGGATTCTATCAAAACCTGTCGAAAATCAAATATTACATGCTTGAAAATGCATTTGGTGGGATTCAAACCCCACCCCGCCACAAATGTCGAGCTAAAAGTAAAAGTGGATGTGTAAGGGTTCATTCCTCCAAACTATATTCAAAACGAAAAGACGTACCCTACTATCTAGTGTCGATATCCATATATTTAGATCATACTTCGTAAACTTCTATGCAGAATCGAAACTTCATCCATCAATACTAACCAAGATGCCTCCGATACAAAAACACAATTTGAAATTTTGAATGCTATATCAGAATGTGCAAGAAAGTATCAACAATAAAGTTGTCAAGGAGAAACTCAAGTCCTAGAGTTTCAAAGCTTTATAATGTTAACTTTCCTGCCTATACTTAATTGAAATTCAATAATCTTCATTAAACCAAATGTAATCTGTCTAAATGTCACCTAAACGTTTCTTACAGGTAAAAAGAAAAGCTCGAGATTGTGAATTGTCTCAAATATAGAGACTTGATTGAATTACTTAAATACACTAAGACAGACAATTATATAATGACTATTCAAAGCTCTACAACATCCTTCTATTCACTTTTTACATGCCCTGTCTACTAACCTAAAACTACCTACCTGTACTTCAAGTTGCTGGAGAGTTCAACAAGCCATCAGAGGCAGAGAACCATGATCATACTTTTGGCATATGTGTTCGTCTTCAAACTAGCTTGGTGTCTCGGCGAACAATGTTAGCAGTTGAGGAAAGCATTACACCTGATATGGAAGAGTAATCATCAGCATTCACTTGACAACTAGATCAAAAATTCATAATCTCAAAGGCTTATATATTTCAAACTTGTTTCGATGACTTTAACGTTAAAAAAGGAGCAAATTTCCAACATTGAACCATTCACAACCTAGTGTAAGAGTCTGATTTTCGATTATAATCCTACACCTTCCAATCTATTAACTTACCAATATTTCTCTGTTCGGAGTGCAAAAGGCGACAATCATCAACTGTCCCCTTTCATGGTGATCATTGGCTTATTCATTGTCGTCAATATTTTCCTCCTCTTTCACTCTGTTGAAAATCTCGTCGTCATCAAACCCTGCGTTTTGGCCAAAACAAATACTAAATTTAATAGTGTGCAGGGCATTTTCTGTAATAATTTTACATCCAAAGAATTATAATTACCTGCAGCTAACTCTTCAACATCATCATTTGAAGGTCCTAAAAGCGTTGTGTTAGCAGAGGGTGGATCAAGAGCCATCCAGTCCGAACTCCCGTAATCCTCCAACAAAACATCTTTCCCTGTGATCCAGTCTTCAACATTGCTAAGGCAATCAAATGACATGGGATCCATAGAATCTTGTTCCTTACTCTTTTCAACCCTGTAAAATAGTTTGATTTTAGTTTGGAAATTGTCAATACCATCTACCTACACACACATATATACATACAGGGTCATTAGTTTCGACTTACATTTGTCTCAGTCGCAAGTTGTACTGAACAAAGACAAGGTCACTTAGTCGCTGACGCTCTAGGCAGTTCCTTGTCTCATATATTTGTTCAAATTGAATCTGATTTCGTTTATAACCCATTGAGCTGCAAGTTTGGCTGAGAATACGGATGGCTAGACGTGACAACTTCGGGCAACTTCCTCCATAAGTTGACCACCATTCAGCTATAACAAAAGTAACAACAAAACACAAACTTATCAAAAGGCTTCTTGCAGCAGAATACAATGATGTAAAGTTCAGTCCCTGCGACATGAATGCTTTTGTTGTATGCGTAAGCAAACATGAGGGGGGCGGTTTCTTTAAAAACGCCTTAAAATCGAAGAAGGAAAATCATTATATAGCAGCATAAATAACTAAACAATCTAATAGAATAGACTCTCACCAGGAAGTAAAGTGTCTTTAGCTCTAATTGCCATTTTCCTCCCGAAATCTCCAGCAGCATTCTTGTATGAATTTATCTCTCGAACGATATTATCCTGCTCTTCTGTATCGGGAACCAGTCTCTCTATGCAATCAAGCATCCCCGACAAAAACTCGTTATGTTCATCTTTGATACTGTAGAAGAATTTGGGGTTAAGGAAGAAACCTGCAGCATGAAGTGGCAGATGCCATTGTTGTTCCCACCAGTGATCGATAATGTTCCAGTAGACCATATACTCGTCCCTCTTAATTAGTTCTTTCTTGATTGTTTCTTTCGTTCGATACATTCCAGCATATACATATCCCATTGCAGGTCTCTTCTCACTACCAGTAATTCTCAAAAGTCGCAAGAGGGGAATCGTTAAACGAACAATCAAACCACAAGAGGACCAAAATGACTGATTACTGACTATATCTAACATTTCCAGTCCTCCTGATTTCTTCGAATGTGGACAATCCAACCACTCCTGTGTAGTAACCATGGTCTGCAAATAGTGTTTAATATCAACCAGTCTTCTCAATGCAGTAAAGTTTGTAGCAGAGCGAGTGATTCCCGGTTCTATAAGATCATTTCCAAAAGTATACCTCCTCACCATATTCAAAACCGCGCTATGGTTGTACACGAATCTTGTGACAACTCTAGCCTGTTCAATTATTGCATTTATCCACTCGAGTTTTGCGAAATCCTCGAGTATCAAATCTAAGCAACGAGCTGCACACGAAGTCCAATACAGTGTAGGAAAAGTATCCGTTAACTTTCTGCCAACAACAATGTACTGCTCTTCACTGCTAGTAATCACTTGCAAAACATGTCTGACTCCAACTTCTTCCACCACTTGCTTAATCAATTCGTACAGTGCATCCGAGGAATTCATAATACCAGACGCGTCAACAGATTTCAAAAACACCGTTCCTTCAGGACAATATGCTGAAAAGATCAGTAATGTCCTACCCATTTCCGTGCTCCATTGGTCAACTAAAACAGAACAACCCGACCTTCCCCATGTCGCTGTGTATTTTCCAATATCATTTTTCACCTCCTCAACTGAATTCTTCAATATCCAACTCCGAAGATCGTGATAACAAGGCATTACAACCTCTGATCCACCTGAAGCAATAGCATGAACCATCGGTTGGAAATAAACTGAATTGACAGCATCTAACGGTGCCCCTATATCGTACAAAAACCTCCCTACTGCCATAAAAATAGAATCATTCACCCTCTTAGCACCTGAAGAAACACAGCTTACAACAACAGCATTAGCATTTGCAGAAGAATTTTTTCCTCTCCATTTTTTTCTCCTATCTCCACTAACATTACTCATCCCTTCTCTATTAACAAACAAACCCAAATTACCCTCAACTGCATTCGAAACTTCAACCATTGGCAAACCAGTACTAACATCACCACCCTGATCAACATATGCATCTATCTCACCAGAAACCGGATTAATACCTGTAATCTCTTCTGAAATCTTTTGTTTCTTCCTCTTTTTAACCATAACCCCATCTAAACTCTGTTGCATCATAGCGCGAACATCAGATGTGACACGCAAACAAGTAGACGCATTACCCTTCTGACCCGCTAAATGCTCCTTAATCCTATGAATCCCACCACCCTTGAATAATTTACCACAATATATACACTTCAATTGTACTCTATCACCATTTTTGAACATTTGACAATGCTTCCATGCCGGATCATGTTTCTGTGATGTTATTGGTACTGGTTCTAATCCAGTTGCCATTACAACAACCTTAGAAATTTCTGCAAATTCAAAAACCCCATTTTAGCATAATCTTTGACAATGCTAATAACCCAATAAAGAACACATTTTTTTCTCAAACCCACTCTTAAGTTATTCAATTTCATCATTCAATAGACAATCATAAGTTCAAAAAAATGAAACAATTAAAAATATATAAAAAATAAAAAATAAAAAGCTATCTTTTTTAATTCAATATATATATTAAAAAAAAACAACAACAAAAATAAATGAAAGAGAGAGTTGGAGAAGAACATACCTGTTTTTGTAGAGTCTTCTGTCTTTTGACGCCAGAGAGAGAGAGAGAACCGGTTTGGTTGGGAGCTAATATATAAACCGAGAGGTGAGATTAACCGGACGGACCGGTTAGAGTGATGGGTCAACCGGTTCGATTAACCATAACTGGTTCGGATATTACTGGGTCGTCTAGTCACATGACGAATTGGACCGGTTTTGGTACGTTAGAAACCGGAACTACCGGTTGCTTTGGATACGGTTGTCTCGTCACTTCGATCGAACAAAAAAAAACGCTTAAGATTGGACCGGCCGTTTGCTGCCGTTAAACCGACCTGTTTTCTGGTTCGTGACCGTTATTGTTTCTCTTCTTGTCTGAAAAGAAAGCATTTGTAAAAAAAAGTTTTTTTTCTTTCTCATTTGTTCGTTTTCTCGAGAAACAAACTGGAAAAAGTTGATTCTTTTATCGGTTGGATTAGGTTTATAGTTAGGGTTTGGTTCCGGATATAAAAAATTGATTTTTTTACTTTCGGTAGGGTATGTGTTGATTTATGGGGAAATTTGATTGGAATTGAAATCAAGTTTTTTTTTTTTATTTTTTTTTTTTTAGTTCTTGATTGTTTTAAAAATGCTAATTCATTGTAGAGTTAAAATTTTGAAAATTGAGGATTTGTTAGAGAAATTTTCAACGGTGAGAAATCTGATAGAAAATGTTCATTTTGTGTTACTGTTTCAAAACAGGCTTTTGTAAGTCACATTTGTATGAATTGTGATGGGATTCTTTAACATGAAGAACAGAATCTTATGTTAAAAAGGAAGGATAAAGTTAAAGATTTGTTAATTACTTTAAATTTATTCATAAAATATGTATATTATCTCATTAATTATTTCAGAGGAAGCAACTTTGGGCATCACACATGGGTTGTGTGCACTTCTGAGGTTCAAATTTTACGATACCTGTTTTACAAACATATGTGAGTAACCTTCTTTCTACGGTTATTGTGAGAGTAGATATCTTGATCATGTAAGTAAATACTCGAGCCTTGCATGTAGTGAATGTTGGTGTACTTTTCACTTTCAATACTAATTGTTTACATTGCAACTCTAAAATGGATCTTTTATAAATTTTATATCCAATTCTAGGCTTTGATCTTGGGTTCTCCTAACTAATAAATGAATATTTGGTTCAAACCATATTGTGAGCGTAAAGTATGCGAATTTGGATTTTCTCCCGTCAAGTATTTCATTCAAATTCAAGTATTTTTAAGATATCTCATATCAGGAAAAAGACACAGTATAAGAGGATTCAAACTCTTGTCTGTGAAGCCTAAAATATATAATATGAAATTTCCATTTAGTGTGTGAGGACAATGATGTTATGTTAAAGTGCTTTTACTAGTGGACTCGATGCAAGTAAAAGTGCTTTTTAATATTTGTTGTCACCGCTTAATTTATATTTCAACAAAAGTTAAGTGCTAACCACTTGTAAAACAAAAGCATATTCACAAATCGCCCAATGAAAAAGATTGTACAACAAAAATTCAGATTTCAGACAAATCACAACCCCTTTGATGGAATCTATAGTCAGAAGAGTACCTACCAAATCAACAAAGAGGTTGTGGAAAGGAAAAAAGTAACCGTACATTTAACTGTCAGACAAAAAATTCCCATCTCTGAAAACTTTGACAGATTCCACTCTTGTTAGCAAAACCGCTTTTACACATGCAGTTATCTGAAAAGAGTTACAAAAAGTCTTTCAATTTATATATATCAGAGAAGTACACCATTTTCTCACAGTCACCAAAAACTTCAACAGAACAAATGCCAACTTCTCCAATGCTTCTTGTCTTCTGCTTTGTAATCTGCATAGTCTTCTCCTTCCTCTCTCTGACAGGTACTCTCTATTCTGATTTCTGATCACTTTAAAGATTACTTGTTTGTAACACTGTTGTGTTTTTTATGTTTTGTTGCCGATAGAAATCAAGAATGAATTGTATTTCTCTAAATAATGAATCTGTACAATACGAGGCCTATATATGTAAAAATCAAATCATGAGTAACTTCCCGGTGCAGGATTTCCATACAAAATCCTCGATTGCTACCGATACTTATTGGATTACCACCGGTAGCAATTCAATAAGTACTTGTAGCAATCGAGGATCCTGCACCTGAAAATTTTCAATCAAATCATATAATATCCGATACGGTAACAATTGCAGATGGGGTTCAACTAATTTTAGTGAACAACTGTAAGGAAAGCATTTGGCCTGGACTTCTAGGCACTGCTGGTCATGAGAGTCCTAGTGAAGGTGGTTTTCACCTCTGTAGTGGTGAGCAAAGAGTCATTGAAGTTCCTGAGAGATGGTCGGGCAGAATCTGGCCTAGACAAGGCTGTTGTTTCGAAACAACAACCGGGAAACGCTCGTGCCAAACGGGGGACTGCGCTGGTCTATTACAATGCCAAGGCACAGGTGGTGTTCCACCAACAACATTGGTGGAAATGACTCTTGGGACACAAGAATCAGCCTTGCATTACTATGATGTGAGCTTGGTTGATGGGTTCAATGTCCCAGTTTCAATGGTACCGATAGATGGTGATGGTGGTGGTGGAGGCTGCGGAATCGCTGCTTGTGAGGCTGATTTGAATGCCTGTTGTCCTGCTAATTTGGTGGTGAAGAAACAAGGGAAAGTGGTGGGTTGCAAGAGTGCTTGTCTGGCTGCTAAATCAGATAGGTATTGTTGCACTGGAGAGTTTTCGAATCCGAAAACTTGCAGGCCTACCATTTTTGCTCATCTCTTTAAGGCAATTTGTCCAAGAGCTTATAGCTATGCCTATGATGACTCTACAGGGCTCAACACTTGCCGCGCTCCTCGCTATGTCATCACATTTTGCCCTCCAAATTGATATGCAATAATAACAACTGTTTTCTATAATGTTTTCTAGTGTTCCTTCTGCTTATGATTCCAAGTACTACTTGTATTGGTAATTTCTAGTTCATTGTTCAATTTGACATTCATGGAAGTTCAATACACTTTATATTTCATCTGCAATCTTGTTTAATTTTCACAAATAGTAAAAAGGGCAATCTACAAATTCTTTCCAGATGATATCTATGAAATTCTAAGAACAAAATTATTAAAATTGTTCATTCATTTGATCTTAAATAGCCACCTATTCGGTAGGCAAAATGACGAAAACTATGTTGAATAACAAGTAGACTTCAATGGTTGCTATCCATCCAGGGTGTCAAATGTCACTTTCAAGTTACCTAGTCAAACAAGAAGAAAAACTCCAAAAGTTTTATGATGGAATTTTTTGACAAGTAGAAGAAACAGATTCTTAAGTTGACAGTACCAATCTACTGATCAACCTGTATAAATCTGCCTGATCCAGAAGAATAATATACGAAAAACACGAATGAATCCTCAAGAAGTTGCTGTGCAAGAAGATGAGGGGCTGGGTTGGGGAAAATCTTTGCCTGTACCAAGTGTCCAGGAAATGGTGAGGAAAGATTCTCAGTCTCTGCCTGAAAGATACATACAAGAACATAACAACAGGCCACTTGACTCTGAATTCTCACCGGATCTGTGCGAAATCCCGATCATAAACTTCTACTTGCTGGCCAATGGAGATGAAGAAGAACAAAGAAAACTAGACCTTGCTTGCAAGGAATGGGGTTTTTTTCAGGTAAATGTAATATTCGATAGAAATTATCAGGTGCAGGATCCTGCATCTGAGGCATCCTCAGTTACTTAACACAGATATTATGTTGCATGCATTTTACAGATAACAGATCATGGGGTGACAGAAAAGGTTTTACATGACATGAAGGCAGCTGAGGCTGCGTTTTTCGAACTTCCGTTGGAAGAGAAAAAGAAGTATGCAATGGGAGAAAATGATCTTCAAGGATATGGACAAGGCTATGTTGTCTCAGAGCAGCAAAAACTCGAATGGTGTGATCTGATATTCTTAATGACTCTCCCACCCAACATCAGGAAATTCAAGCACTGGCCTGTTTCAATTCCTGGTTTCAAGTATGTATTCTCATTTCTCTTGGCATACATACAAACATACAACGAATAATCAAATTTCTCAACGAAAAAACACGATATGTTTAAAACTTATTGAACCTTTAACACGGTATCAAAGATTATTCCACGAACTTTATGCAAATGTCCTTCGCTCTCACGTATTTCTTGTACATCTTTTAACAGGAAAGCAGTAGAAACCTACTCCACAGAAATGCAGAAAGTAGCTGAAGAAATGTTAGCTAATTTTTCATTGCTAATGGGAATGGAAAGAGAAGATTTAAAATCTCTGCATGGAGAGATGAAACAAGCAATGAGAATGAACTACTATCCATTTTGTTCAAGGCCGGAACTTGTTCTTGGTATTAGTCCCCACTCTGATGCAAGCACCATAACTTTACTAATTCAAGATGATGACATAAATGGCCTCCAAATCAGGCATAAACAAAAATGGGTTCCTGTAAAACCAATCCCAAATGCAATCGTTGTGAACATCGGCGATGCCCTTGAGGTATCATCTTCGTTTTCGATATTCGAATGGCAATTTTACTGAATGGCCAACATAGATGATAATCTGTAGTTTCAACAACTGTTTTGTGAGTTTTTTTTTTCCAGGTATGGAGCAATGGAGTGTACAAAAGCATTGAACACAGAGCTGTGACAAATGAGAAGAGATCAAGAATGTCAATAGCAACATTTTTGATTCCAGGAGATGAAGTGGAGATCGGTCCACTGGAATCAATGGTTGATGACAAACATCACCCAAGAATGTACAAAAAGATCAAGTACCTGGACTTCCTAAGACACTCGTTGGGAGGTAAACTGGACGGTAAAGCTCACACGGAATTTCTAAAACTTGATGCCGAATGATTCGTTCTATATGTATTTAACTTATTTGATCAAGTGATCTTGTTTTCAAGTCTATAATATTGTCAATATGACAATTACAAATCATTTATCACACTATCTTCAAATAGAAATTTGGATCGAAATAATATTACTCGTCAGAATATGCAATTCCTGAAAGTAAAGGTTGAGAGGCTAACCATTTTCAAACAGAAATTATGAACCGAGCTAGAGGCATACGTTCATTTTGGTGCTAGATGAGAATCGACAGAGAAGAATCTCAACATCTTCACTAGGCGAAGCGCCAGGTGAAACCAAAATCAGAATTTCTGACTACATTCCAAAGTACGAACTGGATATTCGATAACTTGGTCGATTACATGGTGTGGATAAATGGATGCCTAAAAATATTCAATCACTAACTTAACAAAGATGTTGAAGCTGATCCAGCTCAACCCACCAACCATAGCTACAAAGGATACAGGAATAATCATCACAAGCAACATGATAGAAAATGAACGAAGATCAAGCAACACAAACCACATATATTAACCAAACCAAAACGAAACTATCAAAATAATAAGAGACTGAACCAAGATATGGGGGGTAAGTTCCTTAATTGTAAGATAGCGGGAAAAAAACAATCCATACATGAGAAAAATTCGAGACTCCCCTAAACACGGAGGCTCTCTCGTGGGGCCTCACCTGATAACATATTTGTACAGTCACGATTCACATTTCACTACCTCCTCCCTTTTTACACCCTTAAAACTTGTACACAGTAAAATTATCTCTTCAGGGGCATCAGTGTCTTCTTAACCATCTGAGCCACAACAGCTAGCCTGATTCTAGGTATAACCTCAAACTAACAAATGTACAGTTTTTTAAGTACAAGCAACAAATTTATTTCCAATTAGCTCTCATCTATCCAAATAAATAGACAGAGCTGGCACTAGACATAAAAAGAAAGAAGAAAGAGAGAGGCACTCATACTATCCTCGGTTAGCTGTACAACAACTTCCTTTCCTATTCCATCTACGCAGGGTGTGGAGTCATCACGCTAATCCTCCTTTCTGCAAAAGATTCAAACACGGTTGTCAGAAGAAAGCTTGTGACAATTAAGCAAGTCAACATTAGCATCGTCGCATTTCCCTCGTGTCAAATTAGCCGACATCGCAAAAAGGAAATAACAAGTTTAACAAAAGAAGTCGTCAACTATCCCTTAAAGATTGATGCACCATGAGTTCATAAAATTATGGAGCTTCTACGTATACGAGATAGATAGGAAGCAAAATATTGGAAAGGAAGAGTATAAATATACCCCCAGCAGCAACAAGTTTCTCTACACGCGCAACTATATGCTTCCCGTAAGTATACTTCTTCAGAGCAGTCAAGTGAATCTTAATTCTGTTGAGAATCAGTTCAAGTTGCTGGTCATCACAAGTTTCCAACACCTTCTGTACAACATAATTTGCAAACTGATCCTTCATCATCACCTAAACATGAGAAAGAAGAAAATTATATCATTATAACGACAAGATTAGGTTAGATAACCAACATTGATTAAGGAAGTAATACTGTATTCCGTGAGAAACCTAGTCAGAAAGCCTAGTTCCTTAAACATGAAATCTCTTTCATTTAACTTCCAACATGCTGGTAAACCAAAAAGGTGAAAAAAATGCAGAGACCGATGTTAAGATGCCAAGCCCTTGGATAAAGCAAAAAGATAAGGCACATGTTATATACGGAACAAAACAAAGGACAATCCTAAAATGCAAAAATAAAGATGCAAACTTTACCAAAAAGTGAAATAAAATTGCAGTTACATATCTATGATAACGTGTACAGTAGGTCAGTAGCCTTAAAATGCTGCTCATTTTTCATTCAGTGATGATGTTCAGATGGAGAATGACAAACCTGAAGTGGCTCGTTTTCATCAATGGAACCAAGCATCTCATTGACCAGAGTCTGGCGTTCAATTTGAGTTCCAAAAGTTAAACACTTCTCTATAACATTGGAGGCAAATTTCTGCTGGCTCATTTGCACTATCTGCCCAGTTAATTTCTTAATTATTGATGAGCGCTCATGTGGTTTTCCATGCTCCAGTACATGCTGTTACATTATGCACAAGCACAATCAGAAGCAAAGCATAAATTTAAAAAGTGAAGAGGGGAAAGAAAGGGAGGAGAAAAAGCAATTTTAGTAGGTACTCTTTATCTTGTGCCCTCATTAACAACAGAAGTCCAAATCAGATGGATTATACAGTTCAGGTGGCAGATTGTTTGGCAATATATTGTTTGAATTAAGAGGACAAACTGGAAATTGCACTTTCAAACAGGAGTTACAGGACAATCTGAAAGGATAAGCAATGGCTAGTGGCTTTGCATTTTAAAATTATATTGATGCAAGCAATATATTGTTCATCTTGAAAATGCCCATTCTTGAAATAAAAACGTCATAATGAGATAATCTGGCCAAACGAGGTCACATCTTCAGCAACATAGAAATATCATACAAATAAAATCGGACCAGGATTGTTAAAAATAAAAATAAAAAAAAGGTTCCAAAGATTACAACAAACCTGTACAACATAATTTCCATATTGATCTTGTGCTAGCATGCAAACTGACAGCAAAATCTCATCCATCATTATGCGCTGAGTTTTTGCATCATCACAATGCTCCAAGACTCTCTGTCACGTGAAAGTTAACCATTTTAGTATGAAATGCTTGTTTGATCATCCCCCATCACAATATCCAAAACAAAACAAAACAAAACAAAAATATGAGACAAGAATAGTGTTTCTAACCTGTATGACGCGACAGCCATAAGGATGAGTAGACAGTGTCACAACTTGATCATAAAATGTTGTAACAATGAACTGGATAGCATCTTCAGGTACACACTCGATACACTTCTGGATGACATGGTTCCCATTCTGATCACGTACACAGCGCATAATATGACCATCAAGCTCCTGAACCATTTGAGTCTGCTGGTCCAATTCAACAACTTCTATAGCCTGAATAATAAAATCAAAGTTTTTTAATGCAAATAATTCAGCCGAAATGCATTCATAGCAGTATACACATTCAACCATCACCAATATACTAATAGGCATTATCCCTGAAAACAAAATATAATATTATGCATTACTATGCTAAATAAATCTAGAGAGAGACATCTTTGTTTATAACAATGATCGGTTTCAGGCATGACAAAGATCAGACATTTGATAATGTGGGTAGTAGTAAAACACAAAACTCAAAATATCCACATGGGGATGAAAGAAGCATAAATTTAGCTAGAGGGAATCAATTACATGAAAGGTTATTTTATAGGGGAAAATTCTTGTGAGGTTTGAATGTCACAAAGACTTGACTTTGAAATAATTTCTGCTGATTAGCCAGGCAAATATTACTGTAAACTGCTGCACATTATTAATATCCAAATACTGTAGCACTTAAATGACCCTAGAAAAGTACTAATTCATAAAAATTCGTAATAAAATCTGAAATAAGAAGGTTAAGTCTGCAGCAACATTACTGGTCATGGAAAAACATCCATACACTAAAATATGGAGGACCAATTAACCATAAGTGAAAAGTCAACCGACTAAATATACCTTCTGGATCACTCGACAGCCATACATTTGAAGGCTAAGGGTCAGCACATGCCCCGTTAGTTGGTCAGCAAGTTCTCTTATTTGAGATGGAGTTCCATGCTCAAAAAACTGAAGATAAACAGGAAATAACGGCCATGAAGAGTCAGCACTGCATAATTCTTTTAGTAAAATATCCACTACATGATTGAAAATGCACAAATATAACATATTGAAATTCCCTTAACCAAAATGAACAGGTATAACATATCGAAATTCTTTTAGTAAAATATCCACTACATAAATGCAAATGCACAAATATAATATATTGAAATTCCCTCAACCAAAATGAACAGATATAGATAGTAGAAGCTTTGTAGGAAATATGACGGTGAATCCGTTACTTCAGATAAGAAAAATACCTTTTGAATCACATAATTACCGAAAACATCAGTCATTAATGAAAGGGCTTGGGGCATGATTTCATGGAAAACCATGTTTTTCTCGTCAATTGAGGCAGTTTCAAGCTTCTGTTGAATAAACCTGCTTCCATACTGATCCGCACTGTCCATCGATGGCAATAAACCAAAAGGTTAAACTCATGCACAAACTGAAATTGAAATAAGAAGGCTAAAAGTTCAATAGTATATACCTGAACTCGACAACATGGCCTGCAATTTCTGACAGTTCAAAACACTTAGTTTTGTTGCTTTTGAACTCATCTAGTAATGAGGATGCAAAACTTTCATCCAAGCTACCACCAACTTCTGAGTGCCAAGGTCCCATAACACCCCCAGATAGATTTCTCATCCCAGGAGAAAAGCGCATATTACGATCACCATGCCGGACAGGACTACCAGATCCAACAGGGGAGTTGGGAAGAAGAGGACCCCCCAATGGGCTTCCAGGATATGACATGCCAAGACCAACCGCTGGATTCCCATAGTAGTTATTGTTCATGCTACTGGATTTACCAAGGTAGGGGACACCATACTGAGATTTTTGAGCTTGAGGTGAAAGTAATGCTCCCAAGTAAGCTTTCTGGAGTCCGCGTAAATCCATATATGAATTACTCATGTCCATCGTGGGGTCACTGAGTGCTGCAACCTGTGCCGCAGCATATTCATTTGATCTCAAGTACTGAAGGTACAATGGGTCCATCAGGGGGACCTGAAGAGCATTCCCAGAAGTGTGATTCCCCATTCTACTAATATTCTGCAATTCCGCAGCCGCTGTCATTATATTCTGTCCTAAACCCAAATTGCCCCCCAAAGATCTAGTGTCCAAGCCATTTCCTCCCATTGCAGATGCAGCAACAGCATTTTCAAATAGAGGTGGCAAACTACCGCTCCCAAGCGAACTTCCCATCATGGGTGGAGAAGAAGGACTCATAGCATAACCATTTAAGCTAAAGTTAGAAAATGCAGAATTCATATTGCCTATCATCTGATGGTGAGAAGGTGAACCTCCTCCACCGTTAAAAGTAGGTGTAGAGGGTCCTTTCAGGTAGGAGTTTACTGTGGAAAAACCAGGCTTATGCCCATCAGCCATAAAAGAGCCATTATTCAAATCAATCCCAACTCCACTGCTCTTACCCATATTAGCATAAGATCCTTTCGGTTGGGAAGCAGAATGCAGATGATAATGACCAGATTCCGACTTATTTAAGTATGAATGTTGTTTCTGGTTTGGGTCACCTTGCATATTGAAGAAATTATGGCGATCATCAATTTCATTTTGATTCTGCAAACGTGGATGGCTATCTCGATCCATCATGCCATCAGTTGACATATTCAAGCCAGACAAGGCAGCTGCTAGCTCCACAGAGTCATTCAAACCTGATGAAACACCATTTAATGGGTTTGGACCGCCGACGCCTCTTTTATCCATAGAACTAGCCCTACCTCCTCCAACAGGTGGAATGCGAGGACTGGGAGCCCTAGCTACAAGTTGAGGATCAGGTGTAGTGCTTCTCGACAGCGATGCACCTAATGCAGATGCATAAGAGTGAGAAGCTGATGCACCAACACTTTTGTTTGCACTAGAACGCAAAGCATCGATGGTTGTCAAATCACCATGCAGATGAGCAAATTGGGTTTCAGAAGTCTCTCCACCATCCTCAAATGCATTGCGGCTAGGTGGACGAGAAGGGTGCCTTGAGACTGGGGCAGCATGATTCATATCATCCTGCATTCCAAAAGCCAATTAGAAGCTAGAGGCATGTAAAAGAACAAGAATGAAGTATATAAACAACAGTAGGCTAAGTGAGAAAAATTTCAAGAAAAGGATCTAAAAACTAAAGAAACACATTATTATTGGAAAAAAAAAAAAATTTGTTAGAGGATAATTTTGTATATTGTTTACAAAGAATATCCTTTTAGTCCACTTATTTCCCTTGGAGTTGCAATCACATTTACTTAGTGCAACACTATGCAAACTTAAACACGAGTGTGATCGTATGCATGCGCATGTATGATAAAACATCCATAAGAAGGAAAGAATAAAAAACTTTAAAATCGTAAGCAAACACAAGCATCCATAATCAGAAAGCAAAAAAAAAAAGTAATCCTCATTTGCATATAAATACCTAACTCCATTACACTGATATTTCCAAAAAGGTAAAGCAAGGAGGCCAGAGAGTCCTCTCTCTATCTGATGCCTCACTGTTCTAAGCTCACCACAATACCACTTAATAAGAGCACCATAATGAAACAACGATGACTCTTACACCATTAATTTGTTCATTCTAACAAATAACGACAGGTACATCATTCCAACACATTATAAAACAAGATTTAATTTGCAAACAAAACACTTGAGCCCAGCCAACCGGAGAGGGAGCAAGCCCCCCAGCGTTACACTGTTAAATGAACAATCACAACGGAAAATCACATGAATTAACTTGCATTGGCAGGATGAAAAAACGCAGCATTTATTGCAACTAAACACATTAGCTAACATCAAAATACAATCTTAGGAGTTTATATTTAATTTCTTATATCCCAAAAATACGCCATCGTATTACGAATCAATGAAATAATACAATCACGATTAGCACGACAGATTAATAATTTAGCTCCAATGTTGTCAACATTATCCATCAACAAAACATCACATTACCTCTTACCAACAATTATAATTCAAAAACCAACTCCTAAACAATATTTATCAATGAAAAACAAGCAAACCAAAATAACATTCACACAATCATAAACCAAACATAACCGAAACCAACAACCATCACCAAATTTTCACCTGAAAGATCTCTGCAATGCTCTTCTGCCTACTCCCCAAACCCAACCCCGGTAACCCTATCAAACCATCTCCTCCCCACTCACCACCGCTGCCGCCACCACCACCATTCTCCTCCTTCCCTCCATACCCCGGAGCAGCCGCGAAATGCGACCCATTTCCCTTCCTCCTGTCACCAATACCTCCCACTTCTCCGCTTCCACGCAATCGCTGTGTAAACCTCCAATCCTCCTTAGACAACAAAGGAGGCGGCAGTCTAGGATTCAAGTTCACATTAGAATAATAATAATTTACATATGATGGATCAGACCTCAGCTCCTCTTCACTCAGGAAACCACCGTTGTTGTCGCTGATTTTCTTGAACAACCCACCTATTGAGTTCAAAGAACCCTCTACAGTAGGTGGGGCCGAGCCACTTCGATAGATATTGAGCTCTTTTTCAAGATCAGTAATAGCAGTATTGGCCTGTGTCGTCTCCTGTAGATGTTGATGTTGTTGTTGTTGTTGTTGTTGTTTTTGATCACGAATCAGCTTGCCTAAATCGTCAACGTAATCAGGACTCTTGAACATGGACGATCGTAGAGAGATATCTGGCATCATCTCTGAAGAAGAAAAAAATAACACGAATCAGTGACCATTTACATAATATATAAAAAATTGAAAAATTGAAACTTTGAAACTTTGAGCTAGAGATTAATAAAATACCAACTGGGTTTCTCGTTTTGAGTTCAAAAAAGTCGATTAATCGATCAAGAACAGGTACCCATGTAACTCGATAAAATATATATGGGTAAAGATTGAAACTTTGAGCTAGAAATTGAAACTACCAAACTGGGTTTGAGTTTCAAGCGTCAAAACATACGATTTTGCTAATCAAACCCAATAATCCATGTCTAAAAATTTGCAGAAAAACAACCCAAAAAAGAGGAAAAAAGGAAAAAAAATAGTCTAAGCTTTCATGGTGTGATGAACCATAATTTAAGAGAAAGAGTGGGAGTGAAGTGGAGAAGAGAGAGGCAGTGATAAGCACAACTAGTGGAGAGATCTGTGCCGTTGAAAATATGTCTGACGGTGGAGATTGATTCAAAGGGGTTTGTCCTTACAGGAGAGTCTTTAGGGTTTTTATTTTGGAGATTAAATTCTAAATTACAGTTGAGAATACTTTATATAAATATATTTATTTTTAAAATAAATAAATAAATATACTTAGTTATTTTTTTGTTTTTTGATATACTACTTAATTATGTTGATCAGTTGATAATGCGAATATTTTTTATTTTATTTTTTAAAACTTTTTTATTTTTGCTATTTTAGAACTTGAACAACTTCATTAATATATATATATATATTTGACTAAAACTTCATTGATATTTAAAAGTCACGTTTTACACATTTATATTAAGAGGTTTATTTAGGATTTAAAATTATATCGAAATCAAAATTTAAAACTATAACCCTAGATAATATAAGGTTAGTCCAGTAGTATATATCTCAAAGTTGTACCTCTTAATTGTGTATTCAATATTTTGATCGGATTGATTTTGTCATCTCAAACATTTTTTTATTATTTGTAATTCATCAAAAATCTTCTCAAAATTCAAATTATTAATGAATATTGTCAAAAATTATATTAACAATTTTAATTTACCAACACATGATGATAAATCCTAATTGAAGTTAGTAACGAATTATAAAATATGAATGTGTGGCCTATTGTAAATTCATATAGATTATAGTTGTAATTAATTATTTATATAACCGTAAAATTTTAGTGTAGTTACAAGGGATATGTTCATTAATTAGAATCCAAAGTTTTTAAAAAGTCAAATGGTATAAGTTTTGTATAATTACGAGATAATCCATCGAATCAATTAAATATATTAAAGTGTAGATATTAGACCCTATTAAATCGTATTTAACTACACTAATGCAATACACAGGCTATTAAGATAGCTAGACCCTCTTAATTTGATATTAAGTGATTTATAAATAATTGAAACTATCTTAAGATGACTCCAATCTTACCCAAAATAAAATCAATAAATTCTCATAATAATAATAATAATAATAATAAACCTACTATGTGTTAATGAATTGTGGAATTTGGAGCTAGAGTTGGGTGCTTGAATTTACTTCAATTGATGAATTTGGGCCACCGATTTTTGCAATTGATGAGGTATTTACATTGTCACATGAAAGAATTCAACCAATGCAACCAACTACTGTTTCTATATTAATATATCTATCTATAGATACATTAATTTTTTCAACTTTAATTTTATTTTTGGAATTGATGGATACATCAATTTTAGGTTCCAAATAAGTCACCAATCAACAATGTTATTAGTAAAGAGAATCTAGTGTAAAAATTTAGGTAGAACAGAATTATTTCAATTTATTAAATACCCAAAAAAAAAAATAATTTAAAATTAAAAATTTTTAATCAATTTTTAGATTATATAACTTATGATTCACATATTACCGTTATTTTATTTGAGAATCCCGATATAAAATTTGTAATGTATACGACTATCATTAAAAAAAAAAAATACACTTGGATTTATAATATATAGTAATTTTTACAACATTTGAACATGTCCCGGTATTATACAAAACGGAAATTTCAAAATCAATTTTCAGATTATACATAACTATTTTTACTTACAATAAGTTATTAACAGTTATTTGATATGGGAATTTTGATATCTAATTTTGTTTTTATATGATTTTGTAAGAAAACAAAATTAAATTAAACAAAATTTACACTTCATTAATAATTGGATTTGTAAAAAAAATATAAATTTTTACAATATCTAAGAAAATCTACATTTGTCAAACTATGTAAGAGAAAAATTTTTAATTTCTTACATCATCTTCAACTCTAGTTGAAGATAAAGTACAAAGAAAAAGCCGTGTGTGATACACTGCGGTCGTGTATACATTACTAACATACAATAAACTCCGTTACGTCGACACGTCATTACCTATATATAGTGACCAGTGACCAGTGAAAGTAAACCACGCTCCCGTTTGCAGTGTCGAATAAAAAAATTACACGTGGCGAATCTGTACAGGGTCCCAATTCACGCTTTTTGACCGCGCGTGGGTGCAGGTATCTTGTTGAACTGAATAAGCTTCAGAGATATTTTGCTTTGTTGATTCTTCACTTATATTTTTGGAGATTATTCTTTTAGATATTTTTTTAAGTTATAATTTTTTTAATTATTTTTTTAAAATATTAATTTTGTAGTAAATTGGAAATTTATTAATTGCAATCTTAAGTGATTTCTTAACATCCTATTCATATATTACATATATCACTGCATATTATAATTTTTATATAGCTATTAAATTATAGGCGACTCGAATCTCAAACATTAACAAGGCTGAATAAACACTCTTTTAATAACCAAGTCATATTAAGAGAATTTTTTTGTTTTCTTTTGAATGATTGCAAATAATTCGAAGTTGAAAACATAATTCGAACTCTTAACCTCAATGCTAAGTGTGAAAGATATGTCACCGACTAACTTTATCTTGCTATATCCATTTTTTTCGTAAGAAAAAACTTTTTAGATTATAATCCAATTATCAATAACCATTTTTTGTTTGTTATTGTACTCTACGGTACCTTATTGAAATTATAGTTTTTCTTAATTTTGTAACCACATTGTAAAAGCATCTCCAATAGTACTCTATTTTAAAGTACAAATTCAAAAATAGTGTTCCATGTACTCTAATGTTACTCTATATTTGTATCTTTAAGGAAAAAAAAAAAAAAAAAAAAAAAAAAAGTTTCATTGTTTGGTACTCTAAATTTAAAGTACCAAATTTGAAACTCTAAATCCCTTTTTTAACTTTTATTTATTCTAATTTTACCCCACATCAATATTTACCTTTTAATAATATATAGTTATTATATAATAAGTTTATATTTATAACTTTTATCATCATAAAAATCATATCATTAAAAATGTCTCATCTAGATCTTTAAAATGAGACCAATAATGAATATTGAATAATAATTTTTATTTATCAAAATTTACTTATTCTTCCGTACATTATATTATTTACATATTAATTATTATAAATTAGCAATAAAATAAATACATTACAACTTCCGGATGAAAATTACGAAAATAACATAAACATATTTAAATAAGAATAGGAAAGAGAAAATAAATAACAAAAAACATAAATAATAGAAACATAACATTAATAAATATAGCAAATTAGGTAACTAAGTATGGAGAATTGGTTGAAAATTGTTAGACCGATCAAAATTAGGTACAAAATTGTTTTATAAAAAAAAAATTAGAAACATATATGTGTGAGAATGTAACTGTTATATTTTTACTAAAAGTAAATCAAAATTAAAAATGCTATTTAAATGATATTTGTTAAAATTTAGTTAAAAAATAAAATTATATAAAAATAATTTATTAAAAAAAGTAAAAATTAATAATAAAAATTTAAATTATTTGAAGATAGAAAAAGAGATAGAGATAGAGATAGAGATAACGATAGAAAGTATGACTGGAGTAAAAAAAATTTAGCGATAGAATATGAAAAGAATGACTGGAGTAAAAAAAATTTAGCGATAGAATATGAAAAGAACATTCGTCTTACAACTCTATTTTAGAGACATAGATAGAGTTTGGGTTTGAGATGCTTTAAGGTGGTTAGAGGTTTAGTCGATTTGTTCCCCTATATTCTTCTAATCATTTCTTTATCTCTTAATAAATTTTCATGGTTTAAAAAAAAAAATTTCACAAAATATATTAATATAATGTAATTAAATCGAATTGAACATAACAAACTTTTGTGCTCTTTAATAAAATAAATGCAGTGAACAAATTTCAAGTCGTGTATGTACCATTGTAGCGATTGATTTTATTAGGTCCGATGAATTCCTAATCCATACAATCTGGACTAGATTTATTTAAAAATATATATATATATATATATATATATATATATGTATTAAAAATTTATACGTATTTTATATGATGCATCTACACAAAACCCAAGCATTAAGAATCCTTAGTGAGAAAACAAATACAAAAACGAAAAAAAAGTCCAAAAGTAAACACACAAAACCCAAGATGATAAAACAAGATATTTTTATAAGAAAAAAAAGGCTCCATAAAGATACGATGCAATCCCATAGAACCTGGAAGGAAGGGACTGCATTTTCATATCTCTGCAACCTGTCTTCTTTCAACATGTGTTTGTGTAACTGTGTACTGTCTTCGGTTTTTTCTCTTCTTTCACACAATGTCTCTTCTTTCTTGTGTTTGTCGGTCTATCACCATGAAGAGTCTTATAAGTCATTTTTATTTTTTCATAAATGTTAATTTTGTGATATTTTATGTCAAATCTATGTATAGTAATCAAAATAATAATAATAATAATAATTTGTTAATGCACACACGGCTACACGGGACTTTAGTTTGGTGGCTTAGAGTCTCTCTAGACTCTCTTACTACCAGGGATCAAACCTTGTCCAAAGTGTGTATTAAGAAAGATTTTCCCATCTTGGTGTGGGCTCTCTCTCCCCTTTGTGGGAGCCTCATTTCGGACTGTACTAATAGAGCCATGTAATCAGAAAAATAAATAAATAAATAATAATTTGTTGATGCGGTAAATCAAATTGTATATGTGCAAAGCCATTACTCACAAGATAATTTTCATTTTGGTTCATTAGACCTCACGAATCACGATTTTGTTTTTAAAAAGATGGTAAAAAAAACACATACTATTTTGACCTACGCTTTTCGTTTACATCGGTTAAAGTCAAAACTTATCTCACAAGGGTCCTAATGGGTCAAAACGAACATATCTCGTAAGTAACAGTATCGTGCTTACGTCGTACAAAATTTTGGCATCAACATATAGTTCTGTATCTCACTTTCCATGTCATTACTCATTAGTGATGAGTCCAGATCTCACCATACATATTTTACAAATATATGTGATGAGTTTTTAATTCTAGTGTTGCATGAGTAAATATCTTCCATTATGATGGTAGATATCCAAACCGTACTATACTATTTGATTTCATTTTGTTTCGATAGACCTCTGACCTGATTATTTAGTATAATTTTTTTAATAATATTTTTAAAAAAGGATTCATAACGTGTCTATTCCCTAACTTAGTAATAGGGCAATGCCAATAAAACATCAAATTAAGCATAGTTATAAACCCCAATCATTAAGTCAATAAATATTTCAAATATGCTACACCGATCATGTAAGAGCCTACCAAAACTTGATGAGATTCAAGTGCTACAAATGCAATCGGACTATCTACTTCCATAACTAAGAGATAATTACTCCTACTGTGTTAGGTAAAAACTACTAACTTATGCTTGACATATTCTAAAATCATAAATCATGGGTAATTATAAAGAATTCTCCAAGTTGGAAGTAATTAAAACAGACAGGGTCATGTGAGGCTCATTATCTAGTAATTTTATGTGACCCAACACCTCTCACATGTCTGCAAAATCAACCTTATCTTTTGCAATTTAAATTCTATAATAATTTGTATAGTATTTAAATAAATAGGCAACCCTGACATTATCACAGAAATAACATTAATTTTATGCAGCTTTTCTTTTGTAAGAAAAAAATTGAAAAAATAAAATAAAAAGGTTACTCAGAGACTATAGCCCCCAGATTTAGGTTTTCTTTGCTGTGAAAAGTCACAACATAATATTTTCTTCAATCTCACTTTCAGTAGAGTTGGAATAAATTCACATTTTTCAATCAGAAGTAGTCTGAATTCTTAAAAGTAATATATAAAGATGAAATATAGAATTTATAGACGATATCAATTAATCAAGATTATGTATTTTTTTAAAAGATTTCGTAATTGGTAGGATTCAAGCTACTGGCATTGGAGTCATTTGTTTAAATCCTAAGCTCGTCCATTTACCAGCTGAACTACGCTCCTGTTGGCGAAATTAGAATTTATAGAGTTTTTTTTTTTTTTTTTTTTCATAGAATGTAGGGTTGCTAAATTTAATTGTGAGCCGAACATTTACTCCCACAATCGGACACTTCTACTCCTACAGTATGGAAAGAAATTCTACACACATCAGACTATCAGAGGTCGATACAAATGATTACTTGGTCCAACTTTTCCAAGACTTTTATCAAAAAATCTAAAATGAATTCTAATAGACTTTTCAATAATACGCTTTCATTTTCAGCCACTGATGACTTGAATGTTACAAATTAATGAACAAAAAAGAATCGCGACTCGAATCTATGAACTTGATATGGGTGTGAGAGGTATACATAATTATTCGTTCAAGGCTTGTACACATTATTGAGTGAACTAAAATGTAGATTTGGGTGAGTTAGAACAAAAAATTGTGTCCCTTTTTGTTGTGTCTTCTTTTGGGTTTACATCTTGTGTTAGGCTTCATTTGTTGACCGATGCAATTACAACCCTTATCGGAGCTAACTTAAAGGCCTATTGTCAACCCTTTGTAGTGAAATTTTGTTTTCAAAAGTTGGGCCAAATCCTGAATATTCCAACTAATTTTTGGGTCCAAAATTTTTTGTCACTATTTAAGGGTGTTTTTATAAAAATAACACCACCTTACTAATCTAAGTTTAAAAGGTACCTATTTAGGTGACCAGACAAAAATATCATCATTTTTAACAGTTTGTGTATTTTCAAACGTGGAAAGAAAAAGGTTGAGAGAGAGAGAACAGTGGAGAGAGAAAGCTTCGGTGCAAGAAATCCAGCTGTAAATCAGATGACGAACTCACCGGCGGTGACGCTACAGTGCTAAAGTCGACGAGAATCTGCAATCTCACGGTAAGGTTATGTTTTGATTTCAATTTTGTTGATAAATTTATGTTGGTTGTTGTTAGTTTATATGTGTTTGATTTAAATTATGTCTGTGAGTTAGTTTAGGTTTAGATTAGGGTTTGAATGTATAACAAAATTGTGTAGAAGAAGATGAAGTTGTGTAGATTAGGGTTTTTCGAATCTTTTAAAACCTTTTTCGAGCTTTTTTAGGAAATATGTATGGGTTTGTAAAGTATGAATCTCCGAGACTTTTAAACCGTTGTCCGAGCCTTTTCCGAGCATTTTAAAACGTTTTCCGAGACTTTGTAACAGTAATCCGAGCATTTTTCACTTTTCAATTTTTGAGACTTTTAAAACGTTGTCCGAGCCTTTTAAAACGTTTTTCGAGACTTTCTTACAGTATTCCGAGCGTTTTTCAATTTTTAATCTCTGAGACTTTTAAAACGTTTCCCGAGCCTTTTCCAAGCCTTTTATAATGTTTTCCGAGATTTTGTAACAGTTTTCCAAACGTTTTTAAATTTTGAATCTCTAAGCATTTTCCGAGCCTTTTAAAACGTTTTCCGAGACTTTGTAACAGTTTTTCGAACGTTTTCTATTTTCAATCTCCGAGCCTTTTCACACATTGTCCGAGACTTTTCAGATGCTCTCTTAGACTTTTCATATACTCTTCTAGCCTTTTCATATACTCTATGAGGCTTGTTAATGAACTTATATGTTTTTTTTCTTTGAATATGCAGATGACGAATCGGCTGAAAATTTTGCTTAAAACTCTAGAGAATGAATGGTACTCTGGAAAAATAACTCGGCATGACCATTTCAATTACCTTTCAGATATCGACAACGCACTTGACAGGGTACTGGAACATCTAGCGGTCAAAGAACGACGTCGGTATACTGAGTCGTGTTTTGGACATTTCCTTCAGATACAACGTGACATGAAGTTTTCAGGTAGCATTTTCCATCGGTTGCTTATTCGTGAGTTGCATCATGATGGCCTGGAAGATGAGATGAGATGAGATTTCTTTTAGGTTGTCATTCAGTCCGGTTCTCGAAGATTGAGTTCTGTCTAATCACCGGATTGAAGTTCGGAGTCATTCCTGACACGTCGACCTATGCTATGGTAGAGAATGACATACAACAGCGGTACTTTAGGGGTCGAGATGACATCGAGTATGGTCAACTGAGAGACGCATTACAGAATGGTGTTTTTACCAAGAAGTACGATAAGGTTAAGATATGCCTATTGTATATGCTTAACTAGATATTTATGGGGTTGGACGAGAGAGAGAAAGTTCCAGTATGACAGTTTCGCCTAATCGAGAACTTGGAAGCTTTTGATGCGTTCCCGTGGGGTGCACCCGTGTATATGTGGTCCATTTATGGTTTCAAGCATGCGTTGGCCAGTCGACAGCAGCGGTTTGAACAACGCCAGCGACGAAAGGGCGTTACCGTATACAGACAGAAGACGTACAACATATAAGGTCTAACGCACGTATTGTTGGTGAGAATTTAGAATTTGATGACATACTTTAATTTTAATTTTTTTCATATGATTGATGTATTGGATTTTTATCGTAATTATCTATTACACAGATATATGCTTTTGAGGTTATCCCCGAGCTTGGCACCAGCGACTGTGGGACTCGTAGGGAAATAGAGCTATCCCTTCATATTCTTAAGTGGGAATTGAGTCAGCGACCGAGAGGGGACAAGCTGGATAACATTTTTAGCGAAAACGTAAGTACAAGAATGTTAATGTTCATAGTTATTAGTATATATAAAATTACAATAGCATAACTACGATTTCAGATATATGCAAGGGTTAAATTGGTACCGATGGCAGCTGAGAGGGCTGAGCGGTACTGAGAGGGCATTTACGAGGGAGACAATCAGTATGAAGCCGATGCCTCTGATGTACTTGATCACGTCGAGGATCCTAATCGACATACGACTGCCGGACCTAGTGATACTGAAGGTCAGTCTTCCAAACGCAGTGAAACAGAGTGTTTTGACCCGGAGGGTGGCAGTGGGTGGCATAGACGGGTTCGATTCTCGTTGCCCAGATGAGGAGAGGTTGGAGGGCATCCACAAGTACGTTAAAATATTTGTACCACATTATTTAATTTGAATCGATTGAACGGTTTTAGTACTGACAGAGTTGGAAATCTTTTCAGAACGGACGGGACCGGACCAAAACTTAGCTAAAGTGATGGATGTCGTCCAAGAATTACGGAAGGAAATCCGAGTTTTAAAATAGGATGTCTGAAAGGGTAATGAGAAACGAGATCAGCAGCGTACGAAGTTGCTAGGCCTGATCAAAGCCTTACAAGGTTCGACCTCGCAGTCTCATCGGGATGGTCCACTGTTCGATGACCGAGACTTTACTCCCACAAACATGTCTAGTGGTCATCAAGACAGGACAAACTATGACACCGGACCGGAGGGGGGGGTACTGGTCCTATGGAAATAATACCTGATCATCAGGGGCCAGTTATGACCAAAGGTGAGTAGGTGCGTGGTGGTACACAGACATCAATACTGGAGAGGGTACTGCCTTAAGACCTCACCGCGGACCGCTCGTCGCAGTTGCTGCATGATCTTGTCTGTACTTTTTTCGAACCTCACACCGCATGGCGAGTCACAGATGCTGCATGATCCTGTATATTTTCAGAATCTCACACCGCACCGGTCATCATAACGCACCCTTCTAGCTGACCCTCCGGTCGATTCCAATCGTGCGCACCATTCCAAGTGATCCTCCTCACAACACTACTCTTTGGTCGATCCCAGCCGTGCGCACCCATCCAGACGATCCACGAGGAAAGATATTCCATTTTAACGATTGTTTATGTGGTGAATTGCATGGGAAACTGTGGTACCCGTTAGAGGTGGCCATGGTTTTGGTTAAACCGACGGTTTTACCCGCGGTTTAACCGAAACCGTACTTCCAAAAACCGCCCCAAAACCGAAACCGAAACCGAAACCGAAGCCGGAACCGGTACCGAAACCGACGGTTTCAAAACCGGTTGGAAATCGGTTGAACCGGTTACGGTTACGGTTTCGGTTTGAGTACTTTCAAAAACAGCCAAAAACCGGTGGTTAAACCGGCGGTTAAACCGGCGGTTTTAACCTCGGTTAAACCGCTGGTTTTTTTTTTGAAATTTTTTTTTAAAAAAATCGACTAATCAGAAGCTGACACGTGGCATTTTTTTTGAATTTTTTTTTTAAAAACCGAAACCGAACCTAAACCGAAACCGAAACCAAAACCGTAAAACTGCCAGTTAGAAACCGTGTGCCAAACCGGTTTTCCGGTTACGGTTTCAGTTTCGGTTTCAGTTTTGGGTGGCCACGGAACTGAAACCGCCGGTTTCAAACCGAAACCGAACCAAAACCGAACCGTGGCCACCACTAGTACTCGTACTTTGAGGATGATAGAGTACCTGACGGTGAATAGGAATACGTTCGACTGGTGGGAGGATGATATGACCACCATTAAAGAGAAGATGGCCGTGGAGGTTTTTTGTAACTCCAGACCTATGTAGTTGATGTACATAACATTGAGTAATGAGTAGATTTATTTTTTTTTTCTTAAGTGTTTGCAGTTAAAATTTAAACACACATTTCATATATTTAAATCCATAAACAATACAAGAAATTCACGAACACTATAAGGTCAAATCTACTTTTGAACATAAAATCAATAAGAATAGTTGAACATAAAAGCATAAGGACCAATGGTCTCATAAAACAAATGTATCGAGCATGGTTCCCAAAGTTTGAACGATGTTGGAATACATCAAGTGGAGAGATGTTCCTCAATCACAAGCTTTTTTGGTGGCAATTCGTCTTCCTCTTGTACTGCCTTGTTATGTTTGATCGCCTTCCTCTTGTACAACTCCATTCATTACATGGTAGAGTCCTTTTCAGGGCATATTTGTTTGTTATGTCCAATTGAGTGACAGATGCTGCACTTGCGACGGTATTCGTCAGGGACAATTTTGCTAGGACCTTCATTAACCATAGGCGGGTTAGAACACTGCCTGCTATTATGTCCTGGTTGTCCTCTACGAAGACGAGGCATGTCGACCCTCAATCGAGCAACCTGATTGTCTCTTCGTCTTTGGATTTAAAACCATCAACGCTGCAATGTCGGATGGCACTACCCATGAAAAAGGATGGCCAACAGGCATAATAGGAACCAAGTATGCATCAATAAGTAGCTCCCTCATGTAGTAGTTTGCACACAGAGATGTGAAATCCAAGTTTCATTCTCTGCAACAATGAAAACAGTAAGATTCACGTATGGGTAATATATAACGTTAACTGTAACTTGTCATGTACCTTGCCGCTGCGAGTGCGTGTGAACAAGGTAAAAAGTCCATTTGGAATTTGTTGCATGTGCAGGTCTTCCGGGATAAGTTAACCGTCCACTGTTTTCCCTTGTGTATGACGAAGAATATGTTCCAGTCAACTGGATTTACGGTCATATAACCGCACTTCTTAACACGTTTCAGGATCACAAGATGTGTTGCGTCTGTCAATCAATGACGCATGGACGGTGCATCTGCTTAACGATCGTGAAACCACTTTTGTAGCATATTCCTAATGAACTTTGCAAGTGTCATTAGTGGTAGTTGACGTGCGAATTTTAGGCATGAATTTATGCACTCTGCAACATTTGTGGTCATCACCTTGTACCGTCTTTAAGGACAGTGAACGCGGGATCACTTGTGTGGACCAGCAGCAATGACATAATCGAATGCAGCCTTGTGCAGCTTACGTAACTCCTCCATGTGGTGATCATACTTCATTTCACTATACTACCTAGCTGCATTATCCATTACGTTGGCAACATCCTTTCTGTGGAATCGCTTCTTCATATTTTCACCAAAATGCCAACAACGTATGGTATGGGTTGCAAAAGGGAAGACTTTAGAAATCCCAGCTTCAATGCTTGCATGACGATCAAAAATGAAAACCAGACCATCTATATGACCAAGGGCTCCCTTCAAGCATTCCAAAAACCACTCCCATGAAAGGTTGTTTTCTGAGTCACCGTACTCAAAACCAATTGGATAAACCTGTTCGTTTCCATCTTGTACAGTTGCAACAAACATTGTACCCCCGAATCTTCCTTTCAAATGGGTACATCAAGTGCAATCACATGACGCATACACCTCCGGAAACCTCTAATTGATGACCCTAATGACATGAAAAAGTTGAGGAATTTACCAACGTCTGCGCACTGTAAGTTAGTGATTGTGCCAGGATTTTGCTGTTCCATAACGTATACAAAAGATGACAGCATTTGGAAAGTTTCTTCATGTGTTCTATAGGTCAATGACAATGCATATTGGAGGGCATCATGTGCCTTACTGTACATGATTTGAATGTCATACATTGTTTTTATATCGGTGATTATGTCCTTGAGACTCATGAGACAACCATCATGTTGTTGAAGTCTATGTGCAACTACTTTTCCGATTATAACGGCACTAGCTTGTCGATGGCAATGATTAATCTTCTCCAAGGGACAATTGTGTTCATTGACAAAACATCTGACTTGAAAGTAAGTCCCTTCATCTCTCCTCACCGCTCTTAATTTCCACGTACAGTCGTCAATGATGCAAACCACATGTAAAATTGTCTTAGTGGACCTTTTCACCTTCCATTAAAAGTTCTACAGCATTGCAAAATGGCCAACTAGCTCTTCAAATCCTTTTTACTCGGAAAAAATTGACCTTTATAAATCATGTTTCTAGGTTCTTGCGCTGCTAAGGTGTTGCTTGTACCAATACCAAACGAGTATGAATCTGTTCCGGGAATAACCCACGTTGTAGAATTATCAGAATCAGATGTTGTTACATTATAACGAACCTCGGAAGTCCCAGGCATATATGGTGTAGTGCAACTAACTCCTTCTACACATTTACCACGTGTTTGAATTTGTTCAGGCTCTTCATCCACATTTTGTAGATCATCAACATGTTCATTATTTGCCTTATTATCCACATCATGGTTCGGGATATTATTCTGCTCATTGTACTGCCCATTGTAATGCTTCACTGCCACAATTTGTAATGTGACCAGTCTACTCGGGTCGACAACCATACACATCACCAAATTGAGGTTCAAATTTACATACGCATGGTCGGCTAACACCGGTGGGACACCACACATATTTCCCCTGTTTCCCACACCTTCGGAGGCACTCATGCTGAGTGAACGCTTGGTTCTTGCATCACGGAGAGGTGGTGGTGGACGACGATGGTTCGGTTCGGTTTGGTTTCGAATCAACGGTTCCGATTTCGATTCCCGATTTTGGTGGAACCGGAACCGAAACCGAAACCTAAACCGGCATAGTCAGATTTCAGTTTCGATTTCAAAATTGTCGGTTTCGGTTCTAGAAAAATCGACAATTTTGAATCTTTTTTTTATTTTATTATTTTTTTTAACCCTCCAACAGTCCAACCTAGAAATCAGAATCCCAAATCTACAGATTCATCACAACCCAATCACCACCAAGATCATTTCTCACAATCCAGATCATTTCTCTCTCACAAATCCCCAAATCAACCACAAACCACCCCCAAATCACTCTCAAATCAGCCCCAAACCACCACCAAGGCACCGAAATACCAAATCATCTATCATGAATCGAAGAAGAAGATTAGAAGAAGAAAAAGAAGAAGAAGAGGAGGAATAGACCGAAGAAGAAGAATCGAAGAAGAAGAAAAGGAGATCGAAGAAGAAAAAGAAAAAGAAAAAGAAAAAAGAGAAGAAGGAGAAGAAGAAGAAGAAGAAAATAGCAAGTCAGCTCAGTGAAAGATAAGACATTCAGAATCATATTTTAGGATTTTAGATTTTAGATTTTAGCTTTTAGCTTTTAGCTTTTATATTTATAAAAAAAAAACTTGAACCGTTGGTTTCAGTTCAGTTCAAACCATCTGGTTCCAAAAAATTAGAATTAGAATCGGAACTGGAACTGGAATCGACCTCCTCTGGTTTTGGTTTCGGTTTCGGTTTCGATTTCGGTTCTTGAATCGAAACCAAAAATCCAAATCCAAATCCAAATCCAAAACCAGTTCCGATTCCTGTTTCAATTTTTTCAATTTCGGTCTGGTTCCACGGTTGAAACCGAAACCGAAACCGAAACCTTGCCAGGTTTATCGCTAAATGATCCAAAATGTTGGGTATTTTCAAGAGGAGGAATATAATTCCCTATCACATCTCTAGCTGTCCTCTTTATTACACTTACACATACTTGAGGGATCACTCGATCTTCCCCCAACATAAACTGGACATCGTCGTCATTTCTTATAAATGTGCGACATGTACTGCCAAGAACGATTAATATTGATGACAGATCAACATTGAAGGTTTTTACATCATACTTCACAATGGTATGCATGATTGCCACCAATTCTTCGTAAGTGATATTCTTTGACACATACATTCCCCAATTATCAGATCCAACAAACCTCTGACTTCCGTCGGGTAACTACTCTCATTGACCGTTGTAAGATATTACTATCCTAACCCGATTCATGATACTGTGAAATTAATCATCACAAACCATTAATAATAACTCATGACTACAAAATATTTTCACATCTTACATTTACAAAGGCTTTGGTGAGGATATTGAAAAGTATCTCTGTGAAGGTAAGAAAATGCTCGATATTTATTCATATAAAAGGCTCGGAAAAGGCTCGGAGAAGTCAAGAAATGGCGCGATACTTATTCATGTAAAAGGCTCGGAAAAGTCTCGGTGAAGGCAAAAAAAGTCTCGGAGAAGTCAAGAAAATGCTCGATACTTATTCATGTAAAAGGCTTAGAAAAGTCCCGGTGAAGGTAAGAAAAGGCTCGGAGAAGTCAAGAAAAGGATCAATACTTATTCATGTAAAAGGCTCGGAGAAGTCTCGGCAAAGGCAAGAAAAGTCTCAGAAAAGCATCGGTGAAGGCAAGAAAATGCTCGGAAATGTTTAAACATTTTGGCAAGAAAAGGCTCAGACAGGGCTTACAAAGTCTCGGAGATCCAACAAAAAGACTCATATAATAGTTTTGTTTATGAACAAATGAAAATGTGAATAAATTAAAAAAAGTATTTGCCGGAAATATTACCTTTTATAAGTTGAAGAAGAAAGCCGAGGCAACCTTGAACTTTTATTTGTAGAGCGAGAGAGAGTCACTGAGTACCTCACTGCTGTCGTTTTTGTTGTAAGTGTGGAGAGAGAAAAGTACAAACAAAATAACATAAATGATGAACTAAGAACAATTTTGGTAGTTCACCATAATTGATGTCTTTTAAACTTAACTTATTTAAGTACTGACAAAGTCACCAAATCTGATTAAAAGTATGACATTTTCCACCATTTCCACACTAATTTTTTTTCACTAAAAAGAAAAAATTTGACACTAAATGGGTCAAGATTTGCTAAGATTTGCTGGGACTTACCGAAATCAAACACTATATCCGTAACTTAGACAGCTACTCCACTAGATATTTAATCATGTAATAAGAAGTTGTCTCACGCTTTACAATTATATAGGCAAAGGTTAGAGGTATCAAATGGGAGGACCGAGCAGTAAATTATAAAGTTAATCAGGCTTAAGGGTAAGGTATAAGTCGATCCCTAAATCTTTTGGTAAGGCCTGACCCTGCCCATGTGCCCTTTCCAAAGCGGGTTTATCTACACGGGGCAACAGTCTTTATCTCATTTTGAAGACTCCAAATCTTCGAGCACCAAGACAAAGGATCCTTACATTTGGAAGTATGTTCTAAATCTTAACTTGATGGTGATGGATATCTCTAAATTCAACAATATTTCATTAAGTGCAATAATATAAGAAATCATCACATGTACCATATTGTGGAATATATAATCAATAGATTAAGATTTGACTTTTCAAACTTCATGTTAGCAAGCAAAAAAGTTAACAGAATTTGGTTTCTCCTTATATAGTTAAATTTATATTAATTGGCTCCAGACTGTCCATGAAAGATAAGTCTCTAATATATACATATCCATACAAATTTATTTATTTGTCAGCCATACGCCCATACATATATCACTTTCAAAATCTTTTCCCAATCTTAGACATAGTGCATTATGTAGGATACTCCCATTTAGGCCGGTAAATATCGTTAGAACCGTATTGACGAGTCATACAAAAGTTATTGGGAGCTTACTTTGTAATGCATAACGGTTTTTCCAAATTTAACCGTTTTGATCTCTATACATTTTTTTCAGCTTTTTTTAAAAATAAAAAATAAAATTAGGACCATTAGTTTTTCGGTTCCCAAAAAAAAATTAGTGGAAATTTCGGCAATAACTCAAATTTGCATTTTTGGGTAATTTTGAGATTTTCGTATTTTAGTCAATTTAAAAATTTTGAGTCCAGTGAAATCAATTTTATTTTTTGTTTATATTATTCAAGTAATTAAGGATCCGAATAGTCATTATTCGACTTACTTCTTTTTCGCTTCGTTGGTACATGTACATTTGGTATACTCATCTAATTGAATATTTTCACGTATGTAATTCTCTAGAAAAATACTTTCCGAAGGTATTCCTATATATTCAAACCAACCTTTACCTAACCTAGAGAAAAAATATATAAATAAACCCCATGAAAAAACTGACAAAGCAAACGTTGTAATTATATATATATATATATTGTGGAATACTTTTACTTGAAGGTGGTGAACCGGTGATCAAAAAAGAGGTTGAGCAACCATGAACAATCTGCAGAGAAGTGATCATCAAGATTGAAGACCAAGTAATTTTTTTCTAACCAATTTTGAAGGATTCTTGCAAGTTTCACACAATACAATGATGACAACCGAATTTTGCAGCTTTCTTGTAGTATAAATGTATAATTGATACTTGGAATTTTGTGGGCTGCAATAATAAAGTAGTAAAATATTGCATAAGCCATTTTGTGTTGCAGAGATGGACATGGAAAGATTGTACAAAATACCTTTTTTGTTAAGTGACTTGTACTTGAGTTGAAAAATTAAAAGCCTAAAATAAATAAAATATTGTTGTATTCATGACCTTTTCATCAACAAATTAATGTATAAAGTATAAACCACAAGGTGGTTGTCTAGGTGGTACAAGGCTTGTGATTAAAAACCCAAGTCTTTAATTCTACTCCTAGCAATTATATTGTGGCCAGCCCTCATAGCGTTTAGATCTGTTGATGGAAGGACGGACATGGAGCTAATGTTGGTGGTTCGAATCCTATCCAGATAGGGGCGAGTTATGATTTACCCGATTACATCCTTGTAGAGCCAAGGGTGTGGACCGAAGTTTTTTATCTTTCATACTCTGCGAAGCTAATATACAGGCCACGACAAGTCACGCAATTGGGGGAAGACAGGCGGATATGTGTCTGGATGAAGTTTGGGATCCTCGATACAAATTTTTTTATTTATTTTACATTTAATGTATAGGACAAACCAACTTTGTGCTTCACAGGTTATTACAGTATTTTGAGGTTTAAAATTTATTTCATTTTCATTATTTAATAGTACTTGTATACTTTAAGCCTATTCAAATAAAAACCAGATTAGATTATTACAGTATCTAAATTCGAAAATTTCGATTTACATCTCAAATTTGGAAAATTGTTTTAAAATCACAAACCAATATTGGATCACAAGGTGATTTCTGTTTTTGAAATATTATAACAATTCAGGGTTCAGGGTTTTATAGAGGAGATAAGAGAATTGAATCCACAATCTCGTGATATAGATATGAGGGGTTTTACTACCGAAACAACCTCATCTTACCCGATCAAACGGTGATAATTTCAACATACGATAATTCTGCTTTGGTTGATTATTCTAAAGTTTTTCTCTCATGAAAACTTGCCGGCCCTATCCAGCAGTCCACGCAAGCACTAAAATCAATAAATAGAGAGCTGACAATGACAAATAAACTAGAAAATTAAATTAATTAATCCTTTAATTAACATCAAGCTTTAGTTGTTGAAGTTTTTGTTTAATAAACATCCGACAGTGACATTGCCCTTCACAAGAATGAATTCTTACACTAGAAAAACATAATTTTTTTTTTTTATCCTAATTAACATAACAATACTCGACGATATTATCCGATTCATGATCATTATAATAATTTTTTTTTTTTCCTAACATGACAATACTCGACGATATTATCCGATTCATGATCACTATAAATCTATCCTCTTAGCCGATGTTATATTTGCACTTCCCTTCCAAGTTATGGGTGGTGGTGAGGTGGAATTTGAGTCGAACCATGTGGATTTTACAAGAATTAGAGTTTTCTTCCCGATATCAATCGTGAAAGTAGATATATAGACCACATATATGTAGACCCTAAACCGTGGTTTGGTGTCAGATTTTTTTTCCTTAAAAAAAAAAAAAATTCAATTACTAATCATTATCCATTTTACAGCATAAGTAAAGAATCTAAAAATTCAATGAAATTAACCAAATATATTTATTTTCTCGGACATTGAAAACTTAAACCGAACATCAAATTGAATGAGCTCCTATACCACCAAACCACATTGGCGATCTATAAGTTGATACTTTAAAATAATGAATATGGTATATATATAGTGGTATATATCCGTATATCATTCATACATGCACTATTGAATAAGTTGGAGTTATGTCACCTTCTTAAAACTCTGAATCAATTGTGAAAATTAAAAAAAAAATTAAAAAACATAATAATAATAAAAAAAAAATTTTAAAAAAAAAACATCTTTAAATGAGATGAGTACATGTCCTAATTAATTAGATAATGAAAACACGTACAATTAGAGCCAAACAAGTGTCAGTACCACAACAGCCGAGACAATTCTCTCGACCAACAAAGATGATGAAAGAAACCATAGAGACAACAAAAAGTGCCATTGACAAAGAAACTCACAAACTTGATTCGCATGAAATTAACAACGTGGAGGTGACACACTGGTCACAAAATTTTTCTAGATATATATAAATAAAATTTAAAACATCAAATACGACTCAAATTATCCAAGTCAGTGACCTAATTAAACCAGCTGAGTCAGACACTTGGACCCTATTATAAAGTTAATTTAGATATATACAAGTATACAACTAAAATATATACAAAGTAGATTTTTTTTTTTTCTTTTTTTTTTGAAGGCAAAGTAGACAAAGTTGTTGGGTGTTAAGTAATCAATCTTTTTGTATGCTTAACGTGGCGTATAATAGTTTTTTTCTTTGCAGATATATCCACCTACAGAAACACGTACAAACATGGAATCTAGAGAGAGAGAGACAAAAAAATTGAAAATAAAAATTATATTAATGTATATATAAAGGGTAGTTGTAAACTGATAAACTGCCTCATTCTTGCATGAGAGAATCAGTCAATCCAAACCCTAACCGCATACCCTTATAACCATAAAACCTGTTCTCATTTACACAACAAGCAAAGAACTCGAAAACATTTTCATACACAGAAATATTACATAAACACACACACGCACAAACGAAAACATAAAAACCCTAATGGAGTTTCCGTCTTCGTCTTCCTGTTCATCCGTTGTTTCGGAGCTTGAAGGGACTCTTTTGAAGGACCCGGACCCATTTTCCTACTTCATGCTGGTGGCATTCGAGGCCTCGGGTCTTATCCGGTTTGCGTTGCTGTTGTTGCTCTGGCCAGTGATTCGCTTGCTGGACGTATTAGGGTTTGGGGATGTCGGGCTTAAGCTGATGGTTTTCGTTTCCACCGTTGGTGTTCCCTTGTCAGAGATCAAATCCGTGGCCAGGGCCGTGTTGCCTAAGTTTTACATGGATGACATTGACGTGGAGGCATGGAAGGTGTTCAGTTTGCATCATGATAGGAGAGTTGTGGTGACTAAAATGCCTAGAGTTATGGTGGAGAGGTTTGCGAAGGAGCACTTGAGAGCTGATGAAGTCATCGGAAGTGAACTTTGGGTGAATCGGTTCGGTTTCGCCTCCGGATTCATAAAGGGAGACAGTTCTTCCATTTCTCGTAGGGTTTCCAAGTTGTTTGTTGATGAAAAGCCCACCTTAGGGTTGGGCAGGGTTGCTTCAGTTGGCTCTTCTTTCTTGTCCCTATGCAAGGTCAGTGATTTCTTAACTTTGTTGAAATGAGGAAAAAAAAAAAAAAATTTGTTTAATCCGTACTTATCAATCAGTTACGGTGTCCTACACGTCTTTTCATTCAGAATTTTGATTGATAGTAAAATGTAATTTATTTATTTTTTCATTTAATACCCGTGTCAAATGGGATATTCGTGTGTTTAGTATCTTATATCTTTAGTATATGAATTTGTTTGATTCTAAAATTCATTATGAATCTATAACCGTGAAGATATATGTAGAAGCAAATGGAATTTAGGTTAGGACTAAATTGAAGGTGCCAATGATATGAACATGACTTTATAGTATGATACATATTTAAAATTTGAAAATTTGGTTAATTTTTCAAAACCATTTTCAAGGCTTTTATTGTCTATTTTTACTATTAAACGTTTGAAGGATATGTGACATGCGAGAATTACTATGACTATATGTATATAGTAAAGAATTTGTGTTTAAAAATCACTTTATTAGATTCGTATTTTAATTATTAATTATAAGTATTTGCTCTTAATTAAAATTAATTTTTATGATAATTAATAAAAAAAAAATAGTTGCCAATAATTTCCACTTTTAGTAAAAAATTATAAACTCACGTTAAGCACTACTAATCATTGCATAAATAATGCATTACTGTGAACAGGACCAAATGCACCCACCATTCATCATCGCCCAAAACAACCACCAACACCACCAGCTCCTCCGCCCACTCCCGGTGATATTCCATGACGGCCGCCTTGTGAATCGCCCGACTCCCTCCACCGCTCTCCTAATCATCCTATGGATACCACTAGGTATATTACTAGCCGCAATTCGTATAACCATGGGCCTAATTCTACCCATGTGGGCTATACCCCATGTGTCCCGCCTTTTCGGAGGCAAAATCATCGTCAAAGGCAAACCACCATTGCCACCGGTCTCCGGCAGCCATGGCGGAGTCCTCTTTGTTTGCACACACCGAACCCTAATGGACCCGGTGGTGTTATCAACCGTACTAAGACGTCAAATCCCAGCCGTTACATATTCCATCTCAAAATTATCAGAAATCCTATCACCAATCCCCACCGTCCGATTAACAAGAATCCGCCATGTGGACGCTGAGAAGATCAAGAGACAACTATCCAAAGGTGACCTAGTGGCATGCCCCGAAGGAACAACTTGCAGAGAACCGTTTCTACTTCGGTTCAGCGCTCTCTTCGCGGAGTTAACAGACCAGATAGTGCCCGTGGCGATGAATTATCGGGTAGGGTTTTTCCATGCTACGACTGCTCGAGGCTGGAAGGGTTTGGACCCGATATTCTTCTTCATGAACCCTAGACCCGTCTACGAGGTAACATTCCTGAACCAACTTCCGGTGGAGGCGACATGCTCGTCCGGTAAGAGCCCACACGATGTGGCAAATTACGTGCAGAGAATCTTGGCAGCCACATTAGGGTTTGAGTGCACAAACTTCACGAGGAAGGACAAGTACAGAGTGCTGGCTGGAAACGATGGAACGGTGTCGTATACTTCATTTGTTGATCAATTTAAGAAGGTGGTGAGCACGATTAAGCCTTTTTTTCATTGACAAATGATAAAGGGAAATAAATTTTTCTTTCCTTTTGTGAATTTAATTTCGTGGTTAATTTATTTTGTCGTTCAGTTTAGTTTTGTAAACAGATGGAATTTGTGTATTCTTTGTTTTATTTTCTTCTTTTTTTTTTTTTTTGAATTATTATTTAATTATTTTATATTATTCAGTTACTACCGTTGATGTTAGTTATCAGATTTTGTTAAGAAATTATGTGTTTGACCGCTTGTTATTTTTTTTAAGAAAAAGGTTTTTTATTTTTAAATAATAATAATAAACTCTTGCATATTTTTAAGATATATGCCGTGTGTATCGGCTCTATATATTCACAACCATATTATATGGAATCGAAATGTAATATGGCCACCTATCAAATTTAATCTCCTCCTTATATAGTTTAACCTTTTTTTATCTACTCAATAAATCTGTGAATTAAATTAACAATAAGGCAGTTTTTCTCTCTTCATAACTGAACTAAACTTTTAACATTAGAACAAGACTTGTGAGTTATTAATCAAGTTTAAGAAGATTTTGCTAAATTGAAGTATATAAATCTAACGGTTAATAGTTATAGAACTGATATAAATAAAATCAGTTCGTCTTAAGAAGAGAAAAACTAATATATATATATTCCTTCATGTCTTTTATATGAGTGGGGTTCATTTTTAAAAAAATTTAGTACCATAAATTTTATCAATTAAGTTAGTTAATATATTCATTTTTATTATTAAAAAAAATTTAAAAAAAAAAAAAAAAACTTTACTAAAGCTTCTAAAATTATACTTTTAAACTTTGACACACTATAACGTGTGCTATAGTGTTTTAATGTGACTGGCGAGGTTGTTTATCCTCCATAGATTAATGTTGAATAGTCTATTTTCGGATAATTAAGAATATGTCTTCCACTCTTAGACTGATAAATTGAGTAGATAACTACAAATTAACTGATGAGGAGTAGATGTCTGTTGGTTTTGGAATGTGAGAGTAGATTTTCGTATTGTGAAAGCAGATGTTTTGACTCATTCAGTGTCAAATCTCACCATGTAAATGAGATTATGAGTTTGAATTGCGTTTATATTTTAAATTCCTAAATTTGTAATAATTAAAAATAAAAAAAAATCAATGGTCAGTATCCGTGGCCATGAGTC
This sequence comes from Acer negundo, assembly GCA_035582765.1. Classification (NCBI taxonomy): domain Eukaryota; kingdom Viridiplantae; phylum Streptophyta; class Magnoliopsida; order Sapindales; family Sapindaceae; genus Acer; species Acer negundo. The sequence continues at coordinate 5,013,708 of CM069242.1, forward strand.
AGCTGAGCTGGCTCCTTTCAAACAAAATTATTTATCTTTTGGTCATTCAATAATTATATCTTTGCATGCTCAGCAATAGCTCCCATTAATTTATTTGTATGAAATTATTGGATTGAAATAGTTGGACAAGAAGAATCCCATTAGCCTGTTATTAAGGCATTTTTCTTCTTTTTGGGGGCAATGATCAACATTGTACAATAATAACATGGATTTTTATTTAGTTTTTTAACAACTCCAATCAAAATTATTATTCCTTCAAAAAAAATTATTATTAATTATTATTAACTATAATAACTATTCAACCTAAGTTTAAACAAAATCGTGATTAATTTTGAATGCAATAATTAATCATTCGTAAACTATATATATATATATATATATAAATTAAAATTCCACTAATCAATGATTGTGAGACTCCAAAACACAATATATTAACTAAGGGTTTGGCTAAGTTGCTCTTAACTGTAAAGTTACTGGTCAATTTTAGTCTTAAGATTTTAATCCAAAAGTGTATAAAATTAAAGATTTAAATTTAATAAAAAAAAAAAAATTAAAACAAAAAGTAATCTATTATCTCTTACATAACTACTCAGCAATCTTACTATTAACATTAAGGTAGCAAAACCCTATCGATTAATATTTATGGTTTATATATGAGCTGCCACTTAACTCAAAACTTTAAGTTATTATGTAAGGGTCGAAAAAAAAGAAGGAACTTGAACCTCTTAGCTCTAATAATATATGATAATCACTTAACCCAATTTTTATTTTTATTTAAGGTTTAATTATTATTATTAATTTTTTTTTTTTTTTTGGTATTTCAACAACAAATTTACTTTAAATTATCGTTGGAATATATATATATATATATATATATGAACAATATAATTTGATAATTCTCTCTTAATTTAAGTTTTTAGTATTTTACCATAATTCATTTTTGTGATGTAAAAATGATAAAAAAATAAAAAAATAAAAAAATAAAAAAAACAAAAAAAAAAACTAAAACAATAAATATTTTAATTAACCATAGATTATAATTTGCTTTATGTAATTACAAAAACCAAATCAATATGTCACATGCAATTAAACTATCAAAATACTGTTTGCGTGCACATTTTTCATTCCATCGGTTTGGTGGGCAGATTGGAATTTTTGATGTTTCTTCTGCCGTTTTTTTTTTTTTTTTTTTTTTTTTTTTTTTTAATCTTTTCATTTTCTTGTTTGGTGAAGCAGCTTTGACAAAATCATTTTCTGATAGAAGAATAAGCCAACATATATATATATATATATCAACTAATCAGACAATTTATACTTAAAGACTACTAATTAATTATAAAAATTTGCCTAACATAAAATTGACCTCTCCACGTACTGACGTACACATTCACTTTGAGGTTTCCTTCCAAACTATAGCTAATAAAATCATATATTAAACTAATAAAATCATATATTAAACGCATTCACATTTTATGATAGATTAGGGTTCTATCTTGATCTCCAATATCAACGGTGCACATTTTATAAATATGTAAATAGTTTTTTTTTTTATTCGGTTGTAGGAATAGATATTCGGATCGTACATCAACTTATGTAATTCTTAATCTTTGCATTTCTCACTAGACCGACCTCTAACTTATTCGGTTTCAGATTTCATATAAATAAAAAATCATATATTAAACATGTAAGTCAAATCTAACTTAGATGGGTTGTTAATCTTTGGATTGGTAGACTAAACAACTAAGAATATTCATTTTAATATTATTATTATTAAGAAAAAGACTTCAAACAAAAGTACTTGCTACAAGGCATTGACATTATTGGACTTTTTTTTTTCTGACTAAAATATTAGAAGTGCTTTTATTTTCAAAATACAATTATTATTATTTTTTAAAATCAAACACTAATACAAAATAGATAGAACTCGAATTCAGATCCTAATAAATTTCAAAGGAATTGAAATATATATATATATATATATATATATATCAATTATAAAGTTCTTATTTTATCCACTGAAAAAGAGGAGGATTTCTGGCTTTTATTCTTTTATAAAGAAGCCAAAGATATATAAAGAAAAAAGAGCAATCCCATTAAAGCAAGCTTTAAAAAAAGTATATAATCCTATTAAATGAAAAGGAAAAAAAAAAAAAAAAAAACTTTATATTTTTAAAGATTGAAAAACTTTTATTTAAAGCAAATTTAATATTAATTATGGTCAAAGACATAAAAGGAAGCTATATATATATATATGATATGTATTTACACGAATAAGAATATATAAAGTTCAGCGAAATAAGGTTGCTCCAGAGATATACCGGTATATTCATAACATAACGATTTGTGTTCTCATTCGATCTCCGAATTTATTCAAAATTTATTGTAATGGTTAATATATATAGTTCATAAAAAGACCCTGTAAAGAAAAAATTAAAAAGAAATTGCTTTGAAGAAAAAGAGTCTTTAACTAACTGGTGAATGGTGATTGTTTTTACATGTAGCAACAAACCAAATCAGTGGAAGTTTCTCAGTGTGTGCATGGTGTCGTGAGTTGCACGTGATTTGGGAAAAAAGAAAAAAGAAAAAGAAATTAAAAAGATGGAAAAAAAAGAAAAGAAAAAAAAAAAAAAAAAGCACTTTCGAGAAAAGTCGCCGTAACTTGTAATTGTAAACGAATAGAGAAGTAAAGATATTCCAAGTTGTATAAGCCTATAAGGTCGGTCGGATTGTGGGAATATAGGAAGACTAGAGAATAACTGAGGTTGAGTTTGGGACTTGATAAGTGCTTTTATAGAAAGCGCTTTTTTTGAGTAAAAATGTTGTCCGTAAATGTATCTTGTAAATAGTTTCTTTGAAAATTTTAGAAAACACTTGAAATTGATTTTCTAATGTAAAAAAACACTATTTTAATTAAATATTATAGAATAGATTATGAAAGCATTTTAAAAATAATTTATCTATGTTTTCACTGCATCGAATAATTAAATTACGACAACAAATGGGTCAAGAATTTATTAATATTATACATAAATACTATAGATATCTATAAAAGGGCATGCAAAAGTTTAGTATTTATTCAAAATCCTAAATTATATATTTGACTCCCAATTGACTTTAAATTATAAAATATTATATGAATTTATAACAAATATTTTATCTGTACATTTCCCCAAATAAATTTAATCCAAAATCTAAATAATTTAATATATCTACCAAAAAGAAAATATATATGTGAATATTCTTAAACGTAATTCAAAACTATTTATGATTTTTCTTTAATGAGAGAATCTAGTAAAAATTTAATAAAATAATATATAATATCTATACAAGCAACAAGAAACTTTTAATATAACGGGTGTCACTTTTTGTTACCAATAATATATATATATATATATTTATATAGTTAAAATGCGTATAAATATATTTGAATAAATTTGGGTCATGTTTATTATTTAATTAGAATCATTTATATTTTAAAAAATTGTCTTTACTTGCATCAATAAGTGAGTATGTGATGACTCTTAACAACACTATATCATGTGAGGTTTTATTGCATTAAAATATGGATCTAATTAACAACCAAAAAAAGGTAATTGTCTGTCCATTTGAAGTGTATGAAATATAAAATTAACAATGATTCGACCCTTAATGATAATAGTTACTTTAATTAATTATTTGATCTATAAAATTACAACTTGCTTGCACCAAAAGGTTCCACGAGTAGCCAAAGCTTTGAGAACAAAGAAATTTAAATTAATAAATAGATTGAATATTATATATATATATATATAACCCCTTTATTTTAAAAAGAAAAAAAAAAAAAAAAAAGCTCAAACCATTAAATCACTACAATTTATTAAATATTTGTTTAAATGCTATGAATTTTGACCAAATATAAAACAAAAAGAGTTTGTCAAAAATATAATTTAAAAGTGAATAAAAGTAGTCATATCCAATCCGAATTATAATCTACGATGCTAAAGGATGGAGAGTTTTAAAGCTCGTAGAGTTTATAATAAAATTGGATAAAAATTGAAGTAACAACCGATGGCTCCTTGCCTTGGCGGTTGGAATCTCCCAAGGGATACTTCACCATAAAGGTTCAAGTATTGCTTTGGTATGTGTATATATATATAAAAAAAAAAAAAATTGTTCCACCTTGGCTATTAAATCTTAAGTGTAGGTGTCCTCTTCCGGTTCTATTATGAACAACCCTTTATCCAGTTGTGAAAGTTGTTATAATTCAAAAAAATAAAAGTTGAGGTAACTAAATATTAAATATCTGACTTTATAATTTAAGGACGTTCAACCACAGCTCCACGTTAACAAATACTCACACCCAATATGTATATATGACTGTGGTTGGACGTCATTAATTTATAATTTCAAGACAAATTATCGTGTATATATATATATATATATGATCAATCGAATATGAGAGATTAGTATAACCATTTTATTTTATTTTTTTTTTGTATTTCAAATTTGTAGTTTTTTTTTTATAAATATAATTAAAAAAAAACTCATCTTTGATGTTGTTGAAAGCATGGATAGACGTTCAATCCATAAAATTTGTAAAATTAAATTAAATAAATCCATAATAAGACTTTTGGGAACACAGCCAAACGCGGCCTAAATCAGGAAGGAACAATCAAGCGTGCGAAAGAGATTAGATGATGACGTGTCAGACAACGACATGGTCCACTCTTCAAATCATGCCTGGGTGGCTGGGTCCTTGTAGCGCGTGCCACGTTTACTTTTGCGCAGAATATCATGTAAGCGCGCGTGATGACAACTCGAGGTTGTTGTTATATCCCCTCACATATCACATATGTTCAAAAAATTTATATGTTTCACTAATATGCGGACACACTCATAGCAATTGCATCACTCGAAATCAAAGCACTCATTTGTATAAAATTACATGTTAAATCATTCTTCTTTATTTGAAAGTTGACCCTAATTGGGTTGGAATATCCATAGCATCGCTGAAATCATTACGTACGGGATCCAGATATGTAAATATGTATAATCAAATTAAATACAAACAGATAAGATGAGGTTGACTTAGTAATATATCCCTCACTCTGAATATATATGGTCTAATTTGAACACAAACAGACGAGATGATGTTATATCTCTCATACTTATACTATAAGGTTATGGGTTAAAATCATATTCCCTGTTCTCAAATCCTAAATTATTTGTAAGAGTTAAAAAAAAAAAAAAAAAATTTAACACAAGAAGATTGGATAGGTTAACCCTTTTGCTTTCTTCATCCAAGAGTATTGTTACAATGCTACCATATTATCAATACAATATCTCATAATTAATGTGATTGATACACATCAGTTCGACACATAATATATAAGATAAGAGTATCTCCAATGTAAAAGTGATTTGTGGAAAAAAAAAAAAAGATACCACATAGGATAAATAGACAGTTTATTAAAAAAAAATGTATCTCCATTGTGTGCATATTCAATCCCATGTTGATGTGGCAACAAAAAAAATAATTAAACATTATTAAACTAACCGTCTACTTTCAGACGGCCTGTTGCACAATTATTTTTCCAGTGACTCAGCAAGTATTTAAAAGCGACATTAATTTTTCATATATTTTTGGTAAGGAAATAAAATAAAATAAATAAAACAGGAAAAAAAAAATAGACACATAATTAAAAAAATTTGTGTCTTAGAAAGAAACATTGGAGACCAAAATTTGAGTTTATTGTGTATCTAATTTTATACCATATATGAAGCAAGTTTCTTGATATTGTTGCAATATCAACGATTATTGGTATCCAAACCACTTTTACATTGAAAATGCTCTGACATTATTGTCTTGTTAACGATTTTTGGTATAAAAATCACTTTTGCATCGAAAATGCTCTAGCATTAATCATTCATCCAAATTTAATATTGTAGTTGACCGGTTGTAATTAAATCAGGTAAAATCTAAATTTATAATAGTTTTCTTAAATGGAATTAATTCATAAATTTGATTTTTTATTTATACTTGTTTTGCATAAATTTCTAATTATAATATTCTTCAAAATCAAAAATTTCATCCTACTTTCCAAAAAAAAAAAATAAAATTCATCCAACTTGTCATGACATTTATGTTGCGAATAGAATCCCGACACCTCATCTAATGTAAAACATTCTTCAAAATGCAACAAACACCTTAATCATTCCCCATCCAATTTTAACCTTTCCCTCTCCCAACAGGCTACGCGTCAAACGCACGCGCCGCGGGTCAAGAGCCAAACTTCGCTGACATTAACGGCGAGTCCCTTTTGACATTAGACGACTTCATCAACGCCGTTACGAAACCCTCGATTCGCAACTCGCCACGTGTCACGAGATCAGAGCGTTAACGATACGCTAGTTACAAACGACGACGCGGTATCTCACTCAACTACATTTCACGCGCTCGCTTTAAAAAAACAAAATTATAACTTTTTTACTCTGCCTTCATTTTCTCTTCTTCAAACTCCACCGTTTCTCTCTCTCTCACTCTCTCTCTTCTGAGATTTTTCTCGGAAAAGATCAAAATTTTCCCACAAAAATTCATTCTTTTGATGGAAAATCATTTCCGGGATTGTATACAATAAAGGGTTTATAACAATTTGTTCATTTTTTTTAAAAAAAATTTCTCTTATAGATCTGCATCTATGTCTGCAATTGTTTCTTCGACGTCGTACTGGTGTTACAGATGCAGTCGGTTTGTTAGGGTTTTGACCCGAGACTCCGTGACCTGCCCCGACTGCGACGGAGGGTTCGTGGAAGAAATCGAGAACCCGCCACGTGGCGTCCACCACACCACAACCGACTTACACCGCGGACGGAGGAGATTTCCAGGTGCAGCGATGTACATGATTGGAAACGGCACCGCCGGCAACCGCACCAGTCGAGATCCGGCCAACTCTGGCGGCCCAGTTCTTCGCAGGAGCCGGAGAACCGGCGGCGACCGGTCTCCGTTCAACCCGGTTATCGTGCTTCGTGGACCAGTGAGTGGAGAAATCGAAAATACCGGCGGCGGTGGCGGTGGTTACGAGCTTTACTACGATGACGGTGAAGGGTCGGGTTTGAGACCACTGCCACGAAGTATGTCGGAGTTTCTACTCGGATCCGGGTTCGAGCGGCTGTTAGAGCAGCTGTCGCAAATCGACATGAACGGAATCGGCGGGTTCGAGAACCCACCGGCGTCGAAAGCAGCGATCGAGTCGATGCCAGTAGTGTTCATCGATTCGGTTCTCGTCGAAATGGAGTCTCACTGCGCCGTGTGCAAAGAAGCTTTCGAGCTAGGATCCGAAGCTAGAGAGATGCCTTGTAAGCATATCTATCACTCCGATTGTATACTTCCATGGCTTTCACTTCGAAATTCATGTCCTGTTTGTAGACACGAATTGCCTTCCGATAATACTAATAACAACAATAGTAATAATAATAATGTTTCTGAAGAGAACGAAAATGTCGAAAACGAGACTGATAATGGGCAGGTTTTGGGTGGCGGTGTTTCGAATGAGGAAGAGGCGGTGGGGTTGACGATATGGAGATTACCAGGAGGTGGGTTTGCAGTGGGGAGGTTTTCGGGTGGGAGGAGAGGCAGCGAGAGGGAGCTTCCTGTGGTTTACACGGAGATGGATGGTGGGTTCAACAATGGTGGTTTGCCTAGGAGGGTTTCATGGACTTCGAGAGGGAGTAGAGGGAGGGCGCGAGGTGGTGGATTGATTGAGAGAGCTTTTCGAAGCTTGATTGGTTGTTTTGGTGGATCGAATTCTTCAAGCTCGAGTTCTAGTTCGGATTCGAGGGTTACGAGGAGGAGTAATAGGAATAGTAGGTCGATTTCATTGTTCAATATCTCTTCAAGGAGAAGAGCTTGGGATGCAGAGGTCAGTGGTGGAGGGAGAAGATGGTGATATGAAGTGCGAAAAATTCGAAAAACAGTGCTGCTGTTGAATATCATCAATCATTGTATATACTGAGATTGAGATCATGAATTTGAAGAAAAGGGTTTTGTTCCTGGTTTCTCAATCTGTCAAGAATTGAGGATTGAATGGATCAAGGAAGATGATTTTCATATCTTGACCAAAAAGCAGCAGAGCAGCAATGGAAAAATAAAGAAAAACGAGGTACTAGAGAATGACTTTGCAAGTTTTTCTATCATGGATTGAAGTTGAAATGAACCTTAGAGAAGCTTTTATTTTAATTGTTATTGTTATGATTATTTGTAATTTGTAGTTAGAAGTTTTTAGCTTGTTAGT